>CM050911.1:64611528-67011528 GCA_027742785.1 Vigna reflexopilosa | reverse complement strand
TTGTTATTTGTATTTTGGGCTTAACTCATATTTCTTCTATTAATAGAGAACAACTATTTAACACAAGTGATTAATTTCAATATATAATTTTCATTATATTTAACAATTCATATAAATAAAATAATAAATTTGGTTCAATTAAAAGAAAACTAAATTTATTATTTGTATTAATGGTATTAATTAATCTATTTTTATATAAAAAAACATGGATTAATAATATATTAGTTTTAAATATATTTTTTGTAAAAAAATATTTATACTTAATTAGTCTTATGCTTATAAAAAAAATATGGATTAATTAAACATTGATTAATAATATATAATAATATAATATGTTAAAAAAATAATTTTTAATAAAAATATCAATTATACAAATAATAATATTTTTTTCTCAATTTGGATAAAGACAGTATTATTCTATTTTTAGAAAAATTTAAACAAATAAGGAGAACTATATCATAACTAAATTAAAATTAAAGACAATAACACTTAATACTAATATTGACACGTGACAATACCTTGTCATGTGACACATTTGGGGTTTAACATGTGACAACAAATTTTTTTAAAAAAATTAGAAAATTAAAAATATCACATGCACGAAATTAACACGGTTAGTAATTTTATTTTAAAAGGATCTAATCGCCACATTTTTTCAAAGGTTATGACCATTGAAACTTTTTTAAAATAAATGACCAACTTGACACACTTTCACCAAATTGGAGACCATTTAAGTAATTAAACTTTTATTCTATCCTTTGTAATTTCTAATTAGTTGGTTATTATTAAAATTAAATTTGAAAAAATATATATTTTATTTTTATTTCTTAAAATAATATTTTTTTAAAATAATATATTTTATTGATAACACAAATTGTTTACAATGTCATAATAATTTTGTGTTAAAATTTTGTCAACAAAAACTTCAATTTATATTTTATATCAAATTATAATATAAATATTCTTATTGTTGAATATATTTTTATATTTTTATTATGTAAAACATTAGTCGGTATCTTAATCAAACGAGTCTAGCCATAAATATTACAAAAATTGTTCATATATTGATTAAATAACTTTAACAATATACATTATACAAGTATTTTTATACACAAATTAGATAAATATATTAATACACCTTAGATAAATTTGATTATTCACTTATTAGATAAATATTGCAATATACGTTAGACGAATTGATTCATATTGACTATAGTGAAAAACATTAGTCGGGTCTAAAAATACACATTAGACAATTTTGTTCATATATTAATTAGACGAGTTTAACAATATATGTTAAACAAGTCTGTTCATATGTGTATTAAACAAGCATATTAATATATTACAATGTTTTATCCAGTATATGATTAGATGAGTCTTACAAAATACATTGCACAAGTTTGTTCATATGTTGATTAGACGAGTCTAAAATTACATATTAAATAAGTATGTTCATATACTGATTAGACAAATCTAATAACATATATTAGATGAGTTTATCAATGCACTTATTAGATTATTCTACCAATACACATTACACAATGTTGATACACTAATTATATTTTTAGTTGATCTATTTTACATATTTTTATATGCATCTTTTTTATGTTTTAAGAGTCTGTTCTATATTTTTTGCACATGTATTATCCTTTATATTTTTATAAACTCTATTATTTATATTTTTTTTTATAGAGATATTGCTATAAATCATTTTTGAATTTTATAAATTTAAAATTATTTATTATTTGTTACTCAACATCTTTTAAAACTAATTATATAATTAAAGAAATATACCATTATAGTGAAGTATCTTTTACAATATATTTTAATACAAGTGAAATCAATATAAATATACTATCTCAGGTTAGATTAAAAATTACAGATAAAAAAAACATATATTATTGATACATAATTATTTAAAAAAATCAAAATCCATCATAGTAGTTTTAATTTTTAGATCTAAATTTGTTAAAAGTTCTGAGATAAAAAATATACACACTAAGTCTCTACTTCTTAGAATATATCTATATTTTGAGACAGACTCTAAGAAATATATATAAAAAAAATCTTTTATATTAATTAATAAAAGGTCAGAAATTATTCTTTTAAAAACACTGGGTCATGAACTATTTTAGATCTGTTAATAATAACACTGGAGACTAAATTAATTTTCAGAAAGAACTAATGAGAAAATATTTCTCTTTTTCTCGTATGAAAGGAATTCACTAAGATAATTAAATCATGAAAGAAAAAAAATGCATTTTAAAAGTTAACTTCATAGTTATAGATTTTTGTTTTAGAAAATAACTTTACCAAATTGAATTGAGCTGTATTATTTTGCTCTCCAGAAGAAATATAATTTGAAATAGTTGAATAAAAAAGAGTATGTTAAAATATTTTGTATATAAAAAATATAACTTAATCGAAATATTTAGGAATTAATTTAAGGATTAATACAGTTTTATCTAGCCACACATGACATTTTTGTCATAGATCTGGTGTCAGTTTTGTGATGTACCAACTCTGAGAAAGATGAGATATTTGAGAAACAACATATACGAGGAAAGTGGATGCTACTGGAATGTCTCAAAATATCTAATAAGGAAGGATGAAAAAATGGACAGTTGGGCGTGTAGACAGCATAAGTAGAGTGTATAGTGAATGTGTGTGTGTGAATGTGGTAAGTGAAAGAAAAAGAAAGATTTTGAATTGGTAATGTGTAATGAGGAGTTATTGAAGGTATTAAGGGGAACGTAGCGCGTTTAAGTGCCACAGATCCAACCCAGAAGACACCAAAAGTGGTGGAATCTGGTTGGTCTCATAACACATCCAAAAGCCCACCTCTTTTTTCTCCCTACACGTGAATAACTGTGCACCAGCTTACCCATAAAAGGTAGGCCACGTAAGCCAGAAAATCTTACTCCTCCAACCAAATTCCGCCACGTCACCAGATAAGACCCTTTTTCCTTATACCCCGTATAAGCTTTTGCAGCAGGTAAGGTATGGAAACCGAATAATCCTGCACCTACACATCCACGTCTCTCTGTCACCGCCATACTTAGTAAGATTTTCATTACCCAATTACCATATTGTCCCACCTCCATGTAAAATTATCATATCCAACAACAAACAAATCATGTATATTCTTTTTCTTCTAAAAAGACAACCAAAAGATATTGTTTAATAATATTCATGCACTTTGCTAATTTCAAAAAAATGTTTCATTTTAATGCATTTATTTATGAATTGTGAGAGCACAACAATGTGTTTTAATGCAAATAATGGTAATAGTTAACTAATGGCAGGCTCTATACCAAAAAAAAAAATATAGTTTTATATTTGTATTAAGTAAGTTTTAAAATTTAGAATGAAAAATGATAATTGAGTGATGTTAAAAATGAAAAAGTGAGAAAAAGATTTGAGGAAGAGGGGAGAGGGATATTATAGTAAAAGAACAAGGTAAAATAATTGAAGAGGTAAAAATAGGAGCTTAATATGAATGGTCCCCACAATAGGAACAGCAGAGAAACCGAGCATTGTCTCTTCCTTCGTTGTTCTCGTCTTCATTGCTCGACCTCCTCCACTCCACTGCAAGTGTGAACAAACACTCACTCACTCACTCTCTGAGATTTCTTCCCCAACTTCTCTTTCTCTCTCTCCCACCAAGTGACACAGTGGGTGGGCTTATACCCCTGCCAATTGCATATACATACAGGGACCCCAACGGTTCTTTGCCTTTTATCTGCTTCACCTCGTGACCCTCTGCCCTGTCTCATTTCTCTCTCTCTCTCTCTCTCATACTCTGTTACTGAATTTAACACCACTCACCTTTCATACACTTCAATCCCTTTTTATTGGCCAGCTTTCCCTAATTCACACCAACAGTACTTCCTTTTCCTTATCCGACACCAAATTCGGTTCATCTTTTCGGGTTTTGGAATCGATCAATCAATGAATGCCCTGTTTCTACACTCCTGCTTTTCCTACCCTAGCGCAACCCTTTTCGCACACTTCCAACTGTATTAGCAGCTCTCAAATTTTTATTTTATTTTACGCAATTCCTCTCTTCTGTTATCACTATTTCTTCCACTCTAATATTCCCAAAACCTCTTGGCCTTTTCTTCATTTCCTTTTTATTTTAAATAAGGCAGGAGATTTTGTTGCTTGTACTTTTTGGGTTTAGGGTTTTGCGCCCCTTCTGAAAAAACACACACAAGCCTATGTTCCACTCCACGCCTCTTCAATTCTGAACATCATTGCATAAATTTTGCCACACACATACAAACAATGTCTTCGTGTTTGACCGGAGCTGGAGGAAGAACCTACGGATTCGATTTCGAATTTGTTAAATCTCCGTCTTCCTCCACCAGAACCTCACACACCTCTTCTTCGCCTTCTTCAACAATCTCCGAATCGAGCAATTCGGCTGCGCTCGCAATCTCCACCAAGAAACCCAGAACTCAGAGAAAGCGGCCGAACCAAACCTACAATGAAGCAGCGGCACTTCTATCCACGGCCTACCCGAACCTCTTCTCTACAAAGAACCTCAAAACACAGGGGAAATTCGCAAAGACCGCATTGGAGAATTTCGATTATGACTCTTCGGAGCTGTTTTTGCCGTTCAGGGTTTTGGACGGATCGTCTTCGTGTTTCCTTCTCGACCAACCGGGCCCCAAGCCCATGGAGAGGCCCAAAGTGGTGAGCGTGCAGGAGAAGGCGTGTGGGAGCCCCGGGGAGATAAGCTCTGTAGTCAATTTCAATTCCCTCGAATTGAACGACGATTGCGAAGAGAGCCTCGACGCGGAATCGATTCTCGACGAGGAAATTGAAGAAGGGATCGATAGCATCATGGGGAGCAGGGTCCAAGAAATCTCCAACGACGCCGTCAATAACTTTCCCTGGATAATGCCTTTTGGAGGGAAATCGGACTTCCCCAGACCCCGTGTCAGCGCTCTCCGACACGTCGACGACGGAAACTGGTGGAATTTTCCGGCCGTCGATATTCATCAGATATCTCCCAAAATTAACACCAAGCCTCCTCCGGTGACCGCCGAGAAGAAGATGAAGAAGAAAAAGGTTACAGCGATTGCGGCGACCGAGAAACCGGCCGTGGTGGAGTTGAAGAACGCGGAATTGCCCAAACCGAAACAAGGTTTGATGTTGAAATTGAATTACGAAGACGTTCGGAGCGCTTGGTCCGACCGAGGGATACCGTTCGCGGACGATAGCCCCTTGGCCGACTTGCCGGAAACTGACGTCACTGTAAGTTCCACTAAGTAACAGTAGCTAATACTCTGTTGATTGCGAGGTTTACGAGGAAATAACAGCGTGTTTAGCAAGAAGCTTTATTTTAATTTAATCATTTTAAAATTTAAGCTAATAAAGTTTGGAGATTGACTCCAAGGTTAGCCTTTTTAATCACGGAGTATGGTAATCCAACTTTCTAAAACTAAAACTGACATAGTAAAGGATTTCATGCATCTCTTGCTTCGTCCCTCTTTACTTTACTTTTCACGCTGATCTTTTAAAAAAAATAAAGTTCTACTGCAATATTTAATGGATTTCAATTTGGGTATATTATACCAGAAAAAGGTTAAAAGTAAAAGCATCTTTTATGGTCTTCTGTACTACTACGATTTTCATCTGTTATTATTATTATAATTATTATAATTTTCATCTATTATTATTATTAGTTTTAATTACATCTGTCTTGCATTATTAAAATTTGTGATGATGCCGGTAGCGGGTACATGTTATTGTGTGTGGCTTTACTCCAAAAACTTAAGTACGAGTGTACATGGTAGGGGAGGGTGGGATGCCGTAGTAGTGAATAATTAACGAAATTGTGTTTTTGGGGTTGTGGGGGACAGGCGCGGCTGTCGCAAATTGATCTGTGGTGGGACAATGGCGGAGTGAGAGAAGCTAGCGTGCAGCGCTATAAAGAGAAGCGGCGAACGCGACTGTTCTCGAAGAAGATCAGATACCAGGTGAGGAAGGTCAATGCAGATCGACGGCCCAGAATGAAGGTACGAGTGAGTTGAGGACAGTGGGAGAATTTTGATTTAAAAGAAAAGAGGAAACGTGGTTTATGATATGGCGATGATAATTTTGGATAATGAGGTTGGTGCCTGCGTCACAGTTTATTTTTGTTATGGAGAGTGGACCCAGTTACGGTGGTTGGTCACTTTGTCCAACTTTTGAGGATCTATCTATTTCACCTTAGTTTGATACCATGCCAATGTTTAGGTTTATATTCTTAATTTCACCAACAGCTCCTGACGCATGCATCTCCTCCACTTTTCATTCCTATCACAATATTCACTTTAGATTCTTTCATCATATTATATCACGCTCTCTCTCCTTATATAAATAAATAAAATATGTTTGGTCTACATTCTTGTATAGTATGAAAAGGAACTCATGAATGTATATATATATATATACATTCTTATGTCAACAGCAGATTTGGTCGGCCTTCTTTTTTATTGGACACCTATGATGATGGTTGGTTGAACAATGTGGCCTAACTAGGACGAAAATTTCATACCAAAACCAGACTTAAAAAAGGAGAAAGGGATGATGGATGGTTTTCTTAAGAAATTAAATTATGAATTATGGTTTCATTTATGTTTGACAGATAGATGCATTTGAGGTAGCAAGTCTAACTTGTTTGTGATGTGGCAGGGGCGATTTGTTAGGAGGCTCAATTCTAGCTCAAATGCACACAGATGATTTTGTATGTAGTAGCACGTAGCAGTAAAGAACAAGCTTTTTGGGACCCTTGTTTTAAAACCAACAAAAAAAAAGTAAAAAAAAAAAAAAAAAAAAAAGGAAAGAGAGAATTTATCTATATTTTTGTAACCTTTACTCTTTTATTAACCCCTTTAGTCCTTTTACTTTTTGGGTTCTTCATAGTTCCTGCATTGATGCTGTATGAAATAAGTAACGAAGTAGTAGAAACAAATTGCCTAAGATTCTATTACACATAAAATTCTCTTGGCGCGTTTCATATCCCATCCCTTTGTGGTCAACAGTTGTTTCCGTTTAGGTAAAGCTAACAAAATTAAAAAGCAATAAAAGAAGAAAAAGTAAACGGTGATTGTTATGCTTTCCAATCATAAGACTTTACAGATTTATTAATGTTAATGATGATGATTTGACAGGAAGCGATGAGAGTAAAAGGAAATCAAAATCACCTTGACCGTTGAGTTGGCCTTCCATATATATATATATATATATATATATATATATCATTTTTGATTTCAACACATTCATCATCAACTTTTTTAACTTTTCTGTGGGTGTTAAATAAAACCTTGTCAATTCAGGCAAAGCAATGTTTGATTATTCCAGTAGTTAATGATTGTAACCATCTATAATAGAATATGGCCACAGCAAATTTTACCTTCTTCATTCCTATTAAATGCCTCATCCTGAATTCAATGTTTAAATTCCACTTTTCTTGTTTCTCTAATTTAAGCTGGAAACAGTATGTGTTTCAAAATATGTTTGAATGAATTTTTTCAAAAATAAAACTATAAAAAATAGTTTTAATAAATTAAACATAAATTTTAAATAAATATGATTTTTTTAACTAATTTTAAATTTATAAACAAATAATTACGTTTTCTTTTCGTCCTAGGAGGTATTTATCGAATAATTCGTTTAAACATTATTATGACTTTGGGCTAAAGTTGCATATGTTGTACCAAGCCTTATTTCATAGTGATCCTATTGTGATATCCTATTTGAAGGTTGGCCATGGTTATTGGGTAAAGGCATCTCCAACTTAGAAAAAAAAAAGAAAGGAAAATTACACTTTATTTCTGATTCCTTACCTGTTGGGAAACCCCCCACTTCTTTAACTTCAATCTTCCTCTTCTTTCTTTGTTATAAATCTCACATGGCACTTTCATTTTGTATTGATTTATGAGATAAAATAGAAATATATTTTTGTACACAGAAAGAAATTTGCGTTATCATTAATTCAATCTCAATTAAAATAGTCTATCGCAATTAATTTGATTTCTCCTTTTTTTATTTAATGATGTCTACTTCATTATCTTTACCTTATTTATATAATATAGGATCTTATATTTTTTACCTTTTATTGATAAAATATTGACAAGAGATGATAATGAGATAGGTACAAATTTCACTTTCTCATTCTTATTTTTAAAATAAAAATTTAATTTAATTTTATACATAGGTATACAACTTTTTGTTTCACTCTCTCTTGTATATGATAACAGGATATATTCATTTATTTTCTTAGTGGTATAAATAATAATTAAATAATTTTTACAAAAATAAGTATGATATAATAAATTATTCAATTTCACAATGATACAGACTTTTTTCTACAATGTTAACTATTTAGAAATAAGTTATAATTAAATAAATATCAAATAAAAAATAACAATTGAATAAAATTTTAATAATTATAAAAAGAGTAAAAATGTCTTATAAAGAAATTATAAAAATTATAAAATTAATGAACAGAAAAACTTTAACATAAATATTTTAGGTTAGCATGTATAAAATAAAAAAGGGGTACATATATCTATGTACTTATTTCTTTCTCTCTCAATTTAAAAATTTTGATATTATTCTTACTCATATCTAATTAATATTATATGAAGATTTTCAAATAAAATAAAAATAACTTTAATAAAATCAAATTCATTTGACATCTATATTTGATAATGACAAAAAATAAATTTATTTTATTTTATTATTACATTTAAATGTTCATAATTATTTATTTTTATCTTATATTTATTTTAGTATTTCTAGCATTATAGAAATTGATAACTGAGATATTTGTTTATTCATTATGTATAATATATTATTTACTTTAACCATTGCACTTTTTATTCCATTTTTTTATTGTTAGAATATAACAAGATTAGTAAATTTGATAATAAATGTTTTAAGTGTAACATCAACAATATAATACACATAGAAAATATAATAATAAGAGTAAATCGTATACTAAAATAACTTAGTTGAATTTTTATAATTTAATATAAAACTTACAAAATATTGTTTTATTGAAAAATAAATTTTAAATTTAAATAAAATACTATATATACATACCCGATCCAATAGATATACTAAAGAAAGATCTATTAAGATTCTTCCTCTTGGAACAATCCAAAATATATCTATTGAAAAAATATTCACATATTTACTTATTTATATCAATCTCGTCAATTTAATATATGATTATTATTTACAGTAAAAAATTACTTTGTTATTATTATTTATCTAAGATAAGTATTATTTTTGTATTATAACATGAGTCCATGGTCCATGTTAATCTTATAAATACAAGTGGTACACACTCTCACATATTTACTCACATATATCCAAACTCTTTTACTGTCAAATTTGTTGAATTCACGATAACTTGATAAGGAATAAAGGCTAACCCAAACAAGTGTGAAAGAGGTTCAAAGTTTGAATGAGAGACTAGTCTCTCTAACTTGTTTCTTGTCATGCTTAATAGAGAATGTGAAACCCTTATTAAGGATCTTAAAAAGAGTTTAGACCTATAATTGGAGCGAAGAGTGTTAAACCATGTTTCAACAACTAAAAAAGAAAGTTGCAACACTCCATGTCCTTAGTAGTTTCTAGCCAAATCAACCTTTGGTTATGTACTTGACAGTGTCACACTTGACGATAACCTCAATCCTCATAATGGAGGAATGCAGGAAGCAATAAATGTATAAAAGGTTGTCCTAACTTTGATCTTGTCCAACAACTACGCCACTACTTCCACCACAACTTCAATATTTGAGTTTGCACAAACTATCCATCAAGCACATCCTACAAAAGCCCAAGTTGGTCGAACGCATAACCACACAAACTACCAGATGCCATAATCAGTGATAAAAGTCGACAATTCATCGATGTCAGCTTTGAACATCTCCTCAGCCAACTCAGCATAAAACGTAGGCTCTCATCTATGGAGTACCCCTGATCAAACGGGTAGGCCAAAGCCACCAACAAAGTCATCCTTACCAAGCTAAGAAAGAAACTAGAAAAAGCCAAAGGTCTTTGGGCAAAGGAGATACCAGTCATATTATGAGGTTATTCTGCACCCTACAATCGTGAACAAATGAAACATCCTTTTGTTTAGCCTATGAAACCGAGGCCATGATACCAACATAACTTGACAAGACTTCCTGAAGATGAAAACACTTTGATGAAGAATACAATAAAGAAAACTTATGAGTTGAGCTAGATCTCATACACAAAGTTACTTCAACAAGTAAAATTCATCAAATTTTCTTCAAGTGAGAACAAGTTATGATAGAGATCTTCATAAATATCTTCTTCTGTTGTTATTGAACGATGAAAAACAGGAACAACATTTTTCAAAAAGCCCTATAAGCGAGATACTAAGTTACTTCAACCAGTAATACTCATAAAAACAAAAAGGCATAAAGGCCAGACACCAAGTTACTTCAACAAGTAACACTCATAAAAAATCTTTCAGGCATGACACCAAGTTACTTCAATAAGTAACACTCATAAAAAGCTTTTCAAGATGGAGTTATTTCAACAAGTAAAACTTATAAGAAACCCTTTATAAAAGTCACCAAATTACTTCAATAAATAACATGCATAAAAAATATTCAAATAAATTATTATAACATGTTAAATTTTATAAATCATAATTTTGTAATTTTATAAAATTATAAAATTTCATATCTGAGTGAAGATGAAACAAATTTTTTTATATCATATAAATATGAATAAATAACATGCATAAAAAATACTCAAATAAATTATTGTTACATGTTAAATTTTATAAATCATAATTTTATAATTTTATAAATCATAATTTTATAATTTTATAAAATTATAAAAGGTTAAATAGATTCATTGGTCCCTATTTTTGCTTGTTTTCTTCAAGTAGGTCCCCGTATTTTAAAAATGATCAATTTGGTCATGAATTTGTAAAATTTAACCAATCAAGGACATTCCGTTAACTCCCTGGACGACGTTAAAAATGGTCTTTGCTGGCAACAGTAGCTGTCATGCTGCATACAGATGGCACATAATGTCTTTAAGACGTGAACTTAAATTATTTGTTTATGCATACAATTGAAGAAGCAGTGGTTTCAGTGGTTTCATTAAAGGTAAAGGTAAAAGAATTGGGGAAATTGGGACAAGGGTGCTGAGCTGAAGCTGATAAAGGGTGGTGGTTCTTCTTCGAAGGGTGTTGGTTCATAACATTTTGCGAGATCAAGGTTGGGTCTGGTAGGGATCAAGTTTATTGTCGTTGTTCTTCGAAGAGAATGTCAAAGGAGTACTCTTGCTGTTCGTCGACATGCAGAAGGAACGAAACCCCTATTTGCCATTGTGGACAGAGATCTGTGATGAGAACTGCGAACACTATGAAGAACCGAGGCAAGCATTTTTGGGGATCACATCAGTTTCTTTTACCTTTTTTCCCAATTCTTTTACCTTTACCTTTACTGAAACCACTGAAATCACGTGTTTCTTCAATTGTATGCATAAACAAATGATTTAAGTCCACGTCTTAAAGACATTATGTGCCACCTGTATGCAGCATGACAGCTACTGTTGCCAGCAAAGACCATTTTTAACGCCGTCCAGGGAAGTTAACGGAATGTCCTTGATTGGTTAAATTTTACAAATTAGGGACCAAATTGATCATTTTTAAAAAACGGAGACCTACTTGAAGAAAACAAACAAAAATAGAGACCAATAAATCTATTTAACCATTATAAAATTTCATATCTGATGAAAAAAAATTTTATATCATATGAATATAAATAAATATGAACTTTTCATTTTGATATAAGATAATAAAACTCATTAAAAAAATATAATTTTTTTCAATAAAAATATACTTTTTCTCAATATATATATATATATATATATATATATATATATATATATATATATATATAAAATTATTAGTAAAGGCGTGGAATTTAAAAAAGAAAAAAAAAAGAATGAGGCTGAAACTTTTTTGTTACACAGGTAAGGTTCAAAAAGAGAAAACAGAGACAAAATGGGTTTTATAACAAAAAGGAAGGGAAGAGAGCACAAGGAGATTCAACTGAGAAAGAAGGACGAGAACCTCAGCATCCACAGTGGTTTTCTCTCTACTTTCCAAAGTTTACAAAAGCAGCGAGTCCGACCTTGTAGTATGTTTGGTGTGATTTTGTTTTCTAGCATTGATTCATGTATGCATGCTTTGTGAAATGTAATTGTTGAACACCCAACAGTCCCATCAGACATGTCTTTGTTATTCAATACCATACCCAACCAAATTTCTACTCTCCATCACCTGCGTCTTCACCATCTTTTCTAAATTTTTCATCTTCTCCAACACGCACCACAAAAGCACATTCATCCATCAGAACCTCCATCTCAACCCACTCACAACACCATCATCTTCAATCTGCACGGCACTTTCTACAGAAACACCACCCATGCTCACCGCACCAAGACCAACACAAACCCAAACATCCTCAATCATTCTTCACACACACAGTTTTAAGCATGAAAAAAAGGGAGAATAGCGCCGCTAGTGATGATAACGTTACCCACGCATCCTGTGACACCCACGATAGTTCCGACTGTAACAGCGGGGCCGGTGAGGTGGGGGCTCGATGGGGGCTGCAGATGCTCGAGTGTGGAGAGGAGAGAAAGGAGTCCTAGGTGTCGAGGAAGAGGGTTACCCCTTGATTAAGAACAAATTAAAGCTGGATTAGTCATTGCCCTCATACACCTCTCTTACCGGATTGGGCCTGTAATATACTTCAGCTTCTTGCACCTCCCTTTACTCATTTTGTTTTAGGACTTTCACATCGCGCACACCCTTGTTTACGTAGTGCACCCAACCGCGTTTACTACTACACTCACTTTTTCGCATACACCTCCATTTTTTAATTCTTCTCACTTTTCTTTTAGGACCTTTATCTTATATTTTTAACACTTGCTTCTTAATACTCCAATTCTTCACATACACTTTTTTTTTTGTTTTCTTAAAAATAATAATATTATTAAAATTTTAAAAATATTTTTCATTTTTTTGTCTTTAGTAGTAGCTCACGTTACACTCACTTTTCAAATAATTTAAAAATATCATAAAAAGGTAAAGTTTTCAAAAATTAAAAATCAACATTTATTATAAAGGAAAATATTGAAGAACAAAATCCGTTATTGTCGTATTTATCTTTTAAAAAAGTCATTTTTAAATAACTTTTCAAATAAATTTTTAAATAACTTTTCAAATAAATTTTTAAATGGAAATATACAAGAGTAAGACTGTGTAGTTTCTGTTTATTCTTATTTTAGGAAAAAAATAAGTATTTTAAAAAATACAACTTATTTAGTTAAAGAGTCTTTTTATAGATGGACGAAGTATGATATGAATATATTTGCTACAGGGAACCAACATTTAGGCTAAAACTATGTTTTATCTTACATATTATATATATATATATATATATATATATATATATATATATATATATATATATATTCTCTTTGTGCCGAATAGATACTTTCCATCTAAGGCAGTAATCACTCGTTCACCTCTGTCACAGTTGAGAGAGAAGGTGTGAAGTGAGTCACTGAGCGTTGTGCCTCTCTTTTCTTCTTCCTTCGAATCCCTGTTCTCTGCATTGGCTCATGATGACCTCTCCTGATACCCTTTCGTTCATGGAGCTAGCCATACATCAGGTAATGCTTTGCAAACATTTTTACATGTAACATTCATTTCTGCAAGTATGCCTCCTGTAGGTAGGATTGTTTTCCTTTCTGTAGGTGATAAACACCATTCAGAATTTTTTCAGAAATTAACTGAATATTCAATAGTTGCTTATGTAGTTTCTTTGCTTATTGATCTTTATGACTCATCAAATTGGAAATTATGGTAGGCGGTGGAGTAATCTTTATGTAGCTAGCTTTTAGTGGAACACAGTGTTTGTCTTCTTCATGGCTACAGTTGTTGCGTTCAAACTGACAATTTAAGCCATCTATCTCCCTGACTATGTTGATTCTGCTCTCCTTACATTCACCATGTATCTATATATTCTTGCCTTTTTTTTTTTTTATTATTATTTATATGAAGGCGAGCCTTAACACAGCGGTAAGGTTGCACACAGTGACCCTCTCTTGTACCTTTTCATAGCGAGGAGCCCTCTACCATTGTGGAACACTAGTTTTGTTGTTGTTGTTATCATTATTATCATGGCATTGGACTTAACTGTTTTTATTTCTTTCAATTACTCTGATTTATGTGACAGGCGAGGTTAGCTTTGGATGCTCTTGAAGTGCCAGTTGGGTAAGTTACGTTCACAATTTCATGTTACTTGAATATCATTGGAAGTGTAACTTGTAATTCATAAAGGTGTTGTTAGGATTGGAAAGTGTTAGGCAAGGGTGTTGACCGTCGTTCACATTCATCACTGGTACTGGTTGATTGCATTAAGACAATGAAATCCATTCTATGGTAATAGGATATTCAGTTAGATAGTTGAAATCAGAAAATATTTTAGTTTTTTTCTCTAATGGCTCAGGAAGAAGAGGGTGATACTGATTTTAATGTTGAAGATGACTGTCCTCCTTGGACCATAAATAAATATAGCTAAAGAAGTGCATAGGAGAGTGTGAGCTAAATGGGTGTCGGTGCTGTGATGACTGTATACGTGGCAAAAGAGGGTGTAATAAGAAGTTGTGTTGGTTATATTATTGAAGGAAAGGTTGAGAAAGTGGAACAGTGAAAACTGAGAGAGAGGAACAGAGGAATATAAAACTGCTTTGTATATTATTTTGAAGTGCAAATTGCTTTTATAAAACAAATAAGTGAACTTAAATGTACGAAAATGTTGGCCTCTATAACCACTAACAAATTAGTGCTCTTAGTGCCTAGAAAATAGCAAATAAATTCTACTAGTCAACATGACTTTTATTTTCCTAAAAAATAGCATAACATATAATTTTAATTTTTTAATTTCCAATAGTCATTAATCAACACTCCTCCTTGACTTTGGAACTGCAAACTCCAAGCTTTTGTCTCAAGAACTCAAATCTAGATTTTGGAAGTGCCTTGGTTAGGATATCAGCCACTTGATCTTTTGATTTGCAGTAGACTAGTTTCACTTGTCCTTCTCTTTGAACTTCTCTTAAAAGGAAAAGTTTTATCTTAAAATGCTTTGTTTTGCCATGAAAAACTGGATTATTGGCAATTGAAATTGCAGCTTGATTATCCACAAAAATCTTTGTGCTATCTTCTTGTTCTATGTGTAAATCAGCCATGATCTTCCTTATCCAGACAGTTTGATTTACAGCAGCTGCAGCAGCAACATACTCTGCTTCTGCTGTTGATTGGGCTATAATTTCTTGTTTTTTGGAACACCATGAAAAAACTCCAGAACCAAGTGAGAAACAATAACCAGAAGTGCTTCTCATATCATCAACACATCCTGCCCAATCACTATCTGAATAACCATGAAAACTCAAGCTTTCAACTTTCTTGAACCATATACCATAATCAATTGTGCCTTTAACATATCTAAGAATTCTTTTTGCTGCTTGAAAATGAATTTCACTAGCACAATGCATGTACCTTGATAACAAACTCACTGAATGCATGATGTCTGGTCTGGTAGCAGTTAAATACATTAAGCATCCAATTAAGGATCTAAACAGCTTTTCATCAACCTTTTCAGCACCATCTTCTCTGCAGAACTTTTCTTTTTGGTTCATTGGAGTTGCAGCTGACTTACACTCTCCCATGTTGAACTTCATAAGCACTTCCTTTGCATACTTTTCTTGGCACACAAATATTTCATTTTTCTTTTGTTGCACTTGCATACCAAGAAAAAATGTCATCTTTCCAAGGTCTGTCATTTCAAAGACATTTTCCATTTCTTCTTTAAACTTGTCAATCATCTCCTTACAATTTCCTGTAACAAATAAGTCATCAACATACAGAGATATCATAAGTATATCTTCATTCACCTTTTTAATATATAAGGTGTACTCACTCAGACTTTTCACAAAGCCTAAGCTCATTAAATGTGCATCAATTCTGCTATACCAAGACCTTGGTGCTTGTTTCAAACCATATAATGCCTTTTTCAGTAGATAAACCTTGTCTTCTTGTCCTTGAAGAGCAAAACCTTCTGGCTGTTCCACAAAAATTTCTTCCTCCAAATATCCATTCAAAAATGCTGATTTTACATCCAATTGATGTATAAGCCAGCCCTTTTGTGCAACTAGTGCTAGCATCAATCTTATTGTGTCTAGCCTGGCAACTGGGGCAAATGTTTCAGAGAAATCCACCCCAAACATCTGAGCATATCCTTTGACAACAAGTCTTGCCTTGTACTTGTTCACAGAACCATCAGGATTGAACTTGGTTCTATAAACCCACTTTACTCCAATGGCCTTCTTATGACTAGGTCTATCCACCAACTCCCACGTCTGATTTTTTTCAATCATTTTGAGCTCCTCTTCCATAGCATTTATCCATTTTTTGTCAGTTGCAGCCTCTTCATATCCACCAGGTTCCATGACAGCAACATTACACCTTTGATAGATGTCAGAAAGCAATCTTGTTCCTCTGACAGGTTCATCATCCACATCTTCATTCTCCTCCTGCAATCCAAGCTCACTGTTGCCTTTCTAGTTCAAACAATTAAATTGTTCAAGGAATTTGTTGTCTTTCCAGCTCCAACAGTCAAACTCCAAGAATTTCACATCCCTGCTAACAATGACTTTGTTTTTGTGTGGAAGATAGATCCTGTAGGCCTTTGAAATCAAGCTATAGCCTACAAAAATTCCAGGTTCTGCTTTCTTGTCCAATTTGTCTCTCTTAATATGAGGAATATAAGAGAAACACAAACAACCAAATATTTTTAAATTAAACAGCTCAGGTTTGTAACCGTACCATGCTTCAAAAGGCGTTCTCTGTTGTAAAGCTTTTGTTGGCAGTCTATTGAGTAAAAACACTGCAGTATTTACAGCCTCTGCCCAGAATTTTTTAGGCAAATCTTTGTCATGAAGTAAGCACCTAGCCATCTCCATAATCGTCCGATTTTTCCTTTCTGCGGTGCCATTTTGCTGAGGTGAATAAGGAGCTGTAAGCTGGTGTTCTACACCTGTATCTTCACAAAACTTGTTAAATTTTTTGGAAGTATATTCAGTTCCATTGTCGGATCTGATCATCTGCATTTTGCACTTGCTTTGATTTTCCACCAAAGTTTTAAACTTCCAAAAAATGTCAGCAACTTCATATTTAAACTTCATAAAATATATCCAACACATTCTTGTCATGTCATCAATGAAAATAATATAATACCTACTGCCATTCAGTGATGGTGTGCTCATAGGACCACCAACATCTGTATGTATCAATTGTAGATTTTGTATAGCCCTCCAAGTCTTGTTTTGTGGAAATGGGAGTCTTGTTTGCTTTCCATACTGACAAGCAATGCATGTAGGAGATTCTTCTTCTATATCAGGTAAGCCTCTGACCATGTTATTCTTCTTCAAGAATATTAGAGCACTGTGGTGAAAATGGCCCAATCTTTTATGCCAAAGTATTGTATTGCTGACCTCTTTGTGCACTGCAGCATGTTCTTCACTCATGAAGTCCAAAGCAAAGCTTTTTCCTTTCATTCTAACTTTAAATACTTCCTTGCCTGCTGAATCTTTGATTATGCAGTTTTTATCTTCAAACAACACCTTATAACCTTTTTCAAGCAATTGAGGAACACTCAACAGGTTTTGGTTAATTTCTGGAACATATAAAACATCTGAAATCAGTTTCAAACCTGTTTGACCTTCAATTGCCACTGTTCCTTTGCCTTTTACTGCAATATAAGCTCCATTACCTACTCTGACTTTAGAAAGTGCAGTTTTGTCAAATTCTTTAAAGAGCTCTCGATCATAACTCATGTGATTTGTGCAACCACTATCTATGAGCCAACTTTCTGTGGAGCTATTGGCAGCAAAGCATGTAACAGCAAACAATTGTTCCTCTTGTGGTTGATCCTCAGCAACCTTAACTTCTCCTTGTTGTTGATGAGATTTGCAAATCTTTTCCATGTGCCCTAGCTGCCCACACTTATGACACTTTACATCAGGTCTCCACCAGCACCTTTTTTGTGGATGATTGGTTTTTTTACAATGAGGACAAGGTGGAAAAACCTGATTATTATTATTACTCTTGTTGATCTTGTTTAATCTTCCAGGCTTGGTATCATTGTTTTGCTTCTTTTTCTGTTTGTTGCCATTGCTCTGGAATTGGACCTGAAAAGCACCCTCCACAGATCCTTCTTGCCTCATAAGTCGTCTTTGCTCTTGGGCCTGTAAGGCATGCATCACCTCTGCCAAAGTGATCTTAGATAGATCCTTTGTGTTCTCCAAGGTAGCTATAGAAGCTTCATATCTCTCTGGTACTGATACAAGAATTTTTTCAACAATTCTTGAATCAGAGAAAGCGGTGCCCAGCAATCGTACTTTGTTGGCAATGCCAAGCAACGTATTTGAGTACTCTTTTATGGTGTCTGATTCTTTCATTCGCTGCAGCTCAAATTCTCTCATTAAATTCAATACTTGCATGCTTCTAATCCTCTCATCTCCTGCATATTCTTCCTTCAAGTAATCCCAAATTGCTTTTGCTGTGTTGTGAGACATGATCCTGGTGAAAATTATTTTTGAAACACCAGAAAATAAACATGCCTTTGCCTTTGCTTTTCTGGTTTTTTTTTCCTTGTAGGTTTTCATCTGGGCTATAGTGGGGTTGTCGGGCAGCGGAGCAATTTCGTAATCCTCCTCCACTGCTTCCCAAAGATCCAAAGCCTCTAGGAAGTTCTGCATTTTTATGGCCCAGAGATCATAGTTATCTCCATCAAAGATAGGAGGAGCAACTTGAGAGAAACTTATTTCAGCATCCATAGGTCCCGTAAGACGTAGCTCTGATACCAATTTGTTGGTTATATTATTGAAGGAAAGGTTGAGAAAGTGGAACAGTGAAAACTGAGAGAGAGGAACAGAGGAATATAAAACTGCTTTGTATATTATTTTGAAGTGCAAATTGCTTTTATAAAACAAATAAGTGAACTTAAATGTACGAAAATGTTGGCCTCTATAACCACTAACAAATTAGTGCTCTTAGTGCCTAGAAAATAGCAAATAAATTCTACTAGTCAACATGACTTTTATTTTCCTAAAAAATAGCATAACATATAATTTTAATTTTTTAATTTCCAATAGTCATTAATCAACAAGTTGCTTAAACTTTTAATTGGATTTTGGAAATGTGAGAAGACTTGCATGACTCCTATTTAAAAGACAAGGTACTGATTAAACAGAAAGTTAATTATATGCATCAGTTTCTAAAGTCATTTCAAGTCAATACCAATGGGATTTAATGAATCAAAAACAGAGGTGTAATGACTCTCAACTGAAATTGTTAGGAGTCTCATATTGAGTAGGATAAGCTACTTGATGTGATACCTAAGCTTTAAGGTTTTCCCATTCGTGAACTAGCCTTTTGAGTTGGACTGTCCTCTTGTACTTAAATCCTAGTAGTTGATGTTTTTATTAAGAGTTGGATTATGAAAAGGGATACCTACGGGTTGGAATAAGGTGCAAACTGAATACTGATAGGTGATTAAATCCCTTATTGGGAAAAAGGGTACCATCGGGTCAATGTTGATAGAATGAAGTCTTCGTGGACGTCAGCCCTTAAAGGGGATGTAGTGTAAGGTGCCCATATCGAGTAGGCTAAACTATTTGATTTGATACGTAAACCTTTAGGTTCTCTCACTTAATGGGCTACTAATAATTTTGATTGAACTCTCCTCTTGTGCTTTAAGTCCTAACTGGAAACATGCTACGGGATTGGTCAAATCAATCTGTTCTGAGCGGGAATGTTTGAATATCATTGATGTCTTATGCATTGTATCAAATCCAATCCTTTGGACTGCTTTTTGAATTTAGATATGAGCCCATTTTCATTGGTCTTTTTATTTTGGAGAAAAACTAGGAAAAAAAAAATTGAGCTATTGGCATCAAACATTGGATTAGCATGTATAGTCAGAGATTAATTTATTTAGTAATAATGGCTTATTGTTTTCTCCTTTAACATCATAGTAACCTTGAGAACATGGAGCATTTAACATTTTCTTGTAATTCCTGGTATGCTTCCTATCATTTGTTGAGTGTAAAATTGGCTGAAGTAAATCTTTGTTCATTAGTCGTCTTGATTGTATTCTGCATTGAATCAATTCGAGAGATCATGTCTATCATTTCATTGGATCATTATTGTTTTGGTTTACTCTTTTTATGTAAACTGCGGTATTTGTTGGCAGATGTGTAATTGTTGAGGATGGCAAGGTAATAGCCACAGGCAGGAACCGAACTACTGAGACACGAAATGTAATTTGATCAATGATCTCTTTTCTGTTTTCATGCATATATTTTCGATCCTTTGGTTTATATTTAGCTGTTCCTTTAATAATCTATTTGTTGTTTATAACTGTGGATTACTTTTGAATGTTATGCTTTTCTACTGAAAACTTAATTAGATTTGGTTTCTGTAAGTTTATTTTTCTTAGATAGAGGCCTCATTAGAATACACTTTTTCACAATATAAACGGTAGCTTAAATAGCAAGTGAAATTTTAAAATTGTATGGTTCTGAAAGTAATGAAGAACTCTCATTTGTTATAGCATGACAAAAATGGGAGAGTTAAAATAAGTATTTACTGGGTATTCACTCAACCGTTGTGAATAGTGGCATGAGAACGAAAACTTATACAGAAAAGTGAGAAATATGAAGCTTGGCTCATGTGCATCTGTACATGAATGCCATAATTTCTTTGACTTTAATGCCCAATATTTATTTGCGTGAATGGAAATTTGTGGAGTATATTTATAACAATTGAACACGCTATTAAATTTATAGTTATAAAATGCACGTACCTAGTGAGAACTGATTTAGCCCTCCTACTCTGGCCTTAAACACAATAAAATATTAATTTCTACTAAGCACACAGTGCACTCTTCAAGTGACAGAAAACATCCAAAATTTGATAATATGTGAGTTTATACATTTGCTTCCAGTGATAATTGGTTCATATTTGCAATTTACGTGTCTTTTTGCAGTCTGCTACTGGTTTTATTGACTTGGGTGAGTGGTCGCACAACTTGTTAATACATGTTTTCACTTAGTCCTTGATGGCCCCCTTACCCGTATGTGATTCTTAGTTAAGTACTTCTACTTTTAGTCCTAAAGAAAAAATATTTGATTGTTCTGGTCAATGTTTTGTTATTAAATAATGGTAAACAAAAAGCTTTCATTTTTTCTTTCACAACTTATTAACAATTATTTCAAGTTTCACACCAAAGCTTTGTGCAATTATTTATTCATACTTTTCTTTGGCTGTTCTTCATTACTGTAATCGTTTTATGATTCATGCATTTGTTATTATCAGGCTACAAGGCATGCAGAAATGGAAGCTATAGACGTGCTTCTTGGGCAGTGGCAGAAAAATGGACATTCAATGTCTGAAGTTGCTGAAAAATTCTCAAACTGCAGTCTTTATGTTACCTGTGAACCATGCATAATGTGCGCATCTGCTTTATCAATTTTAGGTATGCTTCTTCTAGTCTTGAGTTGAACAACCCATTACAGGTGCACTCTTTATATTGTCATTTCTAATTCATTGGTTTGTGTATTATTTCAGGTATAAAGGAAGTATTTTATGGCTGTTCAAATGATAAATTTGGAGGCTGTGGATCGATACTGTCCTTGCATTCAAGTAACACCACACCAGTCAATAAGTATGTCTCTTAACTCAGCACCATCTACTGTTATTATTTTTACTTTGTCAGGAAAATTATTAATTGTTGTTTATTGTCTATCTTTCTTACATCTGTCTGCCACATCCACTAACGTATGTAAACAAATAGTTCTTATTTTTCTTATAAACAGTGAAGTTCCATCGGGAAATAATTTCAAATGTACTGGAGGTATAATGGCATCAGAAGCTGTCCTTCTCTTTCGAACATTCTATGAGCAAGGAAATCCCAATGGCAAGTTACTTTGGTCCTTTCTCACTAGCACACAAAACCTTCTAAAGCTTTATGATATTATTGATATGTGGTTCATATAGCCCATATTAATAAATAATACTTATGCTCTTTCTATTTCTTCTCAGCTCCAAAGCCACACAGGCCTTTAGCACGTCAGACATGAAGTGTAATCTGTATATCACAAGGTTGGTTTCCGTCATTTCTGTGAACAAGGTTTTTGGTTATGTAAAGCTGAAAGTTATTTGTTACTAATCCATTGGTTTGAATTTCTATTTTGTCTTCTAATATTTGTCACAGTTGCTGATATAGTATCTGTTATGAACTGGGAATCTGCTCTACCGTAGCATATTGAGCGGGTTCAAGCTGGTGTTGAATGCCATACAAGACCTTTCAATTCGAAAATCAACTTGATATATGATTTAAAACAATTACTAGAACGATGAATCACATGTTGTTGTCGTTCTAACTTATTCTAACTGGAGGTTCAAACTAGTTGCAAAATGAAATTGAAGCTATTCATTTTTGTTAAATATTTTTTAGTTTCTGTAAGGTGCAGTGAGTTTCCTTTTTATTGTATACGTAATTCATAGTTATGGTCTAATTGATAATGGAGATCGAATAGCACAGTAAGAATTACTATTTAAACTTTCCTTTTGGGGATGAGCTCATTCAGCCTACAATAATTAAGAGTATACATATTCTTTATCTATCTTACAATTTAACAGTTCTACACAGTAAATATGTACTCCATTATTGTCTTGCTATTGTTTTAAAGTGAGGGTTCTTACATGAATGTAATTGGTATTTTAACAAGAGATTTAATTTTACTTTTAATAGGCTCCATAAATAGGGTGCTGCCACGCTGAGGAAGGCTCTGGGAAAGTCCACCATGTTTGTGTTCCGAAAGATATTTTTCAATCTGAAATTATCTTTCACAACATCCAATCCATAAAATATTAAACATAAGATGTATGAATTTTTATTATATTTGTAAAGAGGGGTAGTTTAGAGGATACAACTTTTTTGTGAGAGTACAAGAAAACAAACAGGGAGGGTGCAAGAAGAAGCACCCTAAATAATGAATTAGAGTAGCCCGTTGATAGATAAGCCTTTTTATAGTTTTGTTTTGCTCATGGTCTTCAATACATTTGTACCTTTTATTTTTCTTGTCTTAAATAATACTTTTATTTTGGTTTTTAATTATTTTTTTATGGTTTATGTTGCTTATTGGCCTTTTTAAAGTAATTAGTGTTCATTAAGTCACTGCATCAGGAGGACTCGTGTGTGTACTCTTTTGATTACGTTTTTTAAATAAAAAAAGAATAAATCAACGTGATGAATATCATGTTGTTTTACTTATTAGGATTTGTATTTCCTACTTTTTTTTTCAGTATTCTCTATTTAAAGGTGAAATTCAAAGAAGATAAAGATCAATATATGTATATGTTTTTTTGTTATTCTCTATCTTTTTTTGTCACACTATTAAAAAGAAAAAAAAAACAGAAAAAGAGGTTGCAAATCGTAATGGAAAAAGTATTTTCTATATCACATTGATTTATTTATTTTTCCTTTAAATAAAAATAAGTTTTAAACAAATATGTTTAGTCCTACTCAACACTAACACGGTATTTAATTAATTAACAAGGGTAGTCATTTTAAAGATTTCAATAAACAATAAAATTTTAAATAAAGATCAAAGTTTAGTGAGAGATCAAAATAAAAAAAAAATTAAAAAAAATAAAAAAAAAAATATATATATATATATATATATATATATATATATATATTTATTGAACACGGTTTTTACGACTTATTAAAATTTTCATTTTGGAACAATAATAAATACTTAATATAAGTTAATTTTTATATTAATTTCACAGTTATATTGTTTTGATACTTAATATAAGTTAATTTTTATATTAATTTCACAGTTATATTGTTTTGATTTTGTTAAATATCGATAAAAAAACATTATAATTTGACTTGTTTTACATGTTTTAATGATTACATAGAATAAAAAGGAAAAAATTAAAAGAAATTTGAGGAAATCCAATTAATTCTAAACAAAATTGATTTTGGTATGACTAAAAAGCAATATTGAGACTTCAACTATACGAACAAATTCACTTTGGAGGAAAACCTCAAGTATTGGAACCAAGGCTAAGCCATAAAGATTCTTTTTCTAAAAAATTATCTTAAGGATTACAACACCAAAAGCACGAACCTTGAGTCACAAAGAAAACTTATCTTAGAAGGAAATCTCTACAGTTGGAGCCACACTTTCACCACTAAATTCACATCCTAAAATGTTTATAAAAACATAGTTGTTCCTATATTTTAAGAGACTTCTTAACAAAAGCCAGAGAGAAACTTTCTAGATAGTTTCTCAAAGAGTTTCTTCTATACTTTAATAAAAATATTATTAGAGGTTTAGGAGATGATGACCCTTCCTTATATTGTATTCTTTCCATCTATTATGAGGAGCTAAATCTCTTAAAGTGTTGAAGCAAAGATGTAAACCTTTGAAACTCTCTTGTATTTGTATTGTTTTATTTATCACAATATGTTTTTATTACATGTTTATGAATTAGTTTGTGCTTGTTGTTGGATTAACTGATCACTCATTTTATTTCACTAGATTGAGATTGAGTGGAACTGGTTCCAAATTGTTGTCCAACTAGTTTTTCTTTTGCTTTTAGATGTTAGAAATAGATCTAAGGTTCTAGCATGTTATAGAGTCTCGATCTTAATGTAAGTGATTAATTCAAGTAGTAATTGGAGAATCATACTAAAATCTGGTAATCTTAGGTTTTAGGTGTCAAGAATGGACTTAAAATTATTTTAAAGAGAACTATCACGACATGATTAATTATGTTTTTATAAATAATAACTGAATCTTTACAAGAGAGGGATAAAGTGGTGAAATCTAACTTCTAACACGCTTTTTTAATTTAAAATTGTTTCATAACATGGTAATTTGCATAATTGACCTTATCTTCTTAAATTAAATATGTTTCCACACCTTTCATGCATCGTTTTACTGTTTTATTCAAAATCAAGCTAGTTTAGAATGTTTTGTTTTCTGCCAAATCCCTATGGATATAACACTTGTTGTACTACGAACTACCCAATATAGTTGCTAAAAAAGTTGATTACTTTGGAATATCAAACAAACAACTTGTCCATATTGATCCTATAAATACAACTAGTAACGAATATCATTGTTAGGATCAATCATTGGAGCTTCATCACGATTTTATTCTTAAAAGATACCTTAGAAGGTGGAAGGAGTACTTAAACTACCTTAGGCCTTAACTCTTAAGCGATGTAGAACTATTGATAGTGATAGAAACATAAGTCCCCTAGCTGAGGTCTAAGGAAAATGATTGGTCATTTCCAATGGAAGGCTCAAAGAACCGATAGTTCGTCTTAGAATCTCGTTATTAGCCCCATGATGGGTCTTAATGTTTCGATCTTAAGTTCGTCGAGTAACATTATTAAAGTCAATCACTTCTCATTCAAGGTATTATATGCTTTGGATACTAGAAATCCATCAAGATTTTATTCCTAAACGATGTGAGACTATTAGATGCGGTAAAAACAAAGACAAAACTAATATGAAAATATTTATTAGATTTATCATCTACCAATTAAAATAAATGTTTTCATTTTCCTCACTAACAAACATATAAGTTATTGAACAATAAACTATAGGAACTAAAAAAATTTGATTGAAAATTGAAATAACAAATTTTAAGAACCATAAGTAAAATGTTGGATAAATTTTTTTCTAATTATTTACTTTAAATATATTTTTAGTTCATAAATTTGAACATAAAATTAAAATTTATCTTTATTCTAAGAGTTTGATTATTAATGTTTGAAAATAGATAATCATTTTAGTTCAACTATATAGAATTATTTTTACGTCTTAATCTGCAGTTCAAATTAAATATGAACTGTTTACATCATTTAGAATAATCTAAAATACCTTCTAATCAGTAAGAAAATTAATGTTGTTGGATTAAAAATAATATATATTCATGTGTAAAATTTTAAAACTAAAATATATAAAAAATTAATGTTGTTGGATTAAAAATAACATATATTTATTTTTAAAATTTAAAAATCAAAATATATCAACATTTAGAATAGAAATAAATTTTAATATCATAACCAAATTTAAGAAATCAAAATAAATTTAACCCCAAATAAAGAGTGAATATAGGAAGCATGAGTTAGCAATTCATTAATGGAAGGGCTAGTAGAAGCTTAACTCACCCAAAAAAAAGCTAGTGAAATACTTTTGTTCTTTTGTACGTGTTAAATTTCTCATTATCTATTCCCAATATCTTTTGTTTTAGTAAAAAAAGAAAAGAAAAGTAGTAAAGATTAAACATTATGTTTATTTTAAATTATGTATAGTAGGCGCACAACAAAAGGTGATAAAGATTGAGTTTTGTGTTTGATGACATGTGAAGAAGCTGAACGATAAATTTACCAAAAAAAAAAAATCACTTCTGATGATAAGAAAAAGAAAATTGATATTTGTCCTTCATGGTATGTAAAGAAAGTCAACTACAATCTTTAAAAAAATAATCTATTTATAAAATGACCAAATTACCTTTATTATTATAAACTAATTTTAATTAAACATAAACTTATTATTATTATTTTATCATTTTTTATATTGTTCCTATTTTTAATTTTATTATTGTATGATACAACTTTCTTAATAAATCTGCTTTTGCATTCAATCGAAGATACAAAACGTAATATATTTTTTTTTCACGTTTGGTTCCTACACTGAATGCCCGACACGTACAATGTTATTGAAAAAAACCTCTGTGTAGGGCTTTATAATGATGTTTGCTATGCATATCAGTGAACATGAGATGTCTGGTTTTGTATCATCACTAATATTAGGGACGTGAAAAAGAATTGGTATGGTGAGGAAACCGGTATTAGTTAATATGGTTAACTTGGAAGCAATACAAGGAGACAGGAATTAACTGGTATTCCCCTGCTTTCATAAATTTTCCAATAAAAGTTATCATTCAGTTTTTTCCCTTAACACAGCTGTGGGTACATATACAATGGATGGTTGTTCATTACAATGGGCTTCATCTGAACCCTTTACATCCAACCTTTGAATTCTTGTTAATTTTTCCTTCATACTAATTAGTTTTTGCTTCAATTTGCATAATCTTTCGAATTCCATCTCTGCTGTCTGAGAATCTCCTCCAAATGTAAAATTTACCAACCTCTTCTTTTTTTTCTTCAATAGTTTCTTCAAGCTCACATCATCACTCATCTCCATAGAGTCCTGAAGGGGAAAAAGCAGTGAAAACTTGTTAACTGAGGACCATCCCAATCAAAAAGAATTACCAGTGCATCATTTCTTCAAGTGATTGTAAGAAAAAAAAAGTGCTCTATTTGAAACTCTGATTTGCCTGGTTTATGGATGTGTTACTACTTCTCAAACATACAATGCTTTAAAACATGAAACTACTAGAAAAGCACCTTGTTGCCATTTTCTCCAGGAGGTGGAGGAATTTCTGGTTGTCTTTTCTTGCTAGAAAACTTAATTTTCTTTCTTCCACTGACATTTTTAACATCCTTCTGGGAATGACTTGTAGTAATTTTCAAGGTCTTTGGTTTCAAAAGATCAGTTTTCTCTTGATTTTGTAATGTGGAGTTCTTTGTGGAAGTGATTCCCATATGTTGATTTGCTGCTCCTTCTGCTTGATGCTGAACAAAATCCACTCCCATTAGAGTTCATTGCAAATTCCAAAGGACTACAAAATTTGACTGTCTGACACAAAAGGAAGTCGTAAATCTACAAAAAAATGCTAAGACTACTCTCTTGGTCTTCTCATTAAGACAAGAATTTTCATCGTATAATTTCCAAGACTTTCTCTGTTTTCAGTCATCGAGTAATCCTATTATATGATTTTAGTTATACTAATCTAAAATTACAAAGCAAGCTTGACATTTGTTCAAAATCAATTTCATAAGCAAAATAAGTGAAATGTAAACACTACCGTAAAGATTGAGAGTTATAAAAAGAGCTACTAGTGCAAGAATTGTTTATAACAAAAGGAAGACAAAATAGACTTGCATTGATTGAACAATGAGATATTAAAGTGTGGCTTACCTTTCTACTTTTAAGCGCCAAGTAACGTGCATTTTTGAACCATTTGCTGACCTGCATTTTCTAGCACAAGTTAGTAGCAGAAAGTTTGAACAAATAAAGTGTTTATAGACATGCAAACAGAGTGGAACTAATTGGAATAACCATGGGGGATCAATAAATTGTGCATCAAGAGAAAAAACTTCAAAAGCAAATTCGAAAGGAAGATAGATATAAAGTAAGTCGGCACCTTCTCAGTGTCAAGTCCTAGCTCTTTTGAAAGATCCTCTCTAATAGATCTTGGAGGAAGTTCATTCACAGCAAAAACTTGGCGAAGCTTCTGGCTCATTTCATAATAAGATGAAAGGGGAAAAAAATTAAAGCACATATAACCCTTTTATAAATAAATTGACCAAGTGTTTCTGGTAGTACCTCAACTGAATCACGTGGAATCCTAAAACAATGCCTTTTGATATTTGTGCCTGAAGAAATGTTTTTTGTCATGTTGTTGTGCTCATTATTGGGGTGTATATTCTCACTTTCATGCAACGTCATAAGAGAATCAACGGCATCACACTCCTTTTCTCTTCGCTTTCTTTTGCCAGGACCCCAGTCTTCATCTTCACTCAATTGTTCATATGCAGGAGCTTCCTTCCCAAACATTTCCTGGGAAAAGAGAATTCAGATGAAACTTCTTTTCCATTATAGGACAGCAAACAAATCAGGGACAACTTCATATACTTACATCATAAAGCTTCTTGTAGTCAACAGCTTTTCGCTGCCTACGCCCACAGGCTTTGTCCTCTGACTCATCAGAATCTATGCTGGTATTGGCAAAAAGATATTCATGACTGACACCATGTACTGGAGAATGTTCATCATCGGAATAACACAGACTGGTAGAACTACTTAAATCATCAGACGCACTATCATTAGTTCCTTCCATGTTGATATTGTGGTTGTCTTCTTTCCTCTCTGGGTCATAATCATCATCTTCAGAATCATCTGACGGCCATTCTTCTTCAGGATTCAGTAATGTAGTCTCACCATCAGGGATAGCAGCCTCTTCTTTGAATACATCCTTCAATTATGCCAGAAAGGAATTATTAGGTGAACCAGTACAAATATATGGATTCGGATTCCTTAAAGTGCGAGTACTTTTTAAGAGAAGAACGTCTAACAAACAACAATGAAAGAAAAAATTTGGGGGAGTACATTTTCGTCTGGTATGTACATAAAATTCTAAATTGATTATATATGTAGAGAGAGATGAAAACAGAAAAATAAATGGTATGAAGAGATTATAAGATTAAAAACCTGCCAAGCACTGTGCAAGGAGAAGTGAGTTCCAAGATGAGCATTCATAGCTTCCAGTATTTCCATCTTACATTCACAAAAATTACAAAACCAGTCCTGCCCTCCAGGAGGAACTGCAATATATAATTAAATAAATAATTTATGTCATGAAATCAAAGCAGAGGAAGTTGCAACCTAAAGAACAACTTGTTATCATATAATGGAAGTTACCATTTTCAGTGTCTAAAGAAGGGTCCACACATTTTTGGTGAAAAGCACGCTTGCATGTACCATAGCATCGTATAACATCATTATGTGGAGGTTCTTCACGCATTTTGCACTTAGCACAGAATATCTAGATTGAGAAAAATAGAAGACTGAATATACAGTTTTTAAAATGTGCCTTGTCATTCCATACATGATACATGATATAACTTGATTTCAGAAAAGGCATGAGAGATGGCTCTCCGTTAGCAAAATAAGAGAAGGTATGAAGCTGGTTCACAAGTATTAAATGGAAAGAATAGAGAATCATTTAATGCAATGAAGTGTTGATACTTGCTCACATGTTCTTGACAACTAGATACACCTGGAGCAATTGCCGAATCTTCAATGCAACTCAATGAACCAAGGGAATCCAATTGGCGAATGGCATCACGAATACCAAGTCTACATTTTAAAATTTGCTTCCTTGCTCGTTGTAGCTCCTTTTCTGGCCTGATCTTTTCTCGACTGTTAAAGGAGTCCCCATCAATGCAAAAAATGGAATAATGATGAGCCACACTGCTATTTCTCAAGGGCTAGCGTTGATGAAAAATAGCTAATAATTGTTTTCAGGTTAATATTGCACTGCATTGCCATAAGCTGTCGTCCATGAAGAATGTTTGGAGACTCCAATCCATTCTGGTTTATAATCAACGGTACAGCATAATCATACTAAGTTTTTCATGCAAAACATAAATTCAGCTTAAGTGGGTACGTGAAAACTCCAGCTATCACCAAATTCATATTTATCTATTTACATTTCCCTCGAATAATTTAATCTCCTAAATATTTCAAGTGACATAGAGCATGCACCTCTTAGAATAACAGTAACAAAAATGAATTAAAAGGAACACCTCCTAACTAAATCAATTAAAAGGTAAAATATGGATGTTATTCACCCAACCTTTAGCAACAAAAAGAAAGCTATAGGAAAACTTATACCATACCTCTGACCTTTCCAACCTTCTCCAGAGTAAGCATCAATAAGGTTCTGCTCTAGCTTCATTTTGATTAAAAGATACCGTGCTCTCCTCTGCAGGCGTGAAGGATCATCATGATCCAAGTTATTCCTTTGTCTTTTCTTTGTTCTCTTTCTCTTCATTTTTTGAAGCTTTACCTCCCCATCAGCATCTTTCCCCTCTTTTCTAGAGCTAAGAGAAGCTTTTTTGCCTGGTAACTTTGAGGATGGCTTCTGTGAAGATTTTCTGTTCTTCAAAGGCAATTTCTGTCCAGTAGTCAATTTCTTATCTGAAGAATCTTTACGAGGCCCTTTGATCTTGAGGGAAGAGATAACTCTCTTCTTTGATACGTCAGTGCCAACATTTTTTGTGTGAGATTTTGATTCCACTTTCACTTTATCCTTCTTCCCTTTTGTACGTACCTTCAAATGACCAGATTTTTTAGATCCTTTGTCGTTTGACTTCTTCACGCTGTCCCGCATATTGATATGTTAAATCCTGAAACTTCAGCACAAAACATGAATCTTGCGAAAGCAAAGACAACGATTTCACAGAAATTGGTCTTGTTAATGCATACTAAGTTGCTCGCTATCCATTGATCAAGTATAATTACACATACACAGAAGAAAAAAGCTGGGTAGTTAAAAAATGAGCATTACAATTGATCAAATTCTTGAAATCAAAGCAGGATGGAACAAGGCCAAACATTATATGAAACGGGCAAAAGCAGTGGAGCATTACATATGAGTATGATTATTACTCGTCGAGAGAACATTGAATCATGAATTACTTGACTAGTTCAGCAAAATAAAGAAAGTCAATATACGATGTTTGAGACATGATTGTTAGAATCATAAATAAGTCATCCTTAGTTATTCAAATCGAGAGAAAAAAGCACTTGTGATAAGCAGAGGAACACACGAAATACCCCAAGTACTCAAAACGGCCAATACACCACGAGCCTCAAAACCTTGACTTTGAATCCAAATGTCTAACCCCACAAGAGTTTGAAGCAAAAGAAACAAAACCAACCTGTGAAGGAAGAGGAATATAGTGAAAGATCAGAACTTTGTAAGGCCCTGAAAGGGTGTGAACATGGTGACAGTGCAGGAGTTGCAGGGATTGAACGGGTGGAGTTTAATTGAGAGATTGGTTTGAATTTGAAATTGGGTCTCAGATTCCCAATGTTGATTGATGAAACCAGTCGCCGTCAATAGCTACCCCAAGCGCCACAACGGTTAGCTTCTTGTTATGTTGCCATTCCCATTCAATATATGAATCTCTCTGTCTCTCTTTCTTTCTCTTTTCTCTGTGTGTGTGGTTTTATTTCACAAGTAATTGTGGCAGAATCTGAAACGAGAAGCAAAATAATATTGATATAGTCTTCAGAAAAAAAAAAAAAAATCAGATTCTGTGGTGAATCATAGGCATTGTTGCCTTTTGTGTGTAGCCAATGTGTCTCAACTCGTCAATGAACAAAGGAAGCAAAAGTGCTTGGTTATATGCAATGAGAGCATGAATCTTTTTGTGATCTCCTGATAGATTTAGTTTAGCAGAAAGAAATTACTGATTTAATTTACTGTCAGACTATGTTTGCATCAATCAAATTGGTACATAATAATGTTACCGAAATTAAAATGGAAGTAGGCAACAGCAATTTCGATTTTATTTCTGTTTTTTGAATAATGTTTTTATTTCATTTATCTCTTGTTTTTTACAACATGTTGTTGTTGTTGCTGTCAATTTGTTTGAAGTTGATGTTATTCAAGATAAAGAACTTACCATTCTAGATGTTTGTTATGAAATCATTTTTATCAAACAAATTTTAGTTAATTAGTATATTTAACGTTATTTGTGACAAATTTCTTTTATTTAATATTATTTTTGTATAGGCCAAGTAATCATTGGAAGTTTACTAAAATATCTCTTCAAAGCTACTTTAACCTAACCAAGAGTGTTTAATTTAAACTAAATACAACAAACGTTTCATTCTTAAAACATTACTATCTGTATCTTACAAATCTTGATTTAGTATAAATCATTCTTTATAATTTTATTTTAATATATTTTGAATAAAAGGCTTAATTCCTTCCCAAATATTCATCTAATATTATTTTCATATAGCCAATAGTTTTAATATTAGTTATGAATGCAATGGTATTAAACATTAAGAACAAAAATCTTATTCAAAATTAATATTTGTGAAAAAATGGCAAAGTTGAATAAGAAAAAAGTCCTACAACCTTATTTTCTTAAAATTTTGAGATAAAAATAGTATCATAATCATAATATAAATTTATTCATCATTTATTAATATGAAATCTATTCAGAGATTTTTCTCGTGACTAAGGAGTGACATAAAATACTAAAGTCCATAAAATATTAAGTAAAAGTTTATTAAACAGTTTTAATATATACGTTTATACTATAAATAATTAATAACATTTACATTAAATTTGTAATATTTTTCATCTATAAAAACATACAACTGTAGATATATTATTCTCCACTTTTTTTTCCATTAACAATTAGTCCCTGACAAAGTCTCCATTTCAACTTCAGCCGACTCATTAATTCATAATTGTATATAATAAATTATTATAAAGTTCAAAATGAATATCTACCACTATAATTAAATCAATGCAATATTGATTTCTATAGTTTATACTGTTTAATAAACATATAATTAATCCAATGATTAAAAACAATACTAATATAGAAAAAACTAACATGGTTATATCCCAACTTCTATCGATTTACAAAACCTATAGTTAAAATATAATTATACCCGAATTTAAACATAGGTATTAGATGTATCCTACTACAACATGTGATAACAAGATTGATTATATTGTTTGTCGTATGATAAAAAAATATATAAATTGGGAGAGGTCAAATTCTTTATAGTTTTAGCATATTTAGTTTTTGACTTTTAATTGAAAAACTAATACCAACTACACCAATGCACTTGCAGATGAATTATAGGATGAAATTCGAATATTTTGTTCACTATCCAAATAATCCAACATTCCTAGTAAGGTGGTAAAAGAAAAAAAAACATTTGTTTTAATCAACAGCAGCGTGACACTTGGCAAAATTTGCATAAAAAGCCATTCCGTTGCAAGAATAAGGACCACGTTTTCACATCATAATCTATTAATCTAAATTATATTTTTCATCTATTTATTTTTTAAAATTCATAATTTAAACTATTTACTTCATTAAAATAAATATATTTAATTTCTTAAAACTTGTGGATTTAGTCTAACTATTCTATCCAAGACATTGATAAATGCGTTGTTAAAAAAATGATTCTAATGTTAGTTTAATGTGTCGCGTTTACAATTGCATGTGTTGTTGACGGCTTTAGCTTTCTGCGTCACATGCTTTCCCCTTTCACACAAATTAAAATAAACTAAGATCACTTCAGAATTTTTCTTTGCCTATTGCTTTCTGCACCCCATCAAATTTCTTTTCCTATCAAGTTTTCAGAAAATAAATTCCAAAAGTGATAGGTTGTAGGAAGAAAATATAAAGTGCAGAAAGCAATTGCCTTTTCTTTATATAATGTTTGAATTGTATATTCTATTTTTTATATAAAAGGGTATTCCGAAAAAATTGTTTCAGAAAGTGTTATATGCATTCTGGAAAGTGAAATTCGAAAATATATTCCAAAAAATGTATTTTACATTTTCCAGAACTTTTATTTCGGAAATCTCATTTCCTAAATTTCATTCCGAAAATTCTGTTCAGGATTATTTTTTTCTATAAATCCTGGAAAGCCTATTCCAAAATGAATAACCCAGAAGTCTTTTTTACAAGGATAAAATGGACATTTTAAAAAATTGATGAGGTGCAGAAAGAAATTGATGGGATGTGGAAAGCAATTGCCAATCCATCCCAAAAGTTTAATTTTAATAAATACATTCCTTACAAGGTGAAAGTTTTGTCTATATGGTCTTTTTGTCTAAAGAATAATTATTATGTCAAAATCATTTATCGAATAAATATATTTAAAATAAAATCGTTCAAATTTACTCTTAATTTTAAAGAGAATGTTAATATATTTTTAGCTCTTGATGTATTTATCTATACTAAGAATGGAATAGAAAGTCAAAATTTTACACCATTTAACTTTTTATTTTTATAATATTAAAAATTAAAATTATTGGTCCAAGTTAGTTAACAGAATCCATGCACGCCTAGTATATTAAGAGCTGAAACTACGAAAATACCCTTTGGTCGTTGCTTCCTTCTTTTTGTCGTTGAAAGTTGGAACACATGACAGTTTGAAAGAAGAAGAAGAAGGAGGAGGAGGAAAACGTGGTTCCTCTTCTTCCTTCAGTATTTCTGTCAAATTCAATTAGTTGATGAATGGGAACGTTCCGGACCTTAAGAAAGGCCTACGGTGCTCTCAAAGACTCTACCAAGGTTGGCCTAGCCAAGGTCCATAGCGAATACAAGGTTCATTTTTTCATATCTCTTCCCAACTTTTCATCGATCAATTTTTATTTATTTATGCATTTTTCTGCAGATTTGATTTCTCAGATTTTCTCTATTTTGATCATGTTCTTTTTTATTTATGTAAGGATTTGGATGTTGCTATTGTGAAGGCTACCAGTCATGTAGAATATCCTCCAAAGGAACGTCATGTCAGAAGTGAGTTCTCAGATTTTGTTGAATACTTATATATAAATGAAAATTATGCCTTTTATTTTCTATTTTAATTCTTAGATTAGTGCCTTCAGGGTTTGAATCATTAATTTTCGATGCATTATGCATGGTTTATTCCATTGATCTTGTTGCTTGCATCGAAAGAAATTAGAAATGAGATCATAACAATAATGCCAGCGTGGGATATTTATTAGCTCTGTCTTTGCTCTTCTTTGCAGAGATTTTCTCTGCAACTTCGGCACACCAACCACGGGCAGATGTGGCTTACTGCATACACACACTTGCTAGGAGGCTTGCAAAGACACGGAATTGGATAGTGAGTCCTCTGTGTAACTGTCTGAATGCATTAAAACTGTGTTTGGATAAAATGTGAATATGTGGATTTGATAATTTCAATTTACATTTCCAAATTTCACGACACAACATGAAGAAGGAAGGGTTCGAATGGTGCTTTAGAAATAAAAGTACTTAACAAACATCAGAACATATAATAAACAATCAGTGCTCATTTTGTTTTTCTTGTCCGTATATGGTAAAATGTTTTTTTAACAGGGTTCATAAAGATGTTATGCTTGATTTCTGCATGAAAATAACAAACATTAGCATATGTAAGAAAAAAGCGAAATGGGAACTGTATAATTGTCATTAATCAACCATTCTAAAAGCTTAAGTTGTTCAGTGAAAACAAGTGAGAGGGAATGTAATTTGCATACAATTATACTCCGTGACGACAATTTTTCATAACTTTCTTGACATTGTTTTTAACTGAATAATGACATGTCACATGATAGGTTGCTGTAAAGACATTGATAGTCATTCATAGAATATTAAGAGAGGGTGATCCTACTTTCAAAGAAGACCTCATAAACTATGCGCGTAGGGGACGTTTTCTTCAAATATCCAATTTCAAAGATGACTCGAGTCCTCAAGGTAGATAGATTAGTGAGACTCTCTTGTTATCTGAATTTTCTTTCATTTCATGCTTATTAACTGTATTTCTCAACTCAGCTTGGGATTGTTCTGCATGGGTTCGAACCTATGCACTATTTTTAGAAGAAAGGCTTGAATGTTTTAGAATCCTTAAATATGACATCGAGGCTGAGCGTTTATCAAGACCGTCACCCGTTATAACTAAGGTGGTGCTTTGCCTTTCAATTTTATTCACATATTAATTGTTCCATGTGGCTTTCATTACTACATTTAGAAAATTAGTAACTTTTAGCTTTGACAGGGACATAGCAGAACACGGTCGTTGACTAAAGAAGGGCTATTGGAGCAGCTGCCTGCACTGCAGCAACTTCTATACCGCCTAGTTGGTTGTCAGGTAAGAATTTGTGGAGAAAACTTTGATTTGGTATCTTCATGCTTTGTATCTGTTATGCTATATCTCTTGCCATCGAAATGACTGCATTTTATTTCGCTTAGATAATAACATTTAGTTTTCTTTAATTTCCTGCAGCCTGAAGGTTTGGCTATCAGCAGTTACCTAATACAATATGCATTGGCCTTGGTATGCTTGTTTAATTTGTACTTTTCACACAATAGAACTTTTAAGTATTATCTGATAATATTTTTTGTATCAATTGTATAACTGAATAAAATTAGTCGAACATATTTTATTCAGTTGGAGTACTACTAATATGACAGTTTAAAGATCATGAGTTAAGACCTTGATCACTAAAATAAACAAATATCTTTTCTATCTTATAAATATATATTTTTGCTAAACAACTAAATAAAATATTATTTAAAGCTTGGGTCTTATAAGATGGTTGCATTGAAGTAAAAGTTACAAAAAGATAGTAATGTGATACAGTGAAACCAAAAAAAAATAATTATTATTAAAATCTCAAAATGATCCTTACAATAGATATGACTACAGGTGCTAGATTGCTCAATTGCTGCAATACTCATGGATTGATTTCCTATAATACAAAATTGTTTATGCTTGATTCATCCGTATCTCCTGTTTCACTTTCATTAAAAAGAATTACTTATTAAAAATAAGCTCTCATTTCAGACAGAAGTGAGAAATTTCTATTCGTAAACAATCAAGGTTAACATTATTATGACAAATAATGGATTGTCAAAATCTACTGTTAATTTTTCTTTTGTTAACCGTTGGCATGTTTCACTCTTTTTTTTTTCGGAAGTTAAATAATTAATTTCCGAGGAATCCAATCCTAACACAGAAAAGGAAACACTAACTTTCTTCGCTTCCAGAAATCCATTCACTGAGAGGGATAATAGTCTAACTTTACTTTTCCACTTCTGAAAATATCTCAGGTATTGAAAGAGAGCTTCAAAATATATTGTGCCCTGAATGATGGAATCATAAATCTTGTGGATGTGGTAACGTCTATTTCAGTTTAACATGTTATTTCAGTTTAGCTCTTAAATGTTGAACTGTACTAAGTAATGAAAATTGCAGTTCTTTAATATGCCAAAGTATGATGCAATCAAGGCGTTACACGTTTATAAAAGGGCTAGCCAACAGGTGTACAATAGTGCTTTGCTTTCCTTCAGATCCATTCTCTTCATTGTTCAATTTGAATTCTTTCTTGTCCTCAATGAGGCCTCCTAATGGGTCATACGAGTTGAATTGATGATCATTCTAATGTGCAGGCTGATAATCTTGCCGAGTTCTATGAATACTGCAAGAGATTGGACCTTGCTAGGAATTTTCAATTTCCAATCTTGAGACAGGTTCTTGCTCATTAATAACAATGTTTAATTTGATATCGTATAAAGTTTCTCACTGAGATATTTCCCCTAATAAACAGCCACCTGCTTCTTTTCTTGCCACTATGGAAGAATACGTTAAAGAAGCACCCTTGAATGCATCTAATAGACTGGTAAGAAAGACTGGTATGCAAATTTATTCGAGAAAGCCCGTGCCTTATATGCGGTTTGTTTATGTTCCACGAACCAATATGCTTGACTTTCTAAACTAATAAAGGACTTATTACATGCAATATGGCAAATGAAGTTCAAGCCACTTCGTCAGAGAGTGGAAGAGCCTAATGACTTTTAGAACGAGCCAAAGATTTCCCAGGCCAGTCTGATGTGTAGAACTTTTATTTTCTTGTGCGTAGAATAAAGTTTAGGGCCAATACCTCTAAAACAACTTAGTAATTGATAGAATAGCTGTAAGACTCGCTTATATATTTTGCATTGGGTTCTGGAGTCAATTTTGGCACCCCCGATTGATATGGAGAATTGGAGATTGACCACGATAACTTCATTTCATTGTTAGATATGGCATATTTGGACTGAAGTTTCTGCATCTATGTTCTGGTTCTAGTTATGGCATATTTGGACTCAATAACTTTGCATCTATGTTCTGGTTCTAGTTATGGCATATTTGGACTGAAGTTTCTGCCTTTATTGTTAATGGTATCCGGGGGAAACCACTGTAATGGGAAAAAGGGTTATTTTTCTTAAAAGTGGTTCAATGTCAATTCTTATTAAACATCTGGGTACGCCCACAACATATTTGTTTGACATGGTTCGTTAATAAATGTCATACAACATCAGGAGTATCACAAAAATGGTCAATCACCTAAAAAGGAAGCAGAACCTAAAGAATCCGAAGAGGCTCAAGCAACCGAAAAACCAGATGAAGAAAACAAAGAGGAGGAACAGGTGCATGAAGACGAACCAGAGCCTAAGGAAGAGGAAATGGAACTTCCTCCTTTGATATCAACTGATTCTACTGATGATTTGCTGGTGTGTTTTTGGGTATGAATGTTTGAGAGATTGGTTTGACGGAAAAATATATAATATACTTGTCACCTTTGCAGGGTCTAAACGAAATAAATCCAAAAGCCCGGGAACTAGAAGAAAGCAATGCTTTGGCGCTAGCAATTGTACCAGCCGGAGGTAAGAGTAATTGATAATTAACGAAGTTAACTCTATAGTGAATGCATAAGAATGGAGGTTGGAATTTGCTTCACTAAACAAAGAATCAGAATACACACACACACATGCAATGCTTGTTAGATTTTGAAAATAGAAACGAGAATGTATGACTAGTCCGTAGAGAAATCCAAAACTAATGAGGAAAAAACTCGTCGAACCAAAGACTTTTCATTTGTTTTACTCCACAAACTAATTGGAGAAATGGGAGATAATCTCATCTAAACCCATAGGGAATAACTGTGCCATTGCCATTCCTTGCTCACGTAGTCATTCAGGTACATCATTACCAGGACTTAATCCAAACAAACTTGTATTAATAAAAAAAAAACCTCAATCGGGTCCATCTTTGATCGATTCAATTCTAAGACTCTGAGATTTTATGTAGGAAATAACTCAAGCAGTGTTGATTTGGCTTACACAAATGGAACTTCTGGTTGGGAACTTGCACTGGTTACAACACCAAGTAACCATACAAGCCAAGCGCCAGATCGAAAAATGGTTAGTTTTTACCTGCTTGTCATACTTAGTAGATCATGTAAATACGAGACATGCCAATCAATATGAACATATGCACCCGATATAACCAATGCGGCCCAAAACGATTATTGTGACATTCATCTCACATATTTGGCTATAGGTACAATTTCACACACGCTAATACCAGCAGAGATCTGTTTGAAATGACCAATACGTGTATAACCGCATTCAATCTCATGTTAAGAATAGCTCGTAGTGCTTTCCATCTACCGCTAAATGACGCTATGGTTTGTCCTTTGAATCTAAAAGCTAACAACACTATTGTTCTTTTCTCCCTCGTTTGTTGAGCCAGGCTGGTGGGTTTGACAAGCTATTACTAGACAGTTTGTATGAAGATGAAAAGGCTAGGAGACAACTTCAACTCCGAAATGCAGGCTATGGATATGGGGAAATGGATACACATAATCCATTCAATCATCATAATCAGCAAGATCCATTTGCGGTGTCCAACAACATAGCACCTCCAACCAATGTGCAAATGGCATTCATGGCTCAGCGACAGCAACAACAAATGATGTTCCAGCAACATCAACAACAAATGATGTTCCAGCAACATCAACAACATAATATGATGATGGGCCCTTACCAGTATCCACAGACTCAATACCATCAACAAATGCCAATCATGGGTTCTTCTAATCCATTTGAGGACCCCTTACCCGTGCCCACCCATGCTTATAATTCCATGAATCATCAAGGGAACTACAATTTAATATAGAGTTCAGCTTCTCTTCTGCTTAATCCTCCTTTTTTCTCTCCTCGATCCTTTGACCAAAAAGGATTTATTCTTTGTTAAGTAGAATAACACTAACTTTCTTGATCAAAATTTCATTCATCAATGATCCATTTTCCGTAGGCCATTCTAGGGGTACACCCTTTCAAGTTGAAACAAATGGTGCATTTTAAAATTAAAGTTGCCTAAGCGGTAGTCCAAAGTTTGGAGCTGGGTAATCTAGACAGAAAACACGCCTCATTGATTATTATTCCAACTGAGAAATCAAGACAGTAAACGCATGTAATTGACTACTATTATTCCAAGTTTAATGATTCATTTATCTTTCTTATCAGAACAATCTGGAAAACTGAAGTCAACGTGATTGTATTGTACTTGCAGTTCAGAGCCCATTCAGAGAAATTTATAACCAGGGTCATAGATGCTCTAGGAAGAATTAATCCCACAAAAAGGATATAACCCGCAATATAACTCAAAATCGTCTATGACTAGCAATGTATATTTACCCATGTATGCCCGTAGTCCGGTTGATTGTGTTCACTGTGCCCCTTGAAAATGTCAATTGACTGAAGAAATATAAATGACATTACACGAATTGTGAATTTGACCAGAACCAGAACCAGAACTGGTTTTCACTTTGTAATTCATGTACCGCAAACCAAACTAAACAAATGACAAGTGATCATGTTAATATGAATAGATTAAAAACTAAAATCGAACTGATGAATTAGAAAATTAAACTTATTCTATCTCTTTCCTCTCGGCAAGCGTGATCTAAAATTCAACATTAATAATTTAGGATCCTGCACGGATGTATGTCTTTGAATATTTCAAGCTGAGTTTTCAGTTTAGATTTCACACTACACTCTCGAGTCAAATAGAAGAACGGTTGACCATCAATTAATTTAAAATGTCTTCTGAATGTAATTCGCAAATCTGAAGACTCATCGCGGTAAGTTCAAACCAAAATTAAAACTGTATGTATCTCTTTTCAATTAGAATAATGTTCTTTGCACATCAAACTTTATCACAGAGAGAGAAGAGAGTCCCAACTTTTTCAACTACAACACGAGAGCATCCAAATCCTAAATCATATTTAGAGGAATTGACACAGTCACCAGAAAGGATGGCAAGACTAGAAAAATTTATAAGTCTTACCGATCCTTCCCAAATCTACTCGAACATTTTTTAACATTCAAAATTCTAACACTTTTTTTTTTTTTAAATAATTAGAATTGAATAGATCTATGAATAATCTCTTTCTTTTCTTGACATAAACACACATCAACCCTTTTTATTAAAAGAAGGATTTCACGTACATTAGCGACAAAAGGCAAGTTCGCTTCTACGATGGAACGCTCTTCAGCCTTTCAATTAGAAATAAGGCTTCAATTATAGAACTCTATAGAAACTACGCAATTCTATAGTAGTAATCAAGCAACTAGAGACAGTGCAAAACGTTTACCCCCTTATAAAGTCTACTGTAGTTATTTTATCTACACGAATACTCATATTCATTGATTAAGGTGGTGTTTGGATCATTCAGAGGAATGGTAAAAGAAGCTTTTGCTTTATTAGTTACACAAATACATACATCATCCAATGTAAAAGGTTCAACATGACACCATTGAAAAGAAAAATCTACACAAACCGGTTACTTAGTGCTTGGTCAGGACCCAAACTATATACAAATAACAGAGACCAAAAAACGTGAGAAGAGTTAATACCAAAGCAACCGGTAGTACTTCACCTGTGAAAGAATTCCCATTTTCATGAACTGTCTTCTATGCAACCAAGCTCCATGATCTTCAAACAGATTAGTTTTTTTGCACCCCGACCATCTCATCGAACTAAGGTTGCAACCCTGAAAACTATTCACTGTTTGGTCTCAGCGGAATATCAAACAAGTCCAATCCAAAGACAACTCTGTTGCATAACAGCAGTTGAAACTGCGTAACAACACTTGAATCGTTGAAAGCAGGCACAGACACGCATGCATTACTATTAATATTACTTACCATCATGATCATCCTTCCTCATCTTCAGAGAGGGCCACGTTTTCAGTGGGCGCCATAACCTTAAGTTGCACAGTAAGTTCCGTCCCTCGTGGGGTGGCAACAGCTGTTGAGAGAGAGAAACAAATAGAGCATACGATGAATTCCGTGTCAAGACCACAGTTACCCTATACAATCAATCTAGTCAATCATAATACCGAAAATTACTATTTTTACAAGTTTCTGATAATAGCATTCCCAGAATCATCATCTAACATTGAAGGAATTGAGAAAAAGAGTGAGTGGAAAAAAAGAAGAGAGAACCTTGAAGTAAGAAGGGTTGAGTGGGAATGGAGAATTTGTGGGAAAAAGGGGAGGGAGGAGGAGGGACCCAGAAGGAGGAACCGGGGAGGAAGGGAAGCCAATCGGGTGTGGCCTTCATGACCATAACACGGTGGGCATGGTCCTCCAGCAACTTGACCCCTTCAATCTCCACCCACTTCGATTTCATGGCTTCCGAAGATCGGTGGCGGTGGCACACAATCAAGACCTTGGGGGATTGGGAATGACGAAGCAGCGTCTTGGACTTTGAGATGAACCTGGCCATCATATCAATTCCTATCTGACAAAACCAGATGCGCTTCTCCTTTTCAACGCACCTAACAATACCATTATATTAATTCTTTTTCTATCTAAATATTATCGATTTCAACTTACTATATTCTTTTTAGGCTTAAATAATAATTTATTCCGTATATTTAATTTAATCTTAATATTTTTTTAATTTAATTTCAATTTTTATCCATATTATTCAATTTTTTTTTTTGTTAATCTCATGACAGACAGTAAACATTATCAGTCAGATGTCAATGTTTGTTATAATGTTGTCATGTTTTAGACTCAATGTGACAAGGATCAGTATTTTATATTGAATTTGGTTTATATTTGTTTAATTTAATCTTAGGCTTTTTAAAAGTAGAACAATTTTTTTAATTGAGTCTAAAATATTAAGTTGAAGAAGAATAAAATTATTCAATTTAAATTAAACAAAAATAGTAATATAGAGATCAAAATGAATATAAAATATTAATTCTGATATATAATATTGATATATGAAACTATATCAACCCAGTTTTAAAAATTAAAAAAAATAAAATAGTCGATAAAATAAATTATAAACTGACATGATAAAGAATTTTCACTGTCTATTAATTGTTTAAACGATATTAAAAAGAATTAAATTGAGAAAAGAATTGATGATAACTTTAAGTGAATTGAACACAAAAGTATTAAAACTAAATTGAACAAATTCAACTAAAACAAATATATTAGTATATAAACTATTTTTTATTACATTAACTAGTCATATAATTAGGGTGTGTTCACTGAGGTTGATTGGGAGAGATGATTTGGGGGAAAGTGATTTAATGGATATGAGAGAATTTGAGGGTAATGTTTTTTGTATTTACTCGAGTGGATTTGGAGGTAATTGAGAGTGGATTTAGAGGTAAAGTTTGTGAGAATTAGTGTAAGATTTGATTGATCTGACAATTTTAAAAAATTTGTTTAATTAGTAGAAATTAAAGATTACCAAAATGCCCCTAGTTATTAAAGTAATATAAAATGATAATTGTTAATGTTATATTTAATTGTAAAAATGTTTATAAAGAGTAAAAAATTAAAAAAATTATTAAAATTAATTTTTCAAAAAGTAAAAAAATTATAATTTAGTAAAATGAATTTGTTTTTAAATGTAGTATTTGTTTATAATATAATTTAGTTCCAAGTAGTATGAATTGATTTGTTTTGGAAGTGAGATTTATTAATTTTGAATACAGCTTATAATATTACATGACATAAAATAAAAAATGTTTATAAAGAGTACAAAATTAACATTAATTATTAGTAGTAAAAGTAATATAAAATAATAATTGTTAATATTATATATAATTGTAAAAATTACTATAAAGAGAAAAAAAATAAAAATTATTTTTTAATGTAAAAAATAAATTATTTATTATTATTATTATTATTATTATTATTTTTTGAATATATTATTATTATTATTGGAATATGTAACAGAATATATATATATATATATATATATATATATATATATATAAGTGAATACACATAAATGTAATTTATTAGTGGAAGATGTAACTGAATATGTAGAAAGTGTAACCAAATATGGTAGAAAGAGAATAAAATAAAGGGTTGTGTATTCAAATACATATTCTTCGAACTGAATACATTTTGCTAGAAACATTCAGTGTAGAAAGAAACCAAAAACTGTGAAAACATTTTGGCTCCAAAGGATGAACCCATTTGAGAAATCAACGACACTGAGGCCTATGAGACCCATCTCATGGTCGTAGCAACTCTTACATGGGACACATTGTGTTCACATGAGATCACTGTCAGTGTCTGCAATATCGTAGATTTTGAACGGTGGAGTTCCAATGGAGAGTTTCATGATATGCTCACAAAGATAAGCACTCACTGGGGCTTGTGGAGTTGTTGACATGGCTGAGAAACCTCTTAGCCGTTAACAGAATTTCGTGCTGCCATGGATGGCGGAGAGAAATATGTTTTATTAAAGAATTACATCAAATGGTAATGAACTAAAAATTATTGAATTGAAATATGTTTTACTGTAACATAAACGTCTACAAATCGATCACCCAGCTCGTAACCGAATATAGCTATCCGAATACACTTCTCGCCAAATACACTTCTGGGGAACCGAATACGCACGAGAGTAACCGAATATGGTTTCGCATGGTTTTCTTCATATACCTGTAACCGGATACGCCATCTTTGAACTGAATATGCTTTCAGAGTTTTTTGTCTTCTCTAGCTTCGCACAATCCTCTTTTTCATCAACCACTTTCTTCTTCATCTCCTCCACCCATCCACTTTATCTTCTTCATGAGTGCACGGTAGCCAACTTCCAACGCGAAATTATGAAATTAGAGAGGGACACATTTGACTTTTATATTACGATTCCTCCAAATCGTCTCTGTTAAGCGAGTGATGAAAAACCAGCACATCCCACAATTCAATCACATTCCTTTCACGTAATTCTCTTCAAACTAACACGAGTTTCTCTTCTTTTAATTACTCATGCGTGAAAAGTAAAATAGCCCAAGTGAAGACAGCATAAATAACTTTTTCTATACTATACTATTCATAATTCGTTTAGTATAATAATAAAAATGTATGATCTCCGTACCATAATTACAGATTTCATGATTTTTCTTAAGATTTTACTGAAGTGTGTTAAGGTTGTTGTTATATCAAGACCAGACAACGGTGACGTGGAAGTTGAGTGATGTCAGCAATGTGGCCATGAATAGTTGTGGTAAAATTAAACAGAATAAATAATATTTATTTATTATATGCCTTTTAAAAAATAAAAAGTTTATAGATTTTCTAACTTTATGAGACAATGGTCAAGAAAAGAAATAAAAATAGAGATGATAATATGGGATGTGTTTAAAGATACCAGCGGATCAGGTATAAGCAGTGTTTATTTAAAATATAAACTTGATAACAAATCATTTTTTAAATATAATTCAAATTAAATTATTTTATAAAATATTAACGTAAATATATTTGATATTTAAAAAAATTAAATAAATTATACTAAAATATAAATTTTAAAAAACTAATCTTTTACAAAATAAATTCATTTTCACATGTTTAAATAAAAATATACGAAATCAAATTTTAAACAATTTTTTCATTATTAATATTTCTTTCTTTAATAATTTTATTTTGATCATTTAAATTTTAAAAAATATATTAAAAAAATCAATAATAATTTAGTGGATAACATGTATTCAAGAGTCAAATACCATTATATACATACTTACCTCATTAAATACAACTATTGATTAGGATTATAAAACATACTCATTTAAAATTAAAATAAACTAAAAATCAAAAGTAATTGTACAACGTTTTAATACATGTTTGATTAATTTTATACATTAAAATTTAGAGGGTATCCAGACTTGACCACAATTTAGTTTGGAACTGCTTTTGCAACGGTGCAGTAAAATGCAAACCAAGGTGTCCCATGCAATGCAATGCAACGAAGCAAAATCATAATGTTAAACAGGAATGAAGCACCTTACTTTATTTGATGGTAACTGCAATATTGGTATTTACAAGTCCATCACTGCAAATCTATGGTATTCGTGAGGTATATATAGATGTGAAGCAGAAGAATCTCATTTACTTAATTGACACTAAAAAATTATAATTACAATATATATACACACACACAACACACACACAGAACAGGTGAATGTAAGATCGGCTCATATCTCAGACAAAATATTGCTGATTTTACGTAGCTCCTTCAGAGCTGACATGGGAGTAACCTGCTCTTCACCCAACACAACATTTTCAGACATGTTATCCAATGATGCTCCCTCTCCCCACTGTAGGAAAGCTTTCTCTATCACCTGCCACACAAAACTTCTCAGCATACATTTCATGTAAATAAAACTGTTTCTTTCAGTTCAGATTCAAAGCTAAACTACAAGATATTACTTCTTATTTTGGTGCATGGGAAAAGGTGATTCTCTGTTGACAATTACTATAATTGTTTTATAGAATCTAGACTTAAACCAATCTTTAGATTGTAAGTTTTCACCCACTAACTAACTGATTTTGAGTGTGACAATGAGAAATAAGTATACCTGGATATGCTCAAGCATTGACTGCCCAATATTCCTCATAGTGTCCGTCATATTCTGCTCTGTAGATTCCCCTTTGTAACCAAGAGGACTACAATGCGTATTGGCTGTAGAAGAGGGTACTGTATTGCTTTGGTCATCACAACTGTTGGCAGGTTTTACTGCCTGAGAAGCATCACTTCCTTTCGCTAAAGTAAACTCACCATTATTCCGTCCAAGCTTCCATAGCCACTGAAATTTGTTCAATTTTCTCTCCTTGGAATGCGTGGTTGAATTTCCAGCAGAAATATTATTATTTTTCCCTGTTGTGTTTGATACGTTCTGAGGATGATCAGAGATTGGAAGAGGTGAATCAAAGGGACTACTAAGTGATGCTTCACTAATTCCATCAAGGGATAAATTAGATCCAACACCACTCTTCTCACAGTCATTTTTGAGATCATTGGCCTCGTCAGGAGGGCTAGCTGAGCAAGACATAGCAGGTGAGTTTTCCACACTACTTGTGTTTTGACTTTGACATCTATCTGCAGGAGAACAACAGTTGCTGCATGCCGAACCGTCTTCCCGTTGCTCCTCTTCAACTGTTGCAGGCAGATTATCATGACTGTTGAGTTTTTCAGTATCTTCCTCAAAGCCAAGTTCCTTAGATAGATCTTCTAACAAACTGCGCCTAACTGGTGACTTGAATTCCTTTTTACCACTCCTAGACCTTGGTGAAGAGGGGTCAGATTCTGTTCTTCTCAAACTGAACTTCACCTTTTCTGTCCATCCCTTCTTCCGAGATGGAACCTGTTTTTCCACCCCATCTTGTTTGAGTTCTTCAGCCTTGTGGACAACTCTCCACTTTTTTTCCCAGTAGCTCTCAGGTACCAAATTCACAGGAGTTTTCGGAGAGATTGATTCAGATGAAAGGGTGTGAGATCTTGCAATAATTGGTTTGGCCTGGTTATGATACTCGAAGAATGAGGGCATCGACGATGAAATCTCAGTACTTAATGCAAGAGCCTGCAAGGATTTAGCCTTCTCTATTAGTTTTTCAATATCCGTGTTCTCAGGGAAGTTTAATAATCTCTGAAGACAGGTTGTAGGATTTTCTGCAGCAAGAAGTGAAGATCTTAAATGAAGAATCATTGCTACTGCCATAGCAGAGATAAATGCTCCACGAGACGAATTGAAGATCCTAAAACCAGAGTCTGCATTGTCCTCGACATGTTTTTCCACTTTACTATTATCTGATAAAAAGATTTCATCCCAGATTATTAGAAGGTTGCTGAGTGAAAATTCTCGGCCAAATAAAACTCGCAACCAGCGGAGAGCAAAGTACTGGGGTTCAACCCCGAGATCAACAAGATGGGCATGCAGAGATGAATCCACATGAGACAACAAATGATACAATGCAGCAGAAGCTTCAATTACAGGAGGCAAGCCAGTATGGGACCCAGGCAAAGGGGAATAGGAGAAGAAATGGATCATTGAAATTGAACCACGAGCCCCATTCATCAAAGCATCAAACATACAATAAGCATCATGTTCGATGAATTTCTCAGATAAAACAATGCCTAGTTCACCTTCTGCCCCATAAGCGTCACTTAGCAACACAATGTTCTGTATCTTGGGGTCAAGCTCATCGAGACTCTTGATTTTCATTGCATTTCCATTGGAGTCAATTCCATCCTCCTTCGAGTCAGAAGATTTTCTAAAATCAAAGTTATAAGAAAGATCGTTTTCTTGACAAAGGAGGTCATCAAACCGGTCTGTGAAGTGATCTTCATAAAGCTTTCGGACTTCTAAAAGACACTCCACATCATATTGGAGTACATAAAGCACCGGAGCAAGTAATTCATGCATTCCTACAAAATAAATGAATGAAATAAGCTCAATAGTATCATATTAACTATTTGCATCACACATGCAAATAAATCAAAACAAGTTAAGGGGAACCTCGGTCAAACTAAGAATTTATAATTTACCAGTTAAAAGATTTCCAAAAATTTAATCTTGCAATAGAGAAGATAATGTTCAGTATACATGCAGATAATGGAATAGAAATCAATGCAAAAGTAGTTACAAACTGACGGGTCTTTCAAAAAATATGTATGATAGATAATTAATAATCACTGCCAGTGAACACAAAACTGGGTATGAGCAAACCGTATGATGTGCCTTTTTCTGATAAGTATAGTCAAGTTTTCATTCAATTACATGTGCTATTGTTAACTATATGAGGCTAGAAGGTGAGACACTCATGATAAAGAAGGCTTACTTGAGACAGAAAAAATGTTTTCAACAAAAATGACATTAGTCTCTCTTGTGTTTTTATCATAGTATCACTCACTTCCCTATTTTTTTAAAAATAATAACATATTAGCTAAAATTTTATAATTAAAAATTATGAAAATTTAAAATTAATTTCTAAAAATATAAAAATTAAATATTTTTCTATAAATAAAAATCAATTGATTTAATTATTGGAAAATTCCATCCACCCCTATTGAGATTTTTTTATGACATTTATACTTTTTCTAGTTTTAAAATACACATTTGCATTATTTATGTTATTAATATGATAACACTCATACTCCTTATTTATTTATATTTGTACTTGTATTTTCTTATAACATATATTTATACTTGCATTAACATTATATTTAAATATAATAATAAGTTAATAAATTTAATCTTACATTTTATAACTACATATTTGTTTTCATATAAAAACATTGTTTTCTCAAAAATATAATTTTTTATATTTTTATATGACAATTTATACTTGAGAGACAATATAACTTTTTAGATATTGTTAACATATGATAATTAAATTGTTTAATTATTTTATAAACTTTAACTTTTATAATTGAGAGAATATAACTTTCTATAAAATTCTTAAATATTTCTATCATATAATTTTAACTTTTAATTTTCATAGTTTTTTTATTTAATTTTCAGCCAAGAGGATATTTTTAGATAAAATAAGATATGTGAGTAACACTTTATTAAGAATATAATGCGTATCATTCTCACTTTATTAAAAAGATGAGGAGGGAGCTAAGTGCCGTTTAAAAAGTAAAGGAGGTATGATTGTTATTTTATTAAAAGCTTAAAAAGAATGAGTGTCTATCTAAAACTAAAGGAGGTGGAACTGTGATTCAGCATAACTATAAGAGAAGACAAGTGTTATTTCTGCTAGCTTCTCACATGGAGTTGGAAAGAAAAACAAGACAGCCATCCCAACATGTTCTCTTCAATTCAACATATTGTCAACAAATATTGCTTGGCAGAGGAATTTACCTTGTCTGTAACCACACTCTGGGTGTCTGTGACACCATAGTAATAAAATTCGTCTCAATATGCCTTGGCATCCTGGCGTCTGGAAATAGTTGCCATGTTCTGGGTATAAACGTGACAAATCCTGATCAATCATCCTCTCTATTTCTGCATTCCGAAAAAAGCGACTCCATGTACTGTCTGCAAATGGGAAAATTTTACATAACGTCAACACAGACAGAGTTTGAATGGCAAGAGACTGATAGGGTTAGACAGAGAACCAAAAAATATACTCATATCAGTAATATGTATTTCAATAGTTTGAGAAAACATTATGACAAGATATGAAACACTTTATCAGCTTGGCTTTTTCTGTCTGCTCCCTCTTCACCTCAACAGTTTAATGACTGTCATTATTTTTTTAGCTTAACATTTTCATTAGTTTCAAATGAGAAGGGAACATTGCTATATATGATCTGTCAACAAATAAAATAAAAGGATACCATAGGATGAAACTCTTATTAAACCAATCTCAGGAAAGGTGGAAGAAAATATTGTACATTAAGATATCTAATTTTCTCTCTACTTAATATAGAGGAATTTATGAAAGTATATGGGTTAAATCACGGATTGTAATCAGATATAGATTTAACTACAAGTGCAGGAACGGGGAGAGAGAATATCCATGACAAGCTCTGGTTTACCTGGATTTTGTGAAAGTGGGTTATCCATGACAAGATTGGGCAAACTACTTTCATCCTTTACAACATGAGGATCAACCAAAAGGCGCCCTCTCAAACTGGCATACCTGACAAGATTTTAACAGTTCATGTTAAAGACGTACACCCCCAAACAATAGGAATTAACTGAACAAATATGCAGTTGCTTTTAATGCACAATCATGACAGACATCAAGAAACAGGTGGATCCAAATCTCAGTCCTGGCAACACTGTACTAGATGTATGGGCAGTCAAGCGCCAAATCCATATTTATGCCACAACCATCAATGCCAGCCAAAGAAACAGCTTGATTTTCTTATCATTTCAGCCAATAAAACAATACTTCGATACAAGATTATATAAGTCTGACAGGGGGAATAAAAAAAAAGATAGTATTTAAACTAATTGGCCCAAACACGTATATAAGCATTCTCGAATGAAAATTGCCAAAATATCCTGTAATTTTTCTATCCATATGTCCCCATTATAAAAAAAAAAACGTAAGGTGCACCCTTCTCTTGTTATTAAGAGTTGAGGGGGGAAATTACACATAGTGACAATAAAAATATGATATCACATAGCTAGACGCTAAGTTTATCATCAACACCAAGGAAGTAATCTCAAACTCAGGTATAATTTTGGCTAGAATACCTACCACTAACAACAAACCTCTCAAATAGGCATCAACCTTGAGGGATACAATTATACAAACACCAAACATTGGATTAAAAAAAAATTGCAACATCATAAAAAATAAAAATAAAAACTAAAAAGAAATGATCATTAAACTGGCCCTTGTACCTCCTTCTAGAATTAGCAGTGGCACGACGAAGATCATCAATGGAAGAAGATGGCAATACCCCAAGATTTATACGCCACTGTAGACCTCTAAGATTCCCGAATCGCCGATTATCAGGCTCCGTTCCCTGGAAAACGATGTCGGAGGAAAAAGACAGCACCGACGATGATTCCGGCAATGGTGGATCCATCACAGCCGGCGGCATGATTACCCGGCTACCCCTCACCGACCCAGATGCTCCAAACCAACGAGAATCCAGACAAACGGGAAAAATCAACGAAAGTTGGTTCAAGTTGTGAAGCGGGTCTCGGCAGAGGTAACAATTTAGCCGAATTGATCTTTTGGGGAAAGCGAAAAATTGAAAATTTTCAGGCGCACAACAGGCGGAGGTGGGATTTTATTGTGGGGGCAAATTGAGGAGAGAAAACGGTAAGTGGAGGGAAAAAGGGTGAACAGAAAGATGAGAGTGTGGGAGGAGAAAGGAAAATAAGAAGGAAAGTTGGATGTGTTTGTGCAGAGATTCTCTGCTTCTCAATGTCTCTGTTTTATTTGTTTCTTCCTTTGTGGGAAGAGACAGATAATAGAGAAGGAGAGAACAGGAAGTTTGTTGGTCCAGAACAGAGGAATGAAATGCGAATAAAGAAGAAGAAAGAAGGAAAAGACAATGGCGCAAATGTGTTACCATGGATTGGATTCCGGGTCAATTGAGTTGTGCATTTTTATTTTTCTTTTTAGTCTTTTCACTAAGAATTTTTTTATTTTTTTTCTTGTCCAGCATAATTACTCTCCCTCTCCCCTTTAATAGCTACAATTTCTTCTTTTTATACAAAATGATAATCCTTCTTAATTAAAAAATTAAAAAAATGTTAGACATGCTTTTAATTTTGAACTTTACGTGAAATTATAATTCATTGATATATAAAACTTTTATGAATTTTTTTCTTAATTCTTAAAATTAATAGGTTTAGTCTTTTTAACTTAATAATCTTTTTAGAATAAACTTTCTAAAATAAAGTTTTTGGAACAAACTTTCTGAAGTATATAAGATGTCTTCTGGAATTAGCTTTCCGAAATAAACTTTTTAATGAATATTTTAAAACACATCGAATGTATTCCACGAGACAAAACAAACGATTGTTTCTGGAATAAGTTTTTGGTAATAAATTTTTTCTTGAACGAGTTCTCTCTCTTCTTCATCTCATTGAGTGCAACGGAGAATGGAGATACAATGGTGATGACGTGACTGTGGTGACGACAACAGTAGTATTATACAGTGGAAAAGGGTACTTTAATCTTTTTCTATTAATATAACCGTACAATTAGTAATAATTGGGGTGTAAGAAAAAAAGAAGTCAAAGTTGTGTGACTCTGTCTACAATGGGCAACTGTCCAATATGGAGGGACTTAGTGGTTCTTTTTTCCTGCAACCCATGTTTTCTTTCTGCACCCTCATATTTTCTAAAATTTTAATTATACTCCTGTTGAAAATAATAGAATTTGATAGTGTATGACTTTTTTTCGTGTTTTAATAATATTGTACAATCTTTAGATATTTCAAAATTGTACCATTCATAATGCAAATTTATATTTCAAATTGTCCAATTTGTATGCAATTTTAGAAGATAATTCAGAATACAAATTATATTGTGAGTTGTATAGTCCATGATATAAATTACATTCCATATATACAATTTGTATTGTAAATTGACATTTTAGATTATACAATCTGTAATATAAATTTGAAAGACAATTTAAAATAAAAACTACATTTTGGATTGTATGATCCATATATAAATTTATATTTGAGAGTATACAATTTATAATGTAAATTTGGAAAATAACATGAGATGGAATTTTTTTAATAAGGGATGACTAAGTCATTTCACTAAAATTATGAGGATGCAAGAATAAAAAACTGTGGGGATGCAGGAAGAAAACACGGAGGTGCAGGAAGAAATCTCCTTCCCTGAGTTAGCATGACATAGTTAGGCCTAACATGTTTATAAGCCTAAATTTGATGAGACCCTAACCTAAGCTACAAATTGGGCAAACAGAAAGTTTAATTTCAAGACTTGTACACACACATCCCACAGTATCAGTGGACTTAAAATGACTTTCAGCAAAATAGTTGAGAAATCAATGGGTTGGGGAGATCCATTCCCATTATCTGTTTAGATATTGTCTGAGAAATAATTATTTTCCCAAAAGTAATCCCAACGAAAGATGCGCAGTGAGAAAAAGAAAAAGGGTTAGAAATAGCATTGATAGTTTTGTAAAAGAAAGGAAGAAAGATTTTGACCTAGTATGTTGTTGATGTTTAGGTGGTGAAATATTAGAATGAACGATATTAGAAGGCAGTAATTCCAGTGATGTTTTGGTAGTTGGCGAATAAGGGTAATTGGAAGTGAAGGATAAAGCCAAAAGATAAAACAGAACTTTGTCCGTGATTCTTTGAAATTAAAATAATGAAATTCAGAGCCCACCTCTCCCATGATGGATGCCATGGATTAATAATGATGATCACAACTCTCTAAGCATGGACCAAACATAAAAAAAAGGTTTAAAATTCTGAACAGCTACTCCCACTAGCTGCATAGGGATATTGCATTAAGAAATCCAATGGGTTAATGAAGAGTGATAAGAATCACGAGTTGTGAAAAAACCTAAAAAGGGTAAAATGTGTTGAAAAAGTGAGATAGACGATGATTTGGGCTGATTATGTGTCCTTAACTGCCATCAAAAAGTCCACTCACTTTTCTCACACTGACAACCACTTTTGTTCCCATTCATAACAAGTGCATGTCCTTTTCAAACGGATTGGGACTCCTACAAACAAACGACAACTCTTACACAAAATGTTTTACCATCAACACTTTCAGTTACCAACTGTACTTATTTATACATAAAATCCACCAATAATAATTATATATATATATATATATAAAAGATTTTAAATTAGTTATAGATATCTTTTAAATTGGTATCTAGAGAGTAATAAGACCAGTAATAAATATTTTTTTTTCTTACATTCAACTTATTATTATTCCTAATTTTAATGTGGTGACTATTTCACTTTTGCCATTATGCTTTTTTAATCATATTCCTCTGAATTCTAATAACTAATTATACTTATCTATGAATCAAGTGGCAACGAATAATAGTAAAATCATAACTTTTTCTTTTCTACCTTTCTGCACTTTGTTTGGATTATAAATGAATGTTTAAGGATAAGTTTGATGCGTTTCATGGTCTGGTAAGACGGGGCTCACTGCATCAACCATTCACCTCATTTTGCAGCTGATGAAGAAGGAAGAGAAATATATGTTTTGGCGAATAAAACATTAGTTTGTTTTTTTTTTTTTTTTCATTAGACATACTTAGTATTATGTTGTTTTTTTGGTATTAATTAATGTAAGATACTTTAGAAAGACAGAAAGTACATATTATGTTTATTATACGATGATGTGTGAAATTAAATAGATGTAATGATTTTGGATTTTTATTCTTTCCATATGGAGAATGGTGGGCATTGATTGTGTTAAAGTTGATAAAGATAGGGTAATAATAAAGCAAGTTATGATGAGGTAGTGATGCCTATAAATAGTAACAGATATTAGGGTGTGTGTATTTGTATACTGATTGCATAATGATAACGACATTGTGACTGTAGTTTGGTGATCTTTGACTAGACGTTAATGAATATGTAAGATTACACGTACATGCACCCAAATGTGATCCATCAAATAATAAAATTGTGTTTTTTTTTATTCATCTCATCCCACGACATTTCACCAATTCATCACTTTCGTTTTATCTCTTATCAGTAAGGGCATGTTTGGTCACATGTGGTGTATGAGCATCCAGACAAGGCTAGTGGGTCTCTCCACATGTGCACTGCACAAACCAACCCTCGCCTATAATCTTCACTTCATCTTTTATGTCTCTTTTTTTGCATTGCTTAAAACTCATTCAAAGAAACTTATATTTCAATTATTTATGCATTACCAATAATTAAAACTTCGATTAATTCATTTACCTTTGTTATTGTTTTTTGCAGATAAATAATTTATTGGAAAAGTGTTTTCGTCATACCAGAATGACATAGTTTTCAGAATTTTCATAAGCTACAGTGCTCATGATTTTTAACCACTGTTATTTACATCTATAACATCTATGTTTAATGAAATTATTTTTAAATAAATAAAACTAATAAATTGATATAACAATCATCACTTCGCATGTTATACACATATAACTAAATTCAAATTTATTATGTATTATGATATTAAATTTTAAATTCGAATGCAAAATGTGAGTCAAAACAAACTAGCACGAAATAGTAAGAAACAATGCCCTTTGAAGTTCTATAAATAAAAATCGAATTAATCTTTAAGTTAATTTCTTGAGAATAACTAAGAAAATCATACATTCTAAACAAATTAATTTTACTTAGATTTCATGTAATGTCCAATATTTCATGATCATTGGACAAATCAATCCACATATTCCTTCAATATCAAATTTGAAAATCATTCATAACTTCAAACCAATATATCATAATATATCATGAAACACTGTTTTTACCCTTCAAATAAATATTTATCAAAGACTAATTTCATGAATTTCTTCAACATTCACTTTTTAAAGTATTTATGATTATTTTTTTCAATACTATAAAGTGAATGGAGTTATGTCATAAAAGACATTTCAATATTCAAGTTAGCTTCACGTCAACAATATTAAATACATCATCATTAATAAGGACGTAAAAAAAATTAATAATTATACTATTTATAATATAATTTATTGCGTTTTTAGACCTTTATTTAAATGGATTTGAACTTGAATTCAGTGACCCGATATGCCAGTAATTCTGATAAACTAACAAATAGTATGATTATAAGCTAGTGAGTTGGACTTGTATAATATACATTTAAGACACGTTAGGTTATCTTCTATACCATATTATCCTAAAACGAAACCATATATAGTAGTAAAAAAAAATTATTTATTTTAATTCATTGGATAAAACTAAATCGGGTGAACAATATACCATATTTTAATTTCAAGTTTTACACATAAATTCCTACTAGTTAATTTTATTTATCAATCAATTGTCATTATTATATTTTTTTTTTATTGACTTCTACATATAATATGACACATTCTCACTGTACGCACTTAATCTATCATCTATCATTTCATATCTTTTATATTTTTACTAGTTTGAACATAAAAAAATCCTTTACGGATGGATATTCCTCCCAATTAATAATCAACCTTTCCATATCCTCCAATATTGATTTTTACGATCTAAAATTTATATAACAATAAAATTTTATATTTTTTTTCTGAAAAATGTAAACATACCAGCGAGAAGAAGACAGAAAAAAAATGAAAAGCATAGCAGATACATGTGCATGACAAGGCAAGATGACACTTAGCAACTGTTCCATATGTCACCATCCTCGTTGCTTCCAAAAAGTTTCGCCTTTTCCTCACTATACACACCATATCATTTTTTTCTTCATTTTTCCTTCTTTCATTCATTTTTCTTATATTCTCAAGCTAACATCACACACATTTATATCTCATTGAATTGTTGCTATCTTTTTCCATTATTCATGATTAAAGTTTTATTTCAGTCCACTCACCCAAACTCTCCTTTTGACTCTCAACATTATTAAATAATAAATATTAATGAATCGTTCACATGCACAAAGTTAGATAATATACACCATGATCACACTCATCATTGTTTAATTTGCAAAGTCACCAACGTAATCAAAATCATATTATAGTATGTCAAAATTAAAATTCCCAATTTATTTATTAAGGTGCTACGATTTGGAGTTAGGAACTTTTTCTTTATTAATTAATGTTTGTCATCGATTTAAAAGGGAATTCATGTACGCGGTAATGAAATGATGAAGTCTGATGAGATGACCAGGACTATGACTAATGACTAATTAAAGTAAGATTACTATAAACTAACACTAAAAGCAACAAGATTAAGATAAAATAATGCTTTTAGTTAGACAGAATAAATCTCATTGGGATTCGATGTTAAATTCTTGAAAAAGTTTAATTATTAAAGTGGAGAAAAAAAAAACCACTTTTATATATCTGTTTTTCTTGATTATTTTAATCTCTGTATACACACTACAACGCATTTCAAACTAAGAAAAAAAATATGAATATTAATGACAGGACTTGAAATTAATGAGATTGAATTTTATATGGGCAAAAAAAAATTAATATGAGGAAAAAAATCTGCAACTATTTTAAACCCAAAATAATATCACATTTTTTATATAAATTTATTTATAATTTAATATTTTAATCTTAACTTTATATTTAGATAAATAATTATTTAATTTGTAAAATATTAAAATACATTAAATTTGATTTAGTATTGTTTTAATTAATTATTTTTAAATATTTTATTCAAATTAATCAGTACAAATTTATTGAATTTTAATTATTATTAAATATAAAAAATAAATGTTAACTAATTTGTTGACAATAAAAAATGTTAACATTTATTATATATTTTAATCGTTCTTTTAATGTTAATTTTTAGTTACAGTTAGTTAATATTTTTTCAATTGATATTAGTGTATTTCTTTTTTCTGTTTATGTTGACTGAAATTGCTTTTAGTTGATGTCAATTACAATTAATAAGTGATATCAGCTGAGATTAATTTTACAGTGTTGTTAGTTGTATTTTCTTTTTAATCGACGTCAATAGAAAAAAAAATTCAATTGAGATTAACAAAAGATAATTCTACTTAACATTTGAAAAATGACTTTAAAAATGGGTTAAATATCTTTTTAGTTCCTATACTTTGGAACGATTTTGGTTTTAGTCCCTCTTTCAAACTAAGGTATAATTTAGTCTTTCAACTTTAGAAAACTCAGACTAAATTATACCTTAGTTTGAAAGAGGGACTAAAACCAAAATCGTTCCAAAGTATAGGGACTAAAAACATATTTAACCCCTCTAAAAATTAATAATAAAGAATAACATTGATGTTGATAAAAAAAAATCGCCGCAAATAATAAAAATGTCAAACATCAATAAAATAAATAATAAAATATAGTTAATAAATCTCAAAATGAGTTTAAACTGTTAATCAACATGGCTTCTGATGAATTTTAGTAAAGTTAAGCTGAACATATCTTTTTAGAAGTGGATCAACCTAAATCTATAATTAGCTTACTGTATGAGAGTTAAATAATTTATGTTTTGTTTACTTAAATCGATTTTGGGAAGAGTAACGAAGGGGATTTGAGAGAATTTGAAGGTAAATTTTGTTGTTGTTTATTTGAGTGGGTTTGGAGGTAAGTGAGAATGAATTTGGAAGTAAATTCTTTAATATGTCACATCAATTAAATCTTACACTAATTCTCATAAACTCTACTCCCAGATTCACTCTCATTTGCTTCTAAATTTACTCAAATAAACAATAAAAAAATTTACTAAATCCCTTCAATTACTCTCATCAAAATCCATTTAAGTAAACAAAACCTTAGAGTTAATTAGAGATGAATTGATGTGCAATTCACAAACATCAATCATTTATAATATTTTGAGTAAATAATTGATTTAATACAACAATGGCATGTTTTATTTCAGTACAATTAAAAAGTAATTTTAGTACAAATTTTAATTTTGTTAATTTTATTTAGATTTTGCTAATGATTGAGGTAATTAACGTCAAGATGCAGTCAATCTTATTTTAATATGCACTCAAAACTTATAATACATGTGAATGGAGTTGAGAAAATCATAAGATTAATTATATAATATTTTTCTTCCTCTTTGATGAATATATGTGGCAATTATTAAATAGCATGCTTACTTACTTTCATCCTTTAAAAAAGGACAAATAAAATTAACAAAATATTTTTTTTTTTGCTAAAATTATTATTATTATTTAAATTACAAAGGAATATTTTAATACTTTGTCCTACTAAATCAACTATATATCCTAATTTAATTTATCATTTTCTCATCATAATTATTTATTAATTTTAATTATATAAATTGACAGTTTAATATTTTTAAATATTAAAACATTGTTTAATTGATTTAATCAAATCACTATAATGGATCAAGTTGAGTTAAAAAAATGTATGACTCAAGGTAAATTAAGTTAAATTGATTTATTTTTAATTTAATTTTTATCATCTAATTCACATAAGTCTTATTAGTTTATTTTGACATATCACATTTTTCAAAAAATAATTTATCTGATATTGGATAATAAAATCCAAACCAATAATAAGTAAAAAGTAATAATCTTAGCCATTTAAAGACAAAATCATTTGCCATTAATATAAAAATATATATAATCATCATCAATTAAAAAGTAGATGTTACCAAGTTTATAAGAAATTATGAAGAAAAACACATTAGTTTGAAAATATGTAAGCTTTTAAATTTATACATGAAATTTTAAATTATTTACTTTGAAGTAATTTGATTATTTCTAAAAAAGTTAAATTTCTTTATTTTTTCACTCAATTAATATTTTTTATTTTAAAATATTTAAAATTTTCTTTTCGATAATTTATCCTTTCAAATCTCTATATTCAAACATATTTTGATGCAAAAGAAAACCTCAACGCAAAAATAATTAATGTATTCTGTGCTTTTATTATTAATTTTTTTATTTGAAGTAACTGAAAATAGGAGACGAAATTATTTCATTAATGAGGAATAATTTTTTTTAGTTGAAAATGATAAACACTTCATTTTCTAAATTATTATTCATTAGAACAATTTTGTACTACTAAAACAATACTCTTTAAACTTAAAATTTCTAATAAATTATTCAATTTTCCATTCTAACACAATACAAAAATTCCATACTTAATAAATGGGTACGTACGTCAGTTTAATAATAGAAATGCAAAATTTCAATAATAACAATGATAATAATAATAGAAGTAATAATGAGTCTGCACCCCTTTTCCCATCCCTGTGATTTCGGACACGCGCAAACGCCACCAAACGTGAAGGGCAATATCGTCCTTTCACCTCAACTGCCTCCGACAGCCTGCGCGCGAATGTCCCCTTTCCCACCTTTTATTTAATACTATTAATTTGCGAACAAAGCAGAACCGCAACCTCACAATTTTCCTAAAAGTAAAAAATAAAAACACTCACACTCACATTGTTTTTTATTTTATTAAATTCATTAAAATCAGAGCAACGAAAACAAAATGATTCCAATAATAATGATAAACAATGAAAGCTAATTGTTAATAATACTAACATCAATATTAATATTACTTCCTTGCATCAAGATTCAAGATCAGCCATGATGCTCTTACTTCACTCCATTGACATTCAATTAAACAAATAAACCAAACCCTAACACTTACTCTTCACTCACCACCTTCTTCTTCTTCTTCTTCTTCCATGGCTTTCAGGTTCAACACTGACTGTTAGATCACTGATCACCGCAATGTAAATGAATGAGTGAGTGCATTGACGTGTATGTGAATCAAGTCAAGTAGGTGTGCAAACCATGCCCTTTCACTTTTCTCTTTGATTCCATCTTCTTCTGCTTTTCTCCCTCACAATGATTCTTTGCTTCCTCTTCTTCATTACTCTTCATTTTCATTCTTATTTTGTTTGATTTCACCGACTCATGTTTTTTTTTTCTGCTTCCAGTTTATGTGAGTTAAAAACTGCTGGCTACTTTGATCAGAGTAAGTGGTCATTGGTAAAGTTTGTTGCTTTGAGCCCAAATTTGCAGCTTGTGATTTCTATTTAGTAATTTTTTAGTTACCATTTTGTTTAACTTGTTGGCATTGACCGGACTTGACACAGATCTTGTAAGCTATTGGAGTTGGGATTGGTTGGTTAAAATGAGATTGTTGGAGTTTGGGTGTGTGTTAGTTGTTGTATCTGCACTTTTGGTTTCTGGGGATGCTGAGATTTACATAGTAACTGTTGAAGGTGAGCCTATCATAAGTTACACTGGAGGTATTAGTGGGTTTGAAGCTACTGCAGTGGAATCTGATGAGAAGATTGATACCGAAAGGTACTTGTATACATTCCTCTCTGCTCTTCTTTGTAATTACTAGTTAGAGGCGTTCCTTTGACTTGTTTCTTTCTTCAATAAAATATCCTTTTGAGCCTGGACTTGTTAGCCGGGGTGAGACTGTCAATAGATTTTTTAAGAGTCTAATTTAAATTTCTTCATGAATAAATTTAGTCTTGACCCTCTTAAGAAGTATGAACAGTAAAGTAAATGGTTTAACTGTTCAACTATTGCTCATATGAAGTTTTTCTTGGAAACCTGAATTATTTGAGAAGTAGAGAAATTTATCTTTCTGGTGTAGGCTAACGTGTGATTGCGAACAATTTGTTCATAAATGGTGCCTTTTTTTCTCTCGTTTTTGAGGAAAATAATGCAATGATCACCACCCCACTCTGTTTTGAGCAGTAGTTTTCATTTTACCAAAAAAAAAAAATTGGCTGTTATTTTTCTCCTCTAGTATGTAATGAACCAAGAAATGGATGTTGGATCGTGTGATTGTGTTTCATTCATTCATATCAGGTTGCTGACCTTTTATACTACTTAAAACTTCTTCCAGTGAATTGGTTACTTCGTATGCTCGCCATCTTGAGAAAAAACATGACATGCTGCTTGGTTTGCTGTTTGAGGAAGGGACATACCAGAAACTCTATAGCTATCGACATCTTATAAATGGGTTTGCTGTTCATATTTCACCGGAACAGGTGAAGTCTTCTTTTATCCTTTTATTATTCTTTATCCAGCTGAATAACATATTTTGGATTCATTTCCTTACTCTAATTTCGATATGTTATCCCTTTATATTAGTAGGCAGAAACTCTAAGACGTGCTCCGGGAGTGAAATCTGTTGAGAGGGACTGGAAAGTGAGGAAACATACAACACATACCCCACAATTTTTAGGGCTTCCAACTGGGGTTTGGCCAACTGGAGGTGGCTTTGATAGGGCTGGAGAAGACATTGTCATTGGATTTGTGGACTCAGGGATCTATCCTCATCACCCAAGTTTTGCAACTCATAATGCTGAGCCATATGGGCCTGTTCCAAAATATAGAGGAAAATGTGAAGCTGATCCGGATACTAAAAGAAGTTACTGCAACGGCAAGATTGTTGGAGCACAGCATTTTGCTCAGGCTGCAATAGCTGCTGGGGCATTTAACCCTATAATTGACTTTGCGTCTCCTCTAGATGGTGATGGGCATGGAAGGTTAGACCCTGCCACCTTTTTTAGTTATTAACTTCTTTCCTTGGAATTCTACTTATGTACCCTTTCTACAAGATTGAAAGATATCAAAACGTGTCAGTTTCTTCAATCCCTTTTATGAGCAAATCATAAGAAAGTAACATTAGTTCTTCATTCTTTTTCTTTGACAACATTATGCTTACAGCTATACATATTGATTTGATAACTTTTTTTAATTATTTTCTGTTTTTTCTTTGTTGTTTCCTGGAAGTCATACGGCCTCTATTGCAGCTGGAAATAATGGAATTCCTGTGAGAATGCATGGACATGAATTTGGGAGAGCCAGTGGGATGGCACCTCGTGCTAGGTGAGGAACAATAATACCCTTATTTATTTTAAAACTAGAAACTACAGTTCGTTCTGTTGCACTATACATTTGGTGTATCTTTTTCAGGATTGCTGTGTACAAGGCACTTTATAGACTGTTTGGAGGGTATGTTGCAGATGTAGTTGCTGCAATTGATCAGGTATACAAGAATATTACACACACACAAATTGGCTTAAGAATTCATGAAATAGTCCGTACCTCCCACTAGATTGGTTATGAGTGGATATTATTGCAACTTGCAGCTGCACTTTTTATTTTGCTGTAAATCTCAACATTCAACATAAAATTCAATATCTTGTCCCAGCAATCTGGTTTTTTACTGTTTGTGTTCTATCTCAAAAATTATAATTTACATAATTTGAATATCTACAGGCTGTATATGACGGAGTGGATATACTCAGCCTTTCAGTTGGACCCAACAGTCCTCCAGCAGCCACCAGAACTACCTTTTTGAACCCTTTTGATGCTACACTTCTTGGAGCTGTGAAAGCTGGTGTATTTGTCGCACAGGCTGCTGGAAATGGTGGTCCTTTTCCGAAGACAATGGTTTCATATAGTCCATGGATAGCATCGGTAGCAGCTGCAATTGATGATCGTAGATATAAAAATCATTTGGTGCTTGGAAATGGAAAAATCTTAGCTGGAATTGGGTTGTCACGTGAGTTTTCTGAATTCTGACTGTTTTTTCAGATTATTACTCTTTTTGATGGATTGATATTGAGAATCAGGAGTAATGGTATGGATTGATTATCAAGACTAGTGAGGTATAATATGGACGATTTTAGAAGAAAATTTTCCTTTTTAGTCGATGGGAACGCAAAAATAAGTTTACCTTTCTGAATTTGAAAAAAAAAACACGTTTTCGAGAAATCTCAACTTTTTTCTTTTATGGCTTCACTTTATCTTTGGCTTTGTTTTCTTCAGTACCACTATAAAAGAATGAAAAGACAAGATAAAATTGTCCTGGCTTTTTCCTGTGTGTGACATCAATTATTTCCAAGTGTAGAAATGTCTTCCTTGGGACTTAGGTATGGCACATCCCAGCTTTACTTTAATTGGAAAAATGCATTTACTAGCTAGCTTTAATTGTTAAGTTAGAGTAGTAGTCAGAATGAAAAATTTTGATGTTAGTATTCCTTCAATGAAGTTTGGTTTATTAAGTATAGATCAGATATGTTAATTCCTGATTATCTTTCACCTTAAATGGCTCAATGCATTTTAGTGAGACAAGTCTCATCCCTTAATTAAAATTGCGTGCTACAAAACATGTTCTGTTATTTGGTTTGTGAATTGTTTTTCAATTTAAGTTAAAGATACTATATAAAATATTTAATAGCCTAGGTAAATTGTACTGACATTGCTAGGTGTTCTGCTTCTTTTCAACATATCTTTTGGTGACTGAGGATGTATATGTTCCTAATGTACTAGTTTTCTGCTGAAGCAGTGAGTACTTCCTAAGGACATAATAAGTTATTGTTTGCGATTTTATAAAGTTATTGTTAAAATTTATTGTTTACTTTATAACATGAAATGTTCCTAATACATTAGGTTTGTTTTGTTGTATTGGGGTTTAGCTATTAATGCAACGTAGGTTGCAAAGTAAATTTTGAGAGTTCTTCATCAAGAAATTAGGGTTCTCCAGTTTTATGCAAATGTACGCTTACATGACATTGGCAAATCAGATATATCCATGTTCACATTTGATTTATTGTTTTGATCCCCATGTATAATTTAAATATTCAATACCAAATCTATGTTGCTAAAATATTCATAATGGCTTCTACAGCTTCCACACATTTGAACGAAACATACACATTGGTTGCTGCAAATGATGTGTTGCTAGATTCTTCAGTTATGAGGTACAGCCCCACAGATTGCCAGAGACCAGAACTTTTAAACAAGAACTTGATAAAGGGAAATATTCTTCTCTGTGGTTATTCCTTCAATTTTGTTGTTGGCACTGCATCAATCAAGAAAGTCTCAGAAACAGCCAAGGCCCTCGGTGCAGTTGGGTTTGTTCTTTGTGTTGAAAATGTTTCCCCAGGAACAAAATTCGATCCAGTCCCTGTCGGCCTTCCTGGGATTCTCATCACAGATGCCAGCTATTCAAAGGTAATCAAATTCATTTGTACTGGTATATCTATGTAGGTTTAGACTTAGTTCAATGCTAAGTTGATTTTCTCTTTGCCTATAATTTATTCCACAGTCTAGTACTTATCTCAGTTACCACTGATTTTTATCTTATTTTTCTACATTTTCATCAATAATATTTGTTTTTGTTTACGATCATAAAGTATGAACTATTTATCACGTGATTTAGTGCTTTCAAATTGTTATTTTTCAGGAGCTTATAAATTATTATAATATCACTACACCAAGAGATTGGACTGGACGGGTAAAGAGGTTTGAAGGTACAGGTAAAATTGGTGATGGTTTAATGCCTATTCTGCATAAATCTGCACCACAGGTGGCATTATTCTCTGCACGAGGACCAAATATAAAGGATTTCAGTTTCCAAGAGGCAGATCTTCTCAAACCAGATATATTAGCTCCTGGTTCATTGATTTGGGCTGCTTGGTGTCCAAATGGAACCGATGAGCCAAATTATGTCGGTAAGTAATGACTTGACTAAAGTGTGTTTTTTGTGTGGTTGCTTGAAAACTTCTACCTACAATTATACATTTCAACCCCATGACCTGGACAAGAGAGCCTCTTGGTAAAAAGAAAAGAACATGTACATTGTACAATAAAACCTGTCAAACTAATATGCTCTATATAGGAATATTAGATACTGATTTGTAGGGTTTCCCTTTGTTTTGAGATTACTTGTAGATAATTTTAATTCCTACTAATTGATGCTAAATTATGGGAAAATGTGTTTGATTCCCTCATATTATTAAAAGAATAAATGCATTAGGGAGGGCTAGGACAAAACTAGAAGAAAAACTAGGTAATATATTATATATCATATAATCGATAGCAGTTTTGTTTTTTCTTGTGCAGGTGAGGGGTTTGCCATGATCTCTGGAACTAGCATGTCTGCACCACATATAGCTGGAATAGCTGCTCTTATAAAGCAGAAGCATCCTCATTGGAGCCCTGCTGCCATTAAATCAGCCTTGATGACAACATCAACAACTCTAGACAGAGCAGGGAATCCTCTTCTAGCCCAGCAAACATCTGAATCAGAAGCTATGAAGCTGGTCAAAGCTACTCCTTTTGATTATGGGAGTGGACATGTTGATCCAACAGCTGCCTTGGACCCTGGACTCATCTTTGATGCAGGTATGATTTCTTCTTCCCTAGTATAACTATATCTTTGTCTTAGCAAGTTTAACTTGTATACACGTATTTGATTAATCCTGGTAAAACTCCATGAACTTGAAGCCATTTTTTGGCTGGTTCAGTTGTTCAAGAGAAGTTTACTTAAAAGAATCTATAAAAAAAGAAGAAAAAAAATAACATGGATAGAATTCTAATTAAAATCGATTGTTAAATTTCTTTAACCAAAGCTGGGACTTTCTGCAGTTGTCTATTTACTCAAACATTGGGAGCCTGAAATAAATTTTAGTATTAAAACAACGGGTACAACCAAAGCACAGTGATAGTGGTTATGATATATAAAATCACCTTAAATATGGAAGTCATTATTACAATACATTAAAAAAAGGTCATAATTACAAAACTCAATTTTCACTTAAAACAGTGTAAACAACTTTTACTCAGCGCGTATTTCAATTATATCTAAGAAATTTGCTTAATCAATATTGCAGGGTACAAGGACTATCTGGGCTTCTTGTGCACAACACCGGGCATTGACATTCATGAGATAAGGAACTACACTCACACACCATGTAACACCACCATGGGCAAGCCATCAAATTTAAACACCCCTTCTATCACAATTTCCCATCTGGTGAGAACTCAAGTTGTCACACGCACGGTCACAAATGTCGCCGAAGAAGAAACCTATGTGATCACAGCCAGAATGGAGCCGGCTGTTGCCATTGAAGTCAACCCTCCGGCAATGACTATCAAAGCAGGTGCATCGCGACAGTTTTCAGTGACACTGACAGTTCGATCAGTGAGAGGAACCTATAGTTTTGGAGAGGTTTTGATGAAAGGGAACAGAGGGCACAAGGTGAGGATTCCTGTTCTGGCCAATGGATACCGAAGATAGATGTCATAGCTTAGTTTGGTCAGCAAAGGAAAGCAGTGTTGCTTGTAATATTCTTTGTAACTTGTGGGGAATAAGGTATGGCGCTACATTTATTCGTCTAAATTATATATATAATATTAAATCATGAATAGGTGTAATGTAATGTAAAGGTAAGCAGGTGTAAGGGGTGACTCCTAGTTTCTTCCACATATAAAGTTTTGCTTATATGGTCTAGTAATTTGTTGTAATGCTTCATCATAAGTTTTTCCCTGTATCTGCCTCATTCCCCAAAAGTATCTTGCTTACTGCATTTGTAATACATGAAATAAATAGTAGTATAACATAAAGTATCAATGGCACAGAGTAAATTTTACTAAAGCTGTTCGCAAGTTCAAGTCCCTGGCTCTTATTTCAGCACAAGTCATAGTTTGAAAGGAAATTACGTCTTTCTTTGAATACAATATGATTGTTAGTAGACCTGGTTAAAGGACATCATTATTGACTTCTTGCATTTTGTTTTTTTAGAATTATTATGTTCCACCTAACTGGGTACGTTTTCTCCTTTTATTTACTACTATGCCTACCAGTGGTCCACCACACTTGCTGCTTGTAGGTGTGTATGTGACGTACGGGAATCTTTTGGGGTTAATTGGATTGCTGAAAATAACAATTTAAGGTGGCTGAATCCTAGAATCCTAAGACATGTTTTTAATGATAGACTTCTGAGTGGTTTAATCAGTGACACGATGGTAGCAACTCCAACTCCCCAAGCAAATCTATATGTTTAAGGAATATTTGGATAACTAATTGAAGTTTCTATTTAACACATGTATAAATAAATTTCATGCTCTTGACAAGATTTTATGTGAAAACATTTGTGAACAGGCATTTAATTACAATAATAGTTCTTAATTCTCCCACGGTATCTTAATAATTATCCTACTTCTTTCACTATTTTAAGATGCATTTATATTTTATATTTTATATTTTCTTCAAAGGATGTTGAAGGGTATATTGGAGAAAAAGGAAGATAATATGAAATTTGTAATTATTCTTAATTAAAGAGGACTACTGTTATTAATAAAAAACTAAATGGCTCATTAAGTATGAAGTGTAATTTATAAAGTTTTATATATGTTTTTTAAATTTCATATGATATAATGGATATAATTATCAATTTAACACAAAAATTATATAGTCCAGGACTATCAATGTTTTAACAGTAATTTCTATATAACATGCATTTAAAGTTTGAATTCGTGAAATTTGATTGCAACTGTTGTGATAGTGAGAGAGTAATATTTTTTTGTTCAATCTGTCCTCCAACTCTTCTAAAATGGAGAAAATTTAATGGGGAAACCATCCCATAACACACTCCTTCAGGGTTTTATTCCTCCACCTCCATTCTTTTTACTGCACCTCCAAATTAAATTTTATTGGGATTTCAAATATGTCTCTTTCAAAATATATATATATATATATATATATATATATATATATATATATATATATATATATAATACGTTAAATTAATTAGATAAGTAATAATTATTATTTACTAAACATATTTGTCAACACCAAATTTCTCCAGATAAAAAATAAAAATATAATAAATAATAATAATAAAAAAAAATTATAAAGAATACAATGTAATGTTTTTTAATTAAGGAAAATTGATGAAAAAATAAATTGGTTTTGCAAATTAGTTAGAAATTTAAAAAATGCATAAAGGAAATTAAAAAAATAAAAAAGAAAAAATTCTTTTATTTTAATTATTTCTTTGTTTTTTTTTATTTGGGCTTCACGGGCCCACTTTTTTTTCTAGGCACATGTTACAATGGGATGTGGTGTTTTGTTCTTTCCTCAGCACGCTTTTTTCACGTTTTGGCAATTTGGAGAGAAGAAGCATGACAAATTTTGATAAAACAATGATAATAAAAACAGGTCACAAGGGAATGAAAAGGGGAGTATGATATAAGCTTACCGGGACGACTTTTAAAAATTCATTCCAAAAACAGAGAAAAGAAAGGCTAAAGTTCTAAGAAAATTTTAAAAAAGAAAGAAAGAAGAATATTTCTGCAAGAAGAAGGAAGAATCAAAGCAGGTTCATCTGTTTACTTGTTTGATCTCATTGATAGCATTGTTTTCAACTGATTTGGTGTGTATTATTGCTTACCTTTTACTGTTTTTCTTCTGTGTTTCTGTTGCAATTTTTTATGATTCATAGTTATGAAAGTAAGAATTCATAGTCCAGAGTTTATTATCAGAATACAGTGAAAATTTAAATAATTAAGAATAAAAGAGTTAAACAGAGCCATTAGAATGAGAAAATTTGCAATCAAAAACCAGAAATCACAAATGAAAAATGTAAACAAGTGGCCATTGAAGTTGAACTAGGAGAATACAGGTTCGTGGAGGAAGATTTGTGGTTTGGCTTTCGCGATTCTGGTTGGTGTTGTTCATTGCGATTTGGATTTGCGCAAGTTTGGTTGTGGTTTTGAATCGAAGATGGTCGACGGTGGAGTTGAATGGAGGTTTCACGGCGGCGCGATTTGGGTTTTAGGGTTTTCATGGCGGCGCTCGCGGTGGTTTTGCGAATCAGTGGTGACCGTTGGCTTTTATCTGTAGGTTGGGATTCCATGGCGGGATGAAGCTCGCGGTATCGCAGAGGAAAATGAAGGTGCGATTTAGGGTTCGCAATTTTAGGGTTTTGCTCTGGAGTTGGTCACGGTGGTCATGGTGGTCTGCGGTAGTCTGAAGGTTTTCATGGTGCTGGTTTGCGAAGATAGGTTGACCATGGCTGGTGATGGCTGATGAGGTTAATCGAGGATAAGATGCTCTGTGGGTGACGAGGAATGAAGCTTCTAGGAATTTTTAAGAAACATTTTCAGAAAATAAATAAATAAGAAATAATAATAATAATAATAAATAATAATAATAATAATAATAAATAATAATAATAATAATAATAATATAATAATAATAATAATAATAATAGAAAAATTAAAATCAGAAATTAATTTGGCGTTGACCCATTTAATCTCTCCATTCCTTTGATTGAATTTCTTCTTCTATTAGGTTTGCATCCGTGCCTTTAGTTATATGGGTTAGACTTAGACTCATTCAATTTTTTCTTTTTGAACCTATTTGTAATGTCTGCATATGGGCTGGAAGTGATCATTTTTTTTTTCTTTTTGATCCTTTTATTTGTGTTTATGTCTATATTTATCTTATATTCTTGTTTTCTAATGTTGCATATTTTAAATTTCAAATCACATTTTTATGTTTTAATTGTTGTGAAAATCAAATTACAATGTTTAATATTAAAATTAGAGGATTTTTTTATCATTATTATGTTAAGTCTTATGTTAAGTCTGGAATTTAGTTGATAATTAAAATTTTTAATTTATAAATTTTCATCTGGTTAATTTTTGGATGATAATTATATTTTTAAAATTAATAATTATTATGTTAAATCATGGATTTATTTGATAATTAAAAAATTTATTTATTTTTTATAAATTTGTATCGTATTAAGTCTTGGACTTTAATAATTATATATTTTTTAAAAAATTAATTAATAGTTATCATATCAAATCTTGGATTTATTTGATAAGAAATTTTTTAACCAAAAAATATTAAAAATTTTAGAATAAAAAATGTTATTTTTCTTAAGTAGTTTTAAAAGAATTATGTAAAAAATGTTAATTTTTGAGAATACATAGAATAATTTTTGTCAGACCAAAATAATATTAAAAAATATTTTTCTTTATTATTTCATATTTGAATGTTTTATTTGATCTTTTAGGAAAAAAAGATATTTTAAAAAATTAAATTAATTTTGTACACTTAATTAAAGAGAATCGTTTTTAGACAGACATTGGAAATGCTAATAAACATAGGTTAAAAGATCATTAAATAAACACGCTCCTAGCTAGACGTAGATGAGTATTTATCACATACATTCTAACCTCCTCTATTGTGAGGTCATTCTCTTCAAACACCTTACGGGCTATCTGTAATGTGTTGTTAGTTTGGTCCCAGTTCTTTTACTCACATTACGACAATCAATAATTCTCTGTAGAATGATCACAATGCATTTGATATTGCCATGCAATAAGGACAAAAACAAATTAATTAACGTTGTTTCATAACATAAATATATAAACATTGTTTGGTTACACACAAATAAACCAGATCCTGATTCTGATATCTTTCTCACTAAAATGTCATATGGGAGATGTCAATAAAGTCAAAGTATAAGACTTAGTCAATCGTCATAAACAACACGAATAACATAAGGACGATATATTATTTTGAACCACAATAGGTATCCTAAACACATGTAGAGGAAGAGGAGGTTGTGTGACATTAACCAACATATGCTTGGTGAAGTGTAACTAATAATTATCAATGGTCACCAAGTAATATCATTTGACAATTGCGAGATAGGCTTTTAATACCCAAATTACCTTAACACACGTTTAAACATATGATAGTGTACAATCTCACCCACCCTAATGAAGTCATATTTATAGATGTGGATAAGTAATTCAATGCGATCCACATGGTGCTCAAATCACCCATCATATGTCAAGACATCTAATTATGCCCTGACCTCATGTAGGTTGAAAATTTGTCTTCTCGTCACAAAACGTGCAGCCCAAGGTCTATCCTAATCATAACTTGCCAGCAGTTACTTCTTTTCCATCTTAGAGAAGTGCTCATATATTTAACTCTACCAAAAAGTAAAAATGTATTTCAATAATGAAACAATAAAGGAAATCGAAGTGCAAGATATATATGTACCTGTAAAAAAGTTAGACATTTAACTAATTATTTTGTCTTTACAAAGTTAGCATTTCCAAGTTACTCGTATAAGTGGGTAAGTGCAACAACTCCCCAAACATATATGCCAAATGACTGCAGATCTCTGAAAACAATCGTTGTTATATACATTTCTAAACAAACTCAAGTTTACCTGGAGATCACGATATTGCTTGAGCTCATATGTAGCCCTTATGCAGTCCACGCGTAAAAGATCCATGAGAGTTTTCAAAGTCGCTTCAAAGTTTAGGAGTTCATTTAGACAAAATTGTCCCACTATATATAGATGTAACAAAGCGAACACATCATTTAGTGTGACAGTTATCTCACCAATATGGACATGGAAAGTTTTTGTCTCTCTATGTCATCTCTTAACAAATGCCAATGTCATCTCCTTATCGGTAGAATCGCAGGAATTATCGCATTAAGGCATTAAACCATAATTTAACACATAATTTTGTATAGATGACATTCTCCAAATTTATTTAATTTTTTTCCATGAGACCAACTTTATCTACCATCAATCCTACACACAATAATTGCGTATAAAATTTAAACAAGTCATCAATTATCAAAACCTAAAAAAACATTACTAACCTGACCTTTCCACAATGCATATACAACGTGATCAACATAGCTTGTCAGCAAACAAGTGTTGTGTGGACCTCCTCGATATCCAACCACTTCATCCTCTTAGTGAACAACATCCTTGTCGTGCTTAATAACATCTTTCTACTGCTCAATAACATCATCCTGAGGCTCATCAATTTCAAGACCAACTAATATTGCAGCTTTTCCAACTTCACCATCACGATCACTTTTATGAAATGTCGTAGGTCTCCTTCTAGTTTCACCTTATGTAGAACTCTCAATCTAATATGTAGAAAAACTTCATGTTCTTATCATTTGTATAACAAATAAATTCAAACAAATATTAAAACCAATACACCTAACAATTAACTAAATTTAAAGAGAATAAATAAAACAAAAACACATAAAATAAATAAATAAATAAAAACTAACAAAACCATTAACCATTAAAGATAATTAAAAGAATTATATATATATATATATATATATATATATATAATTTCGAAATTTAGTAACTTTTTTAAATCTATTAAGTATTGTCATTCAAATTTTAAAATTTGAATTTTAAAATTTAATACGTTTTTTAATCAGATTACAAAATCGGTATAGTTTTCATATCCAATATTTTTTTATTAATCCTAATTTTTCAAATCTGTTTCGATTTCTACTATAATTTTCAACATTTAGTTTGAAAAAAAAAATATAAATTTTTCATCTTCACCATTATTATCTCTAATATATAATAAAAAGAATAATAAATTTAGTAAATGATCTTGCTTGCTTTGAAGACGGGTGTATGGAGGAGAGGTCAAAGTAATGGGTAAAAGGGTGTAAAAGATGAGAAAAAGTTGAGAAGGAGTTGCCGGTGTTAAGGAGGTGTAGTGCCTAGAGTTAGGAAGAAAGTGTGAGGGATGAGTCCTGGTGGGTGGGGGTAAATATAAGAGGAGGGACAAAAGTTTATTTTTATCCTAGTAAAAAAAAAATTCAGGGTCAGTTAAGGAATTTAAAAAAATTTGGGGATGCAGGAAAAAATATTGGAGATGCAGGAAGAAAACCCTCACTCTCAATACTTCCATCATTGGCCCAAACAACAAAGTTTGTTTCCGTATTCAATCAAATTCTTAAAGAAGCAAAAGTTTGAGTTCTTACATAGTTTTTCTCACATCTCACTTCATCCAATCTACTGCCAAACTCCGCTTCTTCTTCATCTTCTTGATAAACTCAATCACAACCGTGCAAGGTATGTCCTGTGTTTCTCAACTATTTCCACGTGTGATTGCGCATGCTTGTGCTGTGTGCACCCGATCCATATCATACTGATAATTGTTTTAGATTGAAATGAGTTTCGAGTCTTATAAGGTTGGTTTCCTATGGCTGTTTTCCGGCACCTCCAAAGGGTGGTTTTAATGTTTCAAATGAGTGGTATTCATATGAATGCACACTACATTGTGTGTAGACATTTTGGTTAATCACGCAACATAATGCTATTATAATATTCTATGCCCTTGTTGTCATGTCACCTTAAGGCACGTGAAAACGAAACGAGGAACAAAAAGAAAAAGGTTGGTATCCGTTCTTTCATCACACAATACTGTAGAATATTTTTGGTACCAACTCTGGTTACAATTTTCAAAAGTAGAAAAAACAAGTTATTTATTTGATATTCTTAAAGAAGTTAATTAAAATATAAAAATAAAGGATTGAACTAAAATTATAGGTTTTTTAAAATGAAGAAATTAAAATAAAAAGAGAATAAAAGACAACGAACGAATGATGTAAGAAACTCTCTTCTATTATCAGTTTTTAAAAATAATTTAATATCGTAGTTAATAATTGTAAAGGCTACCATTATTTGCTTATATTTTGAATTATTAATCTTTTTAAATAACTCTAAATGTATTTTTAATTTAATCTATACACAGAGAATGGTAAATGTTTAAGGTTAGGTGGGAAATGGAGGTTGCGAAAGGGAAGGAAGCTAAAAAAATTGTTTTGACCAAACCCTTGTCAATAGAAGGCGAATCTGACGCAGAACCGTTTTATAGAGCTCCCAATCTCCTACGTCGCTTGTTAAGTTTACTCAAGAACGTGCGGCCAGGATCAGATCTCACAAACTTCCAGGCAAGTTCTCTCTTACACTAACTTTCAGCTTCATCTAGACCTACCCAATTTACATAAAATGCTTCAAGGAGATTACTGAAATTTTAATTGCTCGACATATTCTATTCTATGAATCTATTTAGACACATTTCTTAAAACTTCGATTATATCAATTAATTACATTTGCCTATAATGTTGTGCAATGAGAAAGACTGAAAATTATAATTGTGAATACAATTTTAAAGCTTAAACTTTTAGCAAAAATTAATGATGACTGTCTAATAGATTGATGTATTTTGTGTTGTGTACAGCTGCCGCCTGTGTTTAATTTGCCAAAATCTCAACTCCAATGCTATGGTGAATCAGTGTATTGCACATCTTCCAACTTGCTGAGCAAATGCAACAGTGAGCAGAGTCCAGTGGACAGGTTCACATCTGTGGTAGCATGGAGCATATCTACCACACGCCCTTCATCTTTTGGTGTGGCTCCTTATAATCCTATTCTTGGAGAGACACACCATGTTTCTAAGGGCTATCTCAATGTCCTACTGGAGCAGGTACTAGTTGCTTCTCAATTTGTCCTCAACACTAAAGTCACAGTATGCTCAAATTTGGACTCTCTTCATTCAACGTGTTAGATACAATACAATAACATTATCACTTTCTTGTGTCTGCAGGTTTCAGTCAACCCTCCTGTGTCTGCCCTCCATGCAACAGATGAGAAGGAAAACATTAAAATGATATGGTGGCAGCAACCTGTTCCAAAATTTCGTGGTATCTTTCACCTTTTTTTCTAGGATCATTAGTAACTCAAATCTACACTAACACAGTTTAGAAACTGAAATGTCCCATTGCTATACAATTCTTCTCCAATTCCTAATTAAGGTCTCCACAGTGAACTTCCAGAATGGTTGTCGTAGCTTTCAGTTTTCTGCTTGCAGCTAATTTTTGTGGTTCATTCATAGACCAATTACGAGATATAAGAAAGAATTAACAAAGGAACATATGTTCGCAGTACACTCTTCACATTTTTTAAACTCTATTACAAATCATAAATGTGTGGGAATTTCACTTCTTATTTGTTGAGTCACACTCATCATTCCGTCATTTCTGCTGAATTTTAACTAATGAAATGGCTGCGAGTATTGGAAAGATGCTTTTATTTATGACATAGCATGGGGTAAAAGTAGTTCCATCATGCATTTATCAAGTGCTGCATTTCATTCAGATGTCACTAGTACAATTTGTAGTCTTCCTCTAGATGGGCAACTTGGGTGTGGAATCTTTACATGTTCTTCTGACTTATGCCATGGTTGAATCCACGCAAAACATTGCTTATATTGGTCAACAATGATCTTGAACAAGTACTTTAGTGAACCTGTTCTGGAAGTAAATGCTAGCTCCTTATTCAGCAGCCATGTTCTGTAAATTCATGAGAGTATTTCAAACTAAATATGCAGGCACATCCATTGAAACAGAAGTGCATGGTAAACGGATGCTGAAGCTCCTAAATCACGGGGAAACATATGAAATGAATTGTCCTCGCCTTTCAATTAGAATTCTTCCGGTTCCTCGGATGGACTGGGTTGGCAATGTTAATATACGGTGCCCTGAGACAGGTCTTGTTGCTGAAATATCGTACACATCAAGTTACTCGCTTTTAGGATTTGGGGGAAATCGCAAATTGATCAAAGGGAAGATCCTTGACCCATCATTATTCAAAGTTCTCTACGAAGTTGATGGTCATTGGGATAAGTAAGTGTATAGTCCCTCCAACATTCATTTATTTTTCTTCCATCTCTATGATTTAAAATTTATTTATTTCATAGAATTCTTTTCTACAATTCTTTAAGTTTTGTGTAGAAAAATAATACTTTAACATGACTTGGTTTTTGAAGATATTATGCTACACATGATGATTATAGGTGACACGTTTCTTATGAAATTAAATTATGCAGGACCGTTCAAGTGAAGGATACAAACAGTGGAGAAGTCAGGGTGATATATGATGCAAAAGAAGTCATTTCAGGCCTCAAAACACCTATCATAAAGAATGCAGAGGTAATTAACCTCTGTTCTGTCTCCATTTGCTTGTCAACTTTAGTTAGTTATATTTATACATCCCTGACATTTATCAACTAATCTTCCTGGCATGTCCTGCAGAAGCCTTTTCTGATTAGTAATTAGAAGAATGTGCTTTAGATAAATCATCCCCTTTAAGAGTGAAGAAAAAAATTGTTCTTTTCAATAGAATATAAACACAAGTAAAATTGTATAAAAGAAACAAGTTAATCCAAAAGAGTGACTGACACTCAATTACCAAGTCGGTGACAACTACCAACCCAGATGACAAGTCATTAATCTGGACGGTCAACTACCAAGTCAGTGGCAATTACCAATCCAGTCGGTTCAACTATTAGATCGGACATCAATCAAGACTACCAAGCTCGTGGCAAATCAACAAGTTGGACAGCCAGAAAACAGATTGGATGGCCAATCACTAGACTAGACGGTCTAAACACGAACAAAGTAGATCAATTCCAAAACTCTTTTACTTAAGGTTAAAACATGATTAATTATGTTTGGACTATAATTAGACTAATCTTAATTAAAAAGTTCATCACAAAATCTATAATTAGTGGTTTGAGATTGTCCAGTTTGGTATTTGGTTGTCTGATCTATTGTATGACCGTCCAACCAGTTGATTTGCTGCCGGCTTGGTAGTTGATCGTCCAGGTTGATGACTTGCTGTATGGCCTGTTAGTTACTGTCTGGCTTGGTAATTACCGCAGACTTGGTAATTGTCCATCCAACTTGTGGTTGAAGGTGATATGGTATAGATATCAACTTTTTTTATATCAAGGTGATTTTATTTGATGACTATCAAATAATTATAAAAACCTGCAGGCTTACTTATTTGATAAAAACTTTTCATTTAACTATTAGATTGTCAAAATTTAAAAGTAATTATGGTTGTAATTTGATTCTAAGTTTTTAATAGTTGGTTAATTTTACAGTCCAACAGTATTATTTTGTATGTCCTCATCAGTTTATCCTTTTGAAACTTAAAAAAGAAGTCATGGATAGATGTACATTCATAATCTCTGTCATTATGCAAAGTTAGAATTCAGATGGGTATAGTTAACACTAACAATTAATCATATGATATAAGTTTGGTACTTTACAGAAACGACCAAGAATTGGCAGCATGAATTAATATACTATCAATAGAGTTAGCAAGTTTATTTTTACTCGCTGTTAGATAATTTGACCATCAGGTTTTATTGTTGTTGTAATTGTCACATGCAGGATGTGTTGAAAAGTGAATCAGCTGTTGTTTGGGGTGAGTTGAGTGAAGCCATAATGAGGAATGAATGGGAGAAAGCAAGAGAAGAAAAGGAAGGTGTGGAAGAAAGAGAGAAGAAGATGGTGAGAGAAAGAGGTATGAAAGGAGAAAGTTGGGTTCCTAAGAATTTTAGGGTGTCCTACAGCAAAGACACGAGAGAATGGAACTGTTCACCCATTCATAAATGGGTCCCTGCTGCCCCTATTATAGCTCCCTAATTTATTTATGTTATTAGTAATTTTCATTTTAAAATTCAGTACTTTTGTATCATCAATTATTTTAATATTAAAAATTTCACAGTAAACGTAAATGTGTTGACATAAATATCCAGGAACATGTTATATTAACAGGTCTTTTTTAATAAATATGAAACATCTCGTTTATCCGTATTGATGTTTCACAATTAAAATAGTAAAAACCAAAAAAAAATGGAAGGATAAGAAAGATACACGATGCAGAGACAAAACGAAAAAGATGGGAGTGGAAAAAAGTCTTTATTGTCACAACCATAGCTTGAGACATGTTAAACGTGCTCCCTCTCTCTCAATCCATGATGCAACATGTGAACACGATTGAAAACGTTATGTTTTCTTTATTTTTCTTCAACAACATCGAAATCCATTATTAATTTTAGATGGGTTAAGTATATAATAGCTTTCAAAGTCCAGGATTTTAACTAAAATATCTGCTACTAATAGCTTTCATCAATAAAACATAACTATACTTAGAGACTTTATCCAAAGCATTGCTGAGTCACATCTTCTACTATCACTGTTTGATGGTTTCACTTATAACTGATTAATAATTAATAAAAATATTAACCATTTATTAGTAATAGATCAAGTATAAGGTAAGTTTATTTTAATATTTATAAATATATGTTTGACAGAAAAGTAACTAATTCTAAGTATTCATCTTATTAAATATTATCACTCAAAGTCACTTATTTGAGTCGAGTATCTTTTGCAGGTACCCTCTAACATTAAAAAAAAAAAAAGAAGCAAACAACATTATTTAAATAAAGGAGATAATGAGAAAGTCCAACTGAGTCCTGAAAACAACTTAGAATGTTTTGATTAAGACATCTCAATCCTAATTAAAAAGAAGAAGTAATATAGATTTCTGATAATTGTACTTATCGGTGTAGCTTCGACCTGAGTTCAAAATGCCCAAGTTGCGGAACTTCAGTGCTATGCAGAATCCGTATATTCCACAGCATTAGACATCGTAAGCAACCTTAACAGTGGCAACACACCATTGGATAGACTCATAAATGTTGTAGCATGGACCATTTCTACTGTGCGCCCCTTTTGGGTTGGTGTTGCACCCTACAATCCCACTCTTGGTGAGACTCACCATGTTTCCAAAGGAACCCTCAATGTCTTACTGGAACAGGTACTATATATATATATATATATATATATATATATATATATATATATATATATATATATATATACACTCACTGTGTTTTATCATTCCCACCTTATTATCTTGATCACCCTGTGGCAACAAATCTCCATACACACATGTTTTGTTCTCAGGTTTCACATCACCCTCCCGTGTCTGCTCTCCATGCAACTGATTATAAGGAGAACATAGAAATTATATGGTGCAACTCTACTGCTCCAAAATTCACTGGTAATTTAACTTCTTCAACGTATATATGTTCTTTTGAAAAATAAATGTCAATTTCCATAATAATTGGAAGTCTTTGTCTTTCTTAAATTTTGCAATGACTAAAAACTTTGAATTCAAATTAGTAAAGAAAGACTTATATTATATGTAGGTAACAAAATCAATCATACAGGTACTTCAGTAGAAGTTCATGTGCATGGCATACGACAGTTGAAGCTCCAAAATCATGGAGAGACCTATGAAATGAATTCTCCTAACCTCCTTATCAGAATTTTCCCAGTACCTGGAGTTGATTGAATTGGCAATGTCACTATCCGGTGCATAGAAACAGGCCTCGTGGCAGAATTAAGCTACGTTAGCCAATCTTTCTTTGGGTTTGGTTCAAATGGGAGACTGGTCAAAGGGAAAATCTTTGATTCATTATCTAAGAAAATTCTGTATAAAATTGAAGGTCATTGGGAAAGGTTGGTATCCCACTCTGAAGTTTTATTAACTAATTATCTGTATGTGATCAGAAATCAAAACCTACGTACCTTCCACGTACTTTTTGTGATGTGTCGCTAATCCAGTCATTCCCATAAATGCGTTATTGCAGTACTGTAACAGTGAAGAATACAGACAATGCACAAGTAAGAGTGATCTATGATGCAAAACAAGTCATATCAGGACTCCAAGCTCCTATTGTCAAGGATCCAGAGGTAATACATATCATATATATTTCACTTCCTTGTGTTAGCTCAAGAAGTACAACATATATATTCTTGCTGGCCGAGTATAATATATTCGCTGGGTACAATAAAAACAGAAACATATATGGGATAACACGAAGCTGTTAAGAACCACCTTATATAGTTGTGCTCCTCGTAGTACTTCATAAAACTCCCTAACATGAACTCGTCTCTCTTATCAGACTGCACAACTTTTATATACTTGCCAATCTTCTTCTCAACGTCAATTTGAACCTCTTGAACATTTATGACTCCTCCTGTTAGAAATACACCAAAATCTGCCTAGAAAAATCATCTACAAAAATGAAACAAAATACTTATCGCTAAACAAATCAAGAGTGACTGGTACACACAGGTCGTTATGTATCAATCCGAGTTGTTCCTTTACTTGGTACTCAACTATCTTTGGAAAACCTGTCATTTTCGAGTACTATCAGATTTTCTTTTCAAATTTCATGCTCGGTAGTCCATGCACCAACTCTTTCTTTGATAGCTCAGTCAGTCCTCTAAAATTAAAGTGACAGAAATGGAAATGTCACACCATGACTTCGTCCTTCACATCAAGTTTCAAATGCTTCTTCTACATGATATTTAACTCCAACTTATACATCTTGTTCTTCTTCAAACATAAACACTAAATAAAGAACCCGAACCCAACAACAGCAAAAAGAAAAAATTCAAACAAAATTAGAAATAAACCCAAATTTAATTTTATTCCAACATGTATCACGCATATGGAAAAAAATATCATTTTTAAAAATTTTCATGTGGAATAGTTTTATTATTATGTTGTATATGATGGGGGAAAGGGCCAAAACAAATATAACAACTTGACAAAGAGTTATAACGCAGCGGAAATTCAATCCCCCTTCTTGCGAGAATCTGCGAGGAGCACCAAACAAATAGAACAAAAATAGGATCCAAAGCACAAAGAGACACCAACAATTTTTAACGTGGAAAACCCCTCAATGCAAGGGTAAAAACCACGAGTCGTCCAGACCAATGAAAAATCCACTATGATCAATAATAGGGTACAAAAGAGTCTCCAATAATAATACCAAAAGGTATTTTCAATAAGCCAAATTAACTAAGCACAAATGCTTACAAATGAGAACAAAGAAGATGAAAATTCTCCAAAACAGGGCTGCTGGTGCGGGACCAATTTCTCCCAATCTAGACCTCCGATTGACGATCCGAACGGTCAGAATGAAGAACCATATGTCTGGAACCTACTCTCCAAATATCAGCTCGATCCAACGGTGAACGACTTCACAGCGACGAAAACACCAGTGCAGGTTTAGGGTTTTGCGGGAATGACTTTCTCTCTTTCTTTTTCTCTCCCTTGGCTTTTGTCTCTCTTCAAATGACTCTCTTATCCTCTACTAATCTGACCCATCTCATTTTAACCTAATGAGACATAATGGACCACACTATTTGGGCCTATTCTCCACATAGGAAGGGAGCCCAATAACCCAACAAATCTCCCCCTCACGACTATGTGGAGATATCCGCCAAACCGGCGATCTCACAACAAACTTCAAACTTTCCTCTTAGCAATGTCTTAGTCATCATATCAGCACCATTATCATTTGTATGAACTTTAGCTAGTTCCACCAACTTAGCATCCAAAACATCACGTATCCAATGATACCTTACATCAATATGTTTGGATTTAGAATGAAAAGTTGGATTCTTACCAAGATGAATAGCACTTTGACTGTCACAATACAACAAGTATTTACCTTGCACAAAACCAAGCTCATGCAAGAATTTCTTCACCCATAACAACTCCTTACATGCTTCAATAAGTGCAATGAATTCTGCCTCAGTAGTAGACAACGCCACACACTTTTGCAACTTTGATTGCCAAGACAAGGCTCCCCCTGCAAACTGAATCAAATAGCCTGAAGTGGACTTCCTGGAATCAATGTCTCCAGCCATATCTGAATCTGAGTAACCCACCAAAGTAGGCTTATCACCTCCAAAACAAAGCCTCAAACCACTAGTACCACGAAGATACCTCAAAATCCATTTCACAGCATTCCAATGCTCTCTACCTGGATTTGACAGAAATCTGCTAACTGTACCAATAGCGTGTGCAATATCAGGCCTTGTACATACCATTGCATACATCAAACTACCCACCGCAGAAGCATAAGGAACTTTGCTCATGTCTATCTTCTCAGCTTCATTTGAAGGACTTTGTTTAACACTCAACTTAAAATGAGTAGCAAGAGGAGTACTTACAACCTTAGCATTCTCCATTTGGAATCTTTGCAACACCTTCTGAATGTAGTGCTCCTGTGATAGCCAAAGTTTCTTCTCTTTTCTATCACGAGTGATACTTATACCAAGAATCTTCTTAGCAGCTCCCATGTCTTTCATAGCAAATGACTCGCCCAGTTGCTTCTTCAACCTGTCAATTTTGGAAACATCTTTCCCAACAATAAGCATGTCATCAACATATAGCAACAATATAATGAAATCATTCTCAGAAAATTTCCTGACAAAAACACAATGGTCAGAAGTAGTCTTCTTGTAGCCTTGCTCACACATAACAGACTCAAACTTCTTATACCACTGCCTCGGAGCTTGCTTTGAACCATATAGGCTTTTTCGTAGCCTACACACATAGTCTTCCTTGCCTTCAACAAGAAAACCATCTGGTTGCTTCATGTAAATCTCTTCCTCCAAATCACCATGAAGGAAAGCTGTCTTCACATCCATTTGCTCAACCTCCAAATCAAGAGTAGCAGCTAAACTTAACACAGTTCTAATGGATGTCATCCTCACCACAGGTGAGAAAATCTCATTGAAGTCAACGCCCTTTCTTTGTCTGAAGCCTTTCACCACTAATCTGGCTTTATATCTGGTAGATGTAGAATTGCTCTCTTGCTTCACCTTGAAAATCCACCTGTTCTCTAAGGCTCTCTTACCCTTAGGCAACTTTACTAAGTCATAAGTGTGATTATCATGCAGAGATTTCATCTCATCCTGCATTGCATCCAACCACTTTTGCTTTTCTTCACTTTTAATGGCCTCCTCATAACATTCAGGTTCTTCCTCATCAGTCAACATCACATACTCATTGGTAGAGTACTTCTTGGGAGGTTGTTTTGGCCTGCCAGATCTTCTGGGTTGAGCTTCAGGTAGCTCAGGTACATCACCAAGACTGTCATCATGTGACACATCATGTTCCTCTTCATCAACATTATCAATAGGAACATTCAAGTTATCTTCAACCTGCTGATTATCAATATCACCATGTTGTTCATCATCATGAGCATCAATATCCAAATCATTAATAGACAACCGAATTGGATCAACATTAGCCACAATACCATCTTCCTTAGGTGTAGACTTCTTCACCTTATCAATATCTTCAATGGTTTGATCTTCCATGAATTGCACATCACGACTTCTAACAACTTTCTTTTCAATGGGGTCATACAACTTGTAGCCAAATTCATCTTGACCAAAACCAATGAAGATGCATTGTCTTGTCTTCACATCCAACTTGGATCTTTCATCCTTTGGAACATGAACAAATGTTTTACAACCGAAGACACGCAAATGATCATAAGTAACATTCTTGCCAAACCAAATCTTGTCTGGCACCTCAGAGTTCAAAGCAACTGTAGGACTTAGATTAATAACATGCACTGCTGTAAACAATGCCTCACCCCAGAAATGCTTAGGCAATTTTGCTTCAGAAAGCATACACCTAACTCTTTCAATCAATGTTCTGTTCATCCTCTCCGCTAAACCATTCAGTTGAGGAGTTTTGGGAGGAGTCTTCTACCATATTGTCTACAATAAGCATCAAACGGTCCACAATATTCACCACCATTGTCAGTACGAATGCGCTTCAACTTCTTGCCTGACTGCCTCTCAACCAAAGCATGGAATTCTTTAAACTTGTCCAACACTTGGTCCTTTCTCTGTAGTGCATAAACCCAAAGCTTCCTAGAACAATCATCAATAAAAGTAACAAAGTAAAGTGCACCACTAAAAGACTTTACTTTCAACGGGCCACAAACATCAGAATGCACCAATTCAAGCAACTCTGACTTCTTGGAGGGAGGATGCTTCTTGAAGGATACTCTGGTTTGTTTACCAGCCATGCAGTGAGAACATTTCTCCAACTCTACATTCTTCAAACCTGAGAGAACATCCTTTTTAGCTAAGCAGTTAAGCCCCTTTTCACTGATGTGCCCAAGCCTTCTGTGCCACAAAGATGACTCCATATACATAGCATTCACACAATCTTTAGCAACCAAAGCTTTTGTCCAGTAAAGCTTAGAGTTTTTCTCCCCTTTAGCGATAATCAAGTTACCTTTGGTGAGTTTCCACTTTCCAGAACCAAAGTGGTTATCATATCCACCATCATCAAGTACCTGCACAGAAATCAAGTTAAAGCGAACATCTGGAGCATGTTTAACTCCTCTAAGCAACAACTGCATCCCCATGTTGGTTTGCAAGTGAACATCACCAACACCAATAACCTTAGACACCCCATCATTACCCATCTTCAATACTCCAAAATCACCAGGTGTATAAGATGTGAAGAACTCCTTCCTGGATGTAACATGCAGTGTAGCACCACTATCAATTATCCACATGCTCTCATCAGATACAAGATTAATAGTGTCATAATCACGAAGACAAACAAGGTCACCACATGTAGTAGTAGTAACACGATCACCATCATCATTATCTCTTTCTCTTTGTTTACCCTTTTTGTCTTTGTTCTCTTTCTTCCACAAAAAACAGTTCTTCTTTATATGCCCTGTTTTATGACAATAGTGACACTCCACATTCTTGTACCGAGACTTGGACTTGCTCTTGCTTTTATCTATACCACTGTTTTCTTTCTTCTGGCTTCTCCCCCTATTCTCTGTAATAAGAACTTCTGAATGAGATGAAGTACCCTGTGTCTTCCTTCTCATCTCCTCATTAAGAGCACCACTCTTTGCCATTTGCAAAGAAATATCACCATTAGGGGTAGCACTTATCATAGAAACCCGAAATGTCTCCCACGAATCCGGTAAAGAGTTTAATAAGAATAAGCCCAATAGATCATCATCAAATTTTATATCCACTCCTGCTAATTGATCATAGCGTCCTTGAAATTCACTCAAGTGATTTGAAACAGGAGTTCCTTCCTTGTACTTTAACTCCACAAAATTTTTCAGCAAGTACAATTTATTAGTCCCTGACTTAGAGGCATACAAGGACTCAAGCTTATCCCATAGGGTTCTCGCATGTGTCTCATTAGCAACAAAATTATAGACATTGTCATCAACAAACTGCCTTATAAATCCACATACCTGTTGATGTTCAAAATCTCATTCTTCATCTGACTTGGATTCTGGCTTATCGGAAGCAAAAACAGGAAGATGCAAATTTTTCACAAATAGCAAGTCCTTCATCTTGCCTTTCCATAAGTGATAATTTTCTCCATTCAAAGGAATCAATTTTGTATGTGCCTCCATCATTCACGCAAACTAAACAGTCCCTTAACCAAAGAGCTCTGATACCACTCTGATGGGGGAAAGGGCCAAAACAAATATAACAACTTGACAAAGAGTTATAACGCAGCGGAAATTCAATCCCCCTTCTTGCGAGAATCTGCGAGGAGCACCAAACAAATAGAACAAAAATAGGATCCAAAGCACAAAGAGACACCAACAATTTTTAACGTGGAAAACCCCTCAATGCAAGGGTAAAAACCACGAGTCGTCCAGACCAATGAAAAATCCACTATGATCAATAATAGGGTACAAAAGAGTCTCCAATAATAATACCAAAAGGTATTTTCAATAAGCCAAATTAACTAAGCACAAATGCTTACAAATGAGAACAAAGAAGATGAAAATTCTCCAAAACAGGGCTGCTGGTGCGGGACCAATTTCTCCCAATCTAGACCTCCGATTGACGATCCGAACGGTCAGAATGAAGAACCATATGTCTGGAACCTACACTCCAAATATCAGCTCGATCCAACGGTGAACGACTTCACAGCGACGAAAACACCAGTGCAGGTTTAGGGTTTTGCGGGAATGACTTTCTCTCTTTCTTTTTCTCTCCCTTGGCTTTTGTCTCTCTTCAAATGACTCTCTTATCCTCTACTAATCTGACCCATCTCATTTTAACCTAATGAGACATAATGGACCACACTATTTGGGCCTATTCTCCACATAGGAAGGGAGCCCAATAACCCAACAGTATATGCAGAGTGTGTGGCCAACAGAAACGGCTCATGTTTGGAGTGAGTTGAGCGAAGCCATCTTAAGCAAAGAGTGGGAAAAAGCAAAAGAAGCAAAGAAAAGTATAGAAGAAAGACAGAGGGAACTTCGCAGAGAAAGAGAATCAAAGGGAGAAAATTGGATTCCTAAACACTTTACTGTGTCTTACAGCAAAGAAAAGGGTTGGAACTGTTCACCAATTAAAAATTCGGTCCCAAATGCTCCTATCATCTCCTTGTAAACATTTTCTATGTTTCAAAACTTTTACAACCTTTTCCGAGAAACAACGTCGTATTGCATCTGTGTTTTAAAACAAGGTGGTTTGATATTGTGAAAGTCATCTATCCATGGTTTTTATGAAAAGCAATAAGTGAAGCAGACACTGGTTTTGAATTCTTGCCATGAAATCAACAATGAACTGTCCAATTTGGCACATGCGTGGCAAGTGAATATGCAACTTTGATCACAATGAATGAAGGTGAGGAATTAATGTGAAATATTGAAAATGTGCGATTGAAGAAAGTTCCACGTAGCTTCTATTTCCCATACTAATAAGTTCCACGTGTTCTAAACCCTATGGAAATCAATCAGGTTTCTTTAACAAACTTTACCACATAACTACTCACTGAAATTAGTTTAAATATAAACTTTTGTAAAAATTATATTGGACCAATATAAGGTTTTTATTAAGAATTTTAAATTGTAAATGTTTTCATTTTGATTTTCTAAAATTTCATTTTTAGCTAATGCGAAGCTAATTTATTTATTTATTTTTTAAAAAAATTCTTATACATTTTTATGAAATAAATTGTAAAAATATAACATAATTCAAAGGTTAATACAATCTTTATTTTTTATATTTTATTAATCTAAAATTTTTATCATTCTATTTTAAAAAAAGAGATATTTGGTTTTCTTAATCTTTTCAAAATCTATAATTTTAGTCTAATTAATGTTTAAATTAAGACTTTCAAATAAAAATATTAATGTTAAAAACACATTCTAAACCAATGTTTAGCTACTTCAATCTGTTGTCACGAAATAACATACTTTTAGGTGAAAGCCAATATTAAAACCATCATCATCACTATATTTAATGAAAAGAAATATGCTATCTTCAACATTATATTTTATAGAATTCACCAACAATGTATTTGATTATTTCATTTTAAAACTTTATTTATATTTATCATCATAATCTAAATATAATATTTTATTATTAAAAAAAATCAGATAGTTGTTCTAGAAAATATGTATGTAGGTGTGAAAATATTATTTTCCTCAAATAAATAAATTTGATACAATGAGATGATGGAAATTAACATTTCTCTTGATTAATACCATAATTTAGATGGCTAAATGATATGATCGTGTCCATAAAAGAATATGATATTTTTTCAATTTGAATCATTAATAGACACAACAAAAATAAATTAGAGAATAATAATAAGACAGAGATAGGATGTCGCAATGTAGCATATTGATAAGTTAAGTGAAGATTTGACACAAAGATATTAATCTTTGATAAAAATGAAAGTTTTAATTCAAAAACCAAAAGAATCATCTCTAAAAAATGCAAATGCATGTATTATGACTCAAAAGTGTCTATAGTTGGTATCCCAATATATAAGCACAAATGTTTAAGGTACCTAAGAAACTCCAAAAGAAAACCCAAAGACATCATGTCTAAAAATAACTTGAAAAATTAAAAGAGAAACAAATTGTTTACAATTAAATAAAATTACAATTTATTTAACTTTTTAAATTATTTTTTAATTGTGCTTATGTTCTTTAAATTGTTTTCTTCATAAAACATTATAAAATTCAAGAAAATGTGTTTTGATGTTTGATCTTATCATAAATCTTTTGAATTGTAAATATTCTTTTTTAAATTTTTCTCATATATGTTTCAGGAGAACGTCTTCAATCATATTGTCATTCTTAAAAAGAATTTATCCTAAAATTTGTATAACTTAAAGAATTTTTATCACTAAACCATTATTTTCTTAAAAAAAATAACTTTATTTTCTGACTTAATAAAAGAAACTTAAAATGTAAATTAAAATAATAAGGAGAAAAAAAAATATATTTCAACATAAATTATCTAACCATAAATAAAAATCTCTTTTCTATTGTGAAATTGTATTACCCTTACCTAAATACTTTGCTTATGGCAATATTTAGATTTTCTTCATTTATTTGAGAGTCATATATCTCCTACAAGCTGATTCCATGCTAATTTTATGGAATAGTTTAAAATTAAATATTTTCAAAGAGGAGAGTTTTATTTATTTATATGCTATAAACTATCTGTATATCAAAATAATTTTGATATATGATATCAACTAGATTTTAAATATAACTTAATTTTATGAAATTTAATTTATAAAATAAATTTTATATTTATTTATATCTTATAAATTATTTTTATTTTTAATTAGTAAAGATGTCTAATAAAATTTTCGATTAATAAATGTAATTATCTAGTTATCAAAAGAATATATATATATATATATATATATATATATAATTTTATTTTTGTTCTGTCTGATGCATGTAACAGCAAGAAGTGCATCCAATTTGACTGCTCCATTGATAGTAAATTCAATTAATTAATCTTCAACTACCAACTACTATAGTCCTTGTATTAAATGATCATTGTTCTTATGAACATCCTCTTGATTTATTATTAGGACCCCATTCTAAATTATTCTATTTATTCAATTTTATATTGATAAAATGAGAGAAAAAAAGAAAAATGATGATTATAAAATTCTATTAAATCTTGGCTGGTTTCTGTATTAATTTTCTCTGAGAAAGAACTCAGAGTTCTAGGTTGTTCCACCGAACAAGATCTCCTCTTATATTCACACACCAATTTTGATAAAGGAAAAGAAAAGTTTCTGTTTCATTTTGCTGTTCATATCAGTTTAAGTTCATCAACTCTCAGACTAATGGTACGTATATCCTCACTTAATCTCTTTCTATTTTTTTTTTCTCATCTCCATAACTTCATATATTCATATATTCATGCTTAGTTTTTTAAAATTAAAAGAACTTATCCCAATGTTATATTATTTATAAATAATAATACAAACTATAGCAATATATATGCTCAAAATAATCATCTCTTCTTTCTCTCTGTTCATTTTTTTTTTCTGTATATCCTTTTCTTAAGCTCGCTAATGGTAGTTGGGTGGGACTTCCAGTCATACCTGGATAGAGCAAAATTTATTATAAACTGTGCTGTGTCATCACAATTTTGAGAAACTAAACCTATTAATCATGTATTAAAATAAAAAAGAAAAATCTTATATTGAAAATATCGATTAATTCTGAGTTCAAATATATCAAAACTCTATTAATTTCCTGTGAACACTAAAAAAAGTTAAAAACCAGTTTCTCTACATAATGTTTTGTTGAACACAGAAAAAATAGACCAAAAGTAAATCTATTCTTCTATTGAAAAGAGAGACAAAAATAGTTAAGAGAAGAGAAATTAATTTTAGTTTAAACCGCCATAATAAGTAGATGATATAATTTTCTTTAAAATATTATTTTGTTTCACCAAATATACCACCTTATAATTCATCCATCAAACATGATCCAAAAATAATATTTGTGTGCACTTTAACTTATACAAAATCTAGTGTATGGAATATTACTGTACAGAGGTTTTAAGAGATACTAAGACAATCTCGGTTCTAAAAATAGCTGAGTTTTAATTTTAATCATTCAATTGAAAGACATTTTTACTTTCCAATATTAAATATTAATTTCACTTTTAATTAATCTTTAAATTAATTATTTAAAAGAAATTAAATCGTCTTAGCAGATATGTTTTAAAAATATAGATATATTTATTATTGTAATCTTGGTAAGTAAGAAAATAAAAACTTAAATTGCAGAGCTTCCAAAGCCATAGAATTGCAACTTGTCAGACAAAAAGCATAAAAAGCATGCATTGGGCACAAATTTTCAGAAATTCTCTTACACTTCACTTTAATTTTGGCTTTGAGCATTGATATTTTGACACCAATACTTACATCTGACACTCAAATAAATTAATATTTATTATAATATAATATTTTCTTACGAAAAAGTGAAAATTATTAAACTAAGAAAAACTCAATATTCAAGAACAACCTACTAATTAGCCAAATACTTCGACAGAAATTGGTTGTTGGTCTTACCTTTTATTAGATAATTTTTTATGTTTGATTTAACATGTTATGTACTATTAGTAATTTGAAAAAAAAAAAATCATCACTCATTAATACATGTCCCACACTTTTGAACTGTTCAATGTTTCTATCAGTATCTGTCCTTTTTCCTAGTTCTTATTTGCAGACACTGTTTGTTTTCACGTCTATATTTTTCTTATATATATATATATATATATATATATATATATATATATATATATATATCTGAATTTAGTTATCATTTTAAAAAGGAAAAAAATATGCATTGCTTTGTTATGTAGTTACATGTGATATTTGTTCTGGGATAATAATATTTAAATAATATTTTTTTACAATATTTGAATATCATTTACGTGTCATTATGTGATTGGTCTAAAATTATTCTATAATCAATAATAATAATTATAAACACTATTATGAACCAATCACAAAATAACATAAAAATGATATTCAAATATTATCTAAGTATCATTATCCTTTATTTTGTAACATATAACTCTTAAAGTTTACATGAAAATAATCAATTTCCTTGTTTATCTAATTATTGACTTAAGTTTTTTTTTCCTCTAAATATTAATTAATATTTAAATCACTTCAATTAACACAGAAGATTTTATTGAAACTTGTAACTTATTGATAACTTTTTAATAATTAATTTTATGTTGTTTTCTTTAAATTTTATGATAATGTATATATATATTTTCAACTATACTTATAATTTCTTTTTTATTACACATTAAAAATTAGTTGGAGATACAGTTAAAAAATATAACAAATAAATTCTTCAAAATTATATTAGAATCTAAATAATTAAATACTTTTTATTTTGGTGAAAAAACTTATACCGACATAATAGTTGGACATATTTTGCTAGTACAAGAAAAGAGTCAAAGATGTAATTATAAGATGTACTCACTTCTATAAATTTATTATTTGAGAAGATAGAGAAAAGAGTGACTCTATGAAATGAATATGATAGTATCCGTGAGAGATTATTTGAGGAATAAAAGAGAATGAGAGTTTTATTATGCTTTTCATAATCGGTATATGTTTAATTATGTAAAAAGTCAAATTAATTGGTATATTTACATTTCAATAAATTATTAATTTTTTCTTCTTGATTTGTCCTCAATTTATATCTGTCTTTCTCATTTAAAGTAATGCATTCATTGATGAAATTAGACTATTTTAATATTTTTTCTTTTCAAAAGTTGTACTACCTATAAGCAAAATCAAATATTTAACTCTTGTGCACTTATATATTGGTAATTTTTTTTAAACCGTACTTAATGTTATTAATAAAAAATAATTTATCTTTAAACTTAAACATAATTGTCAATAAGTATAATTTGAGGGTAATTCTAAAAAATCTTTATTATGTGAAAATAAGAATATTAAATGAAAGTAATAAATTTGTCTTATAACTAGATACAGAGGTACTACAATTTCATACAGATTAAAAATAAAAGTTACAAGATTATTTAACTTGTATCATACGATACATTTATAATTTTTCCTAAATTATAGTTACGGAAGATGTTAGGTTTAAACATAAAAGTAATTTCCAAATAATAACATTAAATAAGATTTAAATTTTTTTTATATGTATTAAATATGATTTTTCTTTTACTTTTGTGTAGAGATAAATACATTTCCTCTATTTCTTTTTATGTCTCTATTTTAAAAAAAAAAATTCCTTTTTAAATTTGTCGTATAAAATAAATATTTTTTTCTATTAAATTTTTCACAATAGAAAGTTGAAGGTTTATGTGGATTAATAGAAATACTATAGTATACTTTGAATTTGGATTCTTCGTTTTAGGTGTTTTTCAAAATATACTGACGTATATTGATTTTTTTTTAAATTATATTAATTTTTTAAAAATATATTAAAATCAGTATATTTATATGATAAAAATATAATACAAAATTATGGGCAAGTTGTAGTGATTCTAATGATTAGTTAACACATGGTTTTAGTTTTTTTTAAGTGCTTTTTCAATTGACCACTCATTGGTAGATCTCTTGAAAGCAATTTAGATACAAATAAGGTTGTGAAGTAAGTTTGTAGTATGATATATTCTAAGTTATATATATTATTTGATGTGATTGCTAAACTTTGATAGAGGCACGTATTAACTGAAATAATAATATATTATTGTTGTTGGTTACTTCCATGCAAGCACATGACAAAGTTTATACGTGATCCAATGTGAGAAATTAATTGTTACAAAAAACTAAGAAGCTCATTAATGTTTATGAAGACTTTGTATTTAACTATGATTTCAACATAGTACCTTCGTGTGGGGTTGGGTTGGGGAACATTAAATTTAATGCATTATTAAGATTGATGTTAAGCATATATACACGTCTTCTAATTCTAATACATCGTCGTATAAGTTCACGTCAGCCACTAATTTTAGACTTTTAATTTATATATAAATGGACTTTTTTGTGTGTCCATTTCTTCTTTTTAATTTATATTCTTCAGTTTATTGTTTTATTTAAATTTAATTATCTTTTAAAATGAAATAAATAAAAATTATTTACTGAACAAATAAAACTATCTAAAAAATAGATAAAAATTATTTATATTTATTTTTATAATAATAATAATTTTATCAAGTCATTTTACTAATTTATAATAATGAAAGTTATTATATTTCTGTAGGAGACAAAAATCGTGCTGTCAAAACCATTAACACTTGAAGGTGAAACAGACTCAGATGAGCATTGCGAAACTCCAAATATTCTGCAACGCATATTAAGTCTCTTCAAGAATATGCGCCAAGGATCTGATCTCTCATGCTTCAAGGCAAGTTAATTAGGGTTCTACATCACTTCAAAAAACATAGACAAATTAAATCATTAGAAATTAAGATTCATTGATAATTAAAATAAGGATTTAAGTAAAAGATTATATTTAAGGTTGTGTATAGTGAAATGGGGAATAAAGACGTAGATTATGCTAATTAAATTCATTGATTTGGTACAAAGTATGAGAGCGTATAGAAGACTATGAATAAAAATAAATTACAATTTTCAAAAGGACTATTTTACCCTTATATATTTTGTTTGTATTGTGTAAAGCGAGTGATTATAAATACAGTGTAAATAATTTATTTCATATGAAAGCAAATAAATATATAAGACATTTATTTTATTTTCTTGAAAGATATAAAGTCTCAAAATACTTTCTTTTAGTTGTTTATTCTAAACTAAATAAACTTTAAAAAAAAAAATATAAGTGTGGAGTTGAAATGAGTAAGTTGAAAACATCACATTCTTAATCAGAGAATATATATATATATATATATATATATATATATATATATATATATATTATGACTTTCAAAAATAAAACAATAAAAAAGACTATCATGGAAAACTTATATTATTTACAGAGTAATTTATTTAGTAAGTTATGATATTTTATCTTTAAATTATCTATTTTGTTAATTTGTGTTTTCATAAATAAATTTATTATAGACTGAAAATTAATTTAAGAGATTGTCTCGTAGAGTTTGTGAATTTATCTTAAAAAAAAACTTAACACTAGTATTTTCATTGATTCTAATGTTAAGCATAAATAAATAAATATATAGAGAGAGGATAGTGAATTGTATTTTAATATAAAAATGATAGTTGGATTTGGTTGTTGAATGTGTATTGGACGACAGCTGCCACCTGTGTGGAACATGCCAAAGTCACAACTACAGTGCTATGCAGAATCTATATACTGCACAGCATCAGACTTGTTGAGCAACATTAACAGTGGGAAGACTCCACTAGATAGACTTATATTCGTTGTGGCATGGACCATTTCTACCACACGCCCTCTAAGCTTTGGAGTTGCACCCTACAATCCCACTCTTGGTGAGACTCACCATGTTTCCAAACGAAACCTCAATCTCTTAATGGAGCAGGTTTCACACCACCCTCCTGTATCTGCCCTCTATGCCACTGATCACAACCAAAACATTGACATCACATGGTGCCACTCTCCGGTTTCAAAGTTCAATGGTATAATTCTTTATATTATATCACATCTTTTCATTCTTCATTTTGCTTCAATTCAATGTTCTCTTCAGGTACTTCAATAGAAACTAAGGTGCATGGCAAACGACAGTTGAAGCTTCACAATCATGGAGAGACCTATGAAATGAATTCTCCTAATCTAGTTATCAGAATTCTTCCCATCCCTGGGACTGAATGGGTCGGCAATCTCATTATACGCTGCCTAGAAACAGGCCTTGTGGCAGAATTAAACTACATGAGCCAATCTTTCTTTGGATTTGGGGGAGGTCGAAGACAGATTAAAGGAAAAATCTATGATTCATTGTCTACCAAGATTCTATACAAAGTTGAAGGTCATTGGGACAGGTAATTAATCTGTCTTTTAAGTTTTATAAATTACTTATCTGCACCTGTTTTCAGTTGTTTACTTAAAAGTATCTTTAATTCACAAAATGCAACAGAACTGTAACCGTGAAAAGTACATCTAACGCTGAACAAAGAGTGATATACGATGCAAGAGAAGTTATTTCAGGGCTTCAAGCTCCTATTGTGATGAATCCAGAGGTAAAAACCATGTATTTTTCACTTGCTTGTGTGATCATGATATTAAAAAAAATAATTTAAAGAATTAATCTTTTTTGAATTTGTCTTGCTGAAATTTGAATATGCTGTCTTCCTGAATGAAATTGTGTTGTACATTATCAGAGTGTGTGGCCAACAGAAACAGCCGTTGTTTGGGGTGAGTTAAGCGAAGCCATCTTGAACAAAGACTGGGAAAAAGCAAGAGAAGCAAAGAAAACTGTGGAGGAAAGACAGAGGGAGCTTCTGAGAGAAAGAGAGGCAAAGGGGGAAAATTGGACCCCAAAACACTTCGTGGTGTCTTACAGCAAAGAAGAGGGTTGGAACTGTTCACCCATCACAAAGTCTGTCCCTCACGCTCCAATTGTCACCTTGTAATTCGCCAGAACTGTATCTGTATGTTTCAGAGCAGTTACCAAAAAAGTTATTCCGCTTTTATCACTAATTCTGTACGTTTTAAAACTCAAAACAGAATCTTATACCATAGAAATCAATCATCCATAAACATATCAATAAGTCTATCACACTCTGGTTATCTATTCAGAACGATGCACTCATACAAGGGAAACAATTCTCTAAAGCTATACAGTGGAGTGTTTTAAGTACCACCAAATTTACAACATGACTATCTCAAAAGAAACAAATATTCAAATTATACGCATTTTATGTTATGTAAAAGGTTGCATAACCACTTTGATTATGTGGATTTTGTAAGTTAACATATTTTCTATTCTTCTTTCGAGAATTGACCAAACATTGAAGGATAACTCATCTTTATTGTATCTTAACTCACTTTTAGCTTAAACACAATCTCGATTAGAAATTTACAATATCCGGTGGTGCTCGATAAATAACATGTCCTCAGAGACATTCGTAAGTACAACTCGGGAGAATCAGATTAAAAGAAAACTCTAAAATACATTATGCAAGTCCAATTCCCCCCAACACGAAAGTTTCAGCAAACTGAAACATCATTCTCAATCTTTTTAATGATCAAAGCAGATCACTCTGGATATGTCTTGGTGTTATCCGATCATCATTAACTTTCTTGCCAATCCGATTCACTCCTCCTATGATATGGCTTCTCTGATATGGTGTCCAAGACAGGTTTCCAAGGTTGTACTTTGCAAGGGCTTTTTCCACCAAGGTTACCAACACCGTATTGCTCAGCCGGACCAACTCTGATAGGACTCGTAGAAGGTGAAGACCAAAGTGTTTGATTTTGGCTAGACAAAGGACTTGCTTTGGCTACTGCGCTGAGTCTCTTTACAAGGGAAGCCAGGTCCACCGGAGTAACATCAGCTTGTAGTACTGAGTATGGCAGCATGAAATACACTTGCCCAGGTTGGAGGTGTGTTTCTCTGGTCATTGATTTTGAGGAAGCGGAAAGAAGCTGGGTGGAAGTGCAAAGAAAGTGTTTTGAGGGGTGCCCAATCACTTGCCTCACTGAAATGGGTTGCTCAAAATCCTCTACATAACCATTCATATGAACCACACGGATATGCTTCAATATGGAGGATGAGTCACAAGAAAAACAAGCCCCCATTCTCAGCTTCTCTCTTGATCAACCACTCCAATATGCAATATGCAATATGCTAATGAAGAACTACTTCTATTAACTCGTATATATTATAGTGTGTGTGTGTGTGCGCGCAATAAATAAACGAGGATTGACTTTTGATGATTTAAATGGTAAATGGATAAGTGTACGTATATTGAACCTTTTGGAAATGAAACTGAACCTTTTTCTGACCAAGTTGTTAGTATTGTATTAATTAATCAACTTGCTGCTGCATCATTGGCACGAAAGGAGAAATACACATGCAGCCAGCAATGTTTTAATTCATAGAAGTCGTTCAAATTAATTCAGAAAGCTTACTTACGTTGTTTTCAAGTAACAAAATTTCAAACCTAACCGTGAGAAACATGAAACATGGTCCATGGTCCCCATTGCCTACTTAATTGCTTAATTTCGAATATCGTTTTAATTTTTAGGTCTTATCAATGTAAAGTCACCGGCAGATCATTTACTTTAAAATTCTTTTATCATTTGTAATACAAAAAAATATACAAAACTCTTACTTAATTATTTTTTTTAAATTTTAATTTTTTAAAACGTAAAAGATATTAATAATCAGAAATATGTTAGAGTACTTGTATCTTATGATGCTTGTATCTTAGACTTATCCCGTATTAAATATGCATAAGGTTGATTAGAGCTTGAAGAGTTGAAAGAACCAAATTGCAACCAATATTAATAGTGCATGAGGAGACAAAGACCAATAATAAGGAGACTCTGCCACTTGTCCTAGTTGCAACTCTCTAATCTCTATCTTTTTCTATTTTTGATAAAATTATTTTCAAGTAAGCTTGTCCCCCCATACTTTAAATAATGTCCTTTCAACCTAAACCATTTATCTTAAATACCTGGAATACGATGCCAGAACACGCTTTTTCTTTTATTTATTTTGATCCATATAGTTTATAGTCTCTCTCTTAAATAAACCCGTATTTTATTCATCCACACTAAATATTCTTTAAAAATATTCCAATTACAACCAAATATAAAGATACTAATAAAATTAATCATCGTGTAAATTGGTGTTCAATATTTTATATTTAATGATGGAGGAAGTGTGTAATTTAACTGTGTCGAACATTTATGTTTAAAAGAATTATAATATATTTGCTTTAATATTATTTTATATCCACTTAACTATTATTTTTAGTATTATTTTTAATATAAGTTAAGTTTTATTTGAACTACATTTAAAGCACAAGCGTTTACCTGTTGTGGCGACAATTTATGCAGTGAGAAAAATTGTGTATATTAATATGTCGGATCAACAAACATCTCAAAGTTGCGAGCAGAGTTAGTCTGTGTTGAAGTGAATTGCGAAAAAAGTTCAGACTTTGAACTAAAGGGTTTAATAGTTAATTTGTGTTAAAACATTGGTTTAATTTAATTAATACTCCATTTAATAAAGTATTAGTGTTGAAGTTGAACAAAATTATGTAATAAGTTGAGTTAAAAAAAAGTAATATAATATATATGATAGATGAATAGTGTTACTCACATGACTTTGGCAAAAAGTTTTTGTTTGTTTGGAATGTGTTTGTCGTGGTGTGCGAAGGTGGGCAAGTGTGTATTTGAGTTGACTTTTGTTTATTTAATGTTAGTAGAAAAAGTGAATTCGGAATGCAAAATTCAAACTCGTTTTTTGGTTTGGTTGATTAGTAACAGTAGTTACATTGCTTCTCTGTCTTTTCCTCAATTTTCAAACCTCAAAATTCTCATCTTTCTTTTCTGTTGTTTTCATTGTCAACCTCAGACTACGCTTCCGTTCCGTTACCGTTATTTATCGTTCTTTAGTACCGACCTGGCGGCTCTCTAAAAGGTACATGTTGTTTACAACTCATTCAATACAAAAGTAAACTTCATATATGTTTAAAAAGAACGTGGATTATATTTTGAATCCACTTGAATCTAGTGTTTTATATATTATTTTTAATGTAAAAGTATATTTATTTTATAACTATAAGTAATAGATAGATATTTCTTTGTAAAATAATATTCTATTGATATAATTTATCTTTAAATAGATATATATAATATATACTATAAATATAATTTTATATTTATCTAATTATATATAATTTTGATAGAGATATAGTATATAAATAAATAAACCATGTTAGTTTAATTTGTTAAATTATTTTTAATCTACACAAAACAAAGGATTCACATCAATCTAATTCAAAACTTGAATTTGTGAATTTTTCTCTTACATGATTTTTAATTTTTAATTTTTACTCAATATAAAACTAAGAATCAATGTTATATTTTATTGAGACAAAGAATGAATAAATGAATTTAAATGTAAAGTTCGTCTTGTTTCTTTCAAATAATTTAGAAATGAAATGAATACGAGTGAATTTGAAGTAAAATTTTAATTTGAGTGATGTGATCAAAATTAAAGAAAAATAAAATTACAAAATTATCCTCATTATTTATATTTTTTATTATTATTATCATTAATATTATTACTATTATTAATTATTATTATTATTATTATTATTGATATTATCACCACCATCATCATCATCATTATTATTATTATTATTATTATTATTATTATTATTATTATTATTATTTACTTCACACTTCGACACCAAATCAAGTCTAAACTAAACCACTAAATAGACCTCTCACAAAAAAAAAACATTTATACCTTGCAAATGAACTTTGAAATAACATTATATGATATTTCAATAAAAAAAAACACCATATATAAATAGTGATTACTCTTACATCTCATCATTATAATGAGATCCTATACTTCACAGATCATTATCCTTGAACGTCCAGAAATCATTTGAAATGAACATGGAACTCCTGGCAAATCTATGTCTATGAATAGTAAATAGGTGAAAAAGAAACACAATATTATATTCCAAATACTTATTATAATGTATAGTAGATGATGAAAATAATTTTTACATCAAAACTTTTCTTATAAAGTCAAGTATATCTTGAGAAGGTAAGTTCCCCGTACTTTCTAAATCCTCCACTTTTCAAAATGTATTTTTAAATTTTGAAATACATTTTAGAATATATTTTTTATAATGTAATTTTTTTAAAATATATTTCTGAATTGAAATTTCCCAATAATATTTCTAAATCTAGAAATACATAGATATATATATATATATATATTTCAAATTATAGTCTTTAATTCATTCGAATGTATGTTTTAAAACATGTTTTTAGATCCGATATACTTTCTATATTGCAAAATCCTGAATTTATTAAAAGAAAAAGGTGCAGGGCTAATTTTATCTTCTTATGAAATTTTAATGAGAAATAATTTATAATTTATGGGTTTTATGGGGTGCAGACAAAAGATTGAGAGGTACAGGAAGAAACATCTTTTATGTTAATTTTGAAAGATCACTATTTTTGTTATAGGCCCAAAATAGCTTTTGTTTCCGTTTTTCTGTAATACTTTTATCGGATCACAATAATAACAACCGTAGTAATATATTAATATTATTGTTTGATGCATACTTTTGTTAATATATATTTATTTTATCTTTATAAGTACGTAAGTTCACATGTTAAATTTAGTAATATTCTTTTATTTTGGGCCAAGGCTTATTTTGGTCTTTTACTATTCTTATTTTATAACATTTTTCATACTCCCAAAAGTTTTATTATTTGGTGTTGTTTATTTTCTCATATATATTACTTATATTAGAATATAATTATAAATTTAGAAAAAAGATTTATAATAACATTAAAAATTATTTGTTATTATATTAAGTTTTAGACGTACTTAATAATTAAAATTTGTATTTATCTAAGACTTACAAAATTATGATTATCATGTTAAATATTAGAATTTTTTAATAATTAAAGTTTTTATAATAATCATCAAGTTAGATTTATTTGAAAATTAAAAATATTAAAATTAAAAAATATATAAACCAAATCAAAAATTTAAATAATTTTTCATAAAAAATTACGTAACCTTAATTTTTTTCACTATATAAATGCAAAGTTAATTTTTATTGGACCCAAATAAAAATTTGAAATTTTTTTTCTTTATTATTTCATATTTACGTGTTTTGTTCAAATTTTGAAAAAAAAAATTATATTAATTTTATATATCTAATTATAAAAAAACTGAATTCTTACAAGTTGTGGGAGTATTGATGTATTTTCCATCAACATGTAAGTCATTGCGATTTCCATTGATAAAGTGTTTGCATAACATTATATTTCAAATAAAAATATAAATGTCCCATTTTCTTCTGAAAACTAAAATGCGATGCATTTTTAATATTTTTCTCTGAAAGTAAATGTTTTGAACTTTTAAATATTGTTATTGTTTTTTGTTTTTCAAAATTATTTTATTGATTATGTATTTGTAAGCTGTTTTCTTTTAATGGAAAAGCATAACAATAATCTGAATCTATTCTTAAGTTGTCCAATTCTTTGAATTTTAAAAAGTTACCAATTAACAGGAAATCAATATTTTAAAACTATGTTTAAAACTTTTCATGCTTTTAAATTTAAAAAGTCTTATAATTTGTTAATTAAAACTACTTTTCTTTTTATATTGCATCCAACACAAATCCTATCTAATTGAAATTATATTTTGGATTGATATTTCTAAACCTAAGCATAATAATTATTTGTAATCACTCCAAAATAAATTTTATGTACAAACCATCATCGTATGTACATATTATAACTCTATTTTTTTGTCAACACATCTCTGATTTCTTAATGTGTATAAATATATAATTTTCAAAAATTTAATACTTAAAAATGTACAATAATATGTTGGAATAAAATGTTAATGATAATAAATTATAATTGAAAAAAAATAGTCAGTTGTTTTATGTTCTTAATATATTTATTTTAATATAATAAAATAAAATGTAAATGCAATATTCTAAATTACTGTCATTAAATTCTAATTAATAATACAGACTAATAGCAATAAGTAGCTATACAACTTTAGTATTACACTACGAAATAAATTACTTTTATTAACGGTTTATTTTCATTGGTTATATTAAATCCTTGAAAAAATTATAATTTCTGTTAATTGGTGTTAACCTTATATCATTTTAATATTATTAATTATTAATTTTTTTACAATTGAAGTTTAATTTGAATACTGTGAATTGGTGTGTCTCTTCCAGCAAAAGTTGTTCGCTTGAATTTTCCATCATGTTCATCAAGATTTCCGAAGTCATGTAAAATTTGTAATTTTAAAACTTCTTTTCGTTAGATTTTTTTAGAATAACTTCTCAAATAATATATTTTATTATTTAATTATTAAAAAGTTGAATAATTTAATGTTTAAAAAAAATACACATTTAGTTAATGAATATTATTTAACAATTTCAAACAAATTAGATTGAGTTGTGAGTTCACTGTATAAAATTCATTACCAAAAGAGATTGGACTCAATTAATTTGGGTCCAATTGCACTGTCAAGTTATTCAACCCAAACCAGCATTCTTATGTATGACTTTTCTTGAATTAGTAAATGACCAAACCTAAATGGATAAACTTGTCCAATTTTTCCATTTTAATACTTATAAAATTTATAAAAAAAGTTGTTTGATTGAATTCAGATTTTTGCTGACTTTGTCAAGAAGTATAATCAGATGTAATATGTTTTAAAAGTATAAATGGTTTAAATGAAATAAAGTATGGACATTTTATAAATAAATTAAAAAGCGTGTAAATAGAAACACTTAATTATTCAAATTTTGTGTAAACAATGTGTTTGTCGAAGAATATTCATAGTATTTTATTTTGTTTCATTTTTAATAAATTTTTATGCATTTTCTTTATACCTTGATGTAAGCCGTATGCATTTTCTTTATACTTTCATTTAATCTTCAATTCGTATTTTCAATTTTTGCAATTCTTTTTTTCACGCTTTACATTTTTTAAATTGGTATGCCGAAAACATGCTTGGACATGATTTACTATTAATTATTTAAAATTTTAAATATTTTTTAATATATATATATAAAGAAAATTAATGACCTAGTGCGTGGACTTGGCAACCTGCCTTTTGGTGCAGTTAACTAAGATTTTTAATCAATATTACAAGGACAAATGAAAGTCGTAATTTGGCAGTAAATGTGTGCTGCTATTCTTTATCGTCGACCCTTTCAACCATTCTCATTTCCTATTTTCTTTTTGGTCAAACGCAAAATCAACTACTAACCATCATCCTTTGTATTTTAGCCAGCTCTTTTTCTTTACGTTTATTATTCTCGATACAAATTAAATTATAACAACCTTAAAATTATATCATTTCTATTCTCTAGAATCCATACACATCAAATATTAATCAAATCTTACCATAGAAATAGAAATGTTTAAACTCTCATTTGATTCTTATATTTGTGTGTCAATCTCAATTTGATCATTGTATTTTTTTTTGTCTCAATCGGGTCCTATTACTTGTAAAAATGAGACAATTAAGCCCTCTCCGTTAAGTAATCAGTGACGACGTTAAACTATGCTGAAATGTATTTTTTATTAAATGACATGGCATTGTGTATTAAAAATAAATGGAGATGTGTTGTAAAGTCAACAATTCCACGTAGAGGGATGATCCCTCCCAAAATTGCCCCATTGGCCATGGCGGCGTCTTCTCCAGCCGCCAAACCATAAATCCCTCTTCCACACCCAAACAGAAACCTAAACCTTTCAATATCAGAGGTTGGGACCCTCATTTCCTCTCCAACCCTTCTCCCCCCTCGTATTCTCCTTCCCCCACCATCCGCCTCTCTCTGATTGAGCGTCTTATCGTAGGCACCTTCCGCAAAAACGACAACAAGTGGTGTCTCAGCGCTCTGGCCTCCAAGTTCTTCCACTGGACGAATAGAAGAAGGAGAATGGAGGACCCGACGCCATGGCCGGCGATGCCTCTGATGGTGAACAACGGTGATGGCAACGCCTAAGCTCACTTTTCCTTCCTCTTCCCCTCGTAACATTGCGTTAATTTCTAGGGTTTTTTATTTCCAGATTGCGATTTAGAGATTCTCGGTTTAGGAACATCTCTTACAAGATTTTTTGTTTGTGTCCATGTGAATTTAATTTGGTTTATACGTGTGGTGTGTTTTGAATGGATTCCAGGAGGCCATGGCTTTATTGTGGAGACTTGAATACCAAAGAGGGAATTTCAATGCTGCACTTCAAGTGTTTCAGGGTATAGACATCAAGGGTTTGACCCCGAGAATGATCAAGGTTATTCCTAAGAGTACTTTCAATACCTTCTATGTTAAATTGTGCAATTTAATTTTGCATATGAGATCATGAACGTTGCTCTATTTGAATTAACTTCATTATTAAGGATGAGAGGTTTCGGGTGCCAAATCCGTTGAGTTTAGTGCTTTATTAATTTGCCAGAGGCTGCAAAGGAGTGTAGAATAATTCTTGATACAGTTGAATCTGCTCTTCCGAATGGAATGCCTGAGGGTATCGGAGAAGATTGTAAGTTGCAAGAGATGTTTCATAAAGCATTGGAATTACATCCAAGGCTTTGGATCAAAGCGGGATTTATGGACGTTACGAGGGGATTTAGGGATTTCTGGACAGTGGGTTTTTAATTTCTAGGGTTTTCTACTTTCCTTCGTTTTGATTCGGGACACAAGCTTCCTTTCCCCTCCATTTTTCTCTGATTTTTTATTGGGTTCTGTTGGGATTTCCTGTTAATGTATTGCGGTCTTGAAATTGGGATTTATGGAATATTCATTGGATTTTCTATGCAGGTTTTTTATCATTTGAGTTGAATTGAGATTTTGATTCTGTGTTCGCATTTGTTAGCTTGAATTTGTGAGTTTGTTTTTTTTTTGGATTTAATTTCATGTCTGTATCGTTAGATTATGGTTGGATTGTGGTGGTTGTTGATGGTGGTACCAGTGGAGCAGTGACAGGGGAGGACGTAGAGGGGAGAGAGGAGAAGATCTGGAGGAAGAAGAAGAACTTTGTTTAGGGCTAACAACATAACACGTATTTGCCATGTGGAATACTTCATTATATAACTAACACCCATCTAATTTAATATATATTGCCACGACAGCTAAAACAAATTACAACTCATCATAGACAGACGGCGTTACTGATTACTTAACGGAGAGGGCTTAATTGTCTCATTTTTACAAGTAATAGGACCCGATTGAGACAAAAAAAAATACGATGACCAAATTGAGATTGACACACAAATATGAGGACCAAATGAGGGTTTAAACCAAATAGAAATGTACAAATCATACATTAACAATTCCCAAAATGTTTATACATGGTTCATAACAAAATTGATGAAGTGGATTTAATTTTTACATTACTGTGAAAGTTAACACATGACAACACAAAAGGTTATGTACATTAAACTAAAATCTCATAAAAATTTCCACATCAAACAATATTTCTATGATATATTCTCGTTTCTATCTACAGGTTTGTTTATTCATGTCATTATAGTTATTTATAATATTGAAAAAAAAAAGACATAAACAAATATTAATAAAAGAAAAGATAAATTAATGATAATTTCAAAAAAAAAAAAATATATATATATATATATATTATAAATTTTTATAATAATGTAATTCTTATTAATTAGTAACCAACACATTTCTTTTTCCTAAAAATAATACAAGAAATTATTCATGAAATAACAAATCTAGATTTAATATCCAATTTATACATTGAATTTGAAAAAAGAAAAAGAAGTCTTGCACCTTCCATTTAGTACAATAAAATGATTCAATTTCACCATGGCTCCTATTAGGATAAGTTAGCTTGTTTTGTCAAAAGAGAGGTTTTACTCCTAAACCTACCATAAGAACATCCTTAAACTCTCACCATCTAATACAATACTTTATGTTAGTTTGTAAATTTAGTATAGTTTAAGATGACTTCAGATCAACACATATCCCTAGTCAATACATAACATTAGCTATCAAGGATTTGTACTTTTCCCTTAGAAGCACAAGCCTTATACAAATATATAATTCAATAATTTATCTTTTCATCCCATTCATTCACTTCATACTCATAATAGCATCACAGTTCCATAAAACAAAATTTCTCCAACAAGTTCTCCTTAATTCAAGTCAAAAACTACCAACTAAAACCGATAAACTTGTTTAGCGAGATAAGTTACTCGCTTAACGAGTTCCTTTAAAAAGACACTTGCTCACTGACTGAATCTCTCGTTTAGCGAACTGAGTATTATAACGAAAATGTAGATTTATTCGCCCAACGATAGTAGACTAGTCCAACGAGACCTCATCCCCTAACTCTTTGTCAAACTTGAGTTTGGATTTCACGTAACGAGATTTTGCTCGTCCAATGAGTAGGCCTCCCTCCACTCTTTGCTAAACCCAATTTTGGCACTCATTCAATGAGAAAAGGGTTTGTCTAGCGAGTCTCCATAACATAAACAAGTAAAATTGCATTTCAAATAGTACCAATCATTCTAAGAAATCATCATGCTTGATTCATATCACCAACACATAAATTCCATTATTGTTCTTGCATAATCGAATGCACCCTACAAAGTCTCTTTCTACTCCGCGAACTCTTCACTACTTAGTACTCATCTTCCAAGCCTCTTTCATTATCGAGGACATCGCCTCACCCCCAGTAAAGTCCCTAAAGATTGTGTTGATGGTAACCCTCAATAGGGGTTTGTCATTGGTACATTTGTCTTCTCGTTTAGTTGGCTTCTCATTCCTTCCTTCCTTCTCCTTATCTTTCCCTCCTTATCTATGATCGTCCTTTCAGTCATCATATCTCTGATACCAAGAATAAAAACTTCTTTCATCATCCCGACATACATAGCACCTCAGGTGACCAACACGGATAAACTCTTTTACTTTGTCCGAGAGTGCGACACACTCGTTGGTGGTATGATGTGGTTGTGATAAAATTTGCAATACTTTGTCATATCTACGTTGGATGGATTATGGAATTCTTTGAGTGGGGGCATAAGGTTCGCTTGGAGTGCCTCTTCCAGAACCAATGACTTAGGAGCATTGAGCGGGATATATGCGAGAACTTGGTTGGCTTGGGCTCCCTGGGTGTGGGAGTGGTCTTTCTTCCTACCTCTCAGTTGTTCCCTTTATTCTCGATAGACTGCATTGCAACTTGCATACCATTTGTCCTCGCCTTGTTTCAGTATTGTTCAACCTCCTCTAAACACATATAATTTGTCGCCCTAAGCCTTATGTCTTGCATACCAGTTGGGGGTGTCATGCACCAGTCGTTGGCAAATGGCCCCAACTTCAGCATCGTGTTCATGTAGGTGAGCATGACCTCAAGATTTCGTTTTCTAACTTTCAAATCCACCTTCCTGAACTGGTCAATGAAGGTGTGCAGGGACTCGTCATCCTCTTCTTGAATGTTTAAGAGAGTGAACGATGTGAGGTCATGACAATAGCTAGTTACAAAATGGGGGGTAAAAGCCTGAGTTAAGGTATCAAAGCATTTTATGGAGTAGATATGCCTTGTTATCAATGACCTCTTTCTCCTTCTCTTGCTCTTTCTTGGCCATAACATCGACCTCAAGCTTTTTCTTGACGTTTTCCTCCTTCAGGGTGTCCATTTTCTCAACGCTTCACTTAGAGAAATTCGTAAACTCTTCTCACATCCTCACCTGATTTTCCAAGATCGCAGCAATGTCGGTTGCAAAGCGGGCCAACTTCTCCAGTATTTGTCGTTCTTGTGGAAGCCATACGTGTGAACTTCGCTTCTTGACACAACTAACTTCTCTTCATAAAATACCAAGCGACCCCATGGTGGGCGTCAATTGTTCTTGCATAACCAAATGTACGTTGCAAAGGTTTTTCTACTACACAAACTATTCACTACCTAGTATTCGTCCTTCAATCCTCCTTTGTCCTCTATTGAATGATGGGTGCCTGCAAAAAATCTTTTGACACTTAAATTAGTATTTAGTCAAAGATTTTTGTCAAATTTATATTAATGCAAAATAATGAAGTCAAAATACGATTATAATAATATTTATATGTATATTTTGCTGACCATAGACCCTATATGAATGGGCCACATTTATGAGCCTATTTGTCTAATGGCAAACTTATTTGTGAGCACCTTCACCTGTTTTCTAGCTAAGCTACTTAATTCGAGAGTGTCTCCAGTAGGCACAAGGAGATATTGGTAGGTTGTACCCTGATTTAGTGAGCAACTTGGTTATCAAAAAATAAATGCAGACTTTGACATGAGAAACATAATATTCGATATCCGATATTTGATACCAATTCGTGATAAATGATCTTACTCATTTAGTAGTACAATCTTGATTAGAGCTGTCAAAAGGGGTAACTCGACCCGACCCGACCCACCACGGGTTGGCCACTTAGTGACCCAACCCAACCCGACTCATTTATTAGCGAGCCAAAAAAATTTGAGCCCGACCTGACCCACCACGGGTTGATGGGTTAAACATGTTGGCTCATTGTCTCACTTAACTTTTTTTCACCACCTTCTTTTGAGATTCTTATAACATGTTACTTTGATTGATTAAATTGAAACAGTAATAATTAGACCAATTGATATAAAAAAAATGAAACAAAAGAACTATATTGTTATATATTCTAATCTATCAAGCATAAAATTTTGCCAATTTAGATTAATGAGACATACACTACCGTTTAACCAGAAAACTACATATAGTCGTTAACAAAAATATATAGCAAAAGATAAAATTGTCATGCTTGTAGATAGGTCTAAAAATAAGATAAAACAAATGATATATTCCCGAATTATCCAATCTACAATATTATTCATTTAATAAATTAGAGTCCCGAATGGATAATTAATTTAATTAATTTGATTTCAATTAAAAAAAATAAGATTTGAATAATTAATTTAATTAAATTGATTTAAAAAAATAGGTGGGTTGGTGAGCCAACTAGTCCACCACAAGTTCAACCGTGTGAGCTAGGTCAAAATTAACTCGCATCAAAATTTTCACATTTTTTCCAACCCAACCCGACTATACCCGTGGTGAGCCAAATTTGCGCACAAGTTTCAATCCATTTTGACGAAACTTGATACATGTAAAAACATGTTTGTATAATTGTTAACAAAATTTAAATGAGTTTGTTTCTTATTTATTTTTCTACCAAGTTTTTATGATATGGGAACTCAACTTATAAATAATTTATTAATTATATCCAATTAAGTGCTTCCCACGTTAGGTATATTTAATATGAATTATTATCAAGTTTATCGTGATTTTTATTTGGACAAATGAAGAAAAATATTTTCCTAATTTAGTATTAGTAATATTAATTTGCATTAAATGAAACACCGTGTGATGACAAGTTAATGAACAACTTTGACTTTGTTGAATAGAGTGGAACACATTACACAACAAAAGTGCCCGCTGATTGGTGCTATACCAGAAGCTTTGGTTGGAATGGAAGAAGCCAACGCGTTTCTATTTGGCGTGGCCCAATTATTGTAATTTAAAAAATAATAAAGATATACGACCAAAATATTTCATACGTTTTGACCAGTATTTGTAGTTATTTAATCTTAGAAAAAGATAATCTCTATTCAAATGTTTTATACTAACAAAACTTGAATGATAAAGATAATTCTTGTATTTCTATTATTACTAATCATTACCTTTTCCAGTTATGATAAATCAAATTCTTAAATACTGAATTCATTATTTGGTCCAATATTTACATTAATGTCACTCTTTCATCTTTATATTTATATTTTTTAACTTATTCAAAATTTATTAAATTAGTCAATTCAATATTTTTTTAATTGATGTTAACGTTGTTTGGAGTCTCAATGTTAAAATTTATCTTCCATCATCTTTATCTTCTTTCCACCTCTTGAAAAACTTTAACATTTTAAATTATTATCAAGTGTAAAAAAAATTTGAAATTTTAAAATTTGACAACTTGCTGTTAAAAAAGTGAAACATATAAAAGGTAAAAATATTAGAGGTCTGATTTTAAGAACAAAAGTTAAAACTTTTTCTATTTTGTGGTTTTGTAATTTTGCAATATGTAAGAGATTTAAATTGAAAATAAAATGTAGAAAGCTTAGAAGAATTACTACAACTATAAATGATAAAAAACATAATACACTCAATTACAACGACAGATTGTAACATACTTGAATGAGATTTCATAGTACTTTTGTGACGTGACATATATTTGAAAATATAGGTTTATTTGTGTTTTTGTTTTCCTTTTATCACAATCTCATGTGATTTTAAGTTGAGATTATAAGGTATGAGTTTTTATTTTATCTTTTGTAAATGGATGGATAGAGACAACCCAACTGTCTTATTAATTAAATTTATTACTTGCAAATAAGAAAAAGTTCAATGTTTGAAGAATATATTTGTGAGAATGAAGAATTTTGCAAAATAAAGCATTTTGTTTCTTGTGTTCGCACTGCAAAAGCAGTTTTTTAAGAATACAATATTGTTTGTTGTCTAAACTATTTCAAAGTTTGTATAATCTAATTTTAAGTGCTTCATTTTACTGAATTTTGTAGTTGTTAGCATAATTGTAAATTACCTAACTGTAGGATTTTTTATCTTTTTATACTATCAATTAGTTCTTATTGTAATATTTTTTTATAATCATATTTATTTACTACTTTATATAAATTGACATGCAGGTAAGGAAGTCAGATGATCGAGAATAATGTGAAAAATATTCTTTTAAATTGACATTAAGCCATTCTTCAAATCAATTTAAAAATATTGAATATGAAACAGTTCACTTATCATTGACTTTATTTTTCAAATTAAAATAAATGTAACAATTTTTCACCCAATAGAAGATGGTCTATCTCTAAGTACATTAAAAGTTATAATAAAATTGATAAGTGAGTAGAGTAAGATTTGAATATTTATATTTTGTAACATACAAAAACAATTATTTAGGATTAGTTTTAAATGCAATGCTTTGATATATCAAATGTATTATGTCATGCAGTTAATGCAACATTTAATTTAGTGTTTTTAGAAAACACTTCCAAAATTTTTAAAAAAGTATTATATTTAAAATATTATCTTAAAGTAATTTTAATTCATTTCTCTTATGATTTTTTTTACAATATAATGTATAAATATGAATACTGAATCCTCTCTTTCTATATATAATTTAATCTATAGATATGATTTTTTTAATTAAAACTTATTTTAGAATTAAAATTATTAGTTTATATATATATATATATATATATTTTTTTTTTTCTTTATTTTTTCTAATTTACATGAAATTTTTTTAGTTCTTATATTTTAACAAAATATACAAAGTTTTAATAGATAAAAGATGGTTATTAAATCAATAACTAACCTTTATTTTCTTATTTTAAATTAAATATTAAAATACTTTTGAGTTTAAAATATATTTTTTTAATGAAATTTTTTTTTTCATTAAAATTTGATACACTTTGTTAAAATATATCAATTAAAAAACTTTACATAAATTAACAATATATATATATATATATATATATATATATATTCTTTTATTGAACCTAATAAACAAGAAATGTTGTTAAAATACATTTAAATTTATGATTTTAATATTATTTTAAGAAATTAATTTTAAATTAATTCAATTTTATAAATAAGATTTATTTTTATTTATATATCATAAATATATGTTACATTATCTCTATTTGGTGTGTAATATCCAAACAAGTTAAGTTTATAAAAGAAAAACAAATAAAAAAGTATTTAAAATGAAAAAGAAAACGGAAATCTAAAGAGTAAAATTGATATTGTGGTTATTTTAATTTGAAAAAATTGTTATTTAAGAGGTAAAATGAAAAAGAAAATATTTACAGAAAATATCTTAATATAATGGTATAGTTGAAGTTCAATATTTAGTAAAAAAAATATTACTATTCCATATTTCATAATTTTGATTATTTATTTTAAAAAATAATTTATAAAAAAATATTAATTATAAATTATTATTTTCAAATATGTTGTAAATATTTTTCTTAAAAATCATTAAATTAAATTAAATTTATTTTTATTTTGATTGATTCTATTAAAAAATATATAAATAATTTAAATACATTTCACAATAAAATTAATAAAATAACATTTTTCAATTTTATAAAATAAATATCTACATTAAATTTTAATTATATTTTTATAAACATAAGTATACAAAATAAATATATTATATTTTTAAAAGATGAGATGAATTGCAATTTAAATATAAAAGTAAACTATGAAAAAGGAAGAAAAAGGCAGCGCCAACCAATGGGTGAGAGGAAGATACAGAGAAAGGAGAGTCGGTTGTGGTTGTGTTTGTGTTTGTTCTGAAAGTGCTCACAGAGAGGAAATTGAGTCGAATTTTGTTTATTAAATTAATTAATTGAGAGAGAGTTGCCATTTGCAATCCTTTTTTAGCCCACACTATTCTGATTCTTCTTTCCTTTGCCCTAGATCTTTCTCTCTCAATCATTAGATTTGGTTTACCTTAATCCATATCCTTCTTTTTCTCCTTCCCTCAACTCCACCATTTTCGGGTACTCCTCTCATTGCTTTCTCTCACTCTTTCTTTTTTTTCAAATTAATATCTTTGCTTAATTGTTGGGGGCGAATAAACAGTTTTTTTTGTTTTTCTTGTAAATAAATTAGGTGAGATTGTTTGGTGTCTTGCAAGTTATTTTTGTTACACACTCCTGCTACCGGACAGGGGTTTGAATGTCTTTTTGATTTTGACCTCTGGGTGGTTGCTTTCGACCGCTGTTTGAATATTTTAAACTCAAGTTCCTGTTTGTTGAGATTATTAAGTTTGTTTCAGCAGTTGTGTTTTTGTGAATATTATGGTTGTTTTAGCTGTTAGTATACTTCCAAACATGGAATACATTAGTCCCCGCTCCTGCTCTGCAGTTAAGATTTTGTGAATATTCCGTGGCGTGAGTGATTGATTGCTAGACTTTTTGCTTGTTGCGAGTATTTTTTTCTTTATCTTCATTCGTTGGTTAGAGTTTGTGAAATATTTAGTAAAATTAGAAGAAAGGTTGTCCTCTATCTTTATCTCTCTTTCGAATATATCTTGAGGGTTGTTATTCATTTGTTAGGTGTGGATTACGGTGAAGGATTGAGTGGATAAAAAGGTTGACTTGTTTGTTGTTCGCTAATACACTCTATTTTGTTTTCAGATTTCTCTGCGTCAATCTGTCAGTTAATTGTAGGGTATAGGCCCTTTGTTTACGGGGGTTGGAGTGAGGGAACACGTGGATGATAAAGAGATTTGCAGGAGGGGAACACTGTGATGCATTTGCATAGATGAAGACAGAAAAAGGTTGGCGTTTGGACAGCGTGGGTGATATGCAGATACTGCCTGGGTCTCGCCACCGTCCTCCCATGAAGAAGCCCATGTGGATTATTATCTTGGTGTTGTTTGTTTGTGTCTTTCTAATCTGCGCTTATATCTACCCACCAAAAAGCAAGTCGGCCTGCTATGTCTTTTCTTCCAGAGGGTGCAAGGGTTTTGTTGATTGGCTTCCTCCTATGCCCGCAAGAGAATACACCGATGAGGAGATTGCTTCACGTGTTGTGATTAAGGATATTTTGAACTCACCGGCAATTGTTTCAAGAAAATCAAAAGTTGCTTTCATGTTTTTGTCACCTGGCTCTCTGCCATTCGAAAAATTGTGGGACAAATTTTTCCAAGTAAGATTTGTACCTATCTAATCTTATATGTCCAAGCTTTTGTTTCTCAATTCTCACATTGGAAGACGTCAATTTTACTATTTGAATTGTATTTGTGACACATTTTATGACAAAGAAGATATTCAGTTTGGTAGTGTATATATATCCTGCATTTCTTTTATCTATTAGAAAATTGGCTTCTTGATGACTCTGAATTTTTCTATGATTGCAACTCCCTTATTGTATTTGATGATTCTTCTATTACAAGTGACTGCTAGAAGAAACGTCAAATTGTCAGGACTTTGGAGAATTTGAGGATTTCATTCCTTCAGTCAGAAAACTGTATTGGAATTATTAGAAAAGAAAAACTGCTTATTGTAGCACCTTTTGCTGGCACTGGTGCTTTGCATGAAAATTATTTGTGGTCTCTTGCTTTTTGGGGATGATGGCCTAAGGAGACTGTTGCACGATTTAAATAATTAAAATTGTCTGTATTTTTGATTCAGTATTTTACAACGCGAGAGGCAAAATATGTTTTACACTTTTAATAACTAATTGATAATAGACTCCTCATAATGGATTGTAATGCACATGCATCCATAGTTTGTTTCTGTAATTTCCTTGGTTGGTAGTTGGTTTGCTTTCTTTTGAATCCTGTTTATCTTGAGGTTTGTGTTTACCTGGAAGATGCTCTACTCCTTTTTTGCAGGGTCACGAAGGAAAGTTCTCTGTTTATGTGCATGCATCCAAGACAAAACCAACTCATGTGAGTCGATATTTTGTTAATCGGGATGTACGCAGTGACCAGGTACATATTTTCTTGTTAATGTTCAGTTTACTATCGTTTATGAATTGTACCGTCTTAGTTAACTGTTAAAGTAAATATATATTCTCTTATGTGAATCATGTTTCCATCGACTATTTGTTTTTAACTTTTTACGTAAAGAAAAAATGGTTCTTTTAATCATACCACATGCTTAAAGAAATCATAATAATTGTGTAAGCAAATACCTTAAAACACCTTTTTATCTAATAAGAAGCTAAAAATTGTCGTTTTTGACACAGCTATGTCAAAAAATGACTTGTATTTGGGGAAATTGTACTTACTTTTCCTGAAGTGTCCTTAAGTGACAATGACACCTCTACTAGATTCTATCAAACACCCAAGTCCCTTAGATTGTATTACCTTTATTTCTTTAAGTGTGCACTTAAAGTTTTTATACACATATCTAGGAAAAGAATAAATTTCTACTTTCTAATTAAATAGTTATAGAATTTTCTAGTTTACTGTTTTTAATTGATTTTAATTTATAATCTAACAAATGGATGAGTTGTTTTTCATTTCCACTTTTGCAATAAATGTGTACATTAATTAAAAATTAGGTGGAAAGTAAGGCTGTGATTGAGATAAATATAATAAATGTTCTTGAACATTGAAAACAGCCCTTAGAAGATCTGGGAGAGTGATAAAGAAGTGTATGTGTCACTTTATTAAATAAGATAGGAGGTATGATAAACATAGGAAAGACGAGTCTTTATGTAAAATTTAGGGGAATTTTAGTGTCATTTAACAAGATTCCAGTGAAGACTAGTGTAATTTTCCATTTTATTTCTATGCTTAAACAAACAGAAGTTAAATGTACTTGCCTTAATGTTTTCACATCTTCTATTGAACGAACCACTTCTGATTTTAGGGAACTAGAATGTTATTGTTGACTTTGAGTTGAGAGATTAGCAGGTTATTTAACTATTTAATTCATGATTTGGAAATACAATGCTGTAAGAGTTTCACCTCATAGATATTTGACTTAATCCAGAGCTGAAAGAAGAAACAGTAGCCCTATGCCTGGCCTCATGAGATGTCAAATTTTGTAGTGGTAACCCAAAATGAAAGCACAAAGTTCTGTTGCACACTTTCATTCTTGTTAAATAAGATAAAATATCTGTTTTATTCGGTGGAATAAACTGAGAAGTGGACAAGTCCAGTTTGACTCTGAACTCTCTGAACTTATTTTAGTTAAGCAATGTTGCATCTGGTTAAAATTATTTGGTATTTTCTTTAAATCATTCTGAATGTGTTTTTTTTGGGCTGGTGAATGGGCTTTTTAAATTCGGGTGTTTCTGTTTTAATTATAGGGATAGTGACAGCAAGTGTAATTGCCTGTTGTTTTCCAATAGTCTGTGGATTTTTTGTGAGCAATTCTTTTAATCAGAAGTGTTGTGGCAGGTGATTTGGGGTAAAATTTCTATGGTTGATGCAGAGAGACGGCTATTAGGGAATGCCCTTCAAGATCCTGACAACCAGCAATTTGTTCTACTGTCTGATAGGTAAACTGTTAATGTGTTATGAGTTTTCTTTTAATTATGTTCTTACTGATTAAATAGTTTTAGATATTAACATGTATTTTGTTCCCATAAGTATGATTTCATTTCTTTTTTGTCCGTAAATTTTTCTCCGGTGGTTTTTGTCCTCCTAAATTTTAAATCTTTTGAGAATTGTCTGCCCCTACTTAGCGGTGATATGACATATATGTCTAATCATGTCATTATAGCTCCATATTGAGGTGACATGGTTGATGCTTGAATGTTTTCCTAGCTTTATTTGGACATAGGTGAGAGTGGAAATAGAAAGAAAGGAAAAGAAAAAAGAGTAGAAAATGAATTTGTTTGAATTAAAAGAAAGCGGCTGAATTTGAGTAAAATTTATATTAGATTTAATTGAAAATGATTATTTATTTTAATAATATTATATTGATTATTTATTTTATTATAATAAATAAATAAATATGTAAATATTAACGACATAATTGATTATGTCTCAATATATAAGATATATACAACGGCATAATCCATTATGTTTTCAGTCTAAAATAATCTAGTATACTTATGATTCTGCATAAATCTTCACTCTTATATGAAGAGTTTTTTTTTTTTTTTTCTCTCGAAATTTATGTTTTTCCAATGATTGTGTGCCTCAATATTTAATACTTTCTTCTCTTTTACCTGCTTCCAACTTTCCATCGCTGGATCCAAAAGATCCGTAAATAATTTAAATTTTACAATGACTACAATTGACAAAAGATAAAAACAGGGGACCAAAACCACTTTAAATCATATTTTTAGGGATTAAAAGTATATTTTACTCACAGTTTTATAGGTTCTATCAATTTCTGATTTGTGTATATTGGTTTTGCAGCTGTGTGCCTCTGTATCATTTTGATTATATTTACAACTATCTGATGAATACAAATATCAGCTTTGTTGACTGGTATGACAATCTTTCTCCTGGGTTTTTATCAAGATAATAGCCATTCTTCTCTGTGCTTTCTGCTGTCTATTTGATATATTTGTACTAATGTGAACTTTTCCTTTGTCTTATTAGTTTTAAGGATCCCGGTCCTCACGGCAATGGCAGGTATTCAGATCGCATGCTTCCTGAAGTTGAGGTGAAGGACTTTAGAAAGGGTGCACAGGTATATTCTTGCTAAAGTCTTGATGGAGCTTGGAATTCAACATTTAAAATAGAAATATTGCGTATCTACATACAATGAATTTTTAATTGGAACAACGTATGTTGTCTTCTTTATTTAACAATGGCACTTTTCACTAGATACCACTGGATAATTGCAAGTTTCCATTGTTTCATACCCTTGTGTGATTTCTTTCAATAGGCTATACAGAACAAACTACAGAAGTGAGTTTTGTCATAGAAACTTGGTGGTATCGTGAATAACAAGAATAAAACTTTATCTATGATCACCCAATCAGTGTCCTAAATTGTCATTCAATATCACCACACCTATTCCTTTACGATTTTGTTCAGCTACAGTCCGAGTTTTTGGCAGCTAAGAAATTGCAAACGCCCCCACACACACACATGTATGTATAACCCATTTATGTCTCTGCCTTATTTTTTTATCTTCCCTTGCAGTGGTTTGCGATGAAAAGGCAGCATGCAATTATAGTCATGGCTGATAGCCTGTATTATTCAAAATTCCGGTCTTACTGTCAGGTAAAGTTGTTTTCATATATTGTTGTGATTAATATTTAAATTGGTTTTCTGTAATAGTTTAATTTATTCGAAGTGTTAGTTGTATTTAACCTTATTATTTAATTTTATTCTGCTTAAAATTTGTATTCATCAAGCCAAGAAAATTTAGTATTTCTTGAGGTTCAAGACGCCAAGTTTCTCATTTTGTGTTTTACTTATCCTTAACCGTATTTTTAAGCAAATACATGGATGTTGCATTTTGTTACTTGTATTTTATTCTTTTAATAATTTTTCTCCGAAGTATGTAAGACGTTACAGAAAGCATTTACTTTGTACAATCCTCCTTTTTTTGCATTGAGAAAAAAAGAAAAGAAAAGCGTCTGTCCATTGTAAGTGTGCATGGCTACTGCTGTGTATGCCCCTGCACTTTACAGGTATGGGGTGTCTCAAGAAATCTGAAAGAGAATGACAATGTAGAATGCCAAAGGGTGTTGGCACCCCTGATATTGTTGGTCTTATCTTGCATGCCAGTGTTGTTTAGTGATTAAGGTGATTGGACCATATATGTTCTAATAATTTAGAATTTTAAATTCCATAAATGTACTGCCGTGTAAGCTAGAAAAGAAACACCTTATTGACCCGGGGAACATAGAGATGATACGCAAATGATATGTATGGAGTCGTATTGTGCACTGATGTTGTGGGTCACTTGGTTACTACAGCATTAGGTCTAAAGGAGTAGAGGGGAAGGCTTGTAATGAAAGGGGAGGATAGAAAATAGGACGGGAGGGAGAATAGTCTTGTTTGCTTCATAAAGGGAGGGTAGGAGAAATAAACAGAGTTAGTAGTATATACTACCTCAGTATTGATGTGAAATTTGTTATTTTTCCAGCCCGGTTTGGAGGGGCGGAATTGCATTGCTGATGAGCATTACTTGCCGACCTTCTTCCAGGTGAGAGTTTGAATTGTAATACTGTTTTAAGATTTTTCATTCTTAAGCTAAGTAGCTTATGTCTCTGGTTTTAGATGGTTGATCCTGGTGGAATTGCAAACTGGTCATTAACTCATGTTGACTGGTCTGAGAGAAAATGGCACCCGAAGTCTTATAGGCCTCAGGATGTAACTCACGAACTTTTGAAGAATATCACGGTATAGTTCTGCTAAAACTCTAAATTTACAATACATAATCATTATTTTCTGTGAGCAACTGTGTAGACGAGAAGGGGATAGCCTTGTCGAGGGTAAACCTCTGGCATCGTCATCACTTCCCACTCTTTATCTGTTTAGATATCTTAAGATGTGTTAAATGGATTGCATCCTAATTGACACAATCCATGTTATGGAATGGAAATCTAAACTTGAATGAAAACTGAATTTAAATGGTCATGCATAAGAAAATTTGAAATAAAATTCCTTAAAAGTAGTGCAATGCGTCAGAGCGCTCTCTCTGCGTATTGACAATGCTCTCCCTATCTTTAAGTTATAGTAAAAACGCACTGTCAGACTTTTAAGGGAAAGTAAAAGAGACATACGGGTGCGAGGGTTTCCCTTTCTTCATAGTATTTTTGTTTAGCAAATGTGCTGTAACAGTTAACCTCTTTCAAATTAGCATTGTCTTTGTTTAGTTTGTTTTCAAGTTTAGTACATGGATATTAACCGTAATTTTATTTCTGCAGTCCATTGATGTTAGCGTGCACGTAACCAGTGATGAGAAGGTATGATACAAGATCGCTTTACTGATCTGTTTTATAGAGGATGAGTTAACCAGCTTGATTAATTATCTTGTGTTTCCACAGAGAGAAGTGCAAAGCTGGCCTTGCTTATGGAACGGGATTCAGAAGCCATGTTACTTATTTGCTAGGAAATTCAGTCCTGAAACACTGGATAATTTGTTGCATCTATTTTCCAATTATTCAGCACCATGAGTCAGCTATTTTGATCTATTCTTTGGTCGAAAAAGTTGTTACTTTCGGCCCCCATCTTGGTTTCTCATATGAAATGAGACTTGTAAATTGAAGCATTATTGAGGTCTGATCGCCTGGCAGCCGCATATATTGAGTGCAAGGTGAACTGGCTATGGAGTTCGGGTGGCTTAACATGGACAGAACAGGAGGCTAACGATTCAGTGTTCCTTCCTTTGGGATGGATGGCTTATTTTTTTTTTTCCTTCCATTTTTACATCATAGATTTTGGAGGAATCATATCAACTCATTATGGTTGTTCATCTTTGTAAAACATGCCAGTTTTTTTTAGTTGAAAACAGCTTACTGCTCATTTAGAAATTCATTTGTCCATTCTTGTGCGTATGTCATTGATGTAAGTGACGTTAGTATTTAGTCTTAATAAGTTTTGAATTTGATATTTACCTTGAGGAAGTGTAATTCTAATTTTGAAATAATCTTGCACTGATATTTGCTTGAACAAAAACAGACGCTCACAATTAGTATCCAAAGTACATTTTTACAACCCTGAATGGTTGTTTACAATAGTAAATTATGTAATTTTTATACTCACATTTAACAATTATGTAATTCTTGTTCATTATTTTAGAAATTTTCATCTCACCATTTTTAAAATAAATTAAGTCGTACAAGTCGATATCAATTCATAAAATAATTTTAATTTATGGTTTTTTCTTTTAAATGCTTATGTAGAAACCAAGACTATACACTACTTTTAATGAACGAACATACTAGTGGTTGTGGGATCTGAGTATAGATTTTGAATATCACTTTTTTTGAATAAAAATAAAATATAATTAAGTTTTAAATTCTTTATATGTTTAAGTATTTTTTATTGAGTTTTTACTGTTTAAATAATATTTCTTTATTTAAATACTCTGTTTTTTACTTTTATTGTAAAAAAAACATGTTTTCAATTCGTCCTCATACTTTCTATATCAATTCTTCTATAAGTCATGACAAAAGTCAAATAAATGCTTACAAAATATTTTGAGCATTCAATATAATAAAAATATTTAATAACATTTCAATTAGAAAAACTTAAATTTATCAAAATAGTACTAGATTTTCATGATTCCTAAAAAAATAAAGAATCAACAATTGAGAAGGCAAATCACAGTATGGACGACTTTTGCTACATTGTGACCATTGATGGCTGAGAATAAGTCCTTGCGTCACATTCTTCTAGAATTTTCGAAACTTGTCTAAATCCATGTTCATCACACAGAAAATTCTGAATTTTATGTCTTATTCTTTGTTTTTTCTTCTTATACTTTGCGTATTTTGTACATGGATATATATATATATATATATATATATATATATATATATATATATATATTTTATCAAAGTCGTACTAAATTGATAATTCAAACTTAAAATCGATAAATGTAAATTAAATTGAATTAGTTATCCAATTAAATTAAACATACGTGTTGATAATCAGATTTAACAGGAATAAATCAATTTTAATCATAAATCTATAAAACAACTTATAAATACAAGTTAAATATACGATAATATAAACTTTTTACAACACATTTATTAAAAACACTAAGTATTTTGATACAGAACTAAATTAAGATTTAACAAACACAAGTAATCTTTTAGAGCACACGAAAAAAAAAGTAAAAATTACTTAGAATAAACACTCACCCGTAAACTCAAAACAAAAGAAATTAATAATAAATTCAATTTTATAGTTTTAAGTTTGTTTAAGATTAACAAGCGACAAATGATTTAGTTTTACAATTTTGGGATTTTGAAAAAGTTCAAGTTAATTCATTGTTTATATTACTACTTTTTTCTATAACTAATTGATTCTATCGCAGTTTCTGATTACAGTATGATTTTCTTGTAAAAATAATTATAATATGTTTTTTTTTTATTACTTTTAATTTTATTCTTTTAAAAAGCCGTGTAACAAATTAAAAAGAGCATTATTAAAAAAAAAAATTCTTTGATCATAACACTTAAGCAAACAACTTCTTCTTTACTTAAAACTAATCTGTTCAACTTTCCAAAAATTAATTTTTTTTTCCAACTACTTTAAAAGATTTTGTACCACGAAATTATAAGTCATATAATTCAGGATTTGGATTAATTTCAGTTAAAAATTCATAGAGCAAAATTTATGGAGTTAATTTTGAAAATAAATGCTTCTTATACAGCAAATAAAAGGAATGTCATTTTGCACGAATTGACAAGTTAGACTTAGAATTTAATAATGGCCCCTATGGATGATTTTTTTTTTAATGGGATAAACAAAAGGAGAAGCTTGATTGAGACTTTGATACCAACATTTAGGAAATAATCATTCAACTCAATAAGTAAAAAATGGTTTGACGACTATAATAATAACTATTTTAACAAATTTGACGTTATTTATTGTTATTTTAAAAATACCTATAATATAATTTAAATGTGATTGTAGTAAATATGATTAAAGGGAGTTTTACAAATATTTATTGCTTTATATGAAATTAAAATTGAATTATCTTAATAACATTTTAAAAGCAGTTAACTATATTTTTTGCAAAAGTAATTTTTTCTGTTTATAGTTAACCTTGAGTTAATATTTCTAATATTTTTCTATATACAATAGAGTAATCAACAAAATATTGGAAAAAATAAAAGAGTTTTTAAGATATTTGAAAACATTTTTTTTTATTAAATTGGTATTAATTAAGCATTTATTAATCAAACGTTAAATATCAAAATAACAGTAGTTTTTAAGGTTACTATATATTAACTAAAAATTTCCAATCAATGAATCCAGTTAAAATATATTCTCAGCTTCCGAAACACTCTTACATGTGTGTGTCTATATATATATATAATATATAAAAAAAGGCTATTATTTTAAAAATTTAAAATTAAAAAAATAATGTATTGTTTTTGAAACAGAGACGAGAACAGCTCAAATATCACAAACATTCAATGTTTGTGGTTACTTAATCATCAATTTTCACCATTAAGATTTAGCGGATTAGTACTTCCACAATTCAAATTTTAGTTGTTTTTTTAAAAGTTTTTTAACATTAACAAAATAAAAAAGTAGTAAATAAATAATTTGTTTCATTGCACAATTAAATAAATAGTAACTAAATCTTTTACAAAAATACCTATTAATGAATTTATTTGTGGCCAATATATAAATAATATTTTCTTTAGTTAAGTATAATTTAATATAGTTTAATTAGGTATATCCAGCCAGCCCTATTATCATGAGTATGGAATGAAGGGAAAGTTGACTTGGATGATTCTCTTCCTAGAAATTACGATGAGTAATTGAGTGTTGTGAAAATAGAATATATGAAGAAAGAAAGTTGCGAAAGAGGAGTAGTGTTTCTGATTTGGCATTGTCAAATGGGAATTTGTTCTTAAAAATTTTGCATAGCTGAACAAGAATTTGCTTTTCATTTCTCCATTGCCTTTTGCACCTGTAGCTCCTGCAGATCGATCTACTGCCATATTTCGAAACTGTGATTCCCTGCAATAGAAGAAAAGAGAAAAGGTTGGTCAAACCATCCAAAAGTTTGGATAAAAAAAACTGAGAATCTAACTTAAGATGAATTCTTTTTTATGGAAAACTATAAGCATACACCTTTCAATTTAATACTTAATAATATATTAATATTTTAATTTTCCTACTTGATTTATCTTCAAATATTTAATATTTTAAAACAAAAATAATCTTTTGTAGGTGTTGAATAAAAATGTGGCGCTCATGAACCTTTTTTTCATAGAACGGTGTAACGAAAAAAAAAAAACCACAATACAACCGAAATATAATAGTTTAATTATATTCATTCTATTTTTTAAGTTTAAATTCTAATATTATTATACTATTAAAATTATAATATATATTATCCTATTATTAAAGAATTTGTCAACTGTTACATGAAAATCATTTTCTAATTGACCCTTTCTGATGTCTTCAACGTAGAAGCCTTCCTATGATATATTTCTGATGCCTTCATCTACGCTCTTCATATGAACCTTCCAACGAGGTGCACCTTTTTTGAAGATGTGTGTACCTTTCGATGATGGTCACCTCTCTGAAACAGTAAAACTTCATTAGATATTAACACAAAATCTCAACAAATTCAAAATTTGTTTTTCTAAAGGTTTTACATTAACAAGAGTTTGAATTGAACAACCTGCTTCTACGTAATGCGGAGAAATCCTGGCTTCTGAAGAAATTGTAAGGTTGTGAGATACTGGTATGAAAAGCTCATCGTCAGCTTATGCATCTGTTTATACTTAAGTTAATATTTAGAACAGATTTTAGATTGTATCAGGAATTTGCTGGTTTTTAGCACATGGTATAACATAGATTTGTGCAATAAAAAATTCCAAAAGAAGAACTTATTCACACACAAACAATATAATATGAATCAGTTCAAAATTTAATAATGTTACTTCTTCAAAATCTCCTTGCAACCGAAACAAAGACCAAAAAATGGATGTTGAGTTTAAAATGCACTTTGCAAGGTCTGACATGAGAGTGTAAAGAAAGGAAACATGAGCAAGGATGGCTCCCAGCAATACCCACAGAGGGATGTTTGCATTTAAGCATATATATATATATATATATATATATATATATATATGCCGGCAAGCCATCCCGGCTCACATCTACTCTCTCTACCTTCATGCAAGACACTTGAGAGCAACACTTCCTTCACTTCATCCACCACACATACTATCTATTACCATGTCTAATCTTCACACTCATTCAACCCTATTTATAACCACACAATCTCAAACTCAAACGATAATAACTCAGAGTACTACTGAAGCAACTTGTCCCACCTACCTATGAATTTTTTTCATGCTGCTCTTATCCAAAACCATTATCATTGTCTGGAATCGACCAAATGTTGACTTAGCCCGTTGTCTTCCCAAAACTGTGTACCTTTATTAATTCACTGTATGGGAATAGAATATATATATATATATATATATATATATATATATATATATATATATAAGCAAGGTTTGGATAGAGATCACTGCCCCATGTTTCTGATTTGGCACTGTCAATGAGAATTTGTTCTCGGAAATTTAGCTGATCAGAAAAGAAGTTCTGATTAGGTTTTGACTTTAATTCATAGAGATTCCCTTGATTCTAGATTGTTATTGAACGAATCACTGCATCAGTCTAAGGCACAACAGTATGATTCCTTCTGTTTTTCTTTGCCAAAAAGAATTTGCTCTTCCTTTATCCATTCTTTGCACGTGTAAACCTCTCTGATCTTCCTTGCCCACTTTCTAGTCGGAATGGAAACAGTGGTTAGGAGATATGATATCATGGATTTTCGTCAATAATTGTTCGAGAATTCATTCCCACATCTCAAAAACTCACTTTTCTTTTATTTAGTCAAAGAAAAATGCTATCTTTATTCAACGCGAATAAGTTACTGGAAGGAGGATTCACAGCATTTTTTTACTGTAAGATAATTTGTTGTTGAAGTTGTTTTTTTAGTATAACCTGGATTGTAACATGTACAGTATAATAAAAAATTGTATTAAGAAATACATGTGCGGTCCTGTGTGTTACTTTGAATAGTCAAAATACTTTTGATCTATTCCAATTTCCGTTGATTCCTCTGACAGAGAAGAGAGATTATGTTGTATCTGCGAAGTTTCAGCCACCCTACACTGTAAAATGGTTAGAAATAGGTATATGTTTCCAAATCTTAAATCAATATGTATTTTGCTTTTGATAGAAAACTGACACAAAATGTGTCACATCAACATATTATATAACGGTGATTTTGCTATCACCAATAACAAATATATAAATGAGATGTTATCATGTCGTATTAAAAAATATAAAAAAATTATACATACAAACAAAATCCAACTCCCATAAGATAAAAATAGTATTATGATATATTTTATGATATCTAGTAACCCAAAATAATTATCAATATAAGAGATAAGATCCTTGTTTTTAACCCATTTTTAAACTTAGAACATATTGAATACATATTATTTGACATAAAATACCAGTAATAATTTGAAAGATTTGTTTTTAATATTTTGTTTTTAATTCATATCAAAGTTTTGAACTAAATTATCCAAAAATTTCTTCATCATTCCTTCCTTTATCTAATTTAAAAATTCCTAAAACTATGTAATTTTCATCCTAACTATCTCTATAACTTTTTAAATAAATCTTAATATTTTTTATATTGATAACAAACCTACAAGGGGTGTATAATAGTAATATTAATCTCAATAAACATTAATATAATAACCACATAATTAGGACTGATAAAATAATATAATTTTATATTTTTTCATATAAAATAATATGAGCTTTAAACAATATAATAATGTGCATTAGAGTAAAAACACATATATGCACCCGAATGACTAATCAACCAAGTATGAATATTTTATTCTCTATGTGAAACGGCACATCAACTTCCATCAAATTATGTATATTACATTCTCTTATATTGGAAAAGCAAGTCAAATTTAATTCCTTAGGAAATTTTACAACATAAAATAAACTTTTTCAATTATAAAAGTAACATTATGTTTTAAAGTTAATAAAAAAATTTAAAACTCGTAGATAAAATACGTTTTACCGATTAATTATTTCTCATCAGTAAAATTTGGCTAATAATTATATAATTTTTATAGTATGTAAGGGTTTACATCCATGAACAAATTCAGTTTTAGATAATTTTAGTAGTTGTAATAATTAATTATATCTAGTCTTATTTGTTACAATCAATTCCATTTTTTCGGATTTTATATGTTCAAATTATTGTATTTCCATGAGAATTGCTTTTTTAATTAAAGATTTGATTGGTTTGTGCAATGAAAGTTTCAACTACCAAGTCCAAGCAATCTAGTTGAACTTGAAACATGAAAAGAATAAGCCTTAGAGAAGAACTGTAAAGGAGAGTAAAACCATATAAGACTTGTTACTGATTTAAGAATAAGTAAGAACTCAAATGCAAAGATAAAAACAAAGCACACCAAAACTCAAAATACTTTTGTCTTTTCAATTTTCAACGATTCAAAACAAAATTAAAAAGTAAAACTAAGAAATAATGACAATTTGGACTAAAGGTGATTCTAAACAAAACTTATCAATCATAAAAATCAAAATTAAAGCAGTTGTAAGGGAAATAATCAATTAAAGTGAAAGATAACTGATTAAAATTATTCAACAGATAAATAATGACAATTTTAACCAATAAAAATTGAAGATAACCAATTAAAATGACTCAACACTCAAATGAAGAACAATTTAATTGATTAAAATGAGAAATAATCAACTAAAATAATTTAAAACTCAAGTGAAGACCAAATTATTAATTGATTAAAATTGAAACTACAACACATAATAATGGTTCAAGAACAAACATATTTGAACCAAGTTTAAAAGAGAAACAATTATGAAGAGTTTACACAATACAAACACAACTAGACAAGAAACAATGAACAAAACAGATTTGTTACTGTTGATCTTTTGGAGAACCTTTGCTTTGATCAATAACATATGATGAAGGCCCCATGTTGAAATTAACTAAATTCCAAAATTGATATATGGATGTGGAAGCGACTTTGACATGGACAGCTTAGATGATTGCAAAGTGGACTGCGACTTTGATATATGATTTTTTTTTTTTATGATGTATTAAATGTGTATTTCACAAATTTAATTTTTCATTTGATAGGATATCTTTCACTTATACAATATAAATTCACTTTATAAATAAATATCTATATTGAAAAGAAAAATATATTAAACAACATTTACATAATTTGCAGTCTGCTCTGAGTCTTGTTTCGTCTATATCTAATATAAACCATAAACGATGTATCTTCTTACAACAACGTTTAAACTATTTATCGCATAAACGCTATATTTTCATCTTAGCATATGTCAATAATCTACTAAAGGTATAAACACTTTGTCACATATGACATTATGCCATATATTAAATATATTGTCGTTATTCTTATAGATTAAAATATATTTACTTGTTTTTTAATCATCAAAATGAAATATTAAATGTTGTTTTTTCTAACAATGTGCAATACCATTTATAAGTAACATACCTTTTGATATATATTTCATTTTTTTTTTATTCATATTCCACTTTGGTTCATTTGTGAAGTCTCAATATGATTACAATTAAGGAGCATCACAGATAGATAGCCACACGCCAAGTCCACATATTCTTAAGAAAACTATATATTCGTAAATGAAATATTTAAATATTTAAAACTTTATACATTATATTTATCAGACAAGTGATATTTTAATATAAATCTCACAAATATAAATTAATAAAAATAATATTTTCAAAATGACTTTTATGATGACAGAACGATCAAACTTTTAACTGCAATATTATTTTCAAAGTTATCGAAACGTTATACTGGATAGAATTCGATTTCGATAAATTAGTGGTAAATATAATCTTTAAAAGAATATATTTGAAAACTAGAAGTGAGGAACAAGAAAAAATACGAAGCATAAGTATTTGTATAATCTAAATGATCGTGTTTAGATTATTAAACCATTTTTTCAATCACATTCTCTATTATAAGAGAAAGAAAAAGTAATGAAAACGTGTGCGTAAATCCCTCTACTCCCAAGATAACTTCCTTCGATGCAATAATCTTTTTCAAGAATCAATTATGGTAGCTGAGTACACGAGATTCAAGCAATTGCTGATGAAGCTGATGAAGATGATTGATATTGTCAATTATGGCACTTTTAGTCTCCTAATAAATAATTTTTTTATTTATTTCAATTAATTATTCATTATAAAGAGCCTCTTTAACTTATAAAAGAAATTCACTGAATTATTTGATGATAAACTAATGTTAATGGAATAAGAATGGAAGAAAAATAATAGAAAAGAAGAAAAATGAAGTTGGCATGTGACTTAAGAAATTAAGATATTGAACAGGGAAGCATGTTGTAAGCTAAGGATCACATTTTTAGGGGCACCAAATTCTGCCCCCCTTTCCAGGGACATATGACAGGGACCCTTTAGCTCCTTATTCCTTATTCACTTTAACATAGTTAGGAGACAAATATTTAAGACAAATATTTAAGGATAATGTTACTTACACAATATTTAAAAGATCATTTACGTAATATTTGATGAATCAATCATATAATATTTTGTCAAAAAAATGTTATTTAAATATTATTATCCAATAATTTAATACAGGAAAGATATTGCTGTTATTTTCTTTGTTAATACTTTTATTTTTATCAAGTAAATAAAATTAAAATGTTGGAACTATAAATTGTTTAATCTTTAGAATCCACTACACATTCAATCATAATGATGAAAATAAAATTTCTAAGAGTCATATTTATTATTATCTGAACATTTTAATATATATTTTTATAACAAAAAAAAACAATGAACCATATAAAAAGTTTATATTTCTGTCTCAAGACAGGTAGTCTAATAGATTAATTATGATCTAATGAACTTGTTCAATTCAAGTTAAAGATATAAAATGAGTTTCAAGCATTAGTTAACTTGGCCCACAAAGATTTGAATATAATTAAGTTTAAAAGTATTCAATTCTTTTAAAAGTTGATCAAATTAAACTTGACTTTTTTAATCTGTTGATCAAATTAAACTTGACTTCTTTTTTAATGTGCATATTATATTAAAGAAATTCGAGTTGTGTTGAAAGTGATTTGAGTTATAAATTATTAACAATCTTTTATTATTTTTTTACTATTTTCCATAAATTTTTAAATCACTTGTTTTGATTATAGTGTAAGAAAACATATATAAAATAAATCAAAAGAACATAATATTTTAAATAGACTTAACCACAATTTGTATAGTGTAAGAAAACATATAAAATAAAAAAGAATATAATATCCTAAATAGTAAACTCTTAACCCCAATCTGTTGTAGGTTAAGCCAAATTACATTTTGACTTAAAATAAGTTGCATTTTGATTAAAAAAATAAGTTAGATTAAACTGATTATTTTTAACTCATGATTCATTTTAACTTAACTCCTAGTAAAGTCACCTTCAACCTATATGGAAGGTTTGCTCGGTTTAATACTGCTTAATATGGTAAAATATAATCATGAAATATTTTCTAAATAAAATTAAGTATTTGAAATAATTCCATTAACATATATGTTTAAATTACTTTTTATGACACATCAGTATTATGATTATTAATTTAAGAAAAAAGTGCAATTATATTTAATTACAAGTTATTTATTTAAGAAACAATTGATATTGTATTGTTTTCTTAAAAGTAAGGAATGTAAGAAGAATCAAATTAGTACTTTCCACTTAAACATTCAAATAGAGTTCAATAATATTTATTTGTTAAATGAAGACTTCATTTTATAATCTTTATTTGTTTGATAAAATTTCTTAATTAAAGCAAATTGTTTAAAGAATAACTATAAAGCAAATTGTTTACAGAATATATTAAACACATTGTTTAGAGAATATTGAGCAAATTGTTTAAAAAATAACTAGTAAAAAGCAAAAGTACTTTATATTCTTATATAACCAGATACACTATTTATAATCTCTATTTGTTTAATAGCAAATTGTTTAAGAAAACACAGATACATATCTAAATTGTTTAAAACAACCTTTTTAAAGCCATCGTATGTACTAACATACAAATATTAATATAATATTTTTAATTTAAAACAACCTTTTTAAAGCCATCGTATGTACTAACATAAAAATATTCATTTAATGTTTTTATTTAAAATTTCCCGAATAATTTATACCAAAAATTGGATATATAAAATGGATTATACGGTTATAGAAGAGCGAAGAAAAAGTAAAATATAAAATATCATAAAGGATGCGAATAAAGAGATTAAAAGAATCTTGGAAAAAACATCTAAAGTACAAATAACATTAAAATATCATTCTACCAAAAAAAAAAATTGACATAAACTTTTAAAGCAACTTGAAAAAAAATATAAAGTAAAAATAACATTAAAATATACTTCTTTGAAATAAATGTTATCATAATGAAAAATTTCATAAAACATTTAGATTTTCTATTACAATTTCAGCCCCAATCTTAATATATATCCATCCATATACGTGAAATGTTAATTCATCTGAAATCTAAAAAACTTAATGCTGCCAAATTAATTTCAGGATTCTCAATTCAATCCTAATGAATCTCATTAATGATGTTAAATGCTACATGTTTAGAATAGGATTAAACAAGTAAAAAAGAAAAAATCATAACTTGGGAAAACGAAAAATATATTTTATGGAAAGAGAAAACCAAAAGTAAGCATAAATGAGGGAAAAACCTCCTAATGACTAAATTAGATCTCGTAAGATTAGAGAGGTAAACAACTGTTGGAAGAATCTGCAGGTGAAGAACTTCCATCTTAATTTTGTTCTTTGCAGAAGAAGCAGAACATCACCAGATTAAACCTAGTAAAATCGAATCAAACCAACTAATTAACCAAAAACATAGACACATATTTAAATAAAAATTTAAAAGTTGTAGTTTGAGGTTCTGCAACTGGATCCATGGATACATGAACTGTATTTGCACGTGTCCTCAAAGCATCACAGCAGAAGAAGAGAGCAAAATGTAGCCAAGAACAACTTGCCGGCGTCGGCGTGAAAGATCGAAGATCGGAAGAAGAAGAATAAATATGTAAGTACATAACTGCCGGCAAGTCATCCTTGGCTGCACTCTACTTTCTTGCTCTTGTTGTGAGTTGAGAGAACCTTAAGCTACCTTCATGAGTGTGGTTGAGCTGGGTGGTGCATGTGGCTGTATATATAGCAGAAGAGTTATATTGGAGTCAGAGCGGCATCTATCTGAGATCACTCTGAGTCACCGATTTTCTATATCAGGATAATGCTTTATGGAAGACAGCCACATAAGGAAAGGGACACGTGCAACTCTATGAGTCTATCCACGTTATTCCCTTCATTTTTTAATCTCAACACCTCTTCATGTGAGATCATTCATGAATCGTCTACAACAAAATATTATTCATTTTCGTATTCATTCTGACACCCTCGTTGCATGCATTTTCATTGCTCTATGCCTGCTTTTAATTTCCTTAACTAACCTTCTTCCAGCTCTTTCCATGCACTGTCCAATCACTCCTAAAATATTGATATCCTATCCCATACACAAATTTAATGTCCATTCATTTCTAAATCTCTGTTCATGTACTTAAATCTATAAGATATTAAAAAAATATTATTTAACACACATAAATATTTTAAATTTATTATTTTGATATTATTTTTTTTATTTTTATTTTCTTAAAAAAATATAAAATTTTACATTTTTTATAATTATTTTATTTTTATACTATATTAAATAAATGTAAAAATATGTTATGATATTATTACTCAAACTATTATTTAAATTAAGTATTATCAGTAATTAATGAAATTGAGATTTTCTTAATTAAGATTAGATTAAGAGATATTTCAGAAGTTGAAATTAATCACTTAAAAAAATACAAAAAATTATATTATTTTATTTTTACATACGTGTTAAATGAATATAAAAATATTTTATAATACCATTACTCAATATATTAATTAAGTTAAATATTATTGGTAATTACTAAAATCGAGATTTTCTTATATTGAAATTAGATTAAGAGATATTTCCGAAGTCGTAGATTAATCACTTTAGAAAATACAAAAAAACGGCAATTTTTCTACCAAAAGTATTCTATTAAAAAATATGTTTTTATCAATATTTACTATATATTTTTTGTATTTTTTTTCATCACTTGATCTCATCCCTTATATACACTATACATAAGTGTGTATACATCTATTTTTCAAATAAATCTTAATATTTTCTTGTTCGGTTGACAATACGAAGACAATAAAAGGTCGAACAAGTTTTATACATAAACTATACATATTTGTTATTTCATTTGAGATTATTTTAAAAAGAATCTTTCCTATGGTCAAAACAGTTTAGTATAATATAAGTATGAATTTAAGATTCACGTTAGTTTAAAATAATAAAATTAAACACTATATAAAAAATATTATAAATTTAGTGTTTTAAAGTTTTAAATTATAAATAATGTTAAGTCTTATGCGAATTTCAGTCGGATAATCTTTTAATGAGTATTTGTTCGAATAGAAAAAAGAAAATGAAAAAAATGGTGATCTACATGTAATTTGTACAGTGATTTATAAGATATGTGATATAATAATTTATAATGTGCTTTTTAGTATATTTATACATTATTATGTATTATTCTATATATTTTTAATTAATAAATACTATTTTAAGACATGAATTAGGTTCATTTATACAATTAAAATTAGTAAATATTTGAATTGATTGATTGAAAATTAATCAACTGTTATAAACTTGCCTTATACATTATCCTAAAGCAAAAACAATTGCCACATATGTGCAAGATATTATTCAGTGGATCCTAGTAAGATATTATATTCCTTTTTCAGTGAATTTCTTATTTGGTGATATCTCGTTAACTGGAGAATACAGCTACAAGTGACCAGGACGGATCTTCTTAGGACTGAAAGGTGTATCCATCTCTCAAACTCAAAATTTTGTGTATGTTTAATAAAAAATTAAATTAGGTAAATTTTTAATTTATTTTATAAAGTAGATAGTTTAATATAAATAAATATAAATTTTAAAACTAAATATAATAAAGAATAAATGTCAGGATCCATAAATTCCTCAATTTAGTGAGATCCACGTGTCAAAACAGAGAATGTGAGACTCAGAAAGTGGAAGACACGTGGCAGCATGAGAGTAGACTGATTGATTTTGACAGTGATATTTAAAGTGAGATTTCGAAATCTGGTGCCACTTCTCTGCATGCAATCTTCTCCTCCAAAATTCTGAACTTCCATTTTCTCCTCCTATTCCCTCTAGATTTATCCACCTTTTCTCTAAGATTTCTCACCTTTTACTTCTCCGATCACCGTTCAGGCAACGTCTGATACTTACTAAGGCCAAGGACTTTCATTTGAACCAATCAAGTTACGGTTTTGAAGTGGTAAGTTCAATTTTGTCATCCTTTATGGTCCATGCATTTCTGTCACATGCAAAGCATGGTTTTGTATTGCATGTGCTCATTTAGCCTGTCTCTAAAATTGTTTCCTGTCCTTGATTCTATGATCGGCTATCTTCTCTTCACCGATCGGAAACTGTAGGAAGCTTTAGGATTTACGTGCGTTATAGGCAATATTGCAAAAGCTTAGCATTTTTTGGGTTTCGAGGTAAGGGAATCTTGTAATTTAATTATGTTTCTTTGTTATGAATGATTGTATGCTTGAATGTTGATGAATTGGTTGATATTGGAATGCCGTATGATTGATTGTATGCTTTGATGTTTGATAAATTGTCAAGTACTATACGTGAGGGTTGAGTCTTAAGTTTTCCAGTCACTCTGCAGAATTATGCAGTTAGTTGTAGGTCCTTCATGGACCGACCGTCTTTTCCCTTTTAGTTCGGTTTTGACAAGAATTCTACTTCAGTGGAGTTCTCAATTAATGACCGAACAGTTTTATTGGATATTTGGTCTTATTTGAGTTCTACTATTGTAGATTTTCAGTTCATGACCAATCGGTCTTGCGCTAATATTCTGTTGAATATAGCGTTCGGTTCAGTAATAGTCTTTGGCCTTATGACCCCGTCGGGATAGTGCTCGGTCTTGTGCCAGTACTCAGTTTCAGTAGTGTTTGGTCTTATACTAGTGTTCGGTTTCCTAGGTTACTCGGTCGGGTACTAGCATTCGAGTTCTTAGTATGTCCGGCTAAAATGAATAAATAATTATTTATAAAACGTTCGGGTATATTATTAGTATTTGATTTTGTTCGACTTATTAATGTTCGGCTTAAGGTAATAGCATTCGGTCTAATCCAATAGTATTCGGTCTAAACTCTTATTGTTCTAGTTAAGTCAATAGGGATTAGTTCAAGACAATAGTGTTGGTTTTAGGTCATAAGTGTTCGATCTAATATTCAAGTGTTCGATTTAGCTTTAGAATTGGATCGTTCAGACGTTCGGTTTTCAGGGATGTTCGACTCATGCTTGAGCTGTTACTCTTCACATGACCGTTCGGTCATGTTCGCTTATATAGGGAGTGAGCTTTCATTCGGTCTTGTTCATAGATTAAGTTAAGTCTTTTCGTTCGGATGTACTCGATGATGAAGTTTGAATTACTGTTTGGTCTAATTTTACGTATATTTGTATATTGGATAAGGTAGTATGTGTATATTTCAAGTGGTACAGAAGAGAATTCGAAGGAAGAATGTCTCAGTGATTGGTTATTGAATTGGTAAAGTATGAATATGGATAGTGAAATTCACGGTGTTCATCCTGAAATTCTAATGATTACCAGTTCTCAAGTAGAGACGGGTAAGTTATGTGTTGAGAATGGCAGGAGGCCCTAGTCTAAGGGGAGAGGGGAGGGGGTCCTTAAGTGAGGTATGATGGGCTAACCTCGGGTGGCAGCTGATGGATTTCCAGTTACTACACCACCTGGGTGCACGAACGGCCACAAGCTACATATTCATACAATCTGGATGATCGAGTCAAATAGTAGATCATTGTATATATATTGTGTTCGCTCCTTACTAGAAAAGAGTGTTTGATGATAATATGTTATAATGATTTGATTGTATGTATGGTTAATTAAATTACACTAGTTTACCCTTATTTTCCTTCTTGTCATGTTTCCCGTTCGGTCGTCCTTGTTTTTGCAATGATCACCCTGTGGGTGTGAGCAGAGTGTGAGGACATTTTGAAGCAGGTGCTGGAAGGAGAATGCAGTCTCCGTTAGAGTGTGACTGTTCAATTTGTATTATTAAGCAGTATTTTCTTTAGGTTTCCTTTAAAGTTTTCAATTTATGGTTATCTTAGAATAACTGTAAATTGACTTTATTTTTTCTGAAACTGTTCTATTTTATTATAAATGTAATGACTCTTAAGTGTAGTTTAAGACTATATTTTTGGAATGTTACAATAAAAAATTTACTTAAATGCTTTTTTTTCTTTTTTTTTCTATTTAAGTTATTAATTGTTTGTGTTCATCTCTTATTCTTTCTACATGTTTCGTTTGTTTGTCAAAGAAAAAAAAAACACAAACTAATTAATTTTAATCTTTATTTTTCACTTGTATTGTTTTATTTTTGAAAAAAAAATCTATTATATTCCATTTGATAATGAAATGTTAATTTCATATACTTTGTATCTTAATGTCTTTCATATAGTGATTTTTTATACACATAAATTAAAATTTTAATTAATTACTTTCATTAATATTTAATTAGATTTTGATGATTTATTTTTTAGTCTTAAACTTATTTTTAAATAGGTATCCTGATGAAGAAAAAAATAAGATATTATTTTATAAAATTGAAAACAACACAAATTTAGCTTCTGCACCTACTACGAAGTATAATTCCAATGATACAATGCTTCAATTAGATAAACTCTTTCTTAAAATTCATCTTATAAGTAAAGAATTTCATATTAATTATTTGAAATGTGATGCAGAAAATCAAGTATTAAAACAGTGAATGAGTCAAAAAGATAAAATTAGAAGAGTTTATTTAAAATAGAATCTATATCAAATAATTGAAAATTTTAGTTTTGATTCAAGAATTTAAATAAATGAAGAACTTAAATTATATATATATATATATATATATATATATATATTATATTAATGATAATTATTAAATATATAAATTTCAAATATATTACTTTTATTTTTTTCAAAATTATTATCAAAATCCACTTTGACAATAACAAATATATACCATATAACCATATAAGGATAAGTACGATTTAATCAGTCCTATTATTTTGTTGAATTGTAATGTGATCTTTATTTTAACCTTAATTATTATTATTATTATTATTATTATTATTATTATTATTATTATTTATAAGATGGAGTATATTTGGATATAGAAGAGAAAAAGTAAAATTTGTCAGATGTGAAAAAATTTGTGTATGTTAAATATTTTTAAAACAAACTTTACAAGAGTCGTCTAACAAAATATCTAATTTGGAGAAACTCATTGACGATGATAATTTTTTTTCATCGATCTTCATCCCTTATACCTCATGACATATCATGCATCAATTATACAAAATAAATCATCAACATTAACCTTTCTTCAAAAGGGAAAATTCAAGTCAAGTTATTCTTCTTTCTCCATTTATTAGAACATCAATATTAATGACATAGTCGAAAATCACATTTAAGAAAATAATCTCTTCTAACCTAAGTACATAGAGCACAAAAATAAATTGTATAATAAATAGTTTGACACTTAAAAAAAATATATTATTATTTAATATACAAACCTAAGGTTATTTATAATTACTAATCTATAACTACTAATATAAAAACTTATTTTTTTATAACATTTTTGTTACGGTTTTTGGTGTATTTCTCTATCAATTTTACTTTATCAATATTTTTATTATTTTATCTCTTATGTTTTAAAAATATTTTTTAATTGAATTGACAAATAAAAAGTTAGCCGTGATAAGACTATAAAGAAATATTTATTCAATGATTACTTTTGATGAATATATTTTTTAAAAATTTATAGTAAAAATGAATTTTATTTTTCTATTATCATAAAATAAAAATAGATACATATTATGTACATGTGTTTTCACCATTAATTATAACTAAAATAAATAAAAAATATATATAAATTTAAATTTTAGAGGAAAATTAAAATTAATTTTGTACATAGCAATGTAAAAGATATTTTAGGTGATGAGATAAAAAGTTTTGTGTTCCATTTTATAAAATGCCTGAAAAGTAGAGAGGAGATAATAGTTTATTAGGAATAGACATGTGCAGAGAGGTGCATGTGTCAGATGTCTCTGCTTTAACCTACATCTCTCCCAAAATTCAGTTTCGTTTCTTCTTCAATAAAAAAACTCTCATTAAAACACTTATCTCCATAACCATTAATCAAGTAGAACAGCTTCGTTAGTTTGCTGAATGATGTCTGCCATCACACTACAATTCTATAAAATACCAGACTTTCTGTTTTTCAGGCATACAATCTTATCTTATTCACGCCTCTCTCAATTTCTTCCCAAACCCATTGCTTATTTCTTACGCAATTACTTATTTTAATTTTCTTACTTTATATTAATTAAAAATAATCATCTCAATAATATTTGGGACATAGTGTTTAAGATTTAAATCTTACTTCCAAAAAAACATTAATTAGGTAATAGGTGGTTCAATAAGACTAGTGTTTCTTTCCACACCTCCATTTCAACATCCATTATCATATGATGGTAAAATGACTTCTTTGTTATATTTTCTTGAGATAACGATAATTGGATAATATATTTTTGGTTATCAAACAATTGAGAATGAAATCATAAAGCTATCAAGTTCTTATTTTAATGTTAGGGTACTACAAAATATATCAACATATTTAAAAGAAAAAGGAAAAAGGAAGAAACCCTGAACATCTACATAAACAACTTTCAGCGGAAAAATCTCAGCTGATGATATCAAGCTCCTGCAGACCTGTCTGGTAAAATGGAGGTCGCAAACACCATTTTGGGTTCACTTCAATTAACTCCTGAAACTATGTACCACCAAAAATCTACTACTTAAAATATAATTTTTCAAGAACAAGCATGCTGTCATCTCTTGCTTACGCTGGAATCAGCCACACCTATTCTGTCATAATTTCTGACAAACCTCCAACAAAACCAGTTCTTGAGCGTCCAAGTTTGCCACAGCATTCCTTCATGTAACTCTTGCAACATCCACCATATTCTCTCTTATCCAAACCAACACAACCATGAATAATTGGAGATTCGTTGCATGCTTTTGAAGAGCATTCATTTCTGCAACATGAACTGTCTTTTCCCTCTTTTGAACTCTCACAGCTACACACAACAGCCAAATTCTCGCAAGTGTCTGAGCAGCCTTCACAGCAGGAACCTTTCTCTTTTTCTGCAAAACTTGAACAACCCTTCATTGGGGCTGATTCAACATGTTCAGCGATGATGTCAACTGATATTTCACCTGTCCCATTCTTCTCATTGTCTGGATGACAAACTGATTTGTTATGGTTATCGGTGTGGTCATGGTGATCATGCTCTTGTTGATGCTGGTGGTGATCATGCTCATGATCATGTTGATGTAGATGGTAGTGATCATGCTCATGCTTGTGTTGATGGTGATGGTGATCATGCCCCTTTTGATCATGACAATGTTGATGTTGGTGGTGTGCATTCCCGTTTTGATCATGACAATGTTCATGTTGGTGGTGATCATGCCCGTTTTTATCATGACAATGCTGATGTTGGTGGTGTGCATTCCCTTTTTTATCATGACAATGTTCATGTTGGTGGTGATCATGCTCGTTTTGATCATGACAATGTTGATGTTGATGGTGAGCATGCCCGTTTTGATCATGACAATGTTCATGTTGGTGGTGATCATGATCATGGCCATGAGTGCCACCACACCCACTTTTGTGGTTATGAGACTTAGTTGAAGATCTACAAGATTTTCCTCCATGTTTATGGCCTCTTGGAAGAAGTAACATGCTGTTCAAGATGACCACTAGGCACGTTCCAACATCAGCAACCACTGCTGCCCAAACATATGGATAACCACCAATGGCCAAACCAATAATCGCAGCCTTGGTAGTGATTGACAAAATAATGTTCTGAAGCACTTTCCATCTTGTTTTTCTTGCAAGCTTAATGGCTTCAGGTATCTTCTTAATGTCATTTGACATAAGAATTATATTGCCTGTCTCACTTGCAAGTGCAGAACCTGAAATGCCCATTGAGATTCCGATATCAGCTGAAGCTAATGCCGGTGCATCGTTTATACCATCACCGATCATGGCTGTCGGACCTTCCTTCTTAAATTCTGAGATGATTTTCACCTTGTCCTCTGGCAACAGTTCTGCATGGACTAACTCCAGAGAATGTCCCAGCTGTAGTTGAAGTCATTGTTTCCATTAGTACTTAACTAACTATGGGAAGTTAATGTTAATAACATAGCATATTCAGGTATATAGAACACTGAATGGCCTACTGGCATCTTATGGCATTAAAAAAATAAGTTCACTTATCAAAGAAGTTAACTTTGAAACTAGAGAATTTGATACTATTCAAAATCACTCTGGTGGCAGCTTCCTATAAATTAGCCATATTGTATTCAGGAAGGTTTGATCATATAACATCACACACCTGCTCCTGTGCTTGCATTGCAGCAGATTCACTGTCTCCAGTGAGCATGGCTGTTTTGATTCCCATTAACTTCAACTGCCCAATTGCTTCCTCAACACCTAACCTGCAAACATCTGAAAGAGAGAAAAATCCAACTGGGGTTGCTCCTAAGTATATGTATCCAGTGGTCTTTCCTCTTGCATTTTCTCCTTGTAATATTGGAACTACAAAATAAAACCATCACAATGAACAACTCATTCAGCTCCAAGAAACAGAAGAAAAACTAAATATCAACCTCTGGAGAGCATAAGGGTAAGTTCTAAGAGATATTGAAATGAGGCATAGAAACTAAAACTATGTTATCAGGTTACACCTCAATGGAAAAGGCACTCACCTGTTTCAGACCCGGCTCTTGCGGCAATTTTTTTATTTCCTATGTAAATAACTCTGTCATCCATTTTTCCACTAATTCCTTCTCCAGGAAAGTTTTCAAATTCTGTCACCTTTTCTGGCTCTGGTTCAACGGATAGAGACCTTCCATAATCAACAATCGCTGATGCCAGTGGATGGCTTGACTTGCTCTCCACACTTGACACCCTGAAAAGTTGAATCTAAACGCATTGATCTCATAATTCAACAATTTATTTAATCTTTATTCTAGATAGGCTTCTGAAATTTCCTAACAAGATTATTATGTTATATCTGCTATACACACAATAAACTCTACCACTATCATCTGCTTGTATGTTTCTTCCATTAATATGTTTCTCTTTTTAGTAAATAGTTTATAAACTAACACTCCTTGAATCACATATTGTCATACATATTAAACAAGTTTTTACTTTTTACTTTTTATTGTCATACATATTGTCATACATATTTTTTTTTTTTAACAATATTACATTTCAAAAGAAAGATGGACAGAAATAGCACTGTAGGGGAAACGAGGGGTGCCCTTACCAGTAAAGCAATGTGTTGAAATCTATGTCATCTGAAAGAGATTGAAACTCCGTGACCACAAAATCACCCTTCGTTATGGTACCCGTTTTGTCAAAGGCCATGACCTTGATTTTTGCAAGTGTTTCAAGATGATGACCCCCTTTGATGAGAAGACCTGATGTGGCTGCTCTGGTGTAAGCACAAAAGGTTGCAACTGGAGTTGAAAGGATGAGTGCACATGGGCATGCACTCACTAAAACAACCAACGCTGAGTGAAACCAGTATTTCTCTCTACGTGATTTTAACGCAAGTGGAATCACTGCTACAAGGGTTGATATGACTACAACGGCTGAAAACATCAACACAAAAAGTAAGGCCAGTGAAATTGAATGCAGGCATGACACCAATAACTGAATAATTACATTCTGCAAAATAATAGTCAGAACTGAAAACGAGAAATAGAATCAAATGATGGGTTGAACAGCGTGAAATGAACTAATGCTACCATTTTGATGTTTAGATATTCTGGGATTGAAAGAACTAGGGGGTTTTGTAGGTGTTTCTACCGTATCCAATAGTTTCATATGGCTTAAGGGAAGGATGGTTTCTAGTCAATTATTGCATTTCCAATATATTGTCCGTTTTGGAGATTAAGGTCTTTAAAAAATACTTAGGAGGATAGAAAAAGAAAAAATTATTCAAATTGCATTTTACCTCAGACTCCTAAAAATGACGAGTAACTACTGAACGTGATAAAATTTTAAGTTTCTTAGTTGAGAGAGAATGAAGATTCATCCTCTCTAACAGGGCTTAAAGGATCAATGATTCATTTTAAAACTTTGTTATTGATTCCATAATGAATATCAATATTTTGATCTTAAGTATTCGGAATGACATAATTAGAATCAATTAACTGTCATCCAAGATATATATAGTATGTCTCCATAGAATTCAAGAGAAATATAGTATGTCTCCTTTTATGTACTAGGATACTCATTCTGATATTGTGGCATCTCTAACATTTTAGGGTGAGAAAAAAGATACAGATGTACTTCGAATTTAATTTTAAAGAATGGAACCTATAAGCATTACATCTTATCAATTTCCATCATTTCAATCCAATGCCAGGCACGCAAAGAATGCAGAAATACAAGTAAAAATTACCATTGTTTGTAGAATTAACATTTGACAAGGACATAGTTCAAATGCAATGCAACCATTCAAAAGTGAAAAAAAAAAAAAAAAAAGTGGAGATTTTGTCTAACCAGGGGTATAAAACTTGACAAACTTGTCAATCAATGTCTGAACTTTGGTTTTGCTGTTTTGAGCTTCTTCCACAAGTTTTGTCATTTTAGCCACCACACAGTCTTCAGCCAGTGCAGTAGTTTTCACACTGATATAACCTTTTAATCGATCAAGAAAACATGTTAGCTTCACCAAATTGGTCTAGGAAAAAACTAATTGCCAACTATTTTACTTGTCATGTTTTCTATATTAACAATGACCCTTTACATATAAGAACTAAGAATTTACCATTCAAATTGATGGTGCCAGCCCATACAGTAGAATCCTTTTGTTTTGCCACAGGGAATGATTCCCCAGTCAAAGTTTTCTCGTCAACGTCACAGGTTCCATCTAGAACAACTCCATCAATGGGTATCACCTCACCTGCTTTAACAGCCAAAATGTTATTTACTTTCACCTCATCAGCATCCACAACTTCTCCCGTATCAGCTATGACTGCTTTTTGAGGGGCTATGTTCATCAAAGACGACATTGCTGCAGTTGCCTGAATCCAAACAATTTTGCAATTTACAAGTTTAACTTAAGTCAGAATTCAAACAGAGAACCCTGTTTTTTGTTTTCTATGGAAAACATCTATACATCACAAAGAATTTGTCAGTTTACATGGAATTCAGTTTTCTTCATCAACTATGTAACTATGTTAATCATTCTCAAGTCTTAAATCACTCAATTTTTTATAATTTTGTGTAATCAACAGTGCAATTATCCAGGTCGCTTTCTTACATTCAATAGTGTATAGGTTTAAACAGTCCACACTTCAATAATGAAATATGAACTACAATAGAATCTGGGTCACTAATTTATTTTAATAATAAAAATGTTTTTTTAACCATTTATTTTTTTAAGTTTATGTAATAATTTGTGATGAATCTGTTTCAAATATATCAGTAAAACACTAACACATAATTTATTATAAAAAATTATTAAAAAAAATTATTAACATATTATCATATCATCATGATTGTTTAATAATTTAAGAATAAAACATTAATACTTGAAACAGTGAGAAGCTTGATATATAAATAAATAAGTACTTCCAAAAAAATAAAATAAAAAATCAATACCTTGTGGCTTGCCCTTGATTCTAACCATTCTGCAATTGAGAAGAGGAAAACAATGGTGCCAGCTTCCAAATAATCACCCATAGCAATTGTCCCTATAACTGTCAAATAAAAAGAAAAAAAAGAGATGTGTAAATCTTATAATAATATTTTTCAGATAATCAGAAATTAATTATAATTTAAAAGTAATAATCGTCTTTCTTATTGGACGAAACGATTACATGAATCAAAAAGTGTTTCTTTTAAGGTAAATCATACGTGACTAAATCATAAATAATCTAAACAAAGTTGTATAGTTTGATTCCATCAAGTCTTGTACAGACATATGAGACGTTAGCATGTACATATATCTTGTTTGTTTCTGTCAAATGTTTGCTAGTTAGTAGAAAAAGAAAAAATGTTATCTGCAATGTGAGTGAACCTCTCGAAGGTTTTTGTATGTCTTGTACCTCTCTTCTTTCGCCTCCAGATTATAAATATGACTTTCAATATTTTATTAAATTATTTTTTTTACTTTTTTTTTATCTTTATTTACTGTTTTTTTTTAACCAACTTCTGAAAACAGATTAAAAATTTAATAATTTAGTTTGAAATATATTTTTCTTTTAACTGGTTTTTGAAAGGATGTAAGTTCTTAATCAGTGGTTAAATGGTTAAAAAAACGTATTAATATACGTCTAATGAAAAAACTTACTTCGAAATATTACTTCATAAAAGATTTATTAAATTTAAAATAATAAATAATAAATTTTGAAAAATCAAAATAAAACAAACATAACAAAAAAAATACTAATAAAATCAAATTTAAAATTTTTTAAATAACAACCAAATAAAAAAATATTTTTTTTTCTTGAAATTATATTGATTTTTTTATCTGTTTATAATTGTTTAATTTAATTTTAGTTGATTTTTTAAATATTTAATTGTATTTGGTTGTAATTTTTATTTAAAATTTTGTTAATTGTTTTTTTGTTATATCTTTTTATTTTGATTTTTCAAAATTTATTATATTATTTTAAATTTAATATGTCTTTTTCTTAAATGTAAATACATTTAAGAAATAAACGTATTTTGAACTACATTTCTTCCTTAAACATAATAGTTTGTTTCTTAATAGGTTCTCCGTTAAGAGTTTAAAAACATTTTAAAATTGATTAAAAAAATATCTTAAACCTTAAATCATTAAATTTTTATGTGGTTTGGAAAGTTGATTAAAGAATAAAAAGGTGGCGTGAATGAAGAAGGGAGAGAAAAGTAAAAATGAAAAAATAATTTAATAAAATAGTGAAGGTTATATTTGTAATTTTAAAGGTGCATGAAGAAAGAAGAGAAGGGCTGGTGAAAACATCCACCGCTTGAAGAGCCATTTAAATTTATGACCAAGGGGTGATGTTTGTTTGTTTGTTACAGAGAGCAGATTTTCAGTATGTTTGGTTGGTTGCACTTCAGCTGTCACATTTTCTGAAGTTTTTCACATGTGAGTTGTAGTTGCGTCCGTGATAAACTGAGTTCTGAATGTATTTCCAAAACCTTGTCATATCCAAATATATGCAAATTTCATATATGTTTGAAAGATTTGTTGTTTACTACTTTGCGTGGGAAGAATATATATGAAGCCATTAAAGTTTCAAACATCTAAAGAGAATCATGAGTTACAAGGATGTCAGAATATTCTCGTTTTATTCTTCACCTGACCTGATTACATCAGATAGAAAAACAATTGAAGATATTTTTTACATGGAAGAATCTGTGGGTGCCGATTCAGCATTTTTGGTTTTCAGGATTTCTTTGGGGAAATTTTGTTTTTCAGGAGTTGTTTTGGGTTAATTTGAATTTAATGAGAGAACCAATAATTTTTTTTTTCTTTATTAAAAACTAGCAGTTGTCACATAAGGTTATTTTTAAATTTCTTTTAAATATAAAATCATAAAAGAAAAAACAATACGTTGGATACTTAAATGGTTAGTTTAAAAATAGATATTCACAATTTAACAAGTTAAATATAGGATTATATAAGAAAGAACAATTTTGTGCAGTTTAGTAAGTTACAAAATAAAAAACAATTTACTCAAAAGTTTAACAATTTAAAAAACTGAGAATTTAGGACAGTTTAAATCTTGGAACTTTATGGGTTTTAATTCCATGAAAGTATATGAGATTATTAAACTAAGTTTTCAATTCATAGAGATTGTTCTCAACTATGACTAACAACTAGTGTTAAAATCAGCAGAAATGCTGACAGTAACTCTCTTAAATATAATTTTTTTTAAGTGAATTAACAAAATTATAAGTACTTAATTTAAGAACAAACATTGTAATGTTGAGTATTACTTAAAAATAAATATACTAAAAATACTCAATCTATTATTAAGAAAAAAATAAGATGATTTTTCAGAAAAACAATTAATACTCCTTAAAAGTTAAAGAGTTGGAAAAATATGGCAAATGATGATTGTTTTTAAAAGTTTATCTAAAGACAACTAGAAAATGATGATTAACAAGTTAAAGCTTATATTCAAACAGAATATGATAATATATAATCCAAAATGTGTCATGATTAATCCAGCCTGTCAACTTTTTTCCAGTTCTTCTACGTGGAAGTTCTCTATTTGAATTATATCAAGCAACTTAATAAAAAGCTAAGAAATTGTTAAGAAAAAGAAAAAACACTTCGGGGCTTGCAATGGGTCTCCAAAATATATTAATTTAAATATATTAAAAGATTTATTGATATATTTCAATAAATGAAAATCAATATATTTTAAAGAAAGAGGAACAGCACCAAACATGTAAGAGAGAATCTGGACTAAAAAAAAATGTCAGGAAAAAATAAAGAGAAATTAAGCAAATTACCTGCTATGATCATGAGAATGCTAATGTCAACCCTAAGATTACGAATGGAGGCAATGGCCTTTAGGAAGATAGGGTAAATACCAGCTGCAACTGCACCAAGTGCTACATACTTCAAAGGAGGGTACACATATTTCAGAAAAGAAACCAAAAGTAAAACACCCGAAGCAATTGAGTAAGGGCTTGGCCATCTTTTTCCATGATTTTCATCTCCATGTACTCTGATATTAGCTTCTAATCTCGCTTGATTCAATGCCTTAACTGTCATCACAAACTTTTATTCATTTATCACTTTCTTTTCCAACAAAATCATATCTTTTTGTATCAAAAAAAGCTAAAGTTAACAGCCTAACTTTATTCATAGGGTACAAAATGCTATGCATATGCACATACACATACGAATAATACTCTTATTCCACATAATTACTTTACATTTCCACTTTCACTTTTTTTTTTCAGATCTACTAATCAAACAATAATCTTCATTAATTCATAATACATGTGTGCCTAACTGCAAGTTTCATCGTATTTTGTTGGATTTTGAGGAAAAGTATTGCTGATAGAATTTTTCTTTTTTAACAGTGACACTAGGATCGTCTTGAAAATATAAATACATATATTTTTAAAAAAATCGTGGGTCTTGTCACTGGATGAATTCTATTTAATTAAAATAAAAAAATAAAATGCTGGCTAATGAATTAATCTTAAGAACAATGAACTCTAAAACAAGTAAAATTTGTGTTTCTATCGCACTCCCTGGAAACATGAGATTTGTGGACTCTAATATAAAGAAACTGTTTTGGTCATAGTTTCTTTCCAAGTGGAAAAGTTGAGATAAAGAGGCACTTCCCTCTTTAATTGCTAATGCATCATCTTTAACACCAATACGTTACCTTTGGATAGAAAGAAACTTTGTGATAAAGATGATAACGGTGTGGAAAAAAGATGCTCAAGTACGCAAGATCATCCTCCAAAGCAAACTTCTTTTGTTTCACTTTTACAATGGCCAAATACAAGCATGGCAATTATAAAAGAAAAATTGTTATCTTGTTTTTTTTAACTAATTCTGAATTCCACACAATTATATATAAAAGAACTTACTATTTCTCCAAATTAATAAAGTACAAGTACCATAAATTCATTTTCATAATCAACTCCTCTTAACATAGAAAAAGAATCTTTTACCCCCATTCCATAAACCATTACAAAAAAGTTAGGTAATCCTATATGTCCACCTTTATCTTCAAGGTATGCGATCTAATGTGGAGTGGTCCAATCAATTATAGAGAGAGGTTATTGTGTTAAAATTTAGAAATTACTTTGAGTTTTAATAAATGATAATAGATTCTAATGGACAAAATAGAAAAAGGAAAATTGTTTACAGAATTAAAACAAGTTTATGTTAATGATACACAGATTCTTTAATATAGATTAAAATTAATTAAAAATTATAGAAACATAAAATAATATAAATTTTTAATAACAAAAAAGTGAATGAAGGAATATATATATATATTAATTGAATAATGGAAAATGAAACAAATTTACATCTATTTCAAATAAAATCGGTTATAGATGAATTTTTATATTTAAAAAATAAAAAATAAAAACTAAAAAAATATGTATCTCTCAAATATAAATCTGTGAGTGAGAGTAGAGAATAAGAAAGAAGATGATGAAAATTAGAAGAGAAAAAAGTGAATTGAGGGGAATAATGTACCGATTTGAAGTTGCGAAATGACAAGAGTGTCATGCAGAACGATGACAGTTCGTGAAGGAACTATGACAGAAACCTCTTTGATTCCTTCAAGTGGCTTTAAGATGTTTTCGATGAGTGGTACTTCAGAGGAGCAGCACAAACCCAACACATCAAAGTAGCTCTTCTGCAATTTTTTACTCTCCATGACAAGGTAAAATTCCAAAGCCTTTATCAAAACACCTGCCAAACGAAACTCCTTTCGGATTCAGTAACCAAATCAAGAAAGCAAAAAAGAAAAAAACATGTCTGAAAGAAAACATAGGTAAAATTTCAAAGCCTTTATCAAAACACCTGCCAAACGAAACTCCTTTCGGATTCAGTAACCAAATCAAGACCACAAATTAGAATGAAGAAATGTCCGTTACTAATTCATCTAGTTAAACCAAACCGTTAAACAAGGAAAGCAAGGAACCAGGTATCATGCGTGAGATCAATAACAAGAAAAAAAAAAAAAAACATGTTCCAAAAGTTGGAAGAGAAACAGGTAAGAGACAGAGAGATAAAGAAAACCACCTTGTTTTTAGGAGAGAGAAGAGGAATATGGTGGTGATGGTAATGGTGTGAGACGGTGCAAGAGGAATGGGAGTTTAAGTAGGCAAACTCTGAGTGGGTATATAAAGAAAAAACAAAGAATAATAGACGCAATATGATTGGACCCGTGTTTTACTTGTACAGAAAATAAACTAATTTAAAAGTTAATTAATTAAGCATCAATTACTCATCAAACTTCAATTATTATTTTTTAATTTTTTAGGGAGGGATGAGACAAGTGTGAGTGGAGAATCAACAAGATTAATGGAATCCACCTATGAATCCACCCTTTCTTTTTATGTTTTAGTACAATGGGTTTAAACATTCAACCCAAAAACTTCATCACAAAGCATCATCTTTTCTTATTTCAGGAGCTACATTCACATGGGACATTAATTTTGTAACGTTGTTTACAATGACCACAAACTGTAATTAAATTAGCTTTATTAATGATAACAATGAGTTTCTTCAAAGAAAAACTATATAAAAAAGTAACAGATAATTGTTTTTAGAATTATATCAATTAACTCATTTTGTAATGTTATGACTAGTTAATTGACAGAACAGTGAAGTTTGTAACTGAAGCTTCACGTGCAAGCAAACGCAAATGAGAAAGTTGTGTTTTTTTTTTTTTTCCGGATTTTATGTTTTTTAACATTATAATTATAATTTAGTAACTCTTTTAACAAAAATGTTAAATCTTGATTTATCAGATTATTTAAACTCTTGTATGATAAATTTAACTCCTATTCTGGCTTCCAACTAACTTTATCCTGATTCCTTCAATCTTAGATAGAACTTTTACACTTCTGGGATCAAAACTTGAAATAAATTTATCTCTAAATTAAATTAATAAAGGTTTTTGATGTTTTAATTTAATATCGATAAATGCAATTTCCTAATTAAATATAAGCATGCATCTGAATCAATTTATTTATAAGAGGACATGTTTATATTTTACCATTGCATGTTTTTAATTAGAAATAATTATTTATTATTATTAGCAATTTTCAAGCACTTAGTTGGACAAAATATCCTCTCTCATAAGCATTTGAAAAAAAGAGGAAAAGTTAGTTTTCTTATAAATTAAAATTAGTTCTAAATTTAGTATAAATTATATAAAAACATGCATTTGAATTAATTTATTAAAAAAACTTAATTAGTAATTTCGTTAATATATTTTGACTTATAATTCATTTTAATTTTTATATATTTTTATTTAATTGAATTCTAATATTTTTTTTAAACAGAATGATATCTTTAAGATTTTGATATATGAGATTTTTAAATCATATTAACACTAATTTAATAAAAAAAAATAAGTATTCAAAACATATCAGAACTCAATTAAATAAAAATGAAATAAAAACCAAAATAAACTATAAATACAAATATAAAATATAGAAATAAAATTTATTATGAAGCTATAAAAAAAATGTTCATTAAGTAGGATGAATTTTATCGATGCTTCTTAGTGTGTTAATGTCCTCTTTTTCCTACCCTTTATCTATGACTTTTGCTAGTAGTTAATGCATGCCTATGCAAATACTGATTCCAACACATTCTGCTGTTATAATTTCTTGGCTATTTTAAATTAAGTTGTTCCTTTTTCATATTGTTATCACAGTATATCTATATTACATATATAATTAATGAAAGATAAATCAATCTAAATTTTAGTTATTATGGCAATATCTCTGAGCACCAATTCAACTTCAAGAAAACGATAGAATAGTAGCAAACCATGAGCATTAAGAATATATATATTTTTAAAAAGAAAATATAATAAAATATAATAATTTGTTGTTGCCATGCCACTTTAACTACCCATCAAAATCTAACCATAATTAATTCTTCTATTTTTGGTGAGACACTATAAAAAAATTGATATCAGTAGTGAGAGACAAATTTAGTAGACAGACAAAGGAAGAATACTATAATAAGTAACATGTTTAATTCTCTGGTCATACTTTTTTAAATTTATATCACATTTATATTTATATATAAAAGTCATTACAAATGACATAATAGCTAATTAAAATATGAAAATCCTTATATTAAAGATTAATATTTTTATAATGTGTTAGAAAGTGTGTTAGAAATTGTATAGCTATATAAAATATTTACCAACAAAAGTTTTTCTCATCTTTTTTTAAAAAAAAAAAAAAAAAACTTTTGACGAATTTTAGGTTTAATATAAGTTTTATGTTTAAATCCATGATTATTCTTGTTTAGAGTGTCTAACGGGATTTTCTCTAAACTGAGAACTTAATATACTAATAGTTTTGTTTTAGGTTTCTTATGTTATTTTTTTCAGTTTTACTATTTTATGTGTTGTATTAGTCATGTGACTGTCAAGTTGTTCATTCGTGTGTCTTTTTCATTCTTCAAATGGCTTAACATATTTGACAAAGTAAAATTCACAAAAGTTAAATTAAAAACCCTTCTAATGAGAAATGTAGTCGAGATATTTTTAAATACTAGTTAAAATCTTTTAATTTATCAATTTAAAATAAAATTATTGAATGATGTGATAATTAGTATATATAAATTGTAAAGATTAATTAGAGTGATATAAAGAAATAGATTTGGTTTAAATAATAAAAACAATGGCTTAATTAGATAACAACGACAAAAACGTGCGATAATGAAGATGTGAGTGTGGCTTACAAGTCACAAACACCTTCCTTCTTATTCTTTTTTCTGTTTTAATCAAACATTATTCAACCGGAGAGTAACAATGAACTCTCCAAAAATAAATAAAAATGGAATGATCAATTGCTTTTAAATTTCTGCATCACAATTTGGTTTAATTGTTTAAGACTAAAGTTAGAAAAGGGAGAGAGAAGGCAGTCAAAGAAACATGAAAATGGTATCATACATCGAAGACAAAAGTAATTTTCTTATATCAGTTTATTTTATTAGCAGTTTAGATCATTTATATATATATATTTATATATATATATATATATATATATATATAATTATTAAATATGTTAGAATCGTTACATTTTATAAGTGAATTTTATAAAATGATTTAATTAATTAAATATAACTAAAATATATATATGGAACTCAGAGAACGGTTTGTGTTCATCAGCCATTTCCTGGCAAGAAAACAATGAAGCAGCCATTGCAACAATAATGCTGTGTGAAGAATTCTACTTAACTTTGATCATCAAACTCAAATGGGTAAAAGGGTTAATGAGAATTATATATAACTTTCACTCAATACCTGTTAATCAGATGGAAGGGTTAGGATTTTGCAGGAAAGAAGCATTATTAATCAGAGTTCCATTCAAACAATCCAATAGACTATATATATATATATATATATATATATATATATATATATATATATATATATATATATATATATATATGTTTGAAAATCACGACCATGCTCGTTGTATTGTTAAACCAACAATCATCATATTTCATCCACTTTAATTAAAATATAAAACTTTAGGCGTGGTCTTATTTCTGTTCATGTCATATTTTACAGCTTTATGCACAGACTCTGCTCATGCACTGTTTTATCAATTCTAATAGGAACAGGTATTTAAGCTGGATTTAAAGAGGATCAGCGAATTTATTGTAAAAGCATGCATGTACAAACACAATAATAACAAGAGTGTAGAGAGTTCTTAAATTATAAACTTTGAGGGTTTATTTTTATGATAGATGTTTTAACTATTAATATATGTCATAATTTCTTTATAGTTACCAATTGTGTAGATATTTTAATTCAATTAGATCTTAATTTATATAAATAGAAGTTAAAATAATCTTTTATTAAAATAATTTATAAGATTAAATGTCCATAAAGTTCTATGAATTAAGATAATTTATGTATCTTCTTTTTACATGTTTACTATTTTCTTCTTAATAATATATTTTTGATATTATAATTAAAAAAAATTTGATTAAGTTAACATAATGGTGAGCTAAAGAATACCTGTGCACAAAATCAATCGGTCAAAACAAAATAAAATCATACTTAAGCACTTAATCAACGTAAAATGAAAGAAAAAAAAGCAAGAAAAATTGAAGAGGATGGTTACCAAAATGGAAGAAAGAGAGTTGCGGCGCACACCACAAACAGAAAAGCTTCTGTTTGAAAATGCATATCTTTGCAAAATTTAACCCTAAACAGATGTTATTACCTCGGTTATTCTTTTAACTGAGATAATAAGGGTCTATGACATCGGTTCTATAAAAACTGATGTCTAAATCCTCTCAAAAAAATTAAAAAAAAATCAGTTATTTTATGTCTCAATTCTCTAAACAACCGAGATTATAGACTTTTGTATAATTACAAAAATATCATCGCGCCAGTTTTAGGTATTGATTCTTTTTGAACCGAAACATATACCTTTGCGAAAAATTACAAAAATGTCACCGCGCCATTTTTTGCTTCGATTCCAACTAAACCGGTGTCAAATGCGCGAGTTAAAATTTTTTTTTACTAGTGCTTAATCATATCCATTAATCAAATTATACAATTGAATTAACATATTATTTTAATTTTATAAATTATATGTATTTTTATTCAACTTTAATAAACCAAAATGTTTATGTTATAATCATAGAAACTTAAAAACCACAAAAGAATTAAAAGAAAATGTGTTTTTATAATCTTATCCAAATATAAGTAATCTCTGTATTTATAAAAAATATTTATTTTGAATATTTTTCTTTTTAAATTATCTTAAACAAATTTAACATATATTATATTTTCAACTTTTTAAAATAATTAACTTATGTATTTGATTACAATTAAAAAATTATTTTGAATAACTTTTTATAAAACCAATATTTATACATTCTTTAATAATAATAAATTAGAAACAAATATAAATTAATTTTCAATTTTCAAAATCTTTACAAAATAATTATTACACTAATTTCTATTAAAACTACCTCTTTTTTATTAGATAATAAAAACTACCTTTATACAATAAAATTCTTAAACTATATTTTTTGGAATATTCAACATTGAATAAAGATGTATGAAGTGAAAAAGAAAAAAAAAAGAATATTAGTGAAATATTATGTAAAAATTATCACACAAAAATTATAAAGCAAATGAAATAAATAATTAAAAATGCGTTAAAAATAAATTAATTTAGTTTTAGGATCAATCTCATCCTAAATATGTTTCAACCCACTTTATGTGGAACTTTGGAAGGTGAGACTTTTATAAAAACATACATGAACTCGAAGTTGAAATGAGAATTCTATTAGTAATGGAAGCATATAGACGAAGATGTTGAGAGTATTATTAGATGTTAAAATAACATGGCATTGGACTCCGATGATGTTGATCTTGTTAAACTTCTTTTAAATGAGTCAGACGTTACTTAGATGAAGCATATGCTCTTCATTATGCTGCAACCTATTGTGATCCCAAAGTTGTTTCTGAGGTATTTGGTTTGGGATTATCATGCAAAAACAGAAGGAAAACAAACAAACAATGATTGAATGCATCGATGTTCTTGAAAGGAAAACAAACAATGAAAGAAAAAACAAACAAACAAAAAATTTATTTTTTAAATTTTTTTGTGAGAGAATTTTAATTTTACAAGTCAAGTTACATATATAGACTATCCGTATCCGATCCGATCCGTTTTCATCTTTTAATATAAAATATTCATTCTCAATTAAATATTATTTACAAAAATAATTTATTGGAAAATGTAAACATTGACTTTTGTAGGAAACATTCTTTTTGTTAATTTTGGTGGACCCTCACAAATTAATTCACAACCATCTCCCTTAGTGTAGCGACCCAAAAATGTTGGAGTCCATTTATATTTGATGACAACAACATGACTGTAATCCAATAGGCCCAACACCACTAAGCCGCATTACCTGCATCAACAGATATTCTACTTTTTCCATGGGAATTCTACACACAACCATTTTTTTTCATCACGTCACCTTTTCTCTCAAAGTCAAAACGACTTCTTTTTTCATGAATTAGTAATAAAATTATGTTTAGTATTTTTCTTTATTCTTTTCTGTGAGTTCTATTATGCGTTTAATAGTGAGACGAGTGTGAATTAATTGTATTTGTTCTTATTATTGAAATAAAATTCTATATTTTATTTTTAATTCATAAATTTTGTATTTATAATTTATTGCTGTAACATTCTAATTTAATATATTTATACTATTAATTGAACCCCTACGAGTTAAGTATTAATAATATCTAGTTATATGGATGAAAGCGATATACACAAGCATATCAATATCAATATGTATCTGATCCTTTAAATCTTTAAAATTTCTTAAAAATACAAAAGTCACTTAAACTTTTATATAATTGTAAAAAATAAAAAATAAAAAAACTACACCATACTCTATACCATGTATGTCACTTCAAAATTTTATTTAGAACAACTTATTTCAATTTTAACATTCAAAAAGTTTCTTCCTAATTTAACATCTAAATCTCAATTTTAACACATAAAAATATTCGTTATTGACAATGCATGTCATAGAAATTCTAATGGCAACCAAAAAAATTAATTTTACATTTCCATATTACAATGTGTATAAAAAAAGAAACAATTTGTTATATGAGATAATTTTTTTATTCCACAAATTTTACATATAATCCTACCAATTCAATTTAGACAAACTTACCAATTTCAATTCACAAACCCTAATTAAAAGAAATTCAACATGAAATAGTTAAAATCTTAATTCTCACAAGTCTCAAACATATCAAATTTCATGTAGAACTCATAATCTCAACTAGAAATTCATATTCACCAACAATTCATCATACACTTAAAATATAAAACTCATAATTTGCATATTCACACTTTTAGATAACCTACCATTTCCTTTCATCATTCAATTACAAAACACACTTATCAATTCAAAGAAACAATACAATTTCAATGCATAACCAACAATTAAAACAAAATTTAACATGAAATAGTTAAAATTAGATTCTCTCATATGAGGCAGAGAAAATTCCTGTTCTACATAGTTGCTTTCTAAAGCCCTACACAACAAGATCACCTAATCAACCAATCAAAATCCCAATTAGAGTTATAAATATAACATCATGACCAGATAACAACAAAGATTAACCAAAACTAGTCTTGAGTCACATGCACGATTCTAAACCATTTATGTAACCTAAGATCATAAAACACCTAAAAGAAGGAAAAACAAAATCTTATTCTCTTTGACCCTTTGATTGGTACATATGTAATACATACATCCATTCACGTTTACATATATTATATACATATATCTAATATGTGTGTTTAAGCGAATGCATATGTCATATTGTATGTATGGACATATGTATGTATCTGGATAGACATAAATATGGATTCATATATGTTTTGCATGTTTATATGTATGGTTGGATGTGAGTATGCATGTGTAAAACATGTGTGAATGAGTGTGCGAAAGGAGTAGAAATGTATATGTGAAAAAGAAAAAAAGATAAAAATATGAATAAATTTATTATTTTATTAAAAATATCATATTAAGTATAGATAAGACAACTTTATAGTATGTAAATAATACAAATCATATTTTATAAATTGATTTTGTATTATTGAATTAAATTTAAAATCAACTTATTTAATTTTTTAAACTAGATTGAATTTCTCTTTTTGTTTTCATTAATATAGTTTTTAAATATGACTTAAAATTAGCAAGTTAAAAACATTAAATGTATGCTAAGAAAATAAATAAAAAGGATTAATGAATTGAGAAGTAGAGGGTTGAATTACACCGATTGACAAAACAAAACCATCTTTTGAGGAAAAAAAATTGATAGGTAGGACACATTAGAAGAGGTTAAGGCAATATTGCTTAATTGAGTTGTCAAACTCAAAACCGTATGTCTGATTTGAACGAATCTATTTTGTTACAGAAATTTTGAGACAGCAGCATGTGAATAATGAGTGAATGTGCTGCACATGTTTGGGCACACCTTATTCCAATCATATTTCATTGGAAACCTTTGTTTGGTCTATTTCTTATTAAGGCAAACAATCATTACAACCATGAATAAATCCATAACATATCGTCAAAACACTATATTTTCTTCTTCTTCTTTTCTGTTCACTGTTTCTTTCAGGACTAATAAAACCTAAGAAAATAAGAAAAGATGAATATAAACACAAATTCTATCTGTTCATTAAGAAGATTTTTTTTCCTGTGGGACCACAATAAATAAACTCTACCTCTCAAATTAAGAAGGCATCAAATAGAAGATGCCTCTCTCTTTAGTTTGTTAAATATTTTACAGTGTTAAATTAATAAATCATTTATTTTATGAAAAAAAAAAACAGAGAGAGAATAGATTATTTTAAACCATTTCAACTAATATAAAATATTTTTATATATTTTTTGGTCCGTCTAAGTAAGTGATACAACATATTTTATTCTTTTCTTTGTAATTTGTATCCACCAAATAACATAATTTAGTTTGTTTTATTTTATATATGTTATATACCTTTTTCTATACATTCTACATGTTATTATTTTAATATTTATATTGGAAAAGCTGTGCCATTCTTTTCGGAGAAAATTTTGAGCTTGGACCGCAAGTCTTTGACTTGGAGATTTTCCAACTGGTGCTAACGTTTTTCTTCCGCAAGCTCCGTGCACAACGTTCAAATGTTGTTGTCAATGTTAATAATTTTGGGTGCAACATTCAATTTTTCTTTCCATGAGCTCTATAAATAAAGCACCTCCTCCACTCCAAAATCATCAGTTCTCTCATTCTCTCTTCTCTTTCTCTCATTCTTTTATCATTCTCCCCTTTCTTTTATTTCTTAAAATATTCTGGGTATTTTATTTTCTCTTTAAGGCCTTGTTCACTTAAGTATATTTGGGAGAGAGTGATTGAGAGGATTTGAGAGAATTTGAAGATAATTTTTTTTGTTATTTATTTGAATAAATTTGGAGGTAAGTGAGAGTAAATTTGAAAATAATTTTTTTTAATCTATCACATAAATTAAATCCTAAACTAATTCTCATAAAATTTACTTCCAAATTCACTCTCAAATACCCTTAAATTCACTCAAATAAACAACAAAAAAAATTACCTTCAAATCTTCTCAAATCCACTCAATTACTCTCCCTTAAATCCACTCAAGTGAACACGGCCTAAGAGATCCTTGCTAGTTCTGAGATCCTCAGAGATTGTTCTGAGAAGAAGTTCCTGTTATATCCTGTTATATCGTGGATAAGTCCGTAAGGACAGTAACTCTACACGTCTCAGGAAATTTTGTTCGTGATTCTGTCAACTTTTCTACAACAATTGATCCTTTCGCCATCGAATAGACTTGCCTCCGGATCCCTTCTGCATATTGACCTTTTGGTTTCTAAAATTAATTTTTGCTCCTTGGAGAAAAAAAAATTCTCTCCTGTTGAAATTGGAGATACGAAGTTATTGAAATTTATTTAATACAAATATTTGAGAAAAATGTATGGATATTAATAAGTCCGTTTGATTCAATTTTAAATTAAAATAAAGATTTATCGGTCAAAATTTTCAAATAAGCTTGAATTGATTTTGAAACAATTCTCAAGATCAAATCATCGAACCAACTCAATACAAACTTGGTTCATGACGAGTTTATCATATCTAATTTTATAGTAAAATTAAAAATATTTTCATTTAAAAAAAAGTTGTATCTTTCCAATTCTAATGCAATCTAAATTTTTTATGAAAGAATTATTTAAATCTAAATCCCGGGTTATAGCCAACAAAAAAATATTAAATAATCGAATATTTTTTTAGTTTTTTTTGTAAAATAAATAAGTTTCATGTAAGACCCATTAGGCATCTTGGGACCGACCAGCACATTTTTCAGACCTATTGAAGAAAATCAGGATACAGTGAGCTGTATTTCCAAAAATTCATGTATATAATGAAAAAAAAATTTGGGAATTATGTATAATATGATTATGATATGATTGTATTTTAAATCGATTATGTATAATAATAATTTTATTTTTATTTTATGAGTTATTTTTATATGATAGTTTATTTTTGTTTTTGTGTTTGTTTTTTATTAGTGTGTTTGTTTATTTATAATTATCATCTTAATCATATCAGAAGATGAAAATCTAACAACTAATCTAATTCAAAGTAAATGAAATACAACGGAGTGGTTTTTCATAATAAAATATTATATAACAATATTTAAATAGTATAATAATATAATAATATAAAATAGTTGTCATGTTACATAATTAACAAGAAATTTAATTGCCGAAATCCAATTAAAAAGTTTTAAAATGGTAGAAATCCAATAAATCACAAAAATCTAATTACCATACAATTAAAAGTCTACAAATTTATCACTTATTCAAAACATAATTAAGCCTAATATATATATATATATATATATATATATATATAAAGTTAGAAAAATTGTATTTACCTTTCGTGAGTTTATGTAAAAAAATACTTAATTTCTTTATTTTAAAAATAAACATTCATATTTCTCATGTTGTAATAAAATGATATTTTGTTTAATGTTAATGAAAATTACACTTACCGTTACATTAAATGATATCCAATACCTTCTAATTTTCAAATAAACAATCATATAATCTATAATATTTTTAATAAAATTGTACTTATATATCCTAAAATTTATATAAAATAATTTATACTTTTCTTAAACTTTAAAATAGACATTAAATTTGTTATTATTATTTTTTATAAATGTATAATATTTTAAATAAATAACATTTTTTCTTTCAAGGACAGAATAATGGAAGGAGAAAACACATGAGTTGACAGAAGCAATTAGGTGAAAGGTGTGTGGTTGCGTTTTGTCAGGAAACGACCTTCCACCAATATTCTTACCTTCCGACCCATTTATTGACGTGATGGATGCTCCAAGCCACCATTTAAAAAAATATTAATTATTCATTAATTACAAAAGAGGTTTGGTTTTGTTCCAGCATTTTGATTCCATGAGTTATATTCCTAAAGAAAATACTATCTTTATATTTAACAATAAAAAAAATTAATGAAATAAAATAAAAATTATTCTAATATCTTCAATAATTTTACAAGTTAGAATGAGAGACATTAAAGACTACTTAATACACATTTCTTTAATTTATTTATATAGAGATGTATGTACAATCATAAAAGAACAAACATGTATGGGTAAAAAATATTTAGTTGAAGGAAGTCATTGTTTATTTATGGTTACAAAGATTTTCTTTTTACTTTTTTCGTTGTATCTTTTTTATGGATTGTGCAACCCTATTACTTTTATTAATATATTTTTTTCAGTAATAAAATAATATATTTCTCCATTAATTTACTGAGACATTTTATTTTTAAGAAAAAAATCATAACGAAAATCTAAATAAATAATACTTAATTAACATAATTTAATTAAAACGATTTAAGTTTTTAATAACTTAATATTTATTAATATAAAGTTCTGATGAATATTCTTAAGAAGAAAAGTCAATTTTCCTAGTAAAATTAAAAAATATTGACTATCTTAATTTGTAAAAGAATAGTTATATATAATATAAATAAAATAAAGATTGATAATTATGTTTTAAGTTAAATTTTAAAATAGAAGAATAATATGATTTTATTATTAGTTTTTTAAAATAATATATATTTTTTTATAAAATGTTATTTTTTTTATAACTTTATTCCTCTTTTCTTTTTTTATAACTTTATAATATGGTTATGTAAATAAATATTTTCTTTAAAAATAAATATAGGATAACATATATCCCGCATGGCAAAGTTGTCTTTCCCAAATAAAGCAAAAGAAAAATTAGTAAATATTGAGAAACAAAGCCATACACATGTATATTAACATTTTTCCCCTTGAAAGTCTATTATTAATTATTTTTATAGGATCCACTTTTTTTTATGGGAGCTCCCTAAGTCCACCTAGTTTGTAGCACTAACTCCATAAAAGAATAATAATAATAATAATAATAATAATAATAATAATAATAATAATAATAATAATAATAATAATAATAATAATATATGCTTCTATGATTGCATAAAAACTGGTCATAGTGGACTTCACTTAGCAATCCACTATCTTTGGCATATCCCATATACCATTTCTTTAGTGGACATCTTTTCTTCCTCACTTCAATTATGCATATATTTTCATCTATTCTTTATCTTTACCTATAATATAAACCTTCATTATTTCTACGGATCAAGTGCCATCAGAATAACACTCACCCCCACATTATGACAACGTCTCTCATTCGACAAACTATTTCATACTTCACAATTATTATATTCTTATAATTTCAATCAGATTCACACATAAACTATTCTTTTTTCTGTTTTTGATTAAAAACTGAATATTTTATAGTTTGTAACAAAATCCATTAATATTTCTTTAAATTTGATAAGAAATTTTTTCTTGTAAATAAACATAAATAAATAAGCAGAACTTATTTAAACTGGTAAAAATTTTAAAAAATAAATATGATATATAAGTGGTCGTACCTTTAAAGCTGAGATAACTTATCACAGAGACAGATAAGTTGAGTTGTCACGGTTTCTTAAAATCCAACATAGCATAATATATATGTTTACTATTTCAATTCTTATTTGCTCCTCTGCCTGCACGAAGGAAACAACCTTAGATTATGTACTCACCATGCCAAACACAACACACACGTGTCATCTTTTTTTTATTATTTTCATGGCCAAATCTGTCTTCCTCTTAAAAAATATATTTTAAGTTATGATTGGAGCTTCATTTCCTCCATATAATAATTAAAGGAAGAAAGATAAATAGAGATAGCAATAGTGTTTTTAGTGGCTGAAGTTGGAAGATCTTTCCATATGCTCAAGATAATATATTTAATCTATTGTGTGATATTGATTCCCTTTGGTATGATAATCATAACAATGTTTGAATCATTCAAATCTATCTCCACGCTGTACTAATTCTTGTGGCATTTATTTATCCGTAAAGGTGTAGTAGTGTTTGTGGTCAATGTTAGCTTTTCATTTAGTTTTTATATTCTATTTTAAGTAATATGTAATTGATGTACTCAACATCAAACTTTAAATTAATTAATTATACTTTTTTGTCTTATAAAGTATTTATTTAACGATATAAATCCAGTATCGTTTGGAACAAGTTATTGATTTTTATTTTGCTGTTTAATTAGCTTTTGGTTTTCTTTTTACTGTTCAAATTCAATTAAATCTAGTTCAAAGTAATTAATTATTACTTTTAACAAATAATAAAGTAAATAGTTTATTACTTATAATATTGAAACTAATAATAAATATAAATATATACAATAATGACTTAACTAACAAACCAGATAAAGGGAAAGATGCACGATATCTCAACTTTTGTCACTTCGTGACTTTTGAGTAGCTTTGCACTAAAATTGAGATTAAAAAAATTTGTGGATAAAATATATAACCATATGCATTACATGTTAGGGTTAAGAACACGTAACATGATTTTTAAAAAAATGGGTAAAAGGGTATTCTCATATGCATTATAAATAAGGATAGGTCGTATTAGAGAAAGTAATTTTAAATTTACTGTTAATGTTGTATAACAATTCTGTTCAGTTTAGAACTGAAATTTAATGTAATAATAAAATGTTTTTTATGGTTTTTGAATTTATTTTATTTTGTAATTCTTTAGGCTATCAATTTTATGGATAAATTACTGTGCTTGATATTAAAATGGATGAGTTATTGGAAAACCCTAATTGGTTGGAAAAATTTATATTATTGCATGAGAAGAAATTTGTGGAAGAAGAAGATATATAAGTATATTGTTATCTTAAATGAATTTTATAGTGTGGTAGTGGGTTTGGTCATGGATTTATCTGGAATCAACTAATGTATTTTGGTAAAGATATACCATTCTTTTACCTTGTTGTTTAGCCAAATCACAATGTTTTAATCTAATTAGTTGAATTATTCGTGTCGTGTAATTCTTTATTGAGACAAATCAATGTTTGAAGTTAATGTTTTAAAATCCAAATCAGTGTTAAAGGAAAATATAAAATTCAGGGATTCAAGTTCTAAAATTAAAATCACATTTAAAATATATTTGACAAGACTCTCAAGGTTCCTTATTCACTGACATATCTTTGAAAAATATTTTGGAATTTCAAAAATTTTGTTGTGAGTGTTTAAAAATTGTGGAAGTGTCAAATATATATAATATGCTAAAATTAAAATAAATTATTTTTATTTATGTATTAATTTATACATATTGTTTCAGTTGAGGTTGAGTTACTTCAAACACTTTTATAATTTCTCCTTAAGCGTTGTCCATTTACTTCCTTGAGTCCTCTTCTCCGTTATACCGTTCGGAAGTGTATCTATCAAAAGTTTTTTATGTCTAAGTCAGTTGACTGTCCATACGGGAGTTCAATGAAACAGTAATAAATGTACAGTAAATGTGAATCACCTACCTTTTACCGACCTGTATTTATAATTTTCGTCTTGAACTTAAGATTAACAAAATTTTAATCACGATCCAATTTCAGTCCAATTTCTCTAATTATTAATCTTTGTAAAAATATTTAATTATAGATTATCAACAGCCGTTCATTTTCGACTTTCTAATTAATTTGATAACAGGATAACTTTATGATCGTCCGATACATACTATACACATATATAAAAAAAAAAGGTTGAGGGACAAGTCCCTTTCATTTGTCGCCAATATCAGCCACTACTTGTAGGGGTGACGATGAGTTAAGATAAGATTTTCGTAAAAATCTCAATGAGAAAGATGTTAAGAAGAGTGAACCACATGAACGCTAATGTTTTTTTTTCTTTTCTTTGGTTAAGAGATCCAATGACCAATCACAGTGTGATCCAGATGGGCAACTTCTTGTAAATGAATAATTTATTTTTATGTGATGAAAATAATAAATTAAATGCAAAATTATGACAAGTAGTTAAAAATAAAATAAAAAAAGTGGGTGGAAATAATACCTTAACCCGTAGAGGATTCTAAAGTAGATTCGAAGAGAATCTACAATCGTAGGTGATAAAAACATCTATAATGACAAGATAAAATATTCACACATTCAACAAACAATTCAATACTAAAAATTGTTGCCATTAAAAATAAAGTTGTTGAGAGATGAGACACAAAACCATTACAGAGTTTAAGACTCTGAGTAAAAAGATGATAAAATGGTGTGTTGAAGGTTCATTCAAAAATAAATATAGAAATTTTTTTGACTATGCACATAATTTATTAAAACTAAAATAAAGTAAAAGTAAAAGTTGAGGAAAAGTAATGTCAATTTTTTTAAAAGTTCTATGTCTATTTTAAGGTCTCCAAAGAAAGTTTTGTGTCATGTATATCCTTATTAGTTTCAATAGATATGTTTTTTAAAAAGGTATTATTAACAAAAAGAACAAACTTTATTATTAACAACAACTTCGTCCATTTTTTTGTGAGCTTTACAAAAAAGTATTCACAATAACAAATCGGCACAACACACCTTAATTCCTAATCCAACGAATATGAGAGAAACAATAATTGGATTTTGATGACAAATAAACTTTAACTGAAATAAACTTAGTTAATTAACTGATTTAACTGAAAAAAAACATTGTTAATTATTTTTAATTAGAATTAAAATTTAATCATAATAAAATAATAAAATGAATAACCGGAGTGATGCAGTTTGTCTAAAACTGTAGGGGTCAAAATCCACAAACCAAAGTTAGAAAAGGTGGCTTTGTTAAAGGTGAGGCATTAAAATTAGTGGCAGTACTGCACGTGGATAGTGAGTGGGCCACGTGACAATTGTTCAACATTGCATAGTGCACAAGTGTCACCAATCCACCACCCTTTTTCATGTAAATTTCTGCTTTCGTTGCTAAACGACATAACATGGTCAATATGTCAAGATCAATCTGCACCATTATAAAAAAAAAAAACTGACAGTAGAACCTTTTCCTCTTTTTGGTGTTTAAAATTTTATATTTACGTTTTAAATACGAAAAATGAAAATTATTTAAAGTAATTTAAACTTAAACATGTATTTATTTAATTTAATCCGAAAAAAAAAACATAGACTTATGATGGTGAGTGTGTCCTTTATAAGAAGGTGGAGTTGATATAAGTGTGTGGGATTGGAAGACTAGAATCCAAGAAAAGTGATGTGTAGAGAGAAGCACGTCACGTAACATGGTGCATTATGCTGAATCAACTCTCCATTCTCATACCTCATCCATAATTATTTGTTCCACACTCGATAATGCTCCCTGCTTTTTATTCCCAACCAAACAACACTTTCACTTCACAATCATTATCATCGTATTAATATCATACAAACCCAAAACTGATTCATTTCATTGCTCCTTAACTAAATGTTGGAAGTTACAAGTGGTCAAAAACTTCTTCTTTAAATCCGATTTTATAAAATTAAACTAAGTTTAAAGTTTATTCTTTAATGTTAAAGCTATATTATAATTTATCTTAACGGTATTGTTCCATCATTATCGAACTGTTTATTAATGTATAAATTTTGCGTTCAAAATATATACTTCAAGAGATGTGTTGGAAACCAATTTATAATATATATGTGAATACAAATCTCATCTTATAAATAAGTTTTGTGAAGTTAAGTAATATTTAAAATTAATTTCTTAACACTTTATTATTATTAAAAAAAAAAACATATTATCTATGCATGCATTACTCACATTGGTATAAATTGACATGTTTTTACACTTTTATTCAAAAATTGATTACAATATTTAATTATTTCTTAATTTTTAATTTTATTGCATGTACAAAATAATTTTGCCAGTTTAACTTTTGTCATTAATAAGATGACATGCTCTTTCAATCTTTTCTTCACCTGTTAATTTAATATTGTGAAGAAAAGAAAAAAAAATGAAGAAGTTGCTTGCTGAGATGTAGATGAGAAGAAAGAGTAATAGTCACATCATTTCATTAATAAGAAAAATTCAAACAGTAGAAGATTTTAACAGAAATAAAAAATATTTTAAACACTTAATAGAATAACATTATTTAATAAATACTCAATTAAAAATACATAAATTCAAAAATTATTTAAAGTTTAATTCAACCTTTAAAAATTATATCCATAATATTTGATGATGTCAGCAGTAGTTTATGATTGAATTACAGTGTAAAGGTAACATTGAAATTATTTTTTAAGAAAATAAACGTAACCTACCGTTTCAAAAAGTTGGGGTGTTGGTGATACAGCCCAGTGAAAGATAGAAAATTTGGGCTGGACTATGTGCAGATCGGCCGGATCGCTATTTGGAATTTATTGGGTTTTAAATGGTCTTTATTTCAGAGGGTGTGTCTCCTCCGAAAAAGTGAATAAATGTCTTCTGGATATTTTTTTTTTTCCAGAAATGGTCTAATGTTTTCTGGAAAATAAAATCTGGAATGATAGAGTACAGTAAGAAATTTGATAGAGTGTAGAAAGTAACAGTCTTATTCAGAACCAAACTGGTAAAAGCGATCAAATATAAAATAACTTGACGATCCTATGAACAAATGCTAATAATCGAAACTCAAAAGAGATCGAACCAATTAAAAACGAATAAAAGGATGTAGTTGAAGGCCTATGACTTAGGATAAGTTGTTAGAGTGTAAATCGAAAAAGAAAGAAAAATTAATTAAATGTTACAAAATAATTAAATATTTCAAAATAATACAAATAGTATATGATTATAAATATAATATTTCATAATAATATTCTTTTATAAAATATAAAAATCAAACCTTACTGTAACCTAACACAATTATAAGTAAAAACACCATCTTGAAGAGAATTATACCATATTAAAGGAACTCATTATTAAGAGGAGATTATTGAGAATAATATTAAATATGAGTCAAAGTTTCAGATTGGATAGAAAAAAAAACAAAATTAAGCATAATATAAGATAAAAGACTCATAAACTCGTTGTGTTAAGATTTTAGGTTAAAAGTGGAATCAAATATCTTATATATGTGATTAAACTAATGTCTTATAAGCAAACCAAATGACTCTCCTATACATATATAAACCCATTAGTGGTATTTGTCAAAATTGTAATTCCATCTTTGATAGTGAAAATACGATCTATGGGACTAGATTTATGAGATGTTGCAGCTTAAATCAAAATGCACAAAAGAAAAAATAAAGAAAACAAAGATAAAGTCATGTTTGTTTGCAGGTATAATTCACAAATGATCCTCATGTATAAAGGATGAAAGAATCTAAGACAAATAAAGAATACTTAATCAAATTGTTGAGAAAATTATGATGATCGTGAAGTGATACATGTCTTATAAAGAGAAAAGAAGATTTCGAATAACTTTTCAAGGAGCTCAACAAATAATATAGTTCCAAAGTAAGAAGTGAGAATGAAAAACAACTTGTTCTGAAATGTACAAGAACAATTTCAATTAAAACTCATTTATGTATCAAATTAATTTCTGAAGTCTTATGTGTTCTCAAAATTACTCAAAATCTATTAAGTGTCTTTCGAATGTTTGAGAAAAATTACAAGATCTCCTTTAAAAACAAACTTTGTGTAATCAAAGATTAACAACCTAAAAGTATTTAAAGTTCATAGAAAAGACAAAAGATTTGTTTTGAATATGATATAGGAGGAATTGACTACAAATGAATAAAATACCAAAATGATCAAAATCAAGAGAAGATGAATATTTTTTGAAAAAGTTATTATTCAAGTAAAAAAAATAAAGGTTTAATTGCTTGTTTTGTCTTCAGTTTGGTTGAAGTGTGTCAAGTTCGTTCACCCTTTTTAAAAAGTTGCAATTTCGTTCATATATGGTTTAAAAGTGTCAATTGCATCCAAACTTAGAAAAATTTGCCCCAATCATGTCTCTTCTGTTAAATAAAAGGAAACGGCGTTAACTTTTTCTTTCTCTCTCTTCCTCTGAATATAACATCTTTTTGTCAGGACACCCTTTAATATTTTAACAATTCATACTTGTGTGTCAGTCACATAGTCATAAACAATAATTTTTAAGTAATTTATTTTCTTCTTTGTATTGGTTGGTGGGGCCATGGATGGCCCACCATTTTGGAGAAAAAAGTATTGAAGAACGTTAAGTATGGTAGAGATGAAAAAAAAAGAAGGAATTAATTTTTGAGGAGAGAAAAATGCTTTATTTCTAGTGCATGACTTTATGAGTAAAAGGAATTGGGAGAGAGAAAATAAAAGTTGATTTCTTTTTTGTGTTTGACGTAACAAAAACAGTTTAAGAGAATGGGTGAGCATCCTATTTTCTTTAAATCACAGAGTTATACCCTTAAATGCTGGGGGTGTTTTAGGAAAGAAAAAACATAATAGGTTAAGTTGAAGGGGAAATATTAGATGAAATTGTTATCACATGTTAGGTTGTTGATATTAAAGATAGGGTTAAAATATTAAAAAAAAGAGTGGACTAGATAATGGGTTTGTTAAGGTAAGTTGTGGGTTGTGAGAAAGAAGTGGAGATAGGAAATATTGCATGAGAATTGTGAAGTTTCTTCTATGAGGAAGTGTGGAAGAGAGATTATTTTATGTAATATGGATTGTTTAAAGGTTATGAGAGAAAGAATTATTAAATTAAAATATGGGGGAAAAGGGTGGTGGTTGTTTTGTGGTGTAATGTGGGTTTTCTTCCATGACAGAGAGCGTAGTGGTGTTTTAGGTTGAGTTTCAATGGTTAAAATAAAAGAAAAAAAATGATAGGTTGGTGAAAAAAAGAAAAGGAGTTAGATTAGTCTTGCATGATTGCTATTGAGTGTTTTTGTTTTGCAATTTTGGGTCATTAAAGTTAGGTTAGAATGATTCATATTATTGTGCATGCAAGACAAAATGGGAGAGGGTATTGTTTTTTTAATTTGATACATTTGTGGGGCCGCGACTTTAAGTGATAGAAAGTAAGATAGAGAAACTTTGTTATTTTTTTCTGAACGTTTAATCGTTTTTTTGAAATAAAAAAGGTTTAATTGGTTTATTTGGAAAGTAATCATTTTATGATGTAAATACGGACAGAGAGACTGCATTGCACAGAAAAGGCAAATTTTTCTACCATACAATTAACACTTTTAAACCATGTACAGACGAAATTACAATTTTTTAAAATGATAGACAAACTTAACACATTTCAATAAAACTAGAGACAAAACAATCAATTAAACCAAAAATAAATAAAGACCCACGTTCTAATATCGACTATCAGTGCTATCAAATTCGCACCTAATTAACAAAAAGATAATTCTAGTAAAAATGAATTACAACAACAAAAATATTAAATTGAAAGAAGATGTGATTCCATATAAAAGAGAAAAAACAAAAAAACTGTAAAAAAAAGAGAGAATCAAATGTGAAAATTTAAAATTCAAATAGACATATGTTAAGCAAGGAATACTAAAAATATTACTTAAAAAAACTGAATAACTATAATAACAAGAATGTTTATGACGAATGAAACTGCATCTAAAAGTGTGACGTGACTGACTATTGCAGTAACGAGATATAAAGAAAAAAAAAAGAAAGAGAAAAGAAATAATAAAAAGGATTGCAGTGATGTGATTATGTTGGTATGAGAGTGGAAATGAAGCATGTGTGGCGTAACGTTCCATAGAATCTTTGTCGTTCCTTCTGTTGCGGTGCTGACCTTTTATTCGTCAGAGATGAACAAAAATTAAGGTACACAGGATATTGCAACCTATTTATGTTAAAGCAATCAAAAATTATAACAAGTACTGTTTTTGGTGATCAATTTCCTGATACTAACATATACGATAAATTTTCCCTATACAAGAACAATATTTACTAATATCATTATTACTATTGACCATGAATACAATATCATAAGAAACTAAGAGAGAATGATGTAAACCATTTGATATATTACTACTTTATAAAATATTTATGTCAAATAAAAACTTCTATCTCATTATGTTTGGTATTTTTTGTTCAAAAATAATCATTTTCGAAAATGATTTGTAAACAAAGTGCATCACAAACATTAAATAATTTTTTAAAACTAAAAAGAGGTCAATGTAAATACTTGCAAGATATAAAAACGAGATAAAATAAATAAGAATGATATTGAAATAACTTACAATGAAGTAAATTAATTTTATCATTTGAAATTTATACAATTGTTGATTAAAACTATAAAATCAGAAAGTTTGAAAACAATAAAATAACCCAAATTTTAAAATACATAGTATAAGTATACAAATTTTACACGGTATGAATAGATTATGTCTTAATTCTTAATAGGTTCACAATTATAATTAACAAAAATTAACCCAAATAAACATTATAAATATATTAGTAATATTATGAAAATATGTTAGAATTTGCATGTCAATCCAACTCATCACGGATTCAAATTGAGTTGGGTTTAAAAAAATAAATTTTTTTATATGGACTAATTTTCAATTTGGCTTACTTAGAACTCGATTTATCCGGGTTGAACTCATGATGAGTCGGGTTGACTCACTAACCCACCTAATTTAATTTAATTATTTATCATTTTGTGTTTCAATATTATTAGTTAAGATTTTTTATTGTATTGTAAAGGTGAATAAAGAAAAAAAATGTTTCAAAAGTAAAATATTATAAATTTTTCCATTCAAGATTAATCTTATAAATTGATAAATGACACAAAAATTATCAATATTATAAATTTATTTATTTTACTTTTGAATAACATTTGATGTATGTTAATTTTTTTATTTTGAATTATCTTTGGAGTTTAACATTATTCTAGAATGAAATTATTTAAATTTGAATTACAAAAGAATTGTAATTTCTTTTGGATTTTAAAAAACTTGTAATTAAACGAGTTGTCAATTCGTTTAACCCAACAACCTGTGATAAATCAGATCGGGTTCAAATTTTTTCGATTCACTAATAATTGAGTCAAATTGAATTGACTCTCTAAGTGACCAATTCAGATGACCCGTTTAAAAAACATTATTAGATTTTTGTCTCACAAAATATAAGAATAGGATTTTTATTTTACCTTTCAATCACATTCAATTATAAATATTTTATCTGGAATATTTTTGTATGAATTTTATTTTACTTTATTTATAAAAATATCAATAGATTTATTTATACAAAAATCAGGTTATTCTTATTATTTTTCATTTCTTATTTATTTTATGAAAAAAACACTCTTTGCAAATTTAATTATAAATTGTCCTTTATTTTTTTTTTCTTCTAAAATGTGACACATCAAATCAACATAATTATAATTCAACGAGTTAAACCACATTGACATAATTTCTTTTTAGTCACGACTCTTTCATTGTTTGAAATTATTTTTTTACTTTAATTTGGTCAGGCTCACTAGGTCATTGTTTTGAGTTCTACTAATTTATTTTAACACTAAAAAATTAAAAATTTATATTTAAGTTAAAAGTAATAAAAACTAAAAATTTAAAAATCTTGAAAACTAAAAGTCACTATAAACTGAACATTAATTATAATTTAAAAATATTTTGAAACTTAGAACTATAGTATATTTGACTTTGATTTAAAATAACTGAAAATTCAATTCAAAAGATAGCCAGAGTAGAGTTTTTTCCCATTTCTATTGACATTTTCCATTTGTGGCTGTGAAGAAATAAAATGCAATACGAAGGGCAGTGCACTTAGTTGTCACCTTTTCAGTTATTGCTCTTTAAACTGATTCTTTTTGTGTTCCCCACACAATACTGTTTCTCTCTCATTCTACTTCTGCATGTTTTGACCGTTGTTTTCTCAACGTCTCTCTCTCTCTCTCTCTCTCTCTCTCTCTCTTTCTCAGAGTTCAACGTCCCCATTGTGAGGTATGCTCCTCAGTTCAATGCTTCATACTGTTCATCTCTACACTTAATCAAACCCTCCTTAGCATTTTTTTGGTTCTGCATTTTCAACTCTTCACAGCAAGAGAGTGAGTGAAGCTGCATTCAGTTTTTGGTCAAATTGGTACCTTCCATCTCTGCTGTCATCTTTTCTCGTTGCAGATGTTCTTGACATCGTTTCTGCAATTTCCGTAATAGTATTTATGTAAATCTTTAACACCGTTGTTTGCCCCCCTAGTTTGTGATCTGAATAAGGTTTTTCTTCCTCTTCATATGATTGAGGATTGTTTTAATGTCCACCCTTTATTAATTTCACTTCAAGACGTGTTTATGTTGAAAATTTAGGGTGTTTATTTCTCTCACCTTTGCCCAAAACAAAGGTTCCCAAATCAAAAGTTCTATGCTTTCTTAATGTCTCCGCATTGTGTCCAACGGAAAACATAGAGGAATCTCCATTACTTGTTTCAATTGGTCAAATCTATATTTACATTGCTTCCCCTATTTAGTCTTGATATCAAAGAAAAGCATCTAACTTTATTTACCCTGATGCATTTCTTTTGGTTATAATAATGTTGAATTTACTTTCTTATTGTTGTTTTCACTCCAATTCAATTTTTATGGCATTCGATGTATATGTTGAATTTTCCTGTTTCTGTGGACAGATTTGCGATAGATAAAAATCTAAATCCTTTGATATTCATATTCATTTTAACGCAATACTGATATATTCATAGGAAAGGCATAGAGAAGAGATGGGATGTTCTCAATCAAGGTTGGATGATGAAGAGGCAGTCAAGCTTTGCAAAGATAGAAAACGTTTCATCAAACAGGCTGTTGAGCAAAGAGCTCAATTTGCTACTGAGCATGTGGCATACATTCAGTGTCTGAAAAGGGTTTCAGCAGCACTGTTAGATTACTTTGAAGGCGATGAGTCGCACCATTTGCCATTAGATTCATTCATAAGCCCACCTTCCACACCTGTGAAGAAAACGAGTCCTCTTAGCTTCATTCCTATATCATCAAAATCCTTCAGCCCAACAACAATTGAGTTTGAACCCAAATCAACTTTGAAGGTGAATTACTTAAGGCCGGGTGGTACTCCAGCAATTTCAGTTGAGGAAAGGCCTCAATCGCCGGAAGTGGTTCGGGTCGAAACATATTATCCCATGCACCAGTTTGGCATTGATGGTTTCTTTCCTATGCAATCCTCACCTATGAATTCCTCAATTTTTGCTTATTCTCCCAATAATAGGCCTAATATCCCTCCTCCTTCACCTCAGTCTTCCCTATGGGAATCATTTTGGAACCCTTTTTCATCATTGGACTATTATGGTTACCCCAACCAAAGTAGTATTGGCCAGATTGGGATGGATAATGTGATCGGAGGACTGAGGCAGGTCCGAGAAGAAGAAGGAATACCAGACCTGGAAGAAGATGGAACTGAACAAGAGGATTTTGATGAAAAGGGAAATGTAGCAGAAGTAAGAGGCAAAATTGATGTAAACTCGTCTAAAGAACAAGTCACAGTTCAAGATGTTGATGAACACAAGGAGAAAGTGGAGGGAACGGCTGCTGAAACTGGAACTGTGAATGAAGTCACCGAACAAGCCAATGGCGGTGAATGTTTACAAGTATCTAAAGCTCAAACTGCTGGTCAGGAAATGGCAACTGGTAATCAAGAAGCCAAGGAAGACACTCCTGGTTTTACTGTTTATGTAAACCGAAGACCAACAAGCATGGCTGAAGTGATCAGGGATCTTGAAGCTCAATTCACAATAATCTGCAATGCGGCTAATGATGTCTCCACATTGTTAGAGGCCAAGAAAACTCAGAATTCGGCAGCACCAAATGAACTGTCAGGTTTGATGAAAGTATTCAATTTATATTTTGATTGTTTCAAGTATTATTGTTATTGCATGCTCCATTTCGCTGTTCTGATTTGTATGTCGACCCTCAAGTTTCTAGAATAACCTCATATTTGCTCTGTTACGTTGTAAGAACCAAATATTTGGCAATGCTTGAGAACATTAATAACGTTTGATTTCTCAAGATTGCAATTTTCTTTTCATTTCCCATTTCAAAAGTCAACCTACCATAATATAGAAAATGTATTTGCCTTGCATAGAAAAAAATGTTACTTGTTCCCAAGTTTTCATTTGATTTTTGTGCATCATTTTTCTTTCGCTCAGACCTATTTGGGAAATTTTCAAGAATATAAATTTGACTTATTTTCCTTTTGCAGCATCAAAAATGTTGAACCCAATAGCGCTGTTCCGCTCAGCTTCCTTACGAACATCCTCATCAAGAATTTTAGTGAATTCTTCAGACACTACGGATGAGGATTTCGAAGGCACCGGTGATCCATCCGAGGAAGATTGTTTGTTTTCTGTTAGTCATCAGTCAACGTTAGACAGGTTATATGCGTGGGAGAAGAAACTCTACGAGGAAGTCAGGGTATATTACTGAATTTTTCATTTATTACATAACATCTATCCTTGAACTATTATTAAACCCATATTCACTGTAAAATTATTTCAATAAAATTCTCAGATGACATGCTTTGGTAAAGATAATTTGTTTTTGAAATATAGCCTATTAAAACTAATAACTCTTCCATCTGGTCGTCTATACGAATTTTCTAAACCTTTTACTGGCCATTGTTCAATTATCACTAAGCTGGTATGTAGACAATCGTTTGTGTATGAAAAAATTAGTATTCACTCATAACTTTATCAATCCATCTATAAACATTACATTTGTGATGGTTAGTGCTAAATTCAAATTACATTTAAATAAGATTTCAAGGTACTTATTTAATCATCCAAGAGGTTTACCTCTAGGTAATATGGAAAAATCGGAATGCCTCTAATTGACAAATATACATTTTCCTAAAGATGTTTAATAGTTATTTGAAAAGAAATCACACTGGAGGCCAACTTAAGCCTTTAATTTAGTTCAGTAATTTTTTTCAACCTCTCATTTAGTTGAATTTTTTAGATGATTATTGTTAAAGGTCATGTTGCCTATGATTGTATACAATTTTATAACGGGAAACTTAATGCTATGCTCACTTTCTTCTCCAATAGTCTGGAGAACGTGTTCGAATCGCATATGACAAAAAATGTCAGCAACTCAGGAATCATGATGTAAATGGAGAGGAACCCTCTTCCATTGATAAAACAAGAGCAGCCATTAGAGATCTACATACCCAGATAACAGTTTCAATACACTCAGTTGAATCTATTTCCAGGAGAATTGAAACTCTAAGGGACGAGGAGTTGCATCCCCAGCTTTTTGATCTGGTGCAAGGGTACGTATGAAAATCATTATTTCATATTCTAGATGAACTTTAAAATTCACTTCTGCCACAATTCAAAGGATTTTCACTGTGAGCATTCCAATTTGTCCTGTATGTCCATTCTCTATGCTAATAATGCTAGTATTTGTCTGGTAATAGTACAGTTAGTTAGAGTTAAAAAGTTCTACTTATAATTAATTTTACGATACTCTGTATATTAGAGCTACTTCCTATTAAGTTTACAGAGCATGTACTTAACTTTGTCTATGCAGTAGTAGGCCATAAGATTATGTATCCATTATTTATGTAAAAACTTTGATCACGGGCTTCTTGTCTGGAGAATGTGTATGGCTATGCATACAAGAACGCTTTTTGTGCAACGTATCAAATACATGTAATTACAAATAAAGTATCTTGTATGCTGATTTAACGTACAAACTAACAGGCTTGCCAAGATGTGGAAAGTGATGGCAGAATGCCATCAGGCACAGCAGAGAACCTTAGATGAAGCCAAGATTCTTCTTGTTGACACTGATGCGAGAAAACAGTGTGCCAAATCACTAACTGATCGACAAAGGCTTGCTCGTTCTGTCTCCAGTCTTGAAACTGAACTGAGACATTGGCGAAACACCTTTGCATCGTGGATCAGTTCTCAAAGATCCTATATCCATGGTCTAACTGGCTGGCTTCTAAGGTGTGTGAGATGTGAGCATGATCCATCAAAGCTAGCAGGCTCTCCTCGTAGGTCTAGTGGCACTCATCCATTATTTGGACTTTGTGTTCAGTGGTCAAGGCGTCTAGATGTCCTTCAAGAAACTGCAGTACTTGATGGCATAGACTCTTTTGCAGCAGGCATAGGGTCCTTCTATGTACAACAATCAAGAGAAGAAACTCGAAGAAATCAAGTTGGATCAAAAGAACACGATGAGAATATGAAAATGGTGGAAGTTTGTCATGTTGAAGAAGTGATGAGTACTGAGAAATTGGCTGAAGTTGCTATTGAGGTGCTCTGTGCTGGTATGTCAACTGCTATGAGCTCAATGGCAGAGTTTTCTGTTGATTATGCTGAGGGATACAATGAAATTGTTAAGAAATGGGAGAATGTGAACTTGCAGCAGATTTCTTGTGGAACTGATATATAGATATAGATAGAGGTGGCTTACATTTTTTTATTCATTTAAATAGTTTAGCAAAGGGTTTCAGTGGAAGTAATTTGTCCAAGGATTGATTTAGATGAAAGGAAAAGGGGAGGGAAAAATTTTATGCCAATCTCTCACCACTGGTAGACAATTTTTGTAGTTTGGGGAGGTGAATGAGAATTTTCAATGTAATGCTCAAGACCGACCCTCTTTTTTTAAGTTTTTAAGAACATTTTGAAGTTCTCTAATTTGGGGATCTTAAACACTGAGGTCTCCTTTATTCTACATAACGCTAAAGCAATTTCATATTTGGTTAGAAGGGAGTGAAATCCCTTGTTTCTCTGCAATATCTGCAGTCAGTTTTGCAGATTCTATAGAGTTACTATTGCTATATCTCATTAGCTGTCGGGCTTATGCTGTTTTCATATCTCATTTAAAGAAAAAGTTGATTCAGATGTTTTGATCGAATGACTCACCAACCCAGGACTGACTTTGTTTCCGGCTTTCCGGATTTGGCTGATCTAGCTATGGAAATTCCAGAGTTCTGGCAGTTATAATAACTCTGGGTTTGGCCGATCTAGCCATGAAAACTTCAGTGAAATAGGAAGGTTTGGAGGATCAAAGTCTAACCATTTTGACAACCCTAGTTCAAATCGATCAGGAAGGAGTTTCATTGGTATTTGGAGATGGTGAAGGCTACTAGAAGGAGATGACGAGAATGTGCAGAACAAGAAATACATGGAGATGGAGAAGGAATATACAAGTTAAGGAGGCCGCATGTAAGAAGTGGATTAAACACGTTAGTGAAATATATTCCAACTGACTTCACGACATTTGAGTTAAATTAACAAAAATGACTTATTTATTACACATTTAAAAAAAATTAATTAAAACTATTTAAAGTCTATAAACCAAATTGAAATTCCCATACAAATATGAGAATTGAAGAGTTTTAACCATTAACAAAAAAAAGGCAACCCAAAGGTTGAAAATTCATCACTTCGTAATCGAGCATACAAAGTGGACTTCGGGTCATAATAACGAAGAGTAACAAAGAGCGTTAGCAAGATTTTCGTTCAGACACATGTACACAAAATTGCGAATGCTGCTTTTGCATTTAAAACAGATGAAGTTCATCATTCATTTTTGCATAATCAATTAATAAAAAATTAAATGCGCACAAAAGCTCTCCATAACATCACATAATAAAATTCCAAGAGATGATGAAGAAAGGAGAGAACAACAAATTTGTGCCTATTTTTATTGAATTATATATACGTTTATATACAATAATACAGTGAAAAAAAAAAGAAATAACATAAAGGAGAACGAAAAGGGAGCTTATAACAGATTATCATTGGTAATAGATTTTAATTTAATAAATTTTATCTCAATAAAATAAAAGAAAATAAATAAATAAATTTATTTGAAACGGGTAAATCTTACAATTTTTTTTTCAAATTTCTATTTAGACCCACGAACCAATCTGTCTAGTGTGGACCTTTAGAAAACAATACAAGCCTACGAAAGTATTTTTGATAATATTATCAAATCAATTGAACATGCAGATTTCACAAATCTAGCCTAATAAAAGAGCCGTACGCTTATCCACCCCTAGTCATCATTAATTTCCGACAACTCAGTAGATAATGGCAACTTCCCATCATCAATCACACTCGTGTATACAACAATGAGCCTCATAACTAGAATTAGAATGATGGTAATTTTCCAATTTTGCATGCTAACAAAGTAGGAGATACTTGTTTTATTAAGGTTGGTGGCAGCCTTGTCTTTGTCATTGAGGAAAGATATACGAACAAAGGCAATTTCATTCATCGTAATCAAGACCAGCATCATCTAACTCTAGTTCAGCATCGTCATACGTAGTCATAAGTGTGAGGAACACAACAACTGCAACCAACTGTGCTACCACAAAATATTTGGCCTTCCTTTTGAAGGTTTTCTCCTCCTGTGTTTTCTCCCTTTTGGGTTTATTCTTAGGCTTCGAACCTAATTAAAAAAAAATAACAAAATCAAGCTTTTTGAAGAATAACAGGACATGAAAGTTTAAAATAGCAAATAGACATTTTCAAATAATTATTAATTTACTGTATGATGATAATACAATTTTTTTCCATGATCTAAATATGACCACATGATGAAATTTAAAAGGCATACCAAGATATAGGAATTAGGAGACAGTTAATAAGAGCCTTATTTTTAATTGAATTTTAGTTCCCATAAAAGAAACTTCTTTGGATTTCATCCCTTGAAAAATTAAAATTATTGATTTTAGTTAATTTCATTTTCTTTGGGACTAAAACCAAAGAACTGTTCTTATAAAAAATAAAATTAAAATCGTTAATTTTACATAGACTAAAATTATATTTAAACCTTTTGTTTTATCACACAAAAGCATAAGATGAAGTAACATGGTCGTAAATCTAATATAAGAAAACATCGGTCAAGTCAACCTCAATTGTTATTTTTTACACAGGGAGCAGTGATGAACACATGTTTGAAATATAATTTAAAAATTCAACAATTATTTCTTCATTCAATGATGTAATAGATGTTTGAGTTAATTTATATATTATAAAATGAGAATAATTAACTTACTATTGATCCAAGGGTGGAATTTATTTTATCATTAACATGAAATCATCACTTAAAAATAAAATTTGAATTTAATTTAAATATGTAACAAAAACAGTAGATATAGAACATGAATTCAGTTAATTGATCGATGACACAAAGGCATGGATTTGAAGGGAAAAGGAATTTACACAAGATTGGAACATAGCGTTTGTTTCACTCGAGTGTACCAGATTTTTATATAATAGTGAACAGAAATAACGAGTTAGCAGGAGATTTCATCTTAAAAAACGCTGAAAGATTGACATTATTTTATTTGTTAATTTCACCTATCCCATAATTCTCGTGTCAGTGGAAATCTATGGATTTCAGAATACTCCAACCCCTGTATAGAATTTTGTTAGAAATAATAACCTGGAAAACAGAGATGTTTTTTGATACTACCCCACCAATAAAATTATTTTAGTTATCTATACCCCTTCCCCTCCATAAAAAGATATGCCTCTCCAAGAAATCTCATCAAACAAAGCTGAAGTGTCGAATTACAAAGTCCATAACATATCATATACCTGATTGACTTCTGGAAGCATATGATGATGAACCAGCATGAAATTGTGGAACAGATGAAGGAGATGGAGTAGCTTCTAGAATCTCTGTTTGAAATTGTTGCACATACCTAGCCAAATTAGCATGCTCTGAAAACTTGATTCGCAGCACTGAAGATTCCTGATGGTACAACAATGAAGGATGTGGGGCTTAAAGTTTTCTCAAAAACAACTGTCTGAGTGATTCTAATAAGCAACCAGACTAGAAATAAAAAATATATCTCTGACCTTCCTTAAGAAAGGCCAGGAATCTCAGGTAGAAGAATGTAAGGAAACTTAGTACATAAGCTTACAATGCTTTTGTGTCAAAGATTAGTTTATTGCCTAATATCGGATTAGGATTATAAAACATGTTTCTCCATAAGAAAACTAGGAATCGCAAATCAACAATCTCTCATTTGCTCAGCCATCTCACTATAACAAGTCAAAGTTACAAATTGTCCACCTAGTGCACTTCATTGCAATTATTATATTATTTCTAGGTCTATTGTTATACAAACTCCCGTGCTTCTTACACCAAAGAGGTAAAGAGAAGTATTTATGATCATAAAGCCCCAAATACACCACATCACAGCATAAAACATCTCTTACCAGTAGCAGGTCTAACAAGAATGGTGAAATTGAGGTTGGCTGTTTATTTCCAAATCTGGAACCGATTTTAGCCAGATTTAATACTCTAATTTTTAGGATAAAATCTTTTAAATATCGACTACAATTCCTTGAGAACAATCTTAGTCAATTGTCATTCACTCTGCCAAATGCATATAAACCATTTACAAACACTTCATACTTTCATATCCCTCTTTCACCTAACTATTAGACTTGTGCTACATTGCTTCTATAGAATGCCAAAAACATTTATTCTTATATTGAGAATCTAATCACATTATGATATTTTCAAAGTGTAAAATGTAACCTCCATAACAATCCTTGTCCAATTTAATTGGCCAGTATAAACCAAGCTGTCACTAGAGTATCCATAACCATCTCAAAACAAACAATAGAAACACTGTTAATTAATATTAATACTTACAGGTAAAGTTTGAAGAACAACTAGTCCATGTGCAAGAAAAATAGCATCTAAGCTTGATGGCCTGGATAAACCAAATAAAGCATATGAATACATCATCTGGAGGTGGAAGTTTATAAATTCTCTAAAAATGAAAAACAAACCAAAGTCTCCCCACAAAATGCTTTAACAAAATATAAGCTTACGACTTCATGTACAGCTCAACCAGAGGAAATCACCTGTTTTCATGTAAGTAATTCTGTTCGCCTAAGTAAGTAGACAAGGCATCATATCCAGAGTTTGCTCTTTCGTAAATCTGTCCATCACTAATAACTAAGCATAGATGCCAAATTAAAGAGAAAATCACGCAAAATAATAAATCTGCTTACTAACACACACACACACACAAACGAAGGGAAACCCTATACTTTGGGTCAAACTTGATCAAGACCCTTATACTGTCATATTGATGAATTACTTCCTCAAAATTTCAAAAAAAAAAAACATATGGATTTAGTCCCTCTTACCTTTAAAATGTATTCTTATTGAGGAGAGGCCAAATCAACATTTTTTAAAGTTTAATGACCAAAGACCATGATCATGTTTGGTCGGAAGTATAGAGACCAGAAACACAAATTTCCCAAAATACGAAATTAACGAACGTAGTTACATAAGGAAAGAAAAATAAACTGACCTCTTCTTTCTTTACTTCAGCATTGTCATTAGTAATCCCATGTTTCAGCTTTACCCAATGAGCTTTCTTCCAATATAGAATCTTCCCCAATGGCCACGGAAGATCAGAGTAATAGATGCTACAAGCAGAGGAACCTTCACCCCCTAACCAGAGTTCGTAGGCAAGTGCATCAGCAAGCCAAGTGGTGAGAATTGCTTTGGTTGAAATCCACTCAGGGACTGTAGAAAACCCACTGTCCAAATCAACAACCCCAACATCTTTCTTCAAGCACTCAATGATACCCTCTCTCTCGTTGTTATAAGCCACACAGTCACCAAACTCAAAGTACGGAATTTGATCTAAACAACACAAAAAGCGCATAACCATAAGCAAACAAAGTAAAAGATGAATAAAAATACGAGATGGAAATGTAAACCCATAAGCCTGAGAGAGATTAAAAAAGGGGTTTACCGGTATGAGGGTTATTGAGGTGGAAATCCAAGTGGAAGGGAATTTTAGCGAATTTGAGATAGATGTATGCAGAGAGACATTCAGGGCAACCAGTTGGGAGACCAAAACATGGCTTACGCACCACCAGAGTGTTAATTTCCGCCATACATCAAAATCAAAGATTCCTCCGGGTTTAGCTTAGGGTTTATGTCCCTGCTTTTCTGTGTCATTTCTTTATTTCTTTTCTTTTTCTTTTAAATGGGCCTGTTTTTGAAAAGATGGGCCTGTTTTTAAAAAAATGGATTTTGATTTTGTTTTTGAATAATTTGTAAAAATAAGAGACTTTACTTAAAATTAAATTTAAAAATAATAAGAGTATTTTTTTTTATGTATGACTAACATAAAAAGTTATATTAGTCAGTTAAAAATAATAGCAACCACTTATAAAAATAAACAAGTTTAATATTCAATTCAATCTCTCTAATTAGATCATAATGTTTTTTTTTCTAACCTAAGTTATAATTAAATGATAATATATTTTTTTAACACTTTGACTGAATATATGTCCTTCCAGAGATTATAAAATTGAAATTATTCGATAATCTTTTTAAAATTAGCAATTATTTTTAACCGTTTTTAAGAAGAAAAAACATAAAATATTTTATGAAATAAATGAAATCTAATAAGTCATTTAAATAAAACACAACAGATATCCATACAAAACAAATTAAGGGAGCAATGTAAATTAAATTAAATTTTCCATGCATATAGACTCCCACTTAACCTTTTCTTTAATTTTTATACAATTATTTAAAAAATTAAATAAAAATAAAAATATACAAAAAAAAAACAAATAAATTTCTCTACAAGTTAAAGTTATTTTTTACATAAGTTATTTATACTTTTGTTTCATATTAACTTATTTAAAATACAATTCTTAATCATGCATAAACTAATTACGATGAAGATATTTATTTTATTTTCACATGAGTGTTTATGAAAAGTTTGTTAAACAGGTATTTAAGTAATAACATTTTATGAATGTTTAAATAGTAATATAAAAAATTATTCTAATTTTTTTAAGGAAAAACTAAACTGATGTAGATTTTACTGGTTGGTAATCAGATAATTTTCAAGTCGATAATAAAGTTGAACAAGCATTTATTCTGATATAACTTAAAAGTATAAAACACAATTTTTTTTAAACGAGTAAATTATATTATAATTTATAAGAAATGATTTAAATTACATTATGAGATGATTTTAAATTACTTTTAATTAAAAAAAAATCAAAATTTAATTTAAAGATAAAGATGAAAAAGGTGTTAAAAGAAATAAATAACTTAAAAGATAAAAGATGAAATATAAAAATAAAAATAAGATGATAGTTTAGAAGAGGGTTGAAAGATAAAACATTTTTGTCATGTGTGAAATGTACATTAAGAAAAAAAAAATGAAAACAGAATTCTGTTGGTTGGTTCTTTGTTTGTCCCACTCTGACGGGTGACAAAAGTCCCAAACACAAACGCGACAGCACAGTGAGAATAGCAAAACGGAGAGTGCAAGTAAACTTCTCTCTTCATGTACATACAAAGTACGAAACGCACTTTTAAAATCTTCGTCCCTTTCTCCACTGCACTGCATTCAACTTACTTGACCCATAACAGTATTCACTATCAATAAATAAATAATAAACAAAAACATATCAATTCAGTCACACTCATCTCATCCTTCTCTTTCCAATTTCCGCTTCGATAAGGAATCTAGGGTTTTCATACACACTCATTCTTCACCTCCTAAAGGGAAACTCCCAAACCAGCAACCTAAGGTTCCTTTTCTTCATCCTCCAACTGCTTATTCCCTTTTCTTCTCGTCTTTTCTCTTTTGCATTTGTTTTTTCACCCTTTTACTCATATCTTCTCAATTTCACCGTTGTTTTTTTTCTTATTCTTCATGTTATTATGAATTGGTAATTTATACGAGGTGATTGTACTTGATTCTTGTTGTGCTTGCTGGTGAGACTTGTTTTATATCGTGGCTACATAGGTCTCTCCTTGTTTGGATACTGACAAAGTTGAACAAGAAGACGTTCCGCTTGAAATAAAATTTTGAACAGTAAGCGTGCTATGACTTTAAGGAACATTACAATAGCATAATTTCACTCTCTGTATTTTGTATCGTGACCTGACTCTGAATTTGCATGGGAGTTTTTTTCGTTACACCTTTGCACTTTCACGTGAAGTAGTATATCGTGAGTTTTTTTTTTTTTTTTTGGTCAGCTGTTCACTGTGATATTTCATCCGTGTTCTTGTTTCTTGTTCTCTGCATGCGTGCATTTCTAGTGTAATGAATTTATTTTGTCGTCGGAAGTTTACGCTGACGCAACACTTTGTGGTTGCACTTTAGGAGGAAACATGACATTTCTGGTTTCCATTACAAAAGATGGGATAAAGTAATCTTCCAGTAGTATGGCAACTGAGAGTCCAATCAGGATCTCTGAAGCTGGGGGGAAATGGCCGACTCTTAAGGAAGCTGCAACGTTTGGTTCACCATCCCATCATATGGCAACAGAGGATCTGGGTATATTTTTGAATGGCCATAGGTTCCACGGTAGTGGAAAAGATGTGGTACCCACGCGTAGTGGCAGTGCACCTCCAAGCATGGAAGGCTCATTTCTTGCCATAGAAAACTTATTATCCCAAAACACCACTAGAAATGCAAGCTTGGGATCTCTCAACAGAGCTGTGCAAAAATGTGAGTCTGATGTCCAGTTACTAGCTGATTTTGCTTATTTGACTGTTCCATTGTCAACTTAAACACTGGATTTCCTCACCCACTTATAGTATGGAAAATGGAACCATATTTCTAATTCTAGGCTTTTAACAGCAATTGGTAATGGTGTTCTGCAGATGATAGCGGTAAAGGGACCTTTCATTTGTCACGAAAAACACTTGCAACACACAAGGAGGAAGCTGAGGATGATTCAACCCAACAGATGTATGATAATGAGTTAGATAAGGCTAGTGGAAAATGGCATAGACAAGATGTGGATTCAACATCATCTAAGCACAAAAAATTAGTACTGGTGAATATTGTGATATCAACTTCTTTCTTTTACTATTTTTTGTAAGTTTTTGAGTCCAAGATTTGTCTGTAGGCAATCACTTGACCTTTTTTCCTTTTTCGCCTCCATAATTTTTTGTATGAATGCATGACTTTCAGGAAGATCTTCCGCATGGCATGTCACCTGTATATAATAAGTCTCTTGGAGTGGTGGATGAACTAATTGATGTAGATACTGGTTCAAATTCTTCTTATGACCCTTCTGTCTCTACAGTGGATGCCATAAAACCTGCCATAGGTGGAGATGATATAAGGGTATCATCATTTGTTGATTACTCTGCCCCTGTCACAAGCTCATCATCTCTCAATTCCAGTGGAAGCATGGGTTTTAATGATTTAGATGTTACAGTTGTAGAATCTCAATTGAGGACTCTCACTGTATCTAATCTACCAAATTCAGAAAGTCAGAGTTATGAAGATAAATGGAAGAACAGCGTACAAAATAGTTTGATGCAGCAACGCCAGCAACAAAACTATCCATGTGAAATTCCTAGCAATTCTCAAAGTGAAAAATTTGCATATATTGGTATGGAGCAGCCTCTTCACAGTTCAAGCAAGTTCTCATCTGATGTCCAGCCTGTATTATCTGTACTGCAATCATCTGGGTATACACCTCCACTATATGCTACAGCAGCAGCTTATATGACCTCAACAAATCCTTTTTACACTAATTTTCAGGCTTCAGGTATATATTCTCCACCGTATCTAGGTGCATATCCCTTTAGTCCCACAGCTGTTCCTCCGTATATTGCTGCATACCCTCCTCATGGTTCTGTACCACTTGTTGATGGGGCTACTGGTACTAGTTTTACTCCCCAAGCAGTAGGGGTTTCTTCTATTGTAGGAAACATTTCACATGGTGCTGAAATGATACATGCAAATAAGGTTTTTGGACAATTTGGATTTCCTCTGCAGCCTTCTTTTGGTGAGCCTTTTTACATGCAATATCATCAACAACCTTTTGTGGAGGGATACAATATACCTGGTCATCTGCTGACACCTAGAGCTAGTGTTGGTGGCCAAATTGGTCCTTATGATTCCCAAAAAAGGCCCAATAGTGATAGTGGTGCTTACTTGGATGAAAAAAAATTACATAATCAGAGAAGTGGTGCTAATTTGAATTCTAATAGAGGTGGGATAATGAATCCTGGTTACTTTGGACACCCTTCAAACATGGCTTTCGCAACCCAATATCCAAGTTCTCCACTTTCTAGACCAGTCTTGTCTGGATACCCAGAAAGTAGTTCTGGCCTTCCAGGTGGAAGGAATGAAAGGAGACCCTCTCCAGCTTCTGGCAGAAACGGAGGTTTATTATCTGGATGGCAAAGTCAAAGAGCCTTAGACAGTGCTCACAACCCAAAAATTGCAATTTTTCTTGAAGAGTTAAAATCTGGCAAAGGTCGCAGATTTGAGCTATCTGACATCATTGGACACATAGTTGAATTTAGGCAAGTAATATTTTCAGTGATCGTTTTACCTATCACTTTATCAATTTCTTGCCTTTGGAAACTAAGTTCATTGTGGTTTTTAACTCCAGCACTGATCAACATGGGAGTCGTTTTATACAGCAGAAGTTGGAAAACTGTGGTGTTGAAGAGAAGGAGTTAGTGTTCAAAGAGGTTCTTCCACATACTTCTAAATTAATGACTGATGTATTTGGCAATTACGTAATTCAAAAGGTGTGTTTTAAAGTTATGTACATTGTTATTAACTATTTTATGGTTGTCAGCAATCTGTTATGCTCTAATTTGTCTGTTTCTCCTCTCCTGTGCATAGTTTTTTGAGTATGGAAGCCCTGAGCAGAGGAAAGAACTTGCAAATTGTCTTCTTGGTCAGATACTGCCTTTAAGTCTTCAGATGTATGGCTGTCGTGTAATCCAAAAGGTGTGTAATTTGTATTGATTCTCATAACAGTAAGACATTGGCCTATATTTATATCAGTTGTTTGTCTTGAAAGCTATTGCAATCTGGTTACAAGATATGCTCATGGATTTTATTCAGTGTGTGAGGCTTAGGATCTCTTATTGAGATTTATTAATGATCTAAATAATTGAAGATCCTACTAAAGAATTTGCAAGAAGTCTGGCTTTTTGCAAATTACAATCTGAAAATGGGGCTGCTTATCTCAAAATTTAATCTTTTCTTCTTGTAACCAAGTGTAGTTCCTGGTATAACTGACAAAATCAGTTTGTTTGCAATAGACAAAGATTAAAACATACGGTCTGCTATTTGTTTTCCATGTCAAATACAATTTACATAATTTCGTATGGTTAGAAACTCTGGTTTTTGAAGGGCAACTTTTTCACATATCTGCAGGGGGGATTGGTGAATCATTGTCAACATGAGTTTATCATGTGTAAACAATGGATTGTAAAAGGAAGGAAGTAAGAGGTTTTAGAAGAAAAATACCATGATACGAGCATGTTCTTTGTGCTCCCTTTCTGCATAGATACTCTCACTTGGAGAAAAGGAAAACTGAATATTTAATGTTTTTTTTTCAATACAAGCTCTCCCCGTCCCCTAAGTGGATTGTAAAAGGAAGGAAGTAAGAAGTTTTAGAAGAAAAATACCATGATAAGATCATGTTTTCTATTTTCAAGGGGATTTAGTTCGGTATGGTACAAGGTTTAGTTGGGGATCATAATCTAATTCTGTTAATGACAAATATCTAAGATTAAAAACAGAGAGAAAATATATGTTTAGAGGGCTTGAAGAACCCTTCTCATGTTGTTCTATTTATATTGATAAAGAGTTGATATAATAGGCAGATCGAAGGTCAAACGGCTGTCCAACAGGTCACTCAAGTTTAAATACCTGGGAGTTAGAGAGGAGAGTTTCCACTGTATCATTCTAATTCTCTAGTTTTCTATCACACTAATACTGAGTGGAGTTGTTTAGCCTGTAAAATTCATTTGTTCTTATTTCTTTCTAATATAATTTTCCAACAATCTTTAAACTGTCTTATCCTTTTTATCTACTATTGCATGAGTCTTAGATTGCTTGTACTTGGTGCTCAGTTAATGCTTCTTCTAAACTCTGAAATTTTATTTTTTATTGAAGAAGTTGAAAATAGATAAAAGTTATAGATACAGATTAATACTTGAGTTGAGAACTTATGCTAATAGGGATGTAGGCCAATTTGTTGACCGTGTTAATGGGCCTAGGATTTTATTGATTTACAGTAGAAGAAAGCATGGATCACATGGAGAAGAAAGTGGGGAGAAGAGTTAGTTAAGGGAATGGAGGGGAGGGGTTTGTTACAGAGAAAGAGACTGGAGGATAGTGGGGAAGGAGAAGTCCAGATGTGGAATCTGGCTATTGTGACTTAGGCTCTTAGTTCTTGGAGTAATGAGATTTGTTTCTTTTCATTCATTTTCCCTATATTTGGAAATACAAGTTTTCCCAATTTATTCCGTGTGTCGGACTGAATTATCATTTCATATTTATCTCAATTTTGTGCCTGTGCAGGCTCTCGAGGTTATCAATCTTGAACAGAAAGTTCAGCTTGTTCATGAGCTAGATGGAAATGTCATGAGATGTGTCCGTGACCAAAATGGGAATCATGTAATACAGAAGTGCATTGAATCTATTCCAACTAAAAACGTTGACTTTATAATATCTGCATTTCGTGGTCAAGTTGCTATTCTATCTATGCATCCTTATGGTTGCCGAGTCATACAGGTAAGGTTATTTATTGCAGTTACCTTTCCCATAAAGGAATTGACGCTTCTCTGATAGTGCATTTAGTCCCACGATAATATTTCTTGTAGAGAGTTTTAGAGCATTGTTCGGACGAGGTTCAATGTCAATTCATTGTGGATGAAATCTTGGAGTCAGTTTTTACTCTTGCTCAGGACCAGTATGGTAATTATGTTGCTCAGGTTAGTTACTATCTGTCTCATGCATTTAATTGTAATATTGATTTTTAGCAGTGGGTAGTGCGTTGTGTTGCATGGTAGAAACTGAATAAAATTGGAGGTATAGACATGGCCTTTCTATCATTTATACAATTATAAATAGCATCATGTTTTTTCTATCTGAATTTTTTTTCTGTTGATTTCATATATTTCTATAATTTCTTGTTCATCTTATTTGTATTTCACCTCATTTAAGCAGTTATCCTATTTCAAAGAAATTCCATATAATTTATAAAGCTTTTGTTCTTTGATGATTGTTTTGGGCGAGGGAAGTTAGCTGGTCTTGCTTTGACATGCTCTCTATTGACTATCAAGAAAGCCATAAAGCACCTGTTATTTGAGCTGATGGATGTGAATTTGGCTAATTCTATTTAGATATTTCTGTTAAATATGAATTGGGTTCTAAATCACAAACTCCAACGGTATTCTACAGGGTGGGCTTTGTATTGTTATTCCAAAATATTGTCTTTCAAAATATTATTACAAGGTGGACTTAAACTTGCACAAGTGGTAGGGACTTGTGTCTTTTAACCAAGTGTTTTGGTACACTGGGGATGTCACTTTAGGTATTAAATTAAACGATTCTGCAATTTTTTATGTATAAAAAAAAAATACATACGCATGCTCACCGTAATGTAAATGAGAGATCTTAGATAAACATGTATGGAGCCCACTCTGGCTCACTCTTTTTCCAGGATGGTTCATATTGTTTTCTCATGATGGGCATGTGCAACTATTGTAGTATCAGTTTTGTAAATTTACAGGCAAATAATTTTATATTGTTCAAACTGCAGAGGAAATTACATTTTTTAAGAAAAAAATTGATTCATTTTTATGTGTGCTGGTCGTTGTCAATTGGCAGTGGTTGTCTATTATGACCTCACTACATTGTATGTGAGATAGGGAAGTACTGATGACTTGAGTTAGTAAAATTGTACAAAGGCTTTTTTGAGGTTTCATGAGGGAACGACCCAAATCATTCGTTCTTCAAATTAAATTTTGTACAGATTTTCTCTGTGCACTTAAATTCTTGTGTTTTAGGGATGTTCTAGGTACTCTTCTGCTTTCTTTGGCCTTTAATACTTGTTTTTTGTAGTTGTGTTGATTGATAATGCCTTTTCAAATAGCTTTATCTATAAGCTTTGAATGATATGGATAAATTCTGGGGTTTACTTACCCTTTTGCATTTTGCACATGGGGTATCTTTATGATGCTATGCTTATACCTTTACAGCATGTGTTGGAGAGAGGAAGGCCTCAAGAAAGGAGTCAAATTATTAGCAAGCTTTGGGGACATATTGTTCAATTAAGCCAGCATAAATTTGCATCAAATGTTGTTGAGAAATGCTTGGAGTATGGTGATTCCACTGAACGACAGCTGTTAATAACGGAGATTGTTGGACATGACAAACCACATGATAATTTGTTGGTGAGCATTAACTTTTCAAGTATGCATATTATTGCACATCTGAGTATTAAATTTGTGGACATGATACCTTTTTCATCTAGCTTGTTAAAGTAGCGTGCACTTGTGCATATAATTCTAAAATGACAACAGTCACCTGAAGAATCAATGAAATGAGTGTTAGTTGCTTGAAATGAGTGTTGATGGCTTGAAGTTAGTTTGAAATTTGGTGCTGGGGGCTTGTTAACTGATGCTGATGGCAAGTTATAACTTACCAGGAATTGAAGTAAACAAATGCAAAGAAACAGGGAAGGAAAAGAGACATTATTCTATGGTTTAACTGAGCCTTACATCTGAGGTTTCAGTAATTTTTCTTTTGAGAATCATGTTATCAACTTATTATTCCTTGTGATTGGTACTGTTTTTCAGAAACAAAAACAACATTTAACATTGTGTTGTTTGATATATATATATATATATATATATATATATATATATATATATATATAACATGCACCTCGAAGTTCACGCCAAGCTTTTGCATACATGCTGTTATGAAATTGAAATATTAAAATGCAGTGACCAGGAACTAGGATTCCTTTACTTTATGTAGGCTACTAGACTGTCTGACTGTTTATTATAATGTTTAGCTCATATATAATCAATGCGATCCTGATACCTACCCCAAACAAATCTGCTTAAACTGTCTGTCTTCTGGTTAGTAAGAGTTATGGTAAAGAGAGTTATAGTAAGAGTTAGCTCATATATGTCTGACTTGTATTCCCATTACCAGTTTTTTAATGTTGTACCTATAACTGGTACAAAAACCATACCAGAGGTTTTAGGGCTGTTGTATTTTGCTGTTTTATTTGACTAATCTAGAATCTTTCAAGTTGCATTTTTTTAGTTGATTTGAGGCACTAAAACTACACGAAGATCCTTTTTCCATATAATTATTATTATGCTGGCATTTAGTATTCTTGAGATCTTCTAAATTATTACAACGGTAGATTGTTCTTGAGCACTACATGTGATGTGAATTATGCTATATTTGGGGTTTGTACTCTTGCTTACTATCCCATGCTTGATTTAATTGTAGACAATGATGAAAGATCAATTTGCAAATTATGTGATCCAGAGGGTTCTTGAGATCTGTTCTGAAAGTCAAAGAGCAGTGTTACTTTCTCGCATAAGGCTTCATGCTCATGCTTTGAAGAAATACACTTATGGAAAACACATTGTGGCTCGGTTTGAACAGCTATTTGGGGAAGGTTTGTACACCTAGTACTTTGGTTTAGCTTGATTGACAATACACAGGGTTGTGGTTTGTTTACACAAATTATGATTACATTCTTTTAATATTATAACCAAATCCTGGTTTGTTTACACGAGACATGATCACATCTTCAAGGAATATGTAATGAGGCAGGTAGTACCAGAGAAAATGTGCTTGAGCTTTGCTAGGTGGTGCTGACTCATTTTTCGAATGTTGAAGGACTAATGTTTAATCTTTCTGGTTAGGGGTAATATAATCCAGTAGAAGAATTGATGAACTTTTGGATTGAAAGCATGCATCTCTTCAGAGCGTTTTAGGATTATCCTCAGGGATGTTATTGTCTTCAACATTTGCATTTCTTCTTAACATGGAAATGTTATCTTCAACTGATGATGGTGACAGTATTTAACAAAACTTATTGCTACTTGAACATGCCAAAATTCTAATTAATATCCTATAAGAACCACAGGCACTTCTTGGTAGAAGTTCAGATATGTATCATTGTCAGACACTACATGAAGTCTTCAAATATTTAGTTGCATTTTTATGATTCTTTTACTTTTAGAACTTTTATACCAATGTTGATTGGAATACATCATTATTGGAATACGAACGTTGAATAACGTTCGAGCTATATATATTGACTAACTTCAAATCCATAGATTGACTAACTTCTATTCCGATGTGATAAGTTGACGTGTGTTACCCCTTGAACTTGCATGTACTTAGAAAGTTAATAAATTGAATGCTTTATTTAGTTCTATTCTATAAAATTATGATATTATATTTTAAATATTAGTTAATAATTATTATTTATTTATTCTGATTTAACAAGAGTTGAGCAATTAAATCTTGAATGAGTACTTTAACTAGTTTGATAACAAATTTAGTTTTAAAAACGTGAGGGAAGAAGGGTGGGATTCACCTTTCTGAACCAAAGGAGAGAAAATGTTTTTTCTTTTGTTAGACATTTATTAGTTGCGTGTTAGACATTTATTAGTTGTATACCTATAGTTGTACCTAGTTTTGCACCGACCTTAATTTTTCATGTATTTTTGTATCAGTTCTTTATTATAAATAGAAGATTGTGAGAGGGATCTCAATATAGCCCTCTTAAAATATATTTTTCTGTTTTAATCTCGAGTTGGTATCAGAGTGGGTCGATTCCGTTTTGGTTTCTGTCTCTTCTTATCCATCGGTATTAGTTATTGTTGCCCGCATCTATCTGGTGTCGTTTGCCGCTGTATGCGGTTATATAGTCCCTATCTACAACACTGTCAGCCACTGTTCTTTGCTATTTCGTCGTTGCCTACCGTTGCAATTTTGTTCGATGACCACCAGATCTAAATCGTCTCTTTAAGCGACTACCAACCTTGACGGTGTCGAGGACGAGTTCTATGTTCACTCGCCGCCTTCTACTCGTTGGAACGTCATCGCACCACCTCCAAAGTTGTCGTCGGACCCTCTTCTCTCTGATCTGACCCTCAAAACATTATTTCAATAAAGTCCAAAAGCCACCCTTGTGGAAAGGCACCTAGGGTTTTCTATTTTCCTGACTATTTTTTGTCCCTTAATCATAAATTAACAAAAGAAGAAGGTGAATTATTCTCCAATCCAGAGAAGTATGGGAGGCTGGTTGGAAAACCAATTTATCTCACTATTACAAGGTTGGATGTATCTTTTGCACTTGGAATGGTTAGCCAGTTCATGAAGGCTTCATGTGCTAGCCATTGGAATGCTATCATTCACATCCTAAGATATGTCAAAAAGGCGCAAGGGTTGTTATATGAAGATAAAGGAAGCTTTCGGGTCTTTGGGTACTGTGATGCAAATTGGGTAGGTTCGTCCATTGATAGATGATCTACTATTGGATAGTGTTTTCCTAGAAGGAAACGTTATTTCATGGAAAAACAAGAAACAAAATGTAGTAGCTTGATCAACTGTTGAAGCCAAATATAGGGCAATGCCGTCACTATCATGTGAATTTATATGGGTGAAGTAGTTCCTTCAAGAGTTTAAATTCTGTGACATTCGGACTATGAAGATGTATTGCGATAATCAAGTTGTTCTTCACATTGCATCAAATCTAGTGTTTTACGAGAGAAATTGATTGTCATTTTGTTCGTGAAAAGTTGTTGACAAAAGAAATATGTATTGAGTTTGTTGGATCAAATGACCAACTCAGATGTTATTTGTTTTAGGCTTGGTACGTTCTAGCTTGAGAGGGAATGTTAAAATAATTACATCTATGTATCATCATTAAGTCTAAGTAGGGTGTAGTGTGCTAGAGATTTATTAGTTGTGCCTACAGTCATACCTAGTTTTGCACCGAGGTGTCTAGTAGAGTTCCTTAATCTTTCATAGGAATTCTTTATTATAAATAGAAGATTCTGGGAGGGATCTCAATATAGCCCTTTAGAAATATATTTTTCTATTTTAATCTCAAGTTTTTTATTCCTAATTTTGTTCTCTCTTCTTTCCTCTGTACCAATGAATGTGTAAGAGTACATATTTTATGCTTTCTTATCCCTATACTTTACGTGCAGAGAACCAAAGTCCTGGACCTTGATGACAAGCAAGGGTCTTGTACAATGCGTCTGTGGCCTGCAAACATAACAACTAACATGTATTTCTCTATCACAGGTGATAGATGAGATATTGATCTTTGGGCTTCCGATTGAATAAATCAATGCTACTGTGTCTTCATATATGCTGCACCTGGATAGTTCCGATATTCATGGCTTCAACAAATGTTAGTGTATGCATATATGTTGTGCACTTAATGTAATTACGTTATTTAAGTGATTGGTTTGTAATATTGCTTGAGTATAATCAGTTGGAAGGAGAAATCCTTCGTGATGTAAATTTACTGGATCTTCTCTGCTTTACAGTGAGTTCTATAGGAAAGAACTGGGATCAACCAAGTGTTTGTCTCTCCTTCATATCGGCTCCCTCTTCCTTAGGGTTTGAGTATTGATTTAATTGAACAATTTACGCAAATTAGTGGCTCTTTTAATACTCCATTTGTCCGAAGGATGCTTGTTGATATTTGGATGTTGTCTTTAACAGGTGAAGTTGCCTACTTGTGCTAGATTTAAAGAAATGGTGTTATACCCAAAATTGTGTTATACCAAAATTATTATTGGTGCTTGAACACCAGATAAAATCAAAAGTATGCATTAAGTTCATGCTGGAATGATTTCATTTTCATCTTAAGATTTTGATTAGAGCTCGACATGAGCTGCGAGCTTGATGTGTACTAAGCTTTCAGTTTTGCGATTAAAACTCAATTGATAAATTTGATCAAATTATCATACGATCTTTCATGCAATGAAGTACCTGAAGTTCATACATACACAATTTACTCGTGTGTACGTAACGGGTGGATCAAAGACGTGAAAAACTTTTCAAATTAAGCACATGAACATAAACTTCAAATTTTGCTCCTTTTACATTGATATTTCAGTAGATTTTAACTTTCAAATGCTGTATGCTGTTTGCTAATGATAAATTAAAAATATGAACGACGCTTCTGAACATGAGAATAGCTACAGAAGTATGAAATGTGATAAATATGAACCCATAAATATTAGTCAGATTCTATAAGTCAAAACTAAGAGTGTCAAAACTACAATATTGATTGATCCTCACTGAAACGATACTTGTACTCTGGAATTGTGAGCATCAACAATTAAATGCATACGTTTGCCAAATAATACACACAACTAATGACACAATGATATTTACCTGTTTTTATAATTAAAAACAAATACAAAATCATAATCCTAAATTGCACAAGAACCAAAAAAATAAAATAAACAAAATTGATATTCGGACATTCTTCATAAATATCCTTTAAGGCTCTCCATCGAAAAAAGACTTGGTACAGAGACAAATGGCAGACAAGATCAAAATCGGTCCTTCCTTTTCCGACCAGTGTACTTGCTATCCTGAGGGACGGCATTTCCTCTTCTTCTCATCTGCTCCTTCTTCCTTAGTATCCATTCCTTTCCCTTCCCACTCTTATTGTTCTTTTTCTGTTTCTTCCGCGGTCTATGCCTATCTGAGATGCATACCTGATGTTGTTTTGTTTTTTTTATTAATAAGTAAATAAACTACTCATAAAGTTAATACTCAAGCAATAATAAATGTGGTAAAACTCACTGTCTGATTTTCTTCATCCTCACTGTCCTCGTCAGAGCAACTTTCCCCATCTTCATTTTTACCTTTGGCCACGGATGAATTTACTGAACGTTGACCACACGTGAGAACAAGGAACTCTTTTCTCCTCTTAGAACTACCATAAGTCAATTGTTCTCCAATTAGTGAAACACCATGCTCAAGAAGGCTAGGTAATGATTCTTTTAAAGAAAGCATAGCTAGAAAACAAATCAAACAAGCAGTACACCTCGCAATCAAACATGACCGTTTTTCTCTAGGAGTTTATATAATTGGTAATAAATCTATAACTATATAAAGCAAGGAGAGAATCAACTATGCACTAATGTGTGTTCAGATATATTACACATTTCTGTTCATCCTTCACCCAACTTTGTCTATAGCATATGATAGAGGCCAGTGATGGAGCCACATTATGGCTAGGGGAAACGATTTCTTTTAATAAGCTTTTTAGAGTAGCCAAGATAAATGTGATTGTCTACCGAAATTTCTTTTTGATATTGGAAACATTGACAAACTTAACTTTTCTTTGATATTGTTATGTATTCATTATTTTGGAGAATAGCATTGATCTTATGTCACTTCAATAAATATTCCATGGCTCCAAACCCAAGGGATGGAATATATTTTAAAGTATACAGCTTAAGATGGTTCATTTTAAGATATGTAATCAATTTCAGCTGATTCTCACAATAATGCTAAACCCCTAAACCCTATAACAAGAAGAAATAATAGAACAAGGGAAAGGAATATAAGTTGAGCTTCTTCTACTTTTTCACAGTACAAGGTCAAATATATTTCAACAGATTCGAGTGTAACATGACTACAATGACCAGAAACAATAATTATAGCACTTACCAAACACAAGAAAACAAGTTAAAAAGTGTGCTGTCTTGTAAAACACTATAATATATAGAACAATTTTCCAACACATTTTTTTTATGAAACAAATTAACATAGCAATATATTTCTTCCTACCTGTGTGGAAAATCGACCACTATACCACCAGCAAATCCAGCATGCATTGCAGCATTTAAAATCAATTCACGCTGGTCTATATTTTCAGGATATACTTGAAACACTGCTCTGGCTCCATTGGATAAGCATTTATATAAAGATGTAAAAAATGCCCTACACAAAAAAATGAGATTATATATTATTAGAACAGGGAAAAGGAGATAGGTTCCAGAATAATTGAATCTCTCTGTAGTGAGATTCAAAGAAAGGTGGAACTCTAATTCCCTGTATTAGCTTAAGAAGCCAAAATACAAAAGATTAGAATAATGAAAAGCAGCACAATGAACAAGTAAAGGTACATACTTCAATCTTAATCGAGGGTTGTGAGAGGACTTATCAGCATTGCATAACCACTGCATTATCATATCAAATTTTGCCTTGTCATACAGATATCCACAGGATTAAGAATGAAATACAATGCTCCCCCCAATTAAACTTTTTAGAGAAGTAGTACCTATTCAAATAAAATTAGGCCTTCCCCCAAAAAAATAAAAATGGAAGTGCATGATCCAGGCATTCAAAATATATAACTGTACATTTCATATATCATAAGTTACAACAGAGTATGGTCATTTTTACTGAGAGCACACCTGAACAGCAGATATACTGATGGCCCCGTCAATGACTCCAGGACGAACCCCTAAACCCTGAAATCATATACAAGGCGAAAGAAAACATGTAAAGTGAGAAGCAGACATGCATCATATTGCAGCAAACAAGCATCATGAAGGTAATCACACACACAGAGAAAATGTAAAAAAAAAAAAAGAAATTAAAAAAAAGAAGAAGAAAACAGGTAATTAACATACCTGACCCATGTCACCAAGTAAAAGGTCCCCCTCAACCTCCCGCTCCAACGCAACATCTACCAGTTTAACATAATTAATAATATTAGCAAAAAATAACAAAAAAGCAAAACATATAGGACTAAAAAAATAATATTTAAAGAAAAAATAAATAAAAGAAGAACAAACATAACATACTAAGCATAGATGCTGAAATGTCAAGACCTATCCAATGGTGTCCATTCTCTGTGAGTGTCTCGCCGCTAAGTCCCGAACCACAACCTACGTTTCAATATGAAATTTGAAATTTGTCACTGTCCATTCACAAATCATAAAACTTTGACGAGAGAATAATCAAATCGAATTAAATTAAATAAGATTAAATTACCTATATCAAGGAGTAATTTTGGAATGCCATCATCAGGTAAAGCAAGTAATTCAAGGGCTCTCTCTGACAACGTTGCCTTTTTGGCACAGATAAATTAACAAATAAATTTCATAAATAGAGAAAATCAACTACAATTGAGGATGCGAATAGAAAGAAGAAAGGAAAAAAAACCTGAATTTGAACAATTCGGGAAGAAGAGGTATACTTTCGAGCTTCAAAATCGTCGTAGAATATTTCAGGCGGCGCAATCACCTCTGGTCTGGACGCCATTCTTTCACAACTCCAAAAACCCTAAAACCCACACACCACCACTACTCCATTATATTTTCACTTTCACACATATACTGCACTTTATTATTTATTAAATAATAAATAGGGAAATAACCATATTTTTTATTAATTAAAATTTCAAAAAGTTTAGATTTTGTTCTTTTATTGTAGTCATGATTTTAGAATTTTAAACTATATTTTAATTAAAAATAAGAGATAAATAGAGTGAACATGTTAAAGATGGTGCTTTCTAACACAATATATCACCAATTTTTTCATTTTCTGAACTTTATTATTAACTAGTTTTGAAATAAAAAAATACATTACACTTTTACTTTTCTATTTTATTTTAATAATATAATTTTTATTTTATTTATTGAAGACAATTATAATTGTTAAGGTTAAATTAGATGGTAGTAAAATTTTGCATCTCTAAAATATTGTACTTTTTTTTAATAATTTCACTAATTACTAATTATTATTAAAAAAAATGGCATCTTATTTTATTTTTTATAAACCAAATTAATTGAATTTGAAAAATTACAATAATAAATTATTCAATATATATATATATATATATATATATATATAAAGAAGATATATTTAGTGTCTTATTTTATTTTTTTCAATTTTATCTTCTTAATTTTTACTTTTAAATTGTTCATAATAAGAATACTATTTTCAGTTTTATCATATTAATACTATTTTTTATTCAAATAATTACTTTTTATATAATAATTATTTATATTTTTATCATTTTAGTAACTACTGTTGTAAATTTAAATAATTCCTCATGATAAAAAGTTTATTTACATACCATTGTTTGTAATATTTTTTTTATTTCAATAACTAAAATTTATTTTATTTATATTATGTCTATAATTATATATAATTTTTTTTTCAAATTTACCTTTTTAACTATTACTTTTAATATTGGAATAGTTATCTATAACAATACATAATTTCGGTGAAATATAAATTAATTTCATATATTAACTTAATAATATTATAATATCATCACCTACTAATGTAATATTATAAATATTTAAAAAATATGTACGCACATGTACGATAATATTAACCTTAGTATTTAGTTATTGTTATAATTTATGTGCAAAAGATTCAAATATTATAAAATTATAACTCTAATATTGGTAATTGGATGCTAATTATCTAAGGCTTTGAGTTTGTATTAGGAATTTCATCCTAGTCATATAATTTGATTCTGAATTATATTTATATGGGTTTAGGTAAAAAAAAAAACTCACAGATCAAAAAAGTTTTCTGTTGAAAAAAATCTACAGAGTTAAAATATTCACAAAAACACATATAGTTTAAGACTAATTCTTGGGTCTTCTTTTTTAAAAAATATATTAATTTTGATTAAAAAAATGCAATTACTTCATAATTTGTTACAAATCTAATAAGTGTTTTTAACCAGTATATATACAAATATTTTAATCAAATTAACACATTCTTTATAAGGAATTTTAACGAATCACTTGCTTATATAAAAAAATTATAAAAAAACATATCAGACGTTGAAATTATTGAATGACTAAATATACTTTAAAAATATATAAGATAATTATTTAATTCTATTGAACAAAAAATTCATCTCAATCTAAATCAAAACTAAATAAAAAATATCAAATTGAAAGTTTAAAATAATAAATTTAAAAATAATAAATTTACGAATATTTTTATTATATGTTTTTTTTATTAATGTATGACTTAACTTTATACTTAAATTCTATCAATTATTTATTTTTCTTTAAATATATATATATATATATATATATATATATATATAAATTAAAAAAACTTTAGTGTCAATTTTATTATAATTAATCAAATATTCTCAGGTTTTGATAGATTCCATGTTTAGTAAAAAAAAATAATATGATAATATTAACCAAATTGATAATATTTTTTTATTTCAATAACTAAAATTTATTTTATTTATAACTTGAAAATATGTTTATTTACACACCATTGTTTTTTTTATTATTAATTTAAGTTATTAAAACATATTTTTTTATCATAATATTATTAATAACTCAAATGATCCCTATTTTGGTGAAAAATTGTTAATTTGGTCTTGTTTTTAAGTTTGTGTCAATTGTGTTCTCAAATTCGTTAATGTGCATAAATCAAATTCATTTTTGTTGACATCGTTAAAATGATTAATGTTGACTAATTAAGCATGGTTTAGTGGCAATTTATGCATATGTGAAACATGAATATTTTGTGATGTAGAAATTTAGGTTGATTAGAAAAATAAGAAAATTAAAAACTAAATTAAAATATATGGGCTTTCTCTATTTAGGAGAAGATGATGAAAAGACGATTTGGGGATTCCTTGCTATCTACAAGTGAAAGTAAAAAATCAAACTTCGATTGACAACAAAGTGTTAGATTTTTTATTGAAGGTGTGCATGTCTTGATTATGTACCATTTTATGTGTTAATTTTGGGTTTTTGTCACTATTGTGTTGTGTGATTAGGTTTAGGGTTAGTATTTTTTTTTGTTTTTCAATGTTATCCTTGCTGTAATTTTTTATGTGATGTGGTTGAGTTAGTAGTTGTTTATGGAATTAGTTAACTGTGGTTGTCGACCATTATGTCTAAACGTGTTGAAGTTGTGGTTCCCCGTTTTAAATTTGTCTTTCAGTATGTTGGTGGTACGGAATGTAATGTCTCTTTTATTCTTTGGATATTTTCATATTTGTCAGGAATATATATATATATATATATATATATATATATTAGTTGAAATGTACAAGTCAATTTTTGAAGTTGTTTCACCATTGATGAAAAGTTTGTGAATAATGGATCATTTAAATATGTTGGAGAAACCAATACTTTGTCACGTGATCCAGATAGATTGAACTACTTTCACAATCTGTCAATTATGAAGGAGACGAGTTATTTCAATGTGAAAGAGATGTGGTATTCAGTAAGTGGAGGTTCTATGTTAGAATGAAGGTTGGAATTGCTCTTTGATGACAAAGGTGCATATGTCGTATGGTGAACATTATCACAGTCAATAGTCAAATTCACTAGTATGTTGTACACATAGTATCCAAACCTCAAATAGTAGATATGTTGAAATATTTTCATATTGAGGGTGATGATAATAAAGGTAGTTATATGGATGAGGTTAAGGGTGAGGAGGAATATGAACATGAAGTTGATGCGGAGGGGGAGGGGGAAACTGAATTTGATGTGGGAGGAGGAGGGTGAGGGTGAAGGTTATGATGACTTTGATCTGAGTAGTTGAAATGAAAGGGGATGTTTTGAGTGAAGAAGAACTAATGGATGTTAATATTCATGGAGATGAAGTGGAAAGGTGAATTTTGGGAAAGTAATGTCAAAGTTGAAGTTGAATTTGGTGAAGAATATGTGGTTGGACCAAGTGGGTCTTTTAGCCAAAAGTCAAATGAAAATATGAAAGTTTAAATAATGATGAGTACAATGATCCAACAAGTGAATATAGAGACAAATATGAACACTTCGAGATATTTTCAATGGCCAAAAAGTGTGGAAAGACTATAAATAAATCAAATACAAAAATTTATATTCATTTTTACATTTATAAAAATATTTATATTCAACTAGTTAAAGAGATCACATTTTTTTATCTTGAATTAAAATGGACTCGTTTGAACGAAAATATGTTGGTTTAAGCGAAAATGTGCTTGTTTAACAAATATTAGATATATTCGAAAATGAAGTTGTAGTTTTACTTTTGTTAAAGTGTAAAATTCTTTGCTTGAGTGAAATATGACAAAGAATAAGATTATTTTCAGCTCTATTTTTCTTTAGTATTTTTTTTTAAACAGCAAAAACAATAATAACAAACACAACAACAAAAATAAACAAAATAATAATAATATTATAACAAAAATAACAACAATGATCACAATAATAACAATAACAACACAAATTATATTATCAACTATTAAAATGACAATCATAATCATTATTACAACACCAAAACAATGTCAAAGAAAACAATAATAATAATAAATTATTATAATAGTAATACTAATAATAAAAGGCTAATTGCCTTATCACACCATTAGCTAAGAAAATAACTCTATATCTGTCACATTGTTCTACTTAAATGTTAATGTTAATATTTTGATACACAATATTTTTTTTATTTGATACTATTTTTCTTTTTTTATTTATTTATTCTTAAAAACTCAACTTTTTTATAATTATTTTATTTTTATAATATGTATCAAATAAATATAAATATGTGTCATAGTGACTAAAAATAAGTCAAATGTCATACTTTATTATGATATTTAAGCTACTGCTAGGATTTGATTCCATTGCATTTTCAGGTGCTTGTATACCTGGGATTGATAACATGTGACGACTAGATGGCTTCAATACTCATCCAGCAAAGTGCCCTGGTGAGGGCAGGGTCCATATCATGCCCCTTAAAATCGTCAGTGGCCAATAAGATATCTCTATTTTTTATGCTATATATATATATTTGTGTTTTTTTTTATTAAGTATTGGTTACAGGTATTGAAAAAGAAATGTTGACTAATTTTCTTATATATTATATTATAACCTTTTGGAAATCTTTAAAAGTCGAGTTGTGTTTAACAATTAAAAAGATGCTTATAAAGTAATGCAAAGAGGCAATGTGGGTGATTACATCCATCTATATGAACCTCTTCAATCGTTGATTCACCGTCGAAAACCTTTTATCTTGTCTGAGAGAAGCCAAACATGTCCGTAACGGTGAAAGCATGCTGCACTGTGCGGCCAATGGAGGCAACATGGTGCGGACGCCTAGCTTTATCTGAATGGGATCAAACAGGCAAAATAACCCACGTGCCCTTTATCTACTTTTACCGTCTTCCACCAAACTGCCTCTCTCAATACAACACCATTGCTTCCACCCTGAAGGACTCATTAAGCCGAGTCCTGGTGCCGTTTTATCCACTTGCCGGTCGTTTGCGTTGGACAAACAATGGACGTTTAGAAATTGATTGCAATGCCACCGGCGTTCGATTCATTGAAGCCGAATCGTCATCAACCTTACAACATCTCACTGATTATTCATCCTGTTCGGAACACCACTCCCTTGTCCCTGCTGTGGACTACTACTCCCTACCAATTCACGAGTTGCCGTTGGTTGTGGTTCAGCTGACGAAGTTAAAGTGCGGTGGCATTTGTATTGGCATAACACTTTCGCACGCAGTTGTGGATGGACCAAGTGCACTGCACTTCGTATGTGAGTGGGCAAGGCTTTCACGGGGCGAGCCTCTGCATACGGTGCCATTCCTTGACCGGAGAATTTTGCGTGCTGGGGAGCCTCCTTTAGTGCCACTAACAAAATGTCACGTTCACACGGAGTTCAATGATCCGCCCTTCATGCTGGGCCGAACTGATAACAGGGAGGAAAGGGAGAAGGAAACCACGATGGCTTTCGTTAAAATAAGCAAAACTCAAATTGAAAGATTGCAAAAGAGAGCAAATGAGAGTTCGCCTAGGCCTAGAAATGATCGTGGTTATTCCCGTTATGAGAGTGTGACAGGTCACATATGGAGATGTGCAAGCAAGGCAAGGGAGCACAAAAAGAACCAACCAACAGTTCTTACTGTTATAGTTGACTCGAGGGGTCGCATGAAACCTCCTTTGCCAGAAGGGTACTTCGGGAATGCCAATTTGGATAGTGTTGCATGTAGTCTTGCGGGTGATTTGGTGTCAGAGCCTTTGGGGTATACGGCGAGTAGAATAAGGGAGGCGATTGAGAGGGTGAACGATGAGTACCTGAGGTCGGGGATTGAGTTCTTGAAGAATCAGGAGAATATAAGAAGGTTTCATCAAGATCTTCACGAAGAAGGGAGAGAGAAGGAGCCTTTCTTTGGGAACCCGAATTTGTCTGTGGTAAGTTGGTTGAGGTTGCCTTTCTACAGCATTGATTTTGGGTGGGGGAAGGAGGTTCGTATGAGTCCAGCAACCCATGACTTCGATGGAGATTTCGTGCTTCTTCCTGATCCTGATGAGGATGGCTCTATGCTGGTTTGTATAGGTCTGCAAGTGCTACATATTGATGCATTTAAGAAGTATTTTTACGAGGACCTTGCATAAGACTCGTGGGAACGCATGAGCCTATCCCAGCTGAAACAGAACAGCTTCGGAACTTAGCATAACCTAAATAAGCCCCGACCTTGTCACTTTTTCCTTCATGTTCTTCTGCATTTTTCCAAGGTAAAGTATAAGAAAATGTATCTTTCACTAGTAAAAACTTAAGTTTTTATAGCGCACATTATGCTACGGTTCACCAGAAACCGCGACATAATATTGTGCGGTGATATTTTCGAAAATAAAACGAACTTATAGGTCGCGGTTGTTCTGAGAACCGCGACCTATTCTCCAGTCATATTGTAATAAATTGACAGAGGAATAGGCCGCGGTTACTCATAGAACCGCGGCCTATTCCTCTACCAATTTATTGCAGGGGCTGATGGGAAATGTCATAAGGTTACAGGGGAAATAGGCCGCGGTTCTCAGAGCAATTGGGGGATTCATAACGTTAGGGAATAGACCGCGGTTGCTCTAAGAACTGCGACCTATTCCCTAATTTGAATAAAATTTAAATATTTAAGGGAATAGACTGCGGTTGGATGCTGAACCGCGGCATATAGTTTGAAAAAAATTTCAAAAATGTCATTTTCAATTATTTTTTTCAGGAGAATAGGCCGCGATTAAGTGGGGAACCGCGACCTATACCCCTTTATTACAGCGGTTAAGTTCTGAACTGCGGCATATTCCCCTTTTAGGTTAAAAAAATAAAAAACGTTGCAACAATATCGTCTTTTTTGAAAAAACTGATTCAGAGAGCGTTTCATTTAAAAAAGTGTGTCGTTTTTTTTTTTTTTTTAAAAAGTTCTTTGGCCACGGTTGTAGCACGAACGCGATCTATTCCTAGCCTTTTACCGCGGTTCGAACCGCGGCCTATAGTGGACCGATTTTATTTTTTTTTAAAAAAATGTTTTGGCTGCGATTCCTATTACAACCGCGGTCTATTCGCAGACCTTTTGACCGCGGTTCCAACCACGACCTATAATCACAGACTTTTTGGATATGTTGCAGTTCGTTAACCGCTATATATAAAAAAAAACAACTACGATCGTTTCCCTTTACTGTACTAGTGTTTAAAAAGGTTTGTTTAATAAAAATAGTGACATTTGTCAAAAAATAATGTTAAAGACAAATTGTTAAAATATCATGATCCTGTATATATATTCATATCTTGCATTCCTCTTCTTTTCTTTTCTTTTCTTTTCTTTTCTTTCTCGTCATGCATACCTAGTCATACTTGCCATTTTTTACTTATTTTTTTTAGTATAATCTTGTGTTTCCTTTCCTATCATTGATTATATATTCTGATTATGTATTAAGTTATTTTTTATATAAATTCTGATCACAAATTATGTTTTGCATCTAACATATTATCAATATTAATATATAATGGTTAAATATATTAATATATTTAATGATTAAATATATTTTTAATATCTAAATTTAAATTAGAGAGTATAATTCAATATAAATTTTATACATATTAAAAATAAATATATATATTATTTTTAAGCTAACAAAATTTTTCTTTTGGATTTTTTAAAATTATATTCTTTGTTAACATTTAAGATGAAACTTGTATGAAAACAACTAAAGCGACATTATAATCCACGTCCTCAAAAAAATTTAATGTATTTTTAAATTTAATATATCTGGAATATTAATAAATTTTAATTTTATATCAAAATTTACAAACTAAAAACATATTTAACTCATTTTTTAAATATTTTATTATTAAATTGTTGTGTTAAAATGTTGCAAATATATCAAATTAATCAATTAGTTATAATACTGCCAAATGACTAAATATGGTAAAATTCTTGAGGTATTGTATTGGCAACATTTATATTTAGGAAATATTTTTGACAATTTTCTAAAATTAAAGTGCCAGCAAAAATATTAGTTTTAATCATTAAATATTTTAAACGACTAAAGCAATAATCTAAGTATATTTCTGGAGGCCTAAATTGCGGTAAAAGCACGTGATATATTAAGAAGTTTAAAATGTTTATATAGCTAATCACCAATTCAATTCTTAAAATTGCAATAGGTGTTAAATTGTTACCTGAAATTAGTAAAATAAGCATTACAATGATTGTGGTGGCAGTCGATTAATTAAGTGATTTTAATACAATCCTCACAGTGATTCAAAGTAAAAACAAAAACTCTAGAAGGTCCTCAAAGGAAATTTGACCAACTAAATATGGGAGTTGATAATAAATCTACATAGCTTTTTTACCGTTCGATAATATAAATTAGTCATTGAATTTTTTAATCAAATAACGCATTTTCTGGCTAGCTATAGAAAAAAATGGCCAGCAAATAATTGTCTGTAATTTTTTTTTTCTGTTGTTTTGAACTAAAAACATTATAATTATTAATGATCAGTTATTTAGTCTTAAAATTGAAATAATAGGTCATGTTGATCTTATATAAGTAAATATTAAATAATTTCTGAAACTTTAAATTATCGATACGTCTATTTGGTTAAATCGTTATTAGTAGTTAAAGGGCCGGACTTATATGTTAAGTGTTTGGTTGGCATATTGGTTATCAGCTTCTCATACCTAAAAGTAATTGTAATATTGTAAAATCATTATTTTTTTTTCTTTTCATTAGTTTTTTTTTATCTACCAATGAGAAAATGTTACTATTGTAATCCTATAAAATCATGAAAAATGCGTAATTAATTAGAGACTAAACCCTTTTGATTAAGTAAGCGTGTTTAGGAATCTAGTCTATTCAATATTGTTAAACGATACCAACTAATAATAATGAACTACTTTGATTGATTACTTAACCTTTTAGAGTTTTATTTATTTATTTATTTAAGTTGGAAATACTATGACCAATCATCATAATTTCAAAACTAATTAAGTTAATAGTTTACAACTCTAGTAACTATTTTAGCACGCTAATTTAATTTATCACTGCACCTTTAAAATTAAGTTTGGGAGAATTTAATGAGTAGCTACAGTTAAATAAAATAAAAAAAAATTAACTATGTAGTCTATTAATTTTTCTTACTAAAACATGATTTTAAATTTCTGCATAAATTAGTTTTAATTTATAAAAAAATTACTATATACTTCATACTGATATTATAAATTAAAGTTCCCAATTTGGAGAGTAAAATAGTTAACCTTCATATTCATATTGAAAACATAGAAATATAAGGCCTGATTTTCCAACTTCATTAATTAACTTTTCTGGTACGATTTTTCCAAATTACTTGTTGCAATGTGATTACACAAATTGCAAAGTTATTCTCCTATTTTTAGTGAAGAATTTTCTATCCATAAATTGTAAATACGTTAGGTTTCTGCATCGAGATTCTTAATATATCATATACTTTAAAAAAGAAAACTTAACTATGACATAATTATAAATCTAAGATCATTTATTTTTTTAATAAATGATAGTTATATAAAAATAAATATTAGTATTTTGCAATGCGTGCTAAAATAGTATTATATATATTATACACTGCAGCATAGTTTGCATGAATGAATAACACAGCAGTAATATGATTTGCATTGGAATAGGGTGATGATAACTCAAGTTTTCCAGGTTTGTCTCTTTTCCGCGTGCAAGCCTCACAATGCGGAGGTCAAGGTTGCTGCATCACCAGCCATTCACCAGTCTTTCTCGCACCATCCCTTTTCTTTCTTTTCTTTACCCTATTATCTCTTCTCCTTAAAATTAAAATTAAATAAAAAATAAATAACAAAATTAAACTTCACTATCCTCATTTTTTTAGAAAAATAGATCTAGAACCGACTCAGAGAAACAGAACATGGAAAATAAACAAACTAGTTTACATGCATGCTAGCTATTTACCCACTGAAACCAGAGAAGAAGAAGAAGAAGAAGAAAAGAGAGAATGAACTTTCTCGCCTAGGTGATTGCTTGGTAACAAACAAGGTACTTGTGTTCATTTTTCACCTTCGCCTCGCCCCCGCATTTGGAATTCCATTTAGTGCTCTCGTTAATATATTTTGAAACCGTGTTTCATTTACGACTGCGCAATTTACAATTTGCATTCCATTCAAATTCTCAATTCTCGCCTCGCAGTTAATCTAATTAAATCTTGATGACGTTTGAAGGCATTGACGTTTTGCTTGAACAATAATTGAAGGCCAGAAAATGGTTACTTGAAAGAGGTCAAGGACAAGGGACTTTTTGTGTCAATGAAATTGAATTGAACTGATAATTTTTTTCTAGTCTTTTTGGTTCCCTTCACATCGGGTTTTGATTGTTTTTTTTTCTCCCACTTAGTTTCTTGAATTTTTGAAATTCCAGGAATATGGCCTGGAAACCGGAATGCGATTCATTGTTTGTTTCACTGCTTTCAGTGTATATTAGTTTTTTTTTCCTGGATTTTTCTTTTTCATTGTTATTCAAACAGAGAATTTCGAGGTTTGAAAATTGTAAGGATATGTGTTTTAGAGAATATGCAGTTTTGATTCCTATAAATTGCAATGGCAGAATTAGACTTAAGTTTTCTAAAATTAAATCATTTGGGCCTGCTGTCAATATATCATTTAATAGTGAACAAAAAATGCTTAATTTTCAAAAGTTGGAGGATGAAATCTGGGATAAAAAATTTGTAAGTACTAACATTGCACATTGGGGAAGCTTTATGGATAAAACAGGTGAATTTAAGTAAGGATATTTTATATATTTGTTGATTTTAGCTTGTTGTGACTTATTTGCTTGCATTCATACGAAACTCGTAGATGAGTTTATGTATTTTCAGACATTTTCCCTCTTTTAGTTGATATTATTAATAGCTGAAAAATTTCTTGAAACCACTGTTCCTTTGAGTGACATTCTCTGTCATTATTTTCTATCAAGGTTTGATGCTTCAGGCAAATTCTGTACATTGTCTTTACTGCATGTGCCCTGAAGATTTGTGCGTGTGTTCTCTTTTGAATAAACGTGATACTAAATATTTTAAGTCAGTCAGCGTTAACGAGGAATTATTTTGTGATCACTGAAAATGCAATTTCTAAAGTTAAAGGCATTCCCTTGAAAAAAATGAGGTAAGATAATCGACAAGGAAAATGGGATTGGAACACTTTGGCATTTAACGAGGTTAGCGAGATATTAGGATATGGCTGTTTTTACCAGCAACAATCATAGGTGATTTGATTATTTATTTGTATACTCATTGTTTCATTACGCTTAAGAATGTGTTCCCACGCATGTCAAAATTTGTGGAACATGAATATATTTAAGTTAATTCTTTGAGTTTTGTGAATTAATGGTTAATATTGCGCTGAGCACATTAAATGTAACCACTTGTATCATCAGTAAATCAATCTGTCTTCATATAGTTATTCTGAGCCAGATTTTCCTAGTTGAAAAAAGTCAGTGGAAGCCTTTTCATGTGCTTTTCTTACACCCACCATGGATCAATTAGATCTTTTCCGTTCTACAGGGCTTTCTTTCAGGGTAATTGTTTTCTATATTCAAGCTAGGTTGTGGAAGACCAAATAGAAGAAGAACAGTATGTCTGTTTCTATGAGAGATTTGGATCCAGCTTTCAAGGGAGCTGGCCAAAAGGAGTATCCTGCACTAGCTAACAATAATATATCATGCTGTTTAACAATTATCATATTTTCATCCTGGCAATGCATTCAAGGTTGCCGCTCGTTCATTAGATTTCTGTGCTTCTGCATTATTCTTCTTAACCATATACAGTGGACTTGAAATATGGCGTATCGAGAATTTTAATCCAGTTCCTATCCCTCAGTCATCTTATGGAAAGTTTTTCACTGGGGATTCCTATATGATCTTGAAGGTAAGTAACATTGTCCAAATGATTAATCATTCATAGAATGCTACCCTCTAAACCTTGTTGCAAGAAGCTAGTATTTCTTTTTATTTCTGTATTATATGGACTTACCTATCGTTCCCATAATGATGCAAATTGTATTGAGATGTCTTAGAATTTTGGGTAGGTTTTAATACCACATTAATAACTAGATTTTAAAAAATAAGCTTATAATATGAGGACTGTCAAAGTCTTATAAAGACTACATTGATTAAATATGTAGTCGATGTTAGATATCAATAATACACAATACTATATGAGGTTGATTTTGGTGTTTTTAATTTTATTTTCTTTATAAAACATGCATCATGTGAACTCTATGCTTTAAGAGATATATAAGGTTGTCTTGGTAGTAAAATTGAATAGGAGAGACTCGATTCTTCTCGCTAACAAAAGCTAGCATTAATTACTAACATTTACCAATATAAAAATGTAAACTCCATGCTTTAAATACCTGCAGATGTAAACATGGTGTCAGGATTCATGTGAATAATCAGGTCCTTTACATGAGGCTCCCACTATCATGGGGTCTAGGCAGGGTTATGTATCTTATCAAATATGCTATATTTATTACAACTGTGTGTGTAGCTCTCTTGCTTATGGTAAATCTAAATAATTTAAATTTTATATTATTATTTTACCATTTCACATTGTAACCCCTTAGTTTATAGTTCTGCATGGCTAGAATTAGACAAAGTTTATCACGAGCTTAGTCAGACTCAAGATGATTGTTGCCTTGTATAAGACAAAGTGATCGAGAACACCATCCATCTAATGCTAAATAAAATCCTAACTGATGCTGACTTGTTGATAAACTTCTGGTTATGAAGTTTTTTCTAATTATGAACACACAAATGTTAGTTTGCATGAACCATTCGCTGCACTAAAATGTGAGCATGTTTATGTTTGATGTCTTTTTCTTCTTCTTGTTGGGATAATTAGCAATTCCAATTTTAGATAGAGAGGTACATGCATAGGATGGGAAAACTGGAAGCTTAGAGATTTAGCTCACAAATGTATAAGAGTGTGGTTTTCTCTAAAAAGAGATTGTTGAGTTTACCATATAAGATTCGTTTTCCTCCCGCCAAAATATAAATTTAAAATCTTTGTTCGAGTCTCAATATCTTCCTTGGTATAACTTTTGTGTTGGATTTATGTCATTCTTCATTATTTTACTTTTTGCAGATAAATATTAGTCCGGTAGATTTTATTTTTCTTTAGTTTATTTTTCTTCCTGCATTAAGTATGCATTAATGTCTTTCCATGAGTATCTTAATTTTCTTTTTGCTTATCCTCTCCATGTAGACAACTGCTTCAAAAAGTGGTGCTCTGCGTTATGATATCCATTATTGGCTTGGTAAAGAGACCAGTCAGGTAAGTGTTGCTGTTTATATATTGCTATCCCCTCCAATAGTTTTTGGTTTAATATTTGATATTGTCTCCCTCGGTTCATTTTCTCACTGATGATCACAACTTTAAAATAGGATGAGGCTGGTGCTGCAGCCATCAAGACAGTCGAGTTGGATGCAGCTCTGGGAGGACGGGCTGTTCAGTATCGTGAAGTACAAGGCCACGAAACTGAAAAGTTCCTCTCTTATTTCAAACCATGCATCATACCTCAAGAAGGTGGAGCTGCCTCTGGTTTTAAACATGTGGAGGCCGAAAAACATCAGACACGGTTGTTTGTATGCAAAGGGAAACATGTGGTACATGTCAAAGAGGCAAGTTTGACCTTATTCCTCTGCCAACGGCTCGTTGATGTTTGAGTCTTTATAATATTATTGTGCATACTGTATGCCACACCGCATATGTAAACATTATTTTCTACTTGTTGATTAGCTATTTGTGTTGGTTATAGGTTCCATTTGCTCGATCTACGCTAAACCATGATGATGTTTTTATTCTGGATACTGAGTCCAAAATTTTCCAATTTAATGGTTCCAACTCATGTATTCAAGAAAGGGCCAAAGCATTGGAGGTTGTACAGTTTATTAAGGATACCTACCATGATGGGAAATGTGAGATAGCTTCCGTTGGTAAGTGTAAGTATATTTTACAGATTCAAACATGATTGCTTAGTATCACTAATTGGATATAAATGCTCGTGTTTCTTGCAGAGGATGGAAAGTTGATGTCTGATTCTGAAAGTGGAGAATTCTGGGCTTGCTTCGGGGGCTTTGCTCCTCTTCCACGGAGAACAGTCAGTGATGATGATAAGTTTGCTGATTCTCATCCTCCAGAACTACTTTGGTAATATGTTTTTCCTGTTTTCCCACTGGTTTTTTCATTTATATTTGCAGTCAGTATATTCCTTTCACTTTTTTTACCAAACGATACCTGGATGCGGTTTGCATATGTTAAATTTTATTTTTTAATTGTTTACCCATTGTTTCTGTTCCCCTTTTTAAAACTTATGGTGTTTATCAATGTAAGACTTATAAATTTAATATTCTTTCAACCAAAGTTGTATGTAATTCTGAATAGATGAAATTCATTTATTATACTGAAATGTAAAACTCTATGTTGCTCTAGTTATTGTGAAATTATAACTTTTCCAGTGTTGGCAAGGGGAAGACAGAACCTGTTGAAACTGATTCCTTGACAAAGGAATTGCTGGAGACAAACAAATGCTATATTTTAGATTGTGGGTTGGAGGTGTATGTATGGATGGGAAGAAACACATCTCTTGATGAAAGAAAGAGTGCAAGTGGAGCTGCAGATGTAACATCTCTTGTTTCTTTCTTTGTATTGTTGAGCATATTCTGTGATTTTGAATGACTTCTGAATCTTTGTGGACCAAAAAACAGAAGTTAGTCAGTGGCACTGGTCGACCAAAGTCCCATATAGTTCGTGTAATTGAAGGATTTGAAACAGTAATGTTCAAGTCCAAGTTTGATTCTTGGCCTCGGGCATCTCAAGTGATGTCTGAAGATGGTCGTGGCAAGGTTGCAGGTAGTTTTAATTAAATTTTATGCTTGTCATTGGACTGAATATTTTTCATCACCTTTAAAATGATTTTGTCAGTTCCATTGCCCGGGCCTTCATTATGTTCTCGTAATTCTCTACCTTTTTTTGTCACTTTCTAGCACTTCTAAAACGTCAAGGATTGGATGTCAAGGGTCTCTTAAAATCTGAACCTGTAAAAGAAGAACCTCAACCCTATATAGATTGCACAGGACATTTGCAGGTACTCTCTACTGGTTTGTATACAATAAACAATTATCGAAAATTTAAATTTCTTGATGTAACTTTTGTTGGTATTCATTTTAAATTCTCTGTGGTCTTGTATCTCTTAAATAATTGATTTCTTATATTGAAAGAATCTTTTGGAATCACAATCACTGTATCCATAATACTCCACCAGTCTCACAATTAGAGGCATACAATGCAGCTGAATGCACAAGAGGTTAAGATATGTGTTCTATCTTATGATAGGAATATGTGAAACCTGGAGTCTTAGACTACTTTATTAGATTTGATTTAGAACAAATTGATAGATGCTTAACATTTTCTGAGAGAAATGAACATAGAATAGGAAAGGGTTTTGATGTAGAATAAGCAGCATGACATTTCCTCTACAATCTTTTGGTATTAGTCCCTACATTTTCTTTACTTTGTATCAAGTCTGCATGGATGTCTCTCATCATATATACCAAGCTTGTTATAGATATAATCAATTATAAGACCTTATAATGATTTAATAAAATATATATGCTAATTGATCATTAGAATTAACAAACTCAATTTTGATATTTCCATATACAATCTTTTCTCGAATAAAATAACAATCAATCTCAATATGTTTGATACTTTCATGAAAGACTAGATTTGAGCTAATATGGAAAACAACTTTATTGTCACATATAAGTGTCATTTGAGTGACCTCTCTAAATTACAATTCTTTAAGTAACTGTTTAAGCCATATAAGCTCACAAGTAGCTAGATCTTGTTACATCATTTCGTTTCTTGCTCTTCCAAGAGATCAAATTATCATCAATGGAGACAGAATAGTCAGAAGTGGATCTCTTGTTAGAAGGAGAGCCTACCCAATTGTCATACAACTTAGGTGTGATTTGTGTCCATACATCAAACCTTTTCTAAGAGAACCTTTAATGTACTTCAATATACGAATCACAACATTCCAATGATTTGCACATGGAGAATTAGGAAATTAACTCACCACACTGACTCCAAAAGAAATGTCAAGGTGAGTAACTATAAGTTGGTTCAATTTTCCAGCTAATCTTCTATACTTCTCGAGCTTTGAGAGGGGCTCCCTCTGATTAGGTAGGAGTTTGGCATTAGGATGCATGGTTGTGTCAACAAACTTTGAATTCATTAGCCTAGTTTCCTTCAAATATCCAATGCATACTTCCTTTGAGAAATAACTATTCCATTGTTGGATTGTGCTACCTCAATTCTCTAGAAGTATGAGTTTGCCAAGGCTTTTGGTATGAAAGTGACTATGAGATGCCATGGTGATACACCTAGCATTCGAGTGACGGTAAAATACCGAATGATTTGTCTCATTGTGAGCTATGTCAAATTGTTGAACAACATGCTAATTTGTTGAACCAAGCCTTAAGAGACTGCTTGTGGATTTGCGGAAACGACTTCCAATTTAAAAGACTTTTTTTGAGCAACAAAACTTGGAGGTAGCCTAATACATAACTAATTTATAGAAATTCAAATTTGTCAATTAATGAAATAAAACAAGTAATTCAGCTATTCAAATCTATTGAAGTATATACTGTAGAGAAATTATAGAAGAATCAGTAAGGAAGAAATAAATTAGGATTTTGCTAATCTTGCTAATGTTTTGGGTTTTGATCCTTGTCATGAAAGTCAAAGTTCTTATATTTTCCTCTCATTTGAGTTTTTGTCCTATATTTTCTAGTCATTAGGCTAGGGATCCCTATTTCCCATGAAGAATTGGTTCTGTTGGAAGTCCCACATCGACTAGAGATAAGATCAAATTATAATATATAAGTGAGGTGCAAACCTCACCTTACAAGCCGGTTTTGTAGGGTTGAGTTAGGCTTTAAAACCCACTTTCTAACATGGTATCAAAGTCATGATTAGAGTCTATCCTAGCGAGTTCTAAGTGGACATTTCTGTTTCCACCCGTTGTCAGGCCATTATTGGACCACCCAATTTCTACTATCACGCACGAAATGTCTATACCTCGGCGTGAAGTGCAAACCTCACCTTACAAGACCCACTTTCTAATAGGTTCCTACTATAGTTTCTTTTTACTAAGGTATTGATCCTTGATGGACCAAATCTCAAATAGATAGAAACATTAGGGACCAAAATCTTATTTAGACCATTTTCTTAAAAATTTAATTAGATCAACTGTAAAATGATTTCTTTTTCTCTTTTTTGTATTTGGTGTAACCTCATTAAAGTATTGGAAAAAGCACTTCACCATAATACATTTTTGTGTTAACGAGTACAAGAAATTTCCCACATTCCACTGTTCAGATTTAGGGTTTAATGGAAAAGAATACAGACCAGTAAAGTCCCATTGAGTGAAATATGAGCTATTATCTACTAAAACCAATGTAAAAACTTACAACTATATCAGAAACAATGAATGTATAGAAAAACATGGAAAATATTATGTTAAAATTTGGGTACCTATACTCAACATCATATTTCGTTTTAGTGCCTATATGAAAAATTCTACATTTTGAGTCCTACATGAAAAATGTTTTTATGAATAGTTTCCTGCTATTTTCTGAAGCCATAATGGTGTGGGATGTTTGCTGTCTTGTCAAACTATTGTCTTATATGGTATTAGGAATCGATACAACAAAACCTTTGCCAAATTAATAAACATTTAGTCTTGTTATGAATTTTGCAAATGGTAAGGACCGATTTGTAAACATTTTTCCATGTAGGGACCAAAATGTACAGTTTCTCAATTAAGAACATGAAAACAATTTCATTAGGAACAAATTTTTAAATATTAACCAAAGATAAGAGGAAAGCAAAGAGAAACAGCTGGGGAATACAACTTCCATCCATTCCTTCTCAAAATTGTCCGAGCTCCCAATTTCTTCTATCTTGTAATTAATTAATCATAATCACCTTATCTGCAGCCTCCTTATGGATCACATTCACGCTTTTTATTAGCGTAATGACCTCTCCCACTTTCTGTTCTCCATTGTCCATGTGTCTCTCTTTTTCAATTTTTGGAATATAGGTTCCATACTTAGGGCCATGGCCTAACTACAGCAGTACTAATCCTTTTACAGAGTTTATGAAATTTACTTCAAAACTATGGTTGATACTAGGCAACAAGGTGAAAGTATTTTCCGAAGTTTATGAATGATTGAAGTTGATATGCTGCCCAATATTTTCTTTTTTTTCTTAAACATGTGATAGATGGTATCCTGTGAGAGTTTCAAAACGATATGTTTGTACTTCTCCCTATTTGGTTGGACTAATTGTAATTTCAGTGTCCTAGATTTGTCTTGCTTATTTGTTAGTGTTGTTAAGAAGTGCTTTATCATAATCACACAGGTTTGGCGTGTTAATAGCAAGGAAAAGATTCTTCTTCCAGCCACTGATCAGTCAAAATTTTATAGTGGAGATTGCTACATCTTTCAATATTCATATCCTGGAGAAGATAAGGAAGAACATCTTATAGGAACATGGGTTGGAAAGACCAGTATTGAGGTGAAAAATTTAAAGAGCTTTATTCTATTTCTTTTTTCACATGTGTGTTTATCATGTTATCTTTCATGTAAGCAAATCAGAAAATCTGACTGCAAAATATTCTAATGGAATTGAAACATGTATTAGTGAGTCACTACTTATACATTTCATTACACTGTACACAACATTGGTAACTTTTGGGACCAGAAAGGCCTTGCATAAATGTGTTTGCCTCCATTCCTTACAGAAGCTTTCTTTTGTTGAAATTAGGAAGAGAGGGCTTCAGCTCTTTCACTGGCAAACAAAATGGTTGAGTCAATGAAGTTTCTTCCTTGCCAGGTAATTTTTCTATGAATGTGTTATGTTCAATTTGCTGATAGATGTTTGTGTTTGTTGCTTGTATCCTTATTGACAGTATCCGTGTGTAATTAATTGAAGGTTCGTATCTATGAAGGCAGTGAACCAATTCAATTCCATGCCATCCTCCAAAGCTGTATTGTCTTCAAGGTTTGTGGGATTCTGGTATTGGGTTAACTAAGAAAAAAAAATCTTCTTTTTTATGAATATATTTGTTTTGTTTAATACTGGTCATGTACCTATCAGGGTGGACTTAGTGATGGATACAAGAATTACATTGCAGAGAAGGAAATTCCAGATGAGACATACAGTGAGGATGGTCTTGCATTATTCCGCATCCAGGGTTTTGGGCCAGACAATATGCAAGCTATACAAGTTGAACCAGTATGTCATTTTATGTGTTCATAGCAACTCTACATTTACGGGCATTTCAAACTTTTTTTTTTAAATTATACTGATTTTATTAAAGTTAAAATTACTGATTTGAACCCTATAAACAAATTTTATCTTTTGGTCCCTATACTTAAAACTCATACCTTTTCTTATGTATGCTACTATTTAATCTCTTTTAATTCCTATAACTTTACGTGTTGGAGGAAGACTTAAAATAGTATGTATATAGACTTAAAAGATTAAAATAATATTTATTGTGACTATAATAAATAATTTTTTATTATAGGGACCGAAAGATAAATTTTGTACAACTACACAGACTAAATGAGTTGTAAAATTACCATTCTCTTTAAAAATAATTCTTTTCGTATTCCTTTTGTCAACCAGGTTGCTTCCTCCCTGAATTCCACTTACTGCTACATACTTCATAGTGATTCAACTGTTTTTACGTGGTCTGGAGGTTTAGCAACTTCAGATGATCAGGAGCTTGTTGACAGAATGCTGGATTTAATTAAGGTCCGTTATGTTCTGAAATATGTTTAATACTTAAAATTTGATTCGTCCAAATCAAAGACCAAAAGGTTCTTTTGGTAAACATATTCATGTTGGACTAGCAGTTAAAAATGGGATATTTTTTGATGTTGAAAACGGTTAACTGTGAAGGTTATTTATAAACTTGGCGTTACCTATAATTCCTCTTAGTTCAGGTCCTGGGTTTTGGTCCAGGCAGGCGTTATCGTCCAAGCCACATTATCCATCCTGCGAACTATGTCTATATAAAAAATATATATCACTGTTTATTAATTAAAGCATATGCTTGGCAATTGACTGTAGCCGGATTTACCATGCAAATCACATAAGGAAGGAGTAGAATCGGAATTGTTTTGGGATTTGTTGAGAGGAAAATCAGAATATCCCAGTCAAAAGATCGAGAGGGATGAAGAAAGCGACCCTCACCTATTTTCTTGCGACTTCTCAAAAGGTGAGAACTAATTTTTTGTTGACCGAAGAGATTTATCTAATCTCCATCCCCAGTTACTTCTCTTCTTAAAGGCAAATGACTGACTTGTTTGTGATGGCTTCTTTCCCTATGCAGGAACTTTAAAGGTGTGTACACCCCGCTGATATGATTTTGGAATATTCCGAGTTATGGTGTGAAGGCATGTTAAAGAAGTTTTTGCCTATGTCAATATTTTATTTACAACATTTTAACTTTTAAGTTGCTTCTATTATTTAAAAAGTCAATGACAGGGTCCATTTTCAACAGTGATTCAACAGGATTGAAAAACAAGCTAGGAAAACCAGCAAGAATGATGGCCAGTGAAAGGTTACAAAACTGGGATAATATACAGTTTTGGAAGACACTTTTTAACAACCACATTTCTGTTACTCAAATCTTAGGCTAGAAAGATGATTTCTTTGGTTTTCATTAATCTGAGTGCTTAATTAGATGTCACGTGGTTAACACTTAAATGATAAACAGCAGACAGCAAACTGGTCAAACTTATATAGCGAGTAGTTGACATAATAATTGGCAAAAAAGAAAGAAACAATCTGATCCATATAAAAGCATCATATAGGACCTAGGACATAATCTTTCTACAAAGTGGTTATGGCCATCTTGGCTTCTTTGAAAGACTAACTGTGGATGTGGAATGCTTACAGAATGACTGGTCAGTGTGCTATTGATCACTTTTCTAGTAAGTAAAGGTGCATTTAAGATAGATCTAGATGGTGAATTAAACTGGGGTGTGATTTCATCCCCAATAAAATCTCATTGCTATGTCGTATGCTTTGCTTGTGAAGATGCAAATATTTGGATTTGTTCTGCGATGCATTAATCTGAAGCACTGTTTGCAGGTGAAAGAGATATACAACTTTTCCCAGGATGATTTGATGACAGAAGATATTTGCATCTTGGATTGTCACTCTGAAATCTTCGTCTGGGTTGGCCAGCAGGTTGACCCAAAGAGTAAAATACAGGCTCTAACAATTGGTGAGGTATAACTGGTTTTGCTTTTCCTGGAAGCTACAAACATTCTAGATTAATTTAGTGACTAGTTGTCTAATATTTGAGTTACATTATAAATCAAAATTCTTTCCACTAGGTTAATGTTCTTCTAGGTTTTTCATTTTTAATATGGATTTAAGTTTGACTATGACAACTCCTTCTATCATTATTAGAATACCATAAAGCAGTTTCAAAGTATTTTACGTTCTAGTATTTCTGAAACCAGGTGTACAATTTTTAACTTATTCTTTGGAATTATACAGAAATTTCTTGAGCATGACTTTCTTCTAGAAAATTTATCTCGTGAAGCTCCAATATATATTGTCATGGAAGGCAGTGAGCCACCTTTCTTCACTCGCTTCTTTAAATGGGAGTCTGCAAAATCTGCAGTAAGTTTCTCGATGTATACGTATAGCCTGAAATAGTCCTATACTTTTGGCTACTATAATAATTCCTTGTTTATGGTAGATGTTGGGAAACTCGTTTCAAAGGAAGCTTGCAATCCTCAAAAATGGGGGAGCGGCACTCGTACTTGTAAGTAATCTTTTATTTGCTTCCTTTATTACCGAGTAACTTTTTTCTGAAGAGTGGGGAATGATCACATTAGATGTCACGAGTGAAATAATTTTATCCAACGAGAGAATACTGTATGTTTATCCCATTGTTCCTTGGTAGCAGGGCTCCCCCCCTCCCTCATTTGATATACAAAGGCGGTGTCTGAATTTGAACCAAAACTTTTTGCAAATCCATCTAAATCTCACACCACTAATAGACTCTAGTGGGAAAGAACTAGTGCTTCAGCTGAACAATTGTTATCAAAATTTCAATTTTATATTAAAAATTTATCTCATTGATATACTTTTTCTCGTCAAGTTATATTTTCTAACCATTTATCACAAAACTTTCTTAGTCCGTGCTTGTTTTAGCTTAATATTTGAAAAATAATATATTTTTCTCAAAAGCTCTCTAAAATGAAGGGTAAAAGAATTATTACTTTTTCACAATAAGTTGAAATAAGGACACACTTAACTGTATATTATTCTAATGTTTCTATTTTTGGATTAGGCTTCTTTTTGAATCACAGAAATTTAAAACTTTGGATGAGCATGAATTAAAAAAATTGTTAAACTGGCAAAGTTTTTAAAGGTTTGGTAATATTAGTGATCTTGATTTATTTCCATGAATAAAGGTATTTAAAAGAAAATAAAATAAATTACTACTTAATACAACGGGTCAATCCAAATAGTTTTAACTTGGTCTACCAAAAGACGATTAGGGTGAACTAACTAGTCATAGTTGAACAGGTTGGCAAGCTAGTTTGATAGTTAATTTTTTTTTAATTTTTAATTTTTTTATTAAGACATAGTTCATTATATAAATGTTTTGTAAGTAGTTAATTGATTAATTAACATTTATAATTAGATGAATTAAAAAAATTATCTTTATATATTAAATTATTTTATTATTATTAATAATTAAAATTTAAATTATAAAGGTTAATAATGAGTTACAATATTACATATTTTTATTCTTCAAATAATACAATGCAAAAAAAATAATCTTTTAAATTATTATCTTTATTTTAATTTTTAATAATGAAAAGAGTTGTCAGACCAAAATGAGTTAGCGAACTAAAAGTAATAACTCGACCTACCAAATCAGTGGCAGGCTGGTGAACTACTTTACCACGTAATGTTTAATGTTTAAAGATAAATTGAATAGACTAGTTACTTTATTTATGGATTGAAATGTTAGATTTACTAGCGTATAAATATTATCCATTACTTTACTGTTGAAAAAAACAGAGGAAAGATTGGTGAATGACATTTAGATTAGATTAGACATAAGGTTTGTCTTAAGTTCCCATACTTTCTGAATCCAGTTCTACTCCCAAGGAGAGAGCTAAAGTTTAGACTTGGAGAAGACAAATGTTTGAAGGACCTCCTGTCGTAAAACTAAAATAATGATAAACAAAAGAGTGGTATAAGCTTTTGAAATGAGTCTACCAAGAGCCAATGCTGGAAACTAATGGTACTACTTTTAGCTCTTTACAAAAAATAAATAACTACTTTACACCATAAATGAATTAATTTTCATTAATAATGTCATAAACTTAAATTTTATTTTAAAAGTACTAATTATATGAAGTAGTTGTTATTTAATGATATTCTTTGTAATTCAATAAAGTAATTTTTTCATCAATGAATGTGACTTATGCTGCTAACAAACTTTAAAATAAATTAAGGATATAAAAAATAAATAACTAATGTATCTGTAAATGAGGTTAGATTTCTTATAATTGAAGAAGGAACATAATTTGTTGCTATTTTCTACAACTGTGGCCTAACCTCATTTTATGGCTTCAAACCTTCAAGAAACTTGTAAACACGAGATCTTTTGTAGCTTCATTCAATAAAATTAAGTTATGAAGTGAACTGGACCTGGTTGACTGAACTATATATTGAATTTTTACTGCTGAATTCAACAATTCAAGGATGTGGATTTGGTGCTGATCCTTCACAGGGGTAGGGGTCTTAGATGGCAATAGATTAATACATGAGTTATAGATATAAAAAAGTATATCGGTATGGTTATTGAATATCTAATACATTATCAGAAACATAAGCGAAGAGCATCAGTATCTTATGGGGGAAGGTCTGGTGGTGTGCCAGATAAATCTCAGCGTTCCCGTAGCATGTCTGTCAGTCCTGATCGTGTTCGTGTGAGGGGCAGATCTCCAGCCTTTAATGCTCTAGCAGCTAATTTTGAGAACACAAATACAAGGAACCTTTCAACTCCACCTCCAATGGTTAGAAAACTGTACCCAAAATCCGGGGCACAGGATACAGCGAAACCGGCATCTAAATTTTCAGCCATATCTCATCTTACTTCTAGTTTTGAACTACCATCAGCTCGAGAAAATTTGATTCCTCGGTCCCAAAAAGGTATGCAGTAGATGAGTGCATTGATATTTAACGTTTGTGTTAAAATATTTCTGATACAAAATGCCCTTTCTCTTTTTGGTTTGTTATGATTTGAAGTGGGTTCAGTTACCACCATATCAAACCCTGAGACAACTGACGAGGGGGTTTCTATGAGCAAGAGAATAGAATCTCTTACCATAAAGGAGGATGTGCAAGAGGGTGAAGCTGAAGATGATGAAAGTCTCCCAGTTCACCCATACGATCGCATTAACACAGATTCTACAGATCCTATAACAGATATTGACGTTACTAAACGAGAGGTAAATGAAAACAACTAGATTTAGTGTTGCATGATCTTGCGTTTTTCCTCATCTCTATTCCCCCCTTCATTCTTTGGAAATTTCACATATAACCAAGCTTTCTTTCATTTTAGTTCTGACTTGTTCGAGCTTCATGAACAGGCTTATTTGTCACCTGCCGAGTTCCAAGAGAAATTAGGGATGGCTAAGAATGAATTTTACAAGTTACCAAAATGGAAACAGAACAAACTTAAGATGGCAGTTCGCTTATTCTGATTCTTAAAGTGCACTTCACCTTTGTCTGCTCCGTGCATTTGACTTTCTTATCGGTGTTTCATATCTCAGGGAGTTTGGTATCTGGTTTTTGCAGTAAGAAATTGAAAATATGGAAGTAAGAGGACAGCGTGAGTTTTCTTTTATCTAGCGAAAGGAAGAAATTAAATAAAGATATTTAGGTTCTTTCTTTGTTCTGGGGGAAGAGATTACTTAGGTTGTTTTAATAATTACGAAGTTTGTACAGTACAGTGTAAAAGCCACCCAACAAGTTATTTATTTTGGAAATAAAAGTGCGATTCCCCCCTCCCTTATTACTCAATTTTTGTTTCATGTCAACATTTTTCTTGCTTGTATATCGAACGGCCAAGCAATTTTCTTGCAATTTGGCTTCTTTCTTTTGTTCCACTTCAATATGCTATTTGTTGGGCTGCCTCGACATTGGCACACAGATTGTCCGGATACAAGTAATAATGTCGTTTATCAAGAAACTTGCATAATATAAAATAATCATAGAATTAATAATTAATCTAAACTAAATAATAATTCTATAATTTGATATTATGTGTAATAAAGCAAATTGATACACATAAATGATAAAAATAAAGTTTGAAAATTAAAAGATACTTAGAAAACAGAAAATGTTAGAAATTGTATGGATTGGTATTATTAAGATTAGATTTTACTAACTTCTATAAAAATTCATATTTTCTATGCTAATATACTAATGTCAACTTAGAAGTCTACTCAAATCCTAATCCTTTAAATGAGTATAGATTTCATTCTTAAGAATCAATCCATTAAACTCTTAATAAATAAATATGCTTTGTGAATTAGAGTTTAAGAGAACAAATGAGTCAAACTCCATTTTTAGATAATAATTTCATTAATTATCTTGTTCTAAGTCTAGATTTCAAAATATATTTTTTAATACCTAATAAACAACATATCAAGCTATGAATGATCATATCAAAGCGAGCATTAACTAAAAAAACAAGAATACTAGTATTTAATAGAAAAAGCATATATACATTAAAAGTATTGCAAAATACAAGAGAATTTAGTGGTTACATCCATCCCTAGTAAAATAGGTTAGTTCTCTATGGTTATGAAAAGTTCACGCTTACTAAATGAAAGATGAAAGTAGATGGAGATACAAGAAGGAAGAAGGGGTGGTTACCACAAGCCCTAACAGACCACTGAGCTTTGTAAAAAAAGAAAAATGGCATTTCCAACCACCAAACACCAACTTCCTTTAGCAACTAGAAGAAATATGACACAACTTGTCACATTAGTATAAGTATTGCTCAACACAACCTTTGTACTGCTCAACACTACATTTTGTGAAATGAATGGTGCTCAACACTGGCTACTATGCTCAGCAATGGATACATGATTGACAGGCCTTGCCCCTTTAATGTTGGCGCTCATCGGCAAGAAGGTGACACTCAGCATCCTCATGATATCCCATTTTTGTTTTTCTTTTGTTTCTTTGGGTTGTCAAATTCTTTGGTTTGAGGCAAAAGTTTTCTGTCACTATCACTAAATTAGATACAAAAAATGGGAATTAGCGGTATAATTAGATTAGTGTAAGCCAAAATGTAACTATTTACAAAAGTTAGATAAAATTAAGGATTAGAAAGGTTAAAATAAAAGTTAGAAAATAGTTGATTTTGTTAATAAAATATGATTAAGATAATGATAAAAATTAACATTATCGGTAATCTAATGGAAAAGGAAAAGAGATTTCATTCTAATCTAATGCAATGATTTTGAAATTACAAAAATGGGATTGGTCAGACTCAGTTGTGAAACTAACTAGAAAATTTAAGTCCAATTCATTTTTAACATATTGTGGTTACAAAAATATATTCTATTATGGCTATCAATCATTGGTTATATTCCTTGGATATAAAATCAAATAAAGTATATTTCTAATATAAATGATTTTCATTTCATCGATTGAATTAACAATATATAGGGTGAACGATAATGTGATTATTCTTTTATAAAATAACTATTATTATATATTTTTTCTTCTTTTAAACTATTCACATATATATTTTTTTTTCTTTTAATTCTTTTGTTTTTTTTTTCTTTTTCACTTGTTTACTTTCATTACTGAAAGAGAAAGAGAGAAAGGCTAACCATGTGTTGGAATATAAGTTTTTATAATTTTCAATACTCAAATCAAAGTTTTCAAGATATTTGGAGTTATATTTCGAGTTGATACAACAAAATGAATTTCCAACATGGTAAGTTAAGATTTTAATACTATATTTGTTTCATAGCAATTTAAAGTTAGTTTGTAATTATTTGATGTAGAAAGAAACTTATTTTGCAAAGCAATTGAATTTAGTTTCTAAGTAAACGAGAGATAAAATTTTAATACTAAAAAGGTTAGTTCAAACTATTATGACAAGGATAGACTAATATTAAATCCACCATACCAAGGACTTATAAAAAAAATACTAATGGTTTTAGATGTCTTTTTTTGAAATAGGAGAGGCTTGACAAATGATTAATATTTTACTATGTTGAAAAGGATTACGAGTTAGTTTAAATTATTAGAAAACTCGACAAAAGTAAATCAATATTAAATCCACAAAAACAAAAACATTTAAAAAGTACTAATAGTGAAAAAAAAATGATGAATTAGTTCAGACTATTAGAAAACTTCATAATGATAGACAAATATTAAATCTACTAAAACGAAGAGTTTTAAATAATGAGTTCAATGTTTTTTTTTTATGAATATGAGAAGTTGGACATATGATAAATATGTTAATATGTTGAAAATTTTGATTATTAAGCAATTTGCTTCGTGTTGTATGGTATTTACCTTTCCTTAATTACTTCAACTTCAAATTTTCTTATCTTTTTTTTTGAAGAAAATCATAAGAAATATTTTAAGTAATTTAATATTTTACATTTACGCATTTATTTATATAACAAGTATAATTGTGTATGCTACTTGTAATGTAATTTATTATTGTAGATTTTATGTGATCTTCCATATTTTATTTTAATAAAAAAATTATATAATGACAAGGATGCTTAACATAAGTCTATTTGAGAGGTTAAGATTTATTTTAGTAACTTCTTCTACTTGGTTAAACAAATTCATCATACGACGAGCAAAAACAATCACATAATGCCAAAAAAATTTCTCATTCAAGTAATATTGACCACCAGTAACATTGATTATAAATATTACAAAAAAGCAATCTTATTCACGTTAGTCATGTAAACCTTGATTAACCTTGATTAACCTTGATTAACATTGATTAAAAAACAATTTTAATCTACATCAGTGAAAAAATATTCTCAATAATGCCAGTACAAAAATTATTCCTTTCAATACGAACTATGTTTTTTTACTTGCCTTAGTGAAATTAAAAAAAAAAATCTGACTGATATTGATTAAAGAATAGTTTGGTTAGTGTTAAATAAGAAAACTCTTACATACTAATATCAATAAAATAGGAATCTTAACGAATGTTGACCAAAGAATAACACTGGTAAAAATATAAATTGGTCATCAATAACAACAAAAAAACCTATTTGATATTGTTGATATCTAGGAATGAAAATTATAGATAGTAATGACTAAAAAGAATAACAATAATTTACAATGACAAAAAACTAACCTTGAAAGCATTGGTTAGAAGTTATTACAATAAATTTTAAATTAAAATAAATATATGTCATCATCAATAGAAAAATGATACTAAGTTAACAATGTTTTACCTTTAACTAAATTAATATAATTTCATTTCCAGCTAAACTAACTATGTTTCAACCAAAATTGAAGTGACGAGTGGCAAGTCAATTTAACATGATACGGAAGAGAAAATTACAAAAAATGAACAACGAAAAGAATATAAAAGTTTATAGTCATTATTTTCTTGGTAAAATTTCAAATAATCAATTTTTTTTATTAATTTTTAGAATTTTATTTTTAGAATGTTAATTTCTTTTAATTTTTTTTATGTAAACCATATATTTTATCATAAAATTACGAATTCTGTATAAAGATATTTTGAATTTTCTATGAAGATACTTACTCCAAAAACGTATTTTATGATAAAATATTTTAAATATTTCCTAATTTTAATTACATTTAAAGATTTTAGTATCTCATTCCAAAAATAATACCGTCCATACGATAGTATATTGTAGAAAAATGTTAGTATACCACACTCACCTCTCCAAACACCTGTTACGTCATTGGGATTTGGGATATCTTCAATTATATTTCCCTACGTCTGTCACTGATCTTTCTTATAATAGTATTTACGCATTGTCAATAAGGAAAATTTCGGAAAAGTTGTTATTCAAAGAAAGAATATTATATGAATCTATCATCAGTGTCAGAACTACACGATTGTTGAACACGTTTCCAGTTCACATGGCGTCAAAAAATCCCGAAATTAATGAGAATAAATTGTTAGAAAAAAGGTAAACAGAAAGTCATTTAGGAAAATAGAGAGAGAGAAAGACAAATACAAGAGGTTGAAGTTGCAGAGACGCGTTTGTCTGAGAAAGAATTGGAAGGTTGGTAATGATGATGAGATATATATAAAAATTGTGGCGGTAGTGAAACAGAGAAGAAAGAGATAGCAATATCGAGTTGCAATGAGTACCGAAAAGATTCCTTCGCCAGCTTCTGCTTCTTCGTCTTCTTCGTCCACTACTTCCAGTAACTACGAGGTCAGCAAGGGATTCAATGGCCTCGACAAGGTTATTCTTCGCGATGCTCGTGGAAGCTCTGCTGAGGTTGTTTTCCTCCTACTTCTTCCATGCATCTCTATATCTTCCTCTGTTTCAGTAATGTCTGCAATTGTTTGTCTTCCTATGTGATTCGAAGCAGATACTGCTTGATCCGCTTCTTGATTTCACGATTTAGCTTGTATTCGTATCCTCCTTTAGATTCTGAAGCTTTTTAGTTTTGTTAGTGTCGTTTTGGATTTGCCAAGTCGATTTTTGTCGCCATTGCCGGTTGGGGACTGCTGATCTCTATAGCTTTTACTGGATCGCCAGCTTCTGCTTCTTCGTCTTCTTCTTCCACTACTTCCAGTAACTACGAGGTGAGCAAGGGATTCAATGGCCTCGACAAGGTTATTCTTCGCCATGCTTGTGGAAGCTCTGCCGAGGTTGCTTTCCTCCTACTTCTTCCATGCATCTCTATATCTTCCTATGTTTCAGTAATGTCTTTACTTGTTTGTCTTCCTATGTTATTCGAAGCAGATACTGCTTGTTCTGCTTCTCGATTTCCCGATTTAGCTTGGATTCGTATTCACCTTAGATTCTGAGGCTTTTAAGTTTTGTTAGTGTCATTTTGGTTTTGCCACGTCGAGTTTTGTCCCCATTGTCGGTTGTAGAGTGCTGATCTCGTTAGCTTTTACTGAATCGAGATTTGTTGTCAACTGAAGGATTTTGATCTGAAAACACTATTCCTAAGCAGTTTGATTTACCTTGTAGGCTAATTTCCGGTGAAATATAGTCTTCGAGTGCGTTTGGTGTTTGACTTTACCGCTTTTGCATCGGTTTTGGAGTAGCAAATCGCTTGTGAAGTTTGTGGTGGTGTTGGCTCTGATCAGGTTTCATTTCTGTCTGATTTTCAGGTGTACTTGTACGGTGGTCAAGTGACTTCTTGGAAGAATGACCAAGCCGAGGAATTGCTTTTTCTCAGCAGCAAGGTACAATGTGAAACATAATCCAATTAAGTTCTCAGTGTTTCTCAGTTGGCTGACGAGCGGGGAAACCTGATTAACTTGAGACCTCAATTAGGTTGTCAATATCAGTTCCCTCTGAAAACATTTATAGGTCAAATGCTAGATTTAACTGAACAATTCCATGGAAAGTATATTTTTCAATCTTAATGAATCAGCTGTTTTGAGAATTATTTTTTTTGAAAACTGACACATTTTGATTTTGGAATCACTTATTAATATAATATTTATTCATTCTTGGTTTATATGTTGGAGTGGATCTACTACCTAAAGGATTTGTGTTCCTAGGTTGGCTTAAAATTCATATTTCCTCCTTTGTATTTTGCTTACGATTTCAAATATTAAATGTTTGAGTACCTCTTATTTGTCACTCAATAGCAGTTAGTCTTGCCGCTCAAAAGGGAGGTTTTGTGTCTGGGATAACTGGAGTTAGTGAAAATTATTTTAATATGCTCTAATCAATGTAATTATACTTTTGAAAATTTTAAACTCCAGTTATGAGGTTCATAAGCGCTGATTCGTCTTGGTTTATTAACATGGTGCGCTTTTGCAGGCTATATTTAAACCTCCAAAGGCAATTCGTGGAGGGATTCCACTATGTTTTCCTCAAGTATGTACTTCTAATGTTAATATTTCTGTTTTCTATAGTTGCTTTCATTGTGATGATATTGCTCTGGAAGGAAAATAGGTAGAAATTGGAGAAGGAAGAGGAGAGCAAAGCATGTGGTTGTGGGAAAGACTTGATATCTCATGTGATCAGAAACCTTATCTTATATTTCTGTTAGAGCAATAAAAGCCTAGTATCATAACTCATGAAATTTCATTTCCAATTGAAGGATAAAATTATGCAAGGCCGTACAAAACTGAATTCTAGATTATGAGAAACTCTTATATTAGCCATAACCCAACGTGACCATTATATTGGACAGCTAAAGTGTTACAAGTTCGTATATTGGGGTAAGGATGTCAGATCAAAGATAGCAAAACTTGGGGAGGGGGAACTTTAAATGATGGTTATTTGCCCCAGCTGTATGATGTGGGTTTGAATTTGATGAGTTTTAGGACATATTCAAGCAGGTATTCCAACCAAACAATTTGCTTGTGATAGGATAATTTTTTAAAGCTGATTGCCAAGAAAATTGATCACGGCAAAGTGGAACTAAGATAAACCAAAAACACAGTAGAGTTTGAGATGGCAAAGGGAAGAAACCTAATCAGCCTTACATTTGATTGCATTGCACTACTAAGAAGTGATAAATTTTCAGCCATGACCCACAAAATCCTTGTCTTTTTTTATATATGGATACCAGTACACTGCAGTTAAGGCCCAAGCTAAATAACTGGTCTCTACATAGACAGCAAGACAAAACAACATACACCAGTACCCCATGCAGCAAAATAGTTTTGGTCTTGGACTGTTGGCATCAGTGGCATAATTAAAAGTGAGCCCAAAAGGAAGAGATTCTTTGTTTGAGCCTTGTATATTTACTGCCCTCAATCACACATAATATGCAGGCGGAGATACTAATGAGAATAAGAAAATTATAAGTTGCTTTTAATGTCATTGCAATTTCTGAATTCCTCCTTCCCAAATGTTACTCTAATTAAATCCCAGGTTAGTTATACAAGTATATTGACTCTCTTTGTAGTTTTCAAACCTTGGTCCTCTTGATTCACATGGATTTGCTCGAAACCGGTTCTGGACCATTGATGATAATCCTCCACCATTTCCAACAAATACTTCGAGCAAAGCCTTTGTTGATTTGATTCTTAAACCCTCCGAGGACGACATCAAGATTTGGCCTCACAGGTATGGGTAGTAACAGTCAAAGCTTTTAGCCTCTATTTAGGTAACATTCTCTTGGCAAATACATTTTACTGTGTTTTATTTACTAGTTATTTCATTGTTTGAAATGTTCATATTATATTTCTTTCTAATATCATATACCATTCCTTTTGGATTAGTTTCGAGTTTCGTCTTAGAGTAGCTCTTGGACCCGGAGGAGAGCTAATGTTGACATCTCGAATCAGGAACACTAACAATGATGGGAAGCCATTTTCATTCACATTTGCTTATCATACATATTTCTCTGTGTCAGACATAAGGCAAGTGCTTGAAAATTGAAACATGTTTTATCTCACACTTCAATGTGAAATTTTGTATTATTGTGCATATCTTTAATTATAAGTTGTCTCGTCAAATTTAGCTTGTAACTTTTGGATTTGGTTGAGTACCTGATCAAGATCAACACATTTAACAAATGAGTATAACTGTGCAGTCTTATTGTATGGATTTAAGCTTGTTTTCCTGACTCAATTTGTGAAATCTATTGATTGTTATGATTTGCAAATTGTTTTTCATCTGTTTGAGAATATGGAATTGGCTTTTGGACTTATAAAGTCAACTGTGGGATTTTGTATTTTGTATCTAAAGGTGCAAAGTGAGGACTCAAATTTTCCTATTCTTCCAACAGAAACAGAGTTAACTGCAATCGTATTTTCTAGAGTTAAAATGGCATGCAGATTCTGTCACGTTATCCAGATACATTTTTAGATGCATGTCAATAGATAAAATTTTCCTTTGATGTGATGAAATATTCAGGTTTTGGTTAAATTAATATTTTTATTTATTTTTTTGTTTTCTTCATTTTATGTACCTATTTAACTCTTGTTTTTATATTTTGGCTTATTGTCAGTTCTTATTTATTATTTTATTTTTTTGTTAGGGAAATAGTTTTGGGCTGCAGTGTTAATTTCATTTAACTAGTTTGTTTGCTTGTATTCAGTGAGGTGCGGGTGGAGGGGTTAGAGACGTTGGATTATCTTGACAACTTGCAGAAAAGGAAACGCTTTACTGAACAAGGGGATGCTTTAACATTTGAATCAGAAGTAAGATCACTATCCTTTCAACTTTGCTTTAGAACACACATGCAGTAACTATGCAGTAAGCAATGAAATATGTCAGTTTCTGTAAAATGGAGCCTGTTATATAGAGTATCAGACCAATTTAATAGATCTTGAATTTTTTTTTTCTTATGATTCGTTTCAAGTAAGGCGTAACGTAATAAGAACCAATGCCAAAAGAACATTTTCCATTTGATTGTTGCTTTTTTCTGTGTGCGGATGAAGAGAGGCAGTTTCCAGTATCTAACATTTTTGGAAGTTGTATACTATTCTTTATTGGCAAACTATGGAACGGTTGCTTCCCACTTTTTCTCTTTTTTTACCTTTCCTGTAGCACGGGTGGGTGGCAACTGCTAACATGTGTATACATTTTCGTATATTGGTGTAGATTTGACTACTGCACTTACCCTTACATGAAGCATATCTGCACCAAAGAGTATAATAAAAAGGAAACATCCACGTAGTTTGTAATCGTTGTTCCCAATTTGTAATTTGTAGTGATACGTGACAACTGCCTGATGTTTGTTACCTGTCCTTATGTACTGGCTTTCACATGCTTTGGTGAGTTGAAACTGACACTTCACCCTTTCGTTGTATTATAGGTTGACAGGATATATCTCAGCACTCCTACAAAGATTGCAATTCTTGATCATGAGAAGAAGAGAACATTTGTATTACGTAAAGATGGTCTTCCTGATTCTGGTGATCATTATCAAACTCACCATCTTGTTTACTTGATGTTACATTGATAAAGTTTACTGGTGGCAGTGGGACTATTTTATTCAAAGCTACTTAACTTAAGAATAAAAAATTGCTCTTTGTAATTTAAGAATGCAATGAAATAGGGTTAACAACCAATTTTCTCAGTAGAACATACCTTAAAGTTCTCACCTGTCTTAATTTTGATGTCTTAATTCTTCCTTTTAAATAAACCTTTTTCTTACCAGGTAGTAACATTCCATCCCCTGTATAAGAAACCTTCCGTAGTTGGTATATTAACGTTTGTGTTGCTTTTGAATTGAACAAGAATAGTTTTCACTGTCCTTTAGTATAAAAATGTTGCTTTCTTCTCATTTATTTATGCAGTGGTGTGGAATCCTTGGGATAAGAAAGCAAAGTCTTTGCCTGATTTCGGTGATGATGAGTATAAGCATATGCTTTGTGTAGAGGCTGCTGCTATTGAAAAGCCTATTACTTTGAAACCTGGCGAGGAATGGAAAGGAAGACTCGAACTTTCAACTGTTCCTTCTAGTTATCGTAGTGGACAGCTTGATCCCCGAAAAGTTATTCATGGAAGCTGAAAGGTCATTATTGCGTTTTATGTCCTGCACAGGTAATAAAATGCACGTTGACATTTTTTACTTTCCATCGTCTATTACAAAATGAATCTCATAATCACTTGTTACCTTGAAATTCTGAATATATTAGAAAATAGAAAGGGCGGCACAGCACTGTGCTGCGTACATGGCTTCTACCAGGGTTTGAGGAGAAACAATTCTACATTTTTTTCATGTGAAATGATTCTTGCTATCCTTTTTTTTTGTATCATGAAACTTACGGAGGTTTAAGAAATAGAATTTTTATAGCTCATGTTTTCTTATTTATGTTGGGAATTCATTAGTTATTTCTACATGGTGGTGTCCTAATTTTTCACCTTAATGAATCAAATTCGGCTTTCATATATACCAAATTTGTTTCCTATGGTTGATAATTGAGACGTGAATGATCAGATATAGTGAAACAGTGCAGAATCTGAAAATATACGTCTAACCTCACAATCTCCAAAAAAAGACAGAACATCCTCTGTATATGTAATTCTTTTATCCAGGATGAAGAACAATCACTCATTCACCCCATATCTAAACAACAATAAGAAATGCAATTAAAAGGAATGACAATATAATGACGCCCTTCCAGCTGAGAAGTCCAACAGTCATACCTGAATATGAATAAGAATAAGAAGGAAATTCTAGAGATGATCAGAAGAACAGAGAGAATTTCATCAGCAAGAAAGTTCATACCAACATGCTTGCCCCCGTCATTCCACAACGTCTCATAAATAAGTGTTTCTCTTTCCAATTCTTTTGGTTCTCCTTAATCCGGTGGTAAAATAATCTGTTGCCACGTGTTCTTCTGTTGTAACAAACTCTGGCTCCACATTTCTATTTTCTACCTCATCCCCTTGATATGTTATATATAGACTAACCTCTTTCCAATTGTTTTTGTCAGTTTGCTTAGGTCATACATATAACATGTTGATCCAGTACAAGGTTTCACTGACTATTTAGAAAACACATCTGCAGGTGACTTGTTGCCATAGCGATGAACGACGAAAGGAAAGTTTCTCCGAGCAATTTTTCCCCTTCTTGTTGGAAGAATGAACTCATGTATAGAGTTTTGCATAATATGTTTAACGGAAGACTAGTTCTGTCATAATTGACGTGTAAGTGGAAGAGTCCATAGTTGTTTATCGAAAATCAAAATTAAAACCCCAATTAATAGATTTTCATGTTGGGTTGAATGGCCCAGACCAGTGAAATTACTTTTAATAGGGTCATTTTACAACGCTACGAGTTGAACTGTATGTCACGTTGCCGCAATATACATATTCAACTAATAAAGTAAGATGTTCATTAAATATAGAATTGTTATCTTAATTATGTAATGTATCATATCAACTTGTTTTTGTGTGCGTGCAACTTCTAGCAATGTGAACATATCCTATCATGTATATTATATAGGTTTGAGAAATGTGGTTCCGTTAGTTATGTGAAATATGTATAGGTTATTTCGTCAACGTTATATTTTGCTGTTTTTTTTTTCAGATTTCTGTTATAGATGTATTTTGCCACCTCTGACCGTTCATTTTTGTTGGAGAGATGAGTTGATGTATCTGATAAAATAGACTTGATTGCAGTCAACGATCAAAGCACGAATTCTGCTTTTTGGGCATCAAATTGTTTTAAAGCTAATTTTCGACGTAGATGACAGTACTGATTAAACCAACCAAAAGTGATAACAAATTCCACCAATTAAGTGAAGGTGGTACGGTAGGAGGAACGGTGTGGGGGCAGAAAATCACTCAAACGTGAGTTTAGAAACTAAGTCACCTTAGTAACCTTCTAACCATTATTAATGCTAATATTTTAAGGACTAATTGATATTTAAAGAGTATTAATTTTAATTTTTTTCACCTCTATTGTTTTCTTTTATTTTTATTTTTATCTTTACTTCTATTTTTCTTAGTTTAGAATTTTTTAAATTATATTTGTATAACTAGTTTTGAATAAAAAATATAAAATTAAATATGTTTTTGGATTCTAAATTATCATGCAATTTTTAGTTTCTTGCAAAACTTTGATTAATTTTTATTTCTCTTCTAAAAAGTTTCGAATTTAGTTTTCTATAACCAATATTCTTAGTTTTTTTTACTTACATGACTAATAGTATGTCACATTGTTAATATAAGTGTCAAGATAAGTAATGAATGTCAAAAATGAAATTGATCCTATAGCTAGTAAAATTAATGTTTAAAATGAAATTAAAATTAGGTATAGTGTTAGAATTTGAAATTGAGACCACCTGAGTTGTGTGGGATTTCTCTTTAATCAAGGAAAATGAAAAGTCTAGTATTCGAAGATTAACAAAGAGAAAAAACCTTAATTTTTAGACTTGGAATTAGAGTGAATTAGGGTTTAATATTGAAATTAAAATTAAAACCAATTGATCTGTGAAATTCTTCTTTTAATCAACAAAAACGAATTGTGTATAGGTTTTCAAATGGAGTTCGATGTAGCTTTGCATCATATGGAAAGATTTGAAAAGAATAAAGAATTAAAATATGTTGATGGGAAAATACATATTACTAAAAGAATCGATCCTGATCGATAATCATACTTCAAAACATTAGAAATAGTTAAAGAATTCAATATAGTAGCGTTGTAATTAAAAACATTAATCTTGACTAATGATTATATTTTGAAGCATTATATAAATAAATAAATATATATATATATATATATATATATAATATTTTTCTAATTCAAGTTAATATTTAATTTCTGTGTCAAATGTTTATTGTGACTCACTCATAAAAAAATCTATATATAAGTAAGAGTCGATTGACTTAAATAAAAGTTTATCACTTATGTAAATGATAAAATGAATCTAAAATATATGATAAAAGAAAATAGTATAATTAATACTTTATTATCATTGATGGAAATAATTTGACCATGAAAACTATTATGTCAAGACAACTAACTATAATGTGCCTAATAAGTTTAAGGGGTTGTAAGAAAACTTTTTCCTACTTATTTAATAATTTTGTTTTATTATGAGATAAACTTTTTTAGTATATTTTCATTCTATTATGTCACGATAAAATAAATTTAACTTCAATGTAATATAATATTTTTTTAGTCGATTCTTATTGTATTTGGATTTCTTTTACCTTTTTAATATAATTAATTTTTCCTACATCACAATTCCTTTAATTTACATTTTCTTCACTTTAATTTTTACAAAATCATCATGTTTTTTAAAAGTTTTTCTTAAGAAGATGGTAAGATAATATTTGCATATACTCTAAATTTGTTTTATCTTTAACCATATAGAATTTGTAAAGACTTAAAAATAACATTTTAGAATTTTAGAAGTGATAGTGATTTAAAAATTCAATTATTTTCATATTAAAAGATTTTAATATAAATAGTTTTATTATGAATTAGTTTCATTGTTTTAAAACACACTACCTTTTTATAAACCAATTTTCTAGAATTCTCTAACTTCTCTTCAAGAGTTCTTACTTTTTTAACCACTAGATTGTTTGGTTCTAGACGCGAAAGAGACTAATCTTATGAGTAGTAGAATGAAAACCACTTTATTTATGTCACTATAAAGTATAAGTACAACTACAAGTGCACACCTATAATGAAGTCCAATGTCAAAGACATATATCCAGATAAATGAGTCTAGTGTCAATTGTTTGTGTATATCTAGATGATTTATTATATTTAATCCAAGCTTAACTTATATTTGATATGGTTTAATTGTCTTAGGATAATTCGTTTGCCCACTACCTTACTCTGTTTTTTTTTTTGTGTTTCTTGCGGGTTTTTTGTTTCTTTTATGATGATCTCCCTATTGATGTGAGTAGATGAGAGGTAGACATTAATGCATTTCGTATGAAAGATGATGATGATGTTACGGAATAATTTTCTTTAATGTCTAAGTTATTTTATATAAGAGTTTTCAAAAATTTCAAGTTATTCTTAATTGTTTTATATATATTTTAAGATAATTTATTTTGTTTTATCGATTATGTCTTATTTTATTAATTGTAAGATGTAAAAATGAATTGTGAAAAACTTTATACGAGAAAGAATTAATTAAAATAAGTGTAACTTTTGACAATGAGAATTATGATGTAATTTTGTTTTGAACGTTAACAGTGATGAAATTATTGTCAATAAAAATGTAATCAATCAGAAATAATAATCTATAACTTCACTGCTTAAAATTCATAGAAAAAAAAATTACCCTTTTCACATAAATTTTTCTTAAAAATAGTTCTCCTTGCTACTCTCTTACATGTATTGATTTAATATTGATTTAATAACATAATAGTAATAATAATAATAATAATCTAGCTGTACCAGTACTTACTAATACCAAGTAAATTAATGTTCACATTAAGATGCCATATTATAAAAACGATAAATTAAATTCTACTTGACGAAACAAATCAAATCTCTTAAAGTCGTCTCTTAAGTGGTCAAAATCGAGGTGCATTTTGGACCTTTGGAAAACTTGACTTAGAAAACAAAAATGATTTTATTTGCTATTCTTTACTTGTTGGTGTTTTTAAAAGAGAGATTCAGGCGTTGATATAGGAAACTATTCTCAAGAAACATGTATGTGATACTAGCGTGGAAGAAAGAAATATGAAAAAAAAGTACATGCTGAATATTGAATAAGCCCCATAACGTTGAAAAATGAAAAATAACAGCAAAACTACAAAAAATAATATAGCAAATTGAAAGCATGTTAGATATAATTTGATTTTCGTATGTGTTACTGTCTCTTTGGATGGTGTGCAGCAAGTGATGTCACTGTATTTTATTGTTTTTCTGGTGATGCTGCGAATAATACATTAATAGAAAGACAGAAAAATAATGTTGTAGAAAAGAACAAAATTATAAAAAAATATCATATATACTGGCAAACAAGTTCACTTTTTGGCAGAGATTAACGTAAGTAGAGTTATTTAGCTTTAGTGTATGTGATTAATCTTTGCAGGGATTGACAGATGTAACTATAGGGATTGGCTGTTTTAAAAGAAACAATAAATAAAAAGTTGTTTGGTTTGAACTTTGAAAGAAGGGATCTTTTCCTAAGGAAAAAAGATTTAACAACTAAGAAGAGTTGTTAGGCAAGATGAGTCTATACGCATATGGTCACATGCAATTGAGTTGGCTATGTCGTAATGCCAAACAACAAACTAGATAGTATCAAGATGAATGTCTCTTTGACAAAAAAACTGTAGAAAACAAAAGTTTTTTCCATATCAGTTCATAAACTAAAACTCTTTCTTCCCTAGTAACATGCTTATCCATGGTCGTGCACACCTACCATTCTTATTCTGATTATAAAATTGATGTTAATATAATAATATATAACAGCCTCATCCATCCGCAGATTACTAAGCACAAGATGCTTCACGCAACTTATAATTAGCCTCCATTTTTAGAGCATTCTCAGAGTCAATATCACAGTTTCTCATCAAATTGCCAGACTGTTGTGAAACAGACCTTTGTTGTTTCTCTCATCAATCATTCCTCAATTATATATTTTATCTTCTTGTTTAGCTATTTATTTATCAACTACATATTTTTTTGTTGCTCATGCTCAAGTGGGGGCCGTGTTGAGTATATATAAGTGGATACACAACATAGATGTCGGAACCAAATCGAAGAAGCAAAATACAAGAGTCAGTAACATGGAAACTCCTAACTTTGTCTTCTTCTCCTTGCTGCTTCTCTTGACTAGTACAACTATAAGCTCAGCTCAACTCACTCGTGGCTTCTACAACAATGTATGCCCCAATGTGGAGCAGTTGGTCCGCTCTGCTGTTGCATTGAAGTTCCAGCAGACTTTTGTCACTGCTCCTGCCACTCTTCGACTCTACTTCCATGATTGCTTTGTGAGGGTGTGTGCACCTTCTTCATCACTTCATCGTTTTCTTAACTCAGCTTGCTTTGATTTCGCATATACCTCTAATTATTAACCATATCAGTTAACTAAAACGAAAATTATGTGTGCATAGTTTTGCATTCGGGAACCTGCAAAAAATTATATATATGCTTTATACAATTAGTCTATGCCATCAGTTTAAGAACATTTTTCTAGTGAAATCAAACTTTATATAAACAAATTTGTTGTTGTGCACACAGGGTTGTGATGCTTCAATTCTGCTGGCAAATAGTAACTCAGAAAAGGATCACCCTGATGACATATCTCTAGCTGGGGATGGCTTTGACACAGTGATTAAAGCCAAGGCAGCTGTTGATAGTGACCCCAAGTGCCGGAACAAAGTCTCTTGTGCTGATATCCTCGCTCTGGCTACTAGGGATGTTGTAAATTTGGTATGATTGCAATTTCTTTATAGTTGCATGTATTACTTCTATTCATTTGCTTCGTGAAATTATTGGCAAACAATTCTATCACTTTTCCTCTAAACCGTTTGATCCAATACCGGCCATGCATGCTTATCAAGAGTTTTACACTCTGTGATATTGCATTTTCAAACAGTAACAAGTGCATAATATTGTAGGCAGGGGGACCATTTTACGATGTTGAATTGGGAAGGCGTGATGGTAGAGTATCTACTATTGCAAGTGTTCAACGCCATCTTCCTCACCCTGATTTCAATTTGGATCAGCTCAATTCCATGTTCAACTTCAATGGCCTATCTCAGACAGATATGATTGCATTATCAGGTATTTTCTTCACTGACAAAAAAAGGTTTTTTTTTTTTTTATGCAGTCATACTTTTAAAAGTAAGAGACTAAAGAATCTTAAATATGTTAGGTGCACACACAATTGGGTTCTCTCACTGCAACCGCTTCTCGAAACGAATCTACAACTTCAGCCCCAGAAACAGAATCGATCCAACGCTGGATTTACAATATGCTTTTCAGCTTAGACAGTTGTGCCCTTTAAAGGTTGATCCGAGAATTGCCATAAACATGGACCCTGTGACGCCTCAGAAGTTTGACAACCAATACTTCAAGAATCTGCAGAACGGACAGGGTCTCTTCACCTCTGATCAGGTGCTGTTCACAGATGCAAGGTCAAAGGCCACAGTCAACTCGTTTGCATCCGATGAAAGAACTTTTCAGAATGCTTTTATTGATGCAATTACCAAGTTGGGAAGGGTTGGTGTTAAAACGGGAAATCAAGGTGAAATTAGGTTTGATTGCACCAGGCCAAACTAGAAAAAGTACAACTATGCTATCATCATCATCAGCAGCAGCAGCAGCAGCGTTATTCCATTTTGGAGTATTTTTAGTCTACAACGGCTTGAGTTTGAGTTTGTTCAATTATGTATATTTGATAATTCATTATTGTGTTAACAATTAATGGAGTTCTCAAAGCCCCATTCATTGCTTCGAGTTACATGATCATTGTATAATTAGTGCATAATGTTTTTAGAAAATAAAAATATTGAGTAAATTCTTTTTTATTTTCTTTTTCTTTTCAATAATATAGAACACCCCTTTAGGTTTGATTGATTTGTTTAAGATAGAAAAAATGTTATTCTAGAATGAAATAATTTAGTGATTATTTTATAGATTTTAAAAAGTTTCATTTATGTTTATTTACGATCAGAAAAATCATTTTATAAGAAAATAATTGGTTTTATGAAAAAAAAAAAGGTACAAATAGTGTTAAGATTCCTGATGTTTCGTTGTAACACAAAATAATGATTATCTTTCGAAACAAAATGATTCGTTAGTTATAGGAAAAAAACACTTAAACCAACAGACTTCTTGTTTTTTTTTTTTTTTTTCTCTTTCATCCAATTATAACCTTCGGATAATAGCGTTTTGGGTTAAATAAGTTAGTTTTATATTGTTCATTTCTTCAGGAGAATTTTTAAGAGTTTACCATTCTAAAAAGTAAACTTTATCCAAATTATGACAAACGTGTATTCTGTTATTTAAATTATTATTTTTGAAGGAATTATTGTTTAAAGGGTTAGTAAAGTCAAATGAATTATTAAATTGGGATGATGGTGGGGTAAGATAATGTTTTAATTTTTTTAATGCTATAGTAAAAAAGAATATTGATAGTATAATTATAATTTTTAATGAGATTATCAATTAAGAGACACATATATTAGAGGAGTGATCACAAGAAACATAAAATCAAAGTCATACAAGAAGTTTTTAGAAAAGTAATAACTAGAAAAAAGGTTAAGGAGTTCGAAGAGAAGTTCCATCAAACTAAGTACACTTTTAAAGATAATTTCGTCTTGTACACATGTTTTGACATTATTTGAATTAATAATCATAAAGTAAATAAAATAAAATTTAATATGATAATTATTCTACTATTAATAATTAGGAATAGAGACAAAAATATATTTATATATTTATCATATTTCTATGTATGCCTTTTAAGTTCTTTAAGAAATATTTTGTATATTGTGAGCATATATAATTTATTAAACCAACATTAGAATAATACCAATATCATTAAATTTGATTATAAAAATAGGTTTTAAGTTTTTTCTCCTTTACAAATTCTGTCCTAATGTTCTTAGTTTGAGTTCATAAATGAACAAATATATTTGGACAATTCATGATATTCAATAAAAACTAAAGATAACAAAATGAGTTAGTTCGAATAGTTTAAACTCAGTGTAGACTTTAACTCAAAAAATATTTTCAATTAACTCGTCATATTTAACATAGGCGGATATATTATAAAGTATTGATTGATTATGTTATCTCATCCTACTAAATTGATGGTTAAGTAGTTATTTTATTTTTTAAAATAAACAAGTATATATTTAATAATAAAATATGGTGAATTCTTTTATGTAGATATAATGAAATAAATAAATTGACCATTATAAAAAAAATTAAGTAAAATTAAGGAGAGATTATTGATAAAATTCATTTATTTTAGGCAATTATTGTAAAATAATATAATAAAATTTAGAGGTTTTAGTTGGAAAATAATATTAGATTACACTGCTACTAAAACTAATTTAGAAAATAAATAATGATCAGAACAATGAAATAATTAAATTCATTTTTTTTTCAAAGTATAATTTAGACTTAATTCTTAAGACCTATCATGGTTTGAAAATTGGCTTTCCCTTAAAGTATGAGAAAGTTCTAACTCAATGTATAATCTCAGCTTTAATCCTTAAGATCAACTATTGATTTAAAGATGTATTTTTCTTTTCATAAAACAAATTCATTCAAATGACTAAAACGATCTAATAAGTGGTGGAAACGCAATCCTTATTTCGTACATTTTTCATTATTTTTTGTAAGTATTTACATATAAACATAATTCTGATATAAATTTCTAATATTTATAACACTATATTAACTGTTATATTTAAGTGAGATTTTTTATTGTATTTTTACTTACTTTAAATATATATTTGACTGAGTTAAAAGTTTATCAACCTCATCTTATTAAGAGTTAGTGTTTCTACTTTCCATATAATGAATGGGTAAATAAAATTAGTAATTTGAGCTAGAAAGAAAAAAGTATGTAATTTGTTTTTTTTTTTTTTTTTAAATACCAAAGTGCAGAAAATTATAGTGGGCACTTAAAGTGCCACACCTCAGTCTGAGCCCCACATCGATACGGAAAACGTTTTCAATTCATTGCATGGAGCATGTTGTGTGAAGGGCCCATAGATGTTGAAGACTACAACCTACCCACTACACATCACAAATTTTTCACCCCACATAACTTAGTTTTTGAGCATCAAAGTGAACTTCAAAAAATCTTTTTAATTTTAATGGATAAATTGAAATATCAAAACTGTCATCAAGAACACAGATACTGCACAAATACACCAGTCCTCGAATAAATTACGCTTATTTGCTCACATATTTAGCTGGAATTCACGCTTGAATTTTCAAAACTGAAAATATGTGGTTCATTTCACTCATGATTTCCCATCTTTGTCTATTCTCTTCTAATGCGAAACTTATTATCATCATGAGAACTTGCTCTAGTATTTCAACCAAAAACTTTCACCACCTAGCTGTGTTGCTTTTTTGTTTATGACAATAATTTCTGCGATTTTTTGGGTATTACATATACAAACAAAAAAGTTTGCATGTTTACAAAGAAAAAAGGGTGTGCACTTTTAATTTCTTCTCTAAAAAAGTATACTGTTGTAATTCCATAAGGACTCTGATACCTAGATCAAACCACTACTAAGACAGTTTCTAACTGATACAGACATTAGAATCTCGCTATCTTTCGTAAGATACAACTTCTGAGCAGACAAAATCATGAATCCAACTGCATATGGAGACTGCTCTGTTTGAAAGAGACAGAATCATGGCCATTGATTATGTGACTGCCATGTGATGCTCATAATTATTGTATCCTTTTTTGAGTTTATCAGTCTATTGATTGAGAATGCATATTATGCTATACTTAAATACTCAGTGCATCCAGTGGTATGAGCTTCAGCATTTACAATAGCATAATTGGGTTAGAATGTTGAGAACGAAAATAGTTTTAGAAGCATTGGAATAAAGTAGAAAATAATCTAGGAATCTGAATGCATGAACCATATAAATTCGGTGGTCCATGTATGGTTGAAAAGATCCAAACAAGTTATAGTGCTATTTAAGCTTTAGACCTTGAGAAAGCCAATGTGGCCCCTTCCCTTCCTGAGTAAATGTCACAGTGGTGCTACTGATTGGGTTGGTGGGGTCACTGTATTCTGCTGTTCTATCTGATTTGAAGGAGGCATATGAATTCAGCTTCCTAATTTTCCCACTGGTTGAGTTTGAGCATGCTAATTGAGGTAATTGAGAACTCTTGTTAACTTTACTACCTCCTATGCTTAGTGTCAAATCCACTTCCATGTCTTCATCATAGCCACTAGTACTTATTTTACAACTCTGAAATGCTGTTGTGTAGGAGCTAGGCCCTGCCTCACCTTCATCAAAGCCATGCCCTTGAGAAAAAATGTCCTCCTCTGCAGGCCTTTCAAGGTCAAAACCCTTTTGCATCTGTATGGTGTCTGACCAGCTTCTAATATTTTCTCCTGACCAAACATCCTCTCTCAAATTTCCAACGCGGAAATCAGGCTTCTGTGAAATCTGTGTCGTTTGATGTTGCGGTTTACTGAGATGTGGATGGCTTACATCTATCTCATTCCTTTGCCTCCATAATTTCTGCTGTCTAGTTTCGATTTTTAGCTCATCCATCAACATCTTTTGCACACTGTATACCCGGTGTAGCTCTCTTACCTGCAAATACCAAATTCTCATAATTTCCAACAAGTCAGAGATTCAACTCTTGCTGATCATCATGCCCTTTCAACAGGATTTGTACTAATATTTCACTTTCACATGCAGTGGCTTCTTGGAATTTGTAATAAATAATAAATGAAGTTTCAGAGTAATAACAATTGATGATAGATAAGATTTCACTTTCACATACACTAATTTTGACATCAGTATGCTCAGTCTCACAGCAGTATCATTCTATTGTCATTTTATTGTCAAAAGGGAGTGCTGCGGCCTCCAAAGATAAAAGAAAAAGAAAGGCCACTGAAATGGAAAGGCTCTCTCCTTCGATCTCTAATGCTCTAGAATTCAAGCCTAATACACTTGGTTGACCATATGATTATGGTTTTCAAGAAATGCAGCTTTGTCGCAACATGAATTTCGTATTTGTTAAGATGAAAAGTTCAATCATACAACATCATCAGAATACCTGGTGTTTGAAGATGTCCTCATGCATCTGCATTGTCTTTTTGATGGACTCTACACTGTTTTTGTCAAGCATCCTATCCATGGGACCTTGCAGTTTTCTGATTCCAGTCCTTTGATTCTTGTTCTGATAATTCTCCCAGACATCCACTCCACCCACAGCTAAGTTGGTGCTGTCTACTATGGTTGCTAGAAGATTTATGGAATATTCAATTTTGGTTCCCATGCCTGAAAAAAGAAAGAAAGTTTAATTTTTTTCCAATTTTTTTCTATCACACCTTATGCTTCAAAGTCAACAATTAGAAATTTTCCTTTTAATGAGAAAATCCTTGAGAGAAGTAATAATGAATAAAACATGTCTTGTTCCTTTCTCTGCTTTTTAGGCTAAGCAATGCGCTTACGATCTCTGAAGCTAAAATGTGAAAGTGGGGACAAAATTGAATTATGCCGAGGTTGGAGAATTTAATTTAATATCTAAACGGCAAAGGTTGGTTGAAACTGCAAACCCACATTTGTAGGCAACCATACCTGACACATGGCAAGAAATTGAAACGAAGATTCAACAGGATTGCCCAGTCATGATAAGCTGACATTATCCTGAAAGATTCTGTCACTGCTCTTTTTGGTGCACAAATGCAGGCAATATATAGGGAAGATTCTGGTTTATGTTGTGAGATAATTTGTCAAAATAGGGACTCTCACTTTAGTAACCAAAAGTGGAGAGAGAGAGAGAGAGAGAGAGAGAGAGAGAGAGGGGACCAAGAGAATTATGCATTGAAATGTTCAAACGTGCAATCAAACATTGCTGGGACACTGATGCAGCGTGTAACATGAACAAGGCAACAGTGAAACCAACTAATATGTGGGTCTGTGATTGTATGATGAAAGCATCACTAGCCATGAGGTCTATAACAGTGGTTTTCATCCCCTACTCCTAGATATACTGGCCTCAGAAAAGTGTCCAATTACCCTTGTTTCTTTTAAAGCTAGCCTCTTTTGAGCTATTCTGAAGACAGCAACCAAACTTTATATACAGTGAAGCTAAAGTAAATAGGAACCAGAAAGAATTCACTAAAACTCAAAGATCACACAGACACGAGGAGTTTACATGCCACTGACATCTGCAAAGCAGTCAACTTATTTTCCTTTTTATGTTATTCTGGAAAGTTTTGATGTACCACCAAGTTTGGATAACTGAAATCACTTCCATGGCAATTACAAATTTTAAACTAACAAAAGAAATGGACTTGAACGTGATGAAATAAATACTCATTAAATCTCAGAAGTCAGAACTGCAACACTAGACCTTCTCCCACCATCTTTGGAGACAACACATAAATAAAATATGAATAAGTAAACTCATTAGGATTTTGTACCTAATTCAAGTTAGTGGAAACATATCTGTGTGCTGCTGTCTAGTACCTGTACCTGTAATAAGAAGTACCAAAATAGCAGCTTTCTGTGATGAAGGTCATTGAACATGTTGTTCTCTCATGGCAGCCTTTATACCCATGAATGAGCCTTAGAAGTAAGACCAATTCTAACATTAGAAAGGGCCAATTGTCACGAGTCTCCTTGAATCATTCCCAAGGCAAAGGACGGATCAATCCAAAGAGTGCAGCACCTGGGGAATCAGAAGAAAGCTCATTGACAGCATCAAATCTCTTGGCATATGAGAACCATTCAACCCTTTACAAAGAAACAACAAAGCAATAACAGCTCAAATTTAAAACTGTAATCATGAGTTTAATAATTCAGGATTGACAGGCTGTGAGGCAAGGAGGCAAGAGAAAAGCTGGAGTAGCAATGTGTCTGTTTCTGTATGAATGACTATGTGATATTTAGAGAGAGAGAGAGAGAGAGAGAGAGAGAGAGAGAGAGAGAGATGTATGTTCATATTATAATATAGAAACGTTTTTGTATTTGTATAATACTAAAACGTACTGTAGTTGATTGTATTTTGTACATATCATCGTTGCTTTACTGTAATGCGGGAAAGGATATATAGAAAAGAATGGGACCACAAAGATGTATAATAATAAAAACAAATGACACTCAACATGAACCAATGTAGGCCAGGGAACAAGATATTCCAGACAAGGCTTGCAGGACTTAATCAAGATATGCATGAGCAATCAAAGTTAGTGCTTATTTACTATACCACCAAGAACTTCTTTCTGTTTAACCTTTTTTGGTTTCTGAAATTCAACTATACTGGGATTTGATTATTCTTTCCGTACATGCTGAACAGCCATATGTTGTGTTTCGGATTTCATCAGAAACCAATTTCAAATCATATGCCTATTTCCTGGTATCCTACACATTTTACTTCTCTGCCTGCCAAAATTTTCTCAGCAAAATATAATTTATAGATTCAACTGATAAGTTTCAGTTTTCAACATGGTCTCTGGCTGGCGGAAAATTACGTGAGTTTTATTTTCAAAAATCGGTTTTGGATTTTCATGATCAGAAAGCTAAATTCCACTCATTTTGTTATATTTCCTCTGGAAGAACAAAGCAAGAAATAATACCTTGATTGAAACTTAAAGTCATCGATAACTTTTATGTGTCTGGTCATAACGATATTGTATACTAATAATACCTTGAAAAAAGATGCATTTAATAGTGTAAACAGAAAGTGGTCTAATAATGCATTCAATGGATGTCCCCTCTTCTGTAGTTGTCCTACAAGTTAACGATTAATTATTATTTTCTTCTTAAAACACGTGGATCTTTTGTCAAAAAAGAGCTATACTATGATATATTATCACATCAAACAACCCCGTATCCTTATTATTATTATTATTATATCAAGTAATATAGACCTTTATAATGTCAGAGTTAACAATATCTAATGATTTTATGCATTTCGCGTCACTTTTTAATTCTCAGTGTTCTTGTTATTAAAAAACCATTAATCTATGATCAATCTGATCTGATCTGATCTGATCTTCAAAGTGAACAAAGAAAAATTGTTAACAAGTTGTGAATAAAAATTAAAACAAAACAGTGCAGTTAGGACTTAAGACTCTGACAAGAGAGTTCAGGTATATAAATTTCCCCCTAAAAAGGTGAAGGGCAAGAAATACAACCCTTCAAAATTCTGATCCTGAAAAATCAGAACCACATGCGTGTCTGTTTGTCGAAATCATGAGTCTGATTATTAAGCAATGCATAGATTTTGGTACTTAAAATCTCCTTTCATCGTATATGTGGGCATGCCTGTCTTTGTCTCTTATTTGTTAAGTTTCTGTCTGATTGCTCTATAGTATCAAATACTGTAGCCATAAATGCAAAAAATAGGTTTGCCAAATAGATGAAGAACACGCGTGACAATTAATAATATACGACCCATAATCCCCTATCTTGTCTGGGAGAAAATTGAATGGGAAAGCCTTGATCAAAATTTCGGGAAATGGTCGCTATCGTAGTTTTGTTGCCTCAATTTTAAAAGTATTTTATCTTTAATCTATTTCACATAAATAAAAAAATAAAATATTTATTATTTATAAAAAAAAATGTTTACTATATTTAACTTATGAAATTTATTCAAATAGTATCCCAAAATTCTCCGATTAATTATTAGCATCGAAATAAATAATAACTTCATTATACATAAAAAAAAAAATGAGCTCACAGTATCTTGTTTATTCTACAAAAAGCCCCAACTGAAAAAAATGTGAGATTGCTTTCTATGTGGTTGAAGAGTGAAGTTACATTGTTACCTATGTGATTATATTGTCCTTTTTCTATTAAAATTATCTGTTATCATTATTCTCTTCACACCACCAGAAAGATCTGATAGCAGACACAAACTGGTGGTAGGCATCGAAAGTTGTCAGAATCAAAGATGAGTTTTATATGCAGCTTGACTTAAATGAGTTTCTTTTCAAAAAAATATTTTGTCAACGTCAACAAGAAAAAACTACTTTTTTAAATAAATATAGAAAATATATTGTGTTTTTACTGTTTACTCGTAATGTAAAATATTCTTACGTTTATTATTAAACTAAAACGAAAATATACCACCGATATTTTAAAATTAAAAAAATAATTTTAATTTGCAATAATTACTATTCCGTATTATTTTAAGGCTTGTTTGGTTTTCTACCCATAAATAATAACTGGAAAGAACCACCTTTTATTTGGAAGTAAATCCTGATTTTGGTGTTACTAGAAGACATGATTAAGGAACAGTGTGTCCTATATTTGAAGTTGGATGAAATGCACGCGTTGTAGCCCCACCAACAACTCTAACTTTACTGTGCCAACGCGTTGACCATTACGAGATGCAAGCTTTTTAACCTTTTACAATAATTGGATGTAAATGTTAGTTACGTATTAGACTTATCTCATCAATCATTATCATAAAAACCCATAATAGATTCCTTTCTGAGATATATAAATCCAAATAACTACACAGTCGCTTCACGCATAAGCCTTTCTCATCACCAAATTGCTGTTTTGTTCTTTTATTTTTCTTTTCTTGGCTTCTATCTGAATTAGTTCACCATTCTTAATATCTTTAAGTCTTGTCAGTTTTCTATATTAATAAGTCTTAACTGTTTTGCCATTATCGTACCCAGAGGCGGGTCCTTGTCTGCCCTCTGTCTGTTATGGAGTATTAATTTAATTTAATTATATTATTTTCTCAAGGGTTAAAAAAGTACACTAATTAACTAATCTAAAGGTGCATAAGCTAAGATAATATAATGTTTAATATGTAGGATCAGAATGTGGAGCAGATTTTGATGGAGAGGATTGAAAAAGTAAATTTAAATATAATTGGTGAGTTGAAATTAGTTACATGGGTGGCACATTAAGTGCAGTCATGATCGATAGATTCATAAGAATGTCACATTGACAGATGGGTTGTGATAAGGTATGGCCAGAAAATGTTGTGCGAGATATGGGGTCCAAGATGTACGGTGGTGACGCGTGTGAGAAACCCAACCATGCAAATGCTTGTGATTTCTTAGTACTCTTATCATCATGTTTCTGGGTTGAAGGAGATTGGAGTCATTGAGATGCCTTTACTTTGCTCATTTAGGAAGCAATTCACTCTACATTCAGAGTTTTCCATTCAAGCATGTTAGGTTAAACCCTGTTTTCCTTTTCACTAATTCATTCAGGACAAAGGATTGCTTCATGTTGATGATGAATCTGATAACCATCATGACTGCTTTATAATCCAATTTAATAGTGGTTAAACAACGACATCTCATACTTTGTAATTAACTAAACAATTGAATTTTTATTTTCAAAACTCATTTTAGTCACTCATAATATTTTTTAGCGAGTAAAATGACAGATGGACACATTTAAATATATCTTTAATTCAGAAAATGGGCAAAATAGTGGTTAAGTCAGATAGTGTTTTTTAAACTTTGAAAAAAATTAAATGTTATAATTGTTTATATTTCATTATATTTTTATTTTTTATTTATATATTGTATGTGATGAAGGATTGAAATTTTTTTATTATTTAAATTGAATGGAAATGTATATGAATAAGAATAAGAATATATAATGTTAAGGTTATGGTATGATATGTGGTGCTTTGTACACATTATTTTATATATATATATATATTATGATGAGGTTATATATCAAATTTGAGATTTTGGAAGAGACATCTTAGATAATTTATTGACATAAAGAAGTATATTAGATGATAAGAGTTGAAAAAAGTTCTATAACTTAATTTGCTATACAAAAAGAAATTTGTTTAATAAATTATAGAGATTCATTGTTAAATGAACTAATGTGTTTATAATATATATTTTTTCTTATTTGACAACTTTGAGGACTCAGGAAAATAACAGATACAAAATCTATTAATTTAATCTAATGAATATCTTATTTTGCGTATTTGTATGTTGTTTTTCAAATTATAATGATGGTGTATTATCCAATAGTGTGTGTGTGTATATATATATATATATATATATATATATATATATATATATATATATATATCAAGATGAAAAACTGAGGAAATTTGTACATAATTATATGAAAATAGACATTTTTTTAAAAGATTTTGATATAATATGAATATTAAATATATATTTATTTATTTATTTCATAATGATTAATAATAATGTAATTATTAGTGAGATATTGCATGGCTTTTTTTTTCAGAAAAAAAAAATCTATTTACACTTATATTTTAAATGATGTATGTTAAAATATAAAATACATTTTCATGTAAACAATTCTTAAATATCAATAAATAATAAACGTTAAAAAACAAAGAACTAAAAAGTGTAATTTAAACTTTTTATTTTATTATTATAATTTAAACTATTTATCCAATATAGAATTTAATATGCACTTTCAACAATTAGAAAATTATTCTTAAACAGTCTCATTTTGTAACTTTTTATTAATAACTTTACAACTCGTTAAATTAGAAGAATAAAATGAAGATTAATATACGAAATGGTAACCTACTTGCCTAAAATCTCAATTTATAGAAATGATACTACTAAACAAATAATATTTTTATTTTTATTTATAATCAAACTTTTAGTAATTTTAATTGTACTCAAATATCTTAGAAAAGTTTTATTCCTGCCTGTGAAGGTGATGAGAAAGGTTATTCTCTCTTATTTATAAATTAGCATTCCTATAAATATTTTATTCTTAAAATACAATTTACATTACTCTCAGCTAATCATAAACTTTTAAGAATATTAAAACGTTTCTTGAATTAAACTTCTGAAAAATATCGAAAAATTTTAATATTAAAACTAGTAAAAATGGACTCTATGTTTTTTATAAAAAAAAAATTGATAATATAGTTACATAATAAATAGTATGTGATGATGTGTTGTGCTATTGAAGGATGTAAGTAATTTAGAAGGCGCAAATAAAAGTGTAAGATAATAATAATAATTAAATGGATAAAATAGAAAGTAAAAAATGTATGTACCAAAATAATATATTCTAGATTATACATGTTAAAAAACAATAATAAAATATATTACAAAAAACTATATTAAAAATTTAGGTATAAATGCTAATTTTATACCTTTCTTAACTTCTTGGCTTTTTTTTTCCTTTTCCAACTCATAACATTAACCGAATTTAAAACCGATTAAAATTATAATTTTATTATGAAAAGGTGTATTATTCATTACAATTTTAAATCAATATTTTCTCCATTTATAAGAAATCACTACTTTTTATTTATATATTTAACATTTGGGGAAAAGGCCAACTAATAATTTAAGAATATTAATTAACTATTAAAATAATTTTAATGATTGAATAAAAATTAATTTAGTTTATCTGTAATAACCCTAAATAAATTAATACTTTAAACTTCTAAAAACCAGCATAGAAATATAATATATTTTTAAAATTTTCAATATTTCAAAAAATATTAAATAAAAATAAATATAATAGAAACATAAAGCGATTAAATATTTTATATTTAACAAATAACAGAAAAGAATTCAAGAATTGTCTCTTGAAAAAACTGAATAAGAAAAAAAGAAAAAAATATCACCCAATTAAGTTGGCACATTCAATGCATCAGATTCTGATAATTAATTTTGTGTTTCCACCCTTAAGATACCCAAAAAAATAAACACGAAATGGATATTTAAAGATAAAACCGAATCTTCCCATCTCGATTTGGAAGCCTTATCTCTTCTCTTCTTTGGATCCATTGTCTTCTCAATCTCTTTATTCATTATCATTTTATATCATAATAATACTATATATTCTCTTCTTTCTCAAGTTATTCTAATACTTCTTCATATCATTTATTCGTATTGTTTAATCTTCTCATCCTTCCTAAGTAATTTAATCCCTTCAATAATTGCTGTCAAACTACTTTCTTCACTCTTTTTTTTTCTTTTCTTACCCACTCTTCATTTTCGTAATCATTTATAAGCCAAGAAAATTATAGGTGAGAAATAAAAAATATCTAGAGGTACTTTTTCAAAGAGAATATTATAATATTTTAATAATAAAAAATTTAAATTATAAATAGACTTTATTGAAATTGATTTTCTAAAAATCATAATTTATTGATATATTTTTTTATGTTTTTTAATTCTTTTGTTTTATATTTTTTTATCTCAATTTCCATGTTTTTGAATATAAAAACTCATATAAGTATTTCTAGTAATAAACTAACATATCCACCCAATTAAAAAGATGAGAAAGTAAATTATTTTTTATTCATTTTGAGGTGGTTTTGCTCTTTGGGTTGAATGTGTGAAAATGAAATGAATGAGAAATTCTGTTAGCATATTTAAATTCTAAAGTTTGAATTAGATATGTGAAACACTTTTTAACAAGTTATTTTGATTGAGTTAATGTTGTTTGTGACTTAATGAGAAGATGAAAAATTTATTAAAAGTTAGGACACCCTTGTAGATATTTGCGCGCATGTGTTATGAAAATTCACTTGGTGAGTCCTTTCTTTACTAAGTTAAAGTCAAACTCCAGTTTGGTATAGAGTCACGAAGGATCGTTGGATGATTATACTCTCGTTAAGTAAATAAATTTGCATTTTTGTTCTAGTACTCGACTCATTGGACAAATCATTTAGTCATTGAACGAGTGTCCTTTTACAGACAACTTGTTGAAAGGGTAATTAAGTTCAATGAAACAGTAATTGAACTCGTTAAGAGAATAACTGAACTTGCTAATAAAGTAATTGGACTAGCTGAGAGAGTAATTAGACTTGCTGAACAAGTAACCAAGCTTTGTGAAGTCATTATAAACTCTACTATACTCACAAACTCACATAGAAGATGAAGTCTAGGTAATAAAAGTTGAAAAAGTTTCTTATGATAAGATCTGAAACATGAAATCCCTTTTTGATTAGGTCATAAGCAAATTAACTTGCTCATGATGAAATTGAGAATTAGTATTAGTCATTGTTTTTATTTCATGAACTCATGTTAAGTGTATAACTTATAGTGTCCAATTCAATACATATATTTGAATATGAATTTAAAGTACTTATATATACAAGTCTTATTGTGTGTTGTTTGTAGATACTTGTTTAATGTTAGTAAAGAATATATTATACAAATTTATGAATAAGTATGTTTAAAATTTCCATTAGCTTTTTTTTTTGTACTGCTCTTCTTTATCATGATAGCTGTGAAAGTCAAACTAAATAGGAATAATGGTTGGATACGAGGCATTTTGAGTTTTGTTTAATGTATACAAAAATAACATATTGTGTAATATCAATTTTTTTTTTTGGTACCAAGTTATATAAGAATTTAACTTTCTTTTTTAAAAACCTTTTAACATTATTATAACTAATATATATATATATATATATATATATATATATATATATATATATATATATCAATTACATCCATTTCACCAGTAATAGAATTATTTTATTTTTAAGATTGTTACATTTACCTAGAAAATTTTTAGCAGAGAAAGATATTTCTTCTTATTTATCTATTCCGGAATTTAACATGATTGTATTTACTTATTATAATGAGAAAACATAATCTTAAAATCACTTTTAAAAGTAAGTGTTGTACATAAACCAAATCATTGTAAGCATTTTACTTTTACTTATTTATTTTATCCATTTAGAAATTGATTTATTATTCTTTAGGGTTAATAAAAAAATTCATTAGTTAAGTTTATATAATATTGAAATAATTTATTAAATGATTTTATTTTATAAGAAAATTACAAACTATTTAGATTAGAAACGTAAGGAGCCATTTGATCTGTTTAAGTATAAGTGATTTAATTAGGTATAATATTTAATTAATTAATTTAAAAGTTTATAAATAAAAAATTAATTATTCAAATTTCATTTAAGAAAATAATATTTCAAAAATATTTTTTTTATCTTCTCTATATTTATAAAAATGTTGTTTATTGTTTCGTAGATCAGAGTTAATATTATAGATCCCAATAAAGAATAAAATATTTTATCGTATTAAAAGTTGTGTTTGAGTAAATTTCTTTTTATTTATTTATTATTCTTTTTGGAGTTGATTTTTGGAAAGAATTGTATGTTTAAGAAGAAAAATAATTCTAAATCTTTTACATTCAATATTATTTTTACTAATTTTTTTCTTTTTTTTTAAAATATAAAATTTTATATTTTTATGATTATTTTATCTTTCTATTTTATGTTAAATAGTTATAAAAATGTGTCATGTTTTAAGAATTATAATTTTTGCATTGTTACTCTGCAAAGATAAATCTCAAATATTCTATAAGCACTGAAAGTATATTTTAGAAAAACACCAGTGAAAGTTTACTTATATTTTAGAAAAACATATTATATCTTAATATGAATTTATTTAAAGAAGTACCAGATAGCTTTTAGACTTTATAAAATTTCTTAACAGGATATTCTAATATAATAGTCAGATACTTAAAATTATATACATTTACTTTGGAATATAATATTTATTTTTTCATACACCTCCATAATTTCCACGTGCACTCTACCATATATTTTTATATTCTAAATATATAATTTGGAATATAATTTTTTACAATCTATAACGCAAAAATTTATGAAAGTGGAAGAAGAAATATACGGAGATAGAATAAAATCAGGCCCAAAGAAGTTGTCATGTCATGGGCCTAGTACCATCAAAGTTAAACTTCTCGGAATTGAAACTTCAAATTACTAATATTAAAAATAAATGTTTATCTAAATATAATATTAATTAGATTAAGGTTTCATCACCTCTGAGAAAAGATTGGGTTAACCTCTTGAGATACAAATTTAATTATTATGATTAACTAAATCTTAAAATAAATGAAATCTGAAACAAAAATGAAAGTACTAGTAGCATATTGACCATTATTTCGCCATACTAAATTAAATAATCAAGTTAAAAAGGTAGTGAATCTGTAAAACCTTAGATATTTTTTCTTGATTATATTCAAATTTAATGAAAGTGAAAACTTTGAGTGATGGAGTATGATGTACATCTATTGCTTCATGACATATATACTGTGTAACAAACAAGCTTGTAAACCAATGCATTAGAAAGCACAATACCATATCTCAAAATGCATCAAACTAATGAATTGGTCACTCTGCCATTGTTCTATGCATGGATTTAATTTGACACTCTCTTTGAAATCCTTTTTATAGCGCTAGTAGTCATCATCGTCTTCATTTCTTGACCCAAAGAATCTTCTCACAACTGCAGCAGCAGCACCAAGAAACAGAAACAGAACAAGAGTGTCAAATCCACCTCCAATGCCTACAGCTACACTGGGACCTGGTGCAAAGAATGAAAATGGAGACCATCCCCAGCCGCCATAGAATGGCACACCATAACCATACCCATAACCACCAACAAGTGGAGGTGCCACTCCCGGATTGATATAGATATTGGTCCTGTCAATTGGCATAAATTTCAGAAACAATATTGCCAACTTAAATCAGGTGAAATCTTACATGTTTATGTAGTTACATAATATGAGATTACCTAACAAGGTCCATCCAATAATAAAAGACATTTCTTTTCTTTCAATTTGATCAAATTTAACAAAATGGATTCTATATCTACTTTCACCACAGCACTGAACTCTTTTGTATTTTTCGGTGAAAGCCTTCAAATAAATATCTGCTAGAATTTCCGGGTTAAAACGCGTTATATGCAAAGAGAGAAAGAAAATATTACTACAGAGATGTTGTCCAATCAAGACACAGGCATTACCAAATCAAATTAAGTCTTGTTCAGATGAATTTCCGTAAACACTTGTAAAAAAAGAAAATAAGATGACAAAATGTATATAAGTATTGGGATTCTCCCAAAAATTAAAATCAACTAAGAACTTGAATAGAAGAAGTTCTGTAAAAATAGAGCAGAAGTTTATTCTAACTTATAAGGAAAGCGTAATGAATTTTACCCTTTTGTTTTCTTATAAATACTCCCTAAGAATTTTATCCAAGCATGATCTCAATTGCTACCTCTATTATTTGTGCGTATACTATGCAAGGCAAATAGTTGTTCCGTTTTGTAGTTCACTAAAAATGTTTTTTAACCATGTGAGCTTGAACTAACGATTTCAGCCTTGGTTACTGTAATATGAATATGATTAGCGAAAAAAAAGTTTAAAAATGGAGCTAGCACAATCAAATAAAGTCGATTTATATGACAGCAATGAAAATAAACAGTGATGATTTTAGTCGAAACCTGGAATTGTTGATTCTTGGTGAGGAGCGTGGAGCTGATGATTTGAAGGCCTGGCCACCGATTCTACCACCAGTCTTGGCAGCAGATGCATCCTGAACCGACCCAAGTGTTAACACCCCAGCGGCGAGTGCAACCAGTGCTAACTTTGCTAACTCGTTTTCATGCTTGTTCCTGTTAATACAACGCAGACATTAAAAGTTATGAGCAATTGAGTGAAATTGGAAGATGAAATAGGGATGATTACCTTGGAGATTGGTGATGTTGTGAGGAAGTGCAGCGGACAGTGGTTTTGAGTGAAGGGTTGGAAACAGTCCTTGCCCTGAAGTTTTGGTTGTTGTGGGTTAATGGACTGAGGGCGTTCGTGAGGAAGGTGTGGTGTGAGGAGGGTATGGTGGTCAACATTTCTGGAATCACCCAAGATTTATGTACGTCAATGTTCTTATGTGGATATTGTTCTGTTTTCGTGTTCTGCTCCGACCAACCTTTTTTATCGCTGACAAAACTCACTATCCTCTGATATTTTTAGTTTCTGTCTGATTTGTACCAAAATGCTCATCATTTTCGTGGTTCTCCACTTGCCACGCGGCATCATCTCTGTTTTTTTTTAACTATTATTATTATTATTGAAATGAACTGCTACCAGTAAATCAATTAAGACCTTTTTATATATAAAATCAAGGATGAACATTATATAAAAATATATTATTTTTAATGTTATTAATACTATGTGAATTATTTGTCTAACCAGCACACCACCCTGGGTTGAAGTCACAACCAGAACGCACACCACCAAGGAATAATCAGAGTAGCCGCAGGGTGAAGAAGAAGGTGGGTAAAAAAGTTAGAGTTAAATTAAATAACCCATAAGGTTACTATTGGAGTTTCGCAGCAATGCTTGGTGGAGGAAAGAAATTTGATGGGGTGCCGGAAGAAATTTGATGAACCATTGTTTAGGTAAAATATTTTAGCATTGTTTAGTTTGTTTTCCAATCAAATCATATATATATATATATATATATATATATATATATATATATATATATATAACTGAGTAGCATTTTGTTTTTCCAATATTTAAATATGTAGGTAAAATATTTTAGCATCGTTTAGTTTGTTTTCTGATCAAAATTTCCTTATTACCAGCATTGATACATTTATGTATGTGAAGTTTCTCGTGTTTCATGAAAGAGGCAAAATAAACAGGTGAGAAATAAAATTAAAACGAGTACTTTTATATAAGAAAAATAACATAAAAAAAATTAAAGAAACTGTCATTTATTAATCGTCATTCAATTTTTATTTCTTTTATTTATCTATTTATCACTTTACATTTATTTTAAAAACAAACACTTTTATTTTCACCAAATATTTACCTGTTTATATTGAATTTCATTCATCTTCATCTATCATAATCTTTTTCTTTTATTTTTTTTCGAAGAAATTTACTTTAATAGTATGAACTTTTTTAGGAAAGAAATAAATAAGGCTATAATGTTTTATTTTATATTTAGCAACCACTTTTACAATGCCAAGTGTTTTTTACTTCATAACATATATTTTTAAATGTTTAACTAACTTTTTTTTTCAATTCTTAACTAAATTATTAGAATTTAATTAGCATATTAATAATTTAAACAAAACCTTTATATTTTCCTTCTGCATTAAACTAATTAAAAATCTTGCATTTCCAGAAATCAAATTTCCTCAAAAATATTGTACTTAGAATGTTACTTTTGTTTTTTATGGATATGTTTGATTAGTATTTACTAATTATGTGGAAAAAATTAGTTACTTGAAATTGAAAAAAATTGAAGAAGAATAAAGTAGGAATGTTAGATATTGATTTTCTCTTCATTGAAATAAAAAAAAAAAAATTGTCTAAAACATGAAAACATGTGACGTTCCCAGCATTATTAGATTATAGTAAGAAAATTATTTTTCATTACTTTAAACAAACATGAAAATATTTACTTTTATTTTTGGTATTTTCGAATATAAAGAAAGACGAGGTGAAACAAATGTCTCCTAGAATGAATGACTATGTTAATGAATAATTATAAATATTTATTCACCAATTAATTTAATTATAATTTAAGATTATGAAAGTAGGCATAAACAAAATGCAGTGTTAACTTGAACAAGAATTAATATTTGAAGAAAATTTATTTTATTTTATTAAAGTTTAATCATTCAGCTCGTAGTTTTTAAAAAAAATTTAAAATATTTTTATTTTCATTTTTTTTTAATTTTTTTTAAAAAAATTGTCACATGTCAAACTGACATTGTGTATCACGTGTCAGTGTGAGTCCACATGTATTTTTATTTTGTATCAATCTAGTCTTTGTATTTTTATTTTGTTCCAATTTGGTTCTTGCATTAAATGATTAAAAAATTAAATTAAATATAATTTTTCTCAAAAGGATTTTGAGAAAGTTGACACATGAATAATTTTAGAATATTTAATTAAATGAAATAATGATATGTACGTTTTTCAAATTCTTGTCTTTAAATCTTTTTTTGTTAAGTGAATTTTTAGTGATAATGTATTACAAGTCTTAATGTTTAACTCTATAAACTTTTTATAAATTGTTGAGGAAGTATTGAGACTATTTTTGTGTATCACTTTCACAAAAATATTTATTATTGAAATGTTAATTTTTATGATTTGTTTATTCATATTATTTAGGTTAAATGATTTCATTTGTTTAATTTTGTAGAAAATTTTTAAATGAGTTTCTTTATTTTTATTTGTCTCAATTCAATTTTTGTTTTAAAAACTATAATACAATTGTATTATTTTTGTTAGTACTACATAAATAAAATTGTGTCGTATGTTAGTTTGTAATTTTTTTTTATTTTTCTAATAAAAAATGTCAATTTTATTAAAATTTTTTGTAAAGATTTATATATAAATTAAAATTTGTTTGAATTTGGAAAGAAACAAACTTGTTTAATTTTTAAAAAAATTAGGACTATTGAGACAAGATAAAAATATAGAGACTAAATTGAGATAAATACAAAGACACATAGTCTGACACATGATACTCTTAATGTTATGTCACACTATCATTATCATGTGACACAATGTTAGCTTGACATGTATTAATTTTTTATTTAAAAAAAATAAAAAAATTAAAATAAAATAATAAAAAAGTTAAAAAAAACATGAGTGACATCTTCTTTAACTATGTTACGACGGAACTAACTACAATAACCTAATTACTTTAATTTTTAAAAAATAAAAATCTAATTGGAAAAAAAATAAAAGATCTATTGAGAAAAGTTTCCAAAAACAACGACTATTTATATGATTAAACTTTTTATGAAATAATAAACTTGCAGAATCTTAAACGACCAAATGAAAATATTTTATTTAATAAGACAATATCATTGTCCATTAATTAACTCTAGCGTATGATTGAGAATTTAATTTCAAAGAGAAAATGAAAGTGACATAAAATGCTGATTTTTTTCATAAATATTGTTTAAATTTTATATTTTTTATAAATACAATTAAAGGAATCCATTAATATACATTTTATTTCTAAACTTTATTTTTCAATTATCTCTTTAAGTAAAAAAATATTTTCTCTTTTTTTTTTCTTTTCTTTTCAGACCTCCCTCTCATGTCTCCTAAGAGAAAATCGACGTATATATAGTGAAATTTGTAATCTATTTATATTTATAAACTCTCAATTTTATTTTTTCACCAACATTTAATGTTAATTTACAAATTTGAAGTTTTTGGGTCTATTTTTATTACATTAAAATTACTTGTTATATATGTTGGAAATATTTCACTCATTTCAATATCAGTATAATTAAGAAACGATTACGTCCTTACTTTATATGAATTATTACGTCCTTGCTTTATAGGAAAACATTTGATCTGTTATAAAAATTGAACACTAGTAACAAGCATGCACTCAACAAATGCTAAATCTTAATTAGAAAGTTGTTTATTCCGTACCATATACGTATACATACTAACAACATATGGGTTGCGTACGTTGTACGGATATAATAGTTGCCTATCATATGTTAATGAATTAAGGTATTATAATTGCATAATAATTGGTGGAAAATGACACAAATGTAATTAAGAGAGCTCACATCAATGAGATGTTTGATAAAAATATTGGCTTCCCATGACACCTTCAAAATCAAGGCAAGATCAGATTCTTAATTAGAATCCAGACATGGATTTCATGATTGGATGGGAGAGTTGGGTCGTATTTATATACCACCAAAAAATGAAAAAAGAAGAAAAAACAAAAAACAAAAAACCAAAATTACATTTATTATTTAAATGCTGAATTAATCAAATCTATTTTTTTTTCTTTTTTCTAATTGAATAAAGATATATGGCTCTCTTCATTTAATTTATTGAAACCCAAAACCTTTATGAGTGAGACGAATGTGCATGTCATTCTCTTATCCTTTTAGTTAAAACTTAAAACTGTGTCTACCTTGTAAAATTTAAAATCCTAAGTGTAATACCCCTCAATCTCATAATGAAAAATTTTGTCTAGTTGAATATTATTGAACATTAATGATACAATTAAAATTATATTTATTCGAAGTCTCACTTTAACTAATGATAAGTTCAGTATATAAATGAATGCAAATTTCAGTTTATAAATTGATTTGATAGGATTGAATTAGGTTTAAAATTAAATTTTTAATAATATTTATTATTTAAATGCTGAATTAATTAAAACTTTTTTTTTTCTTTTTCCTGATTGAACGAAGATATATGACTCCCTCCATTTAACTCTTTGAAATCCAAAACCTTTATGAGTGGGCGAGTATGTTATTTTTGTATCCTTTTAAGTTAAAACTAAAAAATGTGTCTATATTGTAAAACCAAAAATCTTTAAGGGTAGTACCCTGAATCTCGGAATGGAAAAAATTGTATAGTACTTTATTATTAATGATAAGAGTTTGTTCCTTTATAAGGGCTTGAGAAAATGTTGATCAGTTCAGCACCTCATAAAAAAGTAAGCCAGTTGTATCATCGTTTTTTACCTGCTGCCAAAGCTCTTAATGATGCATCACTTTGCTGGTCCTAAAAGGACACTTCGTAGAATGCGTAAACAAGGCCAAAGTAAGTTTTCGGATAGCTAGGTGGTAGTGCCAAAAACAAACTACCATATCATATATCAATATTCAACACAATACTTTTTTCTAATTAACACACAAATCAGAAACATGAACAACTCATCTACTGCCTCGTTTAATTCACATATTAACACTCCAATTAACCAAACTGCATTTTCATCTATCTTGCATTCCCAAGAGGAGAATAACTTCATTGCTTTGGAGACAATATTATAGAAAGAACTTTTGTTAATTGCACCACTTTCTTTGAACCTTTTTGTACCCATTCTTTTCGGTCCTGAACAGTTTTGGAAAGGAAAAATAATATTTTCAAACCCAAAAATACATAATGAGTGAGAGATAAAACTGAAAAAAAAAAATATATGAGAAATTATAGAACGTGACAGAAAAATTATAAATGATAACCAGGTGTTAAAAAAATGAAGTGTTTAGTTGCTCTTTGAAAAATATATATATGTGCAATAATCATATTCAATTTACATCAACAGCGCGAGGAAATATAGAACAATTAATTATATGTTGAATTGAACATAGTTTATGGCTAAATTTGTTGAAATGCACGAGATACAAATTAAATTAACGCGTCTGTGGCAGCAGAAACTGAAGAGCGTTCACCTGCATTTGCAAACAGCTAATGTAACTCTCAAGCTCTTTAGTCATTTGTTCATCACACATCTCTTCTCCTCCAGGTATCAACCTTCTCAGCCTCTTCCACTGCTCGTCGATGTCCCCATCTGCATTATCATCTTCTCTCGCGAAATCCCTTTTCATTTCTGACACGTCCTTGCACTTAGACTTACTCCCTAAAGCCTCAGCCTTAGGCTTCGAGCTAGGGTTTGAAGAGAATTCCATTGGGACAACCTCATTTTTGTCACAAGCACTTGATGAACCTTCACCAGCCGCATTTTCAAGAAACATAGAGCTTTTAGCTGCATTGACACGAACACGATCGTTTCGAAGCTTGACTTTGAGGCCGTTACTCCATGCAAAACCTTGTGCTGATAACACCATTGCCATGCCCACCTCATACTTGACAGCACGGTTAATATCACAATGGCTGCTATCTTCTACGGAGGTCTTCTCCTTTATATTCACCAACGCTGGAACCAAATGGTTCAAATAATTCCTAGTAAATATAGATTGCACTATTTGGTTTGGTTCCACAGAGTATACACGTCTGCGTTTAGCTACTTGCCCTTCCATTTATCTAGGAAACAATGGTTCCTGGAAGAGAAAGAGAAGCGGGGGTGATGAAATCAGAATTGAAAGACGACGCTTTTATTGACCAAAAAAATTGAAGTGGCAAAAGGGATTAGAGAGAAGAGGATGATGTGGATAGATGGTTGGTGACAGTAGTAGGACAAAGGGGCAAAGGCAAAGAAAAGTAATAAGAAGAAGAAGAATAACAGGAGAGGATGGGAAAGGAAGGAAGTTGATGAAGAAAGTTTGATAGAGTGAAAAAAAAAATAGTTGGAATGATAGGAAGGAGATAGATAGATTGAAGGAAAAGCAGAGAAAGAAAGAAGAGGAAGAAAGTGAGAGTGATTAGAGGAGGGTGAGGAAGAGAAAGATTTGTGTGCAGAATGTTGGGAGTGGTCTACTTATTTAGAATGGCACATGGACTCACATGGTTCTTGCTTTCCACAACTGCCCACAGAACGGAGTCTCTCCCATGTGCACTAGAAAACAAAGACACCAAAACCCCACTATAAATGCCCTCACATGACTCCACCTCTTTAACTGGTACTCTTTCCCTTTGCTCCTCCAGGGTCTCCCTAATTACAAAACCTTTTCCCCTCATTTCAAATCAACCAGCTCATCCTACTCCTACTCCTATGTGGGAGGGAGCACTTCAACTCAATCAATTTTTCTCTTCTCTTCTCATAATCATTTTTCACTATGCAATCACATTCATCATTTCTTTATTCAATTTCTGTCAATGCCATATATAATTCCTGCTATGGGATCATTATTATATTATAAAGCAAGAATGACAAAAGTTGGTGTCTTGCGTATATAAATAAGGCCAAAATTGTTTTGTTCATTAGAAAAAGAAAAAACAAAAAGGTTCATGATGGTGGAACCTTGATAAAATCCTTGACCTTCTTGCTCATATACTAACAGTGATCCTAAGAGAATATATATATATATATAAAATATAGAAGGCGATTAAAGAGAATAAATAAAAAGATGAGAAAAGGAAGAAGTTGAAATAGAAGAAGAGGATGAAGAGTTGGTTAGCTTTATGGTTTGAGAGGATCCTATAGTAGTAGAGATATATTGGAAGTCTAAAGTAAAACTAAATGCCAACCACCGTTTGAAGTTTGTGGGACAAGTGTGCATGTGAAGAGTCTGAGAAGTCAGGTAATTAGTGTAAGGTACGGTTGGGATTGTGGTAGTTAATAATTGTTACTACGTTAGTGGTAATATATGATAAATATCCTACCTGAGGCAGAAACAGTGGTGAGGGTATGGAATGGATGACAAAACACAAGATAGAGGATATGTGTGTTGGGTACGTAGGGCCAGTTGAAAAGCAAGGATGAATTAGCCACGGTAGCTATACGAGAGAAATAAGGCACTAAAATTGATTGAATGGAGTTGGAGTATTACAAGAGAGATTGCATTGACGAGTCATACACAATTAACGGGTTCGTCAATTTGTCAGAGCCTATGTCATTCATTGTTCTACGCTACCCTTCGTGAATTGTGAGGATGGACAAATAGCAACGTAGTATTTCTCACTCGACACAACATCACTTCCCTCTCTCTATCAATTTAAACGTGTGAATATACGTAAGGAAAATTATATCCTCAGAACCTGCCACCATCACAATTTTTTAATACAAAAAATGGGTTCTGGATGAAAGAGAGTAGTACTACAGTAGTTTTTTCGGTTGAAACATTGCACTTATAAAGTAGCTTTCGGATGTCACTACCTTTATTTTCATTTAATACTCATTAATAACATATTTTACTTTGTACTATACGGAAGCTAAATAAATGAATCTGAAACAGATTCTTTAATACACGCAATCAATCTACAAACCTTTTTTACCCTTCCTCTTCCTTTGCTCTTTCAACTCTGCCAACGACACCAAGATTAGTGCTTGTGTGTGTAGAAAAAAAAAATGTGATTAAATTTATTTTAATAAATTATTTATGTTTAACAATTTAAACCAGATACTTTTTGTAAGTTTTAACAATTTCAAATGTGAAGAAGGTTAGCAATGGTTGTTGTCGCCACCAACATTAAAAATTCTTTTGTCTAAGGATTTTTTCTATATCAAGGACGTGTATCTATCTAAGTGTGAATTAAAATCACTTAATTTAAAGGAAAATAATTTTTAAAAATCCTCCTTCGATTGTAAAACTCATAAATTGAAGAGCATGTAAGCTTAAAAGTAGCATCAAATTAATAAATTCTCGTAATAAAACGGGATATAAGATATTATGACAAGAGGTACATCTTATAGAAAATTCTCCAACCAAAGAGATAATATTCGTAGAAATAAATAGTAACCGGTCAAAGAGAGAGAGAAATATGAGTGTTTGAAATGAAAATAGCATTATAAGTTGTGGCTTTGAATATTTAGTTGTGTGAAAATAAAAAAGAAAAAAGAAAAATTGGGAAGATATGGTTGGATTTTGAGGGACAGCAGAGGGAGCATTTAGTTTGATCACGTGGTGAGAGCGGAAAGCATTTAGTTAGAGATATTTAATGAGTACAGTTACATTAAAGTGCAGCATATTGTATCTAAGTGGAAACCCAAAGGCATTGAGACATAGGAAGATTTCATACCCAAATGGAAGCATAGGCAGAAATTGATCCACGCCCTCCCATTCTGCTTCACAAAGTTTCTGAGAAGGGCTCCACACCTTTGTTTGAGGTATTTTTGTAGGTACACACATTTATTTTATTTTATTTTACAAACTATTTTTTTTTTATATGTTTCTCAAATATTAATTTATAAATGAAAGGTTATTGAAAAGGACAGGAGAGAGGTAAAAAAATATTTGAGATGAAGATGATTGAAGTGGCAATATCCGCATGTGTGCGTCCTTAAATATCTGAGATAGACATCTACCCCTAACATCCCAGGGGAATCTTATGTTTCTCACATCATTATTCTTAATCACCTTATTTTCACATCTTTTAAACCAATATTTAAATTACATCTTTAATTAATTTAGTTTATTTCTCATTTTTATTCTCTTTTTTTCTTTATGTGTGTCATTTTCTTTGTGATTGAAATATAAAACATGTATTTATTCTCCCTTTAACATGATCAACTGTTGATGTTATTGAATCCTCTCTTAGTATGAAGCTCTTACACTCACTTCTCTACTCTTACAAATTATACCACTTTATTCATTTTTACATAGGAAAATTGATGCTATTTTGATAGAAATTGCAAAGTTGACCAAAAAAATTTATAAAAGCTATGTTAAATCTTGTTTTCTGTAATATACTTTTAGATATTTTACTATTTCCTTTTGCAAGTATATATATGGTTAGGAATGGGAATCACTTTTGAGTCTTAATTTGAAAAAATATATTATATTGCAAATTTGAAAAATACTTATTTTTAAAATTAGTTTGTTTAAAGAATTATTTTATTAGAAAATTGATGAAGTTGTTATCAATCACTTTCATTTTCGAAAGAAATTTTAATATATTGTATTTTTTACATTTTTTTTATTTTAGTTTAAAATGCATTGCTATGTTTTGAAATAATATAAAAGAATGTTGAAATCCATTAGAAAACTTCTTTAATATTATCTATTAGAGGTGCAAAATAAATTTTAAAGTTATAAGTTAATTTGATTAATCATGAGTTTTGAGTTAAAGTTACATCGAAAAAAATATATTTTTTTAATATAAGTTTCACGGATTAAACGAATTTGAATTAAATTAAGAGATAATTTATTATCAATAATTATTTATTGTTTTATTATATATTATAAATTTTTTATTATAATTATTATGTATTTTTAATTATATATGTTGATAATTTAATTTTTTTAAATATTAGAACGTTATTCAACAAGTATATTTAATTTATTTGTTTTTTAAAATGATGTAAATTAATATTTTAATTTTCAATTACTATTTATAATAATATTTAATATATAAAAAAATCAAAGTGACTATAAATTTAAATATAAAAATAAAAATATTAATTTTATTATATCTTTAATATTTAAAGAATTTTGATAAAAAATAAAATATTTATTTAAAAAATATTATTAATTATTAGTAAGCTGCAAGATTGCAGTACGGCTTCTCTTTACTTTTCTCACATTTCTACACGAAATATAATGTGAAGAAAGATATTTTCTATTTATCTTTTTTTTTTCTTTTCTTCTCCTTTCTTAATATTTTAAATGGACATTCCTGGTATTTCTTTTACACTTTATTCTAATGGATTTGGAAAAAAAATTGATTAAATGAATTTGAGAAGATTTAAAGACAAATTTTTGTTGTTTATTTGAGTAGATTTGAAGGTAAGTGAAGTTAGATTTAAAAGTAAATTTTTTTAATCTATCACATCAATAAAATTTTACACTAATTTTTATAAATTTTATTTCCAAATTTACCCTCACTTACTTTCAAATCCACTTAAATAAATAAAAAAAAAATTATTTTCAAATCTTTTCAAATTCATTCCTCCGTATCCATTCAAGAAAGAAACTTTAATCATCATATTTCTTCTTCTGCAAGGAATAGTGTATGTTTTCTATTTATCTATCTTCTCTCTTTTCCCAAAATTTCAAATATTTGTCTATTGTTATTCAAAATTAAAGCAATAAAAATATTAAACGTTGATTGAAAAAAAAACAGTTATTGATTAAAACAGAAAACTTGTATTCTTTTTAATTTTTATAACTGGACAAGAAATGTTTAGACTATTTCAGTTTTTTTAATATTTAATAGTTTGATTTTATTTACACAATTAAAAAGTTAAAACATTTATACAGATTCAAAATAAATAATTTAATGTTGGTTTAAACAACACTAACTTAAATATAACAAAAAAAATTTATCATTGTTAAATTAGAAAAACTATTTAATTATTTTTTAAGTTTGAAAACAAATTATATCAAAATTTATATGAAAAATAAATTTTAATTTTGTTTTAAAAATATATTTAATCTATAAATAAAATATTAAAGATAATAAAAGTAATGTATCTGCTAAGTTGACATTATAAATTTTTAAAATTTATCTTATTTATTCGATAATAACAAAATATTTATTTGATAAAAAAAATTAAATTTATTTTAACGTTCTTCAACTTTCTTTAAAAGGAATTAAACTCAATGTCAGGTAAACCGAAGTAATATGATATTAACTCAAATATTTTTTTTTTTAAAGTTTCTTTTAAACTTTTTTTAAGTTAACTATTTACATTATATTAAAACAATCATTCTTATTAGTAATAATATTTTAGCATGAACAAAATAAATTAGTTAATTTTAATGCAGAAATAAAAGACAAGTGCATGCTTGGCTAAACCAAACGCAAGCAGCAAAGTAGCAATGGAAGTGGTTGACAAGTCAATAGGAGAAAGAGAAGAAACAGGTGGACCCTAATTATCCTTATGGCTTCATTTAATGCATATCAACACCAACAAAATTGTTCATCTATGCTTTCACATGCATATTTACATTTAGTTACACAAAATTCAACCAAAAATCAGGCCAATTTTGTTATTGCCAAATTGATTTAATTACTTCTGACAATTTAGTGGGGTCAAATTTATTACATGTCAATTGTAATAAAAATATTGAAAGACTTTTTATAATGAAATATCCATAAATTAACATTTTATCCTTTTAAATATATTTATAATAGCTTTAAATTTTAATAGTAATTTCTTTAAAAACCTAGTATTTTAAAAATAATAATTTAAAAATACTTAGACTTGATAATTTTAATATTAAATAATTTTAATATAAATAGATTTTATTAATTTAAAATACATTATTTTTCTATAAATAATTTTTTTAGAGTTTTTTTATTTTTTTCTAAGTTCATCTGTTTGAATATAAGAGATCATTTAAATGATCACAACGACAAGATCTTCAAGTAGTATGAGCTTTGTTTTATAATGTTAGCTTATACTTTCTTTTCTTTATTTGTTTTTTTTTTCTTTGTAATAATCACTTTAATGATGTAAGTTTAGAGAATATTTTTGGTCACTAATGTAGATGTAGTGTTTTAGTTTCATTTATTTTTAAAATATCTATTACACTTTTATCTCATAATTATGTAAGATCTTGTATATCTTTTGTCATTATAAATTATTTATCGATATTTGTAATAAAAGTTATTTATGCATATTCTTTTCTCATTCTTTTCTAAGCTTTACTCACAAGAAAAAAAAAACTGTTTCAAAACTCACTAATTGGTTAATAAGTATAGAGTTTTAATGTTACGAAGGAAGGTATGAATATTCAAATAACAAGGTATGGCATGATTTAAATGTAGGAGACTTTTATTTCTTAATTACTGATTTATAAAATATTTTTTAAAATTATATAAAGCAAAGGGTAATAATGCAAGCTTCATACTGATTTGACTGTTGCTGAATGCTATATTAAATAAATTTTGAAGCATATGATAATGCAGCAAGGCGGGTGTTGTTTTATGTAGATATTTTGATAAAAATAACTTTTGGGATAATTTTTTTTTTACATAAACCAAATAATTAATTAATATTATTATTAATTATTATTATTCTTTTGTTAAATTATGACTCGTATAAAAAATGAATTTTATTACAATTTATTATAATAATTATAACCAACCTGTCATAGTAAGGGAAATTGTGAAAATTATAAATATGATAAGAGTTATTACATCAATTATTATTAGAACAGTTATAGTAAGTAATATGATAATAATTTTATATTAAAATATAAGTTTATTTTTGATAATGTTCTTCTCTTTCTCTTTTTAGTCTTCTTCTCGTTGTCCTCACTACACTTCACTCTTTTTTTCTCTCGTTGTCGTCGTGCTCTTGTGACTGCCATGCTCTTATAAGTCTTGTCATCTATGCCTCGACCTCACCAATTTGTTTTCAGACTTGTGCTTATGATCATTTTCCTTTACTCTCATTTAGGATTTTGGAGAAAGATAAAGAAGGTCAACCTTGAATCCTAATATGTTTGCTCTTATTTGGATGGATTTGTTACACCTTGTCATTTATATTTATAATTATTCATTTTGTATTGTATTAGATGATAATCTGGTTGGCAAAACCTATAACTACAACAAAGGAGTGGAAATGATGTTCTTTGATATATTGGGCTATTAGTTTCTTGTCTTCTATTAATGGTTGTATCTTTCATACTAAAATATGAATTAGTCTGATACTATACTTATGGCTATATCTTTACTATCTTATGTTTAGTTCAGTTTCAAAACCAGCAATCCCTGACAGTTTGATACACATGAACACACATGTAAAGTTGTGCTACCTTTAGTATTGCTTGATTGAAGTGAAGCATGCTATAATTTATTTTGTTTATAAAAGTGATAACATTTTTGTTATATGTTTAAATTCTATGAAATTGGCATCATGGTTAGATTGTTAAAAGGTTCATGAACTTTGGTTGAATTATAATTATGACATGAACTTCCTTATTTGTCAGACTTATTTTCTAGACCATTCTAAAAAGGAATATATTAACTAAAAATAATATCTAAATTTCAGATATTCTCTACATCAAATGCTTCTAAAATATCTAATAATATTTCTTTGTATTGTTACTGGTAAATAGGAAATAATCCTAAGAATTAATGATGTGACACGATTCTATCTTAAGAAGTTTGTTTGTTTAAAGGGTGTGCTTTGGTTTAATGATTGTCAATTACAGTCGTGGAAACAACCTTTTTACTTATGGTAAAGGCTGCATACATTTCAATCCTCCCTCTACCCCGTAATGCTGGAAGCTTTGTGCACATGCCTTCCTTTTATATTCATAATGCTACTTTATTTTTCAATTTATACTAGTTTTCGACTTGGTTTAATATTTGTACTTACCTTTATATGTTTTATCAAGTAATTTAAAGATGGTTTTGTAAAGCAATTTTAATCATGTTTATGACTTTATCAGAGTTTGTCTAAGAGAATCTTATATGACTTTCTTCACAAACTCAGTTTAATTGAGCTTTCATCTTTGCTAAAGTAGTAATTGAATCTTGTTATGTTAGTTGTATATGTGATGGGTTAGAACTGACGCAAAAAGCCTTTTATAATCGTCATAGAAAGTTTTTGTTGCATTATTGTTTCACTATTCATAATTGCATATTATATTTTAAATTTTTTTCTTAAAAAAATTATGAACTTAGAAATTTCTAGCGGTTAATGAATTTAAAATATCTAAATTCAAAATTACAATTATCATTATTTTTTATAATTTAGGATGATAAGGAGATTAGAAACATTGATTACTATTATATTATAATTATATATGAGTCACAAAATACCTTTAGCTTCACATTACATTGTGTGACTTAATAAGATCTATAACATTGTAAGAAATTACCAAGTGTATATATCATAATAATTGCCAAATAGTATTAAATATGATAAAAGTTGACCTATTTTTTTTTACTTGTGATGTGTTGTTTTCACAAATATTGTCTATTTTGGATTAATATCATTTGATGTTAAAATCTATCAACTTTAAATTATATAGTAGAAACTTATTCCACTCAGACGTTACTAAACACATTTAATGTGTTAAGAAAGCTAAATAGTTAAAATTATTATTTGAATCTACTCTACTAAAGAAGATATATCAAATGACATCACAATTTTAAATTTAATCTCGATTTTTCATTATCATTTCAATGGATTGCTCTTTCTTACTTACTAAACAATTTTTTTTCTAGTACATATAATCAAGAAAACCTAACATACTTGAAAAGAATCACATGTGTCTCCTATTTGAAGTAGTTTTTGAATATCTTAATTATTAGATCTTTTTGATTATTTACCACTAAATAATGTTCTTACTCATCTTACAAATCTATTTATTTATGCACTTCATAATCACGCTTTCATCAATTGGGATATAATTATCTCTTTATGCACTCCATATCTGCCTGTCAATACATAAATTATAGCATTGTTTTATTCAAAAGTGGAAGACTAGTTTTCCCAATTACACCAACCCTCATCTACAAATGTTCATCATGTTGACAAGTATATACAATGATTATTAATTTAAAACTGGAAATTTGATGAATTATAAATTACAAAGTTTTGGTTTAAGTTTGATAGAAAAAATATTTTAAATAAAAAATTTTCAAATTTAGTTAAATATTTTATTTTTACAAAAAAAATAAATATCATAACAAGAAAAACATCATTAACTATTTAACGTCAAAAGTATATACATTTTTTTTCTCCAATGTCATATATAAAGAGAGACATAAATGTATAAATATAAAATAATTATAAAAAAAGTAAAAATTATCAAATTTTAATCTTAGAAATAAGTTACAAAAGTAAAAACTAAATAAAACTTAATATAAGCTTATTAATTTAAAATGGAATTGAGTATGAAGATGAGAACTAGTAAAGAAACAATAGAGACATTTAAATAATATCCATAGATTTATTTTTCATCTCTAATGAAACTCACATAAATAATGAAAAAGAACTCAAAACTAAAAATATTAATTACTTATTTATTCAATCTAAAGGTAATAATATTATTAATATACCACCAACTTGATTTTCACTAAAAAATGTTAATTCTTTATTTAGTAGAATAATTTCTCAAGCAATTTAGAAGTGCATACATACTTAATTATTATCTTCACTAACGTGTTTAATGATTTTACGTTTTGTATGATGCTGGAAGAACCTTTCTATCTTGAAAAATCACAATGTTGACACATCTATGAGAATACAAATGGTGAGAACAGAAATGAAGAAGCCCCAAAAGTAATACGAAAGCGGATAAGCAAGGACTATAGAAACTAACACTTTGTCTCTATCATTAAAAAAAAAGGTGAAGACAACCATCTAGCAAGAACCAAAAATTACACGGAAAAGGGAAAGTAGATTGCTAAAGCTACATGACAGGCGAAGACATCCTCTCTTTTTGTTTCATACATGCCACTGGATTTGTGCACTTTTCTTATCTACAATTTTCCAGTGGTGTCTCACACTGTGTAGTGCTGCTGGATAGTATCAATGTCCAAACCCTTCAGCTTCACCACAGACTCAACATGTCCTTTCAGAGTGTGAAGCTCGCGAAGCCTGTAAACATAATGAATCAGTAATAAAGACACAGATTATAGAATCATAAATATTTATAGAGAATAATTTCTATGTAGTACTATGAATTTTTTACACCATAAACTAATAAGAATCATGTCAGGTATGACCTCTGATTGTTGTAAAATTCAACGCACCTACCATGCATACCAAATTGTGATTGAATGTCTTGTAAAATAATTCAACATTATAGACAATTTTACACATATTTGTATAGATTCACCAGTTTAAGGACACAAAGGTGTGGTTGGCTTACCTTGCAACTTCAGCTCTTTTCCTGGCCTGCTCAGCAATCTCTGAGAGTTCTCTGTAACTGTTTTTCTCATTGAAAATGCTAGCAGTTTCTGGTGGTTGAAGTCCATGTAGGGTCCTCTGAGCATGAGCCCACTGAGCTTCCCTCTCCTCCTTACCGTAGTCTTTCTTGGTTGTGAAGGCAGTCTGACAGATTTTCAAACAACCAATTCAAATCAATGCCATGAGAGCTTTCACCATTATAGAAAGAAAGCTAACACAAGACTAGATATATACCTTGTTTTCTAGGAGGTTCAGCCAAGCCTTGCCACTCAATATGTAACGGATGGCAAACTTCATGAGGTCAAGTGGAAAGTAGAAGACAATACTGTATAGCCAGATGACTCCTGCCCAACCCCAACCAATTCCTTTCACCTTTGCGAAGCTCCAGTCAGCATACACTGCTATGATTGTAGCAATCTGCAACAAGACAGACAATTTGGTCAAAATATTGTTCCATCCCCCTCTGATCTCGTAGCGTGGCTACTAATAATTCTGGGAGATCAAAAGGAGATCATGCTTACCAGCTGAGCAATAACGAAAGCAATAACTAACAGCATTCCCGGGCGTTCAACAAAGGACCAGCTTCGAGAACGCGTAACAAATATCAGAGCCTGGCTGACTATACTGACTTGCAAATACAAAGCAGACATCATTTCATCATGAGTCAGGTGTCTAACTCCGAATTTTTCCTGCAAGAACAGTCAAGGGATTGTTATTTGTTTGATCCAAGAAAAAGACTTGAACTTATTTCGGTTGAATAATTCTTACAGGGAAGAAAACAGTTTCTTTCATTGCCCAGAAAAATATGATAGTCATCAGTGCCAAGTAACTACCAAGCACAACCCCAGTAGCAAATATTTCTTGCAGTTTCCAGCTATCAGGCAACGGCGATGGCTTCACTCTATCCTTGGAAATTGTCATGATTGTTCCTAATAGTATGCCAATTAGTGTCAGACCTCTCATGTCAATCAGCATAGTAATGAAGAGAAAAGAAGTCTAATTCAGAGGACTATCTGCCAAAATCCTAACAACTTTACCATCATTTAGAATGGCAATGATCAAAACCATGAAAGGAGAGAAGTCGAACTTCCAGATCAATGCTATGAACATAAAGCCAAACTGCAATCAAAACAAGAGAGAACCCAAACTTATTAATATGCACTCCTTCTTTATCGTGACGATTACATAAAATCATAACATTCCTATCCACTTACCACTATTCGGATTGTGATAGATACTGCATATATCTGAAATACAAAGGATATATAGAAAACAATGTTAATTTAGAAACAACAAGCACAAAAGAAAATGTTTATGAAGACAACAGATAGCAACCAACCGTATAGTTTTTCATTCTCTGGAAAATGGCCCTGCTGGTTAAGACGGCACTGATAATAACACTCAAACCAGGTTCTGTCAACACAATATCAGAAGCACTTCTTGCAGCATCAGTTGCATCAGCAACAGCGATTCCAATATCGGCCTTCTTCAAAGCAGGAGCGTCATTGACACCATCTCCAGTCATTCCACAGATGTGCTTCCTATCTTGCAACTTCTTGACAATTTCGTACTTGTGCTCTGCAGATATAAAAAGGTGTTGGTGAGAACAATGTTTAACGTTCAGAAGAAGAAATGAAGGTGAAAAGAAAATCATCGGGGTCAACGGGTAAAGAGTGTGAACCTGGAAACACTCCTGCAAAACCATCTGCCTTCTCAATAAGCTCTTCTACTGGAAGAGCAGCAATACTTGCATCTTTGTCTTGACCAAGCAAGGAAGCGGATGGGTACATATTAGTTCCCATCCCGAGTCTTCGTCCAGTCTCCTTAGCTATGGCAAGTTGATCCCCTGGGGAGTATAACAGACAGGACACGGGCCATTAAGTTGAGCATTCTTGGCAATAATTACCACTTCATTCAACAGACTCTTTGAAGGGAAAAATACTTGAGTTGTAATGAATTAATTACCAGTAATCATCTTGACATTTACACCAAGATGCAGAGCTCTACGGATAGTTTCAGCACTGTCATGTCTGGGAGGGTCGAACAGTGACAACAAACCAACAAACTGCCATGGACTACCAGCGCTTTCTTTTGTTTTCTCAGGAACTTCCTGCAGAAGTAGCACAGAAGGACCAAGAGGAATTGGTAAAAGAAAATGCATAGTTTCAACACAAACATCAAACGTGAAGATGCTACGAAAACCTGTCTAGCAACAGCAAGTGAACGAAGCCCTCTCTCTGCAAACTTGTCAATAATACCGTGAACCTTCTTCTTTGCATCTTCCCTGAGGTTACATAGGGTCATGATCTGTTCACAAAATAAATTATATTAGCATCATCATTGGATTAACAAGAAATCTCACCATTTCTGAACAAATTGAGTCATGAGATTACCTGCTCGGGAGCACCTTTGCTTGCACGGTGCCAATTTCCATCGGCATCAATGTAAGTCAAAGCAGTTCTCTTGTCAACAGGATTGAATGGCAAGAAATGTACTTCTCTTACCCCAGCCCTTGCCTACAGAAGCACAAAATTGTTCATCATAAACCGTCACATCATTTTTTTTAACAATTAACTGAAGTATAAAAACTGATGCAAATGAAGATAAGTTAAAACCTCTTTTGGATCAGCAAGCATTCCAACAATGGCAGCATCTATTGCGTCCTGGTTTTCAGTCCTGGAAGCCCTTGCGGCAAGAAGGATCACATGATCCTTGTCGACACCCTTTGCAAAGACCTCAATCAAGTTCTTGTCTACACTCAACTTGTTAAGGGTCAGTGTACCTGTTTTGTCACTGCAAAGAACATCCATACCGGCCATTTCTTCAATGGCTGTCATTCTCTTCGTGATAGCACCCTGCTGAGAAAGCCTGTGAGAACCAATGGCCATTGTCACTGACAACACAGTGGGCATAGCAATGGGAATTCCTCCAATCAAGAGGACCAGAAGATTGTCAATTCCATCTCTGTACTTGCGGTGCTGAATTGGGTACATGACTATGATCTCAGCCAACATACCAACTGCAATGGAACAAATACAGAAGTTTCCAATTGCTGTAAGCACTTTCTGGAAGTGGCCAACTTGGTTGGTACTATCCACGAGGTGAGCTGCTTTCCCAAAAAATGTGTGAACACCGGTTGCAATGACAACAGCTTCAATTTCACCTTGCTTACAAGTTGAGCCAGAGAAAACTTCATCTCCAGGACCCTTGGTAGCAGGAAGTGACTCTCCAGTCAAGGCGGATTGATCAACCTTCAAAGGATCACCCTCGAGAAGACGAGCATCAGCAGGAATTATATCACCTAGTTTGATGCTTATGATGTCTCCAGGAACTAAAATAGCAGCTTCTTGCTCAGTCCATTTACCATCTCTAAGAACCTACAACAATGAAAATTCAGCCAGCCACTAAAACATATGCTTAAACTTGTTTCTTCTTCGAATTGCAGAAACAGTTCAAAATAGTATGTAAGTAAAACAGAGACATTATAGTTCATAACGATTTAGTTTCATTTTTAAACAATGAGAAGTTCGAATTCTCATAAAACTTCAATTCGTTACCTTTGTCTTGGGAGCAAGACCAGCCATAAGAGCAGCAGCTGCATTACCGGCATTATTTTCTTCAATGAAACTTATGGTGGAGTTGATCACCAGCAAGCAGACGATACCCACAAAATCTTGCCAATCTGGGGGTCTCCCATCCCCATTTGCAAGAGCAATTGCCATAATAGCAGCAGCTTCCATCACCCATGAGAGAGGGTTCCACATGAACCCAAGAAACTTGAGTAATTTGCTTTCCTACATGAATAAAATTGTTACCGATCAGCATTTGCATTTAACAACAGTACCATAGAGATATATTGGCCAAATGTATTATAATTGTAAATTATAAATTATAATGAAAGGAACCTTTTTCTCCTCTAGCTTGTTTGGCCCAAATATCTGAAGCCGATTGGCTCCTTCTTCCGAGGACAATCCTTCTCTGGAACATTTCAGCTGCTGGAACACTTCCTCAATAGGAATACGTTCCTGTGAATTAACAAATCATGTTAGAAAAATTGATTCCTTAGCACATACGCCACATGCATCATCTCCCCCCTCAACAGGTAACTGTAAATTTAGTCGCTTCTTGAATACCATTTAGCAATTATTTGCTTTCTCTTTTCAAAGATTTATGAACTCAATTATTTAATTGTATTCGTTCATGCATGGGTATATGCTTCTGGTTAGGCAGTATTTACAAAATACTCAAGAAACAGACTTTTTTAATAATTTTAGAAACAACTTTTTGTTTCTACGTTGACTTTGACGGCAAATTTTAGCAATGTGAAGCGAAGAACGGTTAATTTAAAAAAATGAACCAAACGGGGCACAGGGGGCTGTAACCAAAGTCAGTGGGTGCAGTAATCACAAAAGCGTTGACTGAACACCGCCCAAGAAAGTGTTTGTGTCAGAGAGGACAGAACAACTATCCCTCCATGTGTAACACCTTGCACCGCCTTCCACGTTATTCAATTCAATTTTCTGTTCACATCCCACCAACAACTTCAACAAGACCAAATTGCTCTACCTAGTAACAGTAAATTACTGGTACAATTTAAAGTGAAAAATAACTCCGGATTTAAATAACGAAGTGATTCCTTTAAAAATAATTTTTTATTTTAATTTTTCATCGTTATTTGAATTTATATTTAGAATTATCGTGTCGAAAATTGTGAAAGGGTGTTGTAGTTGTAGTAAATAAAATAAATATAAAAGCTGTGGACCCTGGTGTGTCAGGGCTAAGGATCATGGCACCATAAATGTGAAAGTTACGGTTAAGCAGGTGGGTCTGAATGTACAGAAAAGAAAAATTAAAAAATGAAAAAGCCCAAAGTACCACGGAAAAGTACTTAAAATTCCTTCAGACCACACACGGCGCATAGAAAGAGACATATAATACATAATAGGCATATAAATTAATGCAGTAATTAATTATGAGAAAGGTATGGTTTTTTTAATGTTTGTTTTTAACTTTAACTTTTATATTTAGTGACAGTTTTTTACTATTATAATAAAATTAAAAAATAATAATTAATCAATTTTTAAAATATACAGACTAAAATCACAAAAAATATTACCACATTAATTGTTATTTACGCACCATCAACGCGGGAGAGAAAAATATGTCGAAAAGTAGACCATGTTGAACATTTTTTTTTTGCCTCTGACACGTTAGATCCATTAGAATGTTGAGCTTTCAAATTATGAAAAATTCTATTACGTAAGCTTTTGAAAGACTTAAAAGCTCACTGGATTATTATATAAATATATAAATATTTGGATGAATTTAAAAAAAAAAGTGATCCTCCAAATATATATGTTTTTTTATATCTTTGTATAAAATACTGACAAAAGATTCGGCTATAAAGTTGTTTAAAAAAAATTGATGTTTTAATTTTACAAAACTATCTGAGAATAAACAATGGAAACACGGTTTTAGTATTAAATTATTCACGGAAAACATAAAAAACTGACACGAGATTCCGTGATAATTTTTTAAAAATTTTTTTTTATCTTTAGAAAACTTACAGGGAGAATAAAACATTCACAATTCTAGATAGATATAATTTAAAACAGCGTAATCCTTGCTTAAAAAAATTATGCGAAATTCACGTGTTTGATGACAAAAAAAGTAGAGAGGTTTTTTCTGGAAAAAAAAAATAGAATCCCAGAAATCCCATAATTGCGGGTTGCTTTTGGAATCGTACCACGTCCCTTTCGGAGCATGTTGCCTCACCTAAACTTGTAGCACTCCATAAATCATTCCCTAATTTTTCTCATCAATCAAATAGAAAAAATATATGCAAAAATATGTAAAAATTTCAACTTGTTTACTCTTCTCGTGTTAGATCAATCTCTCCAAAAAGAATATATTTAATTCAACTTTTGTTTGAAAAAAAAAATTAAAGAATTTTTTAAATGAAAATATATTTAATTCAAGTAAGATGAGAAGGCAGATGATTTGAATGCAAATGTGTTACGCAACCTACACCTCACTTTAGGAGTACAGCAGAGGAAAAAAGGGGATGAGAAACAAAGTGAATAGAGAGAGAGAATGCAATAATGTGGTAAGAAAATTGGTTGTACGTTTAGCATTATGCTGTCATTGCAAAAAATCTGAAAGGGAAAGAGTAATGGAAGAGGCCCGATTTGAAAAACGGGATCTTATGAAGAGAAACAGTAGAAGACGGAAGAACATAAAGAAAAAGTGCGGTGGGTGAGAAGACATACCAGATCAACAGTCTCGTTCTTGATTTGTTCGAGGGTGATTGCTGCTTTCTCAGAAGCCATGTTTGAGAAGAAAGAGCCACAGAGCAGTGCAGAACAGAGAGATCTACACCCTAAGGAGAGAAGCAAAGAGAAGGGTGAGAGATGAGAATGGAATACGAAGAGACGAGTGGTGTGCGTTTTATACCCAAAAAACTCACCCAAGGAGGGTATCACAATTAAGATTTCTCCCACACAATTATGATGTTGACCGCGCTGATGTGCCTTGGACTTCAACACCCCCCTCACTATAAAAAATAATACTATTTTCTTTTCTTTTTATCTTCTCTTTTCTTATCACTTTCTTAAACTTTCTAATTTCATATATATTTTCTGTAAAAAAGTAACTCAAGTAGGCCAAACATAAATATCTATTCACAAATTATCTTATGCAGTTAATATTTATAATAAAGATAATATAAACAAAAATTAGATAACCCTGTAATAACAAATAATAATGTGTAAATAATCTACTTTTTCTAATCATAAATTGTCATTATAATAAATTTCCTATTTAGCTTTTGTAATAGCTATGATAAAAGTTTGTCAACATATATTTATAATTAAATGACCGTATTCAGTTAAACATTCAACAAAATTATTAACTTTTATAATAGGTATGTGTGTATGTGGGGTTTGCTAATTTGGATAGGCTTGTTTTCAATTGGTACATTATAGTAATGTGTATTAGATTTTAGTAGACAAAAATATTTTAATACATCATAGATTTTAAGTTTTAAAGTTAAAGGTATTTTAATAATTTTCATTCTAAAAACCAAAAAAAAATCTCAAAACTCTTGCTCACCTCCCTCATTTCTCTCCATCTTTTTTCTTTCATTTCATTCACTCCAACATTTTCTTTGTCATCCATAATTTCATCATCTTTAGTTTCAGGAAAAGTTTCACTCAAGATGTCTTCAATTTCATCATCTTCATTAACCTCTTTAATTTCATCATCTGCGGATATTAAATCATCATCTCTAAAAAAATTTCAGACCAATTACTAATTCCTTCAAATGTCATTATGCTTGTGAAAATTAGATAAAATTAAATAAGACAAAAATTATAAAATGAAAAATCATTATAAAACCATTTTTTGTAAGAAATTATTTAACAGCGAGTGTTTCTGATTTTTTTGAGGTCAATTACCAATTCTTTCGAATGTCATTATGTTTGTGAAAATTATATAAAATTAGATAAGACAAAAATTATGAAATAAAAACTCATTATAAAATCAATTTTTTTGTAAGAAATTGTTTAACAACAAGTGTTTCTGATTTTTTTTTTAGTTGGGACTACAGTAGCAATGACAGAGAACTTGGAGTGAGAGAGATGAAAGAAAAAAAGTTGAGAGGAATGAGGAAGTTGAGCAAGGGTTTGAGGTTTTTTTTAGTTTTGAAAATGAAAATTATTAAAATACCCTTAATCTTAAAACTTAGAATTCATGATATATTAGGGTATTTTTGTCTATTAAAACATAGTATACATTACTAAAACGTACCAACTAAAAAACAGACCAAGTTAGCAAACTTCTATATATGTGTGTAATAATTTTATGAATACAAATTTTATACTTATTAAGATATATGTTAAAAATTTAACAAAGATGTCAACAATTATTTCCTATCACACTCCTAGCTTTTATTAATTGTCTTAGGAGATGTTTCTTTATGCTCTTGTAAAAATTTAAATATTCTGTCATTAATTCATGAGTAATAAATAAATTACATCAAGGATTAGTATAAATGTTATAATGATTTTTAGAAATATAATATTCAAAATTAATTACATATTTTAGAAATTAATTAAAATTTATTAATTAATAAGATGTAAATTCAAATACTAATTCACTAATTTTTTTAAGGTATTTATTGACAGAACTTTGACCGTATTGTTGTCATATTCTTAGACGATGGGAACAAATAGTTTAAAAATCGTACTATTTTTTCTTCCATTGTACCGTCAAAAATAATACTTTTTTATGCTGCAGTAAATTTCTACCAAAAAATACATTTTATAGTGACAGGTTTTATATTTTAATTATAAAAGTAAACATATTCATGATAATTTAAGTGTATGTTTCTTAATTGCGGTGGAAACACGTTGAACTAATGCTGAATCTTATAAAACTAGGTTTGATTAAAATTTGCTAAAATGTTTAGTTACCCAAAAAAAATTATTAATTGCTAATTGAGTAAAGTCGTTGCAGTGTAGATGTGATATATAATTGTTGTTAATCCGTTAAAATAATTTTGCTAAGTTTTAGTATTCTAATTTTTCCAATTTCCCCTCATACCTTATATTTTGATATTAAATTAGGTACTTTGTGATTTATAACTTCTGTCATCTATTTCGTTTAAAGTATTTCACTACATCCAGACTCAATATTTCATCATTCTCAAACAACCTATTTCTTCATTTCATAATTATCAACAATGGATATACATTATATCATCAATATACTTACATATATCACACATTCAAATCAATTAACACGTCATTTAAGATATAATATTAGTTTTCTTTACCTAAATTGTAATGTTTTTTATCCAAATCCCATTTAAAATTCGTAATAGAAGTTCACAATTCAAGTAAAACTTAAATAAAACAATTTTACTATGGCAAGATCTCTTCTTAATCAATCCATTTAAGAAGAAAATTTAAAACATAAAACTTAAATAAGGTGGATTATATATATTCACCCAAAAATCAAGTTCTAAGTGGTGTAACTCAATTTACTTTTAATATGTCAAAATTTCTTATATAATTTGAGGGAATAATGAAAGAAAATATTTTCAAAAATTAATTTTGAAAAAAATACTAAAAAAACACATGTAACTTAATAAACATTATATATAATTTATTTTAAAATTTGTTAATAAAATATTAAAAAACACATATATTAACTAGCATTTAGAATATATTTTAATATATATTTTTTTCATTTATCCTATGTTTTGTGACATCTCATTTTATAGCTTAAAATTAATCAAACAAGACACTTCATATAATAGTATTTAATACAAATAATTTAGAGTATAGAGTATATTAATACAATCTTACATGAGACTGTAAAAATATGATATTTATACAATTCTATTAAACCAACAAAATTCTATATAAATATTAACCACTACTACTGCTCTCAAAGACCTCTAATTACCAATGGCTCATCATAAAAGTATAATTCATCTATATTTATATATAAAAAGGATTTTTCTTTTTGATGTTTATATTTCTTTTTTAATTTTATTGTTTAAATAAAATAAATAAATTAAAATAATTATTTTATCATTTAAATGATATTTTTTGAATTTAATCCATTTTTAATTAAAATATTACCTACAAAACAATATATATATATATATATATATATATATATATATATATATACACACACACACACATATATAATAAAATTATAAAATATTTTGTATTTAATTTCATAATAAAAATAATAATAGTTTTATTATTTTTTACTATCACACAAAACATAAACACATATTCACTTAATATGTGGTTAAAAAGAAATGAATCACTAGCAATAAATAAGTGATAAGTGGTATATTTTTGTAATGCTCAAGTATGACTACTTCAGGTTAAAAATATAAGTTTAAACATAAAAGATGTAAAAAAAAAGTTATCTCTTCTTTTATTCAAATATCATTGGAAGAATGATTAATCACTTGAACAAATATAAAATTTAACTAATTTACTCTCCTACTAAATAATATCCTTCAATCAATCTTTTTCAAAACATTAGAAAAATGCAATTTAAACTCTTTTAAGTTGTATCTTTAAAAAGATCATATATTAAAACAAATTTAACCAGTGGATATAAATTAAAACTATTAAAGTGATTTATGTGATAAGATTTATAAAATTAATTATTATAATTGAGGTATTAATGAAAGTTTTGTCTCTGAGAAAATAAAAAAATACATTGCAATAAATATATTTAAAAACCTTATTTCCTATTTTCTTTTAATTTTTAAATAATCACAATTCACTTATTAACATTTGTCATATTGAAATAAATTAAACAATTTAAAATGAATAATATAATTTCATTATTTCATTTATAAAAAAAATTAAACTTTTAAACATTAAGAAAATAAGTTAAATATATTAAATTATACTAATATATTTTATTTTTCTTTAAACATCTTTACTATTAATATTGTAAAATAAAAAAACACATATAATAATAATTAACTAAAAACATGGCATTAATATTGTAACAATTTTTTAATTTTCTATAAGGTGTTATAAATTTATTCTTTAGTTCAGTTTCTTTTATGTGCATATTTTTTTCTCTCTTCCAAAATTAATGAGCTATTTTTTTATAAAATCATAAGAAAATAATGAAAATAAATTTTGTAGTTATTTTTGGAAAAAAAAATTCATATTTTTAATGTAAATTATGGTAATATTTTCTATTTTAATAATTATTGTAAACAGTTATGTTTTTATTATTAAATGAAAAAATTTACATATATGTATACATGTACATACTTTTTATAAGCAGAAAATAAAAGTAGTTAAAATATATTTATATTTAAAAGTAATTATAAGATAATAAATGAATACAACAATTTAAAGAAATATTATTTTTACCACTAAAAAAACTGCTACAAATAAAATTTATTTATAAAAAGTTTCCAGTTAAGTTTATCGTTTTCCTTAAAATGATAGCCAAAGTCGTCTGCAACTATTGAGAGTTCCAATGTATACTAATGAGTATGTGGGCCATGTATTATAACTCGCATTTGATTTAATATACTGTAGGTCAACTCTGCTAACTTATCCGGTACTGCGATCTCACCTCTATCACGTGAGATGACAGCATATAATCTCAAATTCTTTCGCCACGTAACATCTCGACCGTTGTTTCTCCCAATCTCCATCTCTGCTATAATCGTGACGGTGCTATCCTCTAGTTTTGTAATTATCATGAGATGTCGTGCCCATCATCTCATCTTCCAAATTCGTCACATGAAAGTTTCATTGATATAAGATATATCAATGCAATTTTTCATTTTTTTATGATGGGTTATGAATGGAATGTCTTCTTTTATAAACAAAATTTATGTAATAAAAAGAAAGGATTTATTTACTTTAAAAATAAATTAAAAATCTTTAACAATCTCAACCTGTTATTTAATTCTAAAGTAATTACAATATTTAAGAATATTTTGTTTCTCTCAGAAAAAAATATATAGTGTGAACTTTTAATATTTAAATATTATAACATATGATACAAGATTATAAAAAATAGAGTATTAATTGATAGGTGTTTTACAATAACAAGACCAATTATATAAATGATAAAATAATTTAACAATACAAATAAAATTTTATAAAAAAAAATTATTATCTAAAACATCTATTATTTATCTAAAATTCATTTTTTAACCTTTCTTTAACTTTTCTCCGAGTGTATGTTTGTTTAAGTGTGTGTTCGATTTAAAGGATTGATTTGTTAGAGAGTGATTGAATGAATTTGAGAGTGAATTGATTGTTGTTGTTTTTTAAGGGATTTGAAGATGAGTGAGAGTGAATTTAGGAGTAAAGTTTGTAAATTAATATAGAATTTGACCGAGATGACAAATAAAAAAAATTGTTTAATTGGTAAAAATTGAATATTACCAAAATATCCTTAATAGTAAAAGTAATATAAGATTGTAATTGTTAATATTATATATAATTGTAAAAACTATTATAAGAAGAGAAAAAAATAAAAAATTAATTTTTAACATAAAAAAGTTGTATTATTATTATTATTATTATTTATTTTACTATTATTATTATTATTATTATTATTATTTGTAAGGGTTATTTTGTAATTTTATTTCTCATCCCTCAAATCCTCTCATCTGAGAAGGGATTGTTTTTAATCTTCATCCCTCAAATCCTCATCCACAAATCCACACAAATGAGATGAAGTGAATACTATGAATCTCCCATTTTCCTTCCTCACAATGCATCCCCAAAGTGAATTCAACATAAAGGATTATTTGGGGGAGAGTGAGAGGATGAATTTAAGAAGATTTGAGAGTGAATTGATTATTGTTTTTGTAGGGGATTTGGAGGCTAGTGATAGTGGATTTAGAAGTAAAGTTTGTGAAAATTAGTGTAGGATTTGACCGATGTAATAGATAAAAAAAACATTGTTTAATTGGTAGAAATTGAAGATTACCAAAATGCTCCTAATTATAAAAGTAATATAAAATGATAATTGTTAATGTTATATTTAATTTTAAAAATGTTTATAAAGAGAAAAAAATTAAAATTAATTTTTAAAATGTAAAGAAATTGTAATTTAGTAAATTGAAATATTTTTTCAAAAAACATGGTGGAACCGAATCATCACCAGGGAACCGAATACAACATGAAGTTGTATCTCTTGTATGCGCTGGAACAAAATCCATGGCGAGGGAACTGAATACAACGTGAAGTTGTATCTTATCTATGCATTAGAATCGAATCCATGAAGAGGGAACCGAATAAAACATGAAGTTGTATCTCTTTTATGCATTGGAACCGAATCCATGAGGAGGGAACCGAATACAAGATGAAGTTGTATCTCTTTTATGCATTGGACCCGAATCCATGAAGAGGGAACTGAATACAACAAGAAGTTGTATCTCTTCTATGCATTGGAACTGAATCCAACACCAGCGGAACCGAATACACCCATTAGTTGAATTACACCACATGAGTGGAACCAAATACTCTCAACACTAGAACTGAGTCCACGCGTGAATAAAGTCATTCCTCAACCTCCTCCAAGCCCTACTCTTCAGAGAAAAGGTTGTGGTATTTTACAAAATTGTGAGGGTATGGGTGACATTTTATATGCAATCAACTCAAATCTCAGCAAATGCACGAGATATGAAAAAACTGTGAATCCCGCAAATCTTCGCATATGCTTCTTCGTTGATTTGTCCAAACACATATTATCTCGCAAATCCATCCTTTGTAATCTTCTTCAACAGTTAATTTCCTTCATATGAACACAGCATAAGAGTTCTAATTCCTGAGACATTTATTTGAAGTTCCGAAGGTATCTAAATGATCACAACAATAAGCTCTTCACCTTCAATTAATCAGATTTCATTATCGAGTAAGTTAGTTTCTACTCCTTTTTCCTCTTTTGATTTTAAGGCACATGCAAATAGATTGAAAGCATCTGTCATTCAATCTCTTCTTTTTAATTCTTTGTCCATCAATGGTCTTAAGGACTTACCCTAATCATAATTCTATGGTGTGTAGATAGAAATATAGTTGTTTGAGTTAAGGTAAGGATAATTTGCTTTTTAGAGTTGTCTAAGTTTTCTAACTAAGTAAGGTAAGTTAACTATTACTTTAGATGTTGTGGATGTTCTGATCAATTGTGTGTGTGCTTGGAATGTTCTCAAATTTGAAGTTGGTATGACGAATTATTGTCTATCTACATTGATATGTTGTTGAATGCTTGTTTATTGAAATCTGATGTGTCTTGCAATTTATGCTTGTGAATTAGAATTGGTTGAAGTATTTGAAATTATTATTTTGAAGTATGATTAGGTAGAAAACTGACGTGATATTAAGAAGTAGAAAATAGGCTGAATTGTAGGTTGATCTTAGTAAAAAAAATGGGTTTTGATAGGTGATAATTTGATAAAATAGTTAATTAGGAGAAACTGAGTTAAACAAAATTTGATGTTTAATTGGTCAGTAGTTGATAAGATTAGTTTTGTACTATTTTTGGTTCATTTTAGAGGTTTTAACGAGTGAAAATCTAAATGAGATGATATGTGATGAAAATAAAGGTTTAGGTCTGTTTTTGAGTTAATTGTGACTTGTTCAGACCTTTAATTTGTAAATTTCTGGTTTAGAATTTGTAAAATTGATTTTAAGTGCTTTTGAGTTCTTGAGTTGGTTTAGTGCATCTAGTTTCTAACCAAATTAGCAAAGTGGTACTCAATTTTAACCATAAACATATTTTTGCATAAATCCTAGTGTTTAAGATACCAATTTGGTTTTTTGGATAGGTCCCAAGTGCACCTAAACTAGAAAAACAAGTTATTATCATTTGGTATGACGTTGAGCGGTCTAGTGTGACGCTCAACACTGTTAAACCTGAGAGCCCCTGAGCGCCACGAAATTAGTGAGCTCTTTAACTTTTAGGCATTGAGGGTGTATTGATGTGTTATGTGCTACTTGCTTACTGCATGTCTGGCATTGAGCGTCGGGGCTTTAACGTTGGGCACCCTGTTGATATGTTGGGTTTGTGCCTCTCTTTTTTTATTTCTTATGAATGGGAAATATATATTGATATTGTAAGGTTTGTTTGTGGTAAATATTGAACATTAATTATGTTTTATGCATGAGTTGATGTATGTGTTGAAGTATGGTTTGAAAAGCTTCTAAGGTGAAATTCTTAATGGTGGTTCCAAGTAGAGTAATGTATTGATGTAGAGACTCAATATTAAAAGTTATCCTGATGCTCCAATAATCACTTCAGCTTAGATAAAGAAGGGGATTATGTGGTGAGGAGTAGCATGAGGTCCTAGTCCATACGTGGTTGATGGACTAATATTGTATGGTAACTTGAGGGGGACAGTTGTTCCACCACTACAAGTGTACAACTTACCATAGTATGACATTAATACATATACCCGAATTGGTCAAATCTAAAATTTATTTGTATGTTTAGGTTTGATTTAGAAATGAATTGCATTATATGATATTGTAGGTGTAATTTTATATCTTTATTATTTTTATTGTATGTTGATTTTATTTTTTATTGTATTTTGAGTTAATTAAGATGATATTTATTTTTTTAATATTATAAAACATATATATTTTTGTGATGTAGAATAAATAATTACAAGATTATATATATATATATATATATATATATATATATATATATGAGGTTTGCAACTTATGTAATTTTTTAAAGTGTACCAAAATTTAGTTGAAAAAAAATCCTTCTAAGATTCTAAATTTTAAGGTTAAAGATATTTGAATAATTTTTTTATTTTAAATTAAAAATAAAAATTATTAAAATATCCATGTGTTTGAAGTAGTTTTTTTTGTGATTAAAAATATTTTTATCGACTAAAATTGAGTATATTTTGAGTTAGCAAACTCATATATATATATATATATATATATATATATATATATATATATATATATATATAATGTGTGACTTATGTTATATTAATTATAGATAGATCCAAAAACCATTGTTTTTAGAGGATGGATTTTTGGCTGAATGAGCACGGACACTAATCAACTGTTAGTATCGGTTTTTATTCTTTCCAGTGAGTTTTCTTTAGTTGTTTATGTATTCTTTTTCCTATAATGTAAAACGAGGTTAAAATAAGTATTATATAATATAAATTATTATTTATTAATTAATAGTTAAATGTATTTTTATTTAAATCTATGTTAATTATTTATTTATTAATCAGTTTATAAAAAACTATTATTTTAGAACCGATAATTTATTTAAAAGATATTCAACATACATAAAATTCATATTCAAATAATTACTGATTTGATTTTTTAATAGAATTAACGTTACTAAAAATTAAATAAAAACATGTATGCACTCACAGACTATTTCAAGAAATCCTAATGAAGTAATATATATATATATATATATATATATATATATATATGTATGTATGTATGTATTGAAAACTGTTTCACGTATCATTATAATAGTAGATACTATTCCCAATATGTTAACTCGTTAATCCACCTTTAAATAACCCTAGTTAAATGTATTAACTTTTTTACCAACATGTAACATATTCCGTCTTTTTTAGAACTTCATTGAAAAGTGAGTTCCACAATGTTGAATTGGATTTATTTATTTTTTATTTCTGTAACATATTATTTACAAGGTTATTGTTATATCGTGTGTGTAGCTATGAATTGAATTTTAGGATGTTGTTTGACTATGTTGTCCAGGTATAGTTAATGTCCAAAACGAGAGCTGCAAATCGTAAATGTCACGTTTAGTTTATCCTTCCAAATCTTTGTTTAATAAAATATCGGTGTGAAATCCACTTTGGAACAAACAATGATGAAAACATAAAAACCTTTTAAAAATGAATAAATTTTGTCACAAGTTAAAATTAGTTTATGAATAGATAAAATATGTGTTAATTTTCTTACATATTTTATTTATTATAAGTTAATTTTATCTTATAAAAAATTATCTAAATGGACCTTAGGACAACACAAAAGTAGTTGTAAACCTCCACTTCTGGAACAAGAAAGAAAATACAGATATTCATAATAAATTTTTTATATATATTTTTTTGGCATTATACAACTAGAGACTTTATTTTAAAACATTTTAAGAGGGCCGATTAACATGTGTCTTATAACATATTTCTTTACGAAGAAATGAGAATTTTCGCCGTTCTTTGTGGATGTGTGGTTCTTTTCAATCACATTTTGTCCGCAAGAGGGTTTTTCATAACGAAAGTCTAAAGCAGTTGTTTGCAAATATTGCTGTAATTTCTGCAAAGATAACTATTTTTATTTGTGGAATTTTGTTAGTGATTTAGCAAATTACTAGCTTCACCTTTATACAAGTGTTTTTGGTATTGGCCTTCTCATGGTCAACGTATTTGAATGTATTTTTCCAAAAGAATAATTTGTACTAATCATTCACCAACCCATTCCTAAAGCTTTATCTTACGAGTTACTATGTTTTTCAGTCTTTAAGGTTTACTAGTCAAAAAGTAAAACTCAACCTAATTGCGACCACACTAAAAAGATATCAATTAGCTTTTTGAAACTATAATGTTATAATCTATCTCTTTGGAATTGTTGTGTACAAACGACTTTAGCCTCTTCATTAAATTATTTGAAATGTTATTTCAAATCATTAGTGGAAAAATGTTGTTTAACGTCAGCTTATAGATGTCTGTTAGAGCTCCACCGACGTCATATGATGATCGGTGGCATTACCGTAAATAAGATGGTAACATAGACGTCGGTTTCAAGGTAATACGACGTCTATTAAGCAGTACACGTCAGCTCTGCCGTAAGCCGACTTCCAATGTAATGAGGTAGGCGAGAATACAGACTTCTCCTGCGCATTTGACGTCGGTTGTGGTGGGGGCCAACGTCTACTTGGGTGCAGTTAATGCTGGTCACCTGATTTCCAGGCTATTAGACGTCAGGTTGTCAAAAACCGACGTCTATGGCCTGTTCGGAAGGTGGGAAGACAAAAATTTTCAACAAAATAGACGTCGCATTTCTGGGTGCGCGACGTCTATGTGCCTGTAATTAATTATGTGCATCAAACTCCGAGACACTTTCACGTCCGACAGCAGAAAACCGACGTCTATATTATTATAGACGTCGATGCCCCTTCACAACTGTCGTCCACGTCCCTGACAGAAAGTGAAACGTCAATCGGTTCAGCGCCCTAGACGTCGGTGCCCCTTCACAACAGACGTCTAATGGGCATTCAAAAAGTTAGTTTAAATGTTAACTTGGTCGTCGAATTAGTTAGACAACCGACGTCTAGATTACTATAGACGTTGGTTTCGGAAGCAACCGACACTCAATTTCATTTTAAATAAACCGTAGACTCTTCACGACATTCAATTTCTGATATCGTCTTCATCTCTTCTCTTTTTTCTCTTGTTTCTCTCTTGCAGCATTGCATTATTGTTTCTGATATCTTTATCGTCTTCCTCCTCTTCTTTTTCTCTCTTCTGGCATTGCTTCCCAGGTGGTTTCTTTTTTATGCTTACCGTTTAAACTTTGTTTAGTCTTTCATCGATTATCTTCTGGTTCAACTAATTAAAATTTGCTTTCCCTGTGTTGTGTTTTAGTGTAGTTTTGTTCCTTTCTTGGAGTAACGTAGTAACACATTCTCCATTTGCTAGCTGCCTCCCAAAAAAAAACGGCGTCTTGTGAATTTCTTTTGGTCGTTTCAACCCAAAAATGACCATGGGTCGTTGCCTAGTTATCGTTTCACCATGATTTTTCCCTCTTGCGGATGAAAATGGAACTAAGCAACAACCCAGATTCGGTTTTGGGTTGAAATGCCATAAGAAATTCAAAAGATGCAAGCTTTTTTTCGGGGGAAACTAACAAAAGGAGATTGTGCTACTAGGCTATCCCAAGATGGGAACAAAATTGCACTAAAACACAACCACTGTATTAGACGTCGGTTAATGTATACACCGACATCTATAGTACCTTTTAGACGTCTGTCAGTATCATAGACCGACATCTATATAATGTCTTTAGACGTCCAGTACCGATGTTTAGTGACGTCGGACATGGTACTGACTGACTTCATTATAGACGTCGGTTATATTCATGTCCGACGTCCCATTGACGTCACCGGCTATGACGTCGGCTGTTTAGTAGACGTTAAAAGTCTAAAATAATCGACGTTAAACAGTGTTTTTCTACTAGTAAATTGAAATGGATAATATTGGAGGTCAACCTATGATTTTTTTTATTTTAGGCAATTTATAACAATTATTGAATTATCAAGATAATTAATTCTTTTATGAGACTGTATTAATAATTGAAGGTGTGCTTAGAAAAGTTAATGATTTGAGTTAGTCCCTTAGATAACATGTGTATATCATATGGCTGAATTTTAAGGTTAAAAAACATACATAAAATTCTCATGTAAAGTTTTCTTAAAAGAACAAAAATAAAGCTATAACACGTCTCAGATAAAAAAAAGAAAAAGAAATTGAGTGCTTTAATTGGAATATCAAAAGGTTGGACAATTTTAATCAAGAGATGTGAGAATATCTATGAGAGAGCACTTAACACTACAAAAATCTACAATTATAATATGTTTTATTTGGCTTATTTTTTATCCTTATTTATTTGTCTTGTTTTGATAATTATTTGTTTATTAAAGATTGTTTAGTTTCTCATTATTTTTATTAATATTTATTAGATTGTCTTTCACATTTATTTCAAATTATATATTTATTCTAGTTATATGATAACATCGTTCTATATTTATATTTATATGAAACAAATAAATTCACTTTTAACATCAAATAATCAAGAATCGAATGAAAAGTGCATTAAAATTTTCAAAATTTTTAAAAATCTCGTTATTTTTTTATTTTTTATTTTATAAACAAGACATATCACTTGGTTATTTGAATCACCGCAGTTGTATTTATGTTTTAAAATGGTTCCAGAAACAATTAAGATCAAAAAGTTGATCAAAATTTTAAAATTGTCACTTGTTTTTTTTTCTACAAATGACATATGACCTATGTTATTTGAACAACCGTTGTCGTATCCACTTTCTGTAACAATTCTCTAAACAACTGAAGCCAAAAATTTAATCAAAATTTAAAAAATGTTACTTGTTTTTTTTTTTCTAGAAAGGACATATGACCTTGGTTATTTGAACAATTGTTGTCGTATCTACTTTTTGGAGTGGTTTTATGAATAATTGTTATCATATGTCTTGTTTAGGGTTATATTCGCAAAAAAAAAAATGCAGGTTACCATTTCACACTTCTCTTCTTCCTTCTTCTACGAATGTGTAGCGTCGTCCACTGCTCGACTCACTTCGTCTCTAAACTCAAAGGGAATCCTCATTGTTTTTTTTTTTTTTTGCATTTTTGTGTTTACAAAAAACATGTAGATATGCCATATTAACTTGCGTAATATGCTTCTGTTCATGTAATGGTTTGGTTTGATATTTGGTAGTGAAAAATTCTACGATGGTACATGTAAACCACATCTTGTCTTTGGTTGTGCTCATTTAGTTCATTCCTAGGTTGTTTTAGATTTTTTCTCTTAAACAAAGATAAAACTTAATACTTTTGTTTATATTTTAAAATATTATGGAAATAGCAGGTTTTAGGAGATACGTGGCTCTATACTCTTTCTGATTTAAATTAATTTATTAATCTTAACAGTCCTTAGCATCGGTTCTAACAGAAACCAAGGCCATATACCATTTTTTGCTTTAGTTTCAATAACCGAGACTAAAATTTGTTTATTTTTTTTAAAAATATTTTTTTTTTCTAAAATGATATTTAGCTTCGTTTATGAGTTGAACTGAAACCAAATATCCCCTTTTGTTTTGGCTATAACTAAAGCCTAATGTTGGAATTTTTTTTTAAATATTTTTCTTATTTTTGTTTCATCCTACATATACTACCTGCATATAAAATTCAACATAATCTAACACAGAAACAGAAATAGAATATGATATCCAAATAGAAACAAAATTATAAGCCAAAATCTAGATAGTTGTGCAAATTATGATATCATAACAATTACATATTATTGTACATTTCTATTTCATATTTTGCACAAACTTTCCTTATGTAATGAATGCACTTATCAGGAATTGGAAAAATAGTCTTAAATTTATATACAAAAGACAATGATTTCAATTAGTGTATAAAAAGACAATTGAGAAAAAAAAATTATTCAATACAAATAAAACCGTTTCCCAGCTACTTGTAATACGAACACGAATAATGGTTGTCACACAATGCATTACACAGTAACCAGACTCATATAAGTCGATTTGTCTATTACACTACAATATATCATCATAATTATAAATAATTCAGGAATATCACTGGAAAATAATTATAAATGTATAGATGTATAATATGCATTATGTTTTGACTTGTATAGTGATAATCCACATTTCAGACATTTTTCCAAGCTTTCAAATTCTTTCATCTATAAACTACAAGGAAAAAGATCATTACCTACAACAGAAATCCATAGATAAGTCACAAAATTTATATGACATTGATTGTTCAAATAACCGATATCATATATTCTAATAAAAAAATAATAAAAAAAAGTGACAATTTTAAAATTTTAATCAACATTTTAGTTTCAGTTATCCAGAAAATCAAAATTAAAAGTAAATATGACATCGGTTGTGAAAATAACCAAAGTCACGTGTCCTCTTAAAGAAAAAACAAATAAAAAAAAACAGTAACTAACCTTGTCTGAATTTTACTCACCTTGATGGAACTGTATCTAATATTGGGCGAGGTACATCAAACACATCTTTGTGGAACTGAAATAAATAGCAATTTTTAAAAAACACACCTTTAAACCTCAGTTCTCAATATTTATACTAAAAATTGTATATGTTTCGATTCATTTGCAAAATTTTCAAACAAATATCACCACTATGTTTTTTTAAAATCAAAAGATATTATACAAGTTAAAACATCAAATTTTGCACTAGTAACTCTTCAAGCACCGTAATGACAAACTAAAACACGTCGCAGGCGTCGCTGTTCAACCCCAAATCTCTCCGGCAGCAACCATCACTGCGGGAAACGCAAAGCAGCTGCCATAATAATTCGTCGAGAAGGACAAGTCGAACTTGTTGCGCTCGTCGATGATGCACTTCATCCGGACGTTCTCATTCAGATTGATTTGAAGTGCTCTGGTGCGCTAAACGTAACATGTCAGCGCCTGGAAGGTGGTGGCGTGTTGGTCGAGGTCACGATGTTGGCGCTGGAGGTGAACTTTTATGTGCCTAATTAGAACACAGATAAAGTTTGACTTTCAACCATTATATAACGAGTTTCTGAAAACATGTTTTCATTGACTCACATAAAAGGGTTCCAAAATCTCTTTTAAAATGGGATCGAATTTCTGTTAGGTTAAAATTATAAGTACCTATGCGCACAATTGACTCACGTAGTAGCATGTAAGTATATTATAAGACAAAAATGAAGATAATTCAATTCATTTCCACATGTTCCAACATGGCTATAAAGCTAAACAAGTGTGACAAATTACAGCGAAGTGACATAGAAAAAATGAACGCATAATTTGCTAATGATTCTGTCAGACTGAAGCTTTATTGGTTTGGTCGGCTATGTATACATGCATGTACATATGTTTCGAAAATAGGTCATTCACGTGTTATTCAGGGTAAACCATTGAAGTGAATGGTTACGTAGAAGCTTACTCTTGAACCTTATTTGGAACACCATTAATTTGACCTTCAGTTATAGCACAACGATTTTTCGGTAGTGAAAGACAAATTGACTCTTGCTAAATCTCCGAGACTGGCGCATGAAATAATGCTCCCATTTCATGTAATAAAACAGTTCAATATACACACTAATTAACCTGTAACCATGTGTGGAGACAACTCATTAATCACAACATTTAATTTCAGTATCACTTAATTTCTATATATACAAAATAAAATTATAAATAATCTTATATAAAAGGTAAATAGATGAGGGTAATTTTTTAGTTAAAACACCAAATGTTAAACTGGGTCCCACTACATGAATTATTAGAGGCTAAACAAAAACAAAATGGGACAACCTAATTCAATCATATGACAATTAGATTATGATTTTTAGGCTTGGTTTAATCCTATGTCTACTATACATACCATTTTTACATTATTTATTAGAATAACTCTAAGTCCAGATAATTTTAAAATGGAAATTATTTTTAAGATTTAAGTCTGAAAAAATAAAGTTATATTTAACTTGTAAATTTGGTAATTTGGTGAATAAACTATAATGTATAAAGTAATATGCTTTTTAAAAAAAAAAACATAATTAGTAATTTATAAACAAGTTAATGATTTGGTTGTGAACTAAATGAATGAAAGGAAAAAGTCGACCGAACTTAATTGAGATTGAATTTTTCGAAACTATTTGAGTTGACTGATGATATTAGGTCGATTTCGCAGCTCAAATTCTCACCACCGACTTTTCTCATCTGAACATGTTCTTAAATGAGGCAATGTATCTAAATATACAAGACGGTGACCTTATTGCAGCAGAGGTCACTTCTTTAAGATTTATTGTAAGAATAACTACTAATAATTTGTATTAATAATGGAAAATGGACTATCTCACTCTTAAAAAAAATTATTTAATGGGCATGAAAAATAATAGTAAAGAAAATTGGTCTGAAAGTTCCTTGGAAATCCATACAAGTATGAGGGACTTTTTTTCTTCACTTTTTTGTCCTTTTTGTGGTGAGCAAAAGGCATATTTTTTTTTTTTTTGGTTGATGCGGAATGATGTGTTCCCATGTTGATGAGCATTTTACCAATGAAAGGTGAGTGTCCTTTGAGTCTCCCTTAAAATTACCCGTTGGGTACGCGAGAAGTCACACATGGGTTGCCCTTCATATGGACAACAAAATCAAATGTTGTGTTATCCATAACCATAAGTGTTCTTCCCTATTAAAATAATGACAGCATCACACATTTTTTTATTTATTTAATACTTAATATAAAAATAAAATAATCATAAAAAAATATTTTTCGTATTTTTGTAAGAAAAATAATAATAAATAAAAAAGATAAAATGAATGTAAAAACTTTATGCTTATCAAAATATTATTTATTTTTTTCAATTTTTTAAGTTATTATGCACTTCGAGCCAAAATACTTTTGTTTTTTCTACCTTTGTTTCACCTAATTACTTGTCTCTTCCATTCTAAACCTAACTTACGAAGCCTCACATAAAAAATGAATGCATTAAAGAAAAAGCAAAGGAAAGAGTTAGATATTGCCCCTAAAGAGAAGACCATATCCAAAAAGAATTTGATGCAATTGTCTACATACACTCATCTTTGTCCTTCTCTAATGCTTTTGAGTCATTTCACTGCCCACTTTTCATTTTTATTTTCTAATTTATCAAAACTTAGTAATTTATCATATCATTCACTATTTACTAAATATAAAACCCTTGATAAATATACATTTTTCAAGAAGTGTTGAAATTATTTAAAATGCAAAAAAATAATAATTAGATTGAAATTAATTAGTTAATAAATTTTTTTAAGGATTATGATATGTTAATAACTTTTTTTAATAACTTTTTATAATAGATTATGTATTAATATTTTGTTAGTTAATATATTTGAAATAAATGAACCACAAGCTATTATATGAGCGTTGTGTTAAAAAATCATTTTTTTTTCTAATACTAAAAATAAACTTTTTAAAAATGACCTATTTTCTTGCTTGTCCTTTAATGATGGCATGTAGATCTTACACTAGCTTTGTTCTTTCTTTCAAATGGGAATGAAAAGAAAAAAGTGTTACCCAACTCTTGTGACCAATCCGTGGAAACACAGTTAGGTATCAATATTATCAAAGATTCGCGGGTCCACGAGATTTTGAAACTTAAGCTAATGCAACAAATGCTATACGGTTATTGGTTAAACTCCATTCACCTATTTTTTTTTATCAGTTCAAAGGGTAACGCTCTCTACGATTGACCAAACCTCATAGTTAATAAAAACGAGTTAGGTTAGATTCAAAAAAATTATAATATCTTCATTCTAATCAATTTTAATTTCATTAGTTTAATTCATTTAAGCTCCACCAGTAGGTAGATCTATTTTTTCAAATTAATAATTATAAATAAATATTTACTATTTTTTCAACTATTTTTTTCTTCATTACTCTGATTGATATTTGGATTTGTAGGACCTGATATGAAGAGCTTTCTTTATCTCAATTATGAAGTGTTGCATCATGGAGCATGCTCATGTCACTTTGCTTTCACCAACTTTTCTTTTATGTCTATGCACACCACCCTTTTTACCAACCATAACTATTTCTCTCATTCAATTCAATCATGCTGTCCAAAATCTGGGCCAGGATTAAGCCCAAATTGCTTTGGAGAGTACGGTTTTTAGCAAGGCCCACACTGGCTATTACTAACTGCAACCTATATACTAAGAGGAAAAAAAATTATTATTACTAACCGCACCTTATACTAAGAAAAAAAAAATTAAATTAAAATATCATCTCTCATTGCACTTATGTCATTAAAGTTGTACCTCCCTTCTTGATTACATAGGAAGAAGAGAGAGCTTGTTCTGGAAAATGCATTGCTTGTGTTCTGAAATTAATTTGTGGGTGTAAATTTGATCGATCTCATTTTGAAAATTTAATTTTTAAACTTTATTAAACTATATGGAATTAATAGACGCAGTTATAATATATTTTAATTCAATTTCTTCTTCATAATTTATTCATTGTTTCATTTTAATTAACTATGTAACTATTTTATTCTTATTTATTGTGGTATGGTCTTTATTATCCTCTAGATATAAATTAGAATAATTAATTTAAATAAAAAAAATAAACATTATTCAATTAGAGCTTAGCAACTTTTCAACATTTGAAAATAAATTTTAATTCTTTCTTAAATAGTAAACATAATTATCTAATTAATTTGTTATTCAATATAATACAACATTCATTATCCTCTAAATATAACTTATAACAGTTATCTAAATAAAAATGTTTTTAAACATAATTTAATTTCAGAAATTTTAGAAGTTTTCCAACATTTCAAATTGTATTTTAAATTTCAAATTTATCCTTTTCAGACTTATAAGTTTTATTTTAAAATTTCTAGAGAGTTATCGATAATTAACTATTTCTGGGAATATAAATTGTTTATAATTATAATATATCCAAAATATGATTTATATATTCAAAATATAATGTATTGTAAATTATAATACAATTCATACGTTCAGTTTTACTTATTAATTGTAAACTTTTGCAATGCAAAATAAACATTTGTTTTATGTACTACTAGTACTAAAATTAAGTCAACGATAATTTCTCTTATTTTGTTTTATTTTAAAAAAAAATTATATTCACTTAAATTTTAAATTTATCCAGTAGTTCGATATTTTTTTTTAACAAACGAAGTTATAACTTGTTACATGACTTAAAAGTCAATAAATCACTGATTAAATAATAACTCCCATAAATAAAGTCAATATAAATTTTATATCTTCTAATCTCAAATAACAATTTAAACTCTTTTTTTTTTTAAGTACAAAAATATTAGAATATTTTTCATAACTTCTATAATTGCAAAATATATATATATATATATATATATATGAGTTTGCTAACGCGCGTATATCATGTATTTTAAGTTTTAAAGTTTAAAGTATTTTAGTAATTTTTATTCTCAAAACTAAAAAAAAAATCTCTCAAACCCTTACTCATCTTTTTCATTCTTCTCAACCATTTCTCTTTCATCTCTTTCACTCAAACCTTTTCTCTATCATCCTAATATAGCCCCAATTGAAAAAATAAAAAACACTTGTCTAACCCTAATCCATCTTATTCACTTATCCAATTTGTTTCTCGCAACACTGTAATTTGTTACTCTTGTTCTGTTCGTTCATTTGATTTCCACTTTAATAATAAAATAATTGATTATGTTGATGTTGATTTTTTTATGAGAGGACTGTATTATATATTTTTCCTTCTTATTATTATTAAATTTCATTTTTAAATTTTAGAATTAGTAGTTGTTTTGAAGAGATTTAATATTTTTACTTGTGAGAAAATATTTTGACTATTAATAGTTTATTTTGACAAATTATATTCATAAGTTATGACAATGTATATTGTGATAAAAATATAATAAAATGTGGTGCAAATAATGCATAAAAATTATGTGATTTATAAAGGTTATTTAACGTAACTTAATTTAAAAATAAAATTTAGTAATAATAAGAAGAGAAAATATATAATACAATCCTTCAATCAAAAATCAACAACATCAACATCATCAATTATTTTGTTATTAAAATGAAAAAAAAAATGAAAGAACAGATAAAAACAACAAATTACAGTGTCGCGAGTTGTTATGTGTGTGGGTGAAGGAAAGTATGGAGATAAAAGAGAAACAAATTAGATAAGTGAATAAGGTGAATCAATGTTAGGCAAGTTTCTTTTTTTAAGTTGAGAATGAGAAAAAAGATTAGAGTAAGAGACATGAAAGAGAAATGATTGGGAGGAATCAGAAAGATGAGTAAGAGTTTAGAGTTTCTTTTTTTAGTTGAGTTGATAATGAAAATTATTAAAATACCCTTAATCTTAAAACTTAGAGATATATAAAAATATTTTTGTCTACTAAAACATGATACACATTGTTAAAATGTACCAACTAAAAATAAAAAATCAACATACTAGCAAGCCCATATATATATATATATATATATATATATATATATATATATATATATATATATATATATATATATATATATATATAAAGCTTTCAAAAACATTTTGTATTCAAAAGTGGGTAATTCTGATAAAATTGGCATAACCTTAAAAAGAAAGAACAAATTTTGAGAAACAATTTTGGCCAGATTTTACTATGAAACTTTAGGATACTAGTGAATCATATTTTCGTAGACAAAAGAAATGTGAAAGGCACAAGGTTTAGTTTTTCTTTATTTTTTAATAGTAACAGGTAGAAAAATCATAAGAGAAACCACCGAATGCAGAGCAATACACAAAAATGAAAAATCCATCAGAAATTCATTTAAGTTACCAATTAAACACTTAAAACTAATGGGGGCCATTAAACCCAAGCTGGCCAGGGTCAAAGGTAGCTCCATTTAAACAAAACTATTTCTGAAGTCAACAACAATGCCTCTGCATCTTCATCTAACAAAAGGAATGAGTAAGTACTCTGCGTAAAATAGCTGCAATAAGAAACAATACATCAGTACAAGATTGAGTAAACAATTTGAAATTAAATATACAGATAAGCTGGAAATCATTCATTTCCCTGTTGTCACTTGCTTTGAACAAATTAGCATTTCACCAGAAGATAAAATTCGACCAATTTCTTGACTATGTTCACCAATTTAGATAGAAATGATTTCACTGTAGTAACGTACCCAGGTGTTATATATTTCAATTGGAATTTGGAAGATAGTAGAAATCAAACAATCATTATTTTTAAAAACGGGGAAAGTAATCAGATAGCTATCCCTTATTTCTTTTGAATAACGACCTAATATAATGATAAAGTCTTTTAAGGTTGGCGATTACCTTCCAAATAAACATATAGAAGGATGTTATCGAAGCTTTGCTTTTCAAATCTACAGATTTGGCTTGATACCAGAGAATTGCAGCCAAAACAGCGTGTCCAAGACCCTAACATAATGGCAGAGAGTAAAATTCAAATATTGTAAAGAAGTTAACATTCACTTGGCATCATTCTAAACAACAATAGACCTAAGATTGCTTCTGAAAGTTTTACCTTTGACGCTAATAACGATTAAAAATTTGAAGTGTGCAACAATAACAGACAGCTATCCTAAAAATATATTTCCTTCTTCCAGTATATACTGAATTTGACTGTGAAGCAGCACCTCGGTTTAGTAATTCAGAAGACAATTGCAAAAAAGAACAAGACTACCACCCAGTGGGATCTGGTGAGAGTAGATGAAGATAGCCTCGCCCTTTCTCCAAGTGGAGAGGCTACTTCAAGATTTGAACCTGTGACATCCGGGTCACAAGGTCAATGTTACGTATCCAACATGTAGTAAAAAAATGCAGCACGAGATGGGAAGCAAGTTTGCCGAATGTTGATATTAGACAACTCACGTACAATAAAAGTACTGCACGAGAAGGAAGGCAAGCATATAGATCAACTTCTTGCCAACTTGATATCTAACGAATCAAAATCACAACTCATCCCCCTCACCCTAGAACCAAAGATATAACTGCTTAGATAGAAGCAGGATCCAGAACACCCATAACTGCAGGTGTATACATGTAATCACTAATAAGTAAAATACCGTGAAAATTTTGCTCCAAAGACAGGGAGATGAAGCTCCCACCAGGAGGGCCACCCCGTAAGCTATTTCAAGGAGAGTTACACAAGTCCAGAATACCTGCAAAAAGGGTAGTTAGGTACAAAAAAGTGATGTAAAAGCGCAGAAGCAATTCTGCTGAGATGGTATAACATACCGGCTTCTGGCCTAACTGTACTGAAAAGGATTTTATGCCAAATACTTTATCCCCTTCAATGTCAGGAATATCCTAAAAATTGAACCCAGAGTTTTACATTAGGACACAGAACAAAAAATTTGACAGTGAAAACAAACGTATTCCATAAGAAATTAAAGGTCTTTCTTTACCTTAAACAGTGCTATAACTACAGAGAAGAAGCTCATGAATGCAGTAGCAAAAATCAGTGGTCTTGAAAAGACAGGTGGCCTCTTGTACACGTGAGTCTGGACGTTGTTACAAGAATTAGCAACCAAAAACATCAAACTTCCTTGGGATATTGATTTGTTGCAAGGAAAGTTATGACATAATAGTCAGATACTATAACACTATGTTGGGAAAATGCATTGATTCCTTCCATCTCTTATTCCTTTTGTCGTAGTGTAATAACAGTAATTAGAGAATATAGGCCTCACTAGGACACGATGGTGAAGATCGATTAATTCAAATTGACGGGAGTTCCAAATAGTTTATCACGAATCCAACAGAGCAAAAACATAAAAATTTGGGATAAAGATTAGTTATCATGAAAAAAGATAATGCATGTTAATTCAAAACGAGAAGTCATTAAAATGAACTGATAGCTATAGGACATAACCTGCATGTGAAGGAAAAATGCAAGTTGAACTATTACAGCCCGAACAGCAAGAATGCACATAGCTGCGAGGACTGCAAATCTCTTCCATCTCAATAGAGGCACCTGAAGTTTTTCAAAACGACAAAATTTGTAAATAATGTTGTCAGCACTCAGTTACAATACAAGTATAAACGCAGTTAATATTTTTATGAGAAAAAATCGATATCAGACAGCACGACTATTATTGTCCTCTTAATTTTCCATATTATTAATTGCCATTGCTAAAATTTGAATCTCAATGCTAACCAATTTCAACTCAAAAATCCTACCTTTAGTTTGAATTGATTTTTTTCAAAAGGAAAAAAAAGGATAATATTTGACATTTATTGCCATGTAATTTAACAATGCAAGTACTGTGCAAGACCAAGAACAGGTACGATTTTAGAATTTAGACATACCATGACTCTTAACTATGCTTTTAATATGAGCGGGGAAAGGAGATTGAATGCCATCCAAAATAACTCACATTGATTGAATAAGCAGTCCCTAGCACAAAACTTACGAAAAGAGCCCAAAACAATGGCCATGAACCTACTATCCAGCTAAGCCAGAAACTCTGCAGAAAAAAATTAAAACAATAAACTTCCTTCAACCCAGTCGATACATTTTGTCTTGACCAATATCATTGAAAAGGGGATGAATTGATATGGTACCAAAATTGAAAAGGATGAAACAATAGCAACACCAGTTCCAAAGGAATATTCCCCAGATGCCAATGGAAGATATGGCTTGTTTATCTGGAACAAAACATAAAGCATGTGTTATGGAATAGCTTTCAAATTCACTCATAAATGTCTTACCACACAAACAAACTAGAAAACACAGATAATTCCCAAGTGTTGGAAATGATAGAAGGTAAATATAGGAAGAGAAAGAACGGTAAACATACAAAAGTTAACGTGGTTCGATTGAAGTATTAACGAACTCCAGGCTATGTTCATAGAGGAATTCACTATATCAGAGATTACAACTCAGAGATTTCTCTTAGCAACTCTCACTCAAATGTTCAACTCAAACGTTAGCTTTCTTATGAAGCCACAAGGGACCTATTACTGAGTCAATTTTTAACAGCATGGATCAATATTAATCCAATCCATATGGTAGTTCTCCTGAAACTTTTCAAGCTTTAAAAGGTTGCAACTTTTAGTCACATTCAAAGCTTAACAAAATAATGTTTAAACCAGATTCAATGGTCAAAATTATATAAACTGCTCAAATTGTGCATGTGAGCAGAGAGACTCTTGTATGCACTTAGTCTGTAGGAATCTTAATATCCATCCAAATTTAGATAAACCAGAAAAGAATTTTGTCAGTATAACAAATACATTGGTTTTACAGTGTTAGATATTGTTAGTTACAATATTATGTGTATCTGGGCTTAGCCCATATTTTCTTCATTATTCTTCATTATAAATATTCACCCTATGTGTATTTTCTACACAAGGGGAATTAACCCTATACCTAGTTTTAACTACTTTAACATGCAGAAAAAATCGAGAAGCCTGGAAGACAGTGGAAAAATAGTAATTCATGAGCTATCTCAATTGTTTATATCTATTAGTAAGTTTCATACCTTGTCGATTTCAACATCAGATAATTGATTCAAACCAACGATATAAATATTCATAAACAAGGCAGCAACCACAGCCTGAAACATATAAAAGAAGTCAAAAGGTATTGGTGAAGCTAGAAGGTAGGAGCAATTTGGCTATTTAAAGGGAAACAACATATTTGGGGTCTCACCTCCAACACACCAGTAAAAAATAATGGAGATATGTCTGGTATTTTCTCAATGGCAAGGAGAGACACGGAAATTATGCTTAATGCCTGTCCAAGAACAGAAAAAGAGAGTCATTTTAAAACCTTCAGAATATTAGAATTATCTTGAAGTGCAAATTCATTGTATTGAGCATTCAGGAATAGTTCCAAGATATATTTTACAAAAGCTTGAACTTAACTGTGCCAATAACTGTATGTGGTCTTGAAAACCTGTAGAAAGCATCCAAGGAATTTTTGACAGAGTCCAAAACGCTTTTTGGATCAAAAGCTTGAGATTCGGACCCAAAAGATTTTTCAGAGGTGGCTTTCACAACAAATTTTATGTCATATTTTTGAAACGTATACCCTCCCCCAATGCCTTTGTAAAGATGGTTCAAACTTGGCTTCCGAAGTCTCAAACTATTATATTCATTTTGGACTTTCCTTTTGTTGCACGAAGCATTTAGCCCATAAGAACCTAGACCACCAAATGTCAGATTTTAGTATCAGTAATCATGCATTATACAAAACACAAATAATTTCCTGTTTTAGGATGAACCAAAAAAAAATGTACATGGAGAGTTTTATAATCACTATCCAAATTTACTGAAACTGAAAAGTTATACACCGCTCACCAACACGTATACAGTTCTCAAAATATATAGATGGACAATGCTATCTTCTCAATGACATAGAAGTAACAGTAAATAACTCACTTCCAAACCTAATTTTTATCATAGTAAGGTCACACCTAACTTCCAAGAATAGTCTCGTATTTTATTTAATCTCCTTTTTATCTTTAAGAAAAAAATGGGTGTTTTCCATATTAATAATTACTATAATAATTGGAAAAATAACAAAAGAAGGAGGGGTATCTGATTATCAAACTTACTTGCATAGGAGATGGCAGCACAATGTCTAGTCCTGCCCAAATCTCCACCTGCCACTACCAACGGTTGCTGCTGTTAGATGTCGGAAAACAAATCAAAATTTGCCTCAGAAGAAGAAACACAGAGATAGAGAAATAAATACCAGCCGTATGAGAAGAAGCATGAGGCAGACATCGAAAAAGCACCGAATCCATGTATATCTTGAATCGGGTGGATTTTGAGTTGCATGAACCCAAACACACTTCCTATGAAGCTCCGACGCACCCCGCTTCCGATGCGTTGCGGACACTCGTCGGAAGCGTGAAAGTTGCTGTTAGCCTTCTCTGGACCAGACACGGCCCAGTTGTCGGACGCAGTGGAGAAGATACAGCCACTTCTCTAGGCCCAGTTTTGGGAAGCGGTGGAAGGGGGAGCTGTTATGCCTGCAGCTTTGCAAAGAGAAAAAGAAAAAAAAGCAGGGTTAGGTTGCACCAAGAATTAAGAAGAAAGAGAAAGAGTAAAAACAATAAGACTATCTTTAAAATTATATCAATAATTTAATTATATTAATAAGTTATTATTTTATTAAATTCTTTTTTTTCTTAAGTTTTTTATATTTTTTTATTTCAAACTAAAATTTAATTCAAAATTTTTTAATTTAAATTCAAATCTATATTGGTTTTATTAGATAATTATATAATTATTATTATGTTTTTTTTTAATTTGAGACCACTTTTATATTTTCATTTATTTTACTCTTAAATTCTGGAACATAAAATTACAAATTTTATACTTTGAATCTATCTTTTTTAAATGAAAAATTAAAGTTTTGTTAGATATAAAAATAAAATATAAATTAAACTTTTATAAGTAAAAAATAAAATTTTAAATTATTTTTTACAATAATCATATTAAAATAAAAAATATATCATAATATTACATAATAAATAACTTAATATTATTTTAAAAATATTTAATATATTACATTATAGTTAATTTTAATTTGTGACATTTTTTATATTTAAATAATTTAACTTCTATTACATTAATTCATTTTATTATATTTTATTTTTATATTTAATTAAATTTATTATGTTTAGTTTATTTTTATTTGACTAATTTAAGTTAATAAAGATTAAATTTTTATATTTAATGGATTATAAATATTTTTCTTAATTTTTTAATTATAAAATATAATAAGTATAATTTAATAGATATATGTAGTGTCCCGTGTTATGTGTATTTTTCAGTTTTGTGGTAATTCGTTCTCCCTAGCCTCCCACTGTAATCTGAGCACATACTACAAAACAGAATTTTTTTTTTCCATGACGCGCTCTCTGCTCACGTAAACTTCACCATTAAAAGAAGCTAAACTAAGATGTCACGTGGCATATCATGTGGATTCCCATCAACAAACCCAACAACATCAAAGCCCCTTCCTTTTCTTTTATGGAAATCCAATACTAATATTCAATCCATTATTAAACGAAGATAATGATATTTTCACGACTGTTTTATAATATTTTAATAATATTATTATCTGAGTGGTTTACGAAAGTGTTTATTATTATTATTATTATTATTATTATTATTATTATTATTATTATTATTTATTATGAAGTAATTTTAGATTAATTAGTTAAAATGTTATGAAAGTATCATTAGATATTTCTTTTCAATCTCAAAAATATTACAAATATTATTTAATTAAAATATAAATAAAAATTTAATCTAAATATAATTTAAAATATTTTCAAATTCTAAATATAATCCAAACATATTTAAAAATTAGAGAATATTTAGGATTTTTGTTTTTTAATATAATTTAAAATTTTTAGATAGATTGATAAATTAATTAATTTCATCATAAATTTAACCAAATGAATGAGATTTTTAATCACTAAGTTTATTTTTAACCTCTCCTAAAATTTATAATTTCTTTTAACTTTGAAAACCGTAATCACTCAAATTTATTCACGAATTTTAATCCATTTAATGAAAACCGAAGGGATCCATTCTCATGTCACTCTCATCTCACATGTAACAACGTGTTGTGTCTGATTTTATGTCTAGATTTGTCTGTACCTATGTTTAGATATAAGCATATTTCAAATTAGCTTTACGTCTACATCATAAACTTTAATATATCTTCATTAATTATTTAAAGATTATATACATACTAGTTTGTTAGTGAATTATACATAAAACTTGTTGAACAAAATTTATAATTGAAGTGCCAATTTTTTTCATCAGAAAATTAAGAAAGTAAAAGAAAATATAAAATATATAAATAGCGGGAAAAAATTATATGAGTAAATTATGTAGTAGAAAAGTTGAAAACAAAAATTATTATATTAAAATATAGATATAATGTTTTCTTAAATAATTTAAGTAAAATATGTTTAATGTTTTCACTTAATTTATTCATGGACTTACAGTGAAAAATATCTGATTAATTTTTATGAATTATAACTATCAAGTAAAACATAAACATAAGGCAAAATTAATGACGAACTCTCCTTCTTTAGTTGTTTTCAAAACTTTCGCTGTCACTCTCTTTGTCAATTTCTTTGATTGTGTGTGAATCTATTTGAATGGATCGCAACAACCAACTTTCTCCCTGTTAACTCAGATGCTTTCTCGACCTTTACCTCTTGATTTAGCATACTTCATTTGTTTCTTGTTCAATTTTTTTATTTTCTAAAATACTAATTAATAAACTCTATAGAGTCACAGAAAGAGAGAGAGTGTTTCTATGTTATTAAATGCCACCATTTAATTGCAGGTGCTATAATTGAATACATAACATATAGAGAAGCTCATGCTAAAACAGTTATTAAGCCATTGAGTTTCTAACTTCCCTAATAACTCCTCACACTTTTTTTGTTTTAACTTTGTTATATGTATGTAATAATTCAGTCAATCATAAATCAAGTTATAAGTTATTATTGAGATGCTTAAATAAATCATTAATAAAATCGGATAGTTGTAAAGTGAAACTGATTGCAACTTAAAACAAAAATATGATTATCAATAATTGAGGTGTAATTAAGTCAATTAATCAAAAATTCACTCCAAACTTTATAAATATAGGTTTGAGGTAAGGAGATAGGTGATATATATTTATTACACCATTTATGAAAACACTTGAGGTTGAAGACAAATTTAGACCATTAGACACGTTACTGGACGTTGGATTGTTGACCTTGACCATACATTCCGAAATATTTTGGCGTCTACTGTAAGACTGAGTATTGAAAGAATTTGACGGGATAGCTAATTGATTGTATTCATTGCTCTCGTTTTATTCAACATCATTGTTGACTTGTGTCACAAAGTTATTTTTCTAAGACTCTTAGTCCAATATAAAAGAAGCTTAGGTTGACGGACCTCGTTAAAAAACTTAGGTTGACCGGTCTCTTTTATACCAACCTTAAAATATTTAGTCTAAAATCTCTTAAATGAAGCAGTATACAAGGTAAATAACAACTTCCCGTTTTTGAATATAAGGGAGATTCAACATTTTTTAACATTTGGACATGTGCGAAAATAGTGTATAAATATTAAGAAGTGAAAGTAAGGTCGATAGCTAAATAAAAAACATCGAATATTTACATAAAGATCCAATTGTTTGGGTGTAACTGAGTTGTCAAAATTAAATTTTACGTTTATTTGAAATTTTCGAAATCAAATTATAATAACAATAAAAATTCAAAATTTAAGTTCTTTACTCAAATTAAAAATAATCGAATAAAAAATACAATAAAAAAAATCAACTCAGATAATTATAAAAACCATTGTTGATAAATAGATTTCCAACATGAGATTTATTTTTTTATTTTTCAACGCAACAATAGCTTGGATTGGTTTGTTCAATAGCAATAGCATCGAACACCTTGGACACAATTGAATCTTGCGTAATACCTGGTTATTGTTTAGCCATTTATGTATTTCTTTCTTTCAGTCTGACCCGTATCTTATCTTGTTTGGACCGCTACACATAAGAAATTGTAAAATCTTAATTAATAAATGAGAAAACGAGGTTTTTCGTTTAAGGTCAGAAAACAGTACAATAATGCAAATGAAAAGTTTCCAAACCTCCAAAAGTGACTCTTGCTGCAGCTTTCAGCAATTGAAATTAAGGAAGCAAGAAACGTAAAGAGATCCTCACGTAATGTAAACATCTTTTTGTCGAGTTCTTAAGAGACTTTTTTCTTTTAAATTAACAAGACAATGTGTGATATTTGTATTTAAATATTAGAGACATATTCTTACTATATTTTATGTTTTTATTATTGACGTTGTCATACTCCATTAATTTCCTATTTTAGTGGAAGTCATGTGTCGCATTCTTTCAGTTTTTTCATAGTAGTGGAAGACAAAGCTGTCAGCTGCATTTAATTTCCCATTCCTCGAGAACTATGTGGCAGCAGGAAATTAGGGAAATTACAATAAGTGGAGTCCAAGTGGCAGTGCATGGAGTGCATAGCTCGGAAAGTGGAAAACAGGTGGCGGTTTGGGATTCGACCGTCCAGTTTTGAAGAGTCAGATTTAAAGTAGGATTTTAAAATCTGGAGTCATTTTCTCTGCATGCAAACCCTTCGTCTTCTACCTCCACCTCCATAAACCACCGTTTTCTCCTCCTTCTCTCTAGAAACTTCAACCTTCTCTCTAAAATTTTGACCACCTCCTCTCCTCCGATCACCTTACACCTTTCAGAATAATTCTTCCCGGTGCCAAGCTCTTTCACTTGCACTGATCAGATTTTCATTTGGAGCACTTTGGATTTTGGGAAGCCATATAAGTAGTTGCTTGGAAGCTAGCTGGAGTTAGAGGTAAGGGAAGCTTATAAATTTAATTATGATTATTTTTGTATGCATGATTTTATGAGTATATGTTTGTTGAATGTATGATCTTGATGTTGAGAATTGCATGTTTGATATTTGGTATGAAATTAGTCTATAAGGTTATGTAACTTAGTGAAAATACTGAATCTGTAATTGAAGGGTCATTAGTATTGTTCGGTTTCCCCTAAAACAATCGGTCTAGATTGTATTCCATTTGTAGGAGTCAGTTGAAGACTGATCGGTCTTGTACTATTACATTGAAACCTAAATACCTTGTTTAGTTAGTCATTCAAAACGAATCCCCTATTTTAGAACGTTCGGTCTCATACTGAATGTTCAATAACTCAGGGTACTCAGTCATAGACTAAGTATTCGGTTTTATATTAATTCTTTTATTTGAATAGTGTTCGGTTTTACACATATGATATTCATAGTTAAGTGCTCGGTCTTGAAGAGTGCTCGGCCTTGAGAAGTGCTTGGTCATATACTAGTCTTCGACTAATTTAGTGTTCGGTCTTAGACTAACACTTAACTTATGAAGCATTCAGTTTCAGGTCCCTATTACTTATTGGAAGCACGTTTGGTCATACACTGAGCGTTCGGTCTTACATATTGATAATGTTTGTTGAAAGTACTCGGTTTAAAATTAATATTATTTATTTTAAAGAGTGCTCGGTCTTATACTGATACTTAACTTCCTCACGGAGTGTTCGGTCTTGTACTGACACCCACTTTCTTGAAGAGAACTTTTGTTATTCTAAAGCATTCGACTCAAATTATAAAGTGTTCGGTATTTCTTAAAAGGTCAACTAGTTAGTGACCGTTCGTTATTTCTCAGTTATTACTTATATTCTTTGGCTTTCAAATAACGTTCGGTGTTCTTCTTTATCTGACCATTCGGTCATCTGATGGAAGCCCCTTGTTATATTCGGTCTCTGATATGTTTTCGACCATTCGGTCACTTGTTGAATTCCTTTGATACTTGGTCTTCTTATCTTTGTTCGGTCAATTATTGAATTCATTGTGGTTTTAAGAGTATTCTAGAGAGGAATATCTCATGAATTAAAATTTGATTTGGTAAAGTATGACTATGGTTAGACTCAGGTTCTGCTCTATCCTGATATGTCGTGAGTACACCTTCTCAGGTAGAGAAGGGTAATTCATGCGTGGGAATGGCAGGAGGTCCTTTAGCCTCAGGGTATTTCTATATCGAGGTGGTTCCACTAGACTAGCTTCGGGTGGCGGTCTGTTGAGTGTATCCCAGCCAGGTCCACCCGAGTGCGGAGAGCGGCGATCTACATGGTTCATACAGTCCGGACAGTGTCTAGAGAGATTGGTTATGATGATGTTATCGTTCGGTTTTTATATGGATATACTTGACTTATGATTTCTGGTTTAGATATTGATGTATGTGATTCATGTGTATGTTTTAAAAGTATACTGAAAATGATTAATTAAATTTACATAAGCTTACCCTTATTTTCCTGTCTTGTCTATGTTTGTTGTCGGTCTTATCCGTTCGGATTGTTCTCTTCACTGCAATGATCATCCAATGGATGTGAGCAGAGGGTGATCGTGAAGATCCTTTGGAGGAAGCCTTACAAACCGTTCGGCCTAAAGACAGTGTAGGGCCACCTGGTCAGTAGGATTTTAGATAGCTTTATGATATAGATAGTCGTTCGGTATATGTAATCTTTTGTAAAACCGTTCGATAGAAACCTATTTTTGTAATACCGTTCGGTTTAGCTCTTCTGTTGTGTACCGTCCAATCCTTAGTTTAGTTTTCTTTTATATTTTTGTAAAACCGTTCGATATAGAATTCTGTATCACCGTTCGATCTTAGTGAACCCTTGATCGTTCGGTATTATGTGTACATTCTATTATTGTAAAAAGTTTCAATTCTATATGATATTTGATATTTCCCTATCCACCTAAGTGCTTATTTCTTACTGTTTCTTATTATTATTCATGTTAACTCCTAGAATAAATAATAGTTTTTGTTATAGATTTATTTGGATGTTACAAACGTTATGGTGATATTTTTTATCATTAATATCATTGTACTTTATTATCTAAAACGAAATTTATTTTATATTTTGGATAAACATTTAAAATTAAAAGAACATTATATATTAGAAAATAATAATTTGAACAGTGATAAGTGCCACTACACCTAAATTGTTATCCCTTTCTTGTTTTTTCTGTTTGTATAATACATGATTCTATGTGAATGGTCAGGATGAGTCAAGATTTTTCTTCCTCTTTTTCGTTTCCTTTCTTTTTAGACCACTAGAAAGGGACATGTTTTTGGGCACAGTGTTTCTTGTTTAGGCTTTTCTTCCTACATTTCTATAATTTCTAATTGCACCCTATCATTTTTGGAAGGCCCATTTTACACCTTGTAAAAGTGTCTTCTGATTTGTTTGTTCTAGAAATCTAGAACAAATTTCCTGAATTTTTCAGAGCATGTTTTCTGTCACAGATTTTTCATATTAGGATTTTTAGTATAAGCTTTTCGAAAATATGAAACACTGAATAAGTTTTCCTGTGTTAAGTTTATTAAGAAAGAGAGGGTTCACTTGGATTTTCAAGAATCTTTTCTTTAAAAGTAAATCTCTTTTACATCAGTATTTTCCGAGTATTTTTTTTGTATTATTATTCAACTTATTACTATAAAAACTTTCGATACATAGTTCATATTATAATTGTATAAGTTCGTTACCAAGATTAACTAACTCTAATATCACTCAATAAATAATAGCTTCTAAACCGAGTTATTTAAAATGAGTTCTATTTATTCTTTTTAGTATTCAAATATTATAGAAAAATTAGAGCTGCCAAAATGGGTCACAACTCGCGGACTAATCCGGCCCATCACGGGTTTGAGCCGGGTGAGATTTGAAAAAATTGTATTTCTTTTATGCGGGTCAGATTTCAACCCGGCTCATTTAAACCCGGCTTATGTGGTTGAACCCGTGGTGGACTGAGTTGACCCACCAACCTACCTACCTAATTTTATTTTATTAAAATTTAATTTTAATTTTATAAAAAAATATTTGTTTTATTAAAATTTAATTTTAATTTTATAAAAAAATATTTATTATTTTTTTTGCTTGAAAAAATTATTTATGTTCTCTATTTTCAAAATTAATTAAACATTCGTGTTGAAAGTGAAATTTGAGAGTGAAATTTGTTTAGGTTTGAATTATAGAAAGTTTGTAATTTTTTTTTATTTTAATAAAATTGTAATTAAGTGGGTCAGTAAGCCAACCCGTTTACCCACCAACCTGTGATGGGTTGGGCCGAGTTCAAATTTTTCTGGCTCGTTAATAAATGAGTTGGATTGGGTTGACTCACTAAGTGACCCAATGTGTGGTGAACCGGGCCGGCGGATTACTTGTTTTGACAATTCTAAGAAAAATTGAAGCACAGATAAACGAGATAATTAAAATCAATTTTATAGTTAGGATGTTGAAGAAATATTACTTCTTAAAATTGTAACACAAATAATATATGTTACATTTTATAAAAGTATATTATATATATATATGTGTTGAATTTTATTTTAATTGAAATTAAGAAGGGGTACAACAGAAAACACACGGTACCCATAATTTATAATTGAGTTTGAATTTGATTTTAATTAAAACTTCATAACAAGATAAATTTTAATTAAATTTAAATTTTATTTCAACTAGCACTTTATATGATTTTATATAACTATTCTAACAATTTTTTCATACCATAATCAAGAGTGAAATCGGAGTTGAAAATACTATATAAAATCATAAAATGGTATAATTTTACAAACTAAATCTCAAATTTAATTACAATAATAGAGCAGTAAAGATGACGAGAGTGATAATCACATCTGTTACACTAAAAAATAATATTTTACTCTTCTATCAATATGTGTCACTAATAAAATAATAATAAAGTGTAGGAAGAGAAAAAACTTTTGTTTTAATGGCTCAACAGCACTAAGGCGAGATACTCGAAACAAAGCATAAAAATTAAGGCCCAAGCCCAAAATGAGAGCACATCACTGTTTAAACTAAAGTATAAAACAACTGTCCATCATTCTTCAATCACAAACTACTACAATTTTCATGTTTATAACTTTTTAAAATGATTTAAAAAGTTATATCCGATTAATTAACAGCATAAAAAATCATATTAACAAAAATTATTCTTCCTGAGAAGAATGTTAATGGTAAAAGAACGTTAATTCCAATTATTATTATTATAATTATTATCAGAGTTAAGTATATTTTTAGTTATTAAATTTTAATGTCAAATTATAATTTTTTTATTTAATTTTTTATATATATTTTATTCTTAAACTTTCAAAATAAATAAATATAATTTTTTATTTTATTAAATTTTATTAATATATATTAAATGTATTTTTTAATTGGAATTAAAATGAGATTATGATAAATAATATAAATAACTCAAATATTAATGTAAAACATATTTAACATATAAAAATTTAATATAATGATGTTTATTTATTTTTAAATTTGAGAATTAAAATATAATTTTTTAAAATATTAATATATTTCACGTTTGTGACAAAATCTAAAGATTATAAACATATTTAATGATTATTATTATGATAATGGTGCAAATACTTTTTGCTATTTTAGTTTTTTTTAATACAATAATAAAACAGATACGGAAGACTAAACCTGTATTGTAGAACAGGTACGTATTGTATACCGTTTATGTAGAATGTGGTGTAGTTAGTTGACACAAGTTTATTTTTAGTTTATAATTACGCGGCAAAGCCCAGATTTTGCACAATGTTTTCTTTCCAGATTTTGGTCACAGACTTTTTGTAATAATGTTTAAGTTATTTTAAATATATATATATATATATATATATATATATATATATATATAATTGAATGAGAAAACAACTTTCAAAAGGGTACTAAATAAGTTAAATTGTATTTGTAATACATTTTGATTGATGCCAAACTGCACCAAAAGTATTAGAAACGTAGTCTGAAAATGTGAAAGAAACACAAGAGTGCTTGCAGACAGAGTACGTGAAAGAATGAGAGAGAAATAACATGTAGAGGATATACTGAATAATACAATGAATTCTTATTATTAGAAAATAGAAGAGAGATGCTTATATGTACAAACAAAGCACTATATAAAAGTGCTGACGACTAATAAACTAAACAGAAAACAAAGGCTTGAATTATAGACTAATATTTCTCCTTAGTTCAAGCTATCTAACAATAGACACCCCTACTTTTGATCTAAGTGAGTCAAACCGAGTTTGATTAAGAGCTTTGGTGAACAAATCAGCTAGCTGGTACTTAGTATTGCAGTGTCTAAGAACAACTTTGCCTTGATTTACCATTTCCCGCAGGAAATGAAACTTAACGTCTATATGTTTGCTCCTTCCATGATTTATTGGGTTCTTTGCCAAACTTATTGTCGATGTGTTATCCATCTTTAACTCAAATGACTGCTCAGTTTGTATCCTCAAATGATTTAAAATCTCACACAACCATATTCCTTGACATACATCACTACAACCCGCCACATATTCGGCTTCACAGCTTGACAATGTCACGATGGTCTGTTTCTTTGAGCTCCATGAGACAGGTATATCATTTATGAAGAAGATACTACCTGATGTACTCTTTCTCTCCACTTGGTCACCACCAAAGTCTGAGTCTGTATATCCTACTAATCTTAAAGGTTCTTCCTTCATACCATATGGAAACAAAATACCGTAGTTAGAAGTTCCTCTAACATACCTCAAAATGTGTTTTGCTGCAATTAAATGGCTTTTCTTTGGTTTGCTCATAAAACGACTGAGCAGTCCTACTCCATATGCTAAGTCTGGTCTGCTATTACACAAAAATCTTAAGGATCCAATAATCTGTTTATACCCTGTCTCATTCACACTTTCCTCTTCTTCATCCAGCCTCAGCTTTGCATTTACATCAAGTGGATTTCTTACCACATTGCATTGTGTCATTCTAAATTTGTCAAGTAAATCTTTGATAAACTTCTTTTGGTGCATGAATATTCCAGTTGTTGTGTACGTAAATTCCAAACCGAGAAAATAACTAAGTCTTCCGAGGTCTGTCATATCGAATTCAGCCTTTAGTGTAGTCTTGAAAGCACCGATTTCTTCTAAGCATGATCTAGTTACCATTAAATCATCGACGTAGAGGCATAGAACCAGCATGTTTCCTCTATCATCTTTCTTTACATAGAGACTATGTTCAGCTCCGCATCGCTCAAAACCTTGGCTAGTGAGAAAATCATTGATTCTCTTATTCCAAGCTCTAGGTGCTTGACGTAACCCATATAACACTTTATTAAGTTTGTAGACCTTGTGCTGTTTCTCTTTACTGCTAAAACTCGGAGGTTGCTTGACATACACTTCCTCCTCCAGATGTCCATGCAAAAATGCAGACTTAACATCAAGAGCAAACAATGTCCAATTCTTAATACATGCAATGGCAATAACAACACGGATGGTTTCTAAGCTGGCAACAGATGCGTATACCTCTTGAAAGTCAATACCTTTTCGCTGTGAAAAACCTCTTGCCACCAACCGAGCTTTATGCTTGGAGACAGTGCCATCCGGATTCAGTTTAGTCTTAAAGACCCACTTTATGCCAATACACTGTTTGTCAGGAGGTAAGTCAACCATCTTCCATGTCTTGTTCCTTTCAATAGACCTTAGCTCCTCCTCCATTGCTTCCTTCCAGTATGGTTGAGACAAAGCTTCATTGACATTTACAGGTTCACTGCCTGCTAATAGTGCTAGATGTAATATGTTACCTTCTTCATCGACCCCTGCATCAGAAAACACCTCAAAATATGACAAACGAGAGGGTCTCATCGTCTGTCTTCTCGGCCTAGTTGGAATCTCTTTTGGATTCTGATCTCTGAGATTCTGATCTCTGTTTATTCTGGTTTCGGTCTCTATGTAAGCTTCTTCGATCTGGAGTGGTAACTGCATCACAGATCTTGGCGTCTTTATACTTGTCTGATTGTTCCCCCAGTTCCAACTTTCTTCTTCAAGGAAAACAACATCAAGACTGATAGTCATTTTATTCTTGATGGAATTGTATAACTTGTACGCTCCGGTGGAATGGTAACCAACGAACACCATAGCTTCTCCCTTATCATCGAGTTTACTTCTCTTTTGGTCTGCAATGTGACTAAATACCAATGAACCAAATATTTTAAGATGTTTAATAGAGGGTTTATTACTTGTCCACTTTGCATGAGGAACATCGTCTGACAGCATCTTGGTAGGACACCTGTTCAAAAGGTATACAGATGTCGCCACAGCTTCTCCCCATAATTCGCGTATCATACCTTTTACTTTAAGCATACTTCGTGCCATGTTCATAATTGACCGGTTTCTTCTCTCTGCCAAACCATTGTGTTGTGGTGTGTAGTGGGCTATAACCTCATGCGTTATTCCTTGAGCACAACAATATTCTTCAAATTCATGCGATGTATACTCTCCACCACCATCGGTTCTCAACAATTTTATTCGTTTTTCACTTTCATTTTCAACCTGTTTCTTATACTTCTTAAAGACTTCTAATACTTCACTTTTGAATTTTATAAAGAACACCCAAGTCATACGACTAAATTCATCAACGAATGTTATGAAATAGCAGTTACCTAAGAGTGTTGGTGTCTCCATTGGACCACAGACGTCTGAATGAACTACCTGAAGACGCTATTTCGATCTCATCTGAAGATGGGTCTTAAACGGTCTTTTGGTCTGTTTCGCTATGATGCACGTCTCGCATGAATCTTCCGTTATGAGTATATCGGGAAACCCATAAACCATTTCTTTCTTCTTCATACGTTGCAAATCATGGAAGTTCAGATGTCCATACCTGAGATGCCATTTCCAATTCTCGTCATCTTTCACAACCTTCGTGCATTGTGTTTCTACCATGTCTAAAGTTATTTGAAACGTACGATTCCTGCAAATATTTGTTCGTAAAACCAATTTCTTATCTTTGTCGAGAATCTCTGCTTGTCCTTTGTTACCCATAGTCACAGTGAATCCATTTTCTACCAACTGTCCAATACTAAGCAGGTTACACTTCATTTCTGGGACCAAAAGAACATTCTTGATTATCACAAACGCTCCATTCTTTCTTTTGACAACGACATTGTCGATGCCTTCTACCTGCAAAGTGTTGTTATCCGCCACTCTCACCTTGCGTTTCCTCTCTCATCAACATTGAACATCCAATCTTTATTACAGGTCATATGATTCGAACATCCTGAATCTAGATACCAAGATGGTTTCTCATGATTTAGTGGTTCGTAAGTTGTTGTGGATGTCGTAGCCATGAGCATCACGGGTTCTGTGTCAGATTCCTCCTTCGCCAGATGTGCTTCGTTGTTGTGATACTTCTTGAGAGACTTCCCTTTGTTGAACCAACATTCATAGGAGAAATGTCCCATCTTATGGCATGTGAAACACTCTACGTTTCGTCTATTTTTCTTCTTGTAATAATGATCTGCATTGATTCCTTTGTCTGAAGAACCAGGTATGCCTTCCCGTTCATCATCTTCACCTTCACATTCATCATCTTCATCATTCTTCCACCTACCTTGTGTAGTAGATTTAACCTTCCAATTCTTGAATTTCTTATTCCTATCAGTAGCATTCTGCACTCTCAAAGCCTGTTCATCAATTCTAATTGGTTCTCTGTCACGAAGTCGCATCTCGTAAGCCTCTAAAGAGCTTTGAAGCTCTTCAATCTTTAAATTTTCCAAGTCTTTGTATTCTTCGATGGCTACAACAATGTAATCAAAGTTCTTAGGTAGTGCCCTCATTATCTTCTCCATGATCGACACATCGTCAAGCTTCTTTTCTCCACAGCTTTTCATGTGGTTTGTCAACGTCAGAATCTTATTAAAATACTCACTGATCTTTTCATCGTCTTGCATTTGCAGCATCTCATATTGTTTTCGCAGGGTCTGTAGTCTAACCTTCTTGATTTTGTCTCCGCCAGCATGACACCGACATTTTGAATCTTCTAAAAGTGTGCGTCATCCATACACCGATGAATGATGAGCAATGCTTTGTCGTCCTTTGCTTTAAACTCGGCTTTCTTTTCGTCTTGCACGGGCTTTACTCCTTCCAACACGCTACTTACACCTTGCGCTCTAAACAAGACTTTCATTTGTGTGTTCCATTTGCTCCAATTCTTCTCTGTAAGAATAAGAAGATTCGTAGTAGAAAAATCCGCCATTACTGCCACCTAGTTGCTTCCAAGAACACGCTTCTTTCTTTTCTTCTTTGGTCAGCCGTACCAAACCAAACACGAACACCTCCACCAGGCCCTCTTCACAAAACCTTGGCTAGCTGATACCACTATTAGAAACGTAGTCTGAAAATGTGAAAGAAACACAAGAGTGCTTGTAGAGAAAGAACGTGAAAGAATGAGAGAGAAATAACATGCAGAGGATATAATGAATAATACGATGAATTCTTATTATTAGAAAATAGAAGAGAGATGCCTATATATACATACAAAGCACCAAATAAAAGTGTTAACGACTAACAAACTAAACAGAAAACAGAGGCTTGAATTACAGACTAATAAAAAGTACAAAATTTACATTGTATATATTTCATTCAGTAAATTAATTCTTTATTTCAAAATTAAGATTTGCTAAAAATCCTTTTACGTAAATTCTCCACCCTCTCTCTCTTTCTCTTTACAAAAATACAGAGATCGAATGACTTTAATAGGTATTTATTCCAAATTTACTTAAAATAGAATGCGTAAAATTTATAATCCCACATGTGACATCCCAATAATATACGACATGCATATATAATAAGGCGTCATCACATACAATACTAGAAAGCAGTTAGAAATGTACTTAAACTATTAGAATTACAGGTATCCTGGAAATAGCTGAAAATTTAAAACTTAAAGTGCTAGGAGTATCTCAAAACAAATTAAACTGAAAGTGTCTCCAAAGGAACATAAAAGAGCTAAGAAAGTCCTATGGGTCTAGGCAGCAACATCTTCATTCTCCTCCAAGACATGCTCTAGTGAAACCTCATTATCTTCTACTCAAATCCAAGTAGATGATCATTGCAACAGGAAAGTACACACAACATGGCACAACACAACAAGCAATGCAAGGGTGAGCTAATTATATAAAAAATATACAACATAATAAGGTGAGTCATACAAAAATACTTCAATTGAGCAAGATAAAGCACACAACCTATGCGTGTTATATTCTAGACTTGACACGTCCGGACTTTAGAATGATAGTCGAGCTATGGCGGGTCTTGCACCCGTGGTGACTTGTGAAACTTGGGTTCCCCACCCTACCACACTCACGAGGTTAGCCTGTTATATGCCTTCAGGCATACTGGAAGCCCCCAAGACTAAGACCTCCTGCTACTCCTCACCACATGGTTCAATCTCTCTAGGTGAGCATGATTGACCATTGGAGTTTCAGGATGACCCCCAAGACTGAGCTTCCTACTTTCATTCTAAAACACTAAGAATCTCACCAAGAGATTCTACACAGATGGGACTTAGTTTACCACTTGGATCGTACTTTCATCACTTTGTAATCATATACTTTTTACCAAAATCAACATGTACATAATCTCAACAATATACATTATACATCAATCACAAGTTACTGTTTCACATCATCTTTAATCTTAACATCGACACCTAATAAATCTTTCTAATTTTTTCCCCTTCTTCCAATTCAAAATGGAACCCAGTTTAGCAAAATCAAGGAACTCCACTGCTGCACCTATTATTTTCTTCTACAACCTTTACATGTTTCTGAACCCAATTAAATTCTAATAACCATTTTCCCTTTTCCATTAAATTTCCAAGTTTCTTCTATCTTTATATAAAGGAATACAAAAGAAATCATGTGAACAATTTAATTAAAAGCATACCATACTTCTTGCAAGGTATTTATTAGCTCATGATAAAAATTACTTAATAACATTATTATATTTTACATGCCACCTATTATAATAATATTTTACAAGCATTAACTACATAATAATAAAAATATTATTATTTGATAACATTAATATACTTTTTAAGATACCCAACAACATATATTGGACTTTGTCTTTACATAAAGAATGGCTAAATTAAAGTTACGTAAACCTATTAAAACAAAAGACAAAACTAATCTTTATTCATTCTAAATTAACAACACAACCCCTGATTCATTATTTTCTCTCAAAGTTTCACACCAATCAAGAATTTTAAATCATTTTATAATTCCTTTTCTTTTAAGTAACATGGACCCATTCTCACCTACCACTTTCTCTCACCTTTTTCTTAAATTTTCACCTAAAGCCACACATCCCATTTCTTCTACTTCTTTCTCTTTCTCATACTTTTCTATGTACATTCTTTATTCTCTGCTTCTATTTTTCTCCAATTTTATTCTTTAGCCTTTACTTCTCTCTTCCTTTCTCAAAATTTCCTCTTTTTACTCTTTCACCAACCAAACTTCTCCTTCTATCTCCAACCCACGTTTTCTTCTTCATTTTTTTTAACAAACATCCTATTGTACGTCTTTAGTTTCCTGTATGGTTCTCCCTCCCTTGTCTTACCCACATACTTCAAACTTCAAGCATTCTATTTTATAAACAAATCATGTAACTCTTCATAACCTTTACCATAAAATAAACCCTTCTCTTTTACATAACCCTTACAACTCACATGCAATTTCTCTACTTACGTATCACATATAACCCGTGCCTCTTCTTTCCTTGTGCTCTCTTTCATCACTAACCCACCTTTATACCAAAAACACTCCACTGCTTACTTATCCTACTTTTACATTCCAGTATCCTACCTTTTCATCTCTTCCTCTTTTTAATTAAATATATGTTCAAAGCCCATCCCAAATTATTCACTCTGCTGCACTTCATTTCCTAACACCAAAACAACTCATTTCAACATGTTCAATTTCAGTAATTTGGCACAAACCACTCAAGCACAAAAACATACGTTCAAGTTGAACAATATAATATTTCATAAATTACATACATACATACCAAACAATGATTTAAAACATATAATCAGCTCCCCTTACCTTTTGGTTCTCACAACACAGTTCCTAGAAAACACTCTAACAGTACCTCCGCACAGAGGTAATTTCGACAGTACCTACAAGCCACCAAATTGGTGTAGAGCACGGTCTTTAAAGCTTGATAGGATAAGGAAAAAAAATAAAAAGAACGCTACTTGCAAGGTAGAACCTTTGCATGAGTAAAACCCTAGGGTGCGGAGAATGGAAAATTTACCTTATTAGCGGAGAGACGCAAAACTAATCGGATGGATTGGAAGCCCTCGACTCCGGGAACGTAGAGGCACCACCTATTTGAAAAAACAACGGTAGAAATTTGAGAAAAGGTAGAGAGAAGATGGAGCAAGGTCTAGAGAAAAGATAGAGCTTCTAAAGAACCCAACTTTTAGAGAGAGAGAAGGTCAGGTTGTCCTTAACCTTATGGGCCTGACTGCCTCAAATGTTAAGGTCCAATGACTTTAAAATAATTTACAGACCTTTACACCACAATCTACACATTCTTAAAAAAAAAAAATTAATTTTACATTAATTTCTGGATTTCTAACTTTTTATATCTCAAGTTTATTACAAAGCTCTAAATATCTAGACATAAAATTAAAAGTATGATAAGTAAATTAATTGGACAACTTTTTTTAATTGTGGAAACAGAAGGGCTCTGATCTAAAATAAGTTAGGTGACTGAAATTAATTTTAATTAAGATTTAAGTCCTATTTTTTGTATTATGATATAGATTCTCATGTGATTTTTTTTTTCTTTTTGAAGACTGTTCTTTGTGATCTCAGTTTTAAAATGACAGTTTCTCCATTTTTCGAGTTATTGAAAAAACCTTGTTGTATGTACAGTGAATTGAATTCAAATGGCAATCATATTGTTACCCAGAATTATGATTTGTTTGAAACTTGATGCGTAGAACTATTATTACACAGGATTTGTTTTTCTAATCACTATTGTGAGCATATTATTATACATTTTATTCTTACAAATATGACTCGTTTTGTTTATTTTATTATTTACAAAATAACTATTTAACCCTTTTATAATTATTTTTTTAATATATACATTTCATATTATTTATTTATTTATTTTTTTCATTTCAAAATAAAATTTGCTATTTTTTATTTTAATAACATTATAATACTTAATTATTTATATTTGTATTTATTATTATTATTATTATCAAATAACTTGAGTGGCAATTGTTTTTTTTTTGTATTGTAAGATTAAATGTACAGAGAAATTCCTAGAATAAATGATAAAAGTTTACCCAAGAAGCATCTCATAAAAGATTTATTATTGAAAAGCATAGAAAAATTGCCACTGAAGTTTTTGCATTACATTTCCACTTTATGAACCTTTATCATTAAAAAGTTAATTCCTTTAATGTATCATAGTAATAAAATAAAGAAATAAATAAATAAATGTAGAGTTGAGAGAGAGAAAAGAATGAAAAAGAAAAAAGAACTTGTGAAGTACAACTAAGACGGGAAGACAAGAGATCCAACATATCACACACAACACTCCCTCTTTCAACTGACATTACTTTCACACTCTCTCTCCGACCAAAATGCCGATTAACGCGGAATCTACGCCGCCACCGGTCATCGGAAAAATCGGTCCTTACACTGTTTTCATGACGCCGCCTTCTACACCCAAACCCTCAGATGACCCCTCTACCACCACCAAGATCGCCCCTCCGCCGCCTCAGATTTCTAAAACCGTTCCTTCCCCCAAACCCCTGTCCGGTTCCGACGATTCCCTTTTTGGCATCTTCAGAAACGCCGTTACCAAGGTTCAAACCGGTACGTACTTTACCCTTTTCAGCTATTAGGTTAGGTTAGATTCCGTGTTGACGAAAACAGAATGTGTCAAACATTTTTAAAATATAAATTAAAATTATAAGGAAGGCCTAAAGTTGGTAAGTTAAAGGCGTTTTTGGGTTATTTGGAATTTGAATTGAGTTGTTTGAAAGAGTGTGACTGTTGTGAACGTTTATTTTTGGTAAATGGTTTAATCATAATTCCATCTACTTTTAGAAACACATTGATTTGATACCAGAAATATATATTATGCGTGCGACTCCAGAGTTATTATAATGTATGACCTAGTCTTGTGGGAATCTTTTTGGGTGTTGGCATTCTTGTTGGTGTTTTGTTTACTATTTTGGACAAAACGCATCTTCTTCTTCTTCTTTTGTTAAGTTTTGTTAAGACTCCTACCAAATACAGCCTGGAAGTTTGGTGTTTCTTTATAAAACGTGTATTATTTGGGGGGTAAGAAAACTGGAGTATTTGGTGACTTGTTTACATAGTGATTGGAGATAACCGTGGGTGGGTCCTTTGTTTTGCAATTCTCTGGTTTTGCTGAAGTGAAAACAAACATGCCATGGATTAAGTAATTTCTACAATGGCCATGGGCAGTGGAAACTGTGGCTGAGCATTTTATGGTAACTCTGCAATTACGTTATCTTTATTCTAGTAAAAGAAGTAAATGGTTCTAATTGGTTGTGCCTATTTGTGTATTGCTTTTCTGTATGGTTAGGGTAGTGCACTCTCTATTTCTAATGTTATTTTGCATTGCACAAAAATGTATGAATCAACATGTATTGCCCTCCTTTTTATTTTGATTTCAGATCCTATAATACAATAGGTCTTTGATTGAGGCTTTTCCTTGTCTTGTTTATTCTGAGAACCGCTACTATTATCTTACAATACCAATGAACGTTCCTTTTACAGCTCACTCAAGTTTGGATGACCATGTGGCACGTTGGTTTGGATTAAATCAGTCAAAATATCAGTGGGCTCTTGATGATTATTATGAGAGCAAGGGAATGGTAAGCAATTGACTGCTACTAACATTTGCAAGATCAGTGTCTGTGTCCTTTTATAATTGGATATTCTTTTTCTTGTTTTGATGTGGCTCCCTTTGGTTGTTTAATTTAGATCAATGTTACCACCAAATTTGGTGGTTTCATCTGAGAACCCCAAATTGGTTCATGGCTGCCTATTCATGGTTCTTTTGTGAATTGGGTTTTTCTAATTTGCAATTTGATACATTAAACATGTTGAGCCAAAATTGAGGCGAGGATGTAGGGTGGTGGAGCCTCCAATGGAGACTTTGGGTTCGGAATTTGCTAGTTTGACTTTTGGGGTGAATGGAAAACACCGATGTGGAAGGATGAGAAGGAGAAAGAAGAGGAGAAGATGTATCTTGTGACCAGGACCCCATGTCCTGTAAAGCTGAATTTCACCTACTAAATGGACGAGGTAGCGAGATGAGGAGAGTGGAAATGTACTGTACTGTCTCTCAATAACTGCGATGATTCCATTTGCCTTTTAAAAAGAAGAGTGATGACTCCACTTCAGAGTCTCCTAGGGAGACGAAATGGAGCTGTAGTTGAAATAATAAATGGTAAAAATTGTAAAACTGTAATAAATGGTTAATTACTCCTCAATTGGATTGTTTGTGAGTTTATCAGTCCAAAGGATTTCACTTTTTCTAAAAAAAAGGTGTTATACTAATAACTAAAATAAATCATGAATATGTTTATGTTATGTAATTATGATTGATAAAAAAAATATTACATTACCTTATGTAAGTATAAAATTGTTGCAAAGCCAAATGTACGAACTAAGTGTATCCCCCACATGTCATATATTTGACATAGTAGCTTGCTGCATACCAGATACCCTGACTAGGTACCTGTACCCACACTGAAGAGTATTGTGTATCAGGTAATTATGATTTGACCTGTTATGTTGATATGCTAACATCACTTGTGTTAGACTTCTGATATGCTAATATACCAGTTGGACTTTTTTCAACAAGAACCTTTTTCTTGTGGACTTCTGATATATCAAGTAGATGTGGACAGGGGTTAGTCTGTTTTATGTCATTTCCTGGTAATGTGCCATGTACATCGCTTTTAAACTATTTATAAGCATCAGCAGTGCTTGAATAGTTGTACTTGTACAATCTTTTTTCAGGAAGTCTGTTTAATCTTAAAAGTATAAGTTCTGTCATTGCTTGTGGTAAAAAATAAATTTCATTCAACTATTAAAGTCGGATATTGTTAAGTGGTGTTTGAGCATCGGAGAGCATCAGTATTATAGGTGCTGCATTGACTTGGTAGTGAGAGGGATTATTATGCAAGGTTTTTAATGGAGTCGTATGAGACTTAATCTTACAGGAGGTCTATCTTCTTTTTTTCGATTTTGAGTTGGAGTTTTAAGAAGATGTTGCGTGTGGTTTCAATATTTAGGGATGATTGCTATTTATCATATCATGGATTTCGTACTCCGCTGTGATATTTAATGTAGAAAATATTTAGAAGGGTCTTTGGTTTGAGTTTGTCAAAGATAAAAGGCATTTAACACAATTAAGTCTGCCTTTTGGCAGCATGTATTTTGTGAGTTAATGTAGAAGCTACTGTCAAAGCTAAAAATAGACATGTTAACTAAGGACCTTTTTGTGCCCATTTAGCAAACCACCAAAATAAATTCGTCCCACTATGACACATGTTTCAATATAATGTATCTGGCTGAAATTTATGTGGACGCTTCCAAATTACGTTTAACAGTTCAATAATAATTGTGTCAAAAATCAATTATACTCAACTTAAAAACACGTGGTGCCATCTCTGGTTCTTTGCGATTGAGTAGTAAGTATTTTCATACCATTTTATTTTGCTAATTGATCTATGATTTAATCTTGTGAAAGTTAGGAGGAAGTGCCCAGTTTCAGTTTTAACAACCAAAATTGATACTTAGGGAAATACAATTTGGAGTCCGGTGAAAAGTGTCCTGAGAAAAGGAGAGTTTGAGAGAGATATTGGACCCCTTCTGTGTTACTTTTCTCAATGTAAAGGCCCTTTATGCCACAATTTTACTATGGATTCTGTTATGGACTTTTTAAGTGGATTTTCCTTCATCTCTAAATGTATGAACTAGTCAATATGCCTTACAATGCAATATGCTATGGTGTTGTATTATTATGGAAAACAATCTGGGATTTTGACCTTTCTGATTGGGAGTATGGTGCCTTTTCATTCTGAGGAATGTGCATTTTTATTTTAATTCTAAATAAATTTATTGTTATTCAGTGCCAATGATCACTCCCTCTTTGTAAGCAAGCACAAGATTTTCAGATATATTTTCATTATATACAATATGTCTCCTTGTTTCAATAGCACAAGTGAATTCTCTCATCTGACCTGCACAATAAGCAATGTGAGTGCAAGTGAGTTTCTTTTTTTTCACTTCTAACAAATAGAGATTTTGACTGTAGGAAAAAGGAGACATCAAAATGAAAGAGGTATCGAGCAAACTACAGAATGTCTGACATTCCTAGAGTCGGTGGTAAGAAGGACTATCTTAATTTGGCAATTTATTTATCCTTGAATTGTATGCATAATTCCTTTTAACTTGATGATTCGTATCATTATGCAGGATTATTCCAAAGTGAGGTGTGAAGACACTTGCTTTGAGTATATTTATACCTTTGTATTTACATGTGGAGTAGAATGAATGGGGGTCTGATATATCAAAGTTATTCGATCTACATCCATTGATATGATTCAATGGTTATTTTCCAACTGCTGCCAGTTGAGTCTGATTGGACAGTCTCTGCTACCTGTAATCTAATTACCAAGTTATTTTCTGGGGCAAATGTTTTGTTTTTGTATTGTCGTCTGGGTCATGTTTTTGGGTTTCTCTTGATGGCAGGGTTGTCTCGTAAGCATTTTGTTTGCCCTATTTGGAGTAAACTCTGCGAAAACCCTATGCAAGCATACTGATTATTAGATATTGAAAAGAAAAATCATTAGTTATCAGTAATTAACTAGTTTTCATCCCACCGTTTAAAGATCATAAAGGTGTATGCATAAAGGGTTTATGTTGAGATCCTGTGTGTGGAGAATCTTAGTTATTGAAACGCAGGATAGGAAATTGGTATCCGGAATTTGGGATATTAAAAAACTTAGTTTAAGAGATAATTAATTGAAATTAAGTAATACACACACACACACACATATATATATATATATATATATATATAAAGTTAAACTATTTTTGTAAAGGTTGTTCAAAATTGCTTAATATTGAGAATGTATTTGATTGCGAATGTATTTGAGTATATTAGTTACATTGTAATGTCACAAAAAGTAACTACTTTTTTTCATATTCTGTGATGAGAAATTCTATTTTTCATTAATGGTGCGTATCAAGCACATGTTCATTGTGATTTGGGCCACTCAAAAAGGTTCCCTGACCCAAGGGTGTTACGGACAAACGCACGTCGACCTTCGTTTAATAATTGAGGCTGCACATCAAAAAGTTATTTGAGGGATATGAGGAGATAAAAGGGTGGAAGGAGAGGGAGAAGAAGAAAGGGTATTGGTAGAGGGGAATCAGAGAAGGGCGGTGCAATTGGATTAAAGGAGAGTGAGTGTCAACCATTGTCATCATCACATTATATTATGGGTGTTGCTCCCTCCTCCTCCTCACTAGTTTTTTTATTCAAAATACCCTACATTAATTTAATTTTTACCATTTTACTTTATTTACCTTTATTAAAATCTTAACTTTTTCTACGTCTCTTCATTTTTATTTGATTGCACTCAAGTTAATTTCTCTCTTCTTCAGACATTCAGACACAGAACCCCAACTTTGTTATTCTCTCTTTGTCTTTGTTTTTAATTTTGTTCAAATTTCATCCCCATCCCTTCTATCCATTTCTTTATCTTTCTATCTATCTAAGAGTTAGGGCGAGGAAGGGAGTGTGGAAATTGTTGAAGGTTGGAGGTTGGTGAATGTCGATTACAGGAGAGAGGAGAGGCCCTGCGTTCTTGAGAAATCGGAGCGCGATCTCCACCTCGCCTTCACACGAGAGTGAACGCGTCACTAAGCGCGGCACCACCGCCATGGCTCGCGAAGGTGGAACATGCTTGGTGCTCCGGCCTCCGCTCTTGCCCGGTTTAGAGGGTTCGGTTAGGGATTTGAATGTGGAAGGGTCCGGTGAGACCTTCCGGATCTTACGAGGACGGAGGGGGGTTTTGGAGGCAGGGGAGTTTACTTGCGAAAGGACATTGTGTAGTTCTAAGTCCGTCTGAGCGCCGTCGAGGCCAACGGCGGAGGATGAGGGAGCTGGGTGGGGTTGAGGTTCGATTAGGGATTGTGTTTGACCTAGCGTGTGTTCGCCCATAAGTGTGAGGTTGAACGGGAGATTGAGGAAAGTGAAGAGTTTGAACTTAAATGAATGTAGGATATTGCTTCCTGCACCCATCCATTTTTAAAATCGGATTATGAATTTCGAATTTTCAGAATAACATTTCCGAAACAGAATATCTAGAACAAAATTTTCGAAACGAGATTTTCAGAATAAAATTTTTGGAACATGTGAAATACATTTTGGAACACATTTTTTTGAACAGATTTTCAGAATGTACCATCTGAATCGTGTATAATATTTTTCAAAATGAATTTTCCGGAACATTGAAATGAGTTCCCAAAAGTGCTTTTCGAAACATATGAAATATGTTTTTGGAAATATTTTTTGGGAATGGATTCTCTCAGTATTTTCTTAATTGATGGCAGGAAGCAATTGCCACATACCTCCTTTATCATGAACTAAGATTAAATATGATTTTCATTCATAAACTATTTTAAAAAATTATAGTTTATTTTTAAATCAAATTATATACTTATTTGAATATCATTTTATAAATGATAATGTAATATTTCATAATAAATTTTTACATATTTATAGAAAAAAAACTTTATATTATTTTTATAAAATATTAATGAGAATATACATGTATCACATACATGTATGTTATTTTTTTATGATAATAAAAGATAACAAAATTATTATTGTTGTTATTATTATAATTATAAATTTAAATATAAATAATTTTAATGATTTTATTATAAATATTTTTTATTTATTTTATAGGTAATTTTTTAATTAAAAGAATTAATTAAATTTAAAATAATGATCAAATTGAAAAAAGTTAAATTTAAATAAATAATTACTTAAAATAATATTGATAAAATAATTCTTTTAATCAAAAAAATCATTTAAAGATAAAATTGAAAAATAAACGTGAGAAAAGAAGCATATATGTATAGGTATAAATACTGATTAGATAAATATATAGTTTAATTTAAACATAAAATATAATTATTTTAAAAATAATTTAAAGATAAAAATAATATTCAACCTTTTATTTATATAATTATGAAAAAAAAAACTGAATAAACATGGCGCGAGGCAACTAAAACCTTGCTTAAAATCGAAATCAGAGCCCAAAAACCCTAGTAAAGGTGGTGCCGGCTCTCTTCTCTTCTTCTACCTTCGTTTCTATTCTCTTCTCTTTTCTTCTTTCTTCCTCACAGTTCCACTTGCAGCCCTTAACTCAGCGTTTCGGCAGCATGATACGCGGAGGGCTAAACTATGTTTCTTCCGCCCCTGCCTTTTCAAAGGACGGCAAGCGCCTTTTCGTTTGCAGCGGCACTTCCGTCTCCGTCTTCAGCACCGCCACCGGTTCCCTTGTTTCCTCACTCCAAGGCCACACCGCCCTCGTTACCGCCATCGTCGTGGTTCCCACCACTTCCTCGTTGCTATCATACTGTTGGACTGCCTCTGTCGACGGAACAATTCGCCAATGGGATTACTCCGTTCCCGAATGCGTCAAGATTCTTGACCTTCGCTTGCCCATTTTCTCCTTGGTAAAACATTCATTTCTTAATTCTTAGTGCCTGTTCAGAATTTAAATGCGAGTAAAGGAAACTAGTGTTTAGTTTTGATACATTGTATATCCTATACAGGTGGTACCTTCGGCATTGTCCACTAGGGAAGAAAAAGACGCCAAGTCGTCGCCCAATGTTATTGCTTACGTGTCTGTTGAAAGTAGAAATGCACAGGACAATCGCCCCAAGCCACGTTCCGGACAGATCAGGAAGTGTAATTTGACCAACTTTCATACTGTTAGCAGCCTAATATTGAGAGAGGTGATTTTTTTAAGAATGAATGATTGCATTATGAAAGGTTGGACTGTGAAAAACTCAACCTTAATGAGCGCATTCTGCTTACAGATTTCAATCAATCGTGTGCATTTTCATGTATTTGCTTTTAATAATGGGTGGACAGCTTGTTCGTTGTTTGTGGGAGTATTTGTTTCTTTTTATTTCTTATTGTGGAACAACACCAGTGAATTAAGGACGTTTTTATGGAAAAATGATGGTGGGGGAAGGAGGAGTGCGAAAGAGCTATAGTCAAATTTTACTTCATTTGGACTGCTTATTTTATATTTTTTATTCGGGAACATTGTAATTGAAAACCCCTGCCTGAAGGTTGTGGTTTTCTAAACAATGTCTACTTGTAGTAATGTGCCCTTGAATCAGAAATGGTGTAATTTCTGTTCATTGGTTCATCCTCAGACGTCGTCAGTCAATATGTATGAGAATGCTCTTTAATTATTATCATTTTTTGTTCTTTCTTAAGTACATCCATGCTCTCTCACTTTTTGACAGACTGAACAACCAGAATCTTTAACCATTAGTCCCTCGGGAAAATTTTTGGGTATAAAAGACAAGCGGAAACTTCATATATGGAAAGTTCCTAAAATGGATTCTGATTCTGCTGTCTCCAAGAAGATTACCCTGCATCACACAAAGACCTTTACAGTTCTTGCATTCCACCCTACAGAGAGAATTGTGGCTGCCGGTGATGTAACTGGAAGAATTTTAATTTGGAGAGGATTTGGAGCTCAGAAATTCCTAAACAGTAGTGTATTAGTGAATGGAAGACCAACATATAACGATGATAAACCTGGGGTGAGGGAAAATGATGATGCTGAATCATGTTGCACGTGGCATTGGCACTCTTCTGGAGTGAGTCATTTATCTTTCTCTTTAGATGGAGCTTACCTATACTCAGGTAAAATTATATTGCCTAAAGTAAATGAAAGGAGTCATTGAACTGGGTCATATATGTGTTCGAACTTTGTTATGCATGTCAAGCAATGGAATTTATTGTTTATATGACTTCATTTGATATCAGGTGGGAAGGAAGGGGTTCTTGTGCTTTGGCAGTTAGACACAGGAAACAAGAAATTTTTACCAAGAATTGGGTCTCCACTTCTTTATTTTGTAGATTCTCCTGATTCATCCCTCTCTGCAGTAAGGATTACTAATATTTAGTTGAACATATAGAATTAGAAATCTCGTGGTCTGTCCTGACAACTACTTCTTTAAATTGTTTAACTAATTAAAGGCCTGCAGTTATCTTGTGCAGATAATCAAATCCATATATTGAAAATGCCTTCAATGGAAATAATAAAGTCTATTTCTGGTATCAAGGTTAGTTGCCATGATTGTTCTCTTTTTATTCATATTTTTCTGCTCAACATGTACTAGTCATTCCTTATGCACTGGAAAACCACTGATTTTAATTATATAGCTTCATTTTAGAAATTATTGTTAATTGGAAAGTTAAACGATAAACCATTTAAGTTTCTCCCAAACACGGGCTTGTAAGCTTGAAACATCATGGCTAGTTCAAAGAAAATATTTGATTCTTATGAGGTGAATTTTTAACTCATTTCCACGTCAAACTTTTCTGAGTATTAGAGTACTGTGTACTCTTGATACGTATTGGTACTATGAATCAGTTTGTTGTTATATGTCTATCTGTTATAGTTAGTTACTCAGTGACTTTGTTATGATAGGTCAGTTTGTTAGTCTGTTAGTTTACTTTTCTCATTGGCTATATGAATCCCATTTTGCTTGACTTTTCAAGAACACAGTTTACCTTTCATATCTGTAAAGTTTTCTCTCTATTATCCTTTTCTGAGAAAATATAAAAACTTCCATGCTTGGACATATTTTCTTTCTAAAAAAAACCCGGATGGAACAACTTTCATTTATGTCGGTTTATTAGTATTTAGCCATGTGCTTGCATTTACCTTTACTTTTTGTGTGTGTGTGTGTGTGTGCAGCCCCCTTTGTCTTCTCAAGATATATGTGAAGGTCTTTCTAGCCGAGTTTCCTTTGACTGCACTTCTGGCTCAGTGGCTGTACAGACAGAAAACTATCGCATCCAATTCTACAGCTTGTTTGCTAATCGGGGAGTTTATGAGGTAGTACCTTATTTGCTTTTCTTTTTAAATTAGCCATGTCAAATTTATAAAGTTGGAATTTGTTTTTCTGCAGGTTCAAGTATGTGAAAGAAACCATCAACCAGTTGATGAGATCACAGTAAGTGCTTGTTACATGTAATTCTTCTAATTTGATTTTATAAATTCACAATCTTATTGTGACATTTTGTTTCGGTTTATAAAGGATTTGATTGATGATTAATTTGTTAAAAGGAATATTGTGGTTACAGCTGGTGGTGAGCTTGGTGGAGCTGTCCATCGATGGCTCTGTGATGGGTACAGTGGAAATCAAACTTCCTGAAGATGGAATAGGAGGTCTTGTTTGTTTGAAGTTCTGGGATTTGGATGATAACCAGAGATTTTCAGTATCCACCCTTATTTATGAACCTCACAGGTTTGTACATGTCATTGATAAAAAATGAAAATCTCAAAGCTGTATCATGGTTATATCAATGGCCCTCATAATGTAATAGTATGGTGTATTCAATTGTTTTCAATGTTGTGATTGGTTTTTTAAAACTATTCTACAAACTCTTCTATAACTGCACTTCTACCTTTTCTTGCTGAACTTGGAGCGGCTAGTGCCTTTATATATATATTAGAAAATGAAGTTGACGCAAATCTTCTTATTGATAGGGATGCTCATATTTCTGCTGTTGCTTTCCATCCAACTCGACACATGGCTGTAAGCTCATCGTATGGTGGAGATTTCAAGGTAATTATGGATAGTTTGTTATTCATGCTTAGTATTAGTTTCTGGTGCTTATTTAGTTTTCTTCTACATATTTCAGGTATGGGTCTGCAAGGAAGAAATTGAGCACAAAGGCCAGATGCTTCAGACTTCTGGTTGGATGTGTCATGCTGTTGGGTCATACAAGTACATAATTGCATTATATTATAATTAACTCAATTGTTTTTTAGGCTATAGACTTTAAGGAAAACACCTACCAAAATGTTCGTTATTCTAATGACCCCTAAATTTTTAATAAAGGGGATAACATTATTGAACATATTAGTTATCATTTAAATATTGGACGGGTCACTGGATATGGATATCAGATAAGAACAAAGTCTTTCTCCTACATTTATTTTTAAATACAATGAAGATGATTAATAGTGGCATGTAGTTCTTTTTTGTTTCCAGAGATTCCTCGCTGAATGCCTTATTGTGTGCAGCTGTTTTACTACTTTGTTGGTTTTTCCGCTTGAAGTATTGCACAGTGTTATAATTTGGCCCCTTGGCAGCACTTCAATAGGATTACTTACTGATTTGCAAAATTAAGAATATAATTATAGCCTTCCGCAGGATGATAAGAATATGATTTAGCTGTTGTCTTCTGTTTGAAATAAGTTGATTATACAACTGACTGATTTTTATGATGTGGATACATCACGCCTCTGCAGAAATAAAGCCATGAGAGCTGCTGCTTTTTCAGCCGATGGTTCTGTGCTGGCTGTTGCAGCAGACACTGTTATTACATTGTGGGATCCTAATAATAATGTCCTTGTTGCTGTTATAGGGGAAACTCCGATGGTAATCTTCTTGAACCCTGGTGTATTATTTTTTTATTACTATTATTATCATGCCTTTGATTCTAAACACATTATAAGCGTGTTCTATGTTTATAAATAAAACATACTGATGCAATATATGAAATTTATAATTTGACTATTTGCTAGCACTTGTGTTGTGTGTTTGACTGTTGACTTTTCTTAACGATTTAAGGCCTGGTATAGGAGGCAGAACAGCCTGCAATTGTGTTTGGTCTGTATCTAGCAGTATGCATCAAAACATCAAATTCTGGACCATTAGACTAAGAAAAAATAAAAATAAAGAGGCTTAAATATGTTTTTGTTCATTGGAATTATGGATAAATTTCATTTTAGTCCTTAAACAGCCAATTTTGTTATATCATCATCCATTCCAAAGGTGGCATATCTAGATATATGTCATGCCACTATAAGTGATGTCAGGAACCATTTTTAAAAGTTATTAAGCTTATGAAGACCAAAACCGACAATTTCTTATTGAAGAATTAAAACCAATTTAGTCATATATTTAGAATCTATAATATATTTTATCCAAGAATAAGAAAACAGGCTAGCATAGCTAGGATATTGCTTTTGGGTTATATAGTTTAGGATTCACGAAGTACCTCATTCCCCATCATCTCTAATTTGTTGTATTTTCACTAGCCTATCACGAGGCTTGTCTTTGCTGGAAGCTCAGATTATCTTCTTTCCGTATCACATGGTTCAAAACCGCAGCTGTCTGTTTGGAGTATGTCAAAGTTAGCTGCATCTTGGTCATACAGACTCCAAATAGAAGGTTTGACGATTTTATTTCTTTTCCTTATGATAGATACACTGACTATATGTCTCTTGTATTCAATTTTAAAAATCATGTATCATTTGAATTCCTGTCCGTCTTGCAATCAGTAGAACTGTCTAAATCTTTGGTTGATATTTTTCATGCATGTTCTTCCATTTAGTGGATACTGTTTTATCTTTATAAATTTGCGACTACGAGATGAGAGTTCTGTTGATCTGACAGAATTATGATGCATATTTTTGCAGCTGTCTCCTCTGCAATAGATTTGTCATATTTTGCTGCCCTTGTTCTCCTTCCGGAATCGAATGATTGTACATTTAAAGGTGATGGGATTATCTTGTTATTCAACGTGAAAGATCCTGTTCCTGTGGCTTCCTGGTCTGTAAGCAAGGTACATCCATTACACCTGTGAAATTTTAACTGCAGTTAAAAAATATAGTATAAACTATTCAGTGGTTTTAATGCACATTTCTAGTACCCTCAGGGCGTTAATTTAAGCAGTACTTAAGGTAATAAGAGACCGACATCTTTATTGACAGAGTGGGTCATGTGCACTGGCATAGCCATGGTGGATATGGCATAGGTGGATGGATATTGTTGGTTTGAGATTTATTAAATTTGAAGTTTCGAACAAAGAAATTTCGGGATTTTGATTCCCGTTACCAAATCCCTATAATATATTTTTTTAAGACCTAAATATATGTAAAATTCCATCAATCCCAAACCACCAATATCTACCATGGCTATTTTAGGTTTGCACAAAGTAAAATGGCAAGATGTGCCACGCCATTGGTGGCAAATTACAATTCATCCAATATCTGCAGTGCTGTAGCTCTGGTGCTAGTGCCAACATAATAAATGTTTGATAAAGGGGAGGGGACTTGCTTTTCTCTCGTTTGCTTGACAATTTATGTTGCTTTGCATGTTCTTCCTGTCTTGTTTATCTCATTCAGGCCAAGGGAGGGGGACTTGCTTTTCTCAAAGGAGAGCCATCTGAATCAGCAAGTACTAACGGGAGAGCATCACAGGCGCTGCTTGTATATATAAACGGAGATCGTGAATATGTCATCTTTCATCCGTATGGCAAAGAAGCCCGTGAGCTTAGTATCACCGGGCACGAAGATCGTGTGTTTGAAGAAACAGGTGTGATGACTTTTATTGTGTTCTGTTTGGTTTTATACTTTTCTGCTTGATGTCTAGGGACGAAGACAAAAGGTCATACGTTCAAGTTCTAACCCATAAGATGAAAGTGAGAAGAGCAAATCATGGCCATACGATTAAAATGAATGGTTAAGTCTGGTTTTGTTTGAAATGATCTTCAACATTATTGTTTAATTATGTAGAGCCTAAATTAACACCTCTAACACTCTTATTCGAAACGTCCCATAAAGAAAGAAAGAATTAAATTGGTTGTATTGTTAAACAAATTTCACATTCCTTTTGTTGTCTCGACTTAAATATTAATTGTTCATTTTAGCAATGAGGTAGCTTGTACTGTAAAGAAGTCATTCATAAATAGATTGCATTTTATGGCCCTGAATTTCAGGACAATCTGGATACACGTCAATTTATGGAGAGCTACCCAAGTTTGATTTGAAAAGGAACATAGCTTCACCAATTCCATCTGCTGCTTCCGAGAGGCCCTGGGAGACCATATTTAGTGGATCATCCCATTCGTTGCCTCCCCTCACCAAATTGTGCTCGGAATTTTTGGAGTCCTTGTTGGAGAAAAGGACAACGACTGTAGAATGACACACTACATACACGAAACCGTCAGTGGATTATATTTTTCTTTGACGTCACTCAGCAGAGCTCAAGAGACATAAAGACCGGGCTTTAAGATATTTTGTATGTGCCCTTCAAGACTGGTTCAAACACTACCTTCCACCCTCCTTAGGTTAGTCTGGCATTAGCAATTTGCCATTTTCACATGATGAGTCAAATTAGCTGATGCTGGAAAAGATGGGACAAGAAAAGATTTCGGCTTTTAAGTTGTTGCCTCAGATCCACCTTCCAACACCGATTTTGCCTTGCTAGTGTGACCTTTTTAATTTATATATTCTTTAGTTATAAGTTCTTGGATGAGGTCAAATTTTTGAGAGTAATGAATGATGTTAGTTTGCAGTTTAGCCATGTTGTATGCTTGTAATCGTTCTAAACGGGTCTAGGTAGTATAGCTGCGAATGCTGTAGAAGCTACAGTGCTTAATTCTTACGTCTAAATGTAAGGAGTTCTGATCATAAATACATAGTGATAATCTAGTTTTGCCCTCTTTATTGCTTATTCATTTTAACCTAATTTTATATCCATTCTTAGTTGGTAAGCTATTAGGAACCTATACAATATCGCCCTCGCTCGGTGGGTGAAGCCTGTTCATTAAGTATTTATTGAAAAGAAAAATTGATACTGTAAACCATTTTTAGTTACCGAAGAAGAAATATTAGAAACTAATTTCAAATATATTTTGATTGCATTTCCCCCTCATTGTGTCTTATAGACAGCAGCATTTTAGTAAAAAATAGAACCTTTTTGGGATGTATATATATTTCGTAGCAGGACCACGTATCTTGTTGATAAATGAATGGATGAACAATGGAAAGTACAAAGGGAGGACGAAAAAGATTCATTACAGCAAACGACTTTCACAGATTATAACGTTGGTTTAATTGTTTAAGAGAGCACGTCAGAAATTGATAAAACCAAGAAAATCTAAGTATTTATTGTTTTTTCTTTAATACTATCACTCCATTTCAGTATGGCTTACTTGTGCCCAGTTCTTCATTCGTTAATTGCAAGCTATGCATATAGCGTGGAATTCATTCTGAATTAACTATTTCATCATTTTGGTAGCTGATGGAGTAAACTGCAAGGTGGATAAGAAATCACTATCATGCATTGGTCTACGTGAAAGGATAGCTAATATCCCTCCAATTCCACTCGTGTTAAAACTGTGTATTGCAAATAATTCATTTCTATAGTTCGTATTTTAAACCATCTTATTTTTTACAAACTAAAATCGCAATACAAAACCTATGTACTATACAGGCCAATCTGAAAATTTCGCAATTGAAATATAACTACTAAATATATTAAGTGTTAAGAAAATTAAGTTTCAATCATAAAATTCATTAATTAATAGTTGATATTTCCTGTTTTTTACTTTCAAATTTTTGTCCACTTTATTTGCAATACAATACAAATCCATTTTCTTATTCATAGAAACTCAACAATGATATCCTAAACAATTTATATAAGCTCTTTAACTTATTCAACTAAAAAGTGATTGCTTTGCGTGACATCCCTTCTCTTTGACATAGTGTTATTCAACGATTATAAGGGAAAAACTATAGTAATTTGTTGGCATCTCACGATTGATTAATTTCTTAAAATACTTCTTCTGTGTTTCTTTCTGTTTACGTTTCTAAAATGTAGGACATGTTTGTGGGTAACTTCTGGCATTCTCTTTTGAAAATTACATGCTTCAGCACGAAAAACACTTTCGTATCATGTAACCTACCACCAATATCATAAAAATTTTAACCAATTAATTGATATTAATTCCTCTTAGTGTTTTCTTACGTTAAACAACATTCACTTTTATAGTAGCATTGAAAACTAAAAGATATTTTCATAATTTGTCTAAGATTCTTTCTTGCTTTCCCAACAACTTTTTAGGATGTTTGGGGCAACGTTCAACTAACACATACCATAAATGCAATGTTTTGATTTCTTAATTTAACTTTAAAATAGTATAAATTTTTAACCGAAGGCATAAGGCACCATCAATTACGGTCAACTGCTGCTCTTTTAGCATTAATATTTGTATGCAATATATTTTATTTTCTGAAATTTTGCCTATCGGTGAAAGCATTCCTTAAAGAATTAGTACATAAATGTAGTTTTTTTTATCTTTAAAATTTATTTTAAAACAAATAAATAATATTTATCTTGTATTAGTTTATAAAATGTTGAATGCCGACATTAAATCATAAACAGCTACGGGCCTAACTTGAAATGATTATTTATTTATTTTAATAGATAAAATGTTAATAATATTATAAAATACTGGATATGGAAAAAATATTTTTAAATTTCAAAAGGAATTTAAATATATACATACATATATATTTCAATATTACCATTTAAATAACTATTATTTTAAATTAAAATAATTGTGTTTTCATTTTTATCTTTAAATAACTGACATTTAAATTTAATTAAATAAGTTTTACTAAATTTTTTTAAAATTCAAATAATAATTTACTATAAAAAATATATAATTTATTTATTTTTATAAATAGATTTGATAAAAATCATTTTACAATTTAATAAATTGTGACTAAAAGAAATAGCATGTGCATGTGTTTCTACTTATTGGAGCTAAAGCACTTAAATAAATAAATAAAAATATTCTTATTAGATAAATTCGTTATTAATTAATTATTTCTTCTAATTATACATGATTTTTAGGGAATAATGTTATATTAATTTTAACCAGTTTTTTTAACATTTCATTTAATAGTAAATAATTATTAAATAAAAATTATAAATAGAAGTTATATAAAATATTAATATAATTATTCACTTTAATAACTATAATAATAAAGGCTCAAAATTATATAATTTTTTTTTTAAAAAGAGAAGCTTTTAGACAACTAACTAGTTAAAATTAATCAATCACTTTATCATATCTTTATCTTTTATTAAAGGCATATCATCACCTAACTTGTTATTTGTTCACATCACGAGGTGATCATTGCAACAAAAACAATAAAACAACAAAGAAAATGACAAGATAAGCTAGTGTGAAAAAGAAACATCATAAGAGAGTTGAGTCATATCATATATCGGTTTAACATTTATAAAGTACTAGAACTCATAGAATCATACATAATAGTTGACTCTAGACTTAATTATACGGATACATGCTTTTGACAATTGTGCACTTGTAGTAGTATTTATGTTCTACAGAGTCATAAACATAAGGATTATCATCCCACTACTCACAAAGTCAGTCTCTTCTCGCCCAAGACCAAAAGTATAGGGTTAAGACCTCCTATCATTCTCTCCCCCACCTCATTCATCTCTATATGAGTTGAATGGTTGATACTATATCAGGAAATCTATTTTCTTAACTCCCATATGTCAAAGCATACGTTAAACATCACCATTACACAAAATTTATCCTTGAAATTCCCTCAACAACACTACCATGTATAATCATAACAAACATCCTCATTTCCATACATACAATTTTCATATTCACAGGCATAATCAATGATAAACAACCAAAAAGAACAGACAAAACTAGTATATAGATTGATGCTTAAAGTTGACGCTTAACGCTAGACCTTTTGCAATAAGGTGACATTCAGTGACTAACATGACACTCAACGCCAAACCTTTCTCAAAGGTGGTGTTCAGCGACAATCTTGACGCTCAACGTTATTTTTGTTGCAAAACATCGCGCTTATCAACATTCTTTTATTGCTCAGCATCCTATAACTAAAATTGCTCTAGACATGCAGTGCAAGATGGTACTCAGCGGTGCCTTGTCACCGCTTAACTTCAAAACATCTGTAAAAATGGTCGTTCTGCGATTTAGAGCAAAAATTCTTCCAGACTTGCACAATAAAACTTGCGCTTAATGCCACACCAGTACAGCTCAACATCATACCAGATTTCAACACACTCAAATTTCTGATTTAAGTGAAATGAGACCTGATCAATTGCTCAAGTTGGTATTTTTTTTCCAAAGAAATAGTTCAACACAATTTGTATACCTTAAACTCATACTTATTTGAACAATTTTTTAACTCTTCAATTCTCTCAGTCACAATAGTCAAACCACAATAAAAAAAAAAACTTAATTCAAATTTTAAACCATTCAATTCAATTCCAAATGTAACATCAATCAAACTCAAATATATCATTTTAAATCAATATATCCAACTCACACACATAAACAATTAGTTTCTCTTATCTACAAGACGACCAACAACTTAAAGATCCATAAAGCACTCTTAAACTTAAGGTAACTCAAAGAGCCCTTATGAACAACATATATACAATTAGGAAACATCATTAAAAATTTTAATCAACAAAGACTAGCAAAAAAAACACAAACACCACATACGAGCCCAAAAAAGACCTCATAAAGAAGTATAACCAACTTACCAGAAGAAAGACAAAATGTCAACTTACTCTATTGATGAAACCATTCGATTGATTTTGATGAGTTCACTACAAGAAAAAATTCTACATTCTCTAATCTTCAATGAATTAACGGATTGTAAAATATCTTAGAAAAAAAAGAAAATTCTAAAAAAAAATATGTTTTAAAATGATAGAACTCATTTATAATAATTCTATTTATAGACTTTAAATATTAAAATAATCAAATATATCAATATTATCATTTTAAACACATTTTCAATTTTAAAACATAATTTTTTAGACTCTATAAAGAACATTAAATTAAAAATAAATGCATTTAGATAATATGTCGTTAACATAAAGTATATTGGTATTAAGTATTTCTATGTTACTTAAATAGGACATTAAAACAATGATATGTGGAGAGATTTAAAAAATTCTTTTTAAAGATAGTATTTTAAATCGAAAGAAAAAAAGCATCTTCTCCTTTGAAAATTCCTTACCACTAACATCAAACATATATTTTTAAAAACCACAGTTTGTTTTTGGCTGAAATGCAAACTTTGGATGCAACCAAAAATACATCATACTCTGTTGTCTATGGATTTGTTCAGATTACACTCAATCAAATTCAAATGCCCCATTGATATATATTCATATTTACTATAATAATTAATAATACCATTTGCATCCACAAGTACATGACAGCTCTTCCAATTTTCAAATGGGGAATTGTGCCATTCTGCATATGACAACTTGCATGACAGCAAATAAATCCATGAATGAAACCTTTCTTCCTATGTTCTTTATCATGCTTGAATCATTCATTCTCAAAAAAGAAATTTTCTTGGTTATAAATGACTAAGCTAGTTGAAGTCAAAAACTAAGTTTATTCCATCAATAATTCTTTATTATTAAGTAGCAAACATATATAATTTCTATTCATATATTTCTCATGTTAGAAGATAACATTATAAGAGAAATATAAAAGAAACGATATAGTTAGTGATAATCATATTGTTATAGTGTACATAGAATTGTTAAATATATGAAATTTTGAGACCTAGAGATTACTTTGTTTCTTTTTAATCATTAGTTTTTCTGGCCAAAGTGTATTTTTTAATTATGCAATTTTCCAAAGTGATTAGACGTTTGGCCTAATTTTAATTTCCTACATTATTAATATTAACCATAGAGTTTGGATTTTGTATATGATTTCAAATGGCCTTGTGACATGATAATGTTTTTTTTTGTATGATTTGTTTGGATCAATGAATAAAAAGGAAAGGAAGTGAAAGAAGATAGAATAAAAATTTAGTGATTTAAAAAAAAATTAGGGAGAAGTGAATAAAAAGTTGATAAGTAATTTGATAGATGTAATTAAATAATTTTTTAATTAATATATTTAAAAACAATAAAGTATGGTTATAATAAATATAAAATATAATTAAATATTAAAAAATATTTAATATCTATCATTCATCTCAATAGACGGTTTCATCATCTATTATGTATTATTTATAAAAGATTTAATTAAAATGATTATTAATTTGTATAATTTTAATTGAGTTCTATTAATTTTTTATTACGTATTTAAATTTTATATTTTTTAATTAATATTTTGTCATTTATTTTTTTCGTTAATTGGATAACATGCTTGTTATGTTATTGGGTTGTGTGGTTTCATTGTCTTCATAGGTTAAGGAATAAAATATTTTTTCCATTGTATTACATTAATCACAATATTGTATTATTAATTATAAAATCTCAAATTTCTTAAGTAATAAGATAAAAGAATAAAATAAGAATCACCTAAATCACCTCAGCATGTCACATAGCAAGAAAATTAACATCGTCTACAATAATTAACAAGCATTATTGACTCAATTTTACTAAAATAGGAATCCAATTGAGAACTTTCAGAATATGAGGACTCAATTGGAATAAACCCGCAAAAATAGGAACCTCCAAACCTATTAAATCTAACTATTATTTACAATAACTCAATTGAAAATTATAACTATTTAAGTACATGATAATAAAGGCTCGATTAAAAAATCAATGATAACCTTAAAAAACTTAATTAAGCTTTTATAAAATAATATTTTTTCCGTGTTAACACAGTAATTTTATAAAATAAATTTTACCGAACTATCATTAAAAATTTTCAATAAAAGAATTATATTTTACATCAAAAGTTGTTTCATAAAATACCAAAATTTATATCATCTTACCTTATTCATTACTATAATATATTTGTATTTTAATTATTTACTTATTATAATATAAAATATTAACAATTAATAAAAATTATAAATTCTGCTGGATTATTTATGTAAGAAGATGAGATACAATCACTAGTTTCCGCATGTTGGAGCTACTAACATGTTGATTTTAATTCAAGGCCAATATATATATATATATATATATATATAAAAGGAATGAAAATATGATTAAGATGTAAATTGAAATTATTCACCGAAATCACGGCATCTCCTTCCACGAACAACATGAAGCATAATTTTAAGCTCAATCTTTTTCCAATGTCTCTGTCTAAACGGCTTAAAACCTCATATTATTGATGGTTGAGTCACATCATGTTGAAAAATTGCAGCGAGTGGACATTTTGGACCCAATCATCATACCTTGTTTCACAAAACAAGCATATCATTGAAATTGATTACTGCATCAGAACAACCTTCTCTGTCATTTTCCTCTCCAATTGCCGACACAATTTCTATATATACAAACACTTCAAACAACCGTCTAATTCCTAACCAGTGCTTCCAATCGAATCAAGTAATGACATTGAAAATGAGCTATCGTATTCATATTCAAGATCCTCAAATCCCCAGAACTCTTCTTCTTCTTCCTCTTCTTCTTCTTCTGCCATTTTCCACTTTTCCACATCTCTTTCTCCCTCTTCCATTATCTCTAATACCTGTCAATTCATAATTAACTCTTCAATATTTCTATACTATCAATCATGTACAACAACTTTTACAATAACTTCTAAAAGCTCATAAATTTATCATACATAACTTCAATGGGCATCTAACAGCAGACTCACTGTTCACATAAGCTATGCAAAAACTTTTCTCAATTCTGACAGTTATGCATACTGCCAACTATCATTGCTTTGTGCGTGATTCACAATAAGAACAACTGGCCCACAATTGCAATTAATTTGACATGGAACCTAATAGAACTACGCATTTATTTTCTCTTTTAATTTCTGCTACACATATTTCTGTTACACATTTTCATTATATTATGTGTGCTGTCGCGGTGTTAGCATAAAGGGATAAAATTAGGTAGAAGAGAACATCAAGTGATTGATGAATTTGCATGGGAGAAAATTATGATGAATCTATCCGAGAATGACGATGAAAGCCATCGTAATTAAATAAATGAAAAAGGGTATTATTATATTTCTGTTAATTGATTGTTTGAACTTTCAAGCCAGAAAACTGTTCTTTATATGTATAGTTTATTGCTAACTTGGAAACTGGCTTATCTAAAACGCAATAATGAGACTGGTGAACACTCTACACGTGCTAATAATAGATAACGTGACAATCTCACAATCCTTCCCAAGGTTAACTCAACCCAACAAAGAAATTCAGCCTTTGAGAAAATTAAACAATGAATAAATAGTTGCTTATCAAATAATAATAATAATAATTAATAAACCCTACACAATATATAATAATATTACTTCAAAGGAATAACAGTCGCAATACATTTATTAAACAATAATAATATTTTTTTTAATTACTTGGAAACGTTGCTATTACTACAGAAGATATCACGTCTAAATAAAATTTGACTTAGCAAATAATAAAAAAGAAAATGACAAGTGTCACGTTTCAATATAAATTTGCTACACATCAAATGTGTTTTAGTTGTGCAAAACATCGTGGTAGTTATACCAGTCGTTTTATTTTTCCTAAATAATCTGATGATGAAATCCAAGTTGGTGATTAGTTTCCATGGCAACAAGAAAATTGATGGAAGAACACGAAGATACCAATTTATTTGCAAATGTTATTGAACGTCTTTAAGATGTTGTTGAGAAAACTAAATATAAAAAGTATTTTGAAAATATTTATTTTATTATAAATAATATAAAACATATTTAATAACTTTAAGCAATTGAAATCATTTAGTATGGCATATTAAATACTTCTTTATCTTGCACAAGATTCAAAAAGAGTGCTGCTTATTTAATGAGATTGTTTTTCAAAAAAAAATTAACATTTGTTTAATTCTTAATCTTTTTTTTATCTATTTTAATAACGAAATAATGTATAAGTCCACTAAACATTTTTTACTATTTTGAGGAAATAAGTCTTAAAAGAGTACTCTTACGAAATATTTTATAACTATTAAAACGATTTTTTAAAAGATTCTTGTCCTTTTCAAAATATATAGATGCATAAACAATATAAAATGTTTTAAAGCTCCAGAGATACTAAATAAAGAAATAGAAAACAAAAAAATTAAATAAGAAAAGGATCTTTAAAATATAGCCTTTATTATTATTTTAAAAATATGAAAAAAATAAAAAGTGCTTTCTCTTAGCTTTCATTAAATAAATTCTATTTGTGTTTTTTATAATTTGTAATAAAATTTAATTAATAGTGGAGTGCAGGTGAAGTTATTTTAGATGTCATATGAATAAATATGAACAGCAGTAAGTTGTTTTATTAATGTTTGTGGTAAAAGAAGGGAAAGAAGTGAAGAAAGAAGTGTAAGGTACCTCAGTCATGGTGGGTCGCCAAGTCGAAGAAGCCCGAATGCAGAGAGATGCAGCAAAGGAAAATCTTTTTAACTGTGTCACATCGTAAGCCCCTTCAAGCCTTGGATCTACCAACTCTTCAATCCCACCTTTGTTCAAAATTGGTTTGGCCTATTTGTTCAAAATGCATGTTTACCGGTAATAGCGTTAATTAATAATGACTTAACCACCATTAGACCAAACAAACCAAAAGGCATTTCTCTTGTAACACGCCAAGTTCATAACCACAGAACAAAGTCACAAAGGAAAAAGGAGGGATTACTTACCCAGCTGTGTAAGCTTTGGTGTGACCCATCCACTGGTTTTCTGCCAGAGATTACTTCCAGCAAGAACACACCAAAGGCAAACACATCTGTCTTCTCATCCACAACTCCATGCAAGTAGTACTCTGGGGCCAAATGTCTACAAAAGGTTCAAAAGATATCCATTTTCAAACCATTCATGTATTTTATTTAAATTATACTATCCATCATGTTTATCATTGAAGGGTCCATGGAAAGATGAGTACCCAAATGTCCCTTCTATTGGGGCAATGGAATGATGAGTCCACTGAGATGGAAGCCATCTTGCTAGCCCAAAATCAGATATCTGCCACAGTCATAAAACATCATCAATACTTTCGGTAAAAATAAACCCATAAAACAACTTTGTTTGAAATATTGATTCAACTAAAATAGAAAAAGTGACTATAATACAGATTAAAAAAGAACCTGTGGCTCAAAATCCTTTGTTAACAAAATGTTTGATGCCTTAATGTCCCGGTGGATTATCCTCCTTTTGCAGCCCTTATGCAAGTAGTGGAGGCCGCGAGCAGTTCCAATGGCTATCTTGTGCCTCGTTTTCCAATCCAAAGGGGGCAACTTTTCATCTACAAAGAAAATCCACCGGTAAAAACCCTTATTTATATTTCGGTAAACCCAGAAAAATTTCAATCTTTATGAGAAAACAAAAGATTTGTTTTTGGCTGGAATTACCGTGAAGAAGAGATGCAACAGAACCTCTAGAAGATAGCTCAAAAACAAGGTAAAGGCCATTGTCAATACAACACCCCAGAAGAGGCAACACATTGGAATGGTTCACATGACCAATTGTACCAATCTCTGTCAAAAACTCTTTCTCCTTTCTCTCGTCCCTCGAAGTTCTTGTGAGTCTCTTCACAGCAATTTCTTCTCCCCCATTCATTGTCCCCTTGTACACTTCCGCATACCCTCCCTTTCCAACCAAATTTTCTGCCACAAGAAGAAAAAAAAAAGTTTAACAAAACAAAAAAAAAAGGCTACTTAATCTTTCAAACGAAACCTGAATTACCTGAGCTGAAGCCATTTGTGGCATCAAACAAGTCCTCATAAGAGAAGCACTTCCAAGAGGGTCTTCCAAAAGGTTCTTCTTTATAAGGAAGAGTCTCGTGACTTTCTCCACCGTTAGGACTCAGAACTTGCTCCCTTGAACTACGTCTTCCAAAGGAGAAGAACCTCTTGAAACTGTTGCTCCGAATATACCTCATTGCAAAGAACAATCCAACAGGGTACTCTGTTTCATGCAGAGCAGAGCAATTGAAAACAGAGAACAAGAGAAGCAACGCCGCGTTTGGGTCTCACATACATAGAGAGACCACAAGCGCTCTCTCGTAGGTTTTGTTTTCTTCGGAAAAGTTGTGGTGTGAAGAAGTGCCTTGTACTAGGGAGGGACCATTAGAGAAGCTTAAATGTTTTGTCTCGAATACCATCCATGCTATGCTATGATAATTTTTGTAGATACAGATGGCAAGAAAACTTAAACTGTGGAGAGAAGAGTAGAAAGAAAGAAAAATATGGATTGAATAAAGGGGTTGGAGTTTTGGTTCTTATAGGATAGCCTCACCCCTATTATCTATCCTTTCTGCTTAATTTGCTTTGAATCTTGTTAATTCACCTAATTAATTGCCACCAGTAGTGACCCGTGCTTTTCACAAATGTAATAGTATCATAAGTTTATCAAATATCTCTGTCATTCTTAATCCCATCTAGAAGTTAGACATGCGTGTTCCATGACTATTTCTTCCATTGCTGATGTAATGAAAGTGAATTTCTTAAATAATTTCTCAAACTCAAGTTAAGAACTAGTTAAGGATAACATAATAAAAGAACAAAAATATGTATCTGTGCATCTAATGGAATTTCACCTTTATATTTTTCTTGTGATTTATTTTCCTTATTCATTCATGTTTTTATATTAAAAAAAGGAAAAATTGGAGGGAATCCTCATTCCATGTGTCAGCTCTGAGTGTGCTACTATCGGTGCTACAGTAGATGGCCATATCCAACTAAGGCAATTGGTTCAGGGAAACTATGTTGGGAATGCAAGTGCGAGTCCAAGTCCCACATTGGATAAAAATGAGAAAATGGAGCACTATATAAAGATGAAAGACCCGTTAACTCATTGCCTTAAGGTTTTGGGTAGAGAGTAGTGTCAATCCTTTATATGGTTGGGCTTATATCTCATTGGTGTTTGTATCTCCCCGGTGAACCTCCTCCTTAATAGACCCAACAGTGGTATCAGAGCCAGGTTAGTCTTGGTGATCGGCTCAGACGAGTATAATGATCCCTATATCGCTGGAGGGGGAGTGTACCAATGTGGAAGGGACTCACCCTTGAGGGGGAGATTGTTGATAGACCCAACAAACTACTCTGCATTAATGATGGAAAACGAGTTCTAATGAAAAAGTAGTTTTCATTATGTCAAATTATTTTCAGTCCTAGTTTATGTTAAAAGCTATATTTATTGTGTCACCGCTCCATAACTCCATTTTCTGAGATGTCTCTGGGTATTAAAACCTATACTGAGATTAGTCCAAACGGGATTAAAATTAACTGTCATTTAAAATGTAAAATTCACTTTATATAGTAAAAATGATTGATGTATGTGTCATCACCAATGAAATCCTAAGCTTTTCTGTGTTATTCCTCTATTATGCCTTCAAAATATACTTATAGTCATTAATTTTGAAAATTTAAAATATATTAAAAGAACTTCTAAAATATCAATATAATGTATTTTTAATGTTCAGTATTACAGCACAAAAAAAATAACTAGTAGAAAATGTTGACTTCATTATACATGCTTTTGAAATTTTCAAATTTTTTTATTACAGAAATGTGAGTTGAATGCTAAGTAGAGATTTTTTTTTCTTTACAAGAACATTAAGAACTGTTCTTAATCTTGCAGTAAGTGTAAAAGTAGAATCTACCTAAGGTGAATTAAAAATCAAAGTAAAACTCTTTTTAATAAATCCTTTAAATCTTATATCACATTGAAGAATCACAAAAGGTAGGTTATATATCCTATAATGAATTCCGCCAGAGGAGTTAGTTCACTACTGTTTGGATTTGTATGTTTTTAGTCCTTTTGAAAACTGGAAAATTGATGTTGATAATGTAACGGTTCCATGTGCCACGGTCCATAATTAGGTGGGTCTTAAGAGCATGTGACAAATTATTAATCCAAAAACCAAACTAATGCTACTTGAAGAAACTGTACCATTTTGTTTTGGGATGAAGAACTGGTACCCTCTGGTGTATCATATTAAACCATCTTCACAAAGAAGAAACATAAATAAACCAGAAAATCTGAGTCGTTGAGTGTATTTAAACAGTGGAGGAATAAACACCCAACCCTTTTAGATGTGAAGCAGTTAAATCACAGATCCTTTTTTCCTTCTTAAACCCAGAAGTGTTAATCTCACTACCACCAAACTAAAAGATTCTACGTGATCATCATTAGCTAATAACAGCAGTGGATACAGTACGTTCTTGGCAAAGCATGTGCTCTTTTCAAGTAACAAAAGAACATGTCATTTGTTTATCATTAGCCAAATTATCTAATCTATACCCTCTTGATGTTGATGATGTCTTATATATAAAACAGGCAACATCACTAAATCATTTGAACTTCCCGTGATTTTACTTTAATACTATTATTATAAGACAAATGGATGCATTGATATTTTTTTTTTCTGTTCAGTGGTTTAAACACATAATATATATGGTGATACGATTTATTTTTATTAATATTTTTTTCTAGTTATGCCAGGACATGTAAAGATTCGTCATGACGCAGTTATGCAGAGGGGCTGTAGAGACAAGCGAAGGCACTTGAAGAAGACACATAAACATCTAAAAATTCCAAGAGTTTTCACCATAAATATTAATATTAGTCACTGAGCACTGATACTGATACATCTCTTTTGTCTTGAAACTTTGGCCAATCTTGAGTTAATTAAGGCTTATAATGTTATCTTCCTCACTCGTTTTCAAGGCATCAAAATGAACCTAGATTATGAAAGGTTACTTTGTGAAGATGGTTTTCTAAAATTTGAAGTTGATGGCGGAAATAAACTGTAACATGGTATTTCTGAAATAGACAAAAATATTGTAGTTCTCCATTTTCTCTCATTAGGATTTCAATTTTTATGTATTTTTATTTGAACAAGCCAGAGAGAATTGTCATGTTAAACTATGAGTGATATTTAATTTGAAATTAATTCAATCACGAGGCTTTGACATATCTACTATCAGAAATACATCTATTATATATGTGCATGACAGGACCACTATGGTGAATATATATAAATGGTGATATTTGGGTTTTGTTTTACCATGATGTTGGAAGTTGGAAGCGACAAAGTCTTTTTCTGGCCAACTACATATATGTAAAAATGATTGTGTGGTCACCCTTGGCCATTAAAGTTTCTTAGCTAGATGCACATGAACAATCTCCAATGAAAATTTCAACAGAAACAACAAGGCAAGCTGTATGATATGCTCTTTTCTATTCACGAGCTTCACTTACTTTCCCTCACTAGGTACCTTTGCATAGGTCTATTTTAGTCCCAAAAACAAAAAATTGAGAAACCCCAAAATTGAAAATGATAAGAAATCCATATCACACACTATCTTTAAATAAGATACTTCAAATGTGAAGAATAAGAACAAACTAGGATGACATCAATGCACATTATATTATGCCTTGGGGCGTAAAAGTGTGAATTTTGTCTTTCATTTGTTTGTTTTCATTTATAAGATGGCCTTTGGGAAGTGGTGAAAATATGATTGGCTGAAGACAAGGAGTGATATAAAATAATGAAATTTGAATAAAATAATTTGGTGGTGTTGGAAAGGGTTGGATGAATAAATATGGCTCACCAGCTTTACACTTTAGTGTTGTACCCAATATTCGGGCTTCTTGTGTTCATCAAAATAACCCAACAAATATCAGAAACTGCCTTACGCGTGCAAGAAATGTTTGTGACCACCATTTAATCAATTCGATGCACAATTCTGCATGCTCTGCTAGTGTGCACACTTTTTGGAACAGAGAGCCTTCTTTATTTGAATAATGCCAACTTTAATTCATAATGAAAGTGTTATATCACAGGGAAGAAACCACATATGAAACAGTAAATTTAGTATTTTTAACATGAAATTCTAAGAAGGTGGATACAAACTAACATGTTTAATTTCTCTGAACGTGTGACTTAGTTGTTCAAGTCCAACAACAAGTATAATATGATAGTCTGGTCCATCAAGATAACAATCACAGTTATCATTCTGAATGGTAGAGTGAGAATAAGCAATCCAACTTTGATAACAGACGTGATATAATGAAAAGTATGCATACAATATAATAAACTAGAAATAAAAGTGAGACATTTAATGTTTCTGAATATACTAAAACTACTTTTACAAGCATTTATTTTAAAACCATGTTACAGATGTTTTTGAATGATGCTGGATTAATATAATTTAAAAAAACTAAGAAACTTTTGTTTATAATTTTTTAAGTCTCTTTCCATCCCTGCCAACCAGTTTTGTTTTTTCATTTTCCACTTCTCTTTTGTTGGTCAAACTGGCAGGCCAGAGAGTATCTAAATTCGTTACAGAATACAGTTTTATGGAGTGAGGAATGACACAGTATTGTAATTGTCACGGCTGCTCAACTGTACTGTTGGATATCAGAGTTGAAGACTCAAAACAAACATCTAAATTCGTGCACCGTTAGGTTACTTTCGGCCTAACTCACATCTCCCAAAATTTGCTTACAAAACTACCTATTCATGGTTCTTTTGTTTATTTTTAAAATAAAAATTCATAATTATAAATCAATCAATTTATATTATATAAATAGTCAAAGACATAAATTAATTTAATAAGGTTGAATCAAATTTAAATTGTATTATATTAATATAGTATCAGAGTTATTGATAGTTTTTCCTAATCGATATTTTGAACACATTGAACCTTTTTCAATTCCTGTATTTAGTGAAATATACTTGGAACAAGAGGATATTCAATTTTAATGGATATACACTTCAATTGGATAATATAGAAAATGAGTTCTTAATGTGATTAATTGAGTTAATAACCTCGCAAATCTCATTTTAGTTTATGATGACATATATATATATATATATATATATATATATATATATATATATATCAGTACATGTGTATTAGAAACTATAATATAAGGTCCATCATTTTTTCTAATAAATATTTTATTATTGTCTAAGTCTAATAATATAAATATATTTCATCTCTCTTTTGATTATATTCCAATGTAGTATTTATTTGGATAAATATCTTTAAAGCTTAAATAAGTTTGTATTAGATTGATGAAATGAAATTCATTTTTAATGTGTAACTTAGTACTTCTTTATACAGCCTTCTATTATATTTTGCATTATCAAAAACAATACTAGCATTGACTTTATAGGTTTCAAAATCGTATTATTATTGTTAAAGGGTTAACATTCGTTACAATGACATATTAGAATACTCTTACTAATAATGTGTTGTAAAATTTGAAATTATAATACAAATAAAAGTTAAAATGGTAAAATTCAAATCTAATTATAATTCACAAGATTGGTTTGATAAGACAAAAAGTTATATATATTTAACTGATGTGAAGTATCCAACACAATCTTCACGTCAAAGATATCGAATGTAAACAAAGGAAATTCGAGTAGCAAATAAACCAACTAATCTTAATTATGATAGATTATTTTAATAATTTTAGTGTGATATTAAAATATTAAAATTTAAATTTAACTAAATCTTAAAATATTAACTCAATAAAATGAAATTTATAATTATTTATAGTGAATTTAGCAAATTTCAAGTCTAAGAAAGTATTAAAGAGAACCAAACATCTTTAGTTTAAACAGAGAACTCAATGTTAATCATTTATTTCCTTAATATTTGATTTTCAATGAAAAAAATTAAAAGATCAAGTATCTTTATATTATTCTTTTATTTACAAATACAAATACAACCAAAAGATTACTCCCTGCGAAATAATAAATATGGAAGGCTAACGCTCAACTATAAAAATCATCCTTCACAAATAATTGTTTTAGTCAATACAATAGAAAAATAATTTCTAGAATAAAATTTTTCACATTAATGTTTAAGTTATAATTTAAAGGCCCAGATAAAATTAAGAAAGACAAGTGAATGAAACTTTACATTAAAATTTTACTAAATGTGAATTTCGAAAATGATATTAAAGCCAAGTAAAACCCAGACCTCGGAAAGTAGAAATATTTAAAATTATAATTTCAACATCAAATACTTATATGTTAAACTATTATGAATTTATATAAATCAAAATAAATAAAAATTTTATACAGGAAAAAAAAAAGAAACTGAAACTTTTAACTTCACTAATTTGAATTTTAAATATAATTTTAAAAATTAATAAAAATTAAGTTTTATATTTCTATCTACTTTTATATTTATTTAATATTTTTTATTCTCTTATTTATACACGTATTACGCACTATCCCATGACTGCTTAGAAAATGTATCTTTAGTTACCCTAATTATTTTTATCTTTGTATGCAATAAGAGTCCTCTTGACCAGTCTTATTCCATCAACTAGCTGATTCCAGCTTACCTTACTTATATGTATAATTTAGTTTGAATTAGTTTTCAAAATTATATAAAACTTCAAATTAGTGAAATTAAAATTAATTCCATAACCTTTTAATGTTTACTGAACATATGTTGAATCTTTTTTTATATTTTCAATTATAATTTATATTGACTTGTAATTCTTCACCTCAGTTTCATTTTTCATATTGATAATATGTATATTTAAAAAAATAATAATAAAAATATTAAACTTTTGTTCCATTGTCTTATTTGTTTTATTTTTCTCATTGCCTTGTGTTTGTTTCTAGGAAGAATTTTATACCTATCAGTGTTATATATATATATTACAGGAATTAAATATTAACTCAAACAAAAAATATAATGACACTTACGAAAATTATTTGAAAGCAGCCACTGTCAGGAGGAGTTCTGTATATTAGACGTTACTTCATTTTTAATTTGCAGCTGTACCTTTTAATTACGCTGTCAGAAAAAAATGGATAATGAAGATGAAAAGGTCAAAACTAATTTATTTGTTGGTGGCTTCTGGAAGGTTGTTTTTTTTTTATTCCTTGGGCTGATTTACTTATATTTTGTAGCCATCAATGTTAACTATGACATTCTATAAATAATTGAAAATTTAATTCAAAGCCAAATTGATGATATGGTCACATATACTTTAACTTATCATAAAAACATAAGAAGAAAAAAAGAAAATGAAGTTACAACCACTTCCAATAACGAATTCGTTAATGTTCTTTTAATTCAAATTAGCTTGTTATATTTTGTATTCTAGAAGTTATGTTCCAAATTTTTTTTTATCAGCAGAAGTTATGTTTCAGATATAAACAAATTTAAATAATTTCAAATTAAATATAAAACATGAATCCACAATTGACTTATCTAACACAAAATCAAACATTGATTTGGTGGACTCAATAAACTTGCATGCATGGCTGCCATCTATATATTTGTTTACAATTTAATCTTTGTGTTTAAAAGTTTGTACTTCCTTTATATTCAAGTAATTTTTATATTTTTAATATTTATCATGGGTTATCAACTAAATATATTAAGTCTGCTGTTAACATGATGCTATTTTGATTTATCAATTGAAATAATGTCTATGGAATAAAAAGAGTTAAATATCCTGCTGAAAACTAAATTACACTTTCATTCTTTTCTTCTTCTTTTTTAAGTAATTTTTCATTTTTAATGATAAATGAGAATCAGGTATAATTGGATTTTGAATAATATTAGTATGTTTTATAAAAAAGTTGTAAATAAACTTTAACTTTTTAATATGAAATATGTGGACTGAAAAAAGTTGATTTGGTTAGATAATGTGTCACCTACTAAAATTTTGGTTGTTTAAAAGTTGTTATATGTCATTTACATATTAATTTTGAAGATTTAAAAGAAATAAGTAGTCGTATACTTTATGTGTTCTTTTGTGTGATAATAATGTTAAGTCTTTTTCTTATTTGTTCTTTTATTATTATTCTTTGACTATACTTATAATTGTTTAGTTATGAAATATTCTTATATTTGTTTGCTTAAAGCAGTTAAATTGGCTCCAATTATTTTATTTTGCTATTATTTAAATTAATAAGTTAATGTATATGACTGAAAATAAATCAATATTTAAATAGAAAGTGTGAAATAATTTCATTTATGAATGTAATATGACATGTTTTGTCTATTAATTGGCTAAAGGTGAATCTTGACTGTGTAACTAAATATTGTTCTGGTTTGACTTCGTGTATTGATATTTTTAGAGGAAGTCGAGATGAATATGAGTAGTTTTTTTAGCTTTTTTAGAGGTGCTAATTTGTATTTATGTTGAGTTTATGATTATCATTTGTGTTTTGGATCATGTTTGGAAGGAAGACTTTTAGAGATTTTATGCCTTGTTCACTTGAATGGATTTGGGAGAGAGTGATTGAATGAATTTCAGAGGATTTAAAGGTATTTTTTTTTTTTGTTTATTTAAGTGGATTTGGAGGTAAGTGAAAGTGGATTTGGAAGTAAAGTTTATAAGAATTAGTGTAGGATTTAATTTATATGACGGATTAAAAAAATTTACTTCCAAATCTACTCACACTTACCTCCGAATCCACTCAAATAAACAACACCAAAAATTTATCTTCAAATTCTCTCAGATTCATTCAATCACTCTCCCTCAAATCCATTCAAATGAACAAATAATTAGTTAAATCAATTAGTGGTTCCTTAAAAACTCAGTAGGAATATGAGATTTGTGCTTGCATTTTTGTAAGCATGTACATTTTAGAGTTTTTTTATGATTTTTGTAAAAGAAATCATTGTGTTGATGAATTAGTTAATCTAACTTTGATTCATAGAAAACAATATAATTGATTTAATTTTTTATCATCGTATATTTATTTATAATTTTTCATAAATATAATTTGTTTATGCTTCATAAATGTAATTTTTCTCATATGTTTTCTATTTTTTTTTCTTTTAATAAATTTTTATATAATAATAAATGATTGATGAACTTAATTTTATTGTGATAGACAATATAACCTCAGATCGAATATTTAGAAATCAAATATCATAACTATTAATAATAAATATTAATGAAAGTTATATGTATTTAGGATTCGTGTTGTATAAATAATATACATTATTTAGTAATAAAAGATTTTGAAATTGTTATAAGTCTTAAGCTATTGAGATAACGAATAACTGAATTACTCTAATGCTTTCAACTATTTTATTTTAATAAATTCTTTTAAAGTATTTTATATCTTTTCACTACTTTTTATTCGTTTTAATTTTATTTTTAATTTGGTGTATCATTCATTTTACTTATTTTATTTCAAATAAATTCATGTTAATTATTATTATAAACTTTGGCATCTCAATTTTATTAATATATCAAAATCTATTAATCATTTATCATCACATTAACTTTACTACACTTCTTTTGCTATTTTCTACATTTCTTATCTTTACTATTACACATTTTTATATTTTTACACATTTGTACTATTATGTTTCAAATAATATTTATATTTTTTTAAAATACTTGTAAACATTCAATTCATAAAAAAAAAATTAGATGATGAAAAATCTACCATGAAAGATAAAATGTGTTAAAGGAAGTATTTGTACTATTTTTGGAGATTTATCTAAACAAAATGAAGTGTTTGTTAAGACTTGAAAATACGAGTGACATGTGTTAAATTGTTTTTTTTTTTTATCAATAATTTTTTGATGCCAACGATTCAATACTTTTTTTATTATTTTAGTGAAATAGTTATACTATATAAATATGCTATTGGGTTAATACAAATTTAAAAACATGCATTAACTTAAAACAAAAGTGTTGTTAAAATTATTTTAATTTAAGAAGATATATGCATATTTTTACAATAACTATAAAAAAAAAGTAACGTTATATATTTTATAAGACTGCAATTTTAAAGATATTGAAAATAAAATAAAATTTTCAAATGCAACCAAGGAAACACACAAAAATATAAATAAAAATCATATTTAAGTTAATAAATAATTATGAAAGGTTATATTTTAATAGATACGTGTAATAGTTTATTCAAGTATACATAAGGAACTCTTTCTTACCATGCATGTAAAAGCAAAAGTATGTTAGGTACTCTCTTTTATTTGTTTATTTTTTCTTTTTCTAAAATGAAGGCAAATATTGAGTTATAAAGAGTCGGAATATGTGAGTAAAGTTTGAATTTGCTTAACTTCATAATACATATACTTGTCATGAAAATGAGATTTCATTAGATGATGCCTGCATTTTACATTAAATTATCATTCAGATTTTGTTCATTCAAGTTCCATAAAAAAAACAGAGATTTAAATTTTTAATTAATTACTATACTAGAGATTATTTTAGTTTTAATGAAAACAAATATGTAGTCTTCTTTTCACTTTGACAGTTATTTTCTCTCAATTCCACTGTCATAAATTTATCTTACAAAACAAACACAGATTAAAAGATATAAAACCTTTATGAAGAATGTTTTGGTTTTAGTTTTAGGTTGTCTTTAAAAAAGTTCGCCTTTAAATTTAGAAATGATTATATGAAAATATTGTTGATAATGTCAAAAATATTATTCATATTCACCTGTATCATTTTTTTTATATTTTCTTTATCAATTAATGAAAAGAAAATAAATGCGAATTAATCATGTTTATTTTTTCAATCAAAATAAATAGAAATCATGATCACTTTTTTCATCATTTTTATTCTCAATTTTTCTATTCGAGAAAGCATAAATATTAAATTTATTTTTAAAAGAAATAATAAGAAATAATTAGATATTACTATCTACTCTTTAAATTTTTAAAATAAAAAAAATTACATCTTAATTATCTGTTGTAATTATTTGCATGGACAAAGGATTTAACATTTTATACCTATACATACATATATATATATATATATATATATATATATATATATATATATATATATATATTATCATTTGTATGCACATTTCCTTTTTAATTTTATCTTTTTATATAACAGTTAATTTAAATTAAAATAGTTATATTTTTATTTTTATTTTTAAAGTGATTTTTAATTTAAATTTAATTATCTTTTAAATAAAAATAATCATTTTATTATTTTATTTTTTTAAATCATAATTTATTTGTAAGAGTTTAGAAAATTGTGATTTAATAGTATAATGTGTTAAAATAGTTGGTGAGATTCAATTATTTTAATATAAAAAAATTTAAAATATTAATAGAGTTTTTATAAATAAGTTTTATTATTTAAAAAACATATTTTTTTCATAAATTTTTTTAAAGCTTTTTTTCTTCTTTTTAAATTATTTAACCTCTTGTTTGTTTGAAGATTTAAGACTGTTTCTCGTGATGAGTTTTTTATTCTTGATCGATCAATTTATTAATTTGAGTAGTTTTCTACCTCTTTTCTATTATCAAGTTGGTTCTTTCTTTTGTTTGTGGCCAAAACCTTACTTACGTGTTTTTTTAAAGTCATTTTGTAAAAATATTCGTTGATTAATGATTGTAATGACATACTTTGATAATGTTTGTTGTCTATGGGTGTAAAAGGTGATTGCATTATGAGTTACAAGACATTTTGGCTTATGAGTCTAAGCTTTGTTAAGGTAAATGAAATTAGTTGTTTTGGTGTGCGTGAGTTTAATAAACCTGATGTTTTGCATATTGATGAATCTGATAGATATGGATGATCAAATTGATTGGTGTGGTTTGGATGACTGTTTTATGCTAATTGTTGTTTGAGTTTGTGTGATAGAGAGAACTTATAATTTGAGTAATTAAGCAAATTGGTAAAAGTTTAATGTGTACAAATTGTTTTGAACTGACTCATTAAGAAATAAGTACCAATTTGAGCAATTGATTAGGCCTAAGCTTACTTAAAATCACAAAATATGGTTATTATCAACTAATATAATGTTGAGAGGTGCTGATGTGACGTTGAACATCCCATTTTGCAAATGGGATAACACTGAGGGGTGTCAGGGTGACACTGAGCATTCAGTTTTGCGAATGCTTAGGTATTGAGCAGTGGCAAGGTACCACTGAATGCCATCTTGCACTACAGGTTTGAAACAATTTAGTTATAGGACGTTGAGTGACAGAAGGGTGTCTCTAAGCGCAACTTTTTTGCGAGAAGAATGACCAAATGCCACCTTTTGCAAGAAGTTTGGCGTTGACACCACCTTTAAGTGTAGATTTGTATGTTTGAATTGTTTTCTTCTTTAATTGTTTGAGGTTGATTCAAACAAACTTTAAGTATGTTGTAAGTATTATAACTTTGTATTCAAATGAGGATACTGTTGTGAATATGTTTGATGATGTTATTCAAAAAATTTCAATTAGAAATTCTTTGTGGTGTGATTTTTAGTTATGCAAGGACATGTGAAAGTTCAACAATGAGGTTTCCTCATATTCTACCAACCATTCAACTCCTATAAAGAGGAATGATGGAATAAGAGAATGATAGGAAGTCCTAACCATAAGACTATCTGATTTTATGTGCAAATGAGACTAACCTTGTGAGTAGTACAGTGATAATTCCTATATTTATAACTTTGTAGAACATAAACACCATTACAAGTACATGTTTATCGTAAAATCATATGTCAAACACATGTAATGAGATAATTGATATAATTTATAACATTTCTTTTGCATACTAACTTACTCTATTATTTTTTGTTGTACTTTCTTGTTTTTTTGGATAATTATTTCACATGTAAGTGAAATGTGTAATAATATATCCACGGTAGAAGATAAAAATATAAGGTAATAGTTGTATAATTAATTGGTTTATATATATATATATATATATATATATATTATAATTATTATTTTGGATAAATGTATTAATATTATATGTATTTTAATTATTTTTTGATTTATTAATTTTATAATGTTTTATTTAATATTTTTATACTACTAAACAAGACATTACATTATTTAAATAAATTAATTTTTAAATTGAATAAATTATCTACCATAAAAACAAAGTGAGCACACTAATACCTTAATTAAAGAATTAAAACTTTTTAAAATAGCGATTTTTTTACCATTACATCTTTCATATGTGTTAATAAATGCAATTTTTCTTTGGGTTTAAGATAATTCTTTAATCTCATAGTGAAGTAGGAGCCGGTGCACAACAATTAGCAATAGCACCCCTTGTTGGTTCGAGAGGATGGGCTTTTTTATTATAGGGTTTTGCCAGAGCCAACCATGAACCTCAGCCCCCTCTCTGCACCATGACGGACCGTGAGCGTGAACGTGACCGTGACCGAACTCGGGACAGAGAAAGAAAACGAAGACGAGACAAGGACGACCGCGACCGCGACCGCGACCGTGAGCGAGATAAAGGCGAACGTGAGCGAGACAAAGGCGACCGCGACCGTGAGCGAGACAAGGACGACCGCGATCGCGACCGCGAACGCGAACGAGAACGAGAAAAGGATGACCGCGATCGGGAACGTGAACGTGACAGAGTGCGTAGCAAGAGATCTCGTTCGCGTTCGCCTGACCGTGGGCGCTCCCGCCACGCGCGCTCGCCGTCTCCCAGCGAGCGCTCCCACCGGCGGCGCCACCACCGGACTCCCACTCCCGATCAGCCGAGGAAGCGCCACCGGAGAGAGTCCGTGGAGGAGGAGCACAAGGAGACGAAGAAAGCGGTGTCGGACTTTGTGGACGGTATCGCCAAGGAGCAGCAGCAGAAACAGAAGGAAAACGGAGGAGAAGCTGAGGGCAACGAGGACGAAGTGGAGATGATGAAGATGCTAGGGATTCCCGTCGGATTTGACTCCACCAAGGGGAAACCGGTTCCCGGTGCTGACGTCAGCGGCGTCAGAGCTGTCACCAAGCGCCAACCGCGCCAGTACATGAACCGCCGCGGTGGCTTCAATCGTCCATTGCCTGCTGAGAGGAATCGCTAGGTTTTTTATTTTTTCAGGTTTGTTTAATTTTCTTTCCACTTGGAACAGATATATTAGGGTTATGTTAGAATTTGATGGTTGCCGCTTGCAATTATACTCGAACTTAGCTTAGTTCAGCATATGATTGAAATTTGGATTTTTTTCGTGTTCCCGACGGTGACGGTTAATAGTAAATTAGCGACTCTCTGTGGATTTGTGATGATAGCTGTTATTCGTGTTGTTTGATGGAGTGTGTCGTTCTCATTGTGTTATACATTCTGCAGTTTAGTGCTTATGGTTAGCGCGAGTTTAGCTCGATTTTGTTGTGGTTACATAGTTCACTTGTGATGCTAGCGTGTTTTGTCAAAATCGTGTTGTCTTTGACAATTATTCAGTAGTGTTTTATCTGTGTGATCTGTCCCAATATATAACTCCTAAAATACTTAACGGTTTTCTCCTCTTTCACCCTGGTAGAATTATTATTAAATGTTGGGTAGGAAATATGGTAGAGTAATTATTAAATATGAGAATGTTATAGTAATTATTAAATCCAAGTAAGGAGTAGTGTGTGGGAAATCTCTTCCAGCTGTAACTAGTTTTGTACCTAGGTGTCCAGTGGAGACTTTTGATCTTCCATCTTCTCTTGTATCAAATTTCTATCATGATAGAAAATCTTAAGAGGGGTTATTCAAGCCCTCCAAAACATATACATCCTCATCTCTTTGTTTTTGATCTTTATAGGTTTAGAGTTCTTCTTAATATGGTATTAGAGTAATAAGTTAGAGCTTATCTTAGCGAAATTTGTTTTTTTGCTGAGTCTATTGTTTCACCATTAATGTCTAGTCTCCCGCACAAGATCCATATGCCTCAGGAGGGTTGTATTGAAAATCTCACATCGATTAGAGATAAGGTCAATTCATAGTATATAAGCGGATGCAAATATCATTTTAAAAGTTGATTTTGTAAGATTGAGTTAAACTTAAAGTCGACTTTACATTGAAGAACATATGTTTGTTCTTCAAAAGACATAGACTGACAACTTTTTCTTGTATGGTGGTCTTTTACAAATGATATTGTCCTGTAATTTTCAGGGCAACCATGTCCTTCATCTAAATTTCATTGTACATAACATATTCTCGTTTAGGGTTTTTTCAGTATCTAGCATGGAACTTAGTTATAATCAACATTTCTCTGACAATAGGGATGAAGAAAATGACCATGATAATCACAATGATATAGTGTTTTTTGAGTATGAACCAGAAAACTATCATCATTCAATGGTGAAGACTATCAAAATATGAGGTTACATGTTCCTCATTGTACTTGGAATGTAGTTTTGGTGAAAAGGAATTGATGAAGTGAAAACGCTATCTGTTGGCAGCTTCAAATGGAGCATACTGGTCCTGTTCCATTAGATGGCCAGGAAGAACTAAATCTGAGTGCTATCTGACATCTGGATGGAAGCAATTCTGCAGTATGAATGGATTAAGGGCAGGAGATGTCATCTCATTGGGAGTAGACAAAGAGCAGAGCAAGTTTATTCATATTATGAAACTTTAGTTGTGTTTGAATTTTATAAAACGCCTTTGTAATATAATGGAACAGTATTTTGTTCCGGGTGTTCCATTATTACGTTTTCGATACCTGCAATCTAGAAGAGTTATGAACACTTATCTTTAAAATTATTTATAAGTGGGTTAAAAAAATGTTGGAAGTCTTACATCTACTAGAAGACTAATTCACAATATATAAATAGGTTCAAACTTCATATTATAAGCTGATTTTGTAAGATGGGGTTTACATTCAATAGTATATTGTGAATTGATCTTATTTCTAGTCGATGTAGAACTTTCAATACACCCTACTCCCGACTATGGTAACTATTTTCCCAAAAAAAATCCCTTAAAAATTAATCCTTGTTACTCTCCAATCAAGCTTACCCTTAGAGTAAGTAAATTACTCACACCTTGCCTATGTTGTACCCTTTTAGACAAACTGCCTACCCTCTATGATATTTTTGAATTTATATTTTCATATTAAACTATTGTTTTTTAGAGTCCGTTTATTTAATTTCAACATATAGAAAACATTGATATAATCATAGAGGAATGTGAGAGGCGAGTGTAGTATTGATATACTCTTATTGGACTCTTGTAGTTTGAATCTCTCTACCAATATGATGGCATAGTTTTTAATGACTGTTTAGAGAAAAATATTTGGACTATCACAAATCCCTAGTCTTGTGCTTAAGACAGAGGTTGTCTTTTTTATTCCTTTTAGTGTGTTTGGTTTTGAATCTTCAACCTGAGTTTCCTAATCCAGGTTGATGCTCCATCTAATAGCTTTCATGTTTATTCCAAAATGGACTCCAATTTTAGAATACCAAACCAACTGTTAAAGTTCATGTCAAACTCACTGGAATATTTAGTTGTTATAAGTTAGGCTGGTTGGTGATTTAATGTTCATGCGTCCTAGTGATAGATGCTAGACGCGTGTACAAACCACAGGGAGAAGAGTTTGAAACGAGAGGTAAGGACTGACGAATGCAAATTAATTACAATTCTATCTATTGTTCTTTGTTCCAAGACTCATCAATGGTAATCACGAAGATCATAATTCTATCATTTTAGTAATGCATTTTGCTATAAGGCAATTGATCAAAGAATTGGCAGGCCTGTGAGTGGAAGTTGTGAATTTTGAACCATGGGAATGTGATGTTTTTTATGGCTCATTATAGAATAACCATGTGTTTTTGAAAGCCTTGTTTAAGATTGAATATTGTAGGCTATATTGCAACTACTATTGGGTAGACTCTAGGCGTTATAGGGCTTTAGGACTTGGGTATTGTAGGGTGCCAAGTTCTACATTGAGTTGTTTGAGATGCTTGGTGAAGTACTTAAGTGGCTTTGTTTTCCCCCCTTGAAAATTACCTTTTAAGGAAGGGTTTTCCAAATGCTTGGGTGCTTATGACATAAGTTTTGAATTCTGATTAAAGCAGATTTTAGTAGTGATAACTATATATATGCTCTGATAAAGCAGATTTTATGTAATTGAGCTCGTGGCTCGACTGCTCTTCTTTTGTTTGTATCACTTTTGGTCAGTATGTTAGCTTCTGAAAGGGATAAGCCATGTCAATCATAGTTATTAAACTTGCAATCTAACTTGTTAAATCGCACTAGATCACAAGCTCACTACCCCTTTTCTAGTTATATCAGTTGTAGAGTAATTTTGTAGTAAACCCGGTGGGCTTGTTGTGAACTTGGCCAATCTAACGAGTTCAGGACTGAGATGACAAGTTTAGCTGTGGGTTGTTTTAAAATGAAACGACTGCTTTCTTGGTGGTTTGGATTTGCGAAAATAGGATAAAGGAGAAAACCTACAATTAGGGTTTTCCATTTTCTCATTTCTTAGCCTTCTCTTTGCTGTTGACAAGGGTGTTTCTTCTTTTTGTTCTTCCTCTGTTATTTAGTTCTCTTTAATATTCTGTGATTAGGCCTTGTTCCTTCCCCACTATTTAGTTCATTTTTTGTTTATTATTGTCTTATTATTTGGGATTAAAATATTGACTTATTATGTTATTTATTATAGTTGTTTTAATACACCCACATATTATATGAAGGAAATTCTTGAGTTTATAATTCGAACATGAGTCGAATTTACTACGCTACCGTGAGTTTGTGAATTCTCATTTTTGACAACCTTGGTGTCATTGTAACCTGGAAAATATTATCATTGGCAAGGGTTGATGGTTATCCACTATCACTTCTAAGAAATCCTTGTTTTGGAAAAGCTACCCCCTTGACATTAACACGTGCTCCTAGTTATCTTAGTATCTGATAAAAATGTTCTATTACATTCTTAGTTTGTGTAATTGGTGTTTCTAAATTTTGAAACATCTAAGGTTAATTTCCCTGCATTCATATTTCTGTCTTGTCTATGTACGACAGCGTTGGTTGGATGTCTTTTCTGTTGTAACAAGTCACAGTCACCGGGATTCTGTTCGTGTAGCTGCTTACTTGCTTAAGAGTGGTGTGATTTCTACAATATTGTTTGTTATAGGCATTCAGTTAACCAATCAGGCAACCCTCCATTTAGCAATTTTTTTTTTCATTTTCGTTTAAAAAGTGCAAAACGCAGATCTCTCCGTTTACTTGGTATGAAACATCTTTCTCACTACTCCGCATTTTGGTTTGCCTAAACGACTTTGCATTTGTTCATTGCAGATGAGTAATATCCTTTGATGGTGGTTCAATTGTGTTATGAAATATTGGAGCCAGAAACGGTAGGCGGAACTCAAAATGAAAGTTTGTATGATATCCCGCGCTACTCTCAGCTCGATACCCTTTGTAGGCATGTTTATTATCTTTACCTTAAATTCATAGAATTTGTCAAATTTTCATGCGGTATCTATATTTTTGCGGCATGCCTTAACACGGGCGATGCACATGCTTTATGTTATCAAGTGAGTGATTCTGGATTTCAATATAATTAATGCATGACCAGTGATTTGTGAGTGTGCCAATTCCTCTCTGCTAATCTATTTAGTTTTAGTATATACGGGTATGGTACACGTTTATATTTACTATATCTTGAAAGATAAATGTTTGTGAGACCATTGAATTTATGTGAACATTTTGAATTTTCTTTTTTCAACATTTACCGTCAATTGTGACCTTATAGAAATAATATAAATATTTAGATGAAAGTTTGAAGTTGATGATGACATTATTTGAAACGCAAACTTCATTTACACTAGTGAAGTATTAAAATCAGATGGAATGAGAAAATTAGTTATCGAGGTCATAAAATGATATAAACTATAGAAAAGTTTGGGAGATTTGAAAAGGTAGTAAGTAATTATCATGTCCAAAATTTTAATTAACTAGCCTTCTCAAAATTAAGATCCATTTAGTGTGAAAAATCTTGAAAGTGTTGTTGACCGAAGTGACATGTTTTGGCGCCATACTGACTATACGACGTCTGGAATTGGTTCTATGGTAAATTTGATGAGAAGATGTTATTGTTGAGCATTCTTGTTTCCTGTGAATCCTATGACGACTCTTATTGCATCACAACATAAAAACGTTAATTATAATAAAGTATATTTTATAAGTTGTACTCATACGTGTGATCCACCGTTGATTTGGCACTAAACAACATAATGTTATTATATATAATTGATAGTTTAATGGTGATTTGCTTGTGTCATTGCTTCCATGTGTTGAGTTGAGCAGGACCACATTCTACGAAAGCAGGGGCTAAATCCATCATTTCTCTAACTCACTAACTCCACTTCTTCTTTCTCATCACCAATAATACATCTCAAAAACTTAACACACTTTAAATCTATGGGCTGGTTTTGACAAAAAAAAAAAACTCATTGTTATATTAGTTCCTGAAATCAATAAAAAATTATACAAGTCTTATTTTTTTAGAAAGAAATTCATTCATTATTATTATTATTATTAGTAATAGTGAAAACACCATTTTTTTATGATAATAAAAATAAATTATTATCATTTTTATTATAAAATTAAATATAAATAATTTTTATAATTTTATTATAAGTAATTTTATTTATTTTATAGATAATTTGTTAATTAAAAATAGTTAAATTTAACAAAAGTCGAGAAAATGGTTAAATTTAAACAAATTAATCATTATTCAATAAAAAGACCTCAATCCTTCTTGGCCAAAAAAAAATCCATTGCTGAACCCCTTAAACACGAAATCCAGAATGTGTGTGGAGCATATTCAAAGGCCAGATCATTTGTGCTTGCCATGGTTTTAAACATTCTTTGAAATAAACTTATTTTAGAGTTTTTGTTTTCCACCATAATATTTGTTAGTTTATTGACGATTAGTAACAATATAAAAAATCTAAAATCAATTTAATTCAAACCAAAAGATGTTGATAAGAAATACACTGCGTTTTGTTGAGCATGTTTCAAGGTTCACATCCCACCTTCAATTTCAACACTTATGTTTGCAGTACGCAACTAAAAGTACACCACGATGCTATTTAATTACACTAAATGCGTGGTAAATTATAAACTTAAGATTCAAACCAGATTTGAGCGTCTACTATAATTTCAAAGAAACAATTGGAAATTTGTCTGATGAGCAAACTTATAAAGTTGATATTACATTTAAGAGAGAGTGAATGATAGAAAGAGAAAGAGAAGAAAAATGGGTCAAGTGGTAGAAGGTTTATGAATGATAAAAGCCATAGACTGCATGTGACGCTTGTTGTCAAATGCTAAGCAACGTATATATGCATTTGGATATGCCTTTCTGCATTCATGGATCTCCTTCAGAACTTCACTAGACTCACTGCAACCAAACATTGGAAGCTTCCACAATGTCCAATACCTCCCATCATAGTACCCTGGCATATGCCTGTTTTCCCTACGAATATGCCCCAACTGTTTCCATCTTCCAATTACCATCTTTACTTTCTAATAAATACTCATAAACCTAATTATTATTATCTATATTGTAATCTAGTTTATGTTACTAACCTCATCAAATTCAAGGCAAGGGATCCATCCCTTTTTGATCATGTAGTCAACCTCCTTTGCAATGGATTCATCTGAAAGAGGTGGCAGATAGGACAGTGTTTCGAACTTCTTGTTGTTGATGGGATTCCATGTCTGTCACAAGTTTAAACACAATATACATAAACACATCATTTATATATGTGGATAAGTGATTTGATCACTTCACCTTCATGCAGTAAGTCTTAGAACAGTTGGAAGCAATCTTCCTTTTCCATGTTATAGATGCTGTACTTTGGCAAAGACTTGATGAGTTGGACTTCAAGCCAACAAAGCCAGCTCCAGCAACCTGAGCTGAAAATGTTCCAGCAGACATTTTACTCAAGTGAATGAAGTTTTGAATGGAAAACAAAAGGTTATGCAGTGTTTGATCTTGAATGATGTGCAAAGTAGTATATGCAGAAGGTGGAAAAGGGAGAGTTTAATTAGGCTTCAACATTTGGTTTCATCAACACTTCCAACAGCATTATTCTTTACCCTTTACTCAGTTTTATTTTATTGAAACTTGATGAGTGGAGGTTGGGCCCCCCTATTTCTGGTGCTGGAAAACTTTTATCATCAAGTTGAAATAAAATAAGGAAAATAGTTATTTAAAACTAGATGCAATAACTCATTTTTAAGAATATTTTGGAATGGCTCACGTTCTCTACTGCCAAAATTTGGAACGACTTCATCAATTTACACCACAGCACACTGATTAACATGTTTGGTGAATCTGAATTATCTGTCAAAGAAATTGTACACTACTTCAAATTATAATAAAATAAACAATGTGCACCCTTTGTTATGATGAAATCCTGGAGCTTTTCTTGTACACCCTACCTCAAAATTATGGACGGTTTGATCAAGTTCTATGAAAGTCTATGCAATTACCCATTGGCCATATGTCTTAGCTTCCATTACTCTGAGGCTCTAATGCCATCAAAATACTTCCCATTTCCCTGTGAGAAAAGACTCTCATATCAGTCACATAACGCTAATTCATTTTCTTTGATTTCTCCACCTCTAGTCAAAATATCAACCATGCAACTGATGGTGTGCCACATACCAAACTTTGCCCTCTTTACTCTTTCTTTTTTTTTTTTCATTATTTGCTTAAATAATAAATGATTGAAAGTTAAAATTTAAAACTTTTTTCTTCATGCAATGGACAAAAAGTATGACAGAAAAGAAAGTTACTACAGTTTTGTGGCCTTTGGTTCATAAGAGCATGCAAAGAAAATATAGTTTTAAAGGAAGTCTTTTACTTAATTTTATTAAAAGGCTCTGAAAAAAACATAATGCATCAAATTACAATAAGGTGAATTACATTATAATCCCTTGTTTCATGTACCTAATAACATTACTTGAAAATTTAAACTGCATATTGTATTATATAAACAAGAGTAAACAGATCCTTTCAAACTAGGGAATATCTCAAGTTGTTAGGGGCACATGTTTAACAAATTTTTTCGTGTTGGAATAACTTTGGTAAAATAATCTTCACCTCTGTACTTTGGCAGTAAATTAATGTTACTTTTATGTAGCGCAGGCTACCTTGTATGGGCTTAAAGAGAGAGACTAGGATGTAATTAAGGTTAAATGTAGCAAAATTTGGCTAATCCAAATCCAATAGAAACCCTAGGTCAATCTACTCTTTCCCTAGTCACACATTCTCACATCTAACACGTTAAACATGAAAAGAAAGCAAAGTGTGAGCCACATGGTGAGATCCATGAGAGACTATATTTCTATGAGGACATGGGAGATTTTAATTTAATTTTTCTTTTCACTTTGTAACTAGTTCCAAAGATTGTGTTGAACCAAAGTGAAGATTTGTGAAGTTTGTCTCAATAAAATCTTGTAAAAGTTTTCTAAAGAGTCTAATTTCACCAAATGATATGTCATATCTAGAATATGTGATAGACAGTCTCAGAAGATCATTTGGACCTTTAAGAGGCTTGGTACATCTAAAAAAAACTATGTGACATTCTAGCTTAATAACAAAAATATTGTTATTTTTTTATTTTATGTTTTGGGTCTTTTTTTTTAATAAGAACCTAAATCTATTTCTATATATTTTTAAAAATATTTAATTTCTTTTCATTCTAATGTATTTTTCATCTTAAAATTATAGTGTTTCACATCAATAATCAGAGTTATGACTACTTTTTCTATCTCTACATTGAACCAAAGAGATTAAAAAAATATTTGCATTAAAAAAAAAGAATTATGAAACTAAAAATAAAATGCAATACAAAAGAACGAACCTCTAACCCCTTTCGAAAAGAAATGTTTTTAGTGACGACACACTTCGCATTGACTAAGAGGAAGGGAAGGAAAGAGAGTGAAGTAGTGATTGACGAGAGTGGTAGCGTAGTTCGCCTTTGGTGACGAGAAAGGGAGCAAAGTAGTTATTGCAGTGGAGAACTCACACGACACAAATGAAAAATCTTTGGTGAAAATGTAATTTTAGCCATAGCAGACGAATATGTCTCAATTATTTAAAGAAACGAATATATAATTGTACAAATATTTTCAAAAATATCATTAGTGACATTTTTATAAATATTTACACAACTATAAGTCTCGATTCTTTAAAGAATCAAGGTCTATAATTTTCCAAAAAACTTAAAAAATGTTATCGGTGACATTTTTGTAAACTATTACACAATTATAAGTCTCTATACTTGTGTAAATATTTGCAAAAATGTGACGGGTGACATTTTTTAAATTATGTAGAATTTTATAAACTTTAATTCTTTAAAAAAATGAGATCTATAGATCTTTACAAAAATGCAACTAGTGAAATTTTTGAAATTATTTCAAAAATTATAGGCTTCAATTCTTTCAAAAACCTAATTATATACAAGTATAAGTCTTCGGTTATTTTAGAATCAAAGCTTATTGTTGTATAGAAATTTTAAAAATGCCATTACGTTTTGAAAGACTTTGTTTTCTTGAAATATTAAGTTATTTCAAAAAGTCATTTTTTATAATAGTGAACCTTAAAGTCCTTTTCTACACGTTGTAAAACTTTAATCAAATTTTGGTCAATATTATAAAAATATCTTATGTTTTCTTATCTTTCAATAGCATAAATTCATTTGCTCATGAATGTAATGAAATTACTATTTCTAATTTTTAATTTGAAAACAATGAATTTGTTCAACTATATAAAGGATTTCTAGTTGTTGGTAATGTAATTTGTGCAATTATTGTCTATCATGCATGAATCATATTAGAAGTGTTAGTCATAGCAAAACATGATGCAACAAAAAGTTGCTTATCTTATTCCTCTATGGTCTCATTTGCCTCTTCCAATCTAGACTTTAAAATATGCTCTACATGTTCCAAATCACTACATCTTTTTGTCCTTGATATTCATCCTCTACTAACATTTTCTTTGAGGATGATTTGTCTTTTTATAATGTAAAGAAGGGAAAAAGTCTCATGTTGCTATTTATTAAAGCCTTCAAACTTTTTATTCTTCGATTCGTTGTTGTTCTTCATATCTTTACACTTTTCAAATTATATGTGCTCACATCTTTATCACTTTTTAAATTATGTGTTCTCACACGAAAACACACAGCTTGTACAAATAAATCCAAAACCAACAACTCAACACAATGTTGATAGATAGCTCGAAATCAAGATTCTCTTCTTAACTTATGTGTAAAAATCTTTGAAGACATATTTAGTTCAGTGAAGTTGCTTGTTTTGAAAAGGATTTAGTCATCAATGGGAAGATATCCTGGGAAACGAACAACAAATAAATCAAAGTTCGTGTTTTCATTAACCAATTCATGCAATAATCACGGACGAGGTTGGCCCAAAAAAACATGATATTGATACTCTTGCAGAAAGTTTAGTCAAACACGCAATCACAAACTTGTACAGTTCATGCATGCTTGACAACAGAACTCAATTTACAGCTGATAAATTCTAATTCGCTAACAAAGTCATTGAAATGCTTTAAGCAGAATCAAAAGAGTTAAAGCACTTGCAAAATTGAAGTCTGCCTTTATGGACAAAACATTTACCAGTTATTACTCTACCAATGATTAGCACCAATTACGGTTAACTATTGCTAATTATTGCACTACCAATGATTAGCTACAATTATTGTTAACGATTGTTTACGAACAATGTGTCTATACACGTTCACTTAATCTTCACGATGTCTCTGTCAACACCAAAATATCTCCTGTACAATCAAAATGGTAGAAATTAAAGTTGCAGGCTAACAATAGATCTTCCATCCACCAGTCCGAACACTGTTAACTAAATGAGAGTCTCACGTCACCTTGAAAAGACCAAAAAACCTATAGAAATATTAATTTGAGCATAAATCCTTCAATGCGAGCCACCAAAAAGCGCAACGAGAAATGTGAATCTGGAATAGTAACTGTATAATAAAAGTAAATCTAAAATTCTTACTTACATGATAATATGAATGATAATGTTGAAATAAATTATAATTTATAAATATATGTATTTGAACTCTGTCTAAATGAAGAATATTAATTTAAAATCTAAAGAATTACTGAGTGGGGGTTGAAGCTTGAGGGTAGTAGCAGGACCTACAAAACTGGTCAATGCCAAAGCTTCAAGCAGAACCCGGATGGCACCACTGATATTCTCTTGCTGGATATACATTCTGAGAAGGTGTCCACAAGTTGCTCTGCAAGAGATGCTGGATCTTCAAGAAATGTATCAATGTATATTTTCACAATCCTAACTTCTTGAGGGGTGGCTCTTAAGCTGTACCAAGTCAGAAATTTCTGCCTGAAGTTCTTCTCTATGTGCCCTTCACACTCTAACCACCTAATCACCTTCACATAATACTCAAAATCACGCTCCGAAAATCCATTGGTCAAGCGGCCCTCATCTTGCCTTTCTCCGCTTCTCTTCTTCGATGTGCTTCCATCCTGGGGTCCCTCCCTTTTCCCTGATCCATTTTCTTGATCTTTCGCACTCGACTTCGATCTTCCAATCCTTCCTGCTCCATCCTTAAGGCTTTCCAACTTGCACGGAGTATTTGGCAACCCTCCTTCCGAGCTACCTACCCACGGCACACATTCCCTACCCGTTACAACTGGGGAATTCAAACCATCGTCAATGCTCATGATGTCAGTCACTTGTTCCTCCGGCGAGTGCTTGTCTTCCAGCTTTAGCACATCAGAACTGGGTATCGAGGCAGTCATTCCTACAGCATGCTGCTTGTCTGACAAAGAATCTGCATCAGGAGGAAGACCCACAACATCTATGTTGGAACAGTTAACACCATCATTAGATAAATTTCCAGGAGCAAGCTGGTCGCTTTCCTTGCGAAAAGAAGGATAATGACCTGCTCGGTTATTGGTCAGGTCACTGTATGGATTGCAGTTATTAGTTTCATCTTCTACTGATGACGGATTGGAAAGGCTGCTACAGTTGGTTACTGGGCTCTGACTTCTCTCTGTTGCAGAGCAATTAGGGACTTCATCCTCGCCAAGCGCTGTTGAGATTTGAACTTCGCACACACCTGACACCCTCGAATCATTTGGAACAACTTTGAATCTGTATTCTGTACCTGGAAGTAGACCCCTGACACTGAACCTTCTATTTGGTACCAGCGAGGTGCATGTTGGCTCCATTGGATAGTCCACTTCAACAGCTTTGCGGTACCACATGGTGTAAGCAGCGATGTTTTCACCAGAGGGTTCATCGGAACCCAAAATAATAGTCAGGGATGTGGCACTGACATCTTCAAACCTCACCATATTTGGAGCCACCATATGTGCATCTGAAAATGTGATGAATACACAGAGATCAATCTCATAACAGTATTCGAGAATCTAAACCCAGTGACAAAAACATTAATCTACCTATAGCTGCACAGCATTTGTTATCCAATACCATGTTCATGTGCTTTGAAACAAAAATGCAAAAGAATAACCTTTGAAGTCGGTCATGTCTCGTGTTTTGGCGGCTGACCCCAGAAATAGTTTTGGGTCACAAAAAGCAAATTAACATTATTACATCTGGCCAAAAGTAATTTTGGTATCCCCACCAATCATCCAAAATTACTTTTGGGAGACCATTCCCAAACAGAAATCTCATTCTTATAAAATTATTTCTTCTTTACAGTCAAGTGTTTTAATATCTTACCAATGACCCAAACAAGTCTAAAAATTAAGATAAAATAAATGAAAGTCATAAAGAAGTTAGTTCCATATATGAAACAAATCACTAGGGAAATTGCAAATGATATAGAAATTGAAAAAAAATAAATAAAGAGTGATCACCTTGAGTTGTTGGATTGGGTGATGATGGCAAAATCCTTTTCGAAAGCATTGAATCAAGCGATTCAAGAGCAAAACCACATTGTTTCTGAACCTCGGGTCCTGATGAAAGCCTGTTCACAATTCCCCTACCAATCTTCACCGGTGAGCCAGTGAGTGGGCCCACTTCAGGTTCAAGTTTCTTCACTGCTTCATCAACAATTTTATAAAGTTCGTCATACTTTTCAGTTCCTTGTAAAAGTCTCTGGCTTAAGGAGACACGATAACAGAGTATATCTACACGTCTAGTATCCTTTGCTACCATCAGTTGTTTTCTCCAGCATCTAATATATTTTAATAAACAAGCCCAGATGAGATTGATCTAACCTTACACATTGCCAGAATTTCATCCTAAGAGTAATTTGGCACATACACCACACAGTAAAAATAACTTTACCATATTTTGATAGAGTAGTGTCTTTGCCATAATGTTGCGTAGAGTGTCTTACCATAGCTAAGCAATCAAAAATGACATTCAACAAATAATCAATCTCTCTCTTTCAGAAAACTGATCCAATTTAAAGCATAGCCTAAGATTCTTCTTGAAATATCAGCCCTATCCATGTTTAAAGCAAATTACGCACTAAATAAAGTGATGATCCAATCTGCTGTAATACACAACCTAGAGCTTTATGAACTCAAAAAAGAAGGGAGGAAGAATTTTTTTTTCTTAAAATGAGAAGAGACAACCTACATCTTAATATCATCGACTCATTTTATACAGTTGGACCAGATGTGAACTTTAGACTGAAAGGTATTCTAAGACTACTCAATTGACTTTTTTATCCCAACTTTTGTCTATTATGAAATTCTTTTGATGCATTTTGCAAACAGCAAATGACTCAATACAATTTTCTAGAACCCTGTTACATATTATTTATTTGCAAGAGTAGAAAAACACTCCAAGAAAATTGATACAGTTTTTTAAAACCCTGTTACATATTAATTATTTGCATGTGTAGTAAAAACACTCCAAGATAGAGAGAGTGAAAAAAGAAGCAGAATTTTTATATCAATAAATGATGTCATTCAAGAAATTGAAAAGCATAAGTATGATTACCCGAGTAAATCATTTACTTTCCCACAAGCAACACAGTAGAAGCCTCCATCAAGCTTGGGACGATCCCCATCTTTGCCAATTCCAGAACCATCATGTTTCAAAGCACACTCAAGGTGGCATGACAAGCCACATGAAACACCAGGAAATGGATTCTCAGAACTACATACTAACCACAGGCTAGGGTCTTTGTTATCATCATATTGATGACAAATGCAGCATGAACATCTTTTACAAAATGCATCTGCTTGATTCAGGGTAGCTTTGCAGGCTGAGTTCTTGCAGTATGTAGTATTAACAGAATCACTACCATTATTGACTGAAATGCTGGTCACAGGAACAGGTAAATGAGAAGGATTCTCAGATTTTCTCTGCCTTTTAGCAGGTTTCTGACCAGATGCAGACGAAGAATGTGGTTCAGGGTCTGTCGCAGTTTCATGGCCCCCTGATTTCTTTTCAGAAACAATTTTTAGAAGATTTTCTATAATTTTCAACTTCGTCAACCCAGTATACTTTCTCTCTTTTCCCATCTCTGCACACAATATTTGCAAAATCTCCTGACGGCTCCATGACTGCAGCATCTCAGATGCACCATGAGACCACTTAGATACTTCATATACAAGTTCTCTTTTTTCCTCCATACTCAATTTACTGCACTTGGAAGGATCAAGAGCAAGACCTGAGGTTAAGCAAAAGAAAACATATATCATTATCTGCACAACAAATACAAGAAAACACTCCAACTTTAAAAATCCAAGTAGTGAAGGAGACAAGCTAGATCCACAGATACTCATGTCATCATAATTTTTTTTTTTCAAATTTCTTGAGAATAAATGAATTATTATTGCAATTATAGTATAAAACATTGACTACTTAAAAAATATTGCCAAGAAGGCCAAAACAAGTAACATAGCGAAAGGTATACAACTGGAACTAGTTGACTTTGCACCACAAGGACATACCAACCATTTGAAACACTGTAAGAAATAAAAACATAGGAGACGTCGTGCAAGGGACTAGTCAAGTAAGACAATTAAGCAGTTGGACATAATCTTCTTTGACCTTTATTGGAGACTCCATTCTCCTAATATAGAACCCATAGACCCGCTAATTTATTAGCTGGCCCATCGTACACCAAATTACAAACTGACTAACCATACTTCTTCCCTTATAATACTACAATAAAGTATTTTGCACTTCTCACGAAGCCAGTTCTACGACGTCAAATACACAATCACAAAAGAAAAAAATAAAAAAAATAAAAAAATAAAAACAAAAATAAAATCAAATAAAGAAACAAAAACAAGCATAAATCATGAATTAAAAAATAAATAAAAAGCTAATCACTACCCAATATTCAGAAAAGGCACACAGGAAGAGATCACGATAAATTAAATCAAACCTCAGAAAAATAAGATAAGTCACAATGCTAAAATACCACCATACAGATTAATCTACGTGGATCGTCAAATTAAGCGGAAAGTAAATCTCATGAGCCTGAACATAGCGCAGATAAAGAATTATTGAGAGAATTCAATCACCCCAGTTTCAACAGAACAGAAAAGTGAGAACTATATATGAAAATTAGAAGAAACAGAGTGACAAATAAGCAATTCACCCTCAAAAGACGAATCTGTAGCCATAGATATGCAACACGAAGGAATCACTCAACCCACCACATTACCGCCAAAAGCCCAAAACTTGATCGAACCTGCACGACACAAAATCCAACCCGCATCATGGGTCGCCGTTCATAAACCAAAAAAATGATAAATTAAAGGAAAAAAAATATGAGAACCGAAAATATTGAGAGAGGGAATGGAATAACAAGTACCAAAAATAGATGCTTGGAATTGTAGAAGAAAAAAGGAATCCATTAACAGAAAAATTAGTCTCAGACACAGTTTCTCTGCGCGTGTAAAAGAGGGAGATTGGAGGTGGTGGTGGTGGTGACGGAGGACCTTGCTTTTAGAGAGAGAAAGCTCCCAAGTTGTATAGAGAAAAGAGTGAGAGAGAAAGAGAGAAGAGTTTGCTTTGTTTGTTTGATAAAAAATAAAAAATAATAAATAATAAATAAATAAAACAGCTGCAGGCTCTGTTGCTATTGATATTGCGATTCTCACTCACTCGAGACATTTTTACATTTCAGCGTTGGTTCGGTTGGAATTTGGAACAGTCCAACTTATCAAATTACCAAACTACCCTTCAACAGCCGTATCTCCTTCCACTTCACCCAAGTTTGTTAAATAAGATTATTCTAACTATTTAATATGATTACGCATCAAAATATTTTTTTTCTAAAATTAACCAACAAGATTTGTGGGTAGATAAGAAATGAATCTGGAAATAAAAAAATGTGTATGAAAGGAAATTTCACAAAAAAAAAAATATGAATGAGATATTTTTTAAGAAAATTAGTCGTTTCCATATTCCTTAATAACATAATTTACGTAAAAAATATCCGATGTTGAATTGATTTGTGGTGGCGGATGAGGATAACAATATATAACCGTATGAATTAGGCGAGAGTGCATTTATTCTGTGGTGCATCCGAAATAGTGTAGCATCCACATACACCATATCCCATCACTAACCTGCACCATAAATTCATACATCATACCCATATGAAAGGGAGTGTTCTGGTGTGACATGGCATTGCATTCTATGACAATATTTTACCTATGTCTTGTCTATTTCTCTGCATCTCATTCATTGTCATTTTTCACAACCTTTCCATATATATTATCACTCATGCACAACTAAAATCTACACCTTGTTAATACCTCTAACTTTAATTTCCATATATACTCAAATTTCTTTTTAACCACCAATGTAAAATAAGATAAGTTAAATCTTGAAAGTTATAGTCATCATAATTTCAGTTAATTAATTAATATACATATATAATATGATATTATCAACAATTATGTATAGACATTTATTATTATTTTTCTGACAGATGTACAAAACTATCCATGCCAATGCTTAGGTTTGAATAACGGGTGGGAGTGTTAAATTTTGTTGTTGACAGTACAGAAGGAACACACATGGGTGATGGATGATCAGGGTCAACTAGGGGTAGCATAGTCATTTAACATTAATTGCCCCCACAAAATTACTTCAAAAAGAAAAGTACACATTTTTTTTTTTTATAGTTAAAATTTACACGGCTTATCCATCTATTTAACCAATCAAATTATCCCTTTCCAGAAAGTACATTATATATATATATAAAAAAAAATGAAATTATTCACATTAAATTATATTTTTGTACAATGAAAATGTTGCGCAGTGATCCTTTCCCATCCGAGGCCACTTTCTTTTGCTATTGGTTAGGCTTATAATGCAGCTCATGTTTGCTTTCTATTACACTTAAAAGTTGTATAAATTGCATGACATGACCATCAATCATGCTCTATGGTGGTTGGTTTTCTTCTATATGTGGTATAGTACTTAAAAGATACTACTGCTTTAAGCAAATTTATGGTTATGTCAATAGAAAAAAAAATAAAAGGGCACTTCTTATTACTGTTTTAATTACTGGAGAAAATAAATATATTATAAAGGAATAATAAGAAAAAAAAAGGATGGGGGTAAATGTGGGAGATCTCAACGGAATAACAGACTATATAAATGATATTTAAATGGGGGTGGAGCGTTATGAATGGTAGAAAGAAAAGGAAAAGATAAAGTGAATTATTTATAGTTGAAATGAAAAGGACGTTTGCCTAAACAAAAGAGTGGCAGAGATAAGGAGGTGCCGCATAGAGCGCCGACGAAATAAAAATTATGGGTACCAACCAATGCTTACAAATCATGGGACGGAAAACCTTGTTTCTTTCTGCTTTTCTTTTTTTATTTTATAATTTATATTCTTTTCTTATCGCACCTCATTTTTTACAAAACAATAATAATTTCATAACATTTTTTATAATATTTTGAGTTAATGACATATTAAAATATTCTCAAAGTATCATTATCCTTTTACAAAATAATCAAACTAATTTATGTTACCTTTCCACTTGCTTTTTCAATAAGGTTTTTAATGAACTACTCAAAATTAAGACTTTCCTGAAAAAAATGTGATTTAAATTAATCATTTTTAATATTTTTCTTTTGTATTTCATGCAGCAGCATTAAGCAAATAATGCTGCGGAGGTGCTTATTATTATTTTCTTTTATCCACCTACTCTGAATAAGAAATATGAATTCGTACAGGATCAATTACTCAAGTGACGCTATTTGATTTTAAATATTAAACATGAAACGTAGTTATCGAGTATTTGGGACAAGTTATCTGCTCTATAATTTATTTAGTATAAGATTTAAATCTTCAGATCAAGTTATACTTTGATCTTACAATAAATTTAAAATTATAACTATTAAGGGAGAACGTATCATAGGGAGAAAATGTGTATTCATTTTTCACGTTATGATAAAATAATTCAATAATGGTATTTCCTTGTGGGCTAAGTTCAGCCATCGACTCTAACGTAAGGAACATGTTTCATCATGTTTAATTTATTTTTGTGTTTATATTCTATTAGTGTTGCATGTATTTAACAAGGAGAAGAGATATTTTATCATAGATGCCTATTGGTTTCTAATTTCCTAGAATAAGACATTGATTGTTTTCTACAAAACGATGTTAAAGTTGTCTTTATGGGATTTTTGTTTTGTTATGATTATGGCCATGAGAGAACTTTGTGTGATTATCTAGCAAAAGATTTGTAGAATCATCTATCTCATATATCATTCAACCACGTATATTATTATAATTTATTATTATTATTATTATTATTAGAAAAAAAATTATAAAATGGGTGACTCCAAACTCACTCAAAGATCTAACATAGAACTTCTCATATTACAATAATTAATATCAAATATTTATCCTTTTACAAAAGTTAGATCTGAAGACATACAAACATATGAAGGTATAAGATTTGCTTCAGTGCTTTCAAACGTGTTGTTGATGTAAGTCATAAACATCACGTTGTCTGTTTCCAGATCCACTTGTATTTATTTACTTTTCAGTATTATTTTTTTTCTACTTATTCTGGTTTCTATCTATATGCACAAAGAAGTGACAATCCAACGGCATCGTAAATGTGCCACGTGTCCCCACGTGCTTACTATCCCAACTCCCAACTCTAATAAAACAGAGGGAAAATTTTACTCTCAAGTCAACAGTTTATTTTATTTTAACAGTTTATTTTATTTTTTACAATGACTAGGGTTTATTATGTGTTGGATGCAAACAAAGTCTGATATTAGAAAAAATAGAAGATGGACATAAATTTATATACACATAAAATATCTTTATTGATAAGAGATCTTTTGGAATAGTATTAAAAACACATACATACTTGATCTAAAGCGGACAATATGATCTATGTGTGTGTTAAACCTCCCTATAAATGATATATGTGATGAAATGTATTAAAAATGATGATAGTGTTACGCAAAAACGATCATGAAAAGATAATTTATGAAATCCCGTGAGAAGTAAGAGTTTTGTAAGAGTCCTGCATTTGTGTTAGAAGTCTCACATAGGTTAGAGATAAGGCCAATTCAATGTATATAAGTGGATGCAAACATCATTCTACAAACCAGTTTTGTGGGGTTGAGTTAGTTTTAAAGTCCACTTCTAACATGGTATCAGAATAATGATTAGAGCTTATGCTAGCGATATCTATTGTTGTTGGGCATGTTGTTCCACTCGCTATCGGGTCACCCATTAAATGTTTAATCTCACGCTCGAGAGGTGTCTTGTTGTCCCGCGATTAGAGATAAGACCAATTCAGTGTATATAAGTGGATGGAAACATTTAGCGTTGGAATTGGAAGTGGATAATATTTATATATAATATTTGTGCATCTCCATGAATTAAAATATATGAAAGGAATATTATCTTGTTCATGACTATTGTAAAGGCTTGGATACATTGCATAGCTACTATTGGGAATAAATAATTATTAGTGGTGTTGTGATTAATTATCAGCTATTATTGGTGTTGCTGTTTCATAAAGAATTTTCTATTAGTGGCCATCGTTCACCAACAATTATTATTATCCTGTTGTGGTCCTTCTTTCATCCTCTCTTTTTTATTTGGGTGGTCCTTCTTCTTATCAATCATGACATGAAAATCATTGCATTCTATATCATCGCTTAAGTTTCATTTTTCATAAACCATGTTACTACTCCAAATTAAACTTTCAAATAATTAGCCACAGAAATCCTGCTGCTACTGCGTCAATCTTCTTCTAAACACCAAACAATATTATCATTCCTACAACACTCAATAATTCAATCAAAGAAAGAATTCTATAAAAAGGAAGTCTTGACTTCAATACTTATTAAAGTTTTACTATAAATAAGATTAACTTCATCTATGATGTTCCGTGAATTATGTTGGATTTATAAACATGGTTTCACTGTTGCACAATCTCAATGATTACAAATTGTGGCTTTAAACAAATGCAAAATACATTAGCTGAAATGAGAAGTGGGTCTAGATTAATTGTTATGATAATAGGAGCATTTTATTAATAGAAACGTTGAGTATCAATGTACAACAAGTGAAGTCATGTCTTGTAATGGGATCAAATGTAAAATCGAACTAATCTAGAGTTGGTAGAATATATAGAAAAAAAAAAACAAAGAAAATACATAACTCGAAATAGTCAAAAGTCAAGGTTGTTCCAGATTGTTAGAATTGCTAATAAAGTAAAAGCTATTTGCCCATTCATTTGTGACATTACCATATTAAAGGGGTCATAGATGATTTTCTACTGGGTGGTTGAGGATTATGTGTGTAAAGTTAGTAACAATATATTTTTTAGTATTCAACATTTTAATTATATATATATATATATATATATATTCTGATTTTTCTTGTTCCTAAGACTTTAAATTTTTTTATAAGCTGAGATTAATTTATTTTAATAAAAGCAAAATATAATTAATGAAAACTTATTATGATAGTTCTAATTTTTCCTATAATAATAAATAAGTCAGTATAATTGTGTACAAACTTCTTTTATTAATTATTAACTCAACCAATATAATAAGTAAGATTTATCATACTAGATATTTATTATGTTAATTCAATTAATAGAAAATATAGTAAGATTTCTTTAAGGTCATAAATAAAACATAAATATATGTTTATGGTCACTTTCTTTCTTTTTTTATAACTGCATATTCTTTTTATTCATACTAGTCAAAACACACATGTTCATTTTTTTATAAAATAATAAAATTATAATTACAACTGTAAACATAAATAATTTTTATGACAAAATATAATTCTTATTTACTTTGTAGGTAATTTATTGTTTTAAATAATTGTTCTAGTTTTAAAAATAGTTAAATTAAAAAATATCAAATAGAAAAAAAAGGTCATTTAAAAAATAAAATTAGTAAGTTAACTATTTTAATTTAATAAAAAGTTATTTATTAAAGATAAAATTGAAGAACGAGATGTGGACAGATAAATATCCTTTATATAATGATATAAATAACATGTGTTGATTTTCTTCTTTATAAGTGTGTTTGTGTTAGAAGTATTGTTTGATAAAAGAGTTGTCAGTGTTTGGGAGCATGTTAATTAATTTGATCCTAATAGTCTCTAAGAAATGTTAACAACATTTTCCTTTTATTTAATATATATATATATATATATATATATATTAAGAAATTTTATATTGATTATCTCAAACTACAAAATTCTACTAAATAAATAGACGTGTATTTTAGTTATCGCTTTATTCTTTTTATTAGTTTTTAAGTGAAGAAAAAAGTTAAAAAAAAATTTATATAAAAACTATAAATATATTTATATTTTTCCATGGAATTTCTAGCAACGGTGGGGAAACTACGGAAAGCAATTTGTATCTTTGTGTGTGAAAGTAAAACAAAGATCTAAGCATAAACAAAAAGATTGGAAAGATTACGTTAAAAAGAGCAATCCTTGTCTATTCAAACTTTTGAACTTTTAATTAAAAGATAAACAATTTAGTTATTTTTGTTGAAACTTTAGACCTTTCTCCATTGTTCAAATTATCTCACTCCTAACATATTGATTATCAATGATGATTCGAAACAATGTCTACCTGCACTCCATTTTCTCAAGTATGTATAATGATGGAATAGAAGAAAAAGTATCTATATATATATATATATATATATATATATATATATATATATATAATAGTTTTCTAGCATTATTAGTATAGTTTTATCAAAAGAGAGTTTCTTGTGGCCCTACACGAAAATACATATTATTAATGGAATTTGTTGACAGGAAAAAACCATTGATAAAGTAATATTTATTAGTGAAAAAGAAATTGAAATTCATCGAAAAATTTAAGGTTTTAATTTTCAATAGAAATATTTGTTATAGACATTTATTGATAAGTCATGGATAATTTAGAACTTTTATTATTGATAAACGTTTTAATCGGTAAACTTTATAAGTAAAATTGGTATTAAAGTTGATGTCGGTAAACTTTATCAATAAATTTGGTGTTAAATTCATGTTAGGTTTTGACCATGTTATGATAAAATATATTGATAAATTATTTTTTATTTTTTTTTAAAACATGTTGATAATTAAATTTGTTGAAAATTTGTGAACAAATTTGGTTAATTAAATTTTTAAAATTTATCCGTAATTTTATAGTAAAATAGATTAATTTTCCTACTAAATCTAATGAAATATTTGTTATAAATTATTCCTGTTGAAATGGGACGAGGATAATCGTTTGAAGAGTTCCTGTCTCCATCGAATGTTCTCTCCTTGCTCCTTGTTACAAATGACCAAATGGTGTAGGGCTCTTGACCCCAAATGACCGAATGGTGTGGGGGTGACCTACAAAAAAAATGTCTATAGAGCTTTTGAAACTCAATTGTGAGTAAAAAAAATGTCTTTATCTCGAAATTAGACCCTTATTTATAGAGTTTATTTGAATCTGACCAATTAATTTATCTTTTAATAATCATTATGCAAATCTTAATCGCTTAACAACAACTGTTACAACATTAATTACGCCTTGTCGGAACCAAGCGGTCATGAGATGCTCTCTTGCACATCAATCGTTCGGTTCTCTCCTTCCAGCTTGAGATCGAGCGGTCACGAAACGCTTTCTCGTTCCCTCGACTGCTCAGTCTTTTTCTCCTTTCAACTTGTCGCTAGTCGAATGTGAGTCCATAGTAACATAAACTATACGAAGATGTTGAAAAGTTGAAGAGAAACAAGAAAGAAAAATGAGAAGAAAAAAGAGAGAGAAAGGAGGAAACACTAACAAAGACGATGATGACAACCACAATAATACAGAAAGAGAAGGAAAAAGAGTTAAAAATGATAGACATAATAATAACAATAACAATATAGTTATTATGACAGCCAAAAAGAAATAGGAAGAAAAAGAAAAAAAATTAAAAAAAAAAAGAAGAGTAAAAGAAAGACTAAATTGTAATATTTACCGTTAATAAAAAAATCATCAATAATTATCGATGAGATATATATGAAAAGATATTTAGAATTTACTAAAAGTTTTTTATTTATCAATAAAATTTACTGACAAGAATTTTATGGGTGAATCTTTATTTATAGATAAATTATGGTAATTTTATTTTATTATGATATTTATGTTATTAGGGGCAAATTTTTTAGACAGTAAATTTAATTTAAACTAGAATTGCATAAATTTTTTGAGTAGAATTTAATGTTGTTAAAATTGAAAATGAGAAAATGAGTTCTTAGTCCGTCCATAATATAAAAGGGTAATTAAAAAAATGAAAAGCATCTATGAATAGTGTGGTGGTTAGTAACCCAGACTCTGATTGGGTAGCTCTGCAGCAGGTTTTGGATGTGGTGAAAAAGATTTCACAGGTACAGTGGGAGAATGGTGTTGTAGTTACACTTTTTAGGTGCGTTTGTGTTGAATGCAATGTTGTGAGAAAAGTCCAACTATGATAAAAATTAGGTCAAGTCCAGCTACCTTCTTTTGTCTGCATCTACTTTTCCTCTCTCCAATTTGCCTAAGTAGTGTGTGATTGCAGGCAAAGTAGCAAAAACTAAAGTGAAATTAATTCAATGCCTATTCAATGATAATAAAAACCATTCATTGGGGTTGGCGGTTGCCATATGACATCGGTTACGTTTAGACACATTGCTTCGGTGCCTTGTATAAAAATAGTTTTATTGGCGTCTTAATAAATAAATTAAATCAAAATGTTACTTTTTATTTGATGGTTCACACATAATTAGATATACCTAAGTCTATTTACATAAGAGATTCACAAAACACCGAAATAACGATTTAAGTTTAGAGACAAAATACTCATTTTATATGACACTCGTATGTGAAGGATGATGTAAGGTAACTAGCTAACAAAGTATTAATATGCTAGTTTTTATTATTATTTTTATAATTTTGATTATATACATATAAATATGGTTGATGTATAGCACCAGGTAGAAATGTAAAGCTATAAATGCATAAGATAGATATAATGTTTATAAATATATAAATATATAAATATATAAAAAAAGCGAAAAGAGAGTGTAGTACTATTCCCCTCGTGTTGAGGAGCCCTTGGAGAACCTAACACATGTGGTATTGTTAAAACTTAAAAGGGTTATGTCCCTTTCTCCTTACCTACATTGTCTGTGAGTGAACTCACGAGAGTATTTGCTTTTAATGTCCTTCAACAATGATTGATAAAAAAAAAAAAAAAAAAGTGAAACAACCTTCACTACAATACAATGAATTTAATTTAATTAAAATAATTACTGCCAAATAATTTATTTTATCTACTCTGTTCCGGTGTGGTTATAATAGAAGGCGTTGGAAGGCGAATGTGAGTACTAAAAAAAAAGGTGTGTGTGTTCGATTGATTGTAGTTGTCCTGTTTCTAAATAAAATAGGAAGTTGAGGATAAGCACTTTTGCAGTAAAATATTGGTAAGAAAAAGTGTTAAGTACTTTTTGGTTTTCAGTGATAAGCAGCGTGCAATGCATGCATAGTTGTAAGAAAAAGTATCACTTCCTATTCACAAAAGTAAGTTTAAGAAACCGATTCATTTTTATCAAACTAATCTTTTATACCTAATTCACTGAATTCAATGCTAGATCCCTCCTTATATTTCTGTGCCCTGCCCGCTACACCTTCAACTTAAACTCACAAAAATATTTTCTACTTTCTTTAATTTACTCATAATCTTAAAAATAAAAAAACACACTTTTAATTCGAGCACTGCTGAAAGTAATACTCATTTTTAAAAAACAAAAATTAAAATAGTGCTCTCAGTTTGGTCTACTAAAATTGTGTACCAGCACATTAGTCATAAGAAATTGTACCTGCTTAATTCTCTTTTTCTTTTTTTTACCACCCCTTCCATTTAAATTTTTAGATGACAATGATGGGGTAGTCTTAATGTTTTGAAAGATTAACGTGATAGCAAGAATGAAGTTAGTTTAATTGATAATTTCATTTAAATATAATGTGGTATTTTTATAATTAATGAAAGTAGAAAAAATATTTTGTCTAGTAAAAAAAGACACGTGTGTTTTGTTTTCAATTAGAGAAATAAAATCTCTGTCCATGAAATGAAGCTGAAGAGATAAATATGGTGTTGAAGGTGGTTTCATGAGGCCGAAATGGTGCATTGTTGTTTCACTAATTAGGATCTGCTTCAATGTTAAAAAAAAAAAAAAAAGTATTTATTAGTTAGTGGAATTTGAGATAGCATCACTACAACTGAGTTGGTAAGTAGAAGTAGAATAAAGCCAAAACAAGGGAGTCAACTACACTCTCTCCTCGTATTGTCATTTTCAAGTTTACCATTTGTTTTTTTTTCCTAAGCTTTTAGTTTCAAGCTAACATCAATAAAAAGATTATCCAAATAATGTCTGCCATTTCAGACAACTTGGAACTTTCACAACTTTCTTCGCATAGCTAACTGTTTGTAACAAAACCTCAACAATCTTGTTCTTCACAACTCTCAACGTTTGGACTCCTTTTTTTTTTTTTATCCAAAACAATGTGGTTTAAAAATGAGTTGCGGTCTTGTCCATAATATAGTTTTAGATATGGGCCTAGTCCCATTCAAACAAACAAACAATACCTATTTTTAAGACAACCTTTTCCTGCATCTCCGTAATTTCAGTTTGCACTTCCGTAATTCTTTTCAATTTCAGATTATGAAAGCATTTTTCATTTTATATTTTAAAATAGATAATTCACAGTATAACTTTTTTTATTCTAAAATTCACAACCTGGAATATAAATATATTTCGGATTATGTAATTCGTAATGTATTTTTCATTTGGTATTTTGAAATATATAGTTCAAAATATATAAAAATTATGTTCCGATTATATAGTTTAAAATACAAAAACAATTTGGAGGTGTATGTTGAAATTAGGAAGGTACATGAAGAACCTGTCATTTTTAATTATCTGTTCACTTTTGGACCTAAGTCCTTTCTTGATCTGGTCCAACACAAACAGACAAGGCTATCATTGTACTATTTGGACAGTTTCTTCCTCTACTTTAATAACTTTTTCTTTGCACTTCCATAATTTTTTTTTTCTCGTTATTTTTTACTTTTCAATTATGTAACTTAAAAGGCTTTTCTAAGGAAAAACACAATTTCCGAATTTCATAACGTGAAAGTCATTTTAAACTTTTAGATTCTATAATTCAAAAAGAATAAAACGACAAAGGAATTATAAGGACCCAGGAAAAAAAGTTACGGTGGGTGCAGGAAGAAACTGACAACTATTTGTTACGATTACATGTTACTTTAGACTATTGGGATTGGATCTTTTAAATTTTTGTGCTTACAAGAGGAGTTGTTTAAATGGGTTTAAATATCAAGATCAATCTTTCTCACCATGTATTCAAGTCGAATTAGATTAAAAAGAATTTGAAAATCTGAGTAAAAAATTTAGTGCAGGTCAAACGTGGACCCAATTCATTAACCAAGCTCTCTCACCATGTTAACTAGTAGATTTTAAGTTTACTTCAATTCTATAAAACTGATTTATAAAGTGAAGTTTGCATTAACTTATATACTTTAAATTGACATAATCTTTAATCGAGGTGAAACTTCCAACTTACCTCTTTATGTTAAAGTATATATATGTCGAGCATGAAATTAAACATTAATAAGTGATTCGATAGCAAGTAAAATAATATGTCGATGGTTGAAATCTGATACAAGTTGACTCATCAATTTGAACATTAAAAAAAAAAAATCCTCACATCACTCTTAACTTAATCATCTAACTCAAAATACAAGCAAATAGTAGGATATATGTCAAGACACTTCATTCACTAAAAATACAAGCAAAAAAACAGGATATATGTCTAAGACACTTCATTCACTATGTAACTTTTTTCTCATTTATTATTTTTTTCTTCTTAAAATAGTAAGATATAATCTAGATTTTATTATGATATAATCTAGATTTTTTTCTGTGTTTTAGTATATTTTGTGTTTTGTTTCCATAACAAATACAACCACTCTAGATAGTTATACTATCACTATTTTAGTAATGTTCTAAAACGTTATTAATATTTTTGTTTTTCGTATTCGTAACTACCCATAGAAAAGTGTATGAGTTCACGATCAAAAGTTTATTGGTATAAGAAAATCAACACGGGTTATCGAAACTTTAAACCTTCATTATACCTTATTCTAAAGAAATTGATCGATTTATCACCCTTACTCTTAAGAGGTTATAAGGGTATATGTCTTCAGTAAGGCAGTTCATTACGATGGCTATATACAATATTTACTATTTTTTTTAATAATATCATATTTATTTTTAATAATCTTAAGTAAACAAATAGGTATGGTGAGAGACTTAGACATGCAATATTACCCTCGGCATATCATTTAAAATATTAATAATAATGTTTTTACTAAAGTTTACATTTTAAAAAACGTGGTAGGAGTATATTAATAATATTTCTTAATGAATGCCCTGACAACTCTATTATCATTTATTTTCACAACTATAATTTTGATTAATTTAGTTATGGAAATTCTCAATCCTTCATTCCTTAACTCGTGTTTGGTGGATGAGAATTTAATTTGGGCTTTATGGGCTACCTAGAATTGGCACAGACGAGGTCTGTTACATATGAATGAGAAGATAGGTCATTAAACCTATGGCTGAACTGAGGAATGCAATCGATTCATTTGAACATCGTTTACGTGTTATTTTATGATTGATTTAAAATTACTTCACAATCAATAATAATAATTATAAATACTATTATGAACCAATCACATAATGACACGTAAATAATATTTAAATATTGTCAAAAAAATATTATCTAAATATCATTATCCAAAAAATTTATCATTAAAATTTCATAGATGCTAAGCCCTACATATTTCATAAATCTGCATTTATTTATTTATGTCTTTTCATTTCACCATAGTATAGTAGTGAAGCTACCATAGTTCCTAACTTAATAAAAGCTGTTTGTACTGCTCTACCACCATCTCGTACATTTCTTATCAATTATTTAAGAATATTTTGTTTCAAAGGAGATATTTTATTTCCTCTTAATAATTTTTTGTTTTTATGCTTAGTAGTATACTACATAACTTTTACTGCAGCATTGAAATAAATGGTACTGTACTATGTGATTCTAGAATAGTAAAAAATCTAAAGACTGTCCTATGCCTACAGACTTTCTTTTATTTGATTCAATTATAATATATATATATATATACTTTTACACTATCATTAGAAGATGTTTTCACAATTATAGTGCCTTCAATAAATTACTTTCGAAAGAGAGTGTTAGTAATTATAAATTAAGTTTAATTATTAAGTAATTCTAACTAACAGAGTGCATGCATTAACACGTGTTAATTTCTACTTAAAAAAATAAGTTTAATATTGAAGCAAGAGAGATATGAAATGAAGTGGGAAATATATAAAGTAAGATTTATGAAATCTAATTCTGACGTTAAACCGCACGCTTCGCGGGAGCACTGCGGTCAGAAAAGCACGTGAGGGTTCGTCCACGCATGATTATCACAATCACAATGTTAAGAAATCATTATTATATTTTCGAAACAAGTGTCCAACAAACTTAAGAAGCACAATTTCTTAATTATGCCATTTCTTGTTGGCATCCCAAAAGCCACTGTTCCTCTAAACCCTTCATCATTATAAGTTAACGTAAAAGGAAAACACAATCAAACAAACAAAACAAATAGTGGGTTGGTTTGGTTGCTCGGTCAAACCAAAGAGAGAAAAAAAAATGTAATTAATTAGTTATTAGGAATAAATGAATAAAGTTAAGGTGGATGTTTGTATTATCCTATGGCCGACATAACTTGTTTTCAGACAAAACACATGGGGAACATAGATTGCGACTTAACTCACTCAAAAGAGAGAAGAAAAAAAAAAGTATTACAAAAAGAAAACAGAAAAAAGAGGTCCCTACGCTCAAATTTAACAACAAAAAGAAAAAGATAGGAGCTTTTTGCAGTTTTACATTTGACTATCATTATTCATTTTGTTCGTTTCAAAGCGTAGCCTTTTCAAATCGCATGTGCCTGTCAACTTCCTTTCAACACATAATTTAATCACCCTACCTATATCTTCACATAAAGTACCATTACCACCTAATTATCACTTAGTTTCTTTTCTGCCAAATTCAACAATTTTCTCATTAACATCTACCCTTCTCTCAACTGAGCTAAGCTCAAGTCAGATCAATATATTTTTATCTTAATACAAAAATTTTATTTTAATAAAAACCTTTAAAACAATCAATTTATGCATTTTATATTTATGTATTAATAATTTTATCCAATGTGCGACTTTTATTAACAAATGTTTAGTAAAGATTTTTTTTTTCCTTGGAATTAAATTATTAAAAAAAATTGAAGCTAATTGCTTTGAGCAAACAAAGGTTGCATTAGGTGAACATGTTGAAGAGCTTAATTATTGTGGCCAACAACGTTAACAAATACCTGGGACTTTGTTTCATATTTGGGTAGATTCTAGCCACCATAGGTAGCTAAGTTCAAATAATGCAATTTGGAAGTAACTTTTATAGAAGGATTAAATGTAATATAATGACTGATAAGGGCTTATTTCCACAGAGACAACGTAAGATTGGTGAGCGCAAACAATTACAATGTATACGACTCGAACTAACTGACAAAAAATTCCCTGAAAAATGCTGATACTCATAATAACTATACAGGTTAGAACTTATAGTTCACTCATCTTTTAATTTTCTTGTTTAATTAATGCAGGCAACTCTGCACCGCATTAGTCAACCAGCACATGAAAGATGGAGCATAGTAAATACACCACAAATTTTATGAGCAATAAATATACGTCTCTCTCTCTCTCTCTCTCTCTCTGTCATTTTTAGACTTCTCTAGTTTTCCGAGTTTTAGAGCAATTGCTTGAAGAGAACAAGAATCAAAGTGAGGAAAATTATGATTTATTGTTAATAAATTAGATTCCAAAATTTAGTTCCAATGAAATTTGAATATGATTATATGTATGTAATTAAGATTTTGAGAGTGATTTTATATGATGACTATAGTTGAAATTTTGTGCATGTTGGACTGTGATTCTCTTTTAGTTTGGTTGATGAAATTAAGTAAATGGTTTGATTTTGAGTTTAAGAAATTGTAATGTGAGATTAAATTCAATGAAAGTGAATGTTATATTGCATTTTGAATTGTCTTTTTAAGTTAAAATGATTAAGATATGGACAATATGAAGTTTTTAAACTTAATAAAAATAGTTAGATGTGTAAATTTTTAAGTATTGGCCGAATTGAGATTTTAAAAAATTGTGCATCTTTTGTATAATTTATCCGATGAATCTTAATATCCTTTGTCTATATTGTTTGAAAATTTTTAAATAGTGAAAAAAACATGAGTTTTCTTTTTGCTAGATTTTTTCTCAACAATTTTTGCGAAAAATCTCATCAACAAATTGGATTTGAATAAATTTGTGCTCACCAGTCAAATTTTGCTGTTCGAAATGCAATAAAAGGTGAAATTTTATTATTGGTTTACATTATTTAGGTAGCTTTGATATTCGAGGTTTTAATTTATTTTATTAAATATATGCATATATTTTGAATGTTTGCCCATGATCTTTGATAATTTGTGAGAATTAAGCTTGTGAATATTATGATTTAAATGATGTATGATGTGATTTAAATGATGTATGATGTGATGTGATGGAATGATATAACGATTTAAATATCATGTTTATGAATATATATATATATATATATATATATATATATATTTATTTATTTATTTATTTATTTGAACTCTTTTTATATATGTATATTAAATACAATGATCTATGCATATAGACATTTTAAACTTTAACGATCTTTAAATTATGTAGATTATAATTTCAAATAGTGAAAAGTTGGAGATTTTATTGCACATTTGGAATGTTTATAGTTCTAGATATGAAGTCAAGATTTGCATACATGGATGTTTAAGATGCGTCAAGTGTCAATTCCTAATTAATATAAGATACTGAATATGAATATTTTGAAAAACATAACATATATTTGTTAATGAATAACCATTTGTTATATAGATTGATGTTATACATAATTACTGAATGATTAGAGAAGTTTATTGCTTATAATAATTGTATTTTTCTTTAGAGTTTATACATAATTAATGAATGAATAATCATTGAATTCATATAAATAGGAATTGTATTTTTCTTTGATCATTGAAACACTCTCACTGAATATTCTTGTAACAGCTATTAATTAAGCATTGCACATCAAAGATTCCTTGTTTCATGAAAAAAAAAAGTATGCATTTTGAACTTCTTCTTTTTTTGTTATTATTTTATTACTTTCCTAATCATCTATACTGCTTTTGTATTTAAAGTCGTGTATTTAGCGTTTTTTCCTATTTTTATTTCCTTTTCCGTTGTCAATTTTGACCTTTAATTTACAAAATTCTCACTTTATTCTAACCTTTTTCTATTTTCAAATATTTGCAGCTTGCTTTCTGGATTAAAAGAAGATCCAGATATAAATTATTTTCCGAATGCTTCAAAATTAGAATGTAACACTCTTCCTTCGTCTCATATTATTTATATTGTTTTACGATATAAATAATTCGAAACATTATGAGATAAGAAATATAAAACGGTTTTCTTAATATAAATTTAAACTTTGGTAGGAACTGGTCCATCTTGTTGATATATTACTCAAACTGTATGGTAATGGAAGTTTAAAAATATATTAACTACATAATTTTCTCTAGTAAAATGTTTTCATAACAAGAACATCACTTCTTTACAAGAGCTAGAATATAATTGTAAATTCGCATAAGTTTTAAAAACATTAGGTGGAACACTAACAAGTGGAAGAACTAATTGGAAGAAGAAAAAACAGTTGTTTCTTAATTTTGAAAATGAAAAATATTTTGAGGAAACAAAAACTGTGAAAGTGGAGACGGACATAGTGAGAGAAAGATTATGATAGTTAAAAAGACGCATGATGATAGCAAAGACATTATAGAAGGCGATCACACGTTCTCAGTAATTTATGCATCATTAATAAGGTTTTACTATTTGGTTAGGTTTGTACTTGTGTTTAAGATGGGCAGTGAGAAGAGGAGAGTGTCCTCGTGGTCATGCATGGTATCACGCAGAGAAAGAGAGAGAGAGAGCGAAAACTTTGGAATATTCTTGTCTGTTTTGGTTATGGATCATGGCAAAAGATAGAAGACATGTTCAGGTGACGGGGTTGGAATTTAATGTTGGACATGGCATTACTCCGAAGAATGCTGTATTGGTGTTATAGGTTCCATTTTCAGTACACTTCCATATAACGTAGTGCTTCAAACAAAAAGATGCAATAGTCAAAGCAATGGTCAAAGATGAGGGCATGGTGGGGAAGGATCTAATAAGCGCCGAAAGGTACACAGGACACTGATCATCAATCACCCTTCAAGGGACACCAAAAGACATTATTTATATTTATATTTTTTATTTTTTCCCTTTTCTTCTTCTTCTTCTATTCCCTCCTTTTTCTCCTTTCATTTTTCTTTCAATTTTGAACTTCTGTCTCCAAACTAATGTCCAGTTGTAACTAGTCTAAAAGGAAGGGACCCATTGCAAAAAGTTCACAACAACACTAACAATATCATGGTTTTTGTTTCTGTCCTATGTGTATCATGATCTTTGCTAGTTATACTTTATTTTTTCACTTTTGAATTTCGATTATCCAACTTTTGGTCAAAATTGTGCTCCCTCATAATTAGTGGCCCCGGACTTACCTTTCTAGTGTAACTAGTACACAACCATATAGGACCAATTATTACCTTCTCCTACACAGTTTCACTTTGCTTATTTCTCCGCTCTTCGCCCGTTAGGATCATCAAAATAGAAATGCTTTTATAACACAAGGAGACCCAAAAACACAACCAGCTAAAACCTCACTTCCCTTTCAAACACGACAATAACATTTTAACACATAATTCATTTACATGCTACGATAAATATAAGAAAAGTATATTAATTATTGAAACTTCAAACCATCACTCTGTTCTAAAAACTTGTTGCGTCAATTTTGTTGGCTAACTGTTATCAAACCGAGACGTTTAAATTGAATAAAAACATACGCAACTACAATTAATATGTATCTGATTATCATCGTGAATCAGTCGCAAGAGATGAAGTTTATAATGTTCGTTATCTTAGACTTTGATGACTATTTAAAATCAAATTTTTAGTAAAATAAATAATGAAGAATTGAAGAAATATGCACTCTTCCAAAAAAAAATATCATTAAAATTTTGTTCCTAGTAAAAAAGTAAAAGCAAATGACTGACTATATAAAGTACAGAGAGAGAGAGAGAGAGAGAGAGAGAGAGAGGTGTGGCTGCATGTGAAACAAGTCTAGCCGAAAGAGAAAGAAGCACTCACAATAAACGGCAGGTTTCAAATTCTTCCGAGGCTAACTCAACGAATATATTCTCAGCTTTTTCCGTAGCACACTGGTCGCACCCGATGGACAAAAAAACACTAAAGCGGATAAACATATGACCCAGGTCATTTTGTTCCAATACTTGGTCAATTTTTTATTTTCAATTATTTAGAAACCGGAAAATTAAACTTCTCCACACATTTGATGCGAATTTACCCAAAATAGTAAAAAAGACATTGTGCTAAAGGTGCTGCAAAATATGTAAGCATTGAATGCCTTTCGCATGGAGGGTAAGGTGATTTACTAACAAATAAATAAGATGAAAGGGATTACACAAAAGGATTTCCTTCCCATTATACTCATGAAATCATGTCAGTATATTAACAGGGACAAAAAGCTAAAGGCGTAAAAGAAAATATAAAATAAAAAAGATACAAAACACAACAAAGGAAGTTTGAGTTAGTACAGTGTCAGCTAGGTCTAGCTACGGTTCTGATGAATTATGACTGTCAGTCCAACTCATTCAAATGGTGCATCAGCTAAAGAGACTAGTCCGTTTGTCCTTGCGTTGCATTGCGTTGTGTTGCATGCTAAAACACCATCACCGCTACTTTCCTTCCCCTTTCATCATTATATGCACAGATTCTCATCCTACCTCGTGCATGAGCTCATTCCATGCCAAATATTGGGGTTTGAAAGAGACTTGGTTTTGCATGGGATTGGAATGTGTGCAGAGTAGGTCCAATCCAGTTGCCGTAACCAGCACTGCTCTCATAACTAGTATTGCTATTTAGAGAAAAGATGGGCGTGGCGAATGGGATTGAACAGCTTAAAGAACCGCTGCTTCCATTTTCATGACCATGACCATGACCATTACCATTCCCATTACCATGACCACTTTGATGCTGAACAAAGATGCCTCCTCCACTGAAAAACGCGGCGTTGTTTTCACTGCCGGTATTTGAGGGGGCACTTGAGAGGTCCATTTGGAAGGGTGAAGTTGTAGTAACACTAGTAGTGTTTCTGACCCCACTGTTGTCGATAGTAGGATTGTGGTACCCCAAGATGGACCAGTAATCTGAAGGGTCTTGCTTGATAGGGATGGCAAAGCTTAAGGTAGAGCTGGAAGGCTGCTGCTGTGATCCAAAGGTCACGGATGAAGCCGATGACGGATCTCGTTCGTCCGATCGGCTTGCCTCGTAGCTTTTGCTCTCAGATGCAGAATCCGCGGATGTCTTGTTCTTGCTAGACAAACCCCCAATGGGAAGTGTGCTGTTTGCAATGCTTTTAACGTCGTAGCGACTCATGTCGAAGTTTGTGACTGCATTTAACCCCCTGAATTTTATAGCTGCAATGTCATAGGCCTCGGCAGCTTCCTCTTGAGTGCCTAATTTTTTTAAGAAAATTACTCCTTTTTGTTAGTATCAAATCATACACTTAAAAAAATATATAAATATGCAACTGGGCAAGTGGCAAGAGATTTGGCCATTTGGGTAGTTTAACAAACACCTCATTGGCAGCAGCATCTTGTGTATGTGTACAAAAAATCAGGAAGTTGTTTCCTTTTCAAAAAAGGACATGTGTAGAGGAATGGAAAGCAAGAAAAAAAAGACAACAATTGATGTGAATATAAGGAAGATATTGATGACTCACTGAAAGTGCCAAGGTAGAGGTCTTTGTTTCCGGCAACTCTGCCTATTCTCGCCTGCCATCGGCCATGCTGGTGGTGTCTGAATCAAATTATTTTATTCATTCAGAATCAATAGATATCCGCTAGCGGTCAAAAGGAATGAAAATGAGGCCACAAAACGTTAAAACCTAAAAGTACAAGATAGACAAATACCTCGTCACTCCTCTGTATATAGAGGCCCCCCTAGAGAAACCACTGCTCTTCCTGTAACATGGAGAGAACCAAAATAAATTAAACATGCCCATAAAACTATTCTCCTAGCTCAGATTTTAATAAAAATAAGTAATTTTACCTTCGAAGAGAAGCAACAAACTCCTGCCTCGTCATGTTCTTCATCTCCCCCAGCTCCTTCTCATAGTTGGAAATCTGTGAAATTAAGAATAAAGTAATCAATAAAGATTATCAACTATTGAAAAGTTTGAATAACACCAGAGCTAAGGGGTGCATAGTAATACAGGTAAAAATGAAACCATGTCTGAAATGAAAGGTATATCCCTCTACTAACCGGAAAGTTGGTGGTGGTGGTTGGACCCCAGTACTTGAGAGCAGCGAGATCGTAAGCTCTAGCTGCCTTATCTTCTTTGTCATAACCACCTAAACACAGAAAGGAGGAAGAAACAAAAAAGTCATTTTTTGACTAAAATGATTAGTATCCTTGGGAAGAATCTGAATCTAAGAAATGCGCAATCAAACTCATGATCATAAATGAACAGGAGATGGAAGAGAATATGTGCTGTGACGGTAAAACAAAATGATGAGGTCAATGTCTAAACCAAGCCAGGTAATGCTGCAAAGTAATAATCATACTCACCCAAATAAACTGAAACCACATAATGAGCAAAAGATCCCGCGAGTCAGCAATCATTCCCCAGGTACAAAAGCCACGCAAAGAAACAAAAGAAAGCACGGTCAGAATCTTTAACACCAGCACCTCCCATTCACTTACATCAGTCATCACACAAAAAATATTATTAATATCACTAATGAACTAATGAAAAAGAAAAAGAAGGACGCACTGTGCCACTCACTGTTTCACTTCGTAAAACCTAGACAGACATGACACTCGTCGCACTGTTACTACACACAAACTCAGCAATCTAATGCTCCTGCGAGGCTGGCAGAGCAATCTGAACCATTGAGAAGGGTATTCATTGGGATTATACATGGTGAGCCACATTCTTTTACTCCCATTTATTCCGGTCACATTCAGTGGACCGTTTCACACTCAGTCTCAGATCTCGTGGACCCGGTTTGCGCCTGCACCCTCCCCGGTGCACGTTACACACAACCCCTCTCTAACAGCAATAAATAATACCTAAAACTAGCATGTAATAGTAGTTTTACCTTGTCTTCCTTTCCTACTCTGTCCTTCCCTTCTACAACTATTGTCCCATAGATGAGCTTCATATCTTCCGGTCCATCTGTGCCTGAAAAAAAACAAACAAGGAAAAACAGATAAATAAACAAAAAGAATTATTTAGAAATGAAACAATGACGGTGAAATAAAAGGTGGCGATGAAAAAGATACCGGGTGACGCCACGGTAGATGGAAGTACGTTGGCCGAAGGTGTCCACGGTTTTCTTCGGAGAGGGCTTTTGAGGTTCGGTGCTTGCTTCGACGGCGAAGCCGCGAGGAAAGCACGCGGCTATTGTTGTCTTGAGCTCCGATTCGTATAGGTTGTTGTCAGTGGAGAACTGCGGAAGTTGTGGCGGTGCACCCGTGGCGGTGGTGTCTGGTGTGGCGGAACTGCCAAGAAAGTCCTCAAACTTGGGAGCAGCGGTGAATATGGAGAGGTTGGTAGCCCCTCCGCGGCCTGGTGCCTCCGGTGATGCATCCACCGTGTTGCTGCCTGAAGTTGTAGAATATTAATATAAATAAAATGTTTTAGGGAGAATTTATTTAAAGTGAGAAAAAGAAAATATAATAAGGAGTAGAGAGAGAGAGAGAGAGAGAGAGAGAGAAGAGAACCTGTGAGTGTGAGAGATGGATAAGAGGTGAAGGAGTGGAAAAGGGAGAGAGGAGAGGTAGAGTGAGAGGAAGAAGGGTTTGGGAAGTGATTGGAAAGAGAGAAAGCGAGGGAGTTGTTGTTTGGCGGTGATGAAGAAGAAGAGTCCATGTTTGTGTGTTGTGTTGTCTTCGATGAACGTGAAAGAGAGATTATGGGGTTTGAACTTCAGTTTGAGTCTTTGGAAACTGCGATCTTATAGAATCTATTCGAGAGAGAGAAGGAGAAAGGTTGAAGAAGAAAGGGGTTAGATTATGACACAGATATAGAGGTGGTCTAAGAGAGAGAGACTCAACTCAACTCAACTCAGCTGCTTCTTAGGGTTCACCAAAAACGAGGTTCTTTCTCTTAGGATGGCTGTAGATAGATATGCCACACAACAGTGACATTTCTATGCTATCATATATTAATCTTTTTTTTATTACTATTACGTTCTAATAATAACAAATATGTTTAAATATGATCCATGAATGCATAAAATGCCCATGCCTTCCGTGCATGTGTGCATATATATCTTTTCCTAACATATCCATAAAATAATCTTCACTCCCGCAACCGACAAATATCTATCCCTGTTCAAAATTGTGTCAATATGCATACGGTATCATGTTATTAATTATATGATCATGTCTGATACTGTGAAGAAGAAGAAAAAAAGGCATATTATTGTTTATCTAAATTTTGATTTAATCTCCAGCGATTGGTGCATTTTATTAGTAGTAGGAAGCAGGTTATTAAATTGAATTTGATGAGAGGAAATTAAGGAGGGAGAGAAAAGATTAAAATATAACGTAGGAAGGCAAAGTGGATGGTTTTTACAGGAAGAATGGGCGGTCCCAAGATTGAAAAAGCATCGGTTGGGATAGAGATGGAAATGCTACTACTACGCAATAAAAGTATGGGTATAATAGAGATATTTATGGGTGAATTAAGTTAGGATATAGAGGGAGATCATATAGTAAAAAATGAAAAGTAATATAAAGATTGATCATAGACATGTGTATAAGAGATGATGCACCATTTTGTGTTAGTAATGTTTAGTGTATGATTGTAGGGAAGCAAGAGGGAGGAAGAGGGGACACGGTGACCCATCAACCATTTCGATTTGAACATGCTTGGTCTCTCTCTCTCTCTCTATATATATATATATATTCATTTATTTCCCTCTTACATAAATCTTAAGCCATCTCTGTAAATTAAGCCAAATTAATTATCAAACATGGTGGCTTCTGGGAACATAAACTCGCGTGTTTCTTTCTCTTAATTTATAAAGCGCACCTTTTCTTTTGACTCCTTCATTGTCCCCTCTTCCCGCCCATACTTCTCTTAAACCCTACTACTTTCATTTTTTACCAATCTTTATATCAGTTTCACATTTTTCCTTTTCAGAACTTTCTTCATCATATTTAAAGCACTCAGTTCAAAATCACAAACATTTTACGTCCAAACTTTTAAGACACACCACCCTTTAAGTCTAACAATATTTTAAGCTACATTAATATTTTTTGTCAAATACCTTCTACATAAACCTTATATCAACTCATATCCGATTCTGTATAATGTTATTGAATCAAAGTATTCTAATTAAAAATAAGCAAAACGTAAATAACAATATTTAATATGTAAAATTTTAAAATATATATATTAAACATAGTTAATAATATAATGTCAAATAGGGTCTATTTTTTATGCGTATTTATGAACTTAACCATCGAAAATATAATCTATTTTTATAAGAAATTTTAATCATATAAAATAAATATTTATGATGTATACTAAAATATTAATAATCATATAACAGGGATCATCTATTGTCGATGCAGCATGATTTTTTTCTGTGACAAAAATAATGGCATTGATCTGATTCCTCTTTATTATTTATTATTATATTAATGAATCAATAGTTCTAAATTTGAAATATTGTGGTTGTAGAGAGATTAAACTGTAGAAGATCGATTGTGTATATACTTGAGATTCATTCTTCTCATAATTCGCATGAAAAAAAGAAATTGTTAGATGCATCATGTTGGTCCACGAGGGAGAAGATGTAGGTTGGTACCTTTAGCATTTTTCTATTTTCTACGAGTGTTCTTAAAGTAATTCTCAACGCGTTTTTTCTTTTAAAACGTAAATAATAATAATAATAATAGGTGTTTTTGCAAAGTATATTTGGAAGTTTATTATTAATATTATTTGTTTTACTTTCTTTTAGCACCAATAAAGTGATACACTTAAGATTTCGTGAAAGTAAAAAAAAATATAAATTTTTTTCTTGACTTCAATAATACAATTGTCCACCTGTTATTTTACTTATTTCTCTCCATCTACCATAATAAATATACGTTGAAAATTTATAAAACGCGTAAAATATGATAGAAAAAATAAAAAAATATATTTCCGAGATTCTAAAACATGAGAAAAAAAAGAACAGGTTTTTTCTTGAGAAACAAGACAGCTAAAATGAAGAAAGGGAGTAGTTGATAGAGAATGCAAACGAAAAACATTACTGGTAGTGACAGAGTCATTACTATAGTCATGGACCTTCGACAATAAATTGTCATTTTTTATAAGTGACACATGTCAAAATAAATATGAAAACATGTTTTATGAAACTTAAATGTTTTCTTGAAGCATGCGTGAGACTATTAAATGAATTCGTTTTTTAAAGTATTATTTATTAATTTTAATTCAGTATAATTGGTATTTCAATAATATGTTTTCCAAAGTCAAAATATCTACAAGATTATTTAAAAAAATAAAAAAACTAAATTACTTTTTATAGTAAAAAAGGGTTGAAATTATACATTGAGAAAGATTGTATTACATGTCAGATATTGAGCATTTCAACGACGATTGTTTTAAAATGCATGGTTAATTGGAAAATTTGAAAAGAATATTTCTTGAGTATCATTGGTTTATTTGGAAAGTAATAAACATGTTAAATGTAATTATAGTCTCATATGAGCATATATAAGGTCTTGAAAATTTTATATATTACCACATGTGTGGCAGCGAACTTTTGTCATTTTAGTAAATTTGTAATTAAGTCACGAGACAATTTTTTATCTGATAACGTCTGAAAGACTAATATAATTTTAAAATATGTAGAAAAATTATATCTAAAAGTACATAAAATTAATCCAGTAGTTAATAAAAGATACGAAAAATCATTACCTCGTGTATCTTTTTATGATTCCAAAAACATACAAGAGATCTTTTCACATTTTATAATTTTTAATTGTGATATAAGTTTATTTAAACTCAAACTACAAAAAATACAAAAAAAAATGAATTATATTTTTGAAAGATTTTACTAACAAATTTGTTTGTAAGCATAGTAATAACAAAATATTTCTATTATTTAATATCTGTTTAGCATGCCATCAATACCATGCAATAAATAATATATATAATTATCTTGTTTTACGAAACTACGTAGTTTTGTATACATAATATATATATATATATATATATATATATATATATATATATATATATAATATAAATCACTATAACGTTTAAATTTACGATACATTTTAGTGTGTTACATGGCTAATTTTATTGATAGTTCCAAATTAATATTAATATACAAGAAAGTAATATGATAAAAGAAAAATTATGTGTTATTTGGGATAATTGTGAGTTTCAACACTTTGTCCAACAGAAACGAAAATGAAATCCGTTTAGACCAAGTTAAAATATTTTTTAAACAAATTTTAAAACTATTTTTAATGCATCGAGTTAAAAACTGCTCTACAATTCCTCAAATAAAATATCGGGTTTGAATTTTAAAATTTTCAACTAAAATTAAACCTAACTTTTTTTCATCTCTTTCGTTAATTTCTAATTTCGATTAGGCTTAACTAAAAATAAATAAAAACACCCAAAGAAGGTCGAAGTTTTCTGATGGGAAATTACGTGATCATGTAATTCTTTATTGAAATAAATTAATTTCATGGGTGTCTTAATAAGACAAACTTAGTAAATTAAATTATCTTATAATTAAAATTTAAAAATTTAAGCGCACGTGGTAATAAGTAACATGCATTCAGTGAGATGATTGTGCCTTTGTCTTTTTCTTGGAGTTTCAGATAAACAATAATTTAAATGATAACAGATTTCTTTTAGATAGGTATGATTTTAAGAATAAATTGAAATGAATAAGTATTGTATGTGTGTGATAGACATGTGATAAGGTTTATTTTTGAATAGCTTAATTCGGTTATCGTATTGCGTTTGAAGTAGTAAAATGTTTGAATTATTATGAATAATAAGCATGAAAAGTGGACGTGTTGGATAAATTGAAGATGGTTTGTATTATTAGGTGCATGACGTAAATGTTGACAGTTAATTACATTATTGTCTAAACAAAATTACGTGAGAGACTTCTCTTTCTCCACCTAAAATATTTCTCAATTCTTCAACACTAAGAAACAACCAAAGGAATCACAAAAAAAACACACCAAACAAATGAACACAACACCAAAGAAAAACTCGGAATGTACCGACAGGATCATACCAGAAGTGGAAAATATTGACCATGCCTTGTCCACATGCAAATATTAATTAGTTTTCTTAAGGGAGTTTTTCTTTTTCTTATATCAAAGTATTATTTTAGGCTATGGTAGAAAATAAATCATATTCCAAAATTATTGAAAGAATATATTATTATTATTATTATTATCTAATTATAAATCATTTCTTTTGTATATATCTTTTATCTTTTATTCAAAACTACTAAACATTTTTTTTCTTCCTTTTACGTACTATAATAATATCATCATCAAATAAAACCACATAGTCATCCTTTACTATCACAGCATAAAAGTCATGTAATATGATTCTAATTATTTTCCTTAAAAACCTATTTTACAAGGACTGAAATTAAGAAACAAAACACGTGTAATTTAAAACCATAATAACTCTATGAATTTTGATCACTTACTATTGACTAATATTAAAGCTAAGGACAATGGATTTCATAACATAATTTTTTACACTTATGTGACAGTATTTTCATTACTATTTACTATCTCTTTTTCTTTAGAAATATATAAAAATTATCTTTTATTAAAATTATTTTACTACTATAAAGATTCTCTCAAATGATAGTCAAATGGGTAAAAAAAACCCTGAAGATAATTGGTTGTGACTCTCTTATATAAACACGATGATAAATATGATAACTTAAAATAAAATTTATTATTGTTTTATATATTTTGTATGTGCTTGTATAAGATTTAACTAAACTCACATTCTCATCAATTAACCTCGTTCAACAATTTTATTTATGTAAAGTAAATCTTTCTTTATTTTGTGAAAAATAAGAATTTTCAAATACACTTTTGTCGTAATACATCTTTCAATTTAAATAAAAATGTTGTATTATATAATATTTAAATGGAATTTGGTATACAATAAAAAGAGAAACAAATAAAGGAAAACCTCATATTAAATTATAATATATAATAAAAGATATAATATAAATATCTTTCAAATTACAAAATGATGATACTATCTATCAATTATCGTGAATTAGTCATATTTTTATTGAATCTAAGATCTTTAATATATTTCTTTTATATATATATATATATATATATATATATCTTACTAGTAAGATTAAATATTTGTGAGTAATATGATAGCATTCCGATAATCAATAACACGATACACTTATCTAACCTTATTAATTAGGATAAACTTGAAAATTAAAAAATATATTTTATTTTATATTTTTCATTTATATATTTATATATAAAGATACTTTGTTCTTGTAGCATTTAATTTACACAACTAAATTAAAGAAGTTTTGATTATAAAATACTTTATATTACTATATAAATTTATTAAGGTTAGACATAGTTAATATAACACTGAACTTTAGTTTATTTATATTTTTTTATAATATAAAAACTAAACTATTTGAACTAAAAATTAATTTATACCATTTTTTAGTTCAGTTTATAAGAACTGAACTTTTGCATTTGTAGTTCAGTTAATTTTATAAACTGAACCGTGAATACTTATTATTACAAACCAGGTCAGCAGGTGTATTTTTTCTGTTGTAATTGATTCTATAAGCGGATTGACATTTTTCTTTTATGCAATAACTACCTTCAATTATTATTTATAAATTATCTATAAATTAAAAATTGTATTATATATCCAAATGTATAAAGAGATATAGTATTTTATTATACATATTTTATTTAATCTTATAATTATAATTTTGACATGAAATTATTCTTGATCAGAAATATTATTTATTATTTAATCTCATAATTATTATTATTTTTTTATTAAAAAATAAAAATTGACATGAAATTATTCTTCATAAGAAATATTTTGAATATTTTGTATTATATGGTATCATAGTTAAAAATAATCTTTTATTTTCTTATATCATAAATTATAAAAGACAAATTAGATATATAATTTAGTGTATATATATATATATATATATATATATGTATATATATATTCAAATTATTTAAAAAATTAGTTTTGTGGTTACACTAAATTATATATTTAATTTGTCTTTATAATTTATGATATAAAAAAAAATAAAAGATTGTGAGAGAAATATAATTTAAAAGATTAAATATATTTTATATTTTGTAAAAATAATTTATCATTAAACTAAATATATTTTTCTCTAGGAGTTAGGGATAAGTTTTGAAGAAAGAAAATTAGGGAAAGGAACAAAAGCATAAAGGAAAAACAAAAATAAATAAAATTTATTAGAATTATATATGTTAGTTTTAATTTTTTTTTATAGAAAATATTATAAAGTTATTTAATTTTATTAATATAATAAGGTTTGAAATAAATCTAAAGTATTTTTCGGAGGTTTAAGACTAAACTTTTTAAATAAAACAAACTTCAAATAATCTATTCTTAAAATTACATTAATTTCTGATAAATGATTTCTGTTAAATATGAATTTTTTTAATAAATAACATGTAAAAATTATATACTGTATATAACATATGATAGAAATAATATTTTATATGATTTGTATAATGAATAAAAATATATAATTTATCTTAAATACAAAAACAAAAGAACAATATTTAAAAATCAAAACAAAATATTTTTCGTAAAAATGACTTACAATAATAATTTTGAAAGAATTGGTTATCAGTTAATTGGTCTAAGTACAATTTTTTATAACTGAATTGTTAAAAAATACAGTTTATATATAGTTTAATTTTTTTTAATTTGTTATAAATATAGTTAACTATGATTTAGTATTGTTTAGTTAGATATGCCAGTCCTAAAATTTATAATTTAATTAATCAGATATATTTATGTCAACAATTTTTTATAAATTTCATAACTCTTTTGAATACAAACCTATTAAAATAATACAAAAGTAAAGAGATACTTCCCAATTAATTTTTTTTGGATTATATTAATCAAATATTCAGTCGTATAATTATATTAACGATTTCAAATGAAAGATGTCTAATCCGATTGTTGTCAGATTGAAAATTATAATATAGTTATTGGGTTGTTTTTAAATTATTATAATATTTTCCTTTTATCTTCAAGTATAATTTTGTTATCCAATAAAATTTATTTAAAAAACATGTTCAAGAAAAAAAAACAATTTTTATGAGAATAGCTTCTTCTTTTTTCTTTTTAATGTTATTTGTTATTTAAAATTTTTCCTCACACGAGAAATCAATAAAGCATATAGAGGAAACTACATTTTAGTAGGGGTTTTTCGATAATAGACAAAAAAAAATGTATTACTGATAAATAATTTTATTTGTAGTTTTATTATTGATCAATTAATAAAATAGACAAAAAAAAATTCGTTAAGTCTTATAAGTTATATATATATACTATATGTATACAAAACTACGTAGTTTTGTAAAACAAGACAATGAAACGTGGAATGATGAAATTACAATTAAAAACTTATAATTTAATATTGAATTTTTAAGTTATTACACAAGTAAGGGCAGAAATAATGCTATATTATTTTAATATAATAATTATATAATAATAGACTTAATTTAAGAAAAAAAAAAGTATATACAGTGAAATTTCTAGACTTAAATTATATTATAGTTGATACAATTTATTTTCAAGTTATTGAAGTAAACTTAAATTTTTCAATATTGTTAGAATAAAAGATGTTTAAAAATGTATTATTATATAAGGGTAACTTCTTCAACATTGGTTGAGAAAATTTTATAATAAATAAAGTTGTGCTTGTACGAGTAATAAATTGAATAACGGTGAAAAATAAGAAGTAAGGATGATAATGAGGTTTCATCCCATTTGGCTCGTAGAAAGTGGATTATGTATGTCCACTCAGCATAAAATATATAGATTAATTATCTGACTTGTTCCGTATAACATTTGGTATAGGATTATTTTTATAATTTTCTCATTCACAATATGCAAAATATTATGATATAAAATTTTAATAAGTTTATTTTTATTCAATTAAATTAATAAAGATAATAAGTTTTACAAATTTATTTCTTAAAACCAGTATTCATAATTTTATAATTTTAATTTCTATTTTTTAAGTAGAAGTATTATGAGAATTTTGTATATATAACTAAAACAACAACCAAAACTAAATTTCTCGTTAAATAGAATTCAATAATTGATGAAAGACCTCCTAAAAACAAATTTAATTATTAACAAATCCTCATATTACTCATATAAGTAAATACATTTTACGACAAATTCACATAATAAAAGTCAATCTATATATCCCACCTTGTCATTGACTTACAAAAATTATAGGTTTTGTAAAATGGATCAACGAGCCAAAATACTAAACTTATCTTGTACTTTTTGGTGAAGATATATAAACTGTTTTACATAACTCGTTTTTCTTTATCATATTCTTAAAAAGATCTATCATAAAAAAAGATATAAAGTTTAACGCGTTATGTTTTATTATTGAATGTTTTAATTTATACGTAAACTAATTTTAATTTATTTCTTTCTTAGTTTTATTTTCTGTAAATATTTAAAAAAAATATTTAACGAGACAAAAAATAATTGTCTGAATGGAGTACCATTTCCTTCCAGCCGATTTTTTTTTTTCATCTGAATATTTAGTCATGCTTAAACAGCTCAGCACAGGGTCAAAGAACCAAACCACACATTTCTCTTCTTCCATTTCAATTTTCACTAAACTTTCATCATCAGTTTCACATGTTTGCATAGCCATAACTTTCCTATAACCACTTCACTACTTCCAATCCATTATTAGAATTAGGGACACGATTCAACATTTAAAGCCTAAAAATTGACATAATTAAACTTTTATAAGTAATTCAATTGAAAGATTAGGTAGCAAGAATGCAATATGTTACGTTAGAGTGTTTATTATTTGGATTTTATAGAAAGAATAAAAGATTGTAGACATTTTCTTGTTCGGTATAAATAAGGCGTATCCTTTGATCATAAGCTGCCTAAAATTGAGTATTGAAGTCTTACAGTATGATGTTAGCAATTTATTTTAGTAAAAATGGTGGTGAGACATTGAAAAGAAGAGACAGAAGGGACATAATTAATTAAGTAAAAAATATGGAAGCAAATGAATGAGAGGTTTCAGTTGGCATGCATTTGATAAGGACATGACATGACATGACATAACATAAATGTCACTTGAGGAAGGGGAAGGGTGAGTGAAGAAAATTGAGATTAAGATAGCAGTGTTGATATTTGGCACACACAGATCTTTTAAACCAAAGGGTTATTATAATAATAATAATAATAATAATAATAATAATAAAAAAAAAAAAATATATGGATGTATTGCATTTATAGAATGAGGGAAGCAGGATTGTGTTTGACCCCGGACCATGCGGACACTTGTCTCAATAGGACTTAAAAGAAGTGACTCAGCTAAACCACCAATCCAGATTGCAAAGGAAGCAAAACTCACGTTCACATTGCACATGTGAGATAAGGACAAAGGAGATGGCGAAGAGATTAGGTAGCGAGGAGCAGCAGACAGAGTAGTCCTCAAAACACGTATAAGAGTTAAAAATGCTTTTACACTAAGCAATGAGAATGCAGAAAGGCTTAGAAAATAAAAGAGAAAAAGGTTATTTGTGTGGAATAAAGAAAGAGTAAAGGGTGTTTGAGATTGGCAGAGAGTTCGGCGGGAGTGGAAGAGTGCTGCCACTGATAGTTGATTATTCCCTTCAAATCTGCAGTAAAAAGAAAAGGGACTAATTAAACTAATAATTGGGGACTTAAAAAACACCCACTAACATACACAATTTCTATCATAAAGTAACCAATGTGGACAGCTGGCTACTAAAAGCCAATTTCTTTAATTCCAACCACAATGCTTTCCCGAACACAGTCAAACTTTGTTGTAGAAAGCCATTGCAGAGTGTAGTTTGGGGTCAGAGAAACGAATCATTTCTCACGTTCGTTGCTGTATCTTAATTTCTATTTTATTACTATTATTGCTTCATTTAGCTGTGTTGCTTAAATTATTGTTCTTACATTCTTGGATTGGAGAAAGGTCCGGTGTCTCATCCTACGTGATTTCAGACATGAAGATTACGATTCTCTTACAAAATAAAAAATATCACAAGTGTATCAAGAAGTTGTTAGTCCCTTACCTCCAATTTTAAGCCAACAATATTTTCTTTTGGCGTTTTTCTAGTTCTAGAATGAATTAACTAAGACACATGCTTTCTTGTTATGAATTTAACACATAAAGTGGTTTGAGTGTCTGAATTTAGAGAATATGATTGATACTATAAAACTAAAAGCAATAATTAAGGAGGCAGATTGAAATCGGTGCATCCACATGATATGAGGGTCAAACAGAGAAAATGAGATTGCACGTGGCGTCTTGAGAGTTCTGCCCTATGCTGAAATATGATCCGCCACCACCACAGCACGTGACTTGAGAACAAAGCTCTGTTTCCACGTGCCATTTCAAGTACAAGACCGCGAGGGCGGTGGAAGTTGAGCTGGAGTAAACCACACGTGATGCTGGTGCCCATCGTAATCTGCTACTTCCACTTTATAATTTACACCCTTCTATATTCACCACTTCTGCATTCCTAACTTTAACTAGATTCTCACCTTAATATATATATATATTTCTTGTATTATTCTACTTGTTACTTTATTTCTTGCTACTTAGTCTTCCAAACCAATATTAAATCGTTATTTTTAAAACATTACGTTATACATCTATTGTTAACTTAAAAATTTCGACAATAGTTGATTTCCTATTACTTTTACTTTACAAAAATGAACGTATATTTATGAAATTGGTTTAAACAATTACGCTTGACCGGTGTATAACAGTAAGAATTTATATCTTTTTTATACACTATTTATATCTTTTTTATACCAGTGTACGTGTTTTACAGCTTAGCGAAAAGGAAAACACCATTCGGAGTCGTGTCAAGAAGGGCCCAATAATAGACCCATATTCAGATTTTAACACAAACTTTCTAACAGTGACATTTTGCAATGAAGCCCATTAGCTCCTTTCTCTAGAGCATCCACACTAATTACAACTACGGGCCACTACAGTAACGATAACAATTGAAACTGGTTAATCTTTGTCAATAAAAAACAACACTTCGCACAATAGATACCTTCTATATCAAGTTCAATTTGTCAGCTATTACTGGTTCATACTTTTGGTATATAGTTATCGTGAGAAACAAAGACGACTTGATCAAAATGTAGCAGAACTGCTGTTTGCCTGCTGTGTGTTGCATCTCTAGAATGCATATGCAGAGTTAAGCGTACAAAATTGATGTCATTGTCCACCAATATATCAACCATTGATGATTGATTTATAGTGATCAGCTATGGTTTCATAAACGGCACCTTCATCGATAAGACTTTTCATAGCCAGCCTGCAGAGGAAATTCAATAAGAATCAACAAAATTTGGATACTATATGAGAGCAGAGATAAGAGAAAGGGATAGATAGAGAGAGACATGAGCTTCTCTAAAGAAATTTGAAGATGCTGTGCAATATGATCACGATGGACTCCCTCATTCCTTGACCTGAGACATCAATATCAGAACATTAAGGCATGAATACCAAACAATATTCAACACATGAATTTAAAAGAACAAGTGCAAACTTTATTATTATTATAACTAGGGTCGTGTAATGGTTTTTTATAACTCCAATTCATTCTCCGTTCTCCGTTTTCATAGGACTAAAATTCATGCAATTTTCATTTCTCACTAGTTCTTTTCGTAACCTTGGTTGAACAAGTCAAGACATTTGTCTTCTGCATCTTCAAGATGAACTTGTACTTAGCAAATAATACATAAGGTTGCTTGTTATTACTATTGCATGAATGTTTGTGATACTTACGACAAAACATTCATATTTCTTCTTCTACAATTGGGTTCAAATCTTAAACAATCATTCAGATCGTATACTTACAATTCAAAGAGTTCGTATTCCTTTTCTCGGAGTCAAAGCAAGAGATTAGAAATTTTCCAGCAAGAAAGTGGATCTCGCATTAAGATCACATTGAGGTTCTAGGAGAAGTTTCCTTATTCTCTCTGTGCTTTAATTAGTGTTTGTAACATTTGTTTTCTAAATTAGCAGATTCATCCATCTCAAATATGATTAATTGAACTAACGGTAGATTAGAAAAAAATTGAACCAGCATAAACGAAATTTCTTTTTGAAAATATTTTGTACTTAAGAAGATTAATTCTACATTAAGAATTGGATATACAGTGATTCAAGAAATATTGCTCTACAAATAGTAAAGAGGAGGTCTTACTTTTAACTTTAACTTTTACCAATTCTTCATCCTCTAGGGAATTCTCTAGTCAGATTTTTCTACAACCTTCAATGTATGTGTGCAAAACCAACTTCATTGATTTCATATCACATTCCTAATTGAGGCACGTCAATATCTCATCGTATACAACTATTTTGTAATTGAACTTTTCTTATGAGTTAAGACATTCTATTTGAATATTTTCATTTCGCTACTTCCACACACCTTTCATCTCGTTGTTCCTTTTAAGCAATGACATTTGCTTTCCCAGAGTATAACTAGATATACAGTAGCATAATAACACTCCCCTTTTTGTGTTAGGTACATTGAGATCTCAAATAAGTCTCCCAATAGTTTTCAAAACACAAAACTAACAAAGAACTTCCGACATTCTTGAATTTTTATTTTGATCATAATAATATGAGGATACATTGCGCAACAGCAGTCAATCATGACATGCATCTTGCTTTATAAGCTCAAGATGCGAAGGGAAAGATTATGTTCATGTTAGGTTTTTGAGAGAGGAAAAGCTGGGAAGATTTAGTACCACCGTAAACAAACCATATAAGAAATCAAGACACCATAATCAATTCATAATAACCTTAAAGTCAATAAGTCTTACAGTCTTCATTTTTACATACTGCTTTTAATTGCCAATAACTGCAATGTGGTACTTTCTGCCTATTTTCTCACTAACAATGTTAACCTAATAATCTAATGAAAAACAGACACGTGACTATCATACTAATGTTGGGACATTGGGATAATAGATGAAAAGAGTTACATTGCATATTTTTTGACAATTAGAGACCATACTGAGCATTTTCACAATAGAAAAACAAAGCTGAACAAAAGAATAAAAACTAATTTAGCCTAAAAAATCTGTTTACAACCTTTCTCCGAATTGAACTATTACAAAACTCCGGGTTCTACTTCTACAGCAGACAATGCAGAAGTTTGGCACTATTTAAGAAAGGTATTTTGGACACGCATACACATAAATCAGGATAAAACCAACATTCAGAAAAACGAAATAGTTGATTACACGTTTAATTACAACCAAATAGGTAAAAAATAAATAAATCACTTATAACGTACCTGTTGGCGGGAAGATGCAGAAAATCTAAGATCATATTTTCAGCACTCTTCTGGCCATTGACAAGTTGATCGGAGAACTGCATATGAGAAGTAGCAAAAGACTGATATAGAATAAAAATGCAACAAAAACAGAAAAGTATGGTTCACTCTCTTACGTGATTTGTTGGTGGAAAAACTTGAGCTTGATAACCCATTGTGGGAGTAATTGGCGTAGAATTCATACCATGTTGCTGATTAAGGACACTATTCTGAAGATGTAACCACGTGCAACTTTAGAATACACATGTACGTATGGTATTCATAGCGATATATCCACATATGTCAAACTCCAAAAAAAAAAAATTACAATATCGTATCAAATACCCGAATCCTGGAATTGTGGAGATGCACATGTATGCAATCTATGAAATGACTCGCAACCTCGTTAAAATCAGTCACAGGCCTGAAAATGATGCAGTGGAGTGAGGTTAAATATTGAACTGTAAACAGTAATAGGTCCGTCTCAAATCACTGATAAAGAAGATAACCATTCTTAACTAAGATAATGATAGATATCCGATACAATTTAAAAATATTGAACTGCTAAAACAAGAAGTGATATGCAATCTTAGTAGTACCCACCTGAAATGGAAAATATTTAAGGTCCTTTTACCCTGGAAGTTTTTCAAGTGTCCATGGAGCCTCGCATACATTCCTTCCCTAAGAATGAAACTAGAACATTACTACATACTATATGAAATGAATTGTCTGAAAAACAAAACACAGACATATACGTGTGACAACAAATAACAATACTACAAAACATGAACAAAATGATCAGTTGAGTGTATCTGCTGTTAATTTTCTTGCAGAAGAATAAATAAGATGGACATATTTCTGTACCTTTTTTTTTTTTTATTTCAGCAGTACCATGTAATTCAAAACATGCCATTTCCTTTCTGAATTAAACAAGTAAACACTTATAGTATTGAGAAGAAGATTCTATTGGAAAAACGGAGTGATTAAAACCATTATTATACTTACACATAAAAGTTAAAAATCGATCAGGTTATTAAGACCCTATTTGAATAAATTCTCAGGAAGCACAGATAAGAGTATAAAATAAGAAAGTAAAATGAATTAAACTTCTTTAATAAACTAAAATTAGTTTTTGAAAAAGTTAAAAATTAAAGAACCTTTCTTGAATTAGCTTACACAAAAATTAATTTAAAATCATAAAAGAAATTCAATTAATTTCATCTTTTTCATTTTATTTTCCTATGAGTATTTTTTGAGAATTTTATTCGAACAGAACCTAATACAAAATGAAAATCTACACAGCCAATACAATATTGCAGTAGCATACAAGATAGCCTCTGCTTCATTTGTATCAGCAGCTTCATGAAACCTGCACATGAACAAAAACTCGTCATTGCCAAAAGAAATGGCGCAAAAGAAATAAAAATTAAAACAATAATTATGATCTAGATATAACAAATTTAACGACAATTACCATTTATTACACTCAATCTTCCCAGTACCATCATCAAGCACAAAAGTAACATCGGTAACTCGTTCGGCTTTGTTGCACACCCTTCCTATAAGAGTAACCTGGACTCCAATTGTCAGAACCTCCAAACTTTAACCAAATTAACCAACACAGATTCAAGGAGACCGTACATTATTAACGTCCACACCGTCAACAATCAAATTGGCTTTATCATCGTTTGTTTGAAGCGCATCGTATATTTGCTTCACTGTTAGAGGAAGCAAGGACTGAGCATCGCGATTCTACAAGAACAATAATAAATCATAAAATACAACTTCAAACCACATCATTTTGTCAAAAACTTCTAATTAAAAGAAGAGCAAAACCGTAGGGACTTATTAGTGTTGAATGTGGTTGTGAGTATGATAAAAAGGAAAAAGAAAGGAGAAGAGACCTTGGAGGTAACCAATGAAGGATCAGTGGCCTGAGTGGCCTGAGAAGGCATAAATCCGCCTCCAGAGAAGGCTGCGTTGCCGTCGAACTGGCTCGAATTCGAATACATGCTTCTTCACTTGTAGAATCGATATGCACAAACAAATTTCAAAATTTGGTGTGCGTACTGTAACTGAAAAATACATATATAAAGAGTCCTATCTGTTTAGTCTTTACTATTAATATTATTATGGAAATGCAAAAGCTGGTTTCCCCCCATCATTTCAGTTTATTTCTTCCTAGAAAATGTTTTTATAAAATAAAAACAAAAAAATGGTTTACCAAACAACCTTTGAAAAATTGGTCTACCAGGAGATGGAGCTCGGTACAGCTCAAACCGGAGTTTATAATTCCACCACTTTTTTTATTTTGGATGCGTACATGTATGACCTAGTCGTTGTTGGCTAAAATATGGTTTTTCTGAACGTTTCTTCCTTTTTCACCCAAAAATAAAAAACAATGTAAGAATAGATAAATGTTTTATTTGCCTTATTCTTGGTAACTTAATGACAACAAAACAGTATAACATGAAGTGGCTATGTGGCTGGTTAACATCATCCACTGAAAAAAATTAACCAAATCACTTGCGATTGTTTGGGGACGAAATGAAGAGAAACTAAACGATTTTAACAGAAAAAAATGGGACGAGACTAATTGGAGAAAAAAAAAAGGAAAAATATAATTGAACTAATATAAAACAAAGCTTGTTTAAAAAAGAAAACACAAAGGATGGTAATCATATGAGTGACTAAATGTTCGAAAGGTAGAAAATTGTTACATAAGAAGCCTGTGATGGAAAAGGTGAGAGATCCACCCTTTAAACTATTTTAGGAAACATAACAAAGGATTCTAACGAAATACGAATGCAAACAATTTGATGTATAAAAACTGTTAAGGAACACATGAGAGCATATAAAAGATGCCCACAGCATCATTAAAATAATCAAATAAATAACCATAGCACATCTATCTCCATTTCTGCAGCAGAACAGTGAAACGCAAATAAAATTCTCGAAAAAGAAAGCCAAAACCTCAGTAGGTTACCATTAAATAATATATGCTAATTAGAAGATAAAAACATCCAATTCTACCATTAGTAGATAAAATCATGTAATATCTTTGAACAGCAACATAAATCATTAGTAGAAGTTAGAAATACCAATCAATAAGTTATATGACAACCAGGACATCTAAATTTAAAACGAGTCAATTGCTGAATATTTATCAGAAGACAGTACAGTGGCAAAAGAAAATAAGTGGAGTTTGATACTTAAGAATCTAGATAGCCATCCACAAGAAGAATCTGGTAGAGAGGTGAGAACTGAGAAACAAATCAGAAGCTCATTAAGTGGTAGAGAGGTAGTAGGAATCTAAGAAACCAACAACTCAAAATCTGAAACAAGGACAATTAGTACTTCCAAGAAATCTCCAACTGTGAATCTAAAAAAACAGAAGCTTTGTAACATTGAATATAAAACATTGCTTCACACGCATCTTCGGACGATACTCACAAACTCACCGTCCGAAAAAGGCAACACAGGATGCCACCATTGTCATGGAGTGGAATTTAGAATGTTACAGATAAATAGGTGTATTAGATACAGTTAGCATTTCTTCATTCTGGTGAACAGCAATAAATTGGTCTTCTTTACTTTCAACCCTTCAAATAAAATTTGTGATTCAACAAATTAATTGTGATAGTCTTGGAACAGAGTCAATCAACTATTGTTATATGTTTTTAACGTAGAATATTTTTCATTTAATCAGGAATTGTTGTGTTCTTTTCAGTTGTTTAGACATCCACTGAATGGATGAACCAAATTGATCGCGGTAGATCATTAAATTTTAGTTTTCCAGACTGATTAATTGTGGGATTTGCGTATTCAGGATTCAGACATACTCAGGTGTACATATATCTGTGCCCAAATGCATAATACGCATTTTTTTCTAATTTTCTTCTAATCCTCTGAACACCAATGAAAAACACCTAGAAGAGTAAATACTCAATCACTCAATCATCCGAGAAATCAGTAACAGCCAGCAGTCCAACACAGAATTAACAATCCAGTGCAGAAACAGAGAAAAATATGGCAAAAACAAAGGAATCAAACCATATATAAAAAAAACTAAGAAACATAAACCCTAGAAAGGAGAGAGACGAACCTAAGGTTACGATAAAGATGGCTTGAGATTGGGAACCGAGAGCGCGGCAAAGGTCGAGCGCGTGAAAGAATTTTCAAATTAGCAGGTTTATGGACCAGGTATATGGCGAATGAAGATATTTACTTACTTTAAAAATAATTAAATAATTAATATTTAAAATAAATTTAAGAATATAAATATGGGAATAATCGGATTTACTAGAAATATATAAACTCTAAGCTTTTTGAAAAAGTACATACTAAATTAATGAAGTAAACGAAATGAATTTTGGATAACCTATCTAGTTTCAAATTACTCTGTTGATAAACTTTAGAAATTAGGTATGATTTTTTCCGAGACGATATTAAATTTAATTAACATTTTTGTCACGAGAGTTACCACTATCAACAATATTCTGAAGACATAACAAAATCATTACCTTAATACTATCTCCTTCGATTAATTTCAACGATACAATTTATACTCTGTGGATAGGTTTGAGTTTTTGTGAGGAAGCATTGGTTATAGGTGTGGTGGAAATGGATACTTTGAGTTTGGAGGTCAAGCTAAATGAGAGGGTAACGTTGTGGAGTATATATATTGTTAATTGCTTTGTGTCTAGCTAGGCACCTTTGACACTGTGGAGGAAATCGCTAGATCCAGTCACTGTGTGAAACAAGCCAATAAAATGATGATCTTATGGAACTTCGACAAGTACGACTGAGCATCAGTCGAATTGGATCAATCCAACCTAAGACATTAAATATAATCTGAATTTAATATTATAAAACTCATAATAATAATAATTGCGCAGTATAATTGCTCTGCCTTATATAGGCTGTTCGGCAAAAGGTACCTAATGTTTTAGGATTAGAAAACATGTAGATGTCGTATTCATATACAATGATACATCTCCAATATAATATTAAAAGATACCAAACCCAGTACAAGAAAGATGTTGTTTGGGTAAATTTAGAAACTTTACCATTCACCTGGACTACAGAGCTGGACCAAGTAAAAGGGTGTGGTCATTGTGGATATACAAGCTACAAGTTATTATAATTCGTAACAGTGAAGCTCAATAACGAAAGAATTTTCATGAAGTCGGTGTGAACAAAACGTGACCTTGTCTCCTAAGTCATGCATATACATAGAATAATATTTGAACTGTTGAGCCAAATTATCTTCCACAGTTGGGTTAACAGTTCCAAATCATACTCTTCAAGAAGTTATAATTATAAGACTACAGGGTATATGGCAGACAATTAAAATAACTTATTGTCAAAAGTCCTCTTCATTCTCATAATAATGAAATAGTAGGTAGCTAGTGGCATCTTCTGCATTGGTTCAAATTCAATGAATGAAACCTTAGGTAATTTCCAAGTAATGGACTTTGCTTTCTTAGCAATTGAGAAGATAAGTTGATGGCCCTTAGTTGTCAAACATATTAATATATCATTTTACTTAATTCAAGCAGAAAAAGCCCAAGCTTACTTTCAACTTCAACCCTGACATGTGCCTCCCATATAACACAAAGCAAATATAATAATCTGAGTGATCACAAACCCTAATTCATATAAAAATGCTGCAAAAGTAGTCTCAGAAGCTAAGATGGTGACTAAGTCCTACGGTATGGTCAGGGCACATGCAACAGTGGCCGGCCAACTTACAATAATAATTGGTTTGCAGCAGCCTTAGAAACAACGACAGTAACTGGATACCCATCTTTTGCTTCACTATTTGTTTCCTTGCCAATACAAAAAGGCTTTGAGTCACTCAAACTAGAAGTAACAACCTATGACCAATCAATCTAATTAACAAAAGGATTAATTATGAGTGTCTGTCTGTATGGTCAAAAACAGTGTTTACGTATATAAACAATAGTATACCAAACACTCCACACTTCATCCTATATAAACACAACTTGTTCTAACTTTGTTTATTGAAAAAGTTATGATGGATTTTGAGTATGAGAAGATGTCATTGGGCAAAATTCTTTCGAGGAGGTCCTCTCTGGGGTGCTCCTCTCGTAACTCTTACTATAGGAGTGGAGAAGGGGTTCCATTCAAATGGGAAATGCAACCAGGGGTTGCAAAGGAACGACCAAAAGATGATCTTCCTCCACTGAGTCCCCCACCAGCACTTCTCAGCCTGGGGCTACCCAAACCATCCGTTCCAGACTTCAAATCTTCATCACCGTCAAGGCTAAGGTTTTGGAAGAAAAGGGTTAAGCATGGAAAAAGCAAAATGTCATCCCAAGATTGTTTCCACGAAGAAGATGTTATTGGTTTGGACATGTTTGCAAGATTCGATTGCAGCTCCGATTCTGAATCTGTGGCATCCTCGCGTGGCTCGAGTTTCTCTTCTTGGTCGTCAATGTCATTCGTGAAGAGTCCTTCTACGACTACTATGAAGGAAGTGGATGGAAAGCCTTTGACCTTTGGTTGCTTCCCCGTGCATGTTAGCAGAGTTTTCGTTTCTGTTGCAAGACGTGATTGAAATGTGTAACACTGTGTATATGGAGTTAGTTCTGCTAATTCTGTTTACTTTAGCGTGGTATATTCTCTCGCACACACTCACATAATTTTTCATTTTGTAAAAAGTTCCTCATCTAAATAATTTTATCTGATCAGAGCCTCTCGGCAAAGTCTAATGCAGCCACTTAAGCTGCTGTGACGAAGACATATACATTGTTATTCTTTACTTCATGACGATCGTGTAAAAAATTCGCTCACTCTGGTTAGGAAAACTTGAAAGATAACTGGCTCTAGATTTTCATTTTGATTCATGCACAAAGAAGCTTTGCATTTTTTATGAAATATATAGTGTAATTTTGTTACAAGAGATCACTTTTAAGAAAATCAATTTTAGAAAACCAATATATGAGATTTACGACTACTTTATATGTTGTAAATTTGTTTACCTATACTAAGTTTTAACACACATTTTTTGTTAATAGGTGTAACAAACAATTTTTGTTATAAAACACTTTAAATACATTGTATATCATTTTATGATATTGCAAATCATTTTAAGATATGAATTTTAAATTTAATTTAATTTTAAATAAGTTTAATAATAAAAAATAACTTTTATTAAAATAAGTTTCAGATTAATTAAGATAATCTCTTTAAAAAGAAATTAACTTTATACTTAACTCAACTTTACAATATTTACTTTTAATAAAGGATTTATTTTCCCTTATATAATCTAAACTTACTTTATTTGTCTACTTAATGTAAGATTTTCGATAAGTCTCCCTTCCAATTACATTTTTTCCACCCACATTTATATACTTATATAATGTTAAATTTGAAGGATATTAAATTTAGCTCAACTTGATATTTTAAAAGAAATTTAATAAATGAAAATAAAAAATAAAATTGAATTGAATAATTCATTGAAAAAAAAAACATTCTGAAAATAAAATTATAAACTTGTTTTGCATGAAATAATCATAAAATGAATTTAATAAAGTAATAACCCTTCATATAGGTAATGAAATTTGTCAAAAATTTATTGGTAATAATCAAAATTCTCCAACAAAATAAAATAAATTAAAATTATTAACAATTTAAAAAAATTGTCCATAAAATGTTTGTCAACAAATTTTATCTACAAATAAAAAAAATTGTTAGAATCATCGATAATCAAAATCATAAAAAATCATCAATAAAAATCTATTGGATAAACATATGTTTTCTTCATTCTCATAGTTGTTTTCTTTTTCTTTTTTGTTTTCTTTTTTTTTCTCCTTTTTCTTTTTTGTTTTCTTTTTTTTTCTCCTTTTTCTTTTTAGTCGTCATCTTTACTTAAATGTCTATCACCTTCAACTTTTCATTTTCTTTTTTCTTCTCCTCTTTTTTATTGTATAGATTTTAGTGTTGTCTTTGATTCCGGTAACTTATGTTTTAAAATTTTCTTTGGAGTCAAAAATACTTTGTAATAGATCATCCATTACCACTTAAAGGTTTTTATAAAATGTTAAAAACTATATTTTGGTTATGTAATAATCGATTATCAGATATGAATAATCAATTATCCATAATCAATTATCACGACTAGTCGTTGAAGTTTTTGAGTACTTTTTTGGTAATAAATGTAGAATCGATTACCTAAATGAGATAATCGATTATCACGCGTGAAAGGTCTGATAATTGATTTTTTTAGGTGTTCTTGAATGAAGTCTTTATATAGAAGATATAGACCCTTATTCTAATACACAAAATGCATGTTTTTGCACTAAAGTGAGGTGTGACCTAGGGTTTGTGTAACTCTGTGAATTGGCTTGGAAACTTGGTGTGAGCAAGAGCGAATACTTTCATCATGGGAGTGATTGATTATTGTTGTTGTTGATGAGTGAAGTTTGTCATCATTTGTGAAGCATTCAAAGGAGGTGTTCATTCGTTGTAGTATTCAAGAAAAATGGGTATGATCTCTTGTGGTAACAAAAGAGGTATTTTTAAACCTTAAACTTAGTTTTCCGTGTGATTGTAAAAGTTTATTAGTTTTGTTATAGTGGAACGTTGATCTCTTTATGAGATTAACAACTGAACATAGGATTCTTGTTATACGAACCAATATCAATTTCTCGCTCCCTTATTTTATTTTAATTGTTTAAATTATCTCTTAAGTAAGATAAAATTGAGAGAAATTTTTAAAAGACATACATTTGCGAAAAGAAACCAATTCATTCCCTATTGATTTATTGTTAACACGCTAATGATTCCACTACACCGTTATGACATTACTAATTAATCTTAGAAAAGTACACTTGTTGATTGATTTATCAATGATTTTAAAAAAAAAATTCAATTATAGATAATTTTACCAACACATTAATAAAAAGTTTATACTAACGAATTTATCAACAAATTTAAAAAAATCTATAATCAACCTATTTTATCACATGATCAAAACTAAAAACAAAAACTTTAATATCTATTTTACCAATAAAATTTATTGAGAAATATCATCAATAATAAATATTATAAACTACATAAATATTTTTATCGATGATAAAGATTATAATTAAATGACGATCAATTATTCTATTTTTTATAAAAATATTTATCAATAATTAAAATTTAAAATTTATATACAATATCTGTTTTATCAAATTTCCTTGGCCAGTAAAATTACGTACCTGTGACAAAGACACAGAATGCATGTCTTGAGTTATAAAGTGGTGGGAGTAAGAGTAAAAACTTTGAGAATAACTGTTTGGGAAGCATTCCTTAAAGTCGATTTTGTATGAAGCAGAGTAGTAGACTCGTAAGATGGGGCACCAAACTTTTGCACATTCCCCTCATCTTCATCATAAACCCAAAAGCTATCACATTCATGATGGATAAGATGGAAAATGTGTCTTGGTAAGCCATAGTTGGCCTGGTTAGTTGTAACTATAACCTGCAACCTATCACCCTCATCATCACTCTTCAAAAACAAGTAACTTGGAGTTAGTGTTTTCGACGGCAGTCCATGTTGTATGACACCACACATTTAAAAGCCTTTTGGGCCTACATGCCGGAAACAACGATTGCCAAGCCTGTCTACTGAAATAAGCCTCGTACTACTTGCAAAGGAAAGTCATGCTAAAAAATATATAAATACTATTTATAAATTGTATAGCTGTACGAAATTTCACATGTTCACTCAACAGCTGTCATTCATCGAAATCCTTCACAAGAAAACAAATTCAAAATATCAGTTGAAGTATTGTTAAGCAAGGTTTGTTACATACATCACCCCAGAATACACCAACTCTTGAAAACTATTTAAGATGACATTTTTCTTGACAGATTCATATCATGGAATATAACCCAACATAGTATAAGAAAAGAAAAAACTAAATTAAAACTCTCAATAACTTAGGTACTTTGTTATCACGAACAACTCTTTATATTTTTCTTGATTAGAGTCACTCAACTTGCATATTGTGTATTACAATTTCATTAATCTCTACACTTACCTAAACTTAGAGAAACATGTAGCTCGGCATTTCTCCTTTTTACTTACATATCATATTCTTTTTCACTTTTGATTAATTTACTAATTTGTGACGCATATTACAAATTTACTCTAGAGACAAAATCCCCCTACCAAAATTGCATCTGCAAAAACTCAAATTTAAAGTGAACTACTCTTATTGTTCAGTTGATAATACATACCTTCAAAAGCGTCATCAATAAGCTGTGTTCTTTGGCCTCCACCCATGAAGAGAATTGAACTGATGGAGATACAGTTACACATTTGTCTTTGAATTGGGTATTAATCCTCAAAAGTTTGGTTCTAAATTCCCACCATTCAGTTTATCATTTAAACCACACTTAAATTGGTTTTAATACAATAATTATAGCAACGCCAAAACGTGCAACCAAAATACAAATGATAATAAATGATATCAATCAACCCTTGAGGTTGCATGCAAAATCAGTGGACACCTCATCCAGTTACATTGCAAAAAATTTTGCTGACATGAGTTTGGTTCATGCATAAATAGATTTGATTTTGCTACGGCATTAATTTTGTTTCTTCTTCTTCTGTTTTAAAATAACTATTCAAATTTGGTTTATGGATATTTTTAATAAAATTATCCCAAAAACTTAGTTTCTTTTGTATATTATAGCTTCCACATTTTTTCAATCACATCCCTCTCAAATGTATTCACTTTCTTCCATCCAAATAATTTCATCTTTCCTCTTCCTTCTTTCTCTTTCCACCCCCAATCTAATCCAATAAAAAACTATATGCCACCGAAAATAATTACTCAACACTTCAAATGTAAATCATTTTCGCAAATAAATTAATAACTCTAAATAAAAATCACACCGCATTTAAATAGCTTTTAATGCTTTGGGGGGCCGGGGGTTCACGAAAGATCCTAATATGGAATTGTTTTCTAGTAATTATTGGCTCTGTGGAGCACTGGTCCCCAACTACTCCCTCTGTATTCATCTTTGACCTCTTTGAAAACTACCACCACCATTTCTTCAAAAAATCTACGTGAACTGTGTATTTCCTCTGAATAAATGAGAAAACGAATTTTAGGAGACAAAAGTGGTATCATAAAATCTCTACTCTAGCTGTCGATTTTAAATGCTACGTAGTTTGAATGGTCCTTGTGAAGTTGTGACATAAATAGTATTTAATTTTTCTTCTACCAGTTTCAAGGGTACAATAACACTAATTACAACATCCTTCTAGTAATTACAAAGACGTTCAACCATACTCTGCCTGTTAACATAAACTACGGCAGTGCAGGATGAACAAGCAAGATTAGTTAAATAGTCTAAAAGAACGATGCCCGTGCCTGTTATACTGCAGAACCAACTCTGTTGATCATGCGATGCATCAAATATGAGTAGCCTCGGTTTTGTTAATTACATACTGCCTGCAAATCAAGAAAGAACAACTTCACAACGCCGGCGCCATCAATGTGACCAATAAGTAACAATAAATCTATAGAGCTAAAAGTGACACCATGAACACAATTGTATTACCTCATTTCATATTAGAAGCTGCCAATTACCAGTATAACTATGCAAGATAATGATGTCGACTTTATGATCGAATCCTAAATCATATGTTAATCAACATTTCAAGCGAAGACCACAGAATTGGTTAATTCTAAATCACCACCACACCCCTCTTTCCACACCAACACCTGCTAACACCACAAAGGCACACAAGACCATGCCAACGCTAATAATTTGATCCCTTCCGCAGCCAGTAGCCGCATAAGTATGATGGAAATCCTTTTCTACTATCCTTTATATTTCTACAATTCTCAGTACTAACAACTTAGCTTCATAATTTCAGGAACAGACCAGTCTTATCTTCAAAACCAGGTGTCTTCAAAGGTCAAGTTAATCCCACAAAAGGGAAACCGGTGGGCTTTAGACAGAATGCATTTTGAAGATATTTTCAGCAATGTAAACTTCGTACGCGAGAACTTTTGGATATACAAATGTCAGATGTTATATCACACTTGAGAACTATAAACTATCTCGATCAGAAATTCAAGAAACAAAGACCCAGATTGGATATTCAAGCAATGAGAAATCCCTGAAGATAGTTTAAGGCCATAATAACTTTACAAAATAAAGTATACCTCACTACAAATAATTTTCCAAAGCTACTTACCAACCAATTACCACAAATCCAATGACAATACTCAAAACTATTATATGAAACGAGTTTGACTGCTAAATGGACGTAACAAATACTTGGCTGAAACAACATATACATAAATACATACCTCAGCCGGTGCTGGAATGATAGAATCCCTGTAAAGGTTGAAAAGCATTTAAACATACTGCATCTATTCATAATTAGATAGTTCTTAACAAATCAAATATATAGAGTACCTTGGCCTATCAGATTTTGCAAGATGTTTAGACATTATTGATGCCTGCGATAAGACGCATTATCACATAAATTCATTAAAAAATTTGTAATGCAGAGTCAAATTAACACAAACCAATGCTAAAAAAATATTGCCAGGCAATTATTTGGAAGACATGATTAAAAGGAAAACAAGTTGGATTTACAGAAAGAGAGAAGTGTTTGAATTGAGATACTCGTTTAGTGTGCCCTCCCCCCAAAAAAAAATAATTTATAGAGTCTACATATATATTGATCCACTTGCTTTTCAACTTTCAGTTAATGAAGAATAGAAGTTACACAGATTTAAATTATGCTTAAGTCCAATTTCAATCTCCATAATGAAGCCAATGTGCAATTTCGGTCTCTAAAAAATATTTAATAGCACATTTGGTCCTACAGTTTTCCAAAATTAAGCAATTTTGGTCCAACATAAATACACAATCTATCCTAACAAAACTACTTGTGTTGTGTGTTTTCAGTGATAAAAGATATTAAAACTTGTTATTAAAGATTACTATCACTGTCTTGTGTGAAACAGTAACAAACTATTATTACTAGAGAATTTTAGAAATTCATAATGTATTAGCAGTGGACCAAAATTGCTTAATTTTGGAAAATTAGGGAATGGAACGTGCAACTAAAATTTTATAGGAACCAAAATTGCACATTCACAACTATGGGAACCAGAAGTGGATTTAAGCCTTTAAATTAGTAGTTTTATGATAATAGTAGCAGATATAGACTTTCTTTAGCAGACAACAGACAAAACAATATTAAGTCATACAAAAGTTGATTTTAGAGTATCTTGAAATTTCAATTAACCTAGCATATATGTAGACAAAAACACTCAAAACAGCAGTATTGCCTTTCTTTCTATTTTCCCTCCATTTTTCTGGCTATGTACACAAGCAAAACACCTATTCTTGCTTCTTCTAACACATCTGTTTTTTTCCACCTGTCATTTTAAAGATCATTTTGTATTTTGGCTAAACACTACGAAACATAACAAAGAAGAGCTTCTCTGACTAAAAAACAGCCTTTTTTGGTTTACATCACAGTCAAAGTATCAAACAGGCTATAAATGCCTGACCTAACTCGAAAAACACAAAACATTACCTGCTCCTGTATGATGCTTCTTGCTTCAACAAGCTGAGCTTCGAGTTCAAGTTCCCTCTCAGTAGCCTCCGAAGTAACTTCTGCTCCCTTTTGAGCATCTTGCAATTGAACCATGCGCTCCTTCATATTTCAATTTTCAAACACTTAACAATCGTAGACAAACAGTTCATGTATGTAAATACTTGAAGAAAAAAATCAGTAAGTACCTTTATAGAAGCCATTTTGTTACGAAGGCTTTCTTCTATTTGATCTCTGGCCATATGAAAAGGTAGGTCAAATACGTCCTGCAAGTATCAAACTCATTTAACAATATCAAAAAGAAGTTGGAAAGCGGAACAAAGTATGAAAATTTGATAAGCTTCTTTACCATTTTCCCAACCAATGGAGATTGTGAAGGATCACTTTCAACTCTTTCATTGCCTGTGAGAGATTGCTTAGGTAGTCCGTTAGGTGCATTTAAGAAATCACGCATATCCACCTGTAATCAGTATACTCACAAATCTCATAATCTAGGTTGAGGAACCTGCTTTAGAGGGGTGCATCACAGAATAAAGGCCTTTATACAGGGGCAAGTAAAGACTGTAGGAGACAGAATTTAGAATATTGGATGAAATCAGAAAAGAAATTTGCTGAAAGCCACCAATATCACAAATACACTACCATGTGAATCTTCTTCCATTTCCCGTTTAGTTAAAATGACCATCCATCATTTTGCACTTTGCATGAAAAAATAATTGATTCCCATAACACATGAAATTTTTTATATTACTGATTTTTGTGACCAAAACAAAGACATAAAACTTTTAATAATGAAAAAGATAATAGAATGAAACAGGCAAGTCCATTCATGTACAGCAGAGGTGTTTACACACACATTCACTCATAGATATTCACTTGGGAAGAAAGGGAATATTAGAGACCTCTCTAAAACTGAAGGCAAGATGAAAACATTCAAGAAGGAAGCATATAGTGACTGAATTATAACAAAGCAAAAGTTTATGAACGATACAAAATTACATCACGGAGAATCAGTGAAATGTGAAAAAATGAAACAGTTTGCATTCATAAATAACTGCAAGTAGAAATATCAGCATATAGCAATAACTACAAACCTGCATTGATCTCAGCAATGCTCTTAAATCAGTATTCTCTGCCATCAGTTCTTGATTTTTTGCCTCATAAGCATCCACCTTTCAATATTAAATTAAAGGGTACGAGATTATGATGTTTCCAGAATGCAAAAAACTATAAAAACAAGGTGAAAGCTTATTATTCAGCATACAATCTTCTTGTAAAAATCATTGTCAGCTTTCTTCCCATTCCATGTTCCTCGTTGCCTCCCTTCCTTCTGTTTACACACATTATAAAAACCAAAAGCATCATGAAACTGAATATCTTCCAAGTCCAAACTAAATGGACAGCTCGTACCTGAAGCAAATTCATTATCTCCATGCCCGACCTAGACTCTTTCTTTTTCTCCATTAAAACTTGGTTTAGTCTCTCCTGCAAATACAAAATACCAGCCCTTCGTTTCCAAAATCTGATAAGCTGTGAAATCATTCGATCAAGCATTGGTAAAGTTCCTATGATGCAAGAGCACCAATTCCCTTCTTATCGAACTATACAAAAGCAAAGATATCTTACCTGCAATTTTATGTATTCCTTTTCCTTCTTCTTCATCTCATGCAGTTGTTGAGTCTTTACTTGCTTTAACACCATTCAATGGTCAGATTGACAAGAGTCAGAGGCTTATCCATTTTGAAGTAGGGTCATCCAAACAAGACGCCACAATAAGCAAAGTAGATCAAATTCTAACCTGATTACCAATAACCATTCTCTGAAACTCATCCCTCTCCTGCTGCAGCTTCTCAATTTGAGCCTTCAAAGCTGCCGTGTTTTTAGCTTCCTATACCACACGAACTCAACCCCAATTAAAATAAAACAATAAAGGAACAAATAAATTCGGGTGGCATCAGTGCACAAATAAGGAAATTGTTTTCCGCTTGCACAATAGAGACACGCCTCTAAACATTTCATTTAAGCAAGACAATAATATGCTTTACGTTTGTCAAAACCAAAATCCAAGCATCTCCTTACTGTTCTAGTAATAGTCGCTATCTCCCTGTCTTTGACTTGTAGTTGAGCTTCGAGCCTCTCCACTTTGGCTTCTAACCTCGAGATGTCAGACAACAGTCTACAACAACATCAAAGGCAAAACACACTGAACTCCTTCAGATAATGCATCAGGAGGGAAACACTAAACAATGGTTCATACAGGAACTACCGTTGTCTTTGATCATTAGCAGACTCTCTAAATTCGACATCACGCTGTCTCTGTTGGAGCAGAAAGTAAATACAATTGCACGTCCTCGCAATGGAAACCTACCACATTTTCCAAAACAACACCATTCACGTAACACACGAACACACATTGGCACAAAAAACGATGTTAAGAGAAGATCAGTTAAATTCTCACGGGGTCACTTGCGAAGAGATCGAGCGAAGCAGGGAATCCGAACGTGACGAGCGATTGGTTGAGATACTTAGCGCAATGCTCCAAATTCTCCACATCAGCGAACGTGTACTCTCTGAAACAAAGAAAGGAAAACGAAAACCCTACGAATGGATTACAGTGGAAGAAAAATTGAAGAGCATAGGGTTTTCTGAGGTACTAAACTAACCCGGCTGCGAAGGCAGATTGAGAAGGTTGCTGCAGAGAAAAGAGAGAGTGTGAGAGAAATAGAGAGGGCGAAAAACGTGAATAGGGATTGTCGGAGTTTTACCCTAAGATCGAAGTCTCCTTCAGTGGGAGGCATTGTTGTTAGAGTGAGAAAGAGGTTGTGTTTCTGGGCTCTGCGTGCGACTCGAGTGAGAGTAGTGTCAGTTTTAGATCTAAATTCTTAGATTTTAAGCGGTGCCCAAATTTGAAGTGGAATCAATCAATAAAGCGGTTGCTATGGTTGGGGACGCTGAATTCTGAATTATGACTATGTCTCCGAATTATACTCTGCACTCGGATATGGATATTTGTTTCTATACCCTCCAATTACACCTCCACAGCTGGCTTCACCTGCACTTTTTCTTTGAGAGACTAGTGACGTGGCGGTTCTTGATTGGTTAATAAAATGCAAGGTGGCTATCGCGAACTTTATTTTTGGTTGTGAATTATGGCGCCTAACTAGAGAATCGTTTTGACTCTGGATTTTGGGTTTGGGAAGAAATGAAGTGAAAGCAAACATCTCTTGAATTAGACGTGCAGGGTTTTGTTTTGTATTTTTGTTGGTTGAGATGCGACTTTCATCTCATAATCAATGTTTATGGGATATATCTTTGCGGTTATATATACTTCTCCGTTCATAATCAATGTCCATTGTTTTGTTATGTCCCAACGCACTTAACACCTCCAGCTACTTTTTTTTTTTTTTTATTCATCCATCACATTAAAATGTTGGCAATAATCTATATTTGCTTCATTACACTTACCATGAAAATCATTGTGCTAGGTCATTATTATTCTTTTTTAATCACAGTAGTAATATGTTACAGATATTATTGTGCTGAGATAAGAAATTTTTTGTTACGTTCAGGATGTATTGATCAAGTACTGTTTTGGACCTTTGGTTGATGAAATTACATATACTTACGAATAATGATGTTATTAATATATAATCTTTGTTATTTAAAAGTTAAATAAACTCGCTTCTTTCTTGCTAACATTGACACGACATTAAAAAAGTAATTCAGCTATCAATTTCAATACAATGATTATGAAAAATTAAATAAAAAAAAAAAGCTCCCTCTTTAAACCACCTACTAAACATTATTCTTTAATTAATGGCCATTCAACTCTGTTTTAATGTGTTTTGTTTTCTTGAATTGGTTTATGGTGAATTAAGAAAACACAAAAATCTAAGAACTGGGATTTTTATTTTTTTTTCAAGTAGGTAGCAACATTTAATTAAATGGTGACGTTTTAAAATAAATCATTCAGGTAAATTTCTTTTATATGCAAAACTAATTTATTTATTTTAAATGTGGTGTCTCCTTAGTCTTTTTATGAATTATTGATATCAAAATGATGATATCTCTTAATGAGATGTAGATAGATAAGATGAGATGTAGATAGATAAGGACAGAAGTAACACGATAAACCGATCTAAGACATAAAAACGTCTAAGGACAAGGGAACAACAGCACAACCTCAAATAAGTGGCATTCATGAATCCTTGCCAAGATTAAGCAAAACCACTATGCTCATTGCGTAAGAATTGGTCCATAATTATTTATTATAATGCTTTATAATGTCTTGTGTCGAATGAATATAATTTTTTCTGCTATATTTACTATTTTTAAAATATAAAAAATATATTTTTTAAGTCAAAAAGATTAAAGAAAAACATTTTATATTCTATTATATGAATTATTTTGTTGAAAAGTCGTACACTAACTTCACTTCCATCACAGAAAAAAATATATAGATCAGAGTGTAACATTTTATTTTTAATTATATTTAACTATTAACGAAATCATCACATATTTAATAATAAAAAACAGTTATTTCAACAAAATATATAAAATATCAATATAATTATTTTAAATATAACTATGATACTAAATATATACGAAGGGTTTTGTATAATTAAGAAGTAATATTACAGTGAATAAAAAATGTAATAAAATCTTTCAAAAAATGATATAAACAGAAAAACAAGCATTTTATTTTACACTTCACCACCATCCCGTTTTGCATTCGATCTATTAAAATATTCACATATACTCAGATCATTAAAATAATTATTTTAAAAGAAAAACGTACATACAATCACATATGAAAAAATAGGTTAACATACCAAAAAAACATCAATTAATTCTAAATAATACAATCATTTATTTCAAACTTCATCATTTTAATACATGATATGAGATTTTAACGAACTATGTACTTGCCGTTGTAGCATTTTTTACTCTACAAAACTATTATTAATAGATTCCACCATATGTGATTAGCAATTAATGAATAAATTACTGTACCTGTCATTAAAATTAATGCTCTACCGTTATTAAAAAAAATAGTAGTTTGTTAGACGGAATTAAAGTCATTCTCATCCAACAAAAACATTAGAAACATTAAATATATTTATGTAAGATGTTAAGTCTTCTCGGATTAGAAATATTAAATATAGTTATATAAGATGTTAAGTCCGTTCATATGTTGCTTCTAAGGGAGAGATTTACATGTTTGGTGTGGTGTTCAGAATAGATATGTTACAACTCCATGAATTTGTTTTGGATATATAAGTTAAACGAATAAGTGCAAGTCTTTTTTGTAATCTTTTGCTTCTTCAGATTATGCATATTACACCAATATCTTAATCACTTATCGACATTATAAAGAAGTGTTCATGCTCTTTCTAAGAGTCTTTTTGAGAGTACATAAACAACTTTCTAAAAGCAACAAACTAAATATAGTTTAAACAGGTGTACTAACGACAAAACGTGTTTATCAAAGGGTAAGACATGTTTGTAATAATCATTTGTGTTTTGGTTGAAAGGGTCCAACGTCGATCGTCTTTCTTCTCTTTGCTCTGCTCCAATTGTCCAACTTCAAATATTTTTTTCCGTCGATGGGTGGTTGATCTGCAGAAAATATTCGGACGATTGAGCATACATATATGTCTTTCAAAGGGGTCCAAATGTGATTCTGAAAAAAAAGTGTATTTATCGGAATATTAATCTCGTATTTATAGGTTTTATAACCACCAAGCCTATTGACTATCCATTAATGGAATATATTTTTAGGCAATAAAACACGTTAATGAATAATAAAACTCGTTAATGATTCATTAATATCGTATATTCGTATTTGATATAGTTAATTATTCTATTAATTAACCATTAATGATTTCCAACATACTTGTTGTGTTGTTATTTAGCAGACTGGTCAGCTCAACTTATCAGCATCACAGGCAGTGAATCATGACTCGATCAACACCACATGACACATCATAAACAACTTCTTATGGCCCGACCGGTACACCATATATAGTACAATTTGTATTATTTTATATCCAATGTTGAATTCTTTGAATTATTTAATTTTGGGTTTATTTAATTTTGGGTTAAATATGTTTTTCGTCCCTTAAGTATCACAGGATTTTGGGTTTAGTCCCTACTTGAAACTTTTGTTCCTTTTAGTCTTTTTAGTTTTAAAACTCGTATTTTAGTTTCTAAAAAGCAACGACGTTAGAATTCCTTTGAGGTGGCTAACGACGAGCCACGTCAGATGCTACTTTCCCTGATAACTTTGTGCCACCTTGTTTTTTTCTTTTTTCTTTTTCTCTCTTTTACTACTCTTTTTGCTAAGAACCCTAATTATTTTCAAACATAAAAAACCCTAATCTGATTTCATAAATGATTGAAGACAGGTTCGCGTAAAAGTGCTTGATTGAAGACAGACGCGATTTGCGCGAAGTTGAACGGAGAAGACAAAGAAGCATCGAGAGACGGAGGTTGCTTCATGCAGGTTGTTGTAGGCGTAATGGCTTGGACGAAGGTTGAAGGAGGCGAGGAAGGCGTTTAACGCTTCCATGGCGCGATTAAGACGAAGGAGATTCTCTGAATGGTGGGGCAAAGGAGGAAGATGTCTCGCGAGTTAGGGTTTCACGATTTGGATTGTTGATTTCTGAAATTTGCTATTCAGGTGCGAAAATGCGAAGAAGATGATGTCGTGCGATTTCACGAGTGTAATTTTGAGTTTTATGGTTTCTTTTCATTCGATTGGATTTTTCTTCTATAGATTTCCATGGTGATTTGGATTTAATGAAAAAGATTAGTGTAGGGAGATCTTTGTGATTACCCTTTTGTAGGAGTTGTCCATGGTGGACTCATGGTGATGCCCATGGAAGTAATTGAATCACGAGGGAATTAAAAGGGACAAAAATTGAATCGTGGGTTGAACCGATGTATTCAGAATTTGAACTTGTGCCTTTTTTAATATCTGAACCTGATGAGTTTGTTGTTGTTTGGTGGGAGAGGGAGAGAGGGGTGTTGCTGCATTTGTTGGACTTTTGATTTTTGCTAAGAACCCTAATTATTTTCAAACATAAAAATGCCCTAATATGATTTCATAAATGAAAACATACGTGATACATCACTTAAATCTGATTTAAAAAAATAAAATCGTGTGATAGAGACGAAAAATATATTTAACTTTTTAATTTATAATGTGTTGTTTTAGTGTTGACTTATTTGATTGTTTGAGATTTTCACACCATATTTATTGTATCAATATAGTCATTTATTAAAATTGCAAAAGAAATAAATAAATGCTTACTTAACTTAATTAAGTAATATTTCATCAAACTGAGCTATTGAGCTATTAAACTCACAATAATCATTACTTTATTTGATAAAAATTAAGATTAAATCCAAAATAAAAAATATACATTAACAATACATTATTAACACGAAGAGGGTAAAATAGACCGGTGTAAATAGCAAAGTTATTGAGTAAGCTAGGCCCCATAAAGCAAAACAGTGATTGAGTGAGATAGGCCCATTTCAACATCAAAATAAATTAAATTATAAAAAAGTGAATAAAATTATTTGTGCACGTAACAGGCTCAATACTTATTACTACCTCAACTCCTCTCTGATAAAAACAAAAAAATGCACTGATTTTTTTTAATGCATTTTAAAACATTAAATTCAATGTCAATCAATGTATTTTGAAAGCACGTTAGAGAGATAGTAAAAAAACTCAACCGAAAATTCAAATTCATGATTTTCATTCACTGATATTTATTTACAAATAATATTCCTTATCTAACTTATTAATTAACAAGTATTTATGATAAAAAAAAGTGTTAAAAATATATATTAATACCAGGATAGTAACACATAAAAACTGTTTTTATAGGAAACATCTATTAAATATTTTTCCTTTCTTATCACTTGTGAACTCATTTATTCTCTCTCTCTTTTTTCTGTGATTCTAAGCATGGTGTAAATGTACATTTGGAGAATAATCAAACATTGATTTTATTGACTAATGGATTTGTTTCTTTCTACAATAGAAACGCATGACCTGTAAAAAAAAGTCAATATTATTGATCGTAATAAAAAATTCTCTAAAAACAATCTTAATTTGGTTTGAATGTCAAACTAGTGGGATTTATACATTCCATCTAATGTATTGATTTGTTATTATATGGTGAAAATGGTCTTTTTGTTTTTTTGTCTTACTTCTTTTGAATTCAAAACTTTGAACTTTTTTAAAAGTGGACGCACTTCTTGTTGTTGAATGTATAAACAAATATGAAATACACTAATGACAAGGACTACCTAGTCTTACAAATTACACTGTATTTAAATAGCAAATTAGAAAACATTTTTTCAAATTTTAATATATATACAACATAACATTAATAGTAGAATAAAACTATATTGTCGATTATTAATGTATGTATTATAGGATCGTCTGGTTAGCTACTGATCGAATAATCTACGATAAATTTGAATCAGTCAAACTCTAAGGATGGTCAAACAGTCATAATCATTTAAGTACCTTAAGTATTACTAATAATCAAATTTACATGTAAAATATATTTACGAGATATTGGGTCATGATTAAACATGTATTAATTATAAGTCAATCTTGAAACCTATAAATACAAGTCTCACATAAAAATGTATGTAATTCCGTTTATTACGAATTTAAAATTTTAGTGTTCTAACTGAATAATCATGTTGTTGACGTCAGAGTACCTTTGTCAGATACACCTCTACACGACTTGTAGAAACAACATCAAAGACTTGAAAAAACTTTATAAATAAGACTGTAAAAACAACGTTAAGAGACTTGAAAAAAATGTTAAATATTTTGTTTGTGATCTCATATTCCAAATTTGAAACATTGTAGATGTTAAATGTAAGATTTCAAATCTGCTATATAATTAAAAAAATTCACCATTAGGTTAAATACCAATTTGTCCATTTCAAATTTTTTTTTTACATGTCTTCAAATTTTGGGTTTTTTTTTTCATCATTTCCATTTTCTGTGTTATTTACCTACATACTCCTGCTTTTGGGATTAGTATATCCAATGACAATTTAGTCTTTGCAACACATAATCATATGGCGCGAAAACATTAAGTAGGTAATTTTGATTAATCAGCTCATAATCTAACGCTGTCTTTGTAATACATTTGTTTTTTGAGATTAGACATCTATATATATTAAGGTATCTTGTTAGTAAAGGTGATTAAGTATATTTTAAAAACCTTTACTTTTTCTTATAATAAAAAAAACTTATAAAATCAACCTTTAAAATCTTGCATAAGTCAAAATCATATTGAAATACATTTTCAGACAAAATCACAAATACAGTAATTGACTATAAGGATATTACGTCAAAGAAGTTGATATTACAAGATTCTGGTATACACGATAACAAAATAATTAATATATTTAAGTTATTTTTATTTCTTAATTTCAATTGGAAGTTTATTTCTATTTACTAAAAAATATCATATGCTTTGTTCGTCCCACCAAAATATAACATATTGTTGCATTCTAACGAGTTTTGAAATCGTCCAAAAACTAATAGGTCAGTGGCACGCACGTTTTAACATTCAGGTATTTTCTAACATACATTTTAGTTTTTTCTTCTTTGCCACTTCTCGTTTCGTTCAATCTAAATTATATTGTCAAGACTTTGACCAATACATTTTCAAATCCTTAATAGATTATAGTCACTTGTGACTCTAGTCCATTTTCCTTTTCAATATTGGTGCAATTTACTGAACTTTTTAATCTATGAAATGAAGTCTGCTTTGAGAACTTTCTAAGATAGAGAAACCAAGGGTAGAAAATTATTAGATATACATCATCATGCATGTGTTTATTCAACTCTTATATGTTAAATAGCTAACAATATGTTTAAGTTTGACCTAATACAACGTTTTATTGAGACCGGTCGTGTGGAGGGATGCTAATGAACCGGGTAGGACCGGTTTTAGTATCACACCCACATCAAAAACTAGTTTGTTAATTTCTTTGATAAAATTAATAAGTTAGTTATTAACTGATTTGATTAGTTTATAAATTCTTTTCACTAACATAAGAATATTTACTATCTCAAACTAATTAATAATTAACTTATCGGCTATAAGTTAACTTATAGATTATGAGTGCATCAATTAATATTTAACTATTAGCTTGCCAACACTAATAGATTATGAGTTCATCAATTAATAATTAACTTATCAACTACAAGTTATTAGCTAATTTTGTCAAATAGACACTGGAAATTTTGATAGAGTGTAAGTATGATTTTTTTTTCAACTACTACAAAAACCTAAAAATTATCTAAATATTAACATATTTACATAATTAACATAATGTTTTTTTTTTCTTTCATGATATGTCAACTTCTCAATTTTTAAAATAGGATTGGTTTAAATAAAACAACAGTAGATATGTTTATGGTTATGAAAGGTGAGTACCCAAATATAAGAGTATTAACTTTTTTATTGGTCTTAAGTGATACCTTCGCAACACCTTCAATATCAGTATATATCTAAGAGACAAATATCATTAATTGAAATACATTGTTAACCTCACTTCTTATGTCCCATTTAATGATTTTTTTTTATCATTGCACATCAAAATACTAGCTAATTTACGGAAATGAGACAAATTATTATTTTTAATTTAAAAAAAAACTCAATAAATGCACCCATTACATTTCTTGATTTAGAAATATGGCACTCATTAAATATCCTTATTATCTTCCTTTATTTAGAAAAATGTCACTAATTAAATACTTTCATTATTATTATTATTAATTTTATTTTTATGATTATTACTAGTATTATTCATATTATTATTACTATTATTTATTATTATTATTATTAATATTATTAGTATTACTATTATTACAACTACTATTATTATTATGAATATTATTATTAATATTGTTATTATGAACAATATATCAATATATATATATATATATATATATATATATATTATGAACAATATATCATTTAAAAAATTAATACCACCAAAATGTTGAATGGAGGTTGGGTTCCTATCTATAAATTCTCTTCTAGAAATAAGATTTCATACAATTGGATTTTCATTCCATGATGTGAGATCACCGCCTTATTCCACAAAATCTTAATTTTATATTGAAAATTTTGACACCTTTAGAGTAATGTATCGTAACTTTCACATAAACATGGAATCGTGCGCGCCGATTAAAATAACTATTTTTTTCGCAACGTTGAGCAAAATGTGAACAACGTAAAATTAAATCAAAATTCATGAACTGTTTTTTCTAAAAATAATTGTTTCATTTTAAATCAAATTGTAAATGCAAACGAGAATAGAATAACGAACTTCACTATATGAGGTCTTAACAAGAGCATGGACAACATAATTCACTTGTTTTAACAAAACTTATCCTAAGGTTTACAAAAGATAAGAACATGCAAGTTAGAGACATCAGCTATGACAAGATTAAAATTAAATAAAATCAATATAAAAAATGATAACATTCAAGTTGATCTACCTATGAATAGCATGATTGAAGGTCCATCTTTCAGACTATGGGATGAAATTGTGATGCTAACTTCGAATACAAATAGCAATCATAAAAGAGTTTTTGATTCTTTAAAGATTACAATATCAGAGTTGTATCTAGTGTTGGCAGCTACAGGTGGCAACCAATTGCTAGCTTGCAATCAGTATCTGTGAAGAAAATATGAAAGATGAAGCATGCATGAGAAGTGTATATGTAGGGACAAATTTCAATGTGAACACTCATATTAATTATTTGATGTCATTTTATGAAGAAGTATCAGGAAGTGGAGCCAGAAAACTAACTATTTTGTGGGCAGAATGCATAGCCATGGCTGAAATAATAATGTCCAAACCAAATCTGTGAACCTTGTGTCACAATGCTTCCCTCTGCTGGCGACAATTTCACCATCATCACAAAATCCAAATTCAACGTGCTCAACTCTCAAACATTTGACCCTACACTTATTTTACCATCAACACGTGGATCTATATACAATTTATGTTCAAACTCAAACTATTTTAAATATATTTTTTCTTTAGAAAAAAATAAATAAATATCAGACTTCCAACATTAAATCCAACCTACACTAAATTAATTGCAAGACACAATATCTCCACCTCTGAACTTGAAAACTGTTATTACATTGGTCTCTGAAAGCAAAGTTCCCAAGCAAAACAGTAAGTGATTGAATTAGGAGATATATAACGTTTAAATATATTTCAATTTTAAGAAACAGCAGAAATGTTTACTCTTTAAAGTAAATTTATAGAGTTTTAAATTATGTGCTTGAGATAATACTAAGATTAAATTATTTCAGTAACCCATATTATATCTACATAACTTTTTCTTAATTTTTAAGGATAAAATTATTAATTATTACATTTGAAAAATTAGTCACTTTAAAATTCGAATTTTTATCATAGTTTTATCTTTTAAAAATATCTCAAAAATTGAAAAGAAAAAGTATGCTTAAATTACGTTAACATCGATTTTTAAGAGATGCTATACTATTCAAAATACTATAACATCTAATGATGCTTAATATAATCAGTCAAATTGAACAAAGTGTTTTACAAGACTCGGTTTTCCTTAACTCTGTGAAGGTGAAGTTTAAACTTTTTATATTACTCGTTACGAGTTTTTTTTTTTTTTTGTCTCAAAAACCTTTTGATTTGAGGGGAGGGGTTGCAGCTCAAATTTCAAAGTTCAAAATTTCTAAAATTATTATTTATTTGATGCCTTTGTCCAAAATTTCTCATATTTGTTTGAGTCATCTGATGTAAAGTTTTTGAATTCTTATTCATTATTATAATATGATCCGACTCCTTACCTAGTGTTTACACAGTCTCTTTTCTATACTGTATATAGTTTTTACCTTCAAAGTGCCTTAAACCACTATCCATTATTATTTTATTATTTAACAAGGAACCATATTATATATAGATATATAAATTAATCTTATTTTAGTTGATGTAGAGCTTTCAAAATATATATATATATATATATATATATATATATATTTTGTAAATAAGGTTATATACATTATTATATCATTGAATAACATTCGATAAGTGAAATAATATGTTCAATATGCACTAATCACGATAAATTCTAACTTATGATTTTAATATTTTTTAAACTTTAAACCTAACTTAATATCATGAAATCAATTAATAAAATAAGATTTATACTAATTAATATATATATATATATATATATATATATATTAAATTGTTCTTATTTTTAAGTCATATAATATTTGTAGATAATTTTTTTATATTTACGTTGCTAATGTGTGTATTTTCTTTGATAATATATTTTGTTCTTATAATTAACTTGAATATATTTTTGATAATATTAACGTGATTAATGAAATGAAAAATAAAAATCTGAAACATACTTACAACTAGTTTTGATTAAAAGAAACTTAAAATGCATATATAACATTGAAAGAAACCCAAAGTAGATTTTAGAATATAATTATATTTTTTTTATCAGATTTTGAAAGGAAAACAAGGTGAAGTTATTGTTGCTTTCAATGTGTCACTAAGTTTCACTAACACTCAATGTTATTGAGTACAGAGATTCCTTTTTTTAGATGGATTCAATTTAACTAATTACTTCAATTATTTTTCCTAAAAAAATAATAAAATTATTCTTTATTGTTAATCTCTTTGGACTTTTAAATACTCGTAAGATTAAGAGAAGTCTGATTGTATTATAAAATTATTATAAAATAAGGGGGACTAAGATGGATTGTCTATTGAATGTTTTTTTTTATAAATTAATTACTTATGAAATCTTCATCTTCATATATATGGTTTAGATGTTTTTTTTAGTAATGGTAACCCCTCATATGATATATCTTATAGAAGTTAAATTTAAAATGAAATTTTGGATGCTAGGAAAAAATGTAAAAGAAGAAGTACATTGTGCAGCTTCTAATTCACGAGTGTTCGAAATTATTGTCTTTTTGTTAGAAGTATGGAGAAATAGAGCCAGAAGGTATTTCTAATTTGTGGTCACAATGAAAACCTATATATGTCTCCAATAATAATGTCTAAAAGCAAATTTGTGAATCTCAGGCCTCCCTGCCATCCCTATTTACTCATCATTGTCCACTTCACTGTCCCCACACAAAACTATCAAATAAACATTTCAATTTCACATTCAATTTAAATCATATTCAGCTCCTGCCCCTCAATCATTCATTCCGTGTAACAATAGAAAATCTACATTTAGAGACAAAAATAACTAATTAATTCAATTTTAAGATTTATATCACATTCAGCTTTTAATAAATAAAAACTAAATTTCCACTCTTTAAATCAAAATTAGCATTTTCTGGTGCTTTGACGCAAAAACTATCAAGTTAAACAATTTTTATAAAAATTAATTATACATTCATAATCCACCATAGTGATAACCATTAATTTATTTTAATTTACAGCTCGTTTGCCTGCACTTCATTTTGGCACGAGATTTCACTGTTTAGACATTTCATTCAAATTTATGCAGATGCTACAATGGACATTCATAGCCGCATAAAAAAAATTAAAAATATATATTTATTTGCTGAAAATGTGTAACAAATCATTTTTGAGTGGACCACTCCATTTTTATCATAGAGAAGATCTCATCAAATCTTTAATATCATGATAAACACAACCTCTTATTATTTATTTAAAACATTTATATATTTAATTTTATTATATAAACCATCCATTCTCACACATACACATATATATTAAAAATAAATTAGGAGTGTGTCGTTTCTAATATTTTTTGACATATATATTAAAAAATTCACTTAACATTAAATAAGCATGTGCACCTCACATGATGATTTCATGTCAACTCTAAAAAAAATAAGAGTGCATCTATCACAACGTCTTTTCTAGAATAAAGAAAGAGGAATGAGAGTGCATTATGCATGTGTAGTATTGCCAAAAATAAAATATAATTATTAAATTTAATATGTATGGTGTGTTGAAAATAATTCCAAAATAATAAAATATAATCATAAGTTATCACCTTGTTCTCATCTATAAGAAAAAAAATCAACAAATTTTGTGGTTGTCAAATATAAATAAATATTAACCATCTTTAATTTGTTTCTTAAATAATTTTTTAATATATATATATATATATATATATATATATATAACCTTTTATGGCCCAATCGTAACAATTTTATTTAAAAAAAAAATAGCATTTTAAAATGAATTTTAAACCATCAATAAAATTTAATTCAATTAAGATATCATTAATATATGATATGTAAATAGTTTCTTTTACAAAATTTATCAAAAAAAGTAGTCATTTTAAACAATAGATAATATTTTAATGACTCTTAGAATGTAAACTTCTAAAGTTAAAGAAAATTTTTCTAAGAAAAAATGTTTATAAAGCTTATTAAAAATGTATTTATTGGTAAAATCTCCTATAACAAAAGTCCAATAGATTACAGAAACAAGACAATATTTCATATTCATACTTTATTTAAAAAAAAAAAAAAGCTTTTAATGATCTCCATTACGTAAATAGATTATTGGGTTTATGTTAATATTCTTCCCATCACTTTTCTGCATTGTGTTGTCGGCTAAGTAGTTGGTTATACACGTGTTGGCATAATTACCGGTAACATAAATCAAACGTGTTCGCGTTCTCACCGGATGAAACAGGCTTCGCTGTATACTGAACAATAATGAATTGTAGCTAGGAGGATGGAAAGCGCAAGGCACGTGGGAAATTATTTTATATATTTTATTAATATAATAATAGCTTAAGATTTCTTTAATCAAAATATATTAAAACAGATGAATTATTATTTAACATATTTGTTTTTAGTTTCGTATAAATTACATAGCAACTATGAGCAGTGAGACTATTTTCCTTTATCACTTCTAACAGGGCATTTTAAGGTTGTTTAATTTTATTATATCATTATCATAGAAGATTAGGCATAACTAATGTTGCCATTACGAGTCATCAATTTTTATATTTAATATAATTATTAATGAAATAATATTTAAAAATAATAATTAAGTTTTTGCTATGTATTAAAAGTGGAGCCTACCCTAGATTGAACTATGATCTCTCTCTTCAATGATGGAAAAGACGAAGTAGCAAGATAAAACAAACAGTATGAGGCAAATGACAAAAAAAGGAAGTGTTATATAGGTCGTATTAGGTAAGACCAAAATACGTAAACCGATGTCGAAATTTCTGATAGAGATTAGGAATGTGCTAATACCATTCAACTAATTGTATTTTTTGAAAATACTTGAGAATTTACTTCTAAATAAGTATACAGTTTTTATACGCAATTACAAACTTTTAAAATGATTATTATAAAAATAAGCTACTTTTTTTTTATGTGATGTTATATCAATTTAATAAAGTGTTATAAAATACAATTTAATTGAACATTTGAAGATTTTTTTTTTTGTCTCTCGTATTATATAAGATTCAAACATCATTGCCTCCTCCGTGATTCAGGAAATATACAATTAGGTCATTGATGATGTAATTTTTTTATAATTGAGTTATGAAAGTTAGTTTATTTTCTTGTTGCAATTATTAAAGTTGGTTCATAATGCTTTAGACATTCAGAAACTAAAAATTGTTGATGATTTTTAATAAAATCAAGGGCCAACAAAAAACTATAAAATCAGCTATCTAATTGCATTTTTAATATAAATTTAATAGAAAAAATATAACAAAGTGAAAGGTCCAACTATTACTTTAATTTCATTAAAAGTCAGAAAAGAGTATCATCCATTTCTTATTTACAGGATTCATATTAGAAATAGTGTTTACTTTTTAAAGAACTAAATTTATTACGTTTCTTAAATAAATTATTTATAGACTAAAGTATATATAATAAGAAGAGAGAAGAATTATATGATATAAATAATTTAGAAAGTATAAATTTATTGTTATTAGAAATATTTAAGTATGATAAATTGTATAATTAAATCAGAAAAACTAGATTCAATGTTACAGACATTAGCGAATTGTAGTAATTTTTGTTGGTGATAATGTGATGCGATAAAATATAAATTTATGAAAGGAACAGTAAGAAAAGAAAATGGAAAATAGAAAGGAAGCATTATGCTTAACCAGGGTTAAGGTTAAGGGGAGGTGTGGTAGGTGGATTTGACCAGTCTGGGTTGGTGGGCGTCGTTGTTGTTGTTGTTTCCCTCTCAACAATATAACCCCCTCAGCCACGCATTTTCTTCTTCAGAGTCTCTCTCTCAACTTCCAACTACTTTGCATTCAACGCACCAACTTCCGAGACGAGAGACTCACCACACTCTTTCTTCCTTCCTGCGCTCAATTACTTCAACACATTCATCCACCTTGCCATCGCCATGCAAGATTCAAGCTCCATGAAGATTTCCCCTCTGGATCTCATGTCCGCCATGATCAAGGGCACGCTCGACCCCTCCAACATCTCCTCAACCAACGCATCCGCTGCCACCGTCTTTCTTGAGAACCGCCAGTTCTTCATGATCCTCACCACTTCCATCGCTGTACTCATCGGCTGCATCGTCGTCTTCGTATGGCGGAGATCTTCCGCCCCCAAGCCCAAGCCTCTAGAGCCTCCCAAGCGCCTCGTCGAGAAGCTTCCTGAGATTGAGCTCGACGACGGCACCAAGAAGGTCACCATCTTCTTCGGCACTCAGACCGGCACCGCCGAAGGCTTCGCCAAGGTAATCTCTCAATCTATCCATTTCAAAACTCGTTAACTGATTAATTAATCAATCAATCAATTACTTAATTAATTAATGGTCTCTGTCTCTTCTGAACCTCACTCGAAATTGAATTTCGCGTTACAACAGGCCGTAGCGGAAGAGGCCAAAGCGCGATACGAGAAGGCCACTTTCAGAGTCATCGATTTGGTACCATTATTACTGTCACTGCTATTCTATTTCCGTTTTGTTTGTTACTACCGTTTTATGCTTACGCGTTGTGGATTTTCCGAGCAGGATGATTACGCGGCCGATGACGAAGAGTACGAGGCAAGGTTCAAGAAGGAAACGCACGTTCTTTTCTTTTTAGCCACGTGAGTATTTTTGCCATTTTTTAAAATTTATTTGTTTATGATTTGTTTCTGTTCGTCTCTCTCTCTCCGCAGTGTAGTTTGAAATTTATTATCTTGTGGTGTCGTTGTAGATATGGTGATGGTGAGCCTACAGATAATGCGGCAAGGTTTTATAAATGGTTTATGGAGGTGAGTTTGATACTGACTCCGGTGGCATTATTGTTGAGTAAAATCATGGGATTATGTTTTGACTTTGAGTGTCACTCTGATTAGGGGGGTGAGAAAGGAGAAGGGTGGCTTAAGAATCTTCACTATGGTGTGTTTGGCCTCGGAAACAGGCAGTATGAGCACTTTAACAAGGTTTGCACTTAATTGCTACACTTTTTTTTTTCTGAGGTTTCAATTTGATTTTAACCACGGAGTTGCTGGTTGCTGTGGGAATTTAACGCAGGTGGCTATAGAAGTGGATGAATTGTTTGCTGAGCAAGGTATACTCTTCATTCCACTTTATCTCGATCAGTCCTCGATGAATTTCCATGTCAATTGGCAGGTTTAAATTTGATTGGTAAAGCTGTACAATCACTGTTGTTGGCGATTGACGTTTTAAATAATAGAAAAAACATTCTTTATAAAATACACATGGTTTTCAACAATTTCGTATTCTGCGCTTCTGTGTATCGTTTTCCAAAGGTTGAAATTCTTAAAAAGTTAACACTGTAATTGCATGGGCATTGCGCAATCTCTCCCCTTGCCTTATTTTTTATATGAATATTACTCTTGCATCTGGATCTCACATGAAGATCTCACTGGTGAATTATTTTTGAAGATATTCAAACGTAATAGGTGTATTAAATTATAGGGCTCCGCAATCCTAACACACTTTATTTTCTCTATTTTTTTCTCTTCACGTGATCATCAAACTTGACAAGGGATTGCAATCCCAAATCTTTATACTTAATAAGAATTCCGCTAATAATTAAACTTTGTTGGTTGATTAGTACCTTTGTGTTCATCTCCAGATTCAATGGTAATTAAATTAACGCACTAAATGAAGCGTTGAACATAAGTGGGTAATTTTTTTAATGAATTTGATTTCTGCTTGAGTTGTCATTTAACACTATTCATATAAATAAATACTCTACACAGGAAAGTTCATGCATTACTAGCTTAATTATATTATAGTTGTCAAATTTATGTTATTTACTTTTATTTTTTTCACTATGATAGTTCTACTTCTCACAATGCATATGATCTGACCTGTCTTTTGCCATTGAAGGAGGGAATCGTCTTTTGCGAGTGGGTCTTGGAGACGATGATCAATGTATTGAGGATGACTTTACTGCATGGTATTGAAATAATCAAGTTGACTTGAATATATTGGTGCACGAACATATTTTTATAGTCTTTCTCCTCCCCTAAATATGACAACTATTGCAGGAAAGAAGAACTGTGGCCAGCATTGGACCAACTGCTTAGAGATGAGGATGATACAACTGTCTCTACGCCTTATACTGCTGCTGTTTTGGAGTACCGGGTTGCTATTCATGATCCATTGGAAGCGTCTGTTGATGAAAAGAAGTGGCATAATGTAAATGGTCACGCCGTTGTGGATGCTCAACATCCAGTCAGGTACATTAAGATAGTTATTCAGTTGCAAACAAGCTAGGCCTTATAATCTGACTGACATAAATTCCTATGCGTGTGCAGGGCAAATGTGGCTGTGCGTAAGGAGCTTCACACTCCTGCATCTGATCGATCTTGTACTCATTTGGAATTTGAGATTTCAGGAACTGGAGTTGCGTAAGTATTTGCTTGTGAGAATAAACCTGCGGTGATACACACTTGTTTATATAATTTCCTACATTTTCCATGTTCTTATGCCTATTTCATTACACAGATATGAAACAGGGGACCATGTTGGTGTTTACTGTGAGAATTTGTCTGAAACTGTGGAAGAGGCATTAAGGTTAATAGGTTTGTCACCAGATACCTATTTCTCTATCCATGCTGATGATGAAGATGGGAAACCACTTAGCGGAAGCTCCTTGCCACCTCCATTCCCACCTTGTACTCTAAGAACTGCAATTGCACGATATGCGGATGTTTTGAGTTCACCCAAAAAGGTACTTCTTTTGGGTTTGATACACCCTTAATTTCAACCATATCTCTTTATCTTCTCGAGAGATTCACTTTATCTAACAGTTAATAATTCTTTGAATATATATTTCCAGTCTGTCTTGCTTGCCTTAGCTGCTCATGCATCTGATCCATCTGAAGCTGATCGTCTAAGGCATCTTGCCTCACCTGCCGGAAAGGTTTAATATATATATATATATTTTTTATTTTATACCATGGGGATTTAAAGTAACTATTTCTACCTATGTTTCTCATTTGTATACTAATTTTTTCTGCTTTTGTAGGATGAATATTCAGAGTGGGTGACTGCCTCTCAGAGAAGTCTCCTTGAGGTCATGGCTGAATTTCCATCAGCCAAACCTCCAATTGGTGTCTTTTTTGCGGCAGTTGCTCCTCGTCTGCAGCCAAGATTTTATTCAATCTCCTCATCTCCAAGGTTAATTTATTTTCATTGCATTGTATTACTGTCTCTATATGTGTAGGCATGTATGTGTCCTGTGAAGATGTTTAGCAACCAATTTTGCAATGTCTCGTGGTATCTTGATTTCTTAGCCAACCGTTTTAATCCTGAATTTCCCTTACATTAAGTCTGCGCCTGTTTTCATTGGTCTCAAAACTGCCAATGTAGTTTTCTATTCTCTATACTTCCTCAGTCAGGATATCATAGAAACTATGTTCTCGTACTTACAGTTTGGCTGTTTGCTGTAATTGTTAACAGAATGGCGCCAAACAGAATTCATGTTACTTGTGCATTAGTATGTGATAAAATGCCCACCGGAAGGATTCACAAAGGAGTGTGTTCTACGTGGATGAAGGTACTTATATTTGTTTCATAGATTATGGTTAAACTATTTAAGATTTGCGACTGTTTGTTTCTGTGACTAAGCTAAAGTGTTTATTTCTCCATTTAAAAAAAAAAACAAAAACTTACCACTTGGTTTGATGTCCAGAATTCTGTGCCATTGGAGAAAAGCACGGACTGCAGTTGGGCTCCTATCTTTGTTAGGACGTCCAACTTTAGACTACCTGCTGATAATAAAGTGCCTATAATCATGATTGGTCCTGGCACCGGATTGGCTCCTTTCAGGGGTTTCCTGCAGGTATATAATCTACTTGACATTTTACCTCCTAATTCTTTTTTCCATCCATCTATCTATTCCAATCATTTAGTTGGTTTTTTATATGCACCTCAGGAAAGATTAGCTCTGAAAGAAGAAGGAGCTGAACTTGGCCCCTCTGTTTTATTCTTTGGGTGCAGGAACAGTAAAATGGTGAGTTATGTTATGTTATGTATCATGGAGATTTATGAGTTAAATATAATTTAGATCATCTTACCAATATTTTTTTAATAATCTTATTAAAGGACTACATCTATGAAGACGAGTTGAATCACTTCATTAATACTGGCGCACTTTCTGAACTCATTGTTACCTTCTCACGGGAGGGACCTACCAAGGAATATGTGCAACATAAAATGATGGAGAAGGTACTTTTCTATTGAACGATTAATTAATTACGAACCAAAGATGTGTGCCTTCTCTTACTCAACGGTTCATGTGCCAGGCTTCCGAAATTTGGAGTATGGTATCTCAGGGAGCTTACATATATGTGTGCGGTGATGCCAAGGGCATGGCTAGGGATGTGCACCGCGCCCTTCACACGATTTTGCAAGAGCAGGTACATTTTTTGATATAAGAAGTATTGAATTCCCTTAAATTGATGCCATTGGTGATTGCGAATTTGGTGTCTTCTATTAATAGCTGCTTCTACAAGTGGCGATTTTTTTTATTGGGTTTGAAGCGGTGGACATAATACCAAATATCTTTGTTACCTAGAGCATATAGATATTATGTCTCTTTTAGAGATTGTCTCTTCCGGGACGGCACAAGGATTTGTCTTGTGTGAATATAATAAAAGCAAAATTCAAGTTTTCTTGTGCCCTAATCAAGTTTTCTTGTATATCAGGGTTCTCTGGATAGTTCCCAGGCCGAGAGCATGGTAAAGAATTTACAAACAACTGGCAGGTATTTGCGCGATGTATGGTGATCACGATATCTGAATGCAAGCCGTGGGGCGACAAAGATAATAATAAAAGCTTGCGTAAACGTAGAGTTGTGGCTATAAGATATTATTGAAAGGGCCTTATTTGCGCCAGCTTTCATCAGTGCCCTCAAAATTGAGGGGGTCCCTGTTGCCACCACAACATTTCCTACAATTCTTTTTTTTTTTTATTATATTTTCTAATGGATTCTTTTTGGTTCCTGTAATTTATATACTGTTTATAGTAGTAGACTATGTATGAAGTGTTTACTCTAGCTTTCTTGTAATGTATGATGAACCTGAAAGAAAGGTTCTCAGACGCAGACAATTCCATGTATTGTATCGTATGAACTATTGAAATGTTTGGAGGTAAATAAATTATTTTGTGCAACTGTTATTAGATTTAAATGTCCCAAAAAGCAATAATCTCACATAATTCACAATTGGATCCTTCTCAGTTTTCATTTCCCAATTCAGGATTTCTTTTGGAACTCTTATACTTTTTTATTTCTTTTTTATAATTAACTATTTTTTATATAAAAATGTAATTTTCCGATTGAGTAATTTGGTCCTTTTAATTTCTGAATTACATAATTTAAAATTTGATTTTTTTACATAATGTACTATGAATTACATGACTTAGAAATAATTTTTTTGCATGAAAAATGTTTTTGAATTGTATATTTTAAAATGTTTGTTTTTTACTCATGAATTATAAAAGAATTACTTTCTACATAAGGAAAAATTCAGGTTATATAATTTGAATATCATTTATTTCATAAAAGAATACATTCGACTTGTGTATAATCTAGAGACGTAAGAATCCGAGAGTCACTTTTATATTATATAATCTAAAAGTCATTCTTTTCATTAAAATGTAATATGGAATAGGATACGTGTTTTCTTACTTTATTTATATGGATTTATGGAGTTCAAGTGAATCAACCCGACTTATATAAGTTGAGTCATTATGGATTAAGTAAAAAACGACTGAGTTTAACTTGATTTATTTTTTTTAAGCTAAATATTTTGTAATTTGATAGTAAATTAGTGGATTGATCCATTAAAAAATGTTTTGCTCTTTTAAATTCTTTTATATCTTTATTATATCAGTAGATTGATTAAACTCATTATTATAATAAAATAACTTATCTTTTATTTTTTCATTTTTTTTCTTAGTAAAATATTTATGTAATGTCAATAATGTGAATTGACTAATAAATAAATTAAATATCTAAATTGTTCAAACATTATTTCAACATCATTTTAGTATTTAAAAAGATCAAATTATATTACAAAACTATAAGTATTAAATAATTCTAATAAAGAAACTTGTTAAAAATGGTAAAGAACTAGCAATGGATTATGGATTAAACCACTTTTACCTTGACTTGAACTTATTTAATTTGTAAATTAAGTGAGTTAGGTCTAATTTGATCCATATTTTGAAAATGTTAAAATCCTTATTTGATTTTCATATTCGTTTCAATTATTCAATTGATTTTCTTATTTTTTTTTATTGATTGAGTTCTAACTTTTGTTATAACGATTCAATTAAGTCATTTTCGTTATATTCGCATTAACACCTTCATACATGTCATATGTTAGTTCATAGTATTTTTATTTTATTTTTATTTTTATTTTCAAGATTTTTTTGTCATTTACCAAATTATTATTGTGTCACATGATAGTATTAATGTTACATATCAATATCAATGTTATATATCAATATCACATGTTAGTGCTAGTGACATATTACAGTGTTTTGTATTTAATTTAGTCACAATATTTGAAATTTTAACTCAATTTAGTTTCAATTTTTCAAAATGGAACAATTTTGTTTTTGTATAAAATTGGATTAATTTAGTAATTAATGTTAATTACAACTTATATATACATATGTTACAATAATTTTTAAAAAATTATATATCAAATCACTCAGCTAAAATATTTAAATTAATTTAATTTCAACAAAAAAAAATCATATTTTAAACTTAGAAAAATATAAATATAAATAAGCTAACAAAGATGTAAAATATATTAAGTTAAAATATGTAAATGTATTTGTTAAATGTTTTAAATAAATTAACAAAAGAAAATATAAAATTAATTTGAATATTTAGATGGAGTGATTTGATTAATAAATTTTAAAAAATTATATTAATATGTATATATAAATTGTAGTTACCCTTTATTATTAATTTGGTTTAATTTTAGAAAAAACATCATTTAATTTTAAAATAAATAAAATTGAAACTTAATTATAAGAACTAAATTATAAGAACTAAATTAGATACATGACACGTTACAATTACACATAACACTGTAAAACAATTTGACACCTCACAAAAATCCTTAAAAAGAGAAAGTTAAAAAAAATAAAACACTGATGTGCTAAAACAAAATTAATCTCAATCTAACAAAGAAACCTAATTAAAAAGTTTAAAAAAAATTAGAACTTAAGTAAATCAAAATAAAATAAGAGGATAAATTAAGTAATTGAAAAAATACAATGACCTAAGAATTTTAACCTTTGAAAAAAAACAACTTTTTTCAATCCAATTTAACTCAAACCTTCATAAATCGGGTTAAATCTCGGTTTCAAAATTATTTTAACATATCTAATATTAAATAAAAAAATATTAAAAGTGAATTCTACATAATGATTACTTTTATGAATTTTCTATGATTAAAATTAAAATTTGATTCCAACAAATCACATAATAGAAGTTACAATGTTAAAGAAGTGAAATTTCGATATCCATTAAAGAATAAAATATTCTTCATCACTCAATTTTATTCTTTTTCAAATATTATCTCTCACGATGTTTAGTATTATTTTTATTCATACTTGAATTGTTATAAAATAATCTATTAATAAGTATGAATAGTATTGAACATTATTTAATATATACAACCTATCCTTTGAGATTTCACATGCCATTTGAACGTCACTTAAATGATATGCCATATTTTGAGCCATATCGACCTACTAAATAGAACATACATAATAAAAATAAAGTGAGTTACCCGTTTAATTTATAACTCGTAATAGGTCTTCAAATTTTTTTATTCATTAATTAATAAATAATAAATAAGTTAGATTAATTGATTTGAACTAAATTGAACGACTTTTTTTTACAGCACTTATATCATTTACTCACCCATCTAACAAAATTGATAAAAAAAATATAGGTAATAATTAACTCCTTTAATAGTATGCCTATAAACTGATATCTGCTTTTCTTATTTTTGGAAATCTTACCTTAACAATATTTATTCTTTCTATACATAAAATTTCCTAGAACTAACAACTTATTGTGCTACACAGCTTGATTAACTAAATTTTATTCTTACCATAATTTTGTTTGTATGTGTAATATGATGTCACAACAAAATATCATGATTATCTTCTTACAGAAAGTTAAAAGAAACTTTACGAGTGAGATAAAATTATAATAAAATAGAAAATAAATAATTATATCCTATTTATAGATTTTTTTTACTTTTATTTATTTAAAATTATATTTAGTAATAATGGTGGAGAAACAATTTGTGATTGTTAGCTTCCACAGCAATAATGATCAGAATTAATGGTGCAGTTGATGCAGTGATGTAACATAAGCACTAAACCATATTTAATTTAGTTAAAAAAATTCATAAAAAATTTAAACTCTTTCTCATTATGCTTCTATCCATCAATGCTATATAGTCTTTTCCTTGTTAATATGAAGAGAAGAAACACAATAATGTTAAGTAGTTTTAGCATTTGAGATAGAGAACAGTAGAAATGCTAAAAGAAAAATCTTCTTTTACCACAAAATAAGAGTTAATTAATCTTGTATTGCCTATTTACTTAGGCAAAACATTTTTCTTATATAAAAATATAATTGCACAAACATTTTTTACATAACTAACACTTTGATTCATATAAATAGAGAGATGTGGTAATTGTTTTATATACAATTATGTAGTTATAGAAAATAAAATACTTTGTCCTGTTTATTCCATCAAATCAAAATAACATTTAATGTGAATTTAATTCAATTTTGTTTTTATACAAAGTAAGACTAAACTAAGGAACACCATATTAAAATGAAAGATTAGGATTGTCCACTGAATTTGGTCATATAGAGTGCTTAGACCTACTTCCTATTTATAACTAATAAGATTATAAATTGAATAATAACTTATATTTCTATGGATTTGGTAAAATATAAAATTATGAATATTATTTCATTTAAAATATATAAACATATCTTTTTTTATATAATATTCTTGGGATTATAGAAATTTTTACTTTTATTTATTTATTATTATTAATCAGTTTAAAATTAATTATAAGAGATCTTCGCTCATGTTTAAAATTGTTATAAAAGTTTTATTTTTATTTATTTATTTTTTAATTTTATTTAATTATTACTTTTTAAAGTTTAAAATATCATTAATTAAAATATGAGAGATGATATCACATCACATTATTTGTAATGTATGAAAAGATGCGGAAGTTGGTAGAGAATTTTGTGATGCATGAAGCATGTGGCTACCCAACTTTAAACTGCGTTTATTTGTAAGCATGAATTTGAGAAAATGTGATTGAATTGAATTAAAAGTAAAGTTTGTCAACTTTATTAAAGTTGTGAAAAATTTTATAAATATAATAAAATAAAAAAGTATTTTAATAGATTAAAATGTTAAATTAATATATTTTTTTATAATTAAAATTAATATATTACTATTATTATTATTGTATTTTTTTTTCAATAGTAATCACAGAAGTACTTCTTTTCCATACTTTTTTTTATTATTTTGAGAGAATATTTTAAATATTTGCAAATTGATCCACTATCAGAATAAATTAGTAGAAGTGAACATTCCCTAACCATTTGAGTGCACATGCTAAAAATTTCACCCACACAACACAAATTGTGGGTCCACATTAGGAAGTTGTTATTGGTCTTAATCTTCACCTAACCATGATTTATCGGATTTTTCTCTTTTATTTTAGTTCTTGATAAATTTTTATGCAAAACCAATTAAGCCACAATTACCAAACATTACAATTTTTTTGTTTTTTATGCAGACGTAGATAGGTTAATTATCAATAAGTAATAGTTTTTTTTAAACATTTCTATTATTTATTATCAATTCACCTAACTTTCTAATTTTCTTCTTTCACACAAAAACAGTGAGTAATACCATGTTTGACTCTAAATAACTTTTTAGGTGTACATATAAATGATGTTGAATATTATTTATGGAAACAGTTATACTAAATAATCTAACATTTTCAAGGAATACATTACACTAAAGTGTTACAAATGTAAATATTAATATCATTCATTTTGAGTGGATATAATGAAGACGTTGTCAATACATAAAATACCAGACAATTTTTTAAAATTAAAATTACAAAATAAATAAGAAAAAATATTGATTTCTTCGAAGAATTATGATTGATATTTGTTTAATAAAATAAAAGTGAATAAACTTTGATAAATTTAATACATAATGTATTCGATCAATTGTAGTGTGAGAAAAGTTTATAAAAACTGGATTTAAAACAATCGTATAAAAGGAAACTTGTAAATCAATTTAGCACAATATAAATATTGTTAAAAACATACTCTTAAATAAATTTATGAATGTAGTTACTCTTAAATAAGTTTCAAGTTACATTTTCGACCCCCTTTTTTGTTATGTTACCATTCATTTTTTTTTTCAATTGAGTAGCGTTAATCTTTAAAATATGCTCTTTTTTTTTGTATTTCTAATATTTGTTTGTCATAACAATCAATACGTTTTTGCATTATTTAATGATATATCATGCTAATATTAACAATGAAAGAAATTTAATATTAAACTTAACAAAAGAAAAATTATTAACTTATATGAACACGATTTTAAGAAAAAAATATCACATACTTAAAAGAAAAAATTGATCATCAAAAACTTATTCAAGCCATATAAATATAAAAGTTTTTTTTGTAAATGGAGTCAGTTTCTTATATCAAATATGGTTTAAATCAATTAAAACAATCCGATTTTTCAAGGTTTTTTTTTATCAGTTTAGTTTTCTCCGTTCATATGGTTTTTGAAATCAATATTTTCAGTTGTCATAAATATTTTCGGCTAATAAACACTTCTACAATGAGATTCAATTTTTCTTTCAGGAGAAAAAGGGAAGTGATTGGCATTAGTTGACATTTATGATGCCCAATTTTTCCATTCAAAAGAAAAATGTAATTGATCAAAGTCGTATATTCATACTTTAAGTCTTTTGTTCGAGGACCATAATGAAAGAGGGTCCAAACTTATGAACTACATAATATTAAATTGTAATTTCAGAGAACAGAATCAAATCCAGTTACATCTTAGGAACAAATATGACATCATCATCTTTAAATTTGAAAATTCATGATTTTAACACCATAAATACTGTAATTCACTTTGACTTATTATTATTGTATATATAATAATGTATTATGTATGAACTCCCTTAATGCCAGTCAACAAACAATGTCAGCTTTTTCTACAATAATAAGAATAAATTAGTCATTTTGCCGATAACGAGCTGAATGATTCTATAAAATCTAAGCCCAGTCCTTTACTCGTATTTTAATAGTATGAAAAGCATGGAGCAGTAACCGATTGATGTAGAATCACCTAAAGGATTGCTAACAATTGCACATAAGCACCCCAATATTCACGAGGGTGTCATCATTGATTTAAAAGTATAACTACAAAAACATATGTTAGTTCTGTTTCGCATCACAATTAGTATTTCTATCAATCTAGTCTTCTGCTGCATCTTCGATTTCTTCATCCTCTGGAACTCCTCGAAGGTAGAGAACATTGTTACATCTAGAAATACAAACAATGAGATAAGAGAAAGTTTACAAGAAATAAACATTAAGAGACAAAGAGAACAAGTTTTGATGGGACAAAGAACATTAGGAGCAAAACCGAAGATTGATGGAACAAAGAGAACATTAAGAGCAAAAACGAAGATTGATGAGAATAAAAGAACAAGTTTACAAGAAATAACTGAAAATATGAGAATGAAACATGGAAGATTAAAAAAAAAGAACTAGCAAACTGCAGCATTGATTGCATGAGAGAGTTACCCGAGGGTCACACAGTGATTGTTAGTAATTTGGTCCATCTCATAGGACTTGGGCTTGACCCACGTGAATTGGGACAAAAAAAGTCCGAAGGACTAAAATGTTTTTATTGTAAAAGCCCATAGGACAAAAATATCCACAAGACCTTATGGCTTACGGTCAGGTAAGGAACCTTTCTTTTTAACATGAAAAAAATATAATAATAAATTATTATCATTACAGTTTGTCTATTTAACAAAAATCAAGACTAACAGAGATTAAGTGTAACTGAGAAACAGCATAGACAAGGTTTATCCGCTGCTTCCAATTTAGCCTCATTGTTCTTGTAAACATTTAGAAAACATATTAATAACTCAAATAGTAGTCCTTCAGAAGGACAAAAGAAAATAAATAACAAAAGCTGCAACCAATCATCAAATATGTTTGAGATATAATTATTTTCCTTACCCAATGGAACTAAGCAGTTATGATTCCTGATATCTTTGAACATTAAAAAACAAAAAGATTTTGTGCCTCTGGCAATTTATAGAGAAGAGAGCATTCTATCAGCAGAACTAAACTAATCAATCAAGAGACTCCTATAGATAATTTTAAGCAATCACGGACCACTAATAAAAAAATGGGCCTAATTGCAACAACCCTCCCACAACATTGAATTTTGTAATTAAAATTTGAAACACAGAAATTGTAGAACTGTAATAGCAAAGTGGTGAAAAGTAGATTCGAAGATTTAAATAAAGATTGATTGTGTGGTGAACGTAATACATGACTTCATCCTTTTTCTTCTGAAAAGTTTGTGTATCTAATGTCAACTTATTGGATATTAGAGGCAATAATGTTAGCAGGTTTGGCTTTTAAAAGGAAATGGCAGAACAAGGGAAAAGCATAAAACAAACCATATGACAAGCCAAACATAGTTACAGGGGCTAATCAAAGAAAGAAGAAAACTTACAAGAACATAAAGAGAATTGTATATTGTTATTATTAAAGTCTAAATATGATATGAAAACGTAAAGTGATTTTGCATGCTGATGAACAGAAACAAGACGAGGTAGAATTTGACGAACCCTATAAGGCAAGGATCAGATGGATTGGGGCAATAGGTCAAGGAAAAATGGTCGTTGAGGTGAACCTTGCACTTTTTCTAACAAAGCCTTATGTAATAGCACAACACAAAAACCACTAGGCATAAAGAAAAGTTAATGTGGAATTTACCTGATTAAAATTTCTCCCAAATTTCCAGTAAATTGTCCCTCAATGTACTCCTCAGTGTTTGCCAGCTACAGAGAGATTCAGATATTAAGAGATTAAAAAATATATATATCAACTAAGACAAGAGGCTGAAAATATTATTATTGTACGGGAACAAAAACCTCAGAATTTAACTTAAATATATACCTGCAAGTTCATATACGAATCAACAGAAACGAGATACCCTGAAAAAAAAAAACATTGAAGACATGATAAACAAAATGAAATCCATGCAGTATTTGACGGCCTAAGGAATAAACACTGAAACGAAGCGCTTAGCAGTGAAATAACAGTAGAGAAAATTATCACTAACAAAGCAACATACCCTTGTACTCCATTCCCCACTTGAGTTTCACAATTACTGGCTTCCCAGTCAAATTATTCAAGAAAGGCTTGGGATTAACTGGTACAGTCTGCAAAACACGAAGTAAAAAAGAAACTTAAACAAATTAGAAAATAAGGCACAGTCAATCACACACTGTGATCTTCTATACTCAAACAACATTGGCTTAGTGCCAGAAGCAGAGGGAAAATCGGAAACGCTCAGTTATGGAGATGCGGGATATGTTAATGAAATGCATGGAAGATGATGAACGAGAGAGGGAGTAAGAAGAAGGTACTCACAGCCATAGTAGAATGTTATGCTATGCTCTACGAGATCGTAACTGAAACCTGGTACTATGAAGCTGCGAGGGCACAAACTGGTAACTAGGGTTTTGAACACCGGGCCAGCGAAGTGTAAAACGAAATTGAGATTCAGGCCCTTTTAACAGCCCACTGGGCTTATGTATGATCTTTCACTAAAGTGTCCTTTTTTTTTTCTCACATTGGAGTACGTAGAATTTAAATCCTAAGATGCGTGTTTGCAAAATAAGTTTTTGTGTTTGTAATAAAGTTTGTAACAAAACATCCCGAATAACAAAATGTTTTCTTGCATCTATAAACTTATAATATAGTAATTACTTTTTTTAGCATTTTGTTAAAGTTCATACACACTTCTTGTTTGTAAAAAAGTTCACTATTACGTCCTATTTTTAAACGGAAGGGTTAATAGGATAACTCAAATTGGAAATGTAAATTCACACAAATTATGAAATTTTAATAGCATAAAATATGGACTTTTCAAGAAATAAACAATATCATTTGTCGGGGTAAAACAACCTTGAACTCGACACCAATATATCATGGATAATAAATAACAATATCAACATAAGTTAATATTGCACGTCACAATTGCAATTATAAATGTCAGAATTCCCACACTATAATGATATTTCACAGCTTATATAGTAATTAACATATAACTATTTAATAATCAATCAAAATTTACAATTTGTTTTTTTATATGAAATAAAAAATCCATATGCAAAAATGGCCCTGAATCAAAATTTAGTTCATATAATTGTAATTTGCTTCAAAAAAGTGGACTGTTCCAATCAATTTTTAGATCCTATTATTTTGTACTATTATGTGTAGATAAAATATACTTGCTACCTCGCTGGTAGTTCTTATGAATCATTCTGACTAAATACATCAAATATCTTGTTATCACATTTCACTTGAATCACAAACACATCAAATCTCTTATAACATTGTTACATTACAATACTTTAGAACTCATAAACAATTACGTAAACTAGTATTCAATCACAAGAATTTTCAGTAACACTATTATTTAACAAAACCAACGTTATCCTTCAACTAATCTATGTAAAAAAAATAAAGAAATAAAACATGAACGTTCCAAGTCAAAGAACTAAATTTAGAATTTTAGAATAATAGAATAATAGAATAGATAATGTTTGAAAATAAAATCAATTTATAATGTATTAGTAAATAAAACCTCACTGTATAAATTAATTTTGTGAAATTAAATTGAAATTTAAAGTTAATTTTTTTAACATAATATGAGAATGAGAATGATGAGTTAAACTTTATTTTAACATTAAAATTCATATAAGAAAATTAATGACCCAACAACTATATGTTTTTATTTTTCAATATGACCATTAAAATACGATTTAACATTCTATATTCACTATTTTCACACGGTACGATAATGACACGAGTAGCTATTGAATGTATGTTTTATACATACATATCATCGTAGGTGTGAACTTTAATTTCTCTTATATATTTATTAAATTATATTTCACCTGAACATTATTCATGGCTGAATTTGCATCAGTCTAATTTATGTGATCGAATCGTGTATAAAATTCTGCACAAAAACTCTTCCCATGAATTGTAGAATTGTAATAGAAAAATATGCCTTTAGAAATCGTATTCCCACTGACAATGCAGTAGAGATTGGGTTGGGTCTTCCTATAATCCTAACAATGCATCAGATCTATAAAATTTATAAAAATTTGATTAATTAATTTATTTTTTAATAATTATTAATACAAATTTTAACTATGTATTAATAATTATTATAATATTAATTATGTCTTAAATCTGTTAAAGCAACGAATCCAGTGTCTCTGCAGAGACAAGTGACACAAACTCCGCTTAACATCGAATCTCAAAGTTAGGAATTTATGATCCCAAGTTGCATCAGAAGAGGTTGCTTGCGTAGTTGATAAAGCCAATTGTCACCTCAAAATCGAAACTTGTGCTCCTATGTGGTTTTGGTGCCCGCCAACAAATTTTCAAAATACTCAATATGGAAAATATCAATCTAATCGCTGCATCCTTACAATGATGATTACTGTTTCATGTGAGAGCCAGTGAGTTAACTGTGTAACTTAGAATAATTAAAACAATACCTGTTATTTATTGAATTCTTTTCTTTAACATGACAAATTTTGCTAGCTATATGCTTAGCATTGAAGTTTGAAGGCAAGTCTCCATCTTGCTAAAATAATACTTAATCAAATCAGACTTTCTCATTTTTCACTTAAAAGTGATTAAGGTCAACAAAATCATACTAATCCTTGGAACTTGGCCCTTCCAATTTTACATTATAGGTTGATGCTATTTAATGAAACAGTAGGGTGAAATTTTTTGTAACTAAAAGTGAATTTATAGAGTAAACAAATTCTGCCATTTCATCAATTTTCGTGCTACATATATGCATTCAAAGTGATTATATACTAATTCTATGTTTCTGTTTCAAAGGTTTCAGTGACGGAGCAAATTGAACTCAAAACTTGGGTTCTTCAATGTAGCAAACCGTTCAGCTACCGTAGCGCGGTCGTCTCCACTGCTCGTGCACACTGCAACTTTCAATATTGTTTTAATCTTTCTTTAGGAATCTCGTGGGCATAGCCAAGCTTGCTTTTTGTCGACACATTAAAATAATTTTTTGTGGTCATCCCCATAAAAGTTGTATTACTGTAATTCATCTTGACAACAAGATCTACCATAAATGTAGATGCAACACTAATATTTTAATACTCCTCAATTGTGTTGAGATGAACTTAATAATCTATGGTAACACCGTCTTTTGCAATCACAAGCAAACATCCCCACCCTTTTTTCTATCACGTACACCACTCATTTGTCTAACTTAATTCTCTCTAGTGACTTATGAAGAAAAGACGTACATAACAGTAACAATTTACTTAAGTGGGAAAATTGAAAGCAAGAATTTCAGTCCAACAGACATTATTAGAAGTTATTATTAAGGGTGTTTTAAATGGGTTAAATTAGATTTAAAATCAGCTTAAAGTATTTTATACTATTTTTAACCCGGATTTAAAAAATGAGATATTTTGACAGGAAGAAATTAAGAGGTAAGGGACTCTAATAAATGGTCTTGAAAAGGGAAAACTACGCCACGAGGCTGGGGTGGGTTCTAGACACCTATCTGACCTCTCCCGACATTCGTGCTATCTTGCATTTCTATATATTTCATTTTTCAATAACACTTCATCAGATTTGATCACCTCCTCTTTATGATCTGAACTTGTACCAAACTCCATTATTTAAGTTAACTCTTTTCACTTTTGATCTACTCTATTAAGGCCTTCATTTCTACCTCCCATGCTGCATTAACACCCAACCATTTGCAGTCTTTTCGAGCATACAAATAATATATTGTAGCACCATCTTTTTTCTTTCATAAACTTTAATAATAAGTTTCTGATACAATGAACAGCTTTGACCCCCAAAGACAAGACTTGTTGAAACAGAGATGGCAAGAGAGAAGACAGATCACTGGCGCAGCTTCAACTTCCTCTTCTTTGGCTTTCAATGTCGGTAACACCACCACCACCACCAATTCTAACAACAAATTCCAAGGCTTTCCTGGGCTTGAAGACGATGATCTTGTCTCCACCGTGGTTCCCGCTGTAACAGTTGTGCTAGAGGGTCGTTCCATCTGCCAGCGCATCAGCCTCCATAACCATGGTAGCTACCAAAGTCTGGCCAAAGCCCTACGCGAAATGTTTGTGGAAAACGCTGGAGACAGTGATGATTTTGATCTTTCCAATGTGATTCCTGGCTACCTTATTGCCTATGAAGACATGGAGAACGATCTTCTTCTAGTCGGTGACCTTAGTTGGAAGTAAGCACAGCTCTAACGTTCAATATTTATTAATATTATTGCTACCCTTGTACTACTTCTTCTCTTCCTTAGTTATGTTTTTTATACAATTACCTTTCATAGTTATTAATACTATATATATGTAGGCCACATAAGGAAAACGAACATTTCTTTTTGAACAGTTTTTAGATGATGCTGTTTATGTTGTGTACAAGTTATTATAATTAAAATTTTATCTCAGTTTTTTTCATGATAGATATTTCCATTAAAAACTATGCAGATTGCTGGAAAAATAACAAGAAAGTATATAAACTCATCCATGCTTATTATAATTATTATGCAGCAACTAATTTCATATGTGTATTATTAATTAGGGATTTTGTACGTGTGGCAAAGAGAATTCGTATAATTCCAACCAAGGCTAACTCAAGAAAAGGTTCAACAGGAGCAGCATAAGCGATGATAACCTGCGACTATGGTACATGGGGGATGATGTTTTGAGCATGTATAGGAAAAAAACATAGAAACTAATGAAATAAATTGGACTTCAAGTAGAAAATGTGTTTTAAGATCAGGAACGTGAGATAATGTATGTTAGCAAGAAATGCTGCTGGAAGTACATGTAAAGTCTTTGTGTTCTTGTAGGAGTAAAAGCCCCTGTTAGCAATTCATGGTATCATAGACTACAACTACTCTTCATTCTTAGCACTGAAAAAAATATATTTTGGCTCCATAAATTCGTGCGAGTGTAGGTTTTCATGAAACTATTTTAATTTTTTTACATAAACACAAGAATGATATGTGGGTTTTTTTTACAAATCAGGATCAATTACAATCCAAAATTACATATTTGAGCCTCATTTTAAAAAAATTACAAAAAAAAGAGGCTGAATCATACTTACTCGACACAATTTCCTTTTATAAAAATTGTCATAGGAATGAACACTTATGACCTTTTGAGTTTAAGTGGTGTAAGGATATGACAATTTTAATAAAAATGTTAAAATCATAAAATTGAACTGTGACTTTAACTTAATTAATTATGCTTAATCAAAGTGTGTCTGGAGAAAATGTGGTAAAACTAAAGTCATAGAGGGTTCAAGCAACTTTTTTTTTTTGTAATTTCATATTTTTAATATTTCGATGAATAATTTATATATTACTAAAATTATATAATGATGTTTTCACAATAAATTGATTAGTAAATTAAAATTGAAAATATACATATTTTTTTATTGAGGTAAATAAATTTTGTAAATATAGTTTTAATAATAAAATTATCTAAAATTTTAAAATAAAAACTATGTTTTTTTTAAAATAAAAAAACATAACAAATTTTACGTATTAAAAGAAATAAAGAAACAACATTTTTAGTTCATTAATTAAATTTTTAACAAATATTACAAAATAAAAAGTATATAAATGTTATATGATTGTATAATAATTTAAGAAAAGATAAACCATTATTATTAAGATAAAGTTTAAAATTAAAAGATGTGTTTATATAAAAATATAAAAGACACATAAAAATTATAAACTTTAGAATATATAAGTAATAAAGAATAAAAAAAAGTCAATACAATTTCTACAAGTTAAAATAAAAAAAATAAAATTGTAAGTAGAAGTTGTTAATACAAAATATGACTTTGGTATAAAAAAAGTTGAAGTCTACTTTTATAATATGACTTTATTATAAATAGAAGAAAAATCATCACACACTTTAATGATTTTGTTCAACAACATTGGAATAAGTTGTTTTAAACTTTCCACGACTTCAGTTGATTAAGTTGACTTCAATTTTATCATATTTTCTTCAAGATAATATGTTATTTGCCTGACTTTGATTAAGTAATTAATTGAGTTGAAGTTATTATTTAAACTTTAACATTCATATATTTGCATAATTCAAGCTTCAAAGGTTAAAAGTGGTTTATCTTAATAATATTTTCTTTATAATAAAGTCATGTTAAATAAGGATAACTTGTTCTTTTTCATATTTTTTAAAACGAAACTCAAGTAGGTAATTTTAGAATGTAATTGATTCTGATTTACAAAATATATTGTGTGTGTAAAATTTGATATAATTAACCTTTTTAACCTGATGTTAATTACTGAATACTTGTTTATAATTATATTTGATTTTATTTTTCGTTTTAAAATCTAAACAAGACATTTTTTGAAAACAAGTTTACAAACCATAAAAACTGGTAAATAAATTATAATGAATAGTAATTTTAGGCGCCAAAAATGCATCGTTAAACTCAATTTAACACTACTACTCAGTTAACATGTATCATTCAACTTTGGTATTCTATTCCATCCTTGCATAGGTTACTAAGTTAAGGTGTGTATATAACAAGTCAGATGTATAATTTTATTATAGTATGAGTTTGAGGTTAATTTAATCTCATCAAATTTGATGAATGATTTTCATCATATTTTGTTCTACTTTATGAGAACAATGTTTTTTGAACATTTTATTAAACTGAACACTTGATCAAGATTTGTCACTTTTCACAATTTCTATGTTTTACTATAATTCTCTTTTATGTTTCTCACTAGGTGTCGATTATAGGTTTGTGGACATTCAATAATCACTTTTGCTATATTGTTATCTGTTGCAATTGCTCCCATAGAGGATAAAGTAACTTTAAATTCAAACGGTAAAATGGCAGCTAAAGAGAATTAAGACACTGGCTTTTTGTTTAATTAATTTTTGGTATTAATTAAACATTTAACTAATAAAGCTAGTTGATGAGGACCAACCTCATGATCAGCCAAAAAAGACTACACATATATTAAACTGTTGAAGAATTGATTGGGGCCAAACGGCGTACGAGAAAATTTTAGGTTGCTTAGTTTGTTCTTCATTTTGCTAAAAAGAAGACGCAATATATGACAAAATTTAGAAAAAGAGAAAAAAAGTTCCATTAACTTATGCATAAACTAATTTTATTTCATGATTTTTTTTTTTCTTAAAAGTGCTTTGGTAATTTCCAGATATTATTAAACTCCTCAGATGCAATCAATTTTTCTAAGACTTAATGTTCATAGAAAAAAAAAATATATATATATATATAAAGTAAAATAAGTTTTTCAATAAAATTTAATATAAAAAATCTTCTTAGTTTCTCCAACAACAAAAAATTAATAGTTAAGACATTCATTATTATTTTTAACTCTTAAAATTACTTTATTTTCCCTTATTATATTTTTCTTATGTGAGAGTTCATTGAAAGTTTGTGGACACAAATTCTTTGTATTTATCGACCTGGTTGAAATGAATATTGGTAGCCTTTTCTGAAATCATCTTTCATTGTTTGCATATGGCATTCACGTGCAATGGGACAAGTATAAAGATGGACATTGTCAGTTTCATGAAAGTAAAATGTGGAAATTCCTTACACATTGAGTTAGTCAGTAACATAATTTAGTGTGCAACTGTTTTCTCTTTGCAATTATAGTTTCCCGTATTAACAATTATAGTGACAATGAAATTTCAATCAATTTTTTTAAAGTATTTGTAATTTTTTATACTTTTAATGATTTACTGTGAATATTTGAACCGATACATAAATGTGTAGTGATATAAATAGGACAAAGTTTTAAAAACTACATCCACTTGTTGTCATCTCTAATTAATAATAGTGTGAAGGCAAGCAAGGAAAATATAACGTCACCGTCAAGTTGATTTTGACAATGAAACAACAAGGGAGAAGTACTCGTTCTAAATAAACCGAATCAATCACGTTTTGCGCTTCATGTCAAATATGCAAATTATATCGACTTTCACGATCTCACAAATCGATATTGATTTAGTAATTCACACAGAACAACAACATAAAGGTTCTATAATCTATGAGAATATGGATTAATTACCCGTCATTTAGTTGTACAAAACAAATGCAGCCTTTTCTGTTCGCTGTAAAAATGGACGGCAAGTAAGAGAAAACTAAGTTCAGCTAGCTAGCTAGCATTATCTTCAAAAGGAGGTAAAGCCCACTCAATAGGGTTGAAATCCAACAGTGAGTTCAAAACTTGGTCTGCTGCATCGTGAAATGATTTGTCCAGCCTTGGATCAGGGACCATAACAACAGACCTGCATGATACGTAACCGGAAAAGATTAACAAATTGAAAATAATGTTATAATTGGACAAAGTATTCATGTCTAATCATAATAACATGCAACTAATGGATAAGAAATGAGTCATAAGAAATTGGAACGTGTAAATAACACATCATTTGGTGTTATGAGGGACCACATGTAGAGTCTGGTCACTAATGATTTACAATTTTCAAATCATATTATTTAATTGCTCAACACAGTCAGACTGATGGCTCTGTTATTGTGAGGAAAGTTATAAGATCCAAAACTATGTTGTGAATTAGCTCCAGTTTTGAGTTTTCTAACATCTCTATGCTAATTTCTATCTATCAGTGAACCAAAACAGTGCGAGAGATTTTTAGGGGGAAAATCAATCACCCTTGAATTGGAGGATAGCCATAGTCTATAACCTACTAAATGTTAAATTTTATAGAAAAAAATAAACCTAGAGGTTGCATAAATGGTAGGAATATCATTTTATTAACAGGAAAATTGTGACAAGCATTCATGCTTCGCTGACTATTTTGCTTGTAAAACATTATCAACTGCCACTCGCGTTTAATTAACATTCAAACTTAGCTATCACAAGAACATGAAAGACAGTGGAATCTGTTAACCAGCTTCCGATATTCATATGCCATGGTTTTTACTCCTCAAACACAAATGTAATAAAGATATTATATGTGCAGAGTCATGTACACAATATACGAGAGAGTGAGTGGGAATGAAAAGAGTCTAATAACATATATACAATAGAAAGATGCAATTTGTCATAATTGTTAGGTTGAAGAATTTGTTGAGTACAGAAAACACAGATTTCATCAATTCCAGCCTGATCATTGATATTTCTATATATATCATGCAGACATTTGTAACCACCCACCGTGCGAGTAATAAAGCAGGATATGAAACTGCTAAATCTTGCACAAAATTATCTATCCATTCTATCATGTGCTGACGTATTTTGGAAACCACAGTCTGTTGCATTTAAATTTAAAAATATGACAATATAAAATATTATTCAATGCTTTCATCCACTTACATTCCAGCATTTTTAGCAGCAAGAACACCTGAGGGTGCATCTTCAAAAACAAGAACGTTACAAGGATCAACTGGTCCACCCTGTTGAACATCAATTCAACATAAACTACATCACCATGTGTGACTACAAGCTTAACAAAGTCAGAAATACAATAGTAAAACAAACCAAATCCCATATTCAACCTAGGAAAAGAAAAAAGGCATTTGTAATCTCTTAATCTTCGGACAATTTGGTCAAGAAGTAAACTACATTCATAAATTGGTATACCTCGAATCTCTTAGCTGCTGCAAGAAATCCATCTGGAGAAGGTTTCCCTTGTTTAACTTCTGGGTCATCACCAAGGACAATATGATGCATCAAAGAGAAGATTTCATGATGTCTTTGAGTTTTCAATTCAAAATGTCGCCTGTGAGAACTGTGGGGCAAATTGTCAAAACACTTTGCATAACAAATCCTTAGAAACAGATATTAACATAGCAGGTAATAAATACCTTCTTAACCCCTCCTCTCCACAAAAATACAATAAATGGTAAATAGCTTACAACAAATAAAATTAAATACACAAAAGAGATGGTTGAAGTGTACCCAGTTGCCACAGCAATTGGAACTCCTTTGGCATGTAGATGTTTGACTAAACGGCTGGCGCCTATGAGAGAGAAAAATGGCGCATACATCAATAATACACATGATTGCAAAGAACACATAACTCATTTAAGTGTGTGTGTGTGTGTGTGGTCTATTGAGACTGACAAGTTTACTACAGATTAAGGCTTTCACAATAAAATGACTAGTTTAGTTAACAATAATCTTTGAGCACATAAGGTAGTTTATGAGTTTGAGTTTGGGATCTATGATTATAGTTCAATGACACAAAATTTATGCAGTAAGTGGGTGGGTTGGGTGGAGGAAACCCCTTAGAGATCCCATGCCTAACAAGAATATTGAATCTTGAATAATTGGGAGCTTTTATATGACAAGTATGTACATTTCCGATTGAAAATGAAGAACATATCATGAGAAAAAAAATACTTCCATGCCGAATGTCTTGAGATGTAGTAACATAATGTAGCTAAAATGGTACAAGGAAGGAATTCTATCCATCCTTAAAAACAGATTTTCAATAGCATAACCATCAAACCAATACAAACATTTTTAAAACAAATCTACTTGAAGACTGAAATAAGATGCCAGTAATATCAGTAGCGCACAGAAGCATCCACCAGCTACAAAATTATGATAGAAATACATTTAATAAGAATCTTATGAATTCAAAACTTATAACACTAAAGAAGGTACGAGTACTGACGTTCAATCCACATATATCACTATATAATTTCTTCTCATTCCTAGTAAATCCATTTTGAGAAGAATCTTTTCAAGTTTTTACAGTTTGTGTCTATAAAAAGGATGGAATATGCCCAATTATATTGAACAAGGATCCATTTTGAGATGCAGACATATATCCCTATATAATTTCTTCTCATCCCAACCCAAGTAGATGCATTTTGAGATGAATCTTTTCAAGTTTTTACCACGTGTCTATGAAAAGGATGGAAGATGCCCAATTATATTAAACAAGGATGCAGACATTAAACAAAGAACAATTACAAGTTTAAAGATTCAATTCTGCAAGGTGATGACTAATTATGAACCCTTATGCATAACAGCTTAATTGATCAGACTGAAGAAAGATAAGTGAACTACTGAAACCAAGAGGGTGAAACAAGTAAGAAGAACTAACCGATAATTTTACTTATTTACTACATCAAAAAAGTGTAAGATCTGAAAAAAAAAATTAGATTACATATAAATGTGATTGTGGACAAGACAATTGCTTACAGAAAGCAAGATAATTTCACCATGATGGAAAGTTTACCTAATACACAGATAAAATACAAGAAGTTCTCTAAGACAGCCTATTTATGCATTTGACTATCAAGTTGCGAGGAGATAACATTTAATGCCTGCATTCGATGGCCTTCAACATTAAAAAAAGAAAAAAAGAAAAAAAACTCTATTCTCAAGAATTGAAGACTCCCTCCAACAACTATTTTTACAAGTCTAAAAGCATCCTACTTGCTCTAAAGTAAAAGAGATTGCTGCCAAAGTTATTGTGCAAATTTATTCCTAATAATTAAGAAAAATGCTTTTTGAACTTGTTGTAAATCTTTTGAGTGTTTGTACCTGCATAATATATTATAGCTGTACTAATCAATAGTCTGATGATATCTTTTATGGTATTAACTTTTGGTAAGTGTGCAAAAACTTAAGAGGCTTGCATAAGAAAATACTTTGGAGAGATAAGTATAAAGAATACTTGGGTGTTGGGAAACACTGTTTGTAACCTGGATAGTAAAATTTGGTAGTGGACCAAGGACTAAATGCACTGTTTAGTGAGGCAAACGAATGTAAAAAAAATTGTGTCCACTTTTCTTCTTTTTATCTGCATATCTTTCCCTGTTCCTAACCTGTGTATGAAGGAAACATAGTTTTGTGTATAATAAACTCTGATTTTATAAGATACTGTCATCCTTTAAGTGTGTCCACTGTCAGATGGTTCATAGGACAAAAACTTCACGTTATCCCTTGATGCAATCTAGTTTTCGTACCTAAAAATGATTTTCAGTTTTCCAGAATTATATTTCTAAAAGATTATTATAAAACACAAATCAACTCATTCTATTTGTCTCTCTACATTGAGAATGACAAGCTACTAGTGGAACCAACATATTAGAATGAGTTACTGATCAATAAAGGTGACGTTATGAACTACATTAATAATAAGACAAAGGTACATAATAATACATGCATCAGTTGCTTTTCAAATGCTTCTGTAAGACATTAAGACATTCAAATGTTTAATTAAATATTCAGGGTGCAATTGTGAAAATAAGCTTAACTAAACCGTTATTCAATTAAGCTTTAGGATGTGTTTCGATATGAGATTTAATTGAGTGGTTATTCAATAAACTAGTCACATAAGAGTTTATGTCATAAATTTGGCCTTGAAACTCATCAGAATAAGTTAAAAAGAACTTATTTTGACTCCAAACACCTATCATGAGAGTTTATGACACAAATTTAGTCATGAAACGTGTTGAAAGAAGAAGAAAAGGGTTTATCTTGATAAAAATTAAGAAGTTTATAGAAATAAGCAAAAACATTCATAGGAATCATACTGAATACATGATGATCATCATCATCATCAGACAGACAGATTTCTGTACTTTCAAACTTCAGGTTACTAATGCATACTGGTATATTTAAACAAAAGAAAACAAAATAAAAAATTTAGTAACCTTTGACAAATTAGCAGATCACCCCTCCCTCAAAAATTAATGTTTAGAAGTTAGAACAAACCAAGTATCTACAAGAGATACATACATAAGCTCCATCTTCCCATGTATGTATATCAGTTTCAGTTTCCATCAGACCAGACCATGGTTTATAGCCACACCATTCTTTAAGTTAATTAGATAAGGGTGCCCAATCTCCATTAGTTATTGCACATACCAGGCATAAGCTCACTTGTGGGAAACAACGACTGCAGCATATCCTCTCTTTCTGCCAGAAACTGCTCAGCACTAAGAGAATTGCTAATTCCAGTCTCTTCAACAAAGATCCTAGCAGATTCCATTGCTTTCTTTCCCATCATCTTTGCCTTCAGGGTCCAATCAAAGGTTTTGTTGTATCTAGAAAGTATCATTTCCTGGACTTGTGTATAGAACTTCTCAGTGTCTGCAACAGGATCGAATTCCCAAAAGAACAGAAGCTTTCAGCAGAAATATTATCCAACTTAAAAATCACAAAATAAGAGCACTGCCAGTAAGCAATAAAAGGTGAACACAAGTGTGTTTAAGAAATTATATTGCTAAACAAGAATGTGGGTTAAAATTGATGGAATACCGAGCAAGAGACCGTCCATGTCGAAAACCACGTGGGTGATTGGTTTTCTAACAGAGACCACACCGGAGAGATTGGCCATTGCCCGAAGAAGCTGAAGGAACAGTGCAAACTTCTTCTCCAGTGTCCGATCTACAACAGCGGTTTCAAATCTTGGTTCCTGATTTGCTTTCTATGCGAATATCTCAATTTTTGTTATTGCGGGAATCAAATTCTGACGAGTTATTTATTCAGAGTTTTGTTTTTCATATGTACAGGAATTTTTTGCTTTAGGAGTACTCTCATTTTTAGTTGGAATAGTTGTCTTAATTTTTTTTTTTAAGTTTCAATTGTATTTTTATTTTTATAAAATTAAGCAATCAGTTTTTATATTAAAAAGAAGTCACACGTTAGTTTATAGTTTTTTTTTATTTTTTTAATTATTTTTACTTTTTACTAATTTTTTTTAAAAAGTATCACATGTTAAATTGATAATATTACATGACAATAATGATAATGTGAAGTGATAATGGTAATACAACCAACATATTATTATCATACTATATGTAATTATATCAGTTTCAAATTAATTTTTATATTTTTATTTTTCTAAATTTAGTTTTATTTTTTAAAATTAAAAAATTTTATTTCTATTTAAATTAATACGAAATTTAATTTATATATAAATATTATACAAATATTTTATTAAAATTTATATTTTTATTAAATAATTTTAACAAAATTAATTTTTTTTATATTTATATTTAGTTGTTTTTAATTATTTATTTTTTTACCTTTTATATAATTAACTAAAGTAAATATACATATTTAAAAAAAATCATAATCAATTGTGTTTTAAAAAAAAAGGGTTACGCTAAATATTAAAATGTTATATATTTTTATTATTATTTTTAAGCATACAAAACATTACTTATATAATTCATTCTCGTGCAAACAAAGTATTAACGAATTTGTCTTTTTGTTGGTTAATCTAATTTTCTGGTTATATAGACATTGGTGGTGAGCAACTCCAAATTCCAATTGTTTTTCTTTAAACTTTGTGTTAGAGGAAATAACATGAACATTATTCACCAAACTATTTAGGAACATTCACCATCTCCATGGTGGTACTATTATCTTTTCAAAGAATGACGGGTTAGATATATTATACATGTACCAATTTAATTTTTATGCCTTTGTTATATGTATATATTTGTGTTTATTATTTTTAAACTACTTGCTAAGGTTAATATGAGAAATCATATTTTTTTTATTTTTAACATATTATCTTCTTTTTGTTTTATTATTATAATTATAATATAATGATATAAAAAAGCATATGGCCAAAATCAAATCAGAATAAAAACAGAGATGAAGAAGAGAGAATAATACACAATAGAATAAACAGAGATGAAGAAGAAAGATTTTGAACTCGTTTTGAAAATTACTATTTTTCTCATTAGACCTGCAACATTTGAGACCCAAGGTTGGAGCTCTTTCCCAAACACAATGTTCAAGGACTAGTCAACAGGGGTCCAATTATTCAACAAGAAAGATTATGATTAACTCGTAAAAACAATTCTAAAAACTATATGAAACTTTTTTGACTGAAGCAAAACAGTAACAGAACTCCAAGTTCATCCATCTCCCGTTGGTATCTTCAAAAAGGAGGCAAACCCCACTCCACAGGGTCAAAGTCCAACAGTGAGTTCAAAACTTGATCCGGTAACTTCTGAAAACCTTTATCCAGCCTTGGATCAGGGACCATAACAACAGACCTAACCACCAAACATTTATCAATTCAACATCATATTCTAATCGCACAATTCATCAATGTTTAAACATGAAACTACATTGTTCAATGCTTCAATTCTCTTACATTCCTGCTCTCTTAGCTGCAAGAACTCCAGAGGGTGAATCTTCAAAAACGAGAATGTTACAAGGATCTATGGGTCCATCCTGTTGACAAACAATTTAGGGTCAATGAAAATCATTACTTTAAACAAAACAAAACAATTTCTTATTTTGCAGCAAAAGGGCACCACTTTCATCACCTCAAATCTCTTGGCTGCTGCAAGAAATATATCTGGAGAAGGTTTGCCATGCTTAACTTCAAAGTCATCGCCAAGAACAACATGATGCAACAAAGAAAATAGTTCACGATGTCTTTGAGTTTTTACTTCAAAGTGTCGCGTGTGAGAACTGTGAGAGAAATTGTCAGAACAACTTTGCATGAATAAATCCTTCAAAATAAGTATATTATAAACAAAAGATGATTGAAGGGTACCTTGTTGCTAAGCAAATTGGAATTCCTTTGGCATGTAAATGCCTCATTAGACGACCAGCACCTGTGATAGATGAAGATGACACACTAGAGCATCAATATATAAAACATGGTGGTAGTACATACCACTCAGAATTTGTATATTTATATAACTTTTAGGTTTGTTGAGTTTGAGGGTCTTATTAGATTCACTATAAATTATGTTGGATTATTGTTCGGCTGACATTTTTTTTTTTTTTAAATTCGGAGTTAATTTAATGTCAAAATATAATTATAATATGTACTGTTCAGTGAGTAAATATTGGGATTTTTTTCAGCCAAAAATCACTTCATTTGATGACTTAATGTTACTCATTTTATCATGTACTTGATTTATTTTAAAATTTAAGTTCAATGTCTAGTTTTTTTTTTTCATCACAACACACACAATTAAGTCATATATCTAATAGTTGTAAATTTCCTTAAATACAGTGTTTAAAATTTATGTCCGATTTGATCGTTACAGCATTAACTGGAAAAAAATATCCCTATTTAATCATATTCTTTATAAAGATGAAGAGTTGTGATACAATTCTATTAATATATAAAAATAAATAATATGCAAATGAAGGATATAAAAACTTTATAAAAACATACATATTGATTTAGTTGAATGACTTTTCAAAATCAAATATATAATTTGCTTTTGTTTCATTTTCAAATTTTGGACTATTGCGAGTATTCCTATGCAGTGAACACGTAATACATTGAGTTGAGGAGCAGGACAAACATCTCTGCCCCAAAATTTCCCTTCAAAAATAGATAAGAGTGGTCATAAAGTGAAATATTTCTATATTCATTTATACATATTATAAAAACAAAATAATGATAAAATAGTGAATTTTTGTAGGTTTTTTTTTTTTTTTAAATGTGCCTCTTTTTGGTCACCCTCTTCTAAGGCTAAAAAAACTTTCATGTGGCGCCTGGTCAAAGCTCCTTCCTCTCACTCATCACATGTGTACAATCCTCGCACGTGTTTTATTCTCAACCAGAGGAATCTCAAACATAAACTAAATTTTATTTATATGAAATATTAAAAAAATAATTAACAGAGTGAGGTTTAGATTCTCCCTGTCTTCATGGAGGGATCCTGATCCAACAGTACTGTAGTTGTAGCAACCTACGAGTTTGGTTAATTTTAGGATAATTAAGTAGGTAAGGGTGTCCAACCCACGTACCTGGCATAAGCTCACTTTTGGGAAACAAAGCCTGCAGCATGTCCTCCCTATCAATCAGGAACTGCTCAGGACTGAGAAATTCACTAATTCCCGTTTCATTAACGAAGATTCTTGCAGCTTCTAATGCTTTCTTTCCCAACATCTTCACCTTCACATTCCAGTCAAAGCTTTTGTTGTATCTACCAAGTATGATCTCCTGGACTTCATTACAGAACTTCTCTGTGTCTGCACACAAACAACAAACACAATGTTACTCCACCCGCTAAATATAAATTTACTACTTTGCTTAAAGCAAAAAACAAAGCGAGTTACTTTTAAAAACCAATTGAGGACACAAATGTTACTCCAATTTTCTGGACCCAGCAGAACGAAATTGTACCATAGTCATGAATAAAGGACCATTATGGTTATAGACATGTGGTCTAAAAAAGAACCAGCAAGGTATGCATGTGGCATTATTTGTTGAAGAAGATAGATGGCAATACCTAGCAAAAGACCATCCATGTCGAAAATGACGTGGGTGATTGGCTTTGTAATGGAGAGGAATCCAGCAGGGTTGGCCATAGTTTGAGGTAGCTGCAGAAATTCAAGTATGCAACCAGTTCTTTTTTTTCCCAAATCTACAACTGCTGCAGATTTGAAGGGTCTGAATCTATTTATACCGATCTTGCACCACTATGCTGGACCCAGCAAGTCTATATCACTTCTCTCTCTCTCACTCTGCCACTCTTTTTTGTGGTTACAATTACAAAGACTGAGAGAACAGTGCAGATAGAGAAAATTACAGTAGGACAGACATAATCATGTGTCATCACAATCACTTAAATAAGATCAAACAAACAAGAAGGTAAACCAGTTATAATTATTGGCAATTAATAGTGGGATTAGTTGAAGCTAATGTCAGTGATATAAGAAGTAATCCCATCATTAATATTCAGCATAGTTTGCAGCTAGCAAGGTGTGTTATTTCCAAATATGTGATGCCAGTGGATCAGAAATCAAGAATAAGAGCATGAGGTGGAGACATATTCACTCCCGTGAGCAACGATTCTGTTCACACACTCCTGCATGCATTGTCTTTTTTTCAGAAAGCACAGTAAACTTTGCAATGATTTCTGTGCATCTTACTGTGTTCTTCTGTCACTTACTGCCATTGCTTTGAGATGCTAAAAACGCCTTATCATGTCTTGAGTCATGACATTGTACAGTCCTTATCCTTCACCTTTGCACTCAACTACAAGGCTTTTTTTTATATGGTATTTTGACAATAATTTTTAATAATTTTTAACAATTTTTTTTTACAACACAATACGTGTTATTTATTAATATGTTTGAATTTAATTTTAAAAAATATTTAAAACAAACCAATCATACATTCTCATATATACTTTGTCAAAAAATTATAAAAAAAATTATTAAAAGATTTTTTTTTTCAATATTTCACTCTTACACTCGAGCTTTTTATCTAACAATTAGTATATCATATCAATAAGAGTAACAGCCATCAAAGTCACACATGGTTTAAAAAATTTACAAAGTCATCCATGGCCCACTTATCACCTTTCAAATTTATTATAGGACACCACTTAAGGGCTTTTCACCTCAGGCGAGTTTTGCTTATAATAGGCAAAACATTTTATTATGTTTGCTGATAAGTCCCCCATCCCAACTTTGGTTGAGTACTTCAAATTTGCTGCAGGAAAGGTACACAACAGCAACCGAAAATGGGAGTATGATTCTTTTGTGCATCTCTCTTTTTTAGGAGATGATAACCAGTTGAATTCTTCACAGCAACTTATCAATCTATTTCATATTTAATTATATCAAACTTTCCAACTTTATCAGTACCAGTGTTGGACTATTTCTCGGTTTCAAACTAATATATTATACAAGTGGATGATGAGGTGTAAGATTAAATTTTAATATTTTAATATGGTGTGAGAGTTATTAATAGTCTATCTTAATCAAGTTAATTGAGTTTATTATGTCACCAAATATTATGTAGAATATTTTCTATATTGACTAAATGTATGATTCACCAAATCATAATACATAAGAGAGCCTAAATTTAAAAAAAAAATATTTAAATTTTACTACAATACTGCTGGTATTTGAATATATTGTATAAGTTGTATATTTATTTACGTATTTAAAAACAGTGGCACATGAATATATTTCAATATATAAATTAAACTTAAATATATTATACTCCTTTAAATTTGTAACTTTTTTGTCTTCCATTTTTTCTTAGTCTCCGAATTTTTTAAATGAGCTGACTTTTAGTCCCTTTTAGCTGATTGTTGAATTGTTTGCTTACATGGTAATTTGTCTCGGTCTTTAAGCACTAAATTTTGTTTCATGATTCAATTTTTGTATATGATTTTTTAATATTTTAAACTACGAGAATTGAAACTTTGAAATATTATTCTTGTTGTCTTAGACTTCGTTTGATATGTGAAGTGATGTTGTATAAATAGCACGGCACAATACAATTGTGTAAATCACATGACCGATTTTTATTTTGGATTTCTTTTATTGCATAGTACAAACATAAAAATGGAAAATTTATTAAGAAATCTTTATTTTTTTTATGATACACAAAACTAAATTATTATTATTTATTAAATATTAACTGTGAGTGTGGCAAGAAACGTTTCTATCATAGCTTCAAAAACTGTGTTGAAGGCCCCCAAAAAATTAAAGAAAAACTCATTGTGCAAAAAGCGAAACATGCCAAAACATTTAACAACTTCCAAGATATAAAAGCAAATGGACTATAATTACACTGTTTAGCATAAACACATTTAGCAGATTGTACGTGTTGCTGTCTTAATTACTATAAACATGGGAATGAAGAGGAAGAAACATGTGAACAAGGAGTTAAAGAAAAAATATTGACATTTTTAATTATTAATTATTTAACAAAAAAGGTATACTAAAAAATTGTGAGTTAATTAGTTTTTTCAATACGTCTTCTCTTTAATTATCTTTATTAGATCGTTCTCTTTGTTTATCTTTATTTAGATCGAACAATAAATATGGTTGTTTTATGTAGGACTCTAAAATTTAAAAATTTTGACATTACTTTGGAATGAACAAATATCAAATAGATAGATTACATGAGAAAAAAAATGTATGGAAAAATATACTTTAACATACTTTTACATTTCACATATTGTTTTTCATTTTTTATTATAAAAATGACGTTAAATGAATGTAGATGTGACCATCTACCTTACCCAAACCCAAAGAATATTCAAGAATAAGTGCATCTTGAATTCAAAACTTACTTCCCTATATGAGAAATCATATTTTGACATATACAATTTTTTTTATGTATTTGATTTTTTTTTCTTTTTTTTTTCAAATACAAAAAATTAAAATTTTATTCTTATAATATATGTAAAATGAATGTAAGATGTATCATTCTATTGTTATTTTTTGAAATTGTGATGTAATAATGGCTTTCAAATAAGAAAACAAGGCAAACTCTAATTCTCAATCTTATCAAGACAAAAAATACCAATAGCCTCCTAACACAAAACTACGTAGAAAAATTTTGGATTAAATTAGTAATTTTGTTCAAATTTCAGTTGAAATATAAGTAAGTCTTCAATTTTTTCAATTAAGTTTTTTAATGATATAATTAGATTTTTTTATAATATTATTCAAACTGTGTGAAATAAATGTCATTAGTAGTTTTTTAGTTTTAGTTTTATTTATTTTTTTAGTTTTATTTGTTATAAATCATGTGGTAGATGATTGTCAGTGTGACATGACAGTGTCACATGTAATTGTCAGATATAAATTGTAAAATTAAGTGTCATTATCTTATTTATATTTTTTTATTTAATTTAGTTCTAAATTTAAAAAAAAATACAAAAACTGTTGTCTCTTTACAAATTAACCAATTTTTCTTTTTATATTATTGGATTTTCAATAAATTACTTTTAATCTTATAAGAATATATGCATTAAAAATATAATAATTTTAAATATTTACTCCTTTTTTAAAGTAAAACTTAAATTTATTTCATAAATACTGGTGAAAACACATGCTGTGCGCATGTGTGTTTGTTTTTCTTTCTATCATAAAAAATAACAAAATTATTATTATAATTATAAAATTAAATATAAATTATTTTTATAATTCTATTTTAAATCAATTTTATTTATATTGTAGATAGATTTATAATAAAAATTGATTAAGTTAAAAAAAACTAAAATAAAAAATGGTTAAATTTGGAAAAAAATATTTAAAGGATAAATTTAATAAAATAATTATTTTAATTTTTTAAAACTTTTATTTAAAAAAATTGAAAATAAATGTGAACACAAAAATAAAACCCCCTTTACATATAGGTTATAGATAATAATTATTATAAATCATATTTACATATGCTTTTATTAATTAAAATAAAATTTTATATATCTAAAGTGAATTTATGATTCTGTTCTTTAATTCCAATTTTTTTCTCTAGACAGATCTTTTGTCTTTTAGAAAAAAAAGTGGGCATAAAAAAAATCTTAATTTATTTTTTAAATGTTTAGGATGTATTTTGTTGTGAAGATGAATTTGAAAGAGAATAAGTAAATGAATTTAGGTGGATTTGAGAGTAAAATTTGTTGTAATTTTTTTAATTTAAGAGATTTGGATGTGAAATTTAATGGATTTGAAAATAAAGTTTAAAAAAGTTTAAAAAAAATTTATGAGTGATTTAATTTATGTCATAGATTAAAAAAAGTTTTAATAGATATAAAAAATATTACCATTTTGCTTATTATTTAATGATAATTAATATTAATATTATTATTATTATTTTTATTTATTAATATTTTTATGTTATTATTAAAAAATAAAAAGCAAAATATATTATTAATAAAAAATTAAAAAAAATAGAAAACAAAGCATTCTCTCACTAAAATTGGTTCCGTGACTTTTTAGAATCTATTTCATATCCCCTTAATCCCTATAAAATTTCTTAGTGGAATCAGTTTCCTATCATTTTGAAATTGATTTCAATCTCCTTTCTTCTTCTTCTTTATTTTCACCAACAAATGACCTCCACACAGGGATAATATTGTAAAATACCCTTAGTCACCCACAAATTCCCTGTAAATTATCAAGACCATATAACAAACTTTTTTATCACAAACTTTTTTTTAGTAAATCCACGCTCTACCTCACTTGTAAATTCTTAGATACAAAGGTCAAATTCACATGCATACTTATCTTCGTCTATTATTGTTAATACTAAGTATATGTGTACAACACAACTTTAATTCTTGAACTTAAATAGTTAAAAAAATTCCTCAAAATTTTGAAAATATGTATTAACTATTTTTTTTCTAAAATCTCATTTTTTTAATTAATAAAAAGTTGTTTAAAAGTAATTTGTTTTTATGGAATTCGATAATACACTTAAAGTTAGCTAAAGTAATTAAAAACATATTTAATAAAAATGTCGATTTAACAAAAGTATTAGTATAATATTTATATTAAAAGTAAATTTAGTCACAATTTTGAGAGTGAAAATATTGTTCTATTTAAAAACAAATTAAAATTAAATTGAATACAAAAAAGTAAATACAAATACTCAATTGAATATAATTAAGACAATAATATTTTGTCACCACATGACATGTGATAGACCAGGTTACACCAACACTATCATTATTATGTGACACAACATTAATCTAACACATGGAGAAAAAAAATTGAAAAACTAAACTACAAAACGACACGAGACTTCTTTTAACATCGTTGATATGAATCTAACGAAAATAATTTCATTGACTCAATTTTGCAAAAAATGAAGCGTAATTAAAACAAATGATGATAATAATAATAAGGTTTAAACCATTTAGGCGTTCCTATTTTTGTTGGGTCTTCCCAATTTGGTATTCTTCTTTTAAACCTTTCTAATTAAGTCTTTATAAGTGTTAATTTCAAACAAATTAACTCCTACCGTTAAAAATCGTTAACGGTGTTAACTTTCTATACAAACAGTAGAAACTTTACTTAAACTATTTTAACTCAAATTGGAACCAAAGGACTAATTTAATTTTAAGTTTGAGATTTTAGTATGTGGTGTTCTTGTAAACATATACTTACTTTTCTACATGAAATGCTTTGTTATTTTAAAAGAATATTAGATGTCGAGTAATTTACAATGTTAATTATGAAGTATAATAATACAACTTTATATTTTTTTAAATATCTTATGTTTAATTTAAAAGTTGTTTAAGTCACTTAAACTTGGCTATTGATTTACACTTAAAATTCGTGGATGATTTTAGCACTGTTCATTGTTTTTTGCAGTCAAAATAGTTCGTAATTAATGATAGTGCAGTCAAATCATCAAACTTAAATATGAATTTATTATTTACGTAATGTGGTAAAATTTCAACAACAAAAAATGACATACAAATATGGTATTCATAAAATAGTGAATGAAAATATTCATCATATTTAGTACAAAAATAATCATATAGAACAACAAAGTAAAAAGTTAGTGTGGTCTTCGTGTTAGGACGAGTTTTTCCACTCTTTAGCTTGTATAGATTATGTGAGAGATGTAAGACTGGTAGACTAAAATATTCGTCCTATTTTATCTCTCAAATATCCTACAGTGTAAAAAAAAGAAATTATAACAATTTTTTTCGTATATAATCTAATCTATTGAAATGAAAAGTGTTGTGATGACGTAATTATAAATATTTTAAGATTTTTTATAACAAAGTTAGAATTAGTATAAAAAATCATGATAATAACAAAATAGTAATAAAATATAATACTTTTTTATCCTTATTAAACTTAAAACTGATATAAAAAGTTTTCACAATCACAAAATGATAATAAAATAGAAAAATTCTATATTGATAGTATATACTATTATATAATTGTGACACTAATTATAAACAAATATTTTTTGAGTCATATGTAAATTTATTCTCTTTAAAATCATGTTACAATAGGAAAATTTTGAAAATATTTCATGTTATCAAAATTAACAAGAAACTCTAAAAAGTAAAATATTCAATCTATAATAATATAAGAAATAAAATAGATAAGGAAGAAAACAAGAGGATAAGAGAATGATAAAAAGTGTGTTTTAAAATGATCACAAATGCACTATTTATAGAGTCGTCAAAATGGGTTACAATCCGCAAGCCAACCGGCTCACCACGTGTTCGGGTCTGGTTGAGTTTGAAAAAATTGAATTTCTTTTATGTGGGTTAGATTTCAACTCGGCTCATTTAAACCCGGCTCATGCGGATTGAACCCGTGGTGGGCCGGGTTGGCCCGCCAACCCACTTACCTAATTTTTTTTTATAATTTATTATTTTATTTATAAAACCCTGAAAAATAAAATATTCTTCAGTCACTGTGTATACCAAATTGTACTTTTTATTATTATTTTAATTTGTCTTTAGTTTAACATCCCTTTTTGGAGTGAAATTTGTTTAAATTTGAATATAGACAGTTTGTAATTTTTTTGTTTAAAAAAATTGTAATTAAACGGGCTAGTGAGCCAACCCGTGGTGGGTCAAGTCGGGTTCAGATTTTTTTGGCTCGCTAATAAATGAGCCGGGTTGGGTTGGCTCACTAAGTGACCAACCCGTAGTGGGTCGGACCGGATCGAGCCGGGTTACCTGTTTTGACAGCTCTAGCTATGTATAAAGATAAAAAGAGATGAGGAATGACCCATGGTCCATAGCTTGCGAAAGAAACCACACCTTACGATTTCAACAAAAGTTGTTCACTGAGAATCCCACTCTCAAGCCTTGTGGAGAGGATTTAATCAAGGAAAATAGACTCTCATTAAGCAATGTTCTTTCGTTGCTTTCAGAAACAGATTTTGTAATACAGATTTTTATAATAATCCTCCATATATTGCAAAAGATAAAAAAAATTAAAAAGATAGAGAATAAATATCTTGGATTTCATAAGATCTAATGCATTAGAGTTGGTGTAACAAGTTATATAAACGAGTTATAAATCAAGACACTTAACACAGTGTATTTAGCATAACAAGCTGTGTGAATCAAGGATGCTCGACGTGTATTAAAGGTTTATCGATCACAGTACATTCCCACAATCCTTGTTGTTATCGTTATGCTGTGCTTACTAGGGTGTGAGTGTGTCCGATATTCATAAATATTATAGAGATCATGCTAATATCTCATGCAAGTGACTCCACTTGACACTCATATAGATGAATTCATCAAGTGTATGCTACAAATCACACACCACTTGTAAGGGTTATAAAGATCATTAAAACCGTTGTTTAAATTAAATTTCTTTCACCACACAATATTTTAATTACAAAGTTTAATCTCTCAATATTACAGTCTCCAACACTTCCACACATATTATAAAAATATACATAATTAATTGAAATCATATTTATTTTCAATGGTTTTGTTTGAGAATCTGTTAGATTCCGTTATGATTTCACATAATCAGTGGAAATAGTTTCACTTTTTAGTCGTTGCTTTGCTAAATTATGTCCCAATTGTATATGTTTATTTTTTCTATTTTAATTTTTGTGTTTTTAGCTATAATTATTGTTGATTGATAATCAAAGTGTATTGACACCGATGTGATTAGTTTAATTCTTAGTGAAATGATCGCTAAAAAGTTTTTCAACCACCCAAACTCACTACTAACCATTTGAAGAGCAATAAACTCAAATTTCATTGTCAATCTTGTAATTTTTATGTAATCGCACCACCTCCAAACGTAAATACATGAATAAGAGATCTATTAACATCACTGTACTCTTTTAGTATAGTGAAAATCCACTACATTCAATGACATAATCTATTAAACCTCTTAAGTATTTCAATAATCTTGTAAATGTATCTCAATGTTTCTAATTTAGACATTAAATATAACTGGACACGCAATATCATATTTAAAAAACCTCATGAAGGTAATCTAATTATTATTTTTTACATATATTTTTTTTATTGATAATAAAAACTTTATATATTTACCTAGCTACATCACATATTAAAAGATTACTCGTTAACCATGCTTGGTTATATAATAGAATAAATATTTTAGCCTATATTCAGGATCGAGCATAACGTAATATTTGATAATAGAAGAAATAGTTTAGCCTACATAGAGGGATTTAGCATAAATTTCAAGTGGTTGCTTTTAGAAACATGATACATTCTGGTTCTATCCCTACTAATTTATATAGAAAATAACATGTATTCCCTCAACATAAAATATTATTATTTTATACTTTTTACGACATATAGTTATAATGATAAATTAATAATTTATAACTTTTTTATAATATGTAATAGTAATCACAAAATTTAGAGTTTGCTTAAGTAAAAATAAAAATAAAGTAATGCTCCATTATCAATTAAGTTGCCGTGTGTGACTTGTTCGATTGCATAATTTTGAACGAATTTATATTCTTAATTTTCTGCTTATGAGGAATTGACAAGATAAATATTTTAAATTTTTTTCTGATTGGGCATGAACAAATTTTCATCTAGGTTAGTGTCAGAAATCACAATTACATTTTCCCGCGTTGCAAAGCCAAATCCGAAATTATCCAAAATGTGATTACGTTTTCACATGGAGCGCATTAGATTTTCATTCAAAATTTCATAATTAAATTGCGCTCACCATTGGATTCACTTGGCGCTCGCGCAAAAAAGATGTGTTTTCTCACAGACACAAACGAAAGAAATACACATTTCAAACCTCACTATCCGCGTCACACGCTTTCCGCCAATCAAAATCAAGCATTTCAATCCAACGGTGTAATTACCTATACACACGGATCGCTAACCAATTCAACGGTCAAAGATCTTTTCCGTATCTATATAAACCTGTGGATTCTCCCACTAACCCGCCAAGTTGTTTGCTTGCATATTCAGTTCTGCATCAGAGAAAAAGGAAAAATCGTCAGCCATGTCTGGAAGAGGAAAGGGTGGCAAGGGGCTCGGAAAGGGAGGTGCCAAGCGACATCGTAAGGTTCTGAGGGATAACATTCAGGGAATCACCAAGCCCGCGATTCGCCGTCTCGCTAGACGTGGTGGCGTTAAACGTATCAGTGGTCTCATCTACGAAGAAACTCGTGGTGTTCTCAAGATCTTTCTCGAGAACGTGATCCGAGATGCTGTCACCTACACCGAGCATGCTCGCCGCAAGACTGTGACTGCCATGGATGTTGTCTACGCTCTCAAGAGGCAGGGCAGGACTCTCTACGGTTTCGGTGGTTAGAGAATTGGGGATTTCTACAATGGTTCGGAAATTAGGGTTTCTTATAATGTTAATTTCCCTGTTGATATTGCTTAGTGTTTCAAGAACTGTTCTTGTTTGGCTTTGAGTTGTAGTCTTGACAATTATTAATGTGAATCAGAATGAATTGGACTTTTTTAAGGAAATTCATTGTGCATTTGTGTTTTCTTGTTACCCAGCTTGCGCTAAATTACAAATTAAATGCATAGGGGTAACTCTGTATCGTTTCTTGAACACTGCATCTGGGATTTGAAGTGTTTTCGCCTTCTTTATTATTGAATTAGTTTTGGATTTTTCGCTGTGGTCAAGTTATAAATGACATAACTGGCTGGATCGTGTTATATTTCATTGTTGTTTTGGTTATATTAAAATTGATTGTGGAAAGCATTTTGGTTTTTGATGTTTTCCGATGAATATTCTATCTTGTTTGCTGGTGAAATTGTAATAAAATTTACGTCTCTTTAATAATGTATCTATGGATGTTTACGTTCATTTGTTTGTTCGAACAGACCTTTGTTGTATTTTAGAGGTTTCCGAAATATTTTTTTTATCACCTAACACTGAGCAGAATTACATTACCATCACGTTTGGTTTTGGGTACAAAGAAAGTAGAATTTATAGCTTCAATTTCTCTATAGTTGTCTCTTGGTTGCAATTAGGTTGGGTTGCCATTTCTCTTTTTTCTTTTTAACTCGTCAGGTCGCATTAGCCCTCTTAACAACTCTAGAGATAATTTGTTCATTCAAATGAACTATGTCACCCGTTACAAAATGCTGATACCCGCAACAAAGGTGAAAGATGTGATGGTACAACCTAAGATCCATGGAGAAGATAAAGAGTATATATTTTATGAGCCTTGAGTTTAGAAACAAAAAGTTAAATGATCAAATATAAATAAACTAATTTTTGTTTTATATTAAATTATTTATGTGTAAATTATAATGCAGACTTTTTTTTTTAATTAAACGATATTATTTTTAATTTCTTAAACAAGTATACTAATCATTTTGAAGCACAAGGTCCCTTCATCTTGTATATCAAGTCCACCTAAATTTATGCTACATACATGTTAGATGAACTATGAAAATAAATATTTTTAACACTTTGTATCAACCTGTTTTATGAAAGTTTGTTTCGGTTGTGAGCAAAGTCTTCCTGCAGTCATGATTTAGTGCTCAGTTAAAGTTGCTGGTAACTAAAGAAGATGGCGAACCACACAACTATTACAACTTTGAGGATATGGCTGTTTTCAATGGGGAAACTGTTGACACCACGCAACTTATTCTTTCTTTCTAATGAACATCAGAGTGTCTTTATATCACTCAGATCAGATTGGATGAAGGTTAAAGGAAGAGAAAACAAAGCGAGACTAGAAACATGTGTTTCTCGACCCTATTATAATCTCTAAATGAAATGAAGTTTTAATGATAATTAAAATATTATATATTAGTGAATTTAACTATTATCAAACACACTAAAAAAGCCAACCTAAATTATGTCAACCTTTATGAGAGGACAATAAATATAAACAATTATAAAATAATTTTTTATTGATGAAGTTATACTAATTGATATAATCGGAGTTAACTTCGTTTTTTTAATATATATAATTAACAATTGATATTATCATAATTAACTTCATCTTTTTATAACTGATAATTCATATGTTAATCTTCAAATTAAATTCAATTTCTTTGAAGATAGGTACACAAGTTCTCAATTTGAAATTTGGGTAAAATAAGCATATAAAGTAGGTGAATAATTTATGATATTCATACTTCTTTATTTTTAGTTTTAAAAATAATTTGAAATATAAATAAGTAGAAATGAAGTTTGTGGTTCACAAATTTTACGTTTGGTTAAATATTTTTTAAATGTATTTTTAATCTCTAAATTTGGAATATAAAATTAGAATTTATTATTTTAAATTTTGATATATTTTTGATCTTAAAATTTTAAAAATGATTTTTCATAACTGTTTTAAATTTATTTATGTGTCGAATATGTTTCAAAATAACGATTAAGTGGGGTATATTATCTTAATATATTTAATCTCAAATTTCAACTTAAATCATAATTTAACAAGTAAAAAATAATAATATTATTATATTGAAAGTATTATATTTATACATTTTTTAAATTTACAAAACAAAAAATATCAAATTTTAGAATATAAACTAATTATAATTTATCGTCATTAGTATTAAAAATGTATTTAATTTTATTGTTTTTTAATTACATATTTTATAGACTAATATTGTATAATTTAAAAGTAAAATAGATACAACTCATTTTTATATAATTGTTTCTTATTTTTAGGTAGTTGTATAGTATAGCTTATTTCTAGTAGTTATTAATTACCTTTAAATAGTTATTCACACGGATCGCTAATGAATCCAACGGCCGAAGATCTTTCCCATATCTATATAAATATCTGGATTCTCGCACTAACCCGCCAAGTTGTCCGCTTGCATATTCAGTTCTGTATCAGAGGAAAAGGAAAATCGTCAGCCATGTCTGGAAGAGGAAAGGGTGGCAAGGGGCTTGGAAAGGGAGGTGCCAAGCGGCACCGTAAGGTTCTGAGGGATAACATTCAGGGAATCACCAAGCCCGCGATTCGCCGTCTCGCTAGACGCGGTGGCGTTAAACGTATCAGTGGTCTCATCTACGAAGAAACTCGTGGTGTTCTCAAGATCTTTCTCGAGAACGTTATCCGCGATGCTGTCACGTACACTGAGCACGCTCGCCGCAAGACCGTCACCGCCATGGATGTTGTCTACGCTCTCAAGAGGCAGGGCAGGACTCTCTACGGTTTCGGTGGTTAGAGAATTGGGGATTTGTACAGTGCCTCGGAAATTAGGGTTTTTTATAATTTCAATTTCATTGTCTATATTGCGTAGTGTTTCAAGAATTGTTCTTGTTTGGCTTTGAGATGTAGCTGAGAGAATTATTAATTTTAGTAAGAATGAATTGAACGTTTTGAAGGAAATTTGTTGTGTATTTGTGTTTTTTTGTTACCTAACCAGAGTTAAATTAAGAATTAAAAGTATTGATATAGCCCTGGGTTTTTGACTTTTCTTGAACCCTACGGCTAGAATCTGAAGTTTTTCTGGCTGTGTTATTATTGAATCAAGTCTTTGTTTGCCATTGTAGTTAAGGCATGATGGCATAATTAAGCTGTGGAAGAATTCTGTTATGTTTGATTTTGTTGAGATTAAATTAAAATTGATTGTGGAAGCCCTTTAGTTTTGATGTTTTGCGTTAAAAAATTTCTCTTGCAGGCTGCTAATTCTGTATAAAAATTTATTGCTCTTAAACAAAGTATCTCTGGGTAATTGATACGTTAATCTTCAAGTTCAATTCAATTTCTTTGAGGATAGGTACACAATTATTCAGCTTGAAATTTGAGTAAAATAAGCATATAAGTAGGTGAATAGTTTTTCATAGGGTTTATGTTAAGTAAACAAACTTGATTTTATAGTCATGAAGTTGAGAATCATTAATTTGAAGTTTTGTTCCACTTACATATTTGATAAATTAATAGTCTATAATTTAAAAGTTATATAACTCTTTTTTGAGTAGTTTGTTTTCAAGTATTAATTAATTATCTTTCCGTGGTTATATCATATAATTTATTTTTAGTTAGTTATCACGCATTTTTAAATGATTGTATTATATTATATCTTATAACTAATTTGTTAGAATTAACATTGATTTTGTAAATAATCTCTTAATACATAGGTCGAGAGATGTTTAAAGTACTAAATTGAGTTAAAGATCTTAAATTTTTGGAATCAAATACGTGAAATCAAATTAAAGAAGTTCTTAATGTGAATCCAAGCTAGAGATGTTTTAGGCATAGAATAAAACCATGGACGTCTTAGACATGAAGTTAAACTAAAAGTGTGGAGTCAAGCTATAAATACTCTAGATATGAATGAGAGCTTAAGATCCTTTTAAGATATGAAACCTAGCTAAAAGGACCTTAGGTATGGAGTGGAAATAGAGATATTTAAGATTTAAAATCAAGCTAAACATACTTAACAAACTAATGATAAGGATTAGATATACAATTATATAATTATATTAAAAGAGGAACCAAACTAATATTCAAACCAAGAAAGGGGGATGGGAGGTTTGAATTGGTTTTAGGTAAAATTTAAAATTTTCAATGTTTCAAACACATTTTTACAAAGAATTTTATGAATCATTTGAAAATATTGGAGTGAGATGCATTACTAATAACCTAACCAATTTCAAAGAGGGAAATTAAAAGTAAGAAAAACACAAGATATTCAAAGATTTATACTAATTTGATTCTAACGATTATATATCCAGTTTTTTCATCAATCCGGGTTGGAAATTTCACTAAAAATTTAGTAAAATTAAATTACAATATCTCTTATATTATATAAACTTTAGATTCAACCAAACACTTGAAGAAAGCATTCAAGAAATATAAAGAACAAGTGATACTTATAAAGATGAATTACAATACAAACAATGAAATCATAAAAGAAAAGAAACAGGAAAGATATAACCCGAATACTGATTTTATAATAAAAAAACCTATACAAAAAAGAAAGCCCCTTAATCTTTGACCTTGTTGTTCAATATTGATTTTAGTAATATTAGGATGTTTAAAACTCTCTCACTCTTATTGTCGATCTTAAATTATAAAAATGTTGTTTTTAAACGAGAGAAGATACAATATTTAAAGAAAATAGTGTAACTGCAAATATTAATCGATTAATGTAAAGTTTTAATTGATTAAAATGTTCTTTACAAATTCTAGAAACTAAAAAAAAACATATATTAATCAAAGTATTTAATTGATTAAATGCACAAATTATATTTTGGATCGATTTGCTAGATTAATCGATTATGTAAAAACTAAATCAATTAGAGTTAATTAGTTAATATCATACTTTAATCAATTAAATTAAATGGTTAAGTTTTACAACTTTATTTAGAAATTATCAAGCCTTCATTAAAATTAATCGATTATTATTTAAGGTTGATTTAAGGGGATATTCTTAGCTTTACCCATACTAAGAAACACACTAACTATCTAGAACACACACCTCTGTTAAGACTTGAACATATAGTAAATGATTCTCAACAACAATTTTTAACATATCATAATTAAAAATTTTAAATATAAAAACATATTTTTGTATTTAGAAATAAAATCTCCTTTATGATTAATTAAAAAATAAAATATTTTAACTTCATTCAAGTTATAACATCAAAATGAATATATGAAAACTAAATTATATTTTTAAAATAAATTATAATTATTTAAGTAAAATTGATATTTTATGTGTGAATTATTTAATTAAAAATAACATTAAAATATTTATTATTTCATAAATAATAAATATAATATTTAATTAAATTAGGTTTCTATATAAAAATAATTTTTTTAAAATTAAAAATATTCTTGATTATCTTAATTAATATTTTTTAGATAAGAATTAACTAGTTAATTATAAAGACGTAAAAATTAAAAGAAAAAAATAATATAAAATTTTATATTTTTAGATCTTTCATCTTTTTAACTTTATGAAAATGAAATGAAATTATTATATTATAGTAAATGAAAATGAAATCTCTATACACACAATTGGGGAAGTAAAATTATATTTATGAGAATGTGTTAAAAAGTAAAAATAATTCTATAAAATATCGATAAAACAATATTTTACATGATAAAAAATAATAAATAAAAATATGAAAAAAAGTAAAAATAATAAAATGTGTGACCTTAGAAAAAATTTGATATATTATAAAAAAATAATTAAATAAAGGAAGAAAATGTAGGGTATGATAAAATGAAAAGTATCTTGGAAATGTGAGTTAACTTTTTAGATATCAAACTAATTGAATTTTTGGAAGATTATGAAAAGTATTTGAAAAAAAATAAAATTCTACAAATTAAACAGAAGTTAGTGATTAAAGAGAATAAAGATAAATTTTTTAAATTACCTAATGAAAATACTAAAAAGAAGCAGAAATAATCAAATTTAAGACTTAAAAGGTATTTGATTCAATGAAAATATAACACACCACATGAACATAACTATATATAATCAAAATTCTGATAAGAGAAAAAGTAGCTTAGGAATGGCAGTCAAATTTTTTAGATGTAAAATAAGTCAAACAATTAGAAAAGAGAAAGAAAAAGGATGTAGCAAAAGAAAAAAAAAAACGAAACTAACTATTATAAGAATAGTACACACACGTGTCAAGATTGTAATTGGGATGTTATGTAGTAGGAGCTTGTGTGTATCTGTATTTAAGTGAGGACAAATAAAAAATATCACTAATCCCAACTAAAATAACTGGAAACAGGAAACAAGGTGCACTGTTTTGACGTTAATACTTAATGCTCATTATGTTCTAATTAACAACCTTAACTGCCCGCAAAGAATTGGTTGGTGTTGGTAATTAATAAGAACAATGACAAATCATGAATAGTTGTTATTGTATTTGCAAAGGAGCTTGGTTCAAGTGGGCCTAAATCACGAAAGCAGCCAGTAATAAGGCCTAATAGCAACCACTGAGAAAAAAAATATTAAAATTAATTTGGAATATTTATTTATATGGACAGAGTGGCCTGTTCTTTAGCAGAAATGGACACTGCACTATTCTTCGTATAAATTTTCTAGAAGCCATCGCCAAAATAATCACAAAGCAGCGCACCTAGAAGATAAATTTCGTTATATACACTCCAACCCAAAAATTAAAGTGTGATAGATACTAATAATTCCCCTCACCCTTCTTTGTTTTTTCCCCCACTCCTTTTCTTTTTCCCTTTCTAATAATCACGCTTTTTCATTTTTAGCTTCTCACTCAAACTCACAACTACTTTATTAACTTCGCTCCCAAATCTCCTTACAAAATAAGTAAAACCCCATTTTACCGCATCCTTCAAAACCGCACACGTCTATCTATCTATATATATATATATATATATAACCGTTGTTCCCATAATTTGTTTCAGCAATGGAAGAAAAGCAAACGCACATAATGAAAGACGCCGAATACATGGAATCTCCAGAACAAGACGAAGAAGAAGAACAAGAGGAGGCACTCTCGCTCTGCGACCTTCCACTTAACCCCAATTCCAGAACTCCAAGCTTCGACGAAACGTCGCTTAAGAAAATACTCCGACCCTCGTCGTTACACGATAACGCTGGCGAGATTTTCAACGGCTTCAGCAGCAGCAGCAGCTCCGACATGTGCCCCGCCGATGACATCATCTTCTGCGGCAAACTCCTTCCGCTCAAAAACCTCATCGTCCAAGAGGATAAATCGCCGGCTCGCCGTCGGCGATCGGAGTCTCTCTCCTCCGTGACGCGATCGAACAGTGTCAGCACGTGCACCGGCTCTCGCCGCCTCATGATGAGGAACAGCAAGAGTTTGGATTATAATAGGCTACGAGAGTCCTCCAATCCGGAGGTTGACCGGAATTCCTCCGCCAGGAGCGGCGCCCTGCAGGAGGCTGCGTCGAAGAAGGCGACGAAGCCGCGCTGGTACTCTCTGATGTTCGGGACGATGAAGGTGCCGACTGAGATGGAGCTGAGCGACATGAAGAATCGGCAGGTTCGGCGGAACGCATCGAACACGATGTTTGTTGCGGCGGAGAAGGTGGGCGGGAATCGTAGCCCCGGGAAGGTGTCGTGGAGAATACTGAAGGCACTGAGTTGCAAAGATCACAGCAGCGTGGCGGTAACGACGTCGTTTCCATTGCCTCAAGCGTCGTAGGGTGGAAGTCACGTGAGGGAGACGTGACGAGAGTTTTTATTGTTGAATTGACGTGATTGGCCTTGTGGGTTGGGTGAAAGTTAAAGATGGGTTGGGGTATTATGGTGATTGAATTGTTGCTTGAGCGAAAGGAAAATATAATATTGACTTCACGGAGAAGGGGTATATGTACAGTTGGGGACTGATGCATAAAGGACCATGCTTCCTCCGAGTGGATCATAGGATTTGTTTATTTATTTTTGGTGAATTCTAAGTTCATTTTTGTTCTTTAGGTTGGTGGCTATTGATTATAGGACTCAATGACAATCACGAGAAACCCGACAACACACACACACAAACAATGCCTGCTCCTGCTTCTAATTCTTTTCTATCCTTTTTTTTTTCAAATATAATTTTTCCCTTCAAACTGCTCAATCATTATCACATCTTTTAATTAACAATGTCAAATTTACTTATCTATAGATACTTTATGATTTTTTTAGTTTTAATTTACACACACATATATTATATGGAAATTTATTTTTATTTTAAAAAACTAATTTGTCTAAACATGTTTATATATAAAATAATATTTTAAAATGATATGGAGGTAATACCGGAAGCAATTTAATGAATTTAATGTCTTACCTCCTTTGGCTGCTCCAGAATATGCTATCCTGTCAATGATGTGATTACAAGTATATTTTTGTTTAATTAAATGGGTGATTCTTAATTAATAGAATTAATAGAGGAGGACAATGGGGCAAGTACAAAAAGCACTAGCAATTATTTGTCTTTCCACAATCTAATGGCGTCAGTTTTAAAGATCAAGGTTATTAAGGAGATAAACATCTAAATAAAAAATACAACTATTTAAATATCGTACCTTCTTTATTTATTTGTTTTTATTTACTCTTTGTTTTCCGTCCTCACATGTGATAATATTAAAAAGAAAAGCATATTTTTAACCATCACACAATAAGACAAATATATACATTGGAGGACGCCGACACAGTTTGTCATTTGTGAACGACAGAAGACGAGGACATAAAGGTAGAAAAAGAAAAGATGAGATTTTAAAAAAATAATTATTAAATATAATTTTTGACCTTTCAGTTATTTTAATTTGTAGCAATTTCCATCTATGATGGGATGGGCCAGTGAAGTTGATGAAAGAAGCTTTAAACGGAGTATGAATATTGCGTGTGCTAACAAAACATGGTAATGGCCCTACCATTAACTCAAGTGCCACATTCTCACTCATCAAGAACCCACATTTGCATTACTCTTCTATAATTCCATTATTAAGTAATTACACTTAAAAAATTATTTAAATCTAACTTACATTTATAAAACTAAGTTGGAAGTTAAGACAAAACTCACTTATATATTTTAAATTATTTTATTTTTAGTTGATGTAGGAATTTTTATACATTTTTTCATATTGAATTATATAGATATTAAGTGGAAGGTTTGACATTAATGAGTAGCTTAATAACGATCTGACAAATGATAAAATAATAAATCCAAATATCAAATTTTACTAGGATAAGCTCAGACTCTGATACCATGTTAAGAAATTTATTTTAAGTCTAATTCAGTCTTACAAAATCGATTTTGTAGGGTTGAATTGGACTTAAAACCTATTTCTTAACAATTTTCAATTACCACAATTTCCTTGTATTTTTAATTATCCAAAAATTATTAATTAATTTTTTGTCACCCTTTTACTTCTAATTTTGTCTATGAAGAAAATGGATTAAGAGGATCTTGTAGTTTTTTCTATAAAAAGAGAACACTACAATATTTTAATAATGAAAATTTTAAGTTATAAATAGATTTTTAATAACTAGAGTTTATTTTACATAAGACCACTATCTCTCTATAAATCACTTTTCTATAGTTCTCTGTCTTCTCTTTCTGCTTTCTTACCATTTGTTCATCTCTTTAAAGATCTGAGTCCATCAAGGTGAACCTTGTGATGAGTTCTTTAAGTCCACAAGATCAATTTCTTCAACTAAGTAAGTCACTATTTTTCCTTTTTTGTAGGTCCAATATGGTTTCTCTCTTTGCATGCATGTATTTTTTTCAATTGCACGTTTTTTTTGAGTCATCAATATGAGTCTCTATTGATCAGTGATCATAATGATATGAACCGGTCGTTCTTGGGATGTTTCTATATGTAAATAAACCACATGTGAAGTTAAAGGAGTTTAGGTGTTTTAAAGTTGTTAAAATTGTTTGAGAGGTGAGGGAAACTAATTATACTTATTTTAAGTTGAACTTCTTGGTTAATTATATGTATGTGTTGAACCATGATTTAAGATTATATAAACTTTGCTTAATATGGTATAGATATTTGTTACTACGTAATGTAATATGTTGAAAGAATGAGGTTTTTTGATTTTGTTTATGGGTTGGAACGCTGTATAGGATTCTTTAAATAAGTAATATGGCTCAACTTGAGTTAAGATAATGAAAATTTTAAGTACTTAGAAGTTTACAAAGTGGGGATAAACTCAAAAGAGGAAGTTTTGTGCACTGATACACTGTCGGACGCCAATGATAACTTTGGGCGCCACCTAGACAATAGGTTCTCTAACTTGGTTATCGCTTGGCAAGAGTTCTTCTCGTTAGGCGGCTCCAAAGTCAGAAATCTTACTGACTTGGTGTCGTCGAGTGTCGCTTAGGGTTGTTAAACGTCAATAATTCGAATTAAATCTTAGGAGCTCCAAGGTGCTCTTGCTTTGTGCTTACGGGGCTCGCTAGGCACAAAAACTAGCAATAGGCTATATACTTTAATTGCTTGAGCATTACAAAATTTTGAAGATGCCCCCTATTCGTATGGTGGAAAAGCAAAACCATACTCGTGTCTATGTTATAATCAATAAGAACAAATAATTTTTGTTTTCTTCTTTATCTTTCTGCTTTTAAATAATTACGACTTCACAAATGTAACATCCTGATTTAGGATGTCAGTGTGAGTAAAAGAACATCCATTATTTAGAAAAATAAAACTCTGATACCATCACGATATAGAAAAAAAATTCAAACTTTATTAATTTATCGTGAAAATAAATAAAAACATGCGAGAATAATAATTAATCCAATTACAAGTTGAAATAACATACTAAACTCTTTATAATTTGTTTAACTAAAACAAAACAAACATCTTTTGAAAACCCCGAAAATAATTCCCCACTCGTTTGTCATTCTTCACTGCCTCAACATCATCAGCAACAACATCTGTGATATCATCTGTTCCCATATAAAAACGATCATCGCATATGGAAACCATCATCACAAATGCAAGGGTGAGCTAACAAAATCAACATCTAACTCACAGATAATGATATAATATAATAATATCACTGGTGGAAAAACGTTGTTTAACGTCGGTTATTTTGGGTTTTTAACGTCAACAACATAACAGACGTCTTTACGGGTGACGTTAATGGGACGTCGATTTTTTGCAGGTGCGACGTCTATAAAGACATCAGACATTGCACTAACCGACGTCTAAGCTGACCTTAGACGTCGGTCCGTAACACATTGGACGTCTATAAAGCCGTCAAACATTGCATTAACCGACGTCTTTCCGCCATATAAACGTCGGTTTGTACATTAACCGACGTCTATGAAGTGATCCTTGTATTTTGGTGCAGTTTTTGTCGTGTCTTAGGGTAGCATAGTAGCACCTCCTTCCTTTGCTAGTTTCTTCGTAAGAAAAAGTTGTGTCTTTTGGACTATTCATGGCATTTCAACCCAAAGACGAACTTGGGTCATTGCCTAGATCCATTCCAACCGCCAATGAAAAAGAATACGGTGAAAATACACCGTATTCTCACCGTATACTTTTTCGTCGACCGCCAATGAAAAAGAATACAGTGAGAATACACCGTATTCTCATATTCTCACCGTATACTTTTTCATTGGTGGTTGGAATGGACATAGGTAACAATCCAAGTTCGTCATTGGATTGAAATGCCGTGAGAAATCCAAAAAAACGCAAGTTTTCCTTACGAGGAAACTAGCAAAGGGAGAAGGTGCACTACGCTACACAAAGACACAACAAAAAAACCGCACCAAAACACAACGAAAAGGCAGAGGAGAGGAAACTTACCTGGAAAATGCAGAGCAGCGGAGAGAAAAAGGCAAAGACGATGTGTTGGTTCGCAAACCACTGGTGTTATTTAAAAAGAAATTAAACGTCTGTTGTACACAGAACCGACGTCTACATTATCAAATACGTCGGACGCCTGACTAATTTTACGTCTATTCGATTTAAAAATTAATTTTTTTGTTGTACATAGACGTCGGTGCTGATGCAACTGACGTCCATAATTGTATATAAACGTCAATGTGGCGGGATCCGACGTCTATAGGGCTGAAAAAAGTGATTATTCACCTGTCCGGCAGACATATATGCGTCGGTTACAACGAGACCGACGTTTATATGTCTGACAGGTTGGTAGGGAGCATTAATTTCCGCTATATAGACGTTGGGGCCCCTTCAATGTGGCGGGATCCGACGTCTATAAGGCTGAAAACAGTGACTATTCGCCTGCCTGACAGACTTATAGGCGTAAGTTAGAAAGGGACCGACGTCTATATGTTTGATAGGTAGGTGAGCATCATTAATTTCCCCATTTAGACGTCAGGGCCCCAAACGACCCGACATCTATAAGGCTGATGGAAATGACTTTTCACCTAACAGTCAGAAATATAGACGTCAGGTTTGAAGGGCCGATGTCTAAAATTCTATAGACGTCGGAGATGGACCTAACAGACGCTATATTGCCAACTTATTTACGAAAATACCACCGATCATCAATATACGTCGTGGGTGCCCGTAACCGACGTCTACCGTGTGACGTTAAACAATGTTTTTGCACTAGTGTATAACTATCAATTAAGACATAAGCTCATAACATTTCAATCATCATTGCTTTCCTAGGAACATTTCCAAAATGTACACTAAGTATCTAACACCACCATGCATTCGAGAAACATCATAACATCATAGAAAATACTACCGCTTTCTATAAAACACCATGACACCATATAAAGTACTATGACTTCATATAAACATTAAAACATCATATAAAAATACCATGACTTTCTGTAAAAACATGACAACACCAAATAAAATACAACGACTTCATATATAACACCAAAGCTTCATATAGAAAAATTACGACTTTCTATAAAATACCACGACAATATATAAAATACTACGACTATCACCACTAACCACTATATTTCTTCTATACTCTGGCCCGTGTTGGAGGTTCGGCAAGCGTACCGAATCGTTCAAGTAATAAAACCATGGTAAGACTATGTATCATTTTCCCAAGAGACTCGTAATACTAGAGGATTGTGCGATTTACAACTCAGACTCAACAATGTAACATCCATTTACAAGCATGTGCAAGAAAATAAATTGACAAATAATTACAAGGTTGAACTTTGGTATTGAAGGCACTTAGAAATGGAAAAGACTAGAAAGAGTATGAAATGACAATGTTAAAGTTAGTTTTCACCAATTCACTCTTGTGTATACCCAATTTCATCTCCTCTCCATCAATTTAGTAAAGTCAATCCACTAAAACACTCTAGCCCTAATCCCTTAGGTGAAAGAGCCTAGGTTTTCCCTATTAAACTCCAATTTCCTTAAGACAAGATGTGGATCATCTTCCATCCCTATAATCAATGACCACAAGGACCCTTGTTTCAGTTCAAGATTCCATCTTACGTCCCCATAATCTATGAAACCCCAAAATCAAGTCATGAATATTCCTATTACATGCAAGCTTTAAGATCGAAAACAAGAATACTAGTAAAAGATAGAAAATGCATATATAAATACGAATCAATCATTCATTACACAAGAGTTCATAGGCTACATTTAACCCTAACAAGATGAATCTGGTTCTCCACTTCCATGGAGAACCCTAGAGCTTACAAAAATGGAAGATGGAAGAAGAAGGACACCCAAAGGAAGAGGAGGAGATGTTCCCACAAGCTCCTTGTGCCCTCCATGAGCTCCAGCCGTGAAATCGCACCTCCAAGGAACCAAAGACCCTTTTCTCTTCGCGTTCTCGGTCTAAATAGACCAAAATTTTCACAACAGCATCGCCACCACTCAGCTGCACCCCGACAAAAGCCTTCTAGAGAGCAGGGCGCTCAGCTGCACCCTAGCAGCAGTATTCCAAAGACAGATATAGCTCAGCCGTAGCCCAGCCCAACGACAGCTTTCTAAGACTCCCATTTTTTCATTGTTTTGCTTGCTTTTGTGGCTGGTTAAGCTCTATACTTTGGTGGAGGTTCTTCCAAGCACTGTATTAGCTACAAAATAAGGAGATTTGTGATGAGATCACATCAAAGTAGCTCAAACACAATTATTTATAAAAACACGACAAAAGAGAGGATTTAACAAGTTACAAGCCAAAAAAGAGTTAATTTTGCTACTAAAATGATGCTTAAATAATGGTAAGAATTAGCTTTATCAGGCCCCTCAACTTGTTTACCAAAATAAGGCCTAATTACCAAATTAGGACTTTCACGATCCTGTTTATCAAAATAGAGCCTACTTACCAAAGCAGAACTTTCACGATCCTGTTTACCAAAACATGGCCTACTTAACAAAGCAGGACTTTCACGATCCTGTTTACCAAAACCGAGCCTACTTACCAAAGCAGGACTTTCACAATCCTATTTGCCAAAATGGGGTCTACTTATCAAAGCAGGACTTTCACGATCCTGTTTACCAAAATAGGATCTGTTCATCCAACCAGACTCTCTTATTTATCAAGATAAGGCCCACTTACCAAATCTTAAAAACATATTTAATCATATAAATACTTTTTAAACTTTTAATTGATTAATTAATATTTTTAATTGGATACACTAAAATAATTATTATATATAGATATTAAATTATCTCTATTATAACTAATAATTTGAGTTTTTTTTGTAATTGTTAATGATTTAAATGTCAATACTATTACATATTTACATCTTAAAAAATATAATATAAAAAATTTAATCTTTTAAATTATTTTTATTTTTTAATTTAAAAAATAAAAGTGGGCAGTGGGCTAGGACAGACTCGCTAACCTTTCTTGCTCCCTTCACCACCACCCTTTCTCTTTCCATCTCCCCAACCTTTTACAAAAAAATTTTAATTACAAAAGTAACATTTTTTATTTTTAACCTTATTTATTTACTTTATTCTGAAACCCTAAATTCTTACCTATTTTTACTCACCCATTTTCACTCACTCAGCCCCACTCCCCACTCTCCCAAGTCTCACTTTTTCTCTTTCCATATTCTCATCCCCTCCAACTCTCACCAGATCCGTTTCTTCTCATCTCCCAACTCTTACTTATATTCTCCATATCCGTTTGGTTCTTCTCCATATTCCTATCTCCATATTTGTTTGGTTTCGTGGTGCGGTGGTGTGACTTTTCGTGGTGCGATGATGCGGGCTGTTTGCGGTGGTCATTCAGTGGTGCAGCGGTTCCAAACGATAATGAATATTTTATGACTAACAATAATGAATATTTTATGATTAACATCATAAAATAATAATTTTATTGACATTGATAAACAATTCTAAATGACAAATGGAAACATATATCATTAATGTTGGTAAAAAAAATGATTGCAAAATTAATCTGAAATTAACCACAATCGATTGTTAACATGAGAGAAATATTCATTATTGTTAGTAAAATGTGTTAAAGTACCTGTATCTCAATTTCAAAACAATAACGGAATAAAAAAAATGAAAAATGTATACATGAATTAATTAAAAAAATTTCAAAAGTTCAAAATTCTTACTATTTAATTATAATTTAAAATTTTCTAAATTTAAATGGTTAAATTCCTCTCTTTAAGTTTTAAAATTTCAATATTTTAATTTTTTATTTAAATGATTATATAAAATGTTTCAACCTTTTTATAAAATTAACTATCCTCCACAATATTTTTTTCTCATACATTGCGGCATATATTTCTTCCTCATGTATCAACATTCTTTTATGTGAGATTGCTTAACTCATCGTACGTTGGTGTGTATAAGATAAACAATCAGAAAGTTCAAAAGATACAATAATGGAAAGAAGCATATAAAACAGAGAGAGAGAAAAGAAAATGAAATATAGAAACATGGGTCCACCATTAAAATGGTTGTGTTGTTTGGGTGATGATATTGAAGAGAGAAAGAAACAACATAACTGTCAATAACAAATGGTTGTTGGTTAAGCATAAACCAGACCATCGCATTCATGTAGGAGATTGGAGTGGGTAGAAGTTAAAAAACATTAACCCGAAAAATAAAATTATACTGAAAGGTAAAACAGGAATGAGTGATGGATGGAGCAAAGGGTGGTGGTGGAGGGAGCAACACGCTAATGAAAATTGTAATCCGGTTTGCCCCATTTTGACGGGCTGGCCCATGTGTGTTGACCCATTTTGTCACTTTATTTATAGTGTGTCATAAATTAAATAATTTTTAAATATCTAAAAAATTTAAACTAAATTGAGAATTTTTTTTAAATATCAATAATACATAATCAATATTTTCCTCTTAAGTCCAAGAAAAAAATAATTGAACCAATAGTTAAAATATAATAAATTATCAAAATCAATATTATAATAAACTTATTCTAATATAGCTATTTTATCACTTATACTATATGTAAACAAAACAAATGATCTTTCAAAATTATATTCCTAAATTGAGTTTATAAATATATTTGGAATGCAAAGTAAAATTCTTATTGAATACATGAGTGAATTTTTTATAGTTTGTTTATAGATTTTTTTATCATGCGTAAAATTTATATTTCTAAACAACGTATTCTAATCTTATATATTATGTAATGTTAATATTGATTTTTTTTATTAATCCTCTTTATAATAAAAATATTCAAATATAAATCATATTGTTGTTATTGTTCTTACATAATTGAATATATGTGTTGTAAACACTCCAAAAATATTTCAAACAAATAAATCATTTAACAAATAAATGTAATAATTAATAAATATAATTAACATACCTAGTAGTAGAATGTACTATTTATATTTGTTAATGTTGAGTTAATTATTTCATCTTTAATTTAATTATAGATTATCTTGTCTATCAAGTTAGTTAACATGATCTCTTTCTTATCAAACAGGCGTGAACCAAATATGTTTTTAAATTAACATATATTTGATTAGGATTAGGTCTAGTACTATCACCTCTGAAAGTCTTTAATCATATTAAATATAATTATAAATCAATTTTGACTAAAATTAATCTTATCACATCAACTAATTCAAAGCAAGATTAACATTATTCAAAATCCAATAAAAGTCATTGAGGAGGAATTCAACAATCACAAAATTATCATTGACAAAAAGCTTCAGTAATCAAAATACTTATTTGACCCTTTACGTTATTCCGAGCTTGACCGAAAATACGTTTTTTGCTTATTCATAATTTATGGAAGAGGGCCACTTAGTTTTAACTTTATTCCTGTAAACCCACATTTTAATGAAATAAACTAGAGAGCATAAATTAAGTAAAAAGGGGTGCGTGTTTATATAAGAATATAATTTCATTTACTTTAAAATAGAGAGTATTTAATAATTTTTTAATTTTGTACAAAATTTTAAATTTTAATTGTTTAAAATCCAATGAAGTTTTAAATTACGAAGACACTGAAACATGTCTACTTTGATGGAATGACTTATCTTTAAGATGGAAAACGAGTGTTTTGAATGTATTTTAATTTCAACTATGGCAATAAACTGTTTCAAGAAAATAAATAATTTTACTTTCTATGGCATGAAAAACATTTGATTAAGACAAAAAAGAATGTAATATTGAAATTATTGAATGCAATTAGAGTATGAATTATTGTAATAGAGCGTAGTATGGCTTTTGGGAAGTTGGAGTGGGAGACAACATGGTATTCCATGATTGCCTTCGGGTTAATTAAGAAGCATATAATTACTATTATTATTTCAATTGGTATTGCGTGTTCTCAAATTCTTATTTTTATTCATTCTTAAGATAAGAAGTAATAATACATTTATAGATTTTTTTAATGTAGAAAAAAAATTAAAATACGTTGAAAATAATTATAGGCCGAAGAGATTTGCAATTTCATTTTGTTATAGTTATCCTAAATTATAAAAGTTAAGGTTTTTATTCTTGTATATTTATTTGATAAATTAATATCTATATGAGTTTATATTTGTTCTTATGGTAAAAATAAAAATCAAAGCCAATTCCTTTGGTAGTATTTGTATAGGACGTCTTCAGTCCAAATCAATGTGCAAAAATCGACTACGTACCTTGCAATTCATAAACAAAATGTCGGTCCTTTAATGATAGTTTTAAAAAAGAATTTAATTATTATATATTGTTTGAGTAAAATACTTTATACTGTAAATTAATAAAAAAATTATAAAAATACGATTATTTGTAATTAAATAATGGTATGAAAATGAAAAAAAAAACACTTTATTGGCAAATGAATTATAACAGTTGTTTAAATTTAATATGAATATTTCTGAAATAAGTAATTAACTATTTAAGAAGCAAATAAAATTTATATACTATATTTTTTTACTCATCTTTAAAATAAGTATATTAAACAAATACACAAAGAAGTTATAAAAACGGCTTTTTTTTTTCTTATAATAAACTCCTCCGTTATTTTTTTCCTAATAATAAACTAAGTGAGATTTTTAATGTTAATTTTCAGTATACTCTACATTCTAAGATTTGTACTAAATGACAATGAATCAAAGTAAAATAACGTGGACCTTTTTGATTTTGATTTTAAGTAAAAAGCAAAAAAACATTAGGTTTATGTTAAGTGAGAAAGAGGTAAAAATAAGAGTATAGATATTTAAGTCTGAAATTTCATTGAGCATTGGGTTGGTGAAGAATGAAGATGATAAAAGCTAAATGATGATAATTAAGTTTGGGGACTGTTAAATTCTTGAGATGTAATGATTCTCACTCAATGAAGACAGTATATATATAATTAAGACGACCAATATTATAGTGTCTGTCTACACATCGATTGTTTTCTTAATGGTCAAAGCAGGAAAAGAAACACACAAACTTTCCTATTTTCTAATACTATGTCTGTGACTGAGGTGGCAAAATCAAAATTATTCTCAAATCTCTTTCTTTTTTTTTTTTTCTGCAGCTTCATTCTTTACTTTTATTCTTGAGCTATACACAGTAGTGTTTTAAATGAATAGAATATCCTACAATGTTGAAAAGAATAAAAAATATATATTGTTAGTCTTGTCAACTGAGTACGTTATTAAATTAAAGAGATTATTAAATAGCATTCTCCTAACAGAATACATGAAAGAAGTAGTAACGACTAAAAAATAAAAATGTCTAAAAATCAGATATTATTATACAATAACAGAATAAGCCTACAGTAGAATAAAATATCTCTTCAAATGTAATAAACCTATAATAACTTTTCTTAAGTACGGTTGAAGTTGTTTTCATATATTTTTAGTTTTAATAAATAAGATTTTCAATTTCATCTTTCCAAAATAAATAAATTAAATACCAGAGAAAGACTAAGAACTAAATTAAAAACATAATTTAAAAAAAAAAGTATAAGATCGTTCGGCTAGCTCTTTGTAGATCAAGTTATGAACATTTGAACCGAAGTTAATTGACACCTTCTTTGAGCAATTATTCCTTTTGGACCAGGATTATGAATTGTAGAGCAATTTTCTATAAAGTTCTTGATATTCTTAGCCTTAGGACTTTAATATTGGATTTTATAAAAAGAAAAAAAAATTAGTTTCTAAAATGAGAGTAATTTGTTTTAGTTTTTGTTTAAGTGGAATTGGTCCGGGTTGGTTGACCTTTCTTTTCTACTTTCTTTCGATAGTTTTAATCTTTTCTGAGAGAACACAATTCTCATAGGTGGTTAATCTGCAAAAGACACTCTAAATATATTTTATAAAGATGTTTTTATTTTATTATGATAGATCAAAGTTATTTTACCTGAACCTTAATAGTATATTTATAAGGTTTGTGGTGGCCAAACACATTGATTAATCATTAAATCAGACAATTAAATTCAATAATATCTATTAATTATCTGCCGATCAATTGCTTGTTTTGGTTCCGATCGATTCCAGAATATAGTACATTTCTTTTTTTAATTTTATTGTTATCTGTTGTTTACAGAGAAAAGAATTGAAGCAAATCACTTATTGCAAAATTATCACGATTCACCAAAACCTACTTTGAAAATTTTCGTCATCACAATGAAGGAAATAGTATTTGTAGAACATGTATGAGAGCTGTATTTCACATCCCAACACAATTATAAGAGGGAACTTAAGCCAACTTTTATATCTATTTTCGAAATTATATACAAACCATTTAGTTCCAAAAAAAAAATTAAAATTATACTGTTCATTCAAGGAAGACAGTATTTTTTTTGTTGCATACCTTTATTATATAGCTGATGACTTGAAATTTTGGTTAAATACAAAATATTATTATATACATCACATGGTGGTAGTTACAGTATGTTATTATACTATTTATAATTTATGTTTATTTGGTATTGGTGTAACAGAGTAGAATGGAGTCGAGATTTATTATCTTATATTTATATGTACATAAAAAAATTCATTCTGATTCTTATATCCAAACTTAAGGATATCAGATTTTTGTTCTGTGCTTTTGCTCGTTTTTTTTTTTTATTTTAATATCAATAAATTATTTTTTAAAAATAGAAAGAAAATTATATCAAAAGAAATATAATATTATTATATATTCAATACCAAAAGAAGGTATTATCGTTTTTTCAGTGTCAAATATTTAGAAAGGTATATATATATATATATATATATATATATATATATATATATATATATATATATATATATTCTAAAATTAGAATATCAAATACAATTTTACAACAACCAAAATATTTATTAAATTTACAAACATCAATAAAATAAATTTGATAAAATTTAAAATATTATAAAAAGAAAACATATATTCAAATTAAAAAATATTTTAAATGTCTCTTTATTTTTATTCTTTAAATTATAATAAAATATCCTTTTTTATACACTAATAAAAATTATAATACACTTGAATTAAATCACACAAAGAACAAATATTAAACTAATAATAATTGAAATTTAGCATAATTATTTTATATTTTGAACTTCAATAAATGTTAGATAGTGATAAACAAAATTCATGACAACCACATTATTATTATATTATTATATTATAATATTATAGTAAATGAATTGTTTTTATACAATTGGAGTACACTTATGATAACTAATTAGAAACTAAAAATAATTATATGAAATATCAAAAAGAGTATTATACATGATAAAATAAACAACAAATAAAAATATTAAAACAATAAAAATAATCAAAAGTGTATCTTAAAAACAATTTGATAAATTATTGAATGAAATTATTTAAGGGAAAAACAAAATATATAACTAATGATGAAATAAAAATTATTTAGAAATTTAAGAAAACTTTTCCGATGTTAAATTAGTCGAATTATTGAGATGAAAATTGTTTTAGAGTTCTTCACATGAAACAACATTTAAGAATATGAAAATAAAGAAAATAAATTTTTTATATTACCTAGTAAATAAAATTTTAAGATAACTTAAATAGAAAATTAAACATTCTCATGTGAATAAAAAAAGATAAAAATATAAAAAATAAGTAAAACTTATGAAATATGAAATATAAAATATTATTTAATTAACATACATTATTTGAACATAATTACGTAAAGATTATGATAAAAGAAAAAATATCTAGAAAATTTGAATGAATTTTATGACAAGTCAATCAGTTAGAAAAGAAAAATAAAAGTATAAGTGAAAGAAAAACAATGTATTAAGTTACGTATGAATATTTTAATAATTTAAAAGGACAAAAATGAAAGCTGGACAGGTATTAGAAAAGCTATAAGGACGAGGATGGAACAAATATATATATATATATATATACTAATCTTCAATTAAAAAAGTCGAATATTTCTGTATCCATATCTGTAGCTAGTCAATGTAGAATTTTCCTTCACGACGAAAACAAATTTAGACAATACTTAGGATACAAAATTATATTTTATCCTTACATGCATAGGATATGTAGTTGTTCAGTGTTTTTAAAATAATTTATGTTAATACATGTTTTTTTATATGAATTTTAAAAAAGTATATAAAATATTTATATTTTTAAATACCTATACTTATGAAAAAGTCTTTCTTTTATATATATATATATATATATATATATATTGGGTTTATTAAATTTTGTATATTTTTAAAGTTATAAGTAGTTTATATGAATTTTTATTTAGTCAGATATTGATGTTTATTTTTTAATTTATCAAAAGCGTTTTTGAAATGAATGTATTTTATTACTTTTTTTCTTTTTCATAAATTGCAATGCACATGATTTACATTATTTGATGTATGATATCATTTGTGTTAAATATTTTATTATTATTATTTTTAATTTAGTTGACATTTTTAAATGTACTAGTTATGTTTTTTTTTTTGTTAAAAGTAAGGTGGAAAGATATAAGATTCTTTGGAAAAACATTATTGAATGATTAAATATGTTAGATATTTTGTTCAATAAGAATTATTGCCTAGTTAATGGACTTAGAATTTTATCATTATTTATATATCAGAGTTAGAGTACTTTTTATCTCACACAACTTTGAATTATAAAGAGTTGATCAAGGACTTTTATTTTAAGTTAGAAAATGTATGATTCTGAAGTCTTTTGTGGTGAGGTTAATATAGAAAAAATAGAAATAAAGCCTTGATATGTTGATTGTGGCTAATATCAAGTATCTAGGACAAAAACTTTCATTTTCACACATCTTCAAATATTTGGAATACAACAGTCATATAATTCAGATTTTCTATTGTATTTTTTTGTGTGTTTCCTCGACTAAGTATTAAAAATACACTAATAGTAATGTTTAAAAAAAATAAAATATTTTAAAACATCAAAATCAATGTCTATCAATATATTTAATATTTTGAAGACACAATAAAACAAATCAAAAAATCAAAAAATCAAAATAAAAAATCAAAATTGAACTTTTAGTTCCATAATTCATCGGATTGTTAAAAATCCATATGAATATTAATGATTAAATGCTCCCTTATGTCTATGTTATTGTTTATGACATTATTATTACACACACCATTATTAATGTTAATAATGTCTCAACATGATAGGTTCAATCAAAATCATTAACAACACCTTGACAATGAAGATTCTTCAAATGGGGATGACAAGTTATAAGATTACGACTCAAAGTTCACTATGATGTTAATATGTTTGTGAAATTTTAGGGTAGAACTAAAAAAATGCAGCAAGAATTAAACAGTTTAAATTTAAATGTTGATCGATGTTTTGACAAGATTCAATAAATAATTGATGATTTTGAAGAAATCTTTTATCAATTAGAGAACCTCTTTGGACAAGCATAATTTCTTTTTATATTGTGTCCACTAAGTAACTAAAAGAACAAAAGCCAAAAAAAGAAAATAAATACTACATACATTTTAAAAAAATATTTTAAAAGGATTAAAATAATAAAAAAATGTGCATATTAAGTAAGATAAGTAATCCCCAAAAACAACGCAATCCAAGTTATGTTGCATCTTTGAGGCATTGGATCCCGTACTTTGGTACGTCTGGTTTGCACTTGTTCACAGGAATACTTGACTTGACCCATTTCGTTTACTGATAAAACCCAAAATGAAAAATACAAGGATAATAGATTTCAAGAGAAAGAGAGCAGGAATGAATATGTTGCAGCAGAACAAAGTTTTTAATTTCCTCTGTTTTTGCTTGATACCATTTTCCCTGTCCTCTTTGTTATGTTACTGGTAAGACTGTCTTTTGATTAAAATTTATTAAAAACAATAATTTCAGTAGATTCTACTTCTCGTTTAATGATCTCTCTCTTAGTTTAGAAATGAGACCAATATATAATTGTAATTTTCAATAATGTCAAACATAACAAAGAGAGTATTAATCTCTCCCCCACCTTACTACACTCCACTCTTTCCTTCCTGTCTCAGTATTTTGGTTCCTGACATTTGCTATTGCATAATGAAATGAAATCCCACCATTTGCAGCTTAACCATCATATGTAGTTCCAAACAACTGTCTTTCAAAATTTTCGCTAGTTTAAAGTTATCAACTTCTGACGTTATATTTTGATGCATTTCATTGGTGGTGTTACCGTTTTTGTTTGTAAATTTTCATGTATTTGTTTATGTAAGATTACTCTTCAGAATGCATTCACTCCATCATTGTGGAAGCTTATTGAAATGCAATAGGTGATATCACAAAACAACTGATGATATTTTTGTAGGTAAAAACTGCTGCTGTTGGAAGAGGATCGTTATGACACCTATTTCTTCTATATAATGGCCCACGGAGAGCATATTGATTAAACACCATTTTGAAAAATATATCTTTTTTAAAGTGAAAAGATCAATTGTCCAAGAACGTGGGGACACGGAACACAAACTTCGTTTGTGGAAGACAGGACAATTTGAAATTAGACACATTATCATTAATGCATTGATTGACTGGACTTGGGAAAAAGGCTTGCTCTGAAATTTTCAAACACCAAAGGAAGAACTAACCATAATAAGAAATTCGAACTAACCATAATACTTCAAAAGTGAAGCAACCTAGGTTCAACACCACAGTCCTTGACAAAAGAATTTCTTCAGTCATAGTAATCAATCCCAGATAATGGCACCTAGCGACTAATAACAAAAAATGTTATGGCACGATGATGGGCATTTTGAAATCTTTTATACAGTTTATATATTTCAGACTAAATACAGTAGATGCATATAAATATTAAAAAATTTAAAATAAACAGACTCAAATATTAATAAACAGTTATTGATCTAAGCTCCTAAGTAAACATACAAGCAAATAGTAACCAAGAATGCCATGACTAACGAAAGGAAGAGAAGAGTGAATGGATTTGGGTCTTTGGGCGATAGATGGTCTCAACCTTACCTTTCCTTTTCAGACAAAACTACCACATCTAGCCCCAAAATCTCCATCTCGAAGTGACCCATCTTATCCGTCTAGCCTACATGGTTCTTCTCAAATATTAGGGTAGAATAGAATAATTTTCTTGCTAAAAGTAGATCAGATATATATAAAAGATTGGAAAAATAATTTTGGAAATATAATAACACTAAATGTAATAAGATCTCTATTATTCAGGGATATAAGCAGGATCCTTATCATTCTGGATATAATTAGATTCCTACGATTTAGGGATATTTACATTATGCACGTTAATTATAATATGCTAAATATGGAATAATAAAAAATATGATTGCTAAAACTCCCCGTCAAGTTGGTAAATATACATTTTCCGTTACCATTCAGCCCCTTAGTCAGAAGGTCTGCAAGGTTGTTTTGAGAGGAGACATGAAATGCAGATTTGACCACTAATTTATCTTTGATAAAATGCTGATCAATTACAATGTGTTTAGTTTTATCATGTTAAATCGGATTATGGACTATGCTAATAGTAAATTTATTATCACAGTAAAGTTTATTCCACTTTATTCTCAAGTCTTCCAAGATGATTTTCAACGATGGTAGTTCACAGAACCCTTGTGCCATTGCCCAGAACTCTGCTTCAGCACTGGATTTTGCTACCCCAATTTACTTTTCACTCTTCCAAGTTACAAGATTTCCACCTAGGAAAGTACAATATCTAGTTGATCTCCTGCTCACAATTGATCCAACAAATACCCTTGCCAGGAGTCCCTTTTAGATATTACACAATTCTCAGTGCAGCCCCAAAGTGAATCTCCTTTGCTGGTGCAGAACTAGCTGACTATTCTCCCCTCCCTATTTCTTTCCTAACAAGCATACCTAATTAAATTCTCTCTATTTCTACTCTCACCCCTCCAACGAACCAGACCATTACAGTGTTTACTTTCAAATTTAACATACCCTGCTTGGTACTGTCAGAGTTTTTGAAACCTTTCTTAACCAATCTAAACATTAGAGGAATAATTTGTACCCACTATATATGGCTCAGAACTGCTCATTTAAAAGAACTAGTAAATGCAGCACGGGGTAATACTAGCAAGTAGCAACAGTACTTCGCACCAGCTCTTCAGGAATCCATAATTCCTGGCAATGTCCATAACACCATAAAGTGGTCTTTGTGGACCCCTTCGCCATTTATCATCTGTTCTTTCCCAATGAATGGCACCATCTGCGGTATCTGCCAAGGCACCTTTAATGCCACAGCACTGCAACACCCATGGCAGAACATCCCATGTTTTTTTTTTCAATTTTAAAAATCCCTTTTAAGGGTTACTTCATTCTTTAAAATATATCGGACCCCCATTTCATTTTTGTTCTTCGTCTGTTCTCCCTCTGTTTTTGCAAACTTTAAGGATTTAGTTCTGTCTTAGAAACTCAGAATTTAGTTGTCTTTTATAATTTCATGTTCTATGCTCTTTTTATGAAACCTACGATGTTCACAAGTTTTTTTCATTCATAGGGAAATGTCATTGCCTCTAAAGCATTCTTTTGAGACTAACGATATTTTATTGGATTTTAGCATAAGGTTCTGCTGTTTCTTTAATTTATTTTTGCCATTTACTCTTTAGATTTTGTACACTTTTAATCATTCATCACAGCTTTGTCCATAGGCAGTCACACCATCCACCATGTATATGGTGATCTTTTTTCTCATTGTTACGAGCGTAAACAAGCAAAACTATTCCAGAACTGTTCAGACTAGACTTGTTAAATACTGGTTTAATTTTGTCTGTAAGTTATAGACATACCCAATCTCTCTGCTATGTTTGATTATTTAAATGAGTTGAGTCCAGACTTTAAGAGTTTGACTCTAATAACTCATTAACTCATGTGTGAGTTTAAAATAGAAACATTAGCATTATTATTTCGAAGTTCAGGTTCTATTAGCTAATACTGAGTTGTATTTGTGCAAAACATTAGGTTCCTTTTAATATGAATTACTTTTCTGAGAAATACTTGATACATATTTTTTATTAGTAGATTAGTATTAAATCATTTGAGATGTTATATTGATAAAGTAGAAAAATAATATAAGAAAATGCTCATAAAAGCAAACTTAGTTAAGTTATAAACGAGCTAAATAAGTCAAGCTGAAACTTTTAATTAACCTTGATTCAATAAATTAACCAAACTTGAGCTATCAACTCCTTTGACAAGCCAAGTCCAAAATTTAAGAGTTTGGTTCGGCTTGACTTGTTTAAACCTCTCTAATCACCACCAAAGGCTGCCTGCCATCTATTGTTGATGATCTTGATTCCTAGTTATTGTTAAATTTTCAGCAGGCATTAGCAAGTTTTAAGAATATATTGCCGCTTTTCATCTAGAGTGATACATAAAATTATTATTGCAAATAAGAATCACCAAAATGAGCACGGGGTAATACTAGCAAGTAACATTGCAAAGAGGAAATACAGTTCATTGAAGTAAATTCATAGCCACAATACATAGAAACAAATATTTTCAGATAATTCCAGAGTTCAAGGTACATGATCAATATCCAAGAATGCTATAAACACAACCAAATCATAAATCTCATGGACACAAAATGAAAAAGTACAGCTCCTGCTAATCATCTATGATTACAAAATCAATCGCACATGTATACCCCACTCTCAAGTCTGTCACTAACCTCGTAGAAGTCTGTCTTACCCTCTGAAGCCGGCCGTATAGAAACTCCAGACAATGACTGGGTTACTTGTTCTGAAAATTTCACATAACCAACAACCTCAATTTCCTCATCATCTTCACTGGAATCTACCGGCATCCGAACTCTCAACCTGCCAGGAGAGCCCTTCAACGGAATCTCTGGCACAAGCCATTTAATTTCTCTTTCGGTCCTATTTAACACAGCTTTTGGAGAAACCTTCAACAGAGTAGGATCAACGGGCAGTTTAAGAGTGAAAGTAACATCATGCAAGGGGACTAACAAATCAGGGTTTGACGCATATTGTATCATGACAGAAAGCAAACTCCCAGTATGCCGTTTCGTAAGTCGAATCCTCAAAGGCACAGGCGTCAACCTAGGAACTAAGCTATACTTAATAATTGGTATTGGCTCCTCAGAGGCCGCAGTCCTCACATGAAACAACCCATTATCAAGACTACTAACACGCGAATTCTGAATAACAAATCTCTTAACAGCACTGGTTCCTTCAATTCGGAATGAGAATTCAGTTTCCTTATCACCAGCAGTTTTGGGTGGTAGAGTTCTGAGGTAAACGACACCCATCAACCCCACTCGTGCTAGCAACGATTCCCTAAACTCTGCACTAATCACCTCAGAGATATACATCTCAGGACCCTTCATCTCAGTTTTCTTCACCAACAAGTTTTCAAGTGGAGTTCCTGAACCACTTTCAGCAGCTGCTTTAGGAGCAGCATCAGGCCCAGTTTGCAACAATTCAACCCCACCAAGACCTTGCGGTTTGGGAGGTTTGGTTGTGCCCACAAACTCGGAAGGATCCAGTCCACCACCCCAAGCATCGTTGAAACCTTCAAAAGCTTCTCCAATAGAAGCTTGCTCATTCCCAAACTCAACTCCACCGTAGTTCCCTTCAAAACCCTCCACATTTATCTGCGTGGATTGAGTAGCTTCAGGAGGAGGCAATGTGGTGACATCAAGCCCCTCCAAAGCTGAGGTTAAATCGGTAGCAGGGTCCTTTGTTTTCTTGAAACCTTCAACAAGTTCCCGCGGCTTGTTAATAGCATCACTAGCTGCAAAAGGGTCCTCCACCTGAGACTCTTCCGGCTTCTGCTGCGGCTCCTCCTGCGTTTCCGGCTGGGCGGGGGCAAGGCTGGCGGCGACCTCTTCGCCAGCCTCGAGCGTCTCCGGCGGCAACTCGAAGGAGGCGGTGGATAAGGCGTCGATGCAGGCCTGGTGCTCGAGCGAATGCACCTCCGCCGTGAGCCACGTGTCAGCGCCGCGGATCTTGTTCTCGGTGTCAATGGCGGAGTGGACCATCTTGGCGATGCTCTCGCCGTGCATGGTGGAAAGCATGGCGGCGAGACGGATATTGCTGACGCCGCGGAGGACAATGTCAAGGGCCATGTAGATCTCGGCGTACTTGCGGCTGAGCTTCTCCGGCGTGACATCGACGCCGCGGCACGCCGTCACGACAACACTGACGGCCTGGTTTACGATGTGGATGCACTCGAACACGTTGACGGAGTTGTCATGGTCCGCGACGGTTATGCCGAGCACGTAGATGCCGTTCACGAGGCGGTACACCACGCGGTAGCGGCTCTCCACCCCGACGATGACCTGGCCGCTCGACGCCGCGAGAGGATCGTCGCCGATTGATTCCGCTGCGTAGGCGTCGCCCGGCGTGGAGTGCTTATTGGCAGCGAGGGCGCGGCGAGTTTGGCGAAACGCGGAGAGGGCGACGAGGGCGCGTGCGGGAGGGAACCACTCGCGCGTCTGGAGAAGTATGTCGGATCCATTGGAGGGTTGCAAGGAAAGCGCTAGACAAGACATCGGAGATTGGGATCGCGTTCAGTTGGGAAATTTGAAATTCTGAGAACTCGAAAATGGAAATTGGGGATTAAACATTCAATTTGCTCTCAACACACAGAACACATACAGAAAGCGAAACTCGCAGATCTGAGTGTGGTGGAGGACTGATTGGACTCGCTACAGGAATCTGGCACCAATGCTCTCCTTTCTCTTTTCCTTTTCTTCCTTCTTCCTCTCTCTTTTTTTTTTTTTGGGTCCAACCATTTCTTCTTTTCCATTTGATTTACCAATAATGTTGGGCCGATATTATCCCGAGGCTCGGCCCATAACTGCTTACCTACTTAGTATCGTAAAGTTTTATCGTTCCATGATTTTTTTTTCACTGATTTAAATTTCCCCCCAATTATTTAATGCTGTATAAATTAATTAAAATGTTGTTATTTTTCAAATGATATGACGTAACATCGTTCATGTCTTCAATAGTGCGACCTGGTGTGCTCTTCAATGGCGTGTTGAGAATTTGGGACAAAGAGGATCATTTTTACTCGACAGTTTGTCATGTGTGGAATGTCAACCCTATATTTGTGTTTCCATTTTTTGAGAGATTTTATGTATTATTAACATTAACCTTAGAAAGATAAAAAAAAAATGTTATTTTCTGTCTGAAAAAGAAATCGACCGGTTCAAAAATGTTTTTTATATTTTGATATTTTAAGACTAATGTAACATTTGGGAAATATAGGAGCCTGTGTTCCATCCTTGAAAAACGCATTTCGCCATCGTAATCTTATTTACGTTTGTTTTACACTTAAAACTTTTTATTTATAAAGTTAAAACAATAATTAATTTGTGATAAAAAGCAGTGGTCGCAACAGTCCCTTGATTCCTTTGGAAGTTAGAAACAGACATAATAATAAAAGAGTATTAAACGTGTTTGTTTGTTTGTTCCAGCTCATCATATTTAAGTTTGGATGGACGGTTGCATTGAATTGAGACAGTAACAGTGTTGCAAGCAACTTAGCTTAACTTGCATTAAATATTGGATAAATGTATATACATTTTAACATGCCTTAAAAACTAAAATAGAAGCTGTCCCTGTAGGACGCAGAGGTTGGTTGCTATCCTATCAGTATCCACACAAAGGTAAATTCATCTTAATCTCAACAAAGACAAAAGAGAAGGTCACACCGATTCTCTTCACTGTCCCACCAAAATATATCAATCTGGATTGACCACTCACCTTCTCTACCCACCACCACAAGTAAAGCCCTGCAAAACCCAAACATTCATTCATATAACAGTGCCACCCGCCAATTAAAATTAACATGCATATATAATGCCTCCAATTAAAGCCAAGTTCTTGAATAAAAATTCAGTACAAATCTCTATTAACATGACACAAATATTCAGATCATAATTGTTTGAAGTCAAGTTTTCACTTGAATTTAAAAAATGATGCTATGTTTGGGATGATGAAGCTGTTTGAATATGCATACGTTGCGTGTGGTTAAATCTACTTTTGAATAAGTAAACTATCTTGCAAGAAAACCATACAGATCACCACAAACTATCTGACGAAAAAGGAAATGCGATCTTTCTGGGTTCCAACCACGTTTTAAGGAGAAAGGAAACATCTTCATGTTAACTTACACCCCACACATACTTGCAAAGGTTTTATTATTTTAACCACTACAGCGTATTTTAATGAAATATTTCATTGTTCCGACCATGTTTTAAGTAGAAAAGAAACCTCTTCTTGCTAACTTTCACCTCAAACATACTTGAAACAATGTCAAATTTCATTATTTTAGTCAAGTTCTAAGGTTGTGGAAATACCTCTTAAAATGGTTGAGCGGAGCTGCCGTTTAAATCAGGATGAATAGAGTACAAAGGGAACTACAGAGAAAGGCAAGAAAATATCATTTAATTAGCAACGCCAAAATTTCAACAGCAATAACAAGATTGATCATTCATTCCCCATATAATGCCACTATTCTATCTGAAAAGCCTCAGTCCTCATTCTGTTTCTTTCTACCCCAGTAAATTAAGCACACATACAGAAAATAATAATAATAATAATAATAATCTCAAGCAATTGTAACATATTTAACCATTTGTGTGTTTTAATAAACATCATAACAAAGATCATTCAAGATCTGCTAACCAATATGTTACAAGTCACAACCCAGTTAGAGAAAATGCTTACGCATTATATTAACTTTGTTGACAGGAACATGAAAGTAGAGCTGAAATAAGCAGAAATTAGAGACAACAAAGACAATCCCCAGGCGTAAGAGTCCTTTATGAGCAGGAACCGAAAGCTTACCAAAGAGAAAAATGGTCAGCATTAGAACAAGTGTAACTTGAACAGAACACCCATATCGTGGGTGGAATGGCCTTTGAAACTGTCTTTGGCTCTGGCATATACCAATGCGTCCAAAACGCTGCACAGTACAAAAAATCTGACTGTAAGCAAAGAAAACTAGAAGAAAATATTTCTATCTCCTTACGCACATATTCATCTAACCTGATTGAACATACGAACTACTCGCATGGCCTGAGGATATTCTTCAAACTTTTGTTTCCAAGATAGATTTTTGAATCCTTTTTCTTTAGGGGTGGCATCAACAGTCCGTGGAGTTTTATCTCTTGGCTCATCTTCGTCAGCAATTACAATTTTTAGAGCACCGTAATTAGGTGGATTCCACGTCTTTCTTGTACTTGTTCTATCTGTTTGAGAAACTACCTCATCATTACTTCTGGAAACAGCATCTGCGTTTATTTCTATCACATAATTTGCATCCTTGTTAGCAGAAATGACATCCTTAGAAGACTTTTCACTAGCAGATAAATCCCGGTTGCAGAAAGTGTTTATATCTACATTTTTATCTTCTTTTTTGAGTTGTTTCTGCTGAAGTGAGCTTATCTTCGTGGCGGTAGCCTCCATGGATTCATCATCAGTGGTGCTTTTTATGGTCTGACAAGTTCCGGATAGAAACGCAGCCAGATCATCTCGCTCTTCTTCATCCAGATGTACCCACCGAAGGGGTTGCTTACCTTGCTCAATAAAAGATTCTCTTAGTGCTTCTTCAACTTGGGTAATTTGGCTTTCAATGGCAGAAATAAACTGCCTATGCCTAGCGCTTGAATTGTCATCACCATGATGTCGGTAGCTTAGCCTGACAGCTTTCTCAAACTCTTCTAACTAACACAACAAAGAATATTCAATCTCAAGGGATATGACAAGAAACAATGGAGAGAGTTGACTTATAAGAGAATCTACAATAAGAAAACTAAAGATTTTTGTTGCAAAAGTACATAGAAAAAGAAGGGTACAAAGGGAGAGGAATTCAATATCAAAGAAAAGTATATTGACTTACCTGCCATTTTGCAGTACCTAAAGCAGTTTGTAGCTCCCTACATAGTTCATTTAATTCCGCAGGAGTTGACCTTTCTCTCTTTTCTCTCAACCATGCCCTGTAAGCAGATTCCATTCTGGGTAAAGAGAGACATGAAATTTATGTCAGACATAAATGACAGTCCAATTGTTTTCTTCAGCATGCCATGGTCCAATATATTTATAGACTATAGTGATGATGAAGACATGAGCAAACTCCATCCTAAATTAGGACTGACTCGAAAAAGGACATGCCAGTGCATAGATCATCCAAATAGCTTCAAGTATTTTGACCCCAGATATAAGATGGGAATCTACTGTAAGTTGCCATTCATATCATTTACACACCCGATAAGATCATATAAATATCAACTTAGCAATAGTTCCAAAATTTGATGCAAGGGAAAATATAGTCTAGATTCTCTTCCACACAATACCTCCCCTTCGTCTATTATTTACCCCAACTACCAAAAACTCCATATGCAAGCGCCAAAGAAAAAGAAAAATCAACCAATTTTTTTTAAAAGAAAACGTTTAGCTGAGCAAAGAACAAATAAGAAATAGGATGAACGAAAGACACAACACGGCGATTGGAAAAACAACCCACCAGAACCCAAAAGAACCCACACATACCCAACATGATCTCAACCCACAAGATGCGTTTTTTAACCATGGAATTCATCTAATCTCGTGATTAAATCAACCTAAGAGACGAATCGGGGAACGTACACATCAGCCGATTCCTGCACCTCTTCCGCCGCAGAGAAAAAAGCGTCCTTTCGCCATAGATCAAAGCTATTAGCTACCAGCATCTTCAGCAACACCCAAAACCCCCAAACGACCCAAATGAAAATCGGACAGAAAAGGGAAAAAGACAGAAAGTCGAATCCCTCCAAGCTGGAAGGAAGAAACCCACACAAGAAACTATGTCTCGTTGAAGAACAAAAGCTATTGGGTGGGTCAAAATGTCACCGTGTTCTTTCTCTTTCTTCCCCTCTGTGTTACGGCGACAGAACACCAGCGAGGGGAGAAGAAAGAGAAAGATACCTCCGAACGAACAGAGAGAGAGAGAGAGAGAGAGACGTTCAAGCGACCCTTCTCTCTTTTTTATCCTCCACGTTTTGTTTTTCCGGTTTCCTTATTTAGGTTGGTCATGATCAAGTGCTGGCAATTCCACCATATCCAAGCTTTCCAGCAGAGATTATCAGCCACGTGTACGGAGGGTACACGTGAAAGGGTTGAAGTGTTGACATGGATGGCTATGATTAGGGCTGCCACTGAACCATTTCTATTATTTTCTTGGGCTCGTATATATTTTATTATATTTTCGAAGTGTGTGTGTATAGAAAATATTCTTTGAATTGTTAATTTTTGAGGCTTGTGATTTGGCAGCTCTGATAATGCCACTATTATGTCGAAAGCAGTGAAAGAAAGTAAAAATAGAGTTGCCACCTAAATGCATCCTAGTCACACTTCACTTCCCAACCTTTTTTTTCTTTCCTGTTTTTTCTGGTGGCCACAAACCAAATTTTGTTTTCTTTAGGTTTATTTGTTCTTTATTGCTTTTATTTTTTATTTTTACTTTTGGAAATATTTTAAAACCATTAAATAAAACCTACCAAAGTGGATAAAAACAAGTTCTTTTATTTGATAAAACCCATTTTGGAAATAAACTACATGGACTTTCGAAAAGTGGGATTGATCAAGGTTGCCGAATTCACCTTAGCATTTCACTCATCAGATATAAATTATTTGGAATACGGATTAATTATAAATAAAATTTTCAGATTTCATTTATATTAAGTCAAGCTTTAAAAATAAAAAATAATTTAGTTTTATTTTAGTGTTGAATAAATGAAATGAATATACTGGATATTTAGTAAAAAAAAACTTTTGTATAATTTTAATTTTATTTGTAATAAACTATTAAGTTTCAACAAAAATTATCATATAAAAAATAATATTGAAATTTAAACGTATTTTTTTACTTACTTTCAATGAAATTATAATAATATTTTAATTTAATCTAGTCGGGTTTGAATGAGTTTTAAAAATTGAAACTAAATTCGATAGCTTTTATTCTAAAAAAAACTGTTTGCATGATGTAATTTATTTATTTTTCTAAATTATGCTTACAGATTCAGAAAATTATGGTCGATTGTGAAAAAATATGTTCATATCTGATTCAATTATGTTACAAACAACATTAAATTAAATTAAAATATCAACAAGTAATTAATTCAATCGGTACTAAACTTGATCCAACAAGGTAGAAAAACATATTTTTGGAAAGAAGATTCTCTCATAATAAATCATATTTTCCATAAAAGTTTGTCATTAAGAAAAAAAAAGTGGAAGATACTTCATCCTAATAACACAATTATTAAAAAATAATAATTAAAAGTTGGAAAAAGAAAAAGTTAATTATTAGAACTCACAATTTCTTGTGTAGTATTTTTTTTTTAAATAACCTTTTTTTACAGAGCTTAACTCTCAAATCAATTGTAATCAAATTGACATAAGGAGGAAACTGTATTAAAATAGAAATACAATGTTAATAAATTATTTGATATAGTTTTCAGAATAAAAATAAAGGATTTAAGAGGAAACATTATTAAAAGGAAAATAAATTATACATGAATATTTTGTCCAAAAAAGAAGTGCAATTATGTCCATTAATAAATATTACAAAAGAGTTGGTTGGTGGGTGTACCCAGCTCACTCGGGCATATGATTTGATGTGATGAATAAATAGTTAGTATATATTTAAAAATTAAAAATAATTTGATGTAAAAATAAAAAAAAATAGAATTAAAATAAAAGAAATAATATTAAACATTAATAAGTAAAGGGGTTACATTTTAAAATATCAATATATTAAAATAAGTTACTTTAATAAATATGAATCTTTAAATTAATTGATTTTATTTCATTTATCACCATAATAGTTTATAATTATATATTTTCTCCAATATAAAACCATATAAAATATATTAATAAACATGAAATTATTTAATTTAATTTTAATAATTTATCTATTATAATATAGAAACATATAAAAGTTAATATTAATATTATGATAAGAAATCAAACTCTTCCCAGCATGTTTAAAGAACCCAGAAATTTACTAACTTTAGTGATTTCCACCAAATATTTGGTTGTCACATGTTCCTTTTAAACTAATGGGACACCCAAATTTAAGAGGGAGTGTTTGTGTCTCTCATTTTAGTAGTTGGACTTATCATCAAAACGAAAATAATATAAATATGTATTTTCTTCTATCTTTGTCGGTCACCTCCGATGTTGAAGCCAATCTAGCAATCCGTGAATCACATGATCCAGATAAAAAGTCAAACACATCTGTTTGAAGTTATGAGTGAGATGAGCATGATAAAGTTTTTCTTTCTCTGATTCATTTTGAAATGGATATTGTATTTTATTTTTTTAAAAGATCACTCTATTGCTTGAACATAGTAATGTCAACTTCTGTGTAAATTGAGTTTTTTTTTTTTCAACACAAATATTATTGATCTGTAGTTAGAATAGAACTATTCGAGACGTGATTCGTTTCGGAAAGCTTCATTCGCAATACATAAGTAATCGTTTTATTACTTAACAGGATGAGTTGGAATTGAATGGTGTAATTTGAAATTCAACTCCGGGGGTATTACCATATATTATGTGTGCATTTAGTAAATAAAACAAAGTGACATGCACAACAAAATGAAAAGGGTGATTGCTAGAAGCCGCCCTGCATGCTAATTGAAACGAAACGAGTATATATTGAGAATAATAGAAAAGATGAAAAGGAAAAGGAAAATAAAAGACAAAAGAAGATTAATATCTGAGACTCTTAAAAAAAATTACTATATGAGACACAAAAGTGTTTTAGATAAGGTCTTTCGTCTAATTTAAAGCTTATGAACTGTTGTGATAGATGTCTTAGTTAATATTCTATTTAAAATGTTAGCTAAAAATTTTTAGTGTTTTTTTTTATAGTGATTATGGTAAGATGGAATAGTAAATCATATTTTATATTATATCATACAAAGTTTGGTTTCGTCTTTCAATCACATCATTTCTTATAGGTGACATGGTATACTTTTAGACAATTCCACATTCCTTTAGATATTTGGTAAAAGGGTTTTCCACATTTTTCACATAAACCGATATATATGTCATGATATTACCCACTATAATCAAACTTAACTCTCTTAATTCTTCTCTTAATTCTTTTGTTAAGTTGATTTTCAACTTTAACCTTAAATGATTTGAATAAGTCCAAAGATTGAAATTATTCATATATAAAATATAGACATGTATATCTAGAATAATCATCTACAAATGATATAAAATATTTTTTACCATTTCTTTAAGGTGTAGGAAATGTCCACAAATGTTCGTATGTATCATTTATAAAATGTTTGTAGCTATATATGCACATACTTTCGTTGTTTTGGTCTATTTACTTATAACACATTCAACACAAACATCAAAGTTTATGAAGTCAATGAAATCCAAGATCTCATTTGATAGAAGAAGTTAAACGTTATCCTTAGATATGTGACCTAGACACCTATGCCACGATGCTCCTAAATTAGTATCGTTAATTTTACGCTTAGTCCTAATAGTATGTGAATTTAAATACAATCTAAATTTATTGTTTCCAACTGAACACAAATATCCTAATTTGTCCAAATAAGAAACTGAAACCATCTAATATAAATGATACTACAACGAAATTGTCTTTTAAATCCAAATAAAAATTAGTACACAATAATAATAATCTAAAATGTCATATAACTTTCACCTCTACCGATTTCTTATCTCTAATAATAATCTAAAATCAATTGGTTTCAGATAATTTAGGCAATCTTACATTGAAACACTGATGTTAGTAGTAACACTTACATCTAACTAGTTTCTTAGTAGTGTAGTTAAATTGATTGCAGAACAAACCAAAACAATAATTGTACCTTTCCTTGCATGTCAAATACGATATTTTGCACAATTCTTATTTTCATGTCTAACTTTATTACAAAAGAAACATTTATGATCATATTTTTATTTCATATTTATCATCATATTTTGCACAATAATCTTATTTTATTATTGAGATTCTCAATTTCTTCCTTTTGTTATTGTCTTTAAAGATATTTATAAAATGAATATTTAGTTTTTTTTAGTCTCTTTTTCTCGTATATGAAATGAGCTCGTTAAGAGACTATTTTTCTTTCTATTAGTTACAAGACGCTTAAAATGTTCAAATTATGAAGGAAGAGAGATTAAAATTAAGTATATAAACAAGTCCTGTGACTTCACGATATTTTGATGCCTTAAGTTTTAAAACAATGTTTATAATTTTCTTATAAATTACCTCCAACAAAAAATACTCACAATTGTGATTCTTAATTCAAATAATTTATTTAAAATTATAAAATAATAATTTGAATGTTTATTTATTCTAAAATCAAATATATTTATTTTATACATAAAAACCCATTTTATATATATATGATAAACACGTTAATTATGTATAAAATAAATAAATAATTTGATTTTGATTTCATCTCCTCGTGATGAGGACAAGTGCAGCACCGCGACAAGAGCTCCACCAATGCAGGAGCCATCGTGATGAAGAGAGAAAGAGACCCACCATAGCTGGTCACCTCCCCGACAGAGAGCAGAAGTACAGGTCACCACCACGGAAGCGCAGAAAGACCTCTGCGACAGAGAGAGAAACCACCACGAGGCTATCGCTAATCACCCCGAAGCTGTTGCGCGAACGAGCCTTCACTACGAAGGCGCCACCGCCGCAGGCGCTCTTCGAAGCAAGCCACCGCAACTCCATGGCAGACTACGAACGTGACAGAGAAAGATAGACCTCGCAATACTGGATCCACCGTGGCCAGAACGTAGCCACAGATCCATCACGGCTTCCCCGCGCCTCCATCGCAGGCGAGTAAACGCGATAACCAGAATAAGTTGCGTGCCTCCAAAAGCAGAATCAGTGGAGGGGATAACCCGCGTGCAAAACACACGAGAGAGAGAGAAACGAGATTGTTTTCAAAAACCAATTGAAAGAAAAAATCCTAAATCTGACTGCGAGAGAGAGCAGCTCAAGCAACGAAACAAAGATTATGCAAACTAAAACGAAAACAAATCCAATTGGGAACAAAACCCTAAATCTTTCAAAGGGTTTCTGATAAAATTAGGGAAAAAACATATTAGGTTTCATCCAATCAATCAGGATAAAACTTAATAAAAAAATCTAATATGATTTATTACGTTGTTAAATTATGTACCAAAATAGATAATTCATTAGTAATTAAACAACTTAACAAATGAGCCCTCCTCAATATTTCATAACATAGCATGCTAAATTATATTTGGATTGATCTTTGAAAATAATATAAATAGAAAGGTATTTGAATTCGATTGACAATTAAAAATAATATAAATGAAAACGTATTTTATATTTTGGAAATATGTTGGTATGTTTATAGATTAGGATTATAATTAGAAATGACAAAAATATTTATATATATAAATATTTGTAAATAAAATTTATGGAGAATAGTTAATATTTGAAGATATTTATTATTTTCAGGTATTTGATATTTTTTTTTTTGCAAATAAATGGATCACATATTACATTATCTTTACTTACAAGTATTCATTATTAGTAAAAAATTAAAATAAAAATTCAATTTATATTTTATTAAGTTTAATTTAATCAAAATTAAAATTAATTTATATTTTATTTAATTTAATTTAATTATAATTAAATTTTAATTTATATTTGATTTAATTTATTATTATATTATATATTTTACTTTATAGTTTACTTAGATTTTATTTTAAAAATTTATAAAATATATCTTTTTAAATATTTTTAGATATTTAATAAATGAATTCTTTATTACAAGGCTTGCTTCTATTTGATCCGGGATTGGTCAAAACACTGTCGTAAGGCAAGTTGTAGAGGGGATTGCACAACAACCAGAGGCAAAGGAAAAAATACAGGATATTTTATTACTTAATCTGGCTTTCACAGAAGCTTTAACAAATTTACGGGTCGGTTGTAACATTAGCACTTTTATTTGCTAATTCTTTTATTTAATCTTAAAAAGATAGAAATAGATATGTGAACTACCTTTTTTGAATTATATTAATATTTCACTTCTACAATTCTTTATCAATTCAGATAAGAACACACAAGAAAGACTAATCGAAAGGTATTCAAATATTTATTCACCTTATTTCTTCTTTTTGTTTAGTCCAACGAACTCCCTTTTCTTTATTTCTAATCATAATTCCTTTATATAACTTTTTCCACTATTTTTTTAATTTAAATATTTTGAATTTCACCTCACCAAATTAAAATATTATTTATAATCTTTACACACTTAATTTTTTCTTATACACGTCTTTAGTAATATATTAAATTAATTATATCATTTAAATAAATTAACTAATAAAATATAATGATCTTAAAAAATTTATTTATATATATATATATATATATATATATATATATGGGGTTTGCTAATTTATGTAGAGGTTTTTTTTTAGTTGGTATATTTTAGCAAAGTATACCAAGTTTTAGGTTACAAAATAGTCCTTATTAAAAAAGGATAATGATACTTAGACAATATTTTTTTGACAACATTTGAACATCATTTACGTGTCATACCATAACAGTGTTTATGATTATTATTATTATTGATTGTGGAGTAATTTTGGACCAATCACAAAATGACACGTAGATGATGTTCAAATGTTGTCTAAAGTATCATTATCCATTAAAAAATAACTAACTCTAAATTCAAAAATATTTTAATAATTTTAAAATTTAATTTACAATAAAAAAATAAAAAATATTTATTTATTATCTAATTGGTACACGTGTATGGATAGTTATTACCTTTTATTTTGAAAAACAACTATCTTTTAAAAAATATATAATAAAAGGTAATAACTACCCGTAAACCAATCAGATGACAACTAAATTTTTTTTATTTTTTTTATTTTAAATTAAATTTTAAAAGGAAACGCGCGCACACACACTGGTATGAATAGAATATGCTTTCTTGAGTCACTTAAAACAATTTTAAAGTTTTGCTTAAATGAAGATCTTTACCCTTATTCAGCAACATAATTCTTAAACTAACTGGGTTTATCTTCTTATTTTACTTTTTATCCTATAAAATGTTAACCGTTATTTAAAGTTAATTTATTTTATCCTTTAAAAAAAAACAACTAATCATTGTTTTACTTGTTCATTATTTTGTTTTTCAATACAATGATTTTTTTTTTTTAATTTCTTTTTGAAAAAATAAAAGAGAATGAATATAAAATACAAGAGAATATCGTACTAAAGGAAAAAGATGAACTAAACACCATTGATCTCGGACATGATGAATAAGAGTATAAGAATAGAATGTAAGATTTAAATCTAAACCTAAAATTAGATTCTATTTCTATTCCAACTTATGTTACCCTTTTTATGTTAATCAATTTTCAATAATCACATTTGAACTAAAATATATTATACAGTATAATAAGTATAATAACTCAAATGTCATTTGATGTATAAAAAAATTAAACATAATTAAATTAAAAAATATATATTATTTCTTTTAATTTTATAAATTTACAAATTAAATTATACAAAAACTATAAATAAAAATTTCAATTTTACCGAACTAAAAATATATTTATTCCAATTTTTAAATTTTTTGTCATATATTTATTTGTACTTAAAATTATCATGTTGTATTCATATTGCATTTTCCAATTCATAATAAGATTCTTGATTCATCATTTATTATGAATCTCCTATTCATAAACACGTTCTTGATAGTTCTTCTGCACGTAAAAATTCCGGCTAAAGTTGACATCAATAATCAATAAAACTTACAGGTTTACTCTACTATATGATAATCGTAACATCACTTCAGACAAAATTTTAATTTAATTAATACACATAGTATATGCTAATGGTATTTCTTTTTTATCACCATATGATTTAATAAATACTGTAAAATAACAAATATAAACGTGTCAGAACATCAACAAAAAGTCATTCAACATAAATTTATACTAAGTATGCTTGCCGATTTAATTGATTGATATAGGACTTTCTGGACCGCATATTTTAAAGATAATAATGCAAATGCGCATACCATTATTTAGGAGAATCTTCCTCCTAAGCATTTTGGATGGTAGGTTTTGCATTAGTTAGCACTAAAGAAACACGTGGAGCCAGCAGTTACGCCAAACAACTTCCTTCTCGCTGAAAAAAAAAAATCAGGAAGTGGAACCATCCATTTCACCTAAAGAAGAAATTCTGTGCTGTCTGTGTCAGAAGAATGGAGCGTCCAAATTCAACCACATAGCCAATGACAGCAAAGATTGACGGAGTTTTTATAGTACAAAATGATTGTTACGCTACAAGGTCCAAACGACCGTCTTCTTAAAGGCACAATGTCCAACATGTTCAGTTAGCCTAGGATGTCCTCCGCCATGCACTTGCATAGTTCGTTCTTTAACATATCCATACCAGCGAGACACGAGGTTGAAACAGAACAAGCAATTCGTCTTTGTGTACTTTTAAAATCCATAGCCAATTTTTCATCCCAACAGCAGTTTTCTCTGTCGACAAAAAAGTACCATGTCACCAAATGAAACCTCATGATTTATTTCCGCAAATAACTGGTTAATGCATTCACCTGTCATTAAGATCGATTTCGCCCATATTTTCAATCATGTCATCGAAGATATCTTTGAGATTTTCAAGAACTTCCAGCTCATTTTCCAAGTTTTCTTGCAACTGCAAAACAAAATAATCAATATACATTAAAAAGGTAAATTAGTAAAATTTTGACCAACATCACAGTACCTTAAAAAAACAAGGACTTTTTACATCTACTTCAACCTCACAAAATCCACTTGGTAAAATATGATAAAATAAGAATTACACCTCCTTATATGTCACGACTTGGTCATATCACTTAAACGATACGAGATCTATAAACTAGAAAGTAGAAAGAATAATGAATGTGGTGCATGTTTTTTTAACAAGAACTTTCCACTTTTCATTCTTTACCCATACTTTATAAATAAAATATTAAATGGAAAAATTAAATTTAATGTTTTCAAAATGTTCTGACCACCACAAATGTGATAGACACTCTTAGGGTCACCTCCATTTAAACTTTATTTTGAAGCTCAAACTTGGTTCTATCAGAATTTTACCCATGGATAAAGGGAGGAAAGTGTATTTTAATCACAGCAAGTCCACAGAACATATAATCATCTGAAGGATTAAAACTATCCACGTCCGAGGATTGTCCACTAGGAAATTCAGACTTATTCCTAATCCAGGAACAGAAAATATAAAATGTGCTCGATGTTATCTACATTTAATGACTACAAGTACTAAAAAGTGTTTAATAGGAAGATTTAAACTTAATCATGAAGGAATGTAGAGGGGAATGTAATGTTCTCTTTCTCTGAAATGATGTAAAACTATGCATTGCGTAAGAAACTTCAATAAATAAGTTTGAGAACAAGATATGATGGAAAGGAGAAAGAAAAATACAAAGGTCTTTGTTCGCAGCATTGGACTTCGAGATCTCCGAAGATGGTCCAATAAAGGTGAGGGGAGACCATAGTAGAATATCTTGTGATCCCTGGAGAGCCAGGTACCACGCACCATGTGACTCGTCCAGTTGGACTTGGGTATATTCTCATCAGAATCAACATCGGCACCGTCAATGTCTGTAAATGACAATTAGTTAGAACATCAGTCAGATAGACGGGACTAGGTAAGGCGCAACGAATTCAAGAAGGACGTCACTTGAGATATCTATGGTCAAGAGGGAATGAGAGAACGGAGCGAAACGTTACCTAACGGAATAACATCATATGGGTTGTCTCCTTGTGGTAAAAAACCATAAAAGGTTATTAGATGAGAGCTGGAGAAGTTGCCGTAGCTTAAGCAGCATTCCTCTCCAGATTTGCATGGTCTTGATAGACAAAATTTCAGTGAATTTTTTGCAGGATCCACTTGGCCATAGTGCATGACATGCGGGCACAGCTGTCGTCGAGGTCCAAAACAGAAGTAAGAGAAATAACATTTGTAGGTGTAAAACGCTGCAATGCAAAACCTTGGTATTTCTTAAATAATTGTGTATAATCAACAAATGTCACGAACCAAAGTAAATGATTGTCAAACATTAGATATCACAGAATTGCTAACTGAGGCATAGAAAGTAACAAATTATTTAGTCGAGCTCAGCAATAATTTATATCAACTTGCACGTAAAATCAATCTAAAAGAAATGTCAACCCAGTTATGCCGTTCTTAATAACGTAAATTACAACCCTTGTATTTTCAAATCTCGTTACCCTCAGTGTACTCATTAAATTCAATGATCAAAACATAATATCTGAAGATCACAAACTTTTATCTAAATATTCAATAGCAAAGGCAGCACGAAGACAAAACATGAGAAAGAGAGAATATACGTACTGAATGATTGAGAAATTCAGCAATAGGGATCAAGCATGTTTTTATCTTTCCATCGGAATACATTATCTTCATGCTATTAGAGTACCAAAGTTCACAAGCCCATAAAAATTTCTCCCATGTGTACAGCTCTGGTGGAAATATATCAGGAAAAGTATTGCACAGAGCAGGGAACAACTCATCATATTGAGCATGCAGGAACTGCCACAAAAGAAAAAACAAAATTGTCATTCTTTACATGCCAGAAACTTTCAACAGTACGTCGTGAAAAAAAGAACAGGAAATTAAGTTTTCGTTAATCGTTTTATTTCTTCCCCTATAAATAATATATCAAACAAAGAATATTTATTACAAATGAAAAATTTGACCAATCTTCCCTTTCCTTCCAAAACTCAACTCCCAAGCATAGTCCAAGAGATCCCTCAATTTAACAAGCTAGATTTTCTAAGTAACTTCAGATTCTGGCTAATACTTTGTGTTTAATATCATCCTTAGAAGGGGCAGATAAGCCTTAACTTTAACACGATCAACAACTTAAACCCTCAGTAAACTAATAAGAATAGTTCAGTGTTTCAGTACACCTCAAAGGAGAGTATAACCTTCTATCTAAACAACATATGAATAAAGATGTCATGAACTACGAATTTATTACCTGTCTTGCTTGCATTATCTCTTCCAACAGCAAGGTTCCATCTAACACTGTAATTGCTTCAATGCTGAAACTCAAACCTGCAATTTTAAATGCCAAAGCACAATTATCATAATCTTGTTCACATTTCAAATTCTACGATTTAGCTCCGTATTTATTTTATTATTAGAAAGATCTCAAATGACTTTCTACGGTGCACTAAATTAATGAGTTTGTGCAATGTCCTATCATCAATACAAAACTCAATTTAGCGATTTATTAATTGTAATTTTTCTTTTGTCAAACTTCATGAAAGAAATTGAAAATTCATATAAGCTTAAATTGGTAGATGAAAAGGAATTGAAGGTGCACTTCTCACTTTTCTATTTGATCATTCCACTACTTTATTTGTCACCAACTCATTTAATGCATGCACTTTATTTGGCTATTTCATTGCTTCATTTCCATTTTTCGAAAAGAGGCGCCGCAAACTCATATATAACTAATAATTTCATTGAGACTCGTGGTTAAGTTGTTTTTATCTAGTTCAAATTTAAAATGATTATATTGAACTGAAGACTGTATATCATACATACACATTTTTAATGCTAAAGCAAAAATATCAATCTATAAGGCCGAAATTTGGCCGAATTCAACTGAGTCGTGATCGAACTTTGGTCAAGTTGGCCTTGGCCAAATTCCGACCGAGTCAGCTCTTGTCGAGTTAGCCTTGGTCGAAATTCAATCAAGTCAACCCTAGACAAAATTCGGCTAAGTTGGCCCTAACCAAATTTCAGCCAAGTCGACTGACCGAAATTTTGTCAAATTTGGGCAAGTCTACCCCAACCAAAATTTTGGCCAAATTCAACCAAGTCGGCCCCGACTGAAATTTTGCGGATTCAAACCTAATCCAAATTTGGCCCCACCCTTAGCCAAAGGTAATAATAGGTTTACCTAGGCCGAATGTCAAGATGGGCCGAATCAGATCGATGGTCAAGATAGGTTGCTCAGGTCAAGGCTCAAGACCTATCTGCCTGACTCAACTCGAAGGTCGACTCGGGCCGACCTGGGTTGAAATTGGAGTCTGGGTAGGCTTGGGCCGATGGTCAAGATGGGGCAACCTGGACTGAGGGTTGAGATATAGACCGGCCTAAACCTAAGGTTTAATAATATATGTTGAAAACAGAAGTAGGATGCTGGAAATAATTATTCTCACATTCATACTTTTGAAACAATACATAGGTGTTTAAAAAGAAACAAACCATGGTCTAATTAAGGTAAAAAATCTCCTGAAATAAAGTCTCTAAATCAGGAGATATCTACCCAATAATACCTAATCTTAATGCAAGGAAATTTGCCCAATAATTACTAATCCTAATCCCTTAATTTTAGGGATTACACATAATTGCCATATTAATTGTAATATTTATTGTTTAATAAATTCACATATTCTGACATCCCCCCTCAAGCTGAGGAATAGATATTGGTCATTCCCAGCATGCTTATAAGATCTTGGAAGATAGGGCTATTGAGACCTTTTGTTAACACATCAACTACTTGTTGCCTGGATGGGACATATGCCATGCATATTAAACTTTTGTCTACTTTTTCTTTGATGAAGTGTCTATCTATTTCAACGTGTTTTGTCCAATCATGTTGAATAGGATTGTGTGCAATTTCTATTGCTGATTTATTATCACAATACAGTTTCATGGGATCCTTCAAATCAACTTTCAAATCATCCAGAATAATTTTTATCCATAATAATTCACATATTCCTTGAGCAAGTGCTTTGAACTCTGATTCAGATGATGATCTAGACACCACATTTTGTTTTTTACTTCTCCACGTTACTAAATTTCCACCCAGGAAAGTACAATATCCAGTAGTCGATCTTCTATCAATTAGAGATCCTGCATAGTCTGCGTCGGAGTAGGCTTCAAGGTTCAATCTTTCATTCTTCTTGAATAGGATTCCCTTTTCGGGAGTGCCTTTTAAGTAATGGAGAATCTTGTGGGCAGCTTGAAGGTGGGACTTCTTTGGTTCATGCATAAACTGAGTTATTACACTTACCGAATGAGCAATATTTGGTCGGGTAAAATGTTAATTCTTTTTTATGTTTAAAAAGAAAGCTCATAGGTTGGCCCTGGCCCATAGGGCTTTTGTATGCGTTTTGACCCTATATGATTTTTTAATGAGGAGGCTTTTTGGTCCTATGGGTTGTTTTGGCCCCAACCCACACGGGTTAGGGCAAGCCCTATGGGTTGAGCCAAATTGACAACTCTATCTATGGTATTACTTATGAACTCAAACAATAATTTCAAGAGCTCATATTTGAAGTGTTTATTATACAAATAACACTCATTTCTAGCAAACATTCATGCTGCATATAACCTTCAATCGAATGTTCATGAGAGAGAGAACCAAAAACATTGACATAAATTGTCATTTCAATAGAAAATATTGAATATAGACTATAGAGGCAACACCATTCACTTGATTATTTCTCATGACAAGCTAGTCTAAGTGGTCCTCAAATAAGTACATATGCAACAAGCTTGATGCATATGGCATGTATCTCTAGCTTGAGAAGGCGTAGGAAAACATGCAAATAATGACCAGATTAGTTGTAATGTTTACAATTACGATAATTGCATAGATGTAATTATTATAAGTTTATATAACTCAACTCCATATGTAATCTACTATCACATGTCTCTCATTTTTTCTCTTTTCTTATAGAACTCATACCAAAGCATGAAGATTAAAACTTGACAAAACCAAATACACCATGGAAACAATGCATAGGCACAGTGACAACAGCTAAGTTATTGGCTACTTGATAAGGCCTATATGGAGATGAAGCCCACAAAACCATTGGTCCACTCTTATTGGGAGAATACGGACCCTAGCAAGTAGAAAGTGTATGTGATGAGAAGGAAGAAAGGCACTATGCAAGGTGCTGATCTCGCAAGGGTAGTAGGGTCAATCCCTTGAGGTTGTTAGAGGTTGTTAGGGTGAGAGAAAGAGGAATGCTATTATAGGGGATGTTGAGAGAGAGAGAGAAAAGGGGGGAAGGTTTTAGGGCATAGAGAATCATCTTGATTTCTTTGTTTAGGAGATATGCTCTAGGAATGGGAGTCTCACTCCTTTTGATTTTCCTATCTTTTTAATAATATCATATACTTTTCTATTACCTGTGTGCTCTGTTCTATTTCTGTATTTTTTTGGTTTCCATCACTACTACACTACTATTTCAATTTGAAAGGTAGAAAGAAGTCAAATACTTATATGAAGCACAAATACTTCAATTTGCTCCAAGTATCTGTGTTTAATACATATCTGATACCATACCAATACTTCATCAATATGTTTCACAATCTGATAATGATATTTTTTAATACTTCATGAATACATGTCGGTGAAGTGTCCAAACTTTTAAAGGATTTATATTCAATGACACTACAAGAAACATATAAGTATGTGTAATAGAGAAACATAGAAACGTTGTCTCTTCAAAAACCAAAGACGAAAATTGTTCTCTTTATGTATTATTTTAAAAGAGTAATGAGATAGAGAGTGTTATTCCTACACGCAAATGAAAGAGAGGAATTTATGATGACAACAATTTTTAACTTTTTAATTTTGGCAATGTGATTGTAATATGGACTTGCCCAATTTCAGCTATATATTCATTGTTTTTTATGAACTTTTATACATGTTTAAACATGTATCTTGCACCGACTATTTACTTTTATTTTAGAATAACAGCAGCAGCATCATATTGGATATCCGATATTTGAGCTCATAGCTTATGTCCAAAAAAATTGAGTTCATAACAGAATTGTCCTTTCGTGAATGTAAAGTAATTTATTATCATTTTTGTGAACTTTTTCCTCTACAAATAAAACTACCACATTAGCCATTTGGACATAAACAAGCCAAAAGGGATATGAAAATAAGAAGTATTTCCTACTCGATACCAAGAAATAGCCAGGGCACTTGTACAGGTGGATTCCTACTTGTCTTTGAAGGCAATAAATAGGCAAGTGCTACTAAAAGTAGAGATCAATAAAAAGGATACAAAAGTTACAGCCCTAGAGCTAAAAGGGTCTATGCTTCGTGAAAAAATAAAATATAAGGAATGTACAGGTATATCACTCTTTGATAGGATACTGGCTGATAGGATAGAACGCAGGGAGCCGAATGGTAAGGGAAATATTTAATATATCTAGAGCAATATTCTAGAGAAATATTTATATTAAATAAATATATATTCTAGGGAAATATACGGGAAATATTTATATTAAATAAAGATACATTCTAGGGAAATATACGGGGAAGATTTGTATTAAATAAAGATATATTCTAGGAAAATATACGGAAAATATTTATATTAAATAAAAATATATTCTAGGGAAAGATTTAGCACAAGATGGGCGGGAAATAATTAAAATAAATAAAGCTACATTCTATTGTTAGGGTTATGTTTTGATTATTAAGTTTTGTTAAGAGGCAGCTACCGTCTTGTGAGGGAGGTTATGCTCCCAAGTAATTGAAGGAGGTTATGCTCCCAATTATTGTTTACTTTTGTTTATTCAGATATTACCATCAATAAAAGAAATTCATTCGTTCAATTCCATTATTTCATCATTCTTTTGGTTTATTGTGAGCGTTGAGAGCTCAGATACGTAACAATTGGTCCGACCTATCGGATTCGATAGAGAGGAGTGAGAGGCCAACCGGATTGATAGAGAGGAGTGAGAGACATCATCGAGGGAAGGATGAATGCAATCGAAGGGAAACTAGAGCACATTGGACAGAAACAGGAGAACATGGAACTGTCCATAGGGGTAATGGAGACGAAGATGGCAGCAATCCGCAAAGATTTGCAAGAACTGATGAGAATGATAGGACGAGCCCGTCAACTAGATGGGAATTCGGATGGGAGCTAGGGGTCTGTTAACGGAAAAATGAATGAAGAGGAGGGCGAGAGGGATGGTGGACGCCAGGAGGAACAACTGAATTGGAGAAAAAGGGTAGAGTTACCTAATTTTGAAGGGATGGATCCGTTGAATTGGATCAATAAAGCTGATAAATTTTTTGAATTACAAGGGGTGTCCGAGGAAGAAAAGTTGCGCCTAGCCTACATCAGTGTGGAGGGAAGTGTTGGGTACTGGTTCAAATTTTGGAGCGAGCAGGCCGAGAATCGATCGTGGACAGGACTGAAGGAGGAAATGGTGGTCCGATTCGGAGGAAGAAACCGAGGGTCAATCTTCGAAAGACTGACGACCATTAAGCAATCGGGATCCATGGAAGAATACATCCAAGATTTCGAAATCTTGGTGGGTCAGACAAAAGGAGTGGCCAAAGAACAACTGATGGGGTACTTCATGGCAGGGTTACAGGAGGGGATTCGTAATCAAGTATGATTGCTTGATCCGCAGGAGTTGATGATCGCTATGAGAATGGCAAGGGACGTGGAGGAGATCCACGGGGGCACGAAGGTTGGGGGCGGAAATATGATCAAGAGTCAATCTTGGGGAAAACCGAACGGTGCGGGGGAGCCGAACGGTGAGGTGATGTGGATGGAGCCCAGTCGACCTAACCAGAACCAAGTGGGAGCTTATGTTGGGAGCCGAGCGGGAGTGTTGAAGAGTGTGGGTTCGGTGAAGGAGGAAGGGAACAATGGTAGCGGGGCAGCAAAGGGTGGAAACATGGTGGAAAGTAGTGACAATAATGGGAGAAACACTAGGAATATGCCTTATTCAGAAGCCCTGAAACGAAGAGAGGAGGGAAGGTGTGTAAGGTGTGGGCGACCGTTTGGTCCTGGTCGCCACTGCCCAGACAGGAGTTTGAGAGTCATGATATTGGCGGAGGACGAGCCTGAATTGAAGAGGAGCCATGAGATAAAGCTCCCCGGTTCCAACTTTGAGGACAAGGTTGTTCTACAGCAGGGTGTAATGATAGGATACTGGGTGATAGGATAGAAGGCAGGGAAGCCGAACTGTAGGGGGAAATATTTAGTATACCTAAAGCAATATTCTAGGGAAATATTTATATTAAATAAAGATATATTCTAGGGAAATATACGGGGAATATTTATATTAAATATGGAAATATACGGGGAAGATTTGTATTAAATAAAGATATATTCTAAGGAAATATACGGGAAGTATTTATATTAAATAAAAATATATTCTAGGGAAAGATTTAGCACAAGATGGGCAGGAAATAATTAGTATAAATAAAGCTAGAGTCTATTGTTAGGGTTATGTTTTGATTATTAAGTTTTGTTGATAGGCGGCTACCGTCTTATTAGGAAGGTTATGCTCCCAAGTAATTGAAGGAGGTTATGTTCCCAATTATTGTTTATTTTTGTTTATTCAGATATTACCATCAATAAAAGAAATTCATTTGTTCAAATCTATTCTTTCATTATTCTTTTGGTTTATTTGAGAGCTCAGATACGTAACACTCTTGCAAAGTTATCACTAAAAAAAAAACAAAAAACTTCCATGTGGTTGGTAACAAACCTGACAATACAGAAATTCAACAAAACTTACATAATTGGAAATCCATAAAGGTAATGTTTGCAGGTAATGTTCAAAGTCCTAGAAAACCACTTGTAAGTGTTTTTAAGCATAAAAGGTTGTGCATTACGATGGATTGCAATTTAGGGGACCCGACCTGTACAAAATTTCTATCCATGTATGTGTATAAAGCAAATTTTAATAAGGTAAGATTACCTGTATTAAATTTTTCTGGAAGTGTGTCAAAATAAATTTTGAATTTTGAATCACTGTTGTACTTTTCTTTCATACTCCATAATAGCAATATTGTCTCAGATGATATGCCGTCAATTTCTTTTAAGACACCATACTGAATTGGATAAAGGCAATAATCAGATATCAACATATTAGAGTGGTGAACATATGACATTTCCTACTTTCTATTTATTTTAAGAAAAAATTACAACTACAATGTGTCTTATCAAATAAGAGAGATCGGAGTTCAACTATATGTCAGTCTTTCCAACAGAGAGAGAGAGAGAGTGCTTCCATTAAAGGATGGTCACTTTAACTAGCATCCTACATTACCTTATTTTACAAAGCAGGGATTAATGAAATGCAGATATAAAATGGTTTTTTTATACTAAACTCTTCAATAATGTGGCACCGTGTTGAATGCAAAGGAGGTAAAGGATAATTTACTATCATTCAATATTTGTTTGCAACAAAAGGAAATTAATCTACCATAGGTTTCTTAAAGAAGTTTTAAATAAACTATTTTCACCTTTTTTCAACAAGGAAACATACCATTTCAGTTTCATGAATAAGCTCCTCAGAAATGATAATTGACACAGGAATTTCCAAAGCAATGTCTCCAACGTTTAGATCTTTCCTTGCTATTGCACCTCGACCAGCTCCTTCAATATCTGTGTAAATTTTAAGGGGAAAGAAATTTGTATTATAGATGTTAAAAGGAAAGGTAATATTTGTACAAAAGGAAAGAAAGTCACACTGAAACTTACAAGCTATTTTTAACTGTGTCTTTACGCCATTGCTTTCACCCCATTCTATCAAGAGTTCTTCTTGGTCACAACTATGGTCTTTTTGAACTACTCCCCCCTTCACACTGTTTTTGTCCCCCAAATCAGTAATTAAATCAAGAATTGTTTGGCGTAACCCTTGCAGGATATTTTTATGGAGATGTGAACAACTAGAAAGTGATATGTCAGTGAGCAAAACAATTGAATTGAGAGCCTCCAACTCATTCCTGAGACTGTAAAATTCCATCGACATGCATACGTCCTCTTCAGCAAAATAAAGTTCCAGCTGCAATTCAATAAATCAGTTAATTCATCACTTGCTAACGTCCTAAAAGTGAAAAAGCGAGTAGAAAAAGGCAAAAAAAAAACGGTGTAATTTATTTCAGTTTGCCTCGTTAAATAGACAGAGAAGATAAGCTTATAACATAAATATGTGTGAAGAATCCGAAGACTACTTCAATCCCTTAACTGTAGTCTATCCAAATATTGATAAATTGATAATGAGTAAATGTATTCAGTATATATTAAAGCGGAAAAAGGAAATAACCTCATTTAATTGTATGATCCGAGCAATCTGAAGTAACACCTCCACAGTAGCACTCATCCAGTCAGGTTTTGAAGAGCTCCTGAGGCATATCCGTTCTTTGGGACTGAAACCCTTACTTTGTAGTAATTTCTGATAAAACGATGGCATGCAAGTACAAATGGCTTAGGACTCGAAGGTAAATAAAAGGAAGATATTAACATGATAGCTTAATCATTGTGCAGTTGAGCTGACTTTAAATTTTACACATGAAAATGGAACAGTTTCTCACCAAATCCTTCACATATTTGAAACTCCTCAACAAAAAACACAAGCAAAAAGTCTTATTTTTACCTTCTTTTTGTCAAAGAAAGTATCCGTTTCAGGTAATTCAAGAACAATTGAGCACTCCTCATCAGTATCCATGACTGCAGCTGCAGTGACTAGTTTGAAGTAAGACACCAATCACAAGTCAAAAATATAATTGTAATTTAAGCAGAAGTTCCTCATCAGCATTTGTAAACCACAATCATTCACTATCACGTCATCAAAATGAGAAAACACGAAACCTAAAACTTAAACAATTAAATTTCTACTTATTTGTCATTTCAACGTATTCTTGCATAGTTAATTTTCCCCTCGTTTATATGTTTTATATCTATTAACATTTCAATATAAACCTGATTAGCGGAAGTAAAAGTAGGGGAAAAACACAAAAATAGGAAAGAGAAAATAACGATGTATTTCTGGCAATAGAACTAGAAATAATTGAATATCACATTCTGATTCATATCTGCATAAGCGAAGTTGAAAATGAATTTCAGCAATCTTTGCCAGTAGTTCGAATCGTTCTATACAATGAATGCGTATTTTCTATGATGACTAGCAATTGTTCAGCAACCAAACATGCATAAATTCAGGTTTGAATCCAAGCAAGATATTACCACGACACGAAAGGCTCCAAAAGCAATCGCGCTGGCGTCAGAGAATAGTACGATGCTCACTTAGTCGTTCTCTTCCAACTGAAGCCGCCAACAAAGCGAGTAACAGAATTTGAGCGGCAAAAAATGAGCAAGAGCTGGTGGTGACAGTAGCGAAGCACAAAATGTAGCCCATTTGAACCTTTGCCCTCGCATCTTCAAAAAATAAATTGATCCAACGGTTAAAAGATATTATGCATACTCATCGTTCGATCCATGAGGTTACAGTAATTTACGATGGAGCCGCTGCACTAGAAGACAATCTCTCCACGATGATAAAAGTAATAAAACTAACAAACATTTTTTGAGAAAAAGAAAAACAATAAACATGGATTGATCCATATCAGCTTCTTCCTACACCTTTATATCCTTCTTCCTGCACTTCCATATAAAAAAATAGTTTTCCCTTTTGTGCAATATAGAAATTAAAAGTAAATTCTGAATTGAAATAAAAAATACTTTTAAATTAACAATTTAAAATTTTAAAATTTTAAAATTTCATTTCTTTAACTCTAAAATTTCTGAAAAATATTTTTGACTTCTAAATTTCACGACCTAAAAATTATTTTTAGTTTCTAAATTATATAATGTTCTAAAAAGAAAAACAAAATGAAATTTTTTATATATATAAAAGTGCAGGAAAAAATATAAACCTGCCTTGATCAATTATGCTCACGGGCTTGTGGGCCTTTCTGGTAGCCCATCTTTTCTGGGTCATTTAGACGGACCCCTTTTTTGAACTTTTATTATTTGGTTTCACCACAATTTTTTTTTCTTTTAAATTTAATCCTAACACTATTTAATATGTTCTATAATTTTAATTTATGAAAAATCTGAAAAAAAAAGAACAATATTTTCAATTATAGAATGTAAAATACTTGTGCGGAAGTACCTTATGGAAGCGATTTGATTTGTAAAGCATTTCTATGGTAAATTTTTTGAAAAAATATCTATCATATTCCAAAATTAAGTTGATCAAGTTAATAAAAAAAATAATACGACTAATAAAGAAAATAAAATAAGTAATTCATAGCATCTGGAATTTCGCTCACTCTCCCAAACAAATCTATTCCAACAGATAGGAATAGCTATTTTAACAAATGAGAATGAATGTTAATAGCTACAAAATACAATCAACAGGAACAATATTGACAAATATTAAAGGAATATGAATGAATAACTCTGAATAAATTAACCACGATTTTGGTGGCAAACTATTAATCTTTTCTAAGTAGTTCCTAAAGTAATAAAGTTGTTTTAACAAATATTTGAAGTGCCAAGAATTCACCACTTAGTCCTATAATTTGTCATTTGGATAAAATTTAAAGATCAATTTCAAATGGTTTTTGTTCTTCTAATATTTAGATTATTATTTACGGTATTTTTAATGTTTTTAAGACCACTTAAATAATATTTTATAAGAGGGTCAATTTAAGAAAAGCTATAATTGCATTTGTCTTGACGCTGTACTCAATAAGTGTTACAATTTATGTTATAAAAATGACAAAATTACAATGATTAACTGAATGTACACTATTCAATCATTAACCTGTGTACTTAAACAAATAGGATAAAAATTGCATAGAGAGCAATTAAAAATCTTAAAATTCAAAGGGACAAATTAAGTTGTGCGATTTTATGAATGTCTTTTGAAGAAGCTGTAGGGACACATGTCCTTTTTTACCATCGGACCCAACCCCACCAACTGCTTTGAGAATGTCCCCTATCCTTTCAGAGTTTCTATTTTTTCTCTTAGAAAAATGATAATGGTTAGAGTATTGATTATCAATTTGAATGGAACTCAATAAGTTATTTTATCATGACATTTTTGTAATTTTTTCAATAAAATTTCATGTTCAATCACGAAATACTGCATATAGAAAAATATATAACTAGAAAATCTTATCCGAATCTATGTATATTATTAATTTAATTTTATAAAATCCACTTATAAAATATGTATAAATTGATTTTATATTTAATTGAGGTAGGAGTTTCAGTTAATACATCTTCCTTACATTAAAATATATAAATCTCGTAAAAAAGATTAAATATTAAGTCGTCTTACGTCCAACAAATAAAAATCTTGATAAAATAACATATTATATTAAAAAATGAATTTTAAACATAATTTAATTCCAATAAATTAATTTGTGAAACGAAATTTATACTTTAAATATATATATATATATATATATATATATATATATATATTTTGTTTTTTTATTAGAGAAATAAGAGAAGTAAGAGAGCTAGAGAAATGAAAAGTTTAGAGAAATGACGCGATTTAATACATTATTTAAAATATATTATCAATTCTAAAACATGATTTTTAATATGTTTTATTAATTTTATTAAATGCTTTGTTTTAGGTTAAGTATATTTTGGACCATAGTATTATTTTTATATGATTCATTAATAAAAATAGAATATTTCATAACTTACAAATCTAGTTCAATTTAATTAATTACCATTATAAGTATCTTCATTATGAAGGGAACAGGTGTTAACACATATTGATGCACCTAAATGATAAATCTCAACATCTGTTTTATACAAAAATGTGAGATAATAAGAAAAAGATTTGAAAAAACACAAACATATGATAAAGTACATTACACGCCAAAACATCCCAGTCCTTTCTGATGAAGAATCCTTTCTTTTGGCAGCTTGCCATTATTTTTGAAAATGGCAACCATGCATAACTCATTTTCAGTATCTTTTTTTCTATTCAAAATTCCATTTATACTTTTATCATTCTACAAAACGTTCACCATTCAATCGGTGCATATGGTCCCCGAGAGTATCTGATTCTTTGTACTCCCAACCAAAGAGGTGGATCAATGCATCCAACGGTTGCAATAGTGAAAAAACAAATTCACTTGTTCTGATTCTGTGGAGTTTGAAGGAATCAGGTATTTTGATTCTACCGTCACTTCCTTTTCTGCAGAGAAGAGAATTAGTGGCCACCATTTCTTTTAAGCTAAATGGATAGAAAAAAAAAATGTAGCATATACTGAAAGAACATTGTAATGTAAATTATTGAAAATTCAGGGATTGCATTATTTGGTCTAAGATTCAGCTAAAATCTTAAATGCATCTGAAAGTAACATTGTTGTATGTGAATAAGTTGGGTCCATTGAAATTATTCGGACTTTTCGTATGGAAAGAGAGAAAGTACGGATAACTTTGTTGGGTTAGCAAGAAAGCCAAAATGAAATCACATCCATTCTATTTGGTTTTGGTGGGGCATCTTATATGTCTCAAAGGGGAACCATTAGAATAAAAATCTTTGCATCGATCTCAAACCAAGAAAATGACACCAAAACGCTGAGAAAGAAAGAGAGAGTAAAAGCAAAAAGGACTTGTTAGCACAGCAGCGTCCTTCTTCCTAATGGACACCACAAAAAAGTAGAATTCTGAAACCTACATGTGTTTTGCTTGCATATATGAGTGTGTGGACGTGTTTCATTCAAACTCACTGAAAGTGGCACATGAGTTATTGTTGTTTCTACTCATTCAGCAATATCTTATTACCTATTTAACAATAGATTATGTATCATTTTTTCTTAATTTGTATGTTTAAATCAGATTAATCACAAACTGTCACATAATCATAATCAGTTATAAATAAAAAAGTTATCAAAAAAAAATTATTAAAAATACATTTTTCTATATTTTTCGACCAATGCCTCACTTCATCACTTTCACTCAATAATTAATTCCTTAATTCCTGCAAAATCTTCAGGTTGCAGAAGCAGTTATAAGCGAAACAATACAACTGGTTTACTTACGGACCTTGGGTGATAAGTTTTTAGTTTCAGTGTGCTTATTGTAAAAGAAAACTAAATATTAAATTGTTTTCTTGAATACATTTTTCTGCACTTATTTACGAATAAAAATAATTAAAAAATAAACTTTACTTGCATACAAACTACTTTATGTTTACTAATTGTTGAAGTGTGATATAATGTTTTAATGTAATATAAAATTATAGATTAAGTAACTATGCTCTTCAGGCAACATAAATTATATTAATAATTTTGGATAGATATTTTTTTTATCAGGAATTCATAGTTGGGTTTTAAGATAGTTTAAATTTAGTCAAATTTTACATTTTAAAATAGTATTTTTAGATTTTTTTTTCAAAATGCCGACTGGTTTCTAAACCACGTATTAATTGGAAGGGAGATAAACTTTATAAAAATGGGTCTCTTCAAAATATACTGCGCATGTGTATTTATTTATTTTTATATGAATATGGGTTGAATTTTTTTTTATGATAATAAAAAATAATTAAAATTATCCTAAATATTTTTATTTATTTTATAGATAATTTTTTATTATCAATAATTATTTTAATTTAAAAAAATTAGTTAAATTTAGAAAAAATAAAATAAAAAAAGTTGTATTTAAAAGAATGGTTGAAAAGTAAAATTAATAAAACTGTTTTAAAAATATTACTTAAATAATAAAATAAGAAATAAAACACACACACATAACTCAAGTTTTATCTTAGATACTTCTTCTTTCATATCAATAAGATTTTTTCATATAATTGTTTATACATTTTACACATATCAGTTTACATTTATCTGTTACGTTATTTTTTTTTTAAATACCTCTAATCAGTTTACATATTTGTATGAACAAATATAATAAATTAAAATAATGATATAAATCTTTTTCTGTCATAATATGTTTTAAAAATATGAGCAATCACAGATATTATCTGATAAAATTATAATAATAATAAAAATATTAGCAAACTTATTAATATAATTTAACTAATTTTCATAAAGGTTCTGAAATAGATTCCTTAAATAGTTACAAAGAGAGAAAGTTTTCTCTGTTTTCAAATATGGGAAATAGATCCAACCCAGGGAAGAATCGCGAACGTTTTTATGATGTATTTAGCTTTTCGTATACTTTTAATATAAAAATTTATCAATCTTTGACAATGAATCAGAACAGGTGAGTTTTTGCTCTTTTGAAAGTTGAACACGAAAGTAGTAATGACAGTCAACTATTTTGAATTGTTTTTCATTAAATTTAATCGGTGAAATTATTCTTAGTCACTAAGTAAGGAATATGAGGGTAAAACTTTGTTGGTTGAAGAGAATTTCGCCGCCGTAAACACACCTTAGACTTTTGACGATGGTGAGAAAGGTTCTTTCTAGTCAAAATATTTTATTTTATATTTTTAAAATAAATTTGAACAGGTACGTGAATTAAATTGTGTAATAATATAAAAATAATTGGTAGTAACTTATCACTAAAATAAGGGGTAGAACACGTTTTAGAATTAAGTTAATCTAATTAAAAAGTAGAATTAATTAGTTTAAATAAATTTATGGTAAGTATATCATTATCATTAAATAATTATTTTATTAAAAAAATGTAAAAAAAAACATACTCGTAATAAAATTAAATCTTACATATAAAAAAATATCTATTATAAAAAAAACCATGTTTTTTTACAATAAAAAAAACAAAATTTTCATAAATCTTCCAATACCCACACATCAAACATATTAATTCAAAACATTTTCGACTATACCAAACATTTTAATTACTCTAAATTATAGTCTTAAATCTCAAGTGATTATGAATTGTTTCTAAAATAATAAAGTTAATTAGTCACAACAAACTTAATTGAGTTATTATTTTTAAATCATTTAATTCAATGGTTGAATTAAGTTATCACTTTAATTAATAAGAAAAATATTTTTAAGATTAAAAGTAAGGAAAAATAAAAAATCTAATCCACAAATTTAGAGTAGTTTGAAACATTAAACTAATGTTTTTAAATAATCACTATATAAATATAATATAACGCATGCATACATTAATCATATCACTTTTATTTCATGAGAAATTTTGACTAACAATATTAGGATGAGCAAAATAATATAGTAAAACTAAATCTAATTTTAAAGTTTATTCTCAACGTACTACCCTACACTTTATTGTGTCACCTTTACCTTGCAACGAATAAAGAATAGGAACCATTGCACATTTCTTAACCCCTTAACACCAGCTAGTTGTGTTTTTGCAATTGGAGAAAAAACATTGGAAGTAACCATAGGTCCGACTGAGCATCTTTCTTTTATTAAAATCCTATAAGAGTTAGAGTACATAGATATTTAGATTAAAATGGTTAAAAATCTTATATCAATTAAAGATAAGATTAATTTATAATATATAAATAAATATAAATTTTATTTTATAAATCAATTTTATAAAATTAAGTTAAATTTAAATTGATGATATAAAAATAAAAAATTACATACTTAACTCGTACCATGATCAATTTTTCTATTAAATATAAATACAAAAGTTACATAATATATATATATATATATATATATATATATATATATATATATAATGAAATCTACAAACATTAAATTGTAAAGCTTTATTTTATAAGTAGTGGCAAATCTTTTATATGAACAACTAATATTAAATATGTAGTCAATTTTCTCAACTTTTCAATAAAAGAAATTCAACTGCATCTTTTAAAATATTTTTAGTTAAACATGTCCTACTAACCTATACGAGATATATAAGAATTCATCCTACTTTATAACAGTATATGAGTATGATACTTAACATTATGGCTTATCAGAACCACAAACTTAATTGATTTTTAATTTATTTTGTCCAATCTGATTTCACTAATAATAAAATATTCACTCAAGTTTCTTACCCTTTAAAAATCTCAACAATGTGACCATTTTTGTAGTATTTAAAAAACAAATCAGAAACTTAATCGCACATTAAAGGAGTCATATTGTTACACTTTTAAAACAAAGAAATTGAATCGGTTTTTTTTTTTAACAGAGGAATCATATTTGAATAAAACAAATAAATAATGAGACGAAAAGGTAATTGAGTGTATGTACATATTATTTGAAAATTCAAGTAAATTAAAAATAGTATTAAAGGGCGAAATGTTTATTAATGAGTAAACATCCATTTTTGTTCAAAGACGACATAGGAGGTGATAGGTCTGAGAATAAAGCCATCGAGCACATTGGTCTTTTTATTTTGCTTAGGTATTAATTTTGTTACCTTTGTGAACAAGTTACTATATTAAGTGTTAAGGTGTCGTGTTTCTATCATTGCTGGCAGTTTTCTCTCTTATTCATATCAAATAAACCCGAGTGGTTTGGTTTGAAAAGTTTCCACCTTATAGAATACCATTATGTTCGAGCAACAAGAGGAGAGGATAAGGTAGAAAATCCAACTAAACTCAATTTTTGTTTGTAAGTGTCCTTTTGATACTAATAAAAAAATTTACTTTTTTATTTGGAATGCATGGAATTAAATAAATATATATTAATGTCAGCACGTGGTATGTAAAGGTTCTGAAAGTTAAGAATGAGAAAATTAAACAAGGAGGAAAAGCATTTTACGTGTTCTAAGCATAATATATGCAAATAATGAAACATTTATTACAGATGATGTAAAGAATTGTAATTATTGCTTAAAATATTAACGTAAATATGAATTGTCGCGTAGGTTATATGTTAATAAAATAAAATATATTAATTTGATATTATTTAAAACAAGGAATAAATTGATTGAGCAAAGAGTGGGCCTCTTTCACTTAAAAAAAAAAAAGAAAAAACATGAATTAAAAGGTCATAGAAATCTTAAAAGCACAATAAAGCAAAATGTACATTGAAAATTATAGAGAAATGCTTACCTCTGATACTCATGAATGCATGTTATGTGCATAATAAGAACTTGAAGTTTAGAATGGAAAGAGAAGAAACAAAATAATCTTTAAGAAAAGTAAAGAATTAACTTTACGCGTTTATTAAAGAAGAATTTAATTATTTATGGTGTTTGAATAAATAGATTTTAATTATATAGATAAATGCGATTAATAATTAAAGTAAAGATTTGATAGTAGTAATGGAATGAAGATAAGATGAGTGTGATTTCATTTGATGTAATAATAATTGAAAGGTTGTTGCATGTGAGAGTTGTGGGAACTTAGCCTTGAGGCTTTTGGTTTTGGTACATTCCCTTTTTTCTTAAAGTACACAGCACTAACCTCATAGCCTTTACAACTCAATATCAAAATCAAGAAGCAAGAAGCAAATATTGTCAACTTTTTCTCATTGTATGAGAAGACTTTCTAGTTGCTTTTGTGCCTCTATACCCTCCTTTTCCAAACACAAAATCTCTCTATTCATCACTTCTTTTCCACCCATTACCTATCCTCTTATTCTAATCCTATCCACCCCCACACTCATTTCAACATTTCCAAATCTTAATCAATGTAAATACTTTTATGCTCCAAACCTTAATCACTCAAATGTCAAACACCTTTCTTATTTATGCTGTTAAATTTGGGGTTGGTGAATCGCTTAAGGTTGTGAGTGTTGGAATATAGCGCACGGCTCAAGTGCTATTAGTTCTTCTTAATTTTCTCAAAGGTGGGTTAGATGTTTTCTAGGTAACTTTTTGTATTTTAGTTTGCTTATTTGCTGATACCAAATTTCTTGATCAAAGTGTCGAAGTGAGATGTTTAAAGGAATGAAATAGATTTTTCATAAATTAAAATTAATTTATATACAAAATGTTTTTACAACATTTTATACATGATTAATGAAATAAAAAAACATAAAGAACTTGTATAAAAGATTAAACTACTTTTAACTTAAAAATGTTATTTCATTTTCCTTTCTTTTTTTTTCTTAAAGATTCCTTATAAAAGAATTTGTTGAAATAAACTAATTTAATAATCAAAAAGGTAAAAAATTTGATTTAGATTTTTGTCTAAATATCGAATTGATTAGTGAATATTATTATAGTTTAACACTAAAATAGCCTAATTTGAAATCAAACTGATATTTAAAATTACAACAAAGTTATCAACAAAATATAATAACACTTTTTTTATAGGTAATTTATCCTAACATATAAGTGTAACAAAAGAGTTGCGCAATATAGTAACTCAAACTCGGCTTTGAACAGTTTAGTTGTAGTACTTCAAGCATACAAAGCAACTTAAATATCTTTTTCTTAATTTATTTACAAAATAAGTATATGTAAAAAGGTATTTCCAAAAAGGTAAATTACTTTGAATATATATACATATCATTTTCAAACATATGAAACAGTGTTCTTTCCTAATCTGAGAAGTGTAACGAAAAAGAATTTAAACATAAATAATAATAATAATAATCATAAATAATATCATAAACCATAAACAATATTCAAATCTATTAAAAAAAAAGTTGTATAAGTAACATTATTCATTAACATAATCTTACTCTACTATTCAGCAAATAGTATTGTGAATTTGATAGGGTGAGACTTGGTTTAGAATAAAGAGAGTTTTGGATTGCATGATTAAAATTTGTCATTAGGCAATAGTCCTACCCTACTTATTACCATCATTCCCTACAAGTCCCATCGGGTTACCAACCTTTCCCATGCCATGTGCACCCAGGTGTTCACCAACATCCCAGCTGGCTCCCCAGCCATGTCAGGGTGTAAAGTCCCACCCACACCCCAAACAAATCTAAAAAGGAACACATTTTAAACTGTATCACGATGCAGATCATCTTTCCCTACATATCTAAATAGTAAAACCATTCCATTATTCAAAACTAAACCACACACCAATCTGTGACATATTTTCAAATTAGAGGTCCTAGCTAAGCTTCTCCACCCTTCAAAAATTTCCTTCATCATTTACCACCACCACTACTACTACACTTGGCTATTGGACATTACACTGTATGTATTCATTCCATTCTATTCTCCTTCTTCATTGGGGATAAACCAAACAAGTCTTGAACAACATTATTATTATAATTATCACCATTATATATCACTTCACCTTCTCTTCATCATCTTCCTTGCAATTGTCCTCAGTTTCTGACTCTTCCTTAGGGCTCTCACTGTCCAAAGCTCTTTTTTCTTGCTCTTCCTCTTCTTCCTCTTCAACTCCATTTTCCCCTCTCATCAGAAACCCACTTTTTTGGTTCATCTCCACCCTCATCTTCAGCGTTTCCAACAGTTCCTCCACCGCCTTCTCCTTCTTGCGCCTGTTCTTGATCAATACCTCGCTGATATCCGCTGGAGTCATACGAGCCACGTCCACAACCTCCTCCAACTGTTTCAAAATTGTCTCCTCCAACTCGCACTCTTCACACCCCAGATAGTTTTTCAGCAGAATCTTCAGCGCCGGGAACGAACAGTAACTCATGAAAATATGCATATCCATTCTCCCACTCCGTAACAGAGCAGGGTCCAGCTTCTCAATGTGGTTGGTGGTAAACACGAAAATCCTCTCACTCCCGCAACAAGACCACAACCCATCAGTGAAATTCAACAACCCAGACAGAGTAATTGTGTTCCCACCTTCCTCGCCGCACCCACCGCCGCCGCCACCTCGTAACTCCGGATCATAGTAACTCCTCGAAGCCGAAACCGAAGTGTTACCGTTGTTGTTTCTGTTTGTGAGGTTGATAGAGCAATCAATGTCCTCAATCACTATGATAGACTTGGAGCTGGTTTTCATGAGAAGCTTCCGGAGTTCAGAGTTGTTATGCACCTCTGTCAACTCCAAATCATAGATATCATAGCCAAGGTAATTGGCCATAGCAGCAATCATGCTAGATTTACCAGTCCCTGGAGGGCCATAGAGAAGGTAACCCCTCTTCCAAGCCCTTCCAGTCTTATGGTAGAAAGATTGTCCATTGGCAAAGTCCTGAAGATCCTCCATGATCTCTTTCTTCTTCTGAGGATCCATGGCCAATGTGTCAAAGGTGCTGGGGTGCTTGAAGGGCACGGATTCCCAAGGGTGGCCCCGGGAATCCAAGGAACCACCTCTGGAATTGGTGTACAAAAGACGATCTTGGTTCTTCCTTCTGATATCGCTGGCTTTCTCCATAATGTAATCGAGGTAGGAATTGAGGACCAAGGACTTGTCTTTCTTCTTGATCCGGAGCGTGAAGCCACGCTTCTCGTCGGGGAGAGGACGCCAGGAGAAGGTCTGGGCCTGCCTCTGCGTGACCACGTGCTCCCAGAGGACGTTGACGCCGTTGAAGGTGTCCACGATGCTGTCATTGTTGGCAAGGCCGAAGGTAAAGCCGCTGGAGTTGACAGCACGTGTCAGACTCAGACGGTTTCCGGTGATGGAGACAGAAGAGCTGAGGTAGAGCTGCACGGCGTTGTAGAGCTCGTTGGTGTTGACGCCGTCGATCTCGGTTATGTCAAAGTAGCAGTAGGAGGAGAAGCAGTGAAAGATCCTATTGAAGAGCTTGACGGAAGCAAAACGGAGTTCCGGAGGGAACACTGCTTGGAGGATGGTTTGACAGAAAGCAAACACACCCAGAAGTGATGCGAGAGAGGTCCAATATTCTCTCATTTTTGTTTTCCCTCTTTGTAACAGATGAGGGCAGGTTGTAATTTGATGGTAGTGATGTTGAGTGTATATATAGAGAGAGAGTGAGGGGTTGTGAAAGGGGAGAAGAGAAGGGAAGAGAAGAGAAGAGGTTTGAAATGTAATGTATGCAAGGTAATGTGAGAGTAGTGCGTGGGCCAAGGAAGGGGATTTAAGTACATAGGAGAGAGAGAGAGAGAGAGAGAGAGAAAGAAACAAAAAGGGTTTTGGAATTTTGGGTTGGGAAGAAAGCAGAAATCAGAGATGGGGCCTAATGTATTGCGTTGAGTGTTTAAGCCACACTACAGGACTTTTGAAAGGATTCTTTTTCTCCCTTTACACTAACGTGGAAATTTTATTTTGAACTTTGCTGCTGCCAGAGATGGATGGATGGCTGAACATCACTCTGAAATGCTATCAGAATGCCCCTTTTCATATCTTTCTTTGCAATTGGACAAGCAACTATGTTGGAAAGGGAAGGATTTACAGCTGGTTGCACCCATGTTAATAACGACTATGGGTTAAAAAAACATCACATAATTAGAAACACCACAACACACCATTCTTGTTTCTATTATCGTTATTATTTCAAAACACTTACCCACGTACCTGAATCCTGATGCTGATAGGGATATGTCATATGTGCATGTGAGTTTTTGCAGGAATTAATTAGTAGTAAAACCGAGAAGATCATGTACCACTGGGTTTGTGGTATGCTGTCCTTTTTAATTATTGTTTTGTACTGCCTCAGTGGAAACTATATGCACATTGGATGTGTCATTTTATTTCATTTCCTTTGATTAGTAGAAGATTAATAAGACTATAGGGACCCCTGTCTATAGCCAAAGCATCATTGAAATTTACAAGTAATACGACCCCACCACCAAACTCTTTCTCACATGTAAACACAATTATCTATAACCAATTATTCTTTTTTGTTTCTGAAACATTTATTTCCTTTCATATATATTTTTCTGACTACAAATTAATGTGGTTGCTTGTCAGTTGAGAAAAGATTGAGGAAGTAGTTAATCGAGGGAATCGATATGGAAGGATTCGAAGCCATTTGGGGAGCATAAAAGAAGGGTTTCTTTAATCTCAACCCATAACAAGTGTCCAATTGACAATGGGTCCAACCTGCCAACCTTATGAATAGTTTGTTGGTACTACTAAAACACTTCTTTCCTTCTTCTTTTTCTCTCTTGCTTCCCTCTCTATAAAAACACAAAACCATAATTTCTATCCAAATGTTTTTCTTAAAAGGATGTAGAGGAAAGGATGCTCATTGGTTATTTTTTAAAACAAAAAAGTGTCTTATATTCCATCAATTCTAGATGGATAAATGTTATTGGTTTAAACGTAGACACAAGCATATTGCTTCCTGCAAAGAAAGATTCCTGATAGATATCATCTTCAAAACAAATAGCCACTCACACTCTGTACATGATTTACATAAAATTTGTACAAAATGGTCATTTTTAAAAAAATATGATAATTTTTGTGTGTTTCACATGTATGTTATTTTGAATAAAATTGAATGGAAACAACAGAGTCCTTGGTGAAACTGATTTAAACTGATACCGACAAGTACTATTTATCCTCCGTAAAATTGATTTACACAATAATTTGTGAATGATTGACTGGGGAATCTCATAAAAATAAATTAAACAACCAAAATCATGGTTTTCATTTCAAAGAGTGCAGTTTAAAGCAACAGTATTTTATTAAAATGGTGCAATCGATAAGTAATAGTATGGATAAAAAGGTGTATAAGATATGACAGGAGTGAGGAGAAAAAAGAGTTGATTTAAATTGATTACTGAGAAAGATGGTTTGTGCATTTGACTAATTGTGTTGTTTTGTTTTTAGTTGGATGGGGTATGAAGAACAGTAGAGTAGGCTTCTTGAATCTCTAAACTAAATCCATAGTCCTATTGTTCTTTATTATATCTTACTTTATATGCCTATCCAAAAAGGTGCAAAAATCCAGTGTGCGTCTTTAAAAAATGAATTTCAGACAGTATATATATATATATATATATATATATATATATATATATATATATATATATATATTTCATTGCTTCTTGATCAAAGGAAAGAAATATGTGATAATAGAGAAAAAAAAACGTAGAAAAAAAATGCTTTAAACAAGAAAAAAAAAAGTGTAATTTGATTTTTGTATTGATAATTTTAATTATTTTATTTAAAAATAAATATATGAGTCCATTCGGTCTGTTAAGGTTCGACCCTGATAAAAAATATATGGTTCGGTTGGTTTGCGTTACATAAAGTATGGAAGTTAGAAATACTCATTCATTCATTTTGTATTGAAATTTGTTGGCAGGCTTGTGAGTTGACCCGCACCTTTGAACTTTGAAATTTTTTTATCAACTTATGATTAATTTCATATTTTATAAAAAAAAATTCAATTGTATATATTAATTGAATAATTTTTCATAAATTTTATATCTTGTTCAACAATTTTAACAATAAATAATTAATTTAATTTATAATTATAATTTTTTTCATATTCAAAATTGGACATTTTTTTATGGTTTTAAAGAACTATAATGATATCATAATTTTTTAAAATTGATTTAGCCATTCATTACACATTCAGATATTAAATTGATAATTTAATTTTAATTCTAATTAAGACTCATAGTATTATAAGTGTAAACTTGTATCTAATTTATAATAAAAGTTATTATAAGAAAAATATTTCCCTTTTCATGCATGCAATAAGGGCAATAAATGGCGGTAAAATGAATTTGTTGACTTTTAAAGTCATATCTATTATTAAAAGTATTTGAATTTGTTTGCTAATTAAATACTATTTAAAAAATTAAAACTTTGAAAATTTTTATTTTAAAAGAAAACAACTAATTTCTTGACATGTGCATCAAAACAGTTTTCAAAACTTAGAGAAATGTACAATTAAGGATCAATCATAGAATCAGTTGTCTAATTTTATTAATTTTGTTTTGGTCAGTTAATATTATTGCTGACACATCTTTATCATTATGGATGGTTACAGTATTGATTTTAATACCTGAATGTTAAAAGAAAAACTTTCCAATGATAACGTGACACACTAAATAAACAACACAGTGAATAATAATAAAAAAAAGATCATATGTTAACACATTTACACATCATTTTCTTTATTAAGTTAAAAATATCTCATTATAATAACAAATAAATAATAAATTAATAAAAAAATAACACATAAATCATATCAAAATATTATTAAAAAAATTATGTGAAAATATTTTTTTATAAAAATATAATCTTACATACATATAAACAAAATTAAAAATGTAAATAGTATAAGATTCTTATTTTGACATCAAACTTGCAAGAATATTTTAAATATAATATAGCAGGTTTGGAGATGATTTAACTTTTTTAAGAAGATTTCTTAGAAAACCAAAAGAATTAAAATTAACTTACCTATAAACAAAACTATAAAAATTCTTTAATGTAATTTCTTTCTTTTATTTTTAATATATATTTAAGTTGAATATAGTTTTTAAAAGATAATTTTAATTTATTGTATTTTTTCTTTCAGAAGAATTTAGAAGATTTTTTCACTCAAATATTACTTATGGATTAAAAAATTATTTGGATAACATACAGATCAAATATCTATATAGATAATGCATATTTTTCACGTTAGAATTCGATTTTTCGATAACTAAATCAAGAATTGAATTGTGATGGGAAAAAAATTGTTAAGAAAATATGTTAAAATTTAGTATTTGAATAATCAAATTCTAATATGTTATTGAGAGAAAACTAATTAATGAAAAAAAAAATGAGAATTCGTTTCATGAAAAATCGAATATAGTATAAATATTTTATTTATTTTCTTTTCTATGATAGAGATTTACAAAAAAGAGGACTGTAAAATATAATATAGTTCAGAATTCAAATTCTCAACATTGGAATTCTAACCTAAAAAACTCATAGTATGTATAAAAATATTTAACATATGAATATATTTAAAATCTAAATGTAATATTTTAAAAAAAAATTGTACTTAATAAAAAAAAATTATTTTATTTTTCTTTCACTTAATTCTTAATTTTTTAAAAACTAACTCGATTAGTATTTTATTTTTATATTATACACGACATTAAAGACACTGACATGTTAATTCGTAATTTTTTGTTCTTTTTCTTACTTAATATTTTAAATTTTTTGTTTTTTTTTTTAAATATTTTGTTATATATGTCAGGTTAATGTGTCACATGTTTAATGTGTTAGTATCAAATATAATTATTTTGTATTATATTATAATTATTTATATATATATATATATATATATATATATATATATATATATGACTCAATTTTGTTTCAAATGGAGTAGTGTTGTTTTTTTAAAATTAGAACAAATTTTATTATTTGTATCAATCTTATATTTATATTTATATTAAAATTAAATTTTTTTATTAAAATTTATATAATTAATTTTATATCAATTCTAATAATATTATTAAATTTTATTTGAATTAATTACTTTTAATTTTATAAAAAACATAAATTAAAAACACAATAGTTTTTAATAAAAATATTAGTATAATGTTTATAAAAATAATAAATTTATCAACATTCCATCGTACCAAAACTATTAATTTAACTCAACAAGTCATAATTAATCAAACAACTCAATCTCACGAACCAACTATTATAAAACTATACAATCGTCAATTATAAGTTGTTTATCAATTAAAATCAAAATAATTTAATTTCTTTTACCTTTTCAAAGAATCAAATCTCTCTAAGAATATTAGAATAACTACAACAACTCAAAAAACTCTATCTACTAATACATACTATATAAACATAATTAAAATATATTGTTAATATCATTAATCAACAAAATTTATTATAAAAGACTTAAATAATATATACAACAGAAAAAACACATAAACTAAATAAAAATATATATATTAATTTATTATTTTACAAGAACTGGGATAAATTTAAAATCCACGTCTTAGTAATTATTTAAACGTCTCTAATATACAAATAGATGAACAATAAATCAAAATATATAGAGATGGTATAAAAATTAAAAAAAATTAAAGAAATAATATGTTCTTAATTTAAATAATTTCGTTTTTTTTTTCTTAAATTCACTCAAATATGTGGAGTAGATAAATTGTTTTAATATTGAAGATAGTGTATACTGGAATTTATGTGAGGAGATGTTTATAACCTCTGAGCCATTTTGCTTGATGGGTATTGACTTGAGTGTGGTAAATAAATGGTAATTATAAAAGTATTATTAAAATAAGATGAAGAGTATTTTATTGAGGGTAAAGTTAAAAAAAGGGTAACCCATTACGTAAAGCAAAAAACTCTGTCTTCTATGTGCGTGACTGTATGGCAGGAAGAGACAGAGACAGAGACAGAGAGGTCTGATTGTTGTACGAAAATGAGCTTCACGTAAAACCAGATAGATGGTTACAGTACACAGACTACAGTGACGCAGTCATGAGTGCCTGCGTCTCATCACTTCTCTGCACCCTACAATATGTTCATTCCTATGCAAAATCAAACAGTTTTATCATTAATATCAATTACTATATATTTTCCCCACATTTTTCTTATCACTTCTTTTCCAAATAAAAATTTGTAATATATTGCTATTACTAAAAAAACACCTTCAATATAATTTGAAACCTTAATATTTTAATTATTTTTATTTTTATTTTTTAACCTATAATTTTAATATACATTATACTAGTGCATTGCATTAATATACATTGTTAGCCACAAACCCTTTCTTGTTAAAAACAAAAACTGCTTTGAATGTAGTAATATAATTTGGAATGATTTAATTAAGTTTGGATAGGGATCATTATTTAGTCTAGATAGGGATGATAATATATAGACGGGCACTGCCAATCCCCTCCACCTAAAATATATTAAATTTGAATTTACTTTATTTCAATCATTTTATTTTTAATATTTAGAAAATTTTAATGTTTTTATTTATATAAAATATCAATCAAAATTATTTTTATCATGTTAATAGTTAAGAAACTTTTGTCTATTTTCTTATTTCAATAATCAATATTTTAAAAAAGTTTTTTAGTTAATACTAAAAAAGTAAATCTCAGTAAATTATTGATGAAAATAACATATTTTTTAATGATAAAAAAATTATTGTAAACACGAAAAAAAAATCACCACAAACATTTGTTGAAAAATCTAATTCATATTTGCAAAACATATGGTCACTTTAATATTATTTAAATATCACTGCATGCTAGATAAAAAAAATTTGAATAAATATTACTTTTTTATATTTATTGATACAATTAAATAAAATAATTCAATAATATTAAATAAAATATTTTAAGATATATTTTTTTAAATTATCTTTTATATAAATATCTATCAATTATAGAAGTTTTTTTTATAGAAAAAAAAAATAGAAAAATTACAAGATCAATTTTTGTTGTGTGTTTTTTTTTGTTTAATCAAATTTTTTCATGTTATGTTTAGATTATGTTTTTGAGATATTGATTATTTGATATTCTTTTCACATTTAATTTAATCAAATTTTAACTAATTTAATTTTACATAAACTTAGTTGTAGTAATATATTTCAAAATATCTAAAAAAATATTTATACAACTAAAAAGTTATTTTTGACATGTATTTCATGTTAAATAAACTCTATTGTGATAAATTCGGATTAAAATATTTTATTAAAGTGCAAAAGTCAATTAAAAGTCCAAAAATAAAGGATAAACAAGAATATAAATATGCACATCACATTCTCAATTTTTTTTAAGTTGTGAATTTATTCATTTTTTCCTTTCTATATGGTGACGAACTGTTTAGAGCATGTAGATATTTTTTTTCCTCTTTTATTTATCAGTTTATTAATACAAAAAATTTACAAATCTAAATATATAATTTATTTTAATATTTTTTATAATATACTTTATTTTTTGTTTATGCGGAAGTAAATATTAAATTGCTAATTTTATTTTTCTCTAATTAATAGAATTATTATAGTGGTCAATCCATTTTAAAAATCCAAATACAAACCACATATAATTGAATAAGATATCCAAATTTCTATTTATAAATATAGACATGAATGTGAGTTTCCAAATCGACGCTGTAGAAAAAAAAAACCGACATTAGTTGATTTTAATAATTTATTTTTCATAGTTTTTTTTTTCAAGAAGTCAGTTCAAGGATTTAGGACATTTTATTATAATTTTATTTAAAATATATCTTTTATACTTTTTAAGACATTTGTATTTTGGAAACTAAAGCAATTACTACAAATTTTGAGACTTTTTTTTAGACTTAAAAAAATTAATACTAAAAGAGATTGAAGTTTTTTTTCTTCTTATAAATCTAAAACATTGACTTCATCTACTTGAATCTTGAACTAGGTATTGTTATATTTTTAATTTATTCATATTTAATATAATGATTTTCTTTACACCGATAACATATTAAATGTTAATGACTAAAACATTTATTGTTTTCTTTATTTTATCTCATTTAACTTCAAAAAAATTGCTAGACTTTAAGATGATAATTTTTACATTGTGCTTAGTAGTGAAAGAAACTTGGAAAGAATAAGCAGGTAAAAAAAAACAAAGTAAAGATTGTTTAATTGAAGATAAATACCTAAAAAACTAAATATGAAAGTTATTTGATAAATAAAGATCTTCTTTTCTAAGATTATTTATGATAACATAAAGGTAATTGTGAGGAACTTTTTTGTATGTGAAAATGCACTTTATTTGTCTTGTACAAAGATCTCAAATTTTTGATGGATTGAGAGCTTTCTGAATATTCTTTCACACAAAAAAAATATATAATAAACGCAATTCAACTCTCATATTTACATCTCTTATCACTATAAACTTGACATTAACATTTTAAAAGTAAGTGAAACTATACAAACTGTTTTTAATTATAATGACAAAGTAGAACCAACGTTTTTAAATAAAATTGTAAATTCTGAACTTAAACTTTTCTTAGAAAAACAAAAAATCGTTTTCTTAAAATGATTTTCTTTTACCAAACACCTTCAAAATAAATATTTTTAAGTTAACTTATTTTGAACATAATCTTCTTGGCTGAAACACATGATATGCAAAATAAAATTATGTCTGAGAATGTTTCTTAAAGATTCGAAATGGATATTTATTCTTATTTTCATTTTATACCTTAAGCAATGATATATATACACTTTAATTTTATGAATAGATGTTTCTTTCCATTTCTCTATTCTTATTACATTATATAATCTATAAATTTATTATTTTTATTTTTTCTCAATATATGTATCAAATATTAATAAACCATTATAATATATATATTTATTACAAAATTCACATTAATTATATACAACACGAATTTACACACATAAGTGATCATACAAAGTTTAATTTATAAACTAAATTTGTAAAATTAAATTAGGTTTACAATTTGCAGGTTAAATTAAGTTTACAATTTGTCTGTAAAGATGGTATCAAAATAGTTCAAAGTTTATTTTAATAAAATTTGTTATTTATTAAATGTATAATATCGAGATAAAATAAATCTTTAATACACAAGTATGTTTAAACTTCACATTATAGATAAGGATGAGAACAGACGTAATGGAGTGAAAATGAGTTTTATTAACCTAACTCATTTATAAAGAAAAAATTCAACCTCATCTTTATACTCATACTCGATGAGTATAACATTTTTACCTCATCTCTATCCTAGTGAATAATAGGTATATACTCATATCCGTTTTCTTATTTTTTTCAAAATAAATTAATCATATTTTATTAAAAAAAATCATGGCAACAAAACATGATAGTATCCTATACTCAATATCAAAATGATGTATTCTTGTTTTTAAATATCAAATACTTAGTAAGAAAATATAATTGTGTACACTTCAAATTAGAGTACCAAATAAAATTGTGGGAACTAAAATATTTATTAAGTTTATAATTGTTAATAAAATAAAGTTGATAAAATTAAGATATATTTTAAAAAGTTATAAGAAAAACAAGCATCCAAGTCTATAAATATTTTAAACATCTCTTTACTTTTTATGAATTCTAACTACATCTTTTTTTTTATATACTAATAAAAATTATAATACAACATTTTAACAAAATGGCACAAAGAATAAATATTAAACTAATAATAATTAAAATTTAACAGATTTTTATTTTTTGAATTCTAATCTATGTTGAATGATGATAAATAAAATTTATAACAATGAGATTAAATTATTATATTATAATAAATAAAATGTCTTTATACATTTGTGACGATAAAATTACACTTATAAAATAAGTTAAAAAATAAAAATAATTACATAAAATTCATCAAAACAATATTCTACATGATAAAAATAAACAAGAAATAAAAATATTAAAAAGAGTAAAAATATTAAATGTACGTTTTAAAAACAATTGGATACATCATTCAATAAAATCACACAAATAAAAATAAATGTATAATTAAGGACTTATAAGACGAAAAATATCTTAAAAATCTAAGAAAAAGTTTTCAAATATCAAAAATAGTTGATTATTAAGTAATAAATTGTACAAATTCAAGATTATTAAATAGGTATTAAATACCCTTTAGAACTGAATAACTCTTAGATTTTTTTAACTTAATATTCTTTCATATTGACCTAACCTCTCTCATAATTAATCTGACTTTCCTATTCACCAACTCTTCAACTTATTCAATAATTGTTTCTTTGATTTGCAACATCCGAAACAAATTTATAAAATATCCATTTCATTGTAATTTTTTTATTTGCTGATAAAAATGAATCAAGTGAGAACTCAAGTTCAATTTTGGTGTTAGATTTTGTAAAAGTATAAAAACACATACTTTTTTACAACTACAACGTAAACAAAAATAAACGGAACATTGATACAAAGTCATGATTAAATTCTCTAATAAATAATCAAAGTAAAAAATGAAAATGCAAGTATTAGCAAACAAATATCAATGGCGAAGCAAAGCCAACAACCACATATAAATGAATCTCCAAACCACCACCATTTCATGATCAATGTCAAACCCTAATTTGTAAATGCATTTTTACTCATTTTGCTCTGTGAGAAACCACAAGGAAACCCTAATTTTAATATAAAAAAGTAAAACAATTCATTTACAACAAACATTATAGAATTCAACATAAATAATTTGTTGTAGGTCAGATAATAAAATATTTAACGTAAATCTTCCATTTATTTATAAAAATATTACTACGCTTTTTAATAAAACTGAAAAAAGAGAGTAACAAAATATAACGTTATCTAAAATTCAAGAGATATAACAAGAAGCTTCTACTTGGAACATTTTTTTATATATAGAAAAAGATTTGTTTTAATATTCTTAAAACGTATTAATCTACACACAATTACAATTTGACAAAGCAAAACACTTTTCATCGCCAAAATTTAGAAAATTTCAGTTTCGTGTTTTCCATTTTTCATGGCCTTCCATTAGTGAGGAATATCAAGACAGGATAAGGTTATAATAAGAATAAATAACTTTCAGTTTCTTTCTTTTATTTTTTATTTTTATTGAAGAATAGCTATCAAGAAATTGTAGCCACCTTCCACTTTCTTATACTTTAGAGATGCTTTATAATTTCTTTCGACTAATATCGTTGGTATCGAATCAATTGCTTATTGTTTTTGACCAAAATTTTAATTTAGAAAGTATCATAAAATAAAAAGGAATAAATTTCTGTATTATGAATTCTCAGTCTTTGAAATTGACTGTTTAATATATATTTCTCCTGAACAATCATACACCTCCCATTCCAAATAACTTTTCTTGTTTTAAGGACAAAGGCAAAATAACGAAATTTGAATGTACAAATTTCAATTTACCATTTTTTAATAAACCGTATATGATAGAAGAAAAATACAGTGGAGAAAAGAAAAAATTAATAGAAGATATAAATACTGACTGACATGTTTGACTGAACAGAGACGAGGAGAGACAAAAATTAAAATTGTGTAACTCATATTTTTATTTTATTTCTTTCTTTATTTACTTATTTATATTTTTTCATTTTCTCTCTATTTCTTGTTAAATAAAGAACATTATTTATGTGAATGAAGGAGTGAGTGTGGCTTTGGTTCCGCTCTATTACTATATCTGTTATTTAAGAAGTTTTTTTTTTTCTTTTAAAATAAAATCATTAAAAAAAACTAATTATTCTTATCAAATAATTTTTTAGGTGAACTGGCTTGATTATTGACATGCAACCAAGTTTTGAATCGTCACAAAAAGAAGTCTATCTACAAGTACTCTAACATTTAATTCAATAAAAAAATTATATGAATAAAAGTCATTCACATTATTATTTAATATGATATATTTATAGACTTTAATTTAAGTATATTATTTCGACTCTCGTATATTATTAGTCAAGATGGTCATTATTGCTTACATTCAATCTCACATATTTTTATTTAACCATCTTTCACTTATTTTATTTCGGATAAATTCAGCTTTAATTAATAAAAAATAGCATGCAGTCTTTAGATTACTCATAATTTTTAGCCCTTTTATGATTCAAAGTGAACTGAACTTACTTTTAATCTTTATATTCCACTTGATAGAAAGATGAGTGAAAATAAAAAGGAAATGAAAAAAAGTTTTAATATGATAAAATCGATCTTCCATTAGTTGTGAAGAAAAAAAGAGAGGATTAGAATCCGTTGAAAAGAGGTCATATCAAAATGCGTAAATCTAATAAGTTAGATAGGCTGAGGAAGAGAAATGATGATACTTAAAGAAGAATCTATAGAGCATGGCAACTAAATATTTATTATTTGACCCTACGTACCAACTTATATATATAGGATACAAAGGTTATCTTAGAAATTCGATTTATGTATAATAGCGTGTTGAAATATATGCATTAGACTATGTGAGAGAAGAATAATAAAGAGCAAACTCAATTAGAAATCTATTCATAATAAAGATGAAAACAAGTTTGAAAGGAAATTTGGTGGTGAAAAGATAGGGCAAGTAACGCCGCCACCAATCTAGATATAGGGAAACAATCAATGCTGTAATGTCTCAATCTTAACCTACTAATCCTAATTATTTAAGCTTTTCTTCTGAACTTTTTCGTTTAAGAGATTCCAACATCTATATCATTGTTGTCGGATTGCAATGCAAGGGCTTTTCATTTTAAGGCAACCATCATTCGCCTAATCAACGGATTCACCTGTTTATTTGGTAACAGAGTAACATTATTTCACACACTTACTTAAATACATATTTCTTAAACTTTCTCTCACCTACGTCCATTCTTTCTCGTTAATCAATAATTGAATTGCCCAGTTGTCGTAAAAGAGCAGTGTGGATAAGATCAATGTTGTATTCATTTTAGGTAAACTAAGAAAAAACCAATCATGTTAAAATATGAAAGTAAATTTCGGCGTAGACGTTGAAAAAAATATCTGGCGAAACATAGGTATGCTTTCTTCTTATGGAGAGGAAAATAATACATTTTTCTTTTAAATATAACTTTTTTACCATTAATTTGAAATTGATTTTAATTATAATTTGTTCTTTTTAAAAATTAATAACTTGTATCAAATTATTTAAAAAAATACTTTTTAAATATATTAATATAAAACAATTATTTCTATTACGATCATATACAAACTTTTCACTCTCCCCAAACACATTTCTTTTTATTTCCCACCTAATATTTTCTCTTTACACCCTAATTCTTCTCCATTTCTGCAATCCGAAATGACGAATTACTAGTGATGAAATAAATATGTTGACTATTAAAGTCATGCGTGCTGTACATGCAACAGAAAAATATTAAATTGAAAGCATTCTACGCAAAGTTTAAAACAGATACAATAATGGCTTACATCTCAAATATCTTTTCTCAAGTGACAGAATCAAAGAACAAGTGTTGAAAACAGATAAACCAAAATATTATTTTAAAATAAAAATTATTAAAATGCGAGATACTCTGTTAAGTTGTCAGCTTGTCGCTAAGCAAAATAATAGAAGGGCATATTACAGTTATTATATCATAATATCATGTCACCTTTATCGTCATTAACCAACTTTTTCGTTCTTATAATTTAAATAAACTATTTATAAGGATTGGTTTTGTTTTGTTTTGCATTTTGATAACTACTGAAGTAATTAATTTTTTTTAATTGTATTCATTCTATTATCATCATAAAAATACCAGCAAACTAATTTATATAACATAACACGTATCTTTTCTGTTAACAGAAACCACTCTTCATTTCTTACATGATAATAAAAATCAAGGGAGGTCAAGGTAATAATATTAAAAATAGGTATTTCGGTATAATTTCATAAGCCTAACATCAAGGTTGAGTGTGATTCACCTAAAATAAAATTCATTTGATCAATTTCTTTCTCTGTTTGGGCCCTTCAATCAGTATACACATGCACATTAAATAATACACAATATAAAGCGAAAACAATACTTATGCAGCAAGCTTTATGCCACCATATACTTTCCACGTAATATTATACAACTGTCTGTCTTCAAATATATCTAACCAAATTTTAAACAGAAAAAAAAAGAGGAAGGGCGGAAAAGAATTAAAAAGAAAAGGTTGATCATTAAACAAAAATTCCTATTTAGAAACAGATTCCAGGTGGTTATCGGAAAAAAGAAATCAGAAGCATTGATGCATTTAGTCAATGGCAATGATGAGAAAACCAACAGATACATACATGAGAAAAACTGGGTAGAGTGCAAGAGCTTTTCTCCTTGGGTTGACGGCAGAACTCATGAAAGGATACGCAGCCCAAGAGCTCCAAGCCAATGTCACACATACCACAACCACTTTCACTATGACATTGTCCTTCAACATACAAATTAATGCACCAACATCCAGAGGAAACAAGCAATAACCCAACAGACTCAGACTCTGAAAGAAAATAATGTGTCCACCCTGAAAGTTTGAAGAGATGAAAAAAAAGTCAAATGTTTGTCTTTATTCATCACATTATACTTTCCAGAATGGCCAGGTCCACCGCCCTTCAACATTACATAGTTGACACTCAAAATATGACCACATGAAGACAGAGAAAGAAGCAATTACCAGAAGAAGTACATTCAATGTCAAAATTACAGCTCCGGCAGCAAGTAAAGCAAATGCAACAGCAAAAACCTCAGACTGAGACACAATCAGAGAGAAAGATGTTAGAAAAAATACGACTAACGTTGATCAGATTCACTTTATTATACGACGTAAATAAATGACAATAGAGTGCACAAAGTTCCCACTTAGTGTGGTTTGAGGGACGGTAGATGTACACAACCTCACCTCCAAGGATATTCTACGATTCAAACCATAATAATAACCCCTAGGTCACAAACTTACCGTTGTACCAAGATTTCAACAATGCAAACTACAAAGCAGGCTAAAAAAGAAGGGTTATATACACTAGAGAGGCACCAAAGTTAGCACATGGTACAACGGGGGACCAAGTAGCGGACTAAGAAATTTGAATCCCCGATACAAGATCAACTAAATCCAGCCATAAAATTTAATTTACAACTATTGGTTCCATGGACTAATCATTACATTTTCCACCTCAATAAATTCATAATTTAACTGATATTAAACTTCAAATAGTCTTATAAAAGGAAAAGAATATTTTATTAGAATCACGGAGCATAGTCATCAATCTCAGATTGCAGCGGGCATGTAGTGACTAACTCTGAAAACACTAAAGCATGACGCGAGATGACCACTATTTTAAATATTATAATACAAACTAAATAATTCATACTACACATAACTACTCGTTGCAAAAGAAAACATATGAATTCATGAAATACAATGTCAAAGTCTACACACAATCACCATCAATCCAAGAGCAATAAGAAATAGTAGTGAAGCCAATAAACTAAAAGACGATGATGAAATTAATATAAAAAGAACATTACAAATTAGATAAAAAAAATTATAATCTGAAATCTCATTGTGCAAAAGAATAGAGGTCAAAAGAGAAGTAACTTAGTGAAACAAATAGAGCAAAAACACAATAAATTCAATAAAAAAGAATTGTAGAATGTGAAGTCTAAAAGGGAGAAGAACGAAGTTAAAGATAGTCCAATAATGTGTGAAGGAATAGAGGACAATATAGAAGTAACTTTTTGAGATATATTTTACCCAAAAAAAGCCCAAACAATGCTATTCGAGGGGTAAAAATGGGGTTTCGAAGTCTATATCATGACAGTGCCGTTATAGAACACAAAAAGACGCTGCTTTGGTCACTATTGAAACTGCTCCACTAATTGAATTCCATAGTGGCACAAAGGACGCTCCACACTCCTGCTATAGCACTCTACTGCAACCATGTCATAGAGAAGAGAGATTATTTTTATAGATGCAATTATGGGTTGAACATATAGCTCAAATGACTAAGGGAACGGGTTAAGAAATTAAACCCTGATACAAAGTTAACCGAATCCAACAACCATATATTTTTACAAATGACTGTTGGCTCCATGGACTAACCAGTAATCAAAACATCACCCTCTATAAATTAATAATTTACAAACCGAAATTTAACCATTCATTGTCATAAAAAGGAAAAATAAATCATTACAAATTATTTTACTATTGAGAAGAGAAAAATTCTATTGCTAGATGCCAAAATGTAGTTCAAACCACCAACAACTAACAAAGTTATGCCATACTGAACACTCACTATCCTAAAAGTTGGATGGTCTTCTCTAATACCAATAGCATGTCTAATGATACTTCAGACTTGTACAGCCAATGCCAGCTCTTACTAGCATCTATCACAGCTACTGTTTATGAATAACAAACAGAAAGTAAGCTAAAATAAGCAACCCCTGAATACAAAAGCTGCTAACTTCCATGCCATTTGCTCACTGGAAACTTCATCAACCTAAACATATGATTACCTCAGCTCTTCAGGGAATCACAAATGACAAACCCTTACTTTGGATAATGATTATCGATACATTTGAATGATACAATATATTTCTTCAGCTTGGTGATATTGATAGTAGGTTGAATTAGTTCTGTGCCTCAGTAGCACATAAATAGTGCGAATCAAATCTCCCATACAAATTTTGCTATTCTTCCATAGCGGGCTATAGCACCTTTCCATCTAAGAGTCATTGTGCCACATCAAGACGTAATGGTTGGAAGGATACTTTTCACAGCCAAAAAAAAAAATGGCCACACTGAAATTCTACGCAATTCTATTGCACTCAAGGCTGTAGTGGATCAGAAAAGAAAGATGGCCATATTCATAACCCTAACCCGTAACAAAAACGTACTTTGTCTTTACTTAAGCAACTTTTGTGTTATAGTTTTAAGACAGAATGTTTTTCAACTTTGGGTAGTCAGAATTATATCTTGGACCATCTAATCACACATGATTCTCTAATCTCTTTTAATCAAATCAAAATACAAAAAAAAAAAAAAACAAAAAGTGAAATGTAGAATTATTATAATCAAATTTTATTTTCTAACTAAGTTTAAATAAATATATTTCATATTTTTAAAAATAAAATAAAAAATATTTCAAAGTTTATATGTCAGCATTAACGTGTGTGTTGATTTTTCATGTTTTTGTACGGTAAAATGCTCTACGAGTCATGTTTTTCAGCTATTGGTCATGATTCTTAAGATAAACAGTACAATTTGATTACGATTTGGAAAATAGACATCCCAATTCATGACTTATCTAATGCCCAATTCTACCATCGTAATGAAGAATTTATAATTAGGAAAACTGAACCAGAATGATTTAGGAAAGAAAAACACTTGTTGAAATGTTGCTCCACGCCACATATATTGTACACGTGCAGCAAACCAACAGACACAAATGCTGGTTAGAGAATGTCAAATCAACAGCACCACGGTTCATGACCATTGGCTTAATGCAACACCAAAATAATGTACTGTGCCACTACGAGAATATGTTTAGAAACTAGATATATACCGCACCAATTCATTGTTAAATGGAGAACACCTCATACGGAATTCAAATTATGGGGGCCCTTAACTTTTAAATTTATTTTCACACAATCGATCAACAGAGATGACCGAAACCCAACAAGCACAATCACAACCATCAATTTAAATTAAGAAAGGATAAATCACAATTCGATTTAAAACATAATGCAAAATAACGTAAGCAAAAAGAAAGGATCAAACTACACAGCAAAGAAACCATAGAAGATCAGAAATGGCACTCAAGAACGTACACATCCATACATTCACTCTCTTCATTGTATGTTTCCGTCAAATATTTACTATCAAACACAGAGAGCAATACTTGAAGCCTTAAAGCCAAGTGATTATAGTACACATGTGCAATACGATCAAGATCAGGCACAATATGAAACTCCTAAGTGGATTCTACCCAACGATTCTATCCAGAGATACGCCATTCTTAACAACTACGAAAATTTCAGCTGAGCTAGCCACTAAGAGTAGATCAGAAGGTGGTGACGACAGATCAGCAAAGTGCGATTTGCGATCTGAATTGCAAACCCTACCAATTAAGAAGAAAGAGTACAACGAAGATAGAAATAGACATATACCTTTTTGACAGAGGCAGACCAAGAGAGGGTGAGGCCGAGAAAGACGATGAAGAAGAAAGGGCCCCACAGATCCCAATCTCTGAGTGCCTTACCGGGGTCCTCGCGGTAAGGGTTAGGGAAGACAACCAGCTTCAGATTGCTGACGATTCTCGAAAGATCACGCTTCACAGTGTCCCATACGGGCTCTGTGAGCGTGTTGGGGGCGGGTCCGAACCCGGAGATGTCGGAACGCGGAGGCGGCGGAGGAGGAGGAGCGGAAGAGGAGGATTTGGGGAGCGTGGGCGGCGTAGGGAGGTTGGAAGAAATGAAGGGGGAAGGGGCGGCGGAGACGGAGACCGGGATGGAGGCGCGTGGGGGACTTGGAGGGCGTGCGGGAGGGACTGATTGGTGAACGCTGGCATTGATGAGGTTCTCGATCTCGTCGATGTCGGACTGGGAAGATGGGTGAAGGGGTATGGTATCGCTGTGTGACATTTTCACACCCAAGACTCACACCCAACCAAGATCAACAACAACACACGCACAAAGATCACTGCACTTATTCTCTTCTTTCCTTCTTCATTTATCTTTCTTCTTCTTCATATAAACTATTATTATTACATTTCTCACTTTTCTTCTTCTTTTTCAACAATTGCAATTCTGTATTTAATGCGTATTTATATTTATTCACTTTTCATGTGCAAACGAGAGAGATCTAATAATAGTGTTATTTTTTTTATCAGCTAAGAATAAAGTGTTATATATATTTTTTTCGAGGAAAGATATACGATTATATTTCATTAAAAACTCAAAAAATAATGAGTTTTATATAAGCTTAATTTTCTTTGTGATAATATATAAACATTTTAATTTAAAAACACGTAATTTATTGTTTCATTCTTTTTTAGAGGTAAAAGAAATCTAATGAATGATAGACTGAGTTTATTTTATTACAAACTCACAAAATAACGAGTTTTAGACTTTAATTCATTCATATCGTTAGCATTTTTGTGACAATTAAGTAATAAAATTATATTTGTATAAATTTTGAAGCAAATATTATAAAAGTTTAACTGTTATTATATATAACTATTTATAATTGGGTGATTGCATAAGAATATTTTTATTAAAAAACAATTAATGGATTTGTTTTTATTGCAAGTAACTCCTTTTCCTTTTTCATTTCTTAGATCTTAAGATTCATTCATTTTTCTTTAAAAAAATGTTATTGTTTGTCTTTTCGTGCTGTCTATTTTCAATGCATAAGAGAAGCTTCTATGCTCAAGCAAATTACATCATTTTTTTTAACTTATATATGAATCAAGGCTGACATTCTCTATTTCCTTTCATCTGCGATTACAATACACATAAATAATAGTGATCAAACTCCTAATATATATTAAAGTAATTAGTAATTCTTTCTTATACCCATTACTTCTCTTATTTTTTTAACTTCAATATCTTTTTTATTTATTTGCCAGTATAACTAAAAGTGGAATTAATTTTGAAAAGAATTATAATTCAGATCAAATTTACGAGAAACAAAACGATAGTACGCTTGTCACTATTAGGTTTCTTAGAAATGGTATCGTTGCAAGACAAAAAGAAATAAAATTAGTAGTACTAGCAAGTCTTATGCCAATGTAATATTATATAAAATTAATTAAAGACTTCTCAAATTTGTCACCACTGTTTGATTTCCATAAGTGGCCATCATCGAATCCATTGTTAACCGTAAATGTTGTGCATTTCAACGGTCAAGGTTTAAAAAATACAAATGAAAATACCAAATAAATGAACATGTAAAATTTAACGTTTCAACTATTAATTCCTGTTGCTAAATTCAACATAGACACGGAAATTATATTTAATCTAACTTGCAATCATTCAATTGCTCAGGATAGCCAAAAAAATAGTTTTGCAACACTCCTAGTTTTTATTCTCAAGGGTAGATGAGGGACCTGGCGAAATAGAACAGTAATAGTGGTGCCATTTGAGAAGATATTACTGCGAAAATAATATGAAATGAGTCACTATATCAAATTATAGAATTTGGCCCCAAAATCATATGCTAGATCCTGGATGGTAGTATCACAAATCAGCTACAACACCCTCTAGCCATTATGTAAGTATTTCAAAACTGGGTCCTCCTTCCCTGTGCCGCTTTAGAATTCACAAATATTACTAGTTTCTTTGGTTTACCTTATGATAGGGGGCTTAAAACAACCAACCATGGGTTTTGGAAACAATGAAAAATGATAACGGTAAAAGTTGAAGTCACCAAATCAGATTTAATAGGATGGCCAAGTTAAGGCTTGAGAGAAAGAGCAAGACCGAACTTGGTGGATGAACTAAAGATCTTCGTGGAGTCATATTCAGCAGACAGAGTTATAAGTGAATTTGGCCTCCATGTTCGTTGACATTGAAAGGCAGCTTTGCCATCGTCACTGAACCGAGTCTTCAAAACTGTCTTGGGATCTATTAACTGTGAGCTCCCAATAGTAAATCTGTTCTCAAAGGTCGAAAACCTGTGCGTCATTTCAGCAGCAACTGTGAATCCATCTGGGCGATCAACATAATGAATGTAAGATGTCTTCAGGGTCTGTCCTTTATCAGCCCTGCATAGTTAACGACATGATGTAAAACATATAACCTAACAAACATATTTCTTGAACGGAAAAAGTTTTTTTAATAACTTTTTTTTTACAACTTTTTTACAACACATAAGTGGTAACTTGTGATTAGTCTGTTTCAAATATTATTTTGAAAATAAATTCAAGCAGACCAATAAAATAATGACACATGTCCTATTGTAAAAAAGTTGTTAAAAAAAATTATTAACATATCAGGATCTTTTTGAACTGAACAAAAAGCTTTTGCAGAAGGACATCTTCACAGACTCTAAGCAGAAGAGACTGAAAGATTGGAACGAAACCATAAGCACAGACAAGTTTGGATACCATACCACCCTCCCGTACATTATTTTTAGTAACAAATCTATCTTACATAGTATCCATCAAGAACTCCCCAAAAAAGATTATATTTAAAAGTCACTAATAAATTAATTTTATATACTGTACTAGGACACTACAGTTTAGAATAATATCGTGTAGCATCCAGAAAAATACTTCATTAAATGTTTGCTAAGAAAATTAATAATATACAGCCACTTTGACATGAAGGACCTTCATTAAATGTTTTAGGCATTCATATTTATCACGATAGGACACGTGACAATTCAGGATAAGAAGGTATATTCAGAAGATTCTCAAGAGGTTCAACATGCATGTTTGCTCCCTATATGTGCTGCTCCTTTCTAGCTTACTTTTTCCTTTCTCAAAATAAATAAATAACAAACATTATTTCAGAAAAATATTACGTGACTTATGTCTAACGCTAACTATAAATTATTGCTATGTTTATAATATTTTAAATTTTATCTAGGCTTTCTGATAGGTCTTCACATATAAGGTTAGAAAACAGAGAAAGGAATAAACAAAAAAGCAGGTAAATGAAAGACATAATAACAAGACACCATAACATAAACTGAACACGGGAAATGTGGCAACAACATTACTTACAGCATAAGTGCTGCGGAGAAATCTGGTTTATTGAAGGTGACTCCAGCATTATATTTTGTGAACGAAGCAGAAGTTGTATTAAATCCAATTTCAGCACCCAGACAAAGATCTTTGCTGCCAATTGCAGCTGAAAGCTCCAATAGAGGGGATGGATTCAAACCAATACTAGAATCAATGGCTGCATGAGGATGAAGGTACTGCACATCCAGCTGAGATAATATAGCATGGTAAGATGCAGTGTAAGAAGGCCAAATTAAATCCATTGCTTACATATTGACAAGCATAAAAAAGGATAGCCAATTGCAGGAGGCTCCCATTATTGCAGAATTCAGAAGGGACAAACAATCAAACATTAATAGCCACAGCCCCACCATGAACTGGAGCGGCCGTTTACAGGCTTTACCAAGCTACTCCCCAAATAAAATCAACTTATCCTTATTACCACTCTAAATCCTTACTGGTAAGGTAAATGGTTACCATAAGATAATAGAGAACCTCTCTACCACACCTTCCCCCCAAAAGAGAAAATATTAAGAATTCTTCCTTAAAATTAGATGGTCTGGTGCACAAGTTTATTAACTTGATATTTCTAATTGGAACCAATCTCAATCAAGTGAACATACTGTATCGAACAATGCCAACCACATGTTCAGCATAACTCAACGTAATAGGGAATGCATTCCCTTTTGTTGTCTAAAGTTACTTAGATGAAACTTTTACTATAAATTCCGTGGCTTACTTCTTCTATGCTTTAAGCTCTAGCAGAGTCGTTATATTTATGAAATCCCCAAAGTGTAAAGATCAAATGTAACATTTAAAGTATTTTCAGGAGTAAAAGAATGCAATGCTTTACTTAATTCAGTCTTGTAAATCATGCATTAACATTATCTAGATCTGGGAAATCTAAATTATACCCACCTTCCCTGACTTGTGATCAGGTATGTTGAAGCTCAAAGCAGCTTTTGTACCATGCAAGATATCATTCACAGTCACTTTTGTGGATACCTGGAAAGGTAAATCAGAGAAAGCATCATGGTAGGTTCAACTAGTTAGAAAATATAAAATATTATACTCTACTTTGTTATATCTTAGTCATATCTCTCAAGGTTGATTGCCATATTTTCATCTCGTCATTCGATTCCCATTTACCTAGGATTATAATTAGTTTAAATACTGCTATTTATTGCAGCAGTCAATACAATACTATCCAAAATATTATGATTTATTTATCTTCGTCCCAGTGTACCTAAAACCCCATAATTTCAAGTTTCAACAATGGAAGCGACTGTTTTCAGTTTACATCACATCTTAGAAAGCTTGAACTTTTTGAAACAATTAGTCGTGAACAAATTTAAAGTATTAGAAGTAGCAACTAGTGTTTTTAAAACAGGACCGGTCAAGACACTTGTTCAAAACTCAATGGTTTAAGCGTAATTGAACCGGTTCTAATAAATAATATACTAATATTATTAAATATAATAAAATAATTTTATTATGTTAAAAACTAAAAATATATCACTGTTTAATTCGTAACATTCATAATAAATAACAAAATCTAAATAAAAAATATCATAATAAGTATGCTAAATTAATTAAATACAATAATATTCATTAACAATAATAAGTTTTCATATAATATAAAATTATAAGAAAATAATATATTAAAAATATAAATTAATATAAATGACTAAATTGTATGCTTTATAACAAAAATAACAGTGGATAAAATAACTCGTCAATGTGTAAATCTCATTAAATATGACTTATTATTTATTATAAACTTTTAAATTTTAAAAGTTTTAAAGATTAAAAAAATATGCTTTTTAAATTAACGGGTCAAATTAGTTCACTGCATAGGGTTTTGGCCAGTTCTCACGGGTTACAAAATTTTCCCGTTTTATATAATCACCGGACGAATTACTAGGATGGTTCCCGGTCCAACCGACTCATCCTGTCCGATTGTCAATCAAAACAATGGCAGCAACATTATGTATATATCAAAGGAAGCATATCAGTAGAAGTAGAACTCTATTACTTACATTAGAGTATGTATCAACTTTCACATCCACTGTAGTATTTCCACTCTTGTAGAGCGTACTTATGTCACCAACAAAAACTTGATCCTTCTTCAGTCCTGTTGCTACAAGCCCCTGCCAAATGGAAAAAAGAAATTTGAAATTAGGCAATTCAGACAGAATGATGGACTAAGGGTTGCAGTAACTTAAGCCTATTTGGTAAAATACAAGTTTCCAATTGTTGTGAACATCTTTAGCACTCATAGGAATGCGCAAACAAACCATGAACTGAAAGACATAAGTTCCCGACTTTTTTGAACCCAACTGGCTCAAGAAAGGAGAAAACAATATTCATCCTCTCCCACAGCACTCTACTTGGCAGTACAATTCCATATTGGGACGAAGTTTAGTTGACAATGAAGTAAATTTTTGTAAGTACACATGGTTAGTTATTAATGATTTCCTTAATATCTTCAGAATTTAGTATATTTGTTTGTTATGTTATATAGGTAAAGCATGATTCCCAATGAAAGATAATAGTTCTCTACGAATTTAGTATATTTGTTTGTTATGTTATATAGGTAAAGCATGATTCCCAATGAAAGATAATAGTTCTCTACGAATCCAGCGGTTAACTTTATCTTTGCAATTCTTGATATATGACTAGCAATAAAAATAAAAGTTAAATTTGATTTTAGTCCCTAAACTTGTACGCACAGAATTAGAATTCGTCCATGTTCCAAACTTTGACATATTTTGGTCCCAAACTTTAAAATTGAATAGATATAGTCTTTTTAATCCAATTGTGTTAAACTTTTTTGACATGTCAAACATGTTTCATGTTGGTTTTTGAGTTGTTTATATTGTTTAATAGGTTCTAACTGAAATGTCAATCTAGAACACCATTTAACAAGCCCAAAAATTATTACCATTGGATTAAAAGGACTGTATCCATTCATTTTTAAAGTTTGTGGACCATAATATATCAAAGTTTGAGACATGGATGAATTCTAATTTCGTGTCTAAGTTTAGAGACTAAAAATGTAACTCTAAAAATAACTATACACAATTATTAACACTTTTAAGGTATGCAAATTATTAACTTATCGACATGACATCAGTCAACTAAGCATTATACTAAATCTATTCATTCTTCCTCTTCCTTTATTTTACTAAATAGTCGAATTACAAAGAAATATGAAGGATGTGATGAAATTTTATTGTGTCATTGACTGTGCGTGTGATTAAGACTACAACATATTCAAGCAAAATGGATTTTACATCACCATCAACTGCAGTGAAAAGCTGAACCATAAAATAATACAAGTAATTAAAAAGAAATAATAGCAGAGTGGTTTATGCATTACCAATCCAGTGGAGTTTGGAATTGACAGGCTAAACTTGTGGTCAAAGTTGTAATCCTTGTATAAAAGGTCTGCATAGGAATAACATTATTTACAACTTAATGCCACTGGTATATTTTATAAAATTTAGATGTGATTTGACTTGATATGAAATATAGAGAAACCAACAATCTAGATTTTCCACCATGTATTCCTTGGATGGATCAGTCAGAAAGGGTTTGAAAGTAGAGAAGTTTTATAGACAACTTGTTCGGTAACATTGGAACAAGATCATTTACAGCTTAATGACATACAAAAATGAATATAATATGATTCCTTTGTCATGAATGGCAGATGTCCGAAGGTCAAATTCTAACATATAATCATGCCATTGCAGCCCCGGCCTCCCTTAACAAATACCCTAGAGCCATTGGCAAAAAAATCCAACATGGCATAACACAAATTAACATCATATGATTCGAAATGCAAACTTACCTCTCGCCCTTTTTCCAATATCAGAAAACGGAGCCGGACCATTGGCCATAATGAATCAGAATGAAATGCACCAAACCCTGTGAAACACAATTATTGTTTGAATTTCATTGTTAATTTCAGAAATAAAACTGAAACAAAAATAAAGGAAATAAACCAATTAGAGTGGCATAACTGTCTCATGCAACCAATGTATGCAAACATCCAAATGCAATATTATGTACGTAACAAAAGATTAATATTAGAATTATTCAGCAAGTCAGATCATGATATGACCGTGGAAGTGATAAGTGTACGAATGAAGAAAAAGAAAAAGAAAAATAACAAGAATACACCATTGGAAGAAACAGGTGCACAACAAGATAAAATATTCTTGCTTGTAAAAATAGTTTCTTATTTCCTATGTCACGAACTCATAAATTAGGATTTAATTCTTTGCAAATTTTAGGTAGAATCAGCATTCGTGTTTATAGTTGGGCTTCTATTGAAGCCCATGTGGACAACAATTTCCGGTCAAATTGAGCTATATGGAGAGGCAATAAGACGTAGGGAAGGCATGTGCCACACAGGAGCAAGGAAAGCATAACTAAGGTATGGGATATGCCTCCAATTTTCAGCCAAGCCTAGAGTAGCCTAGGATGTAATTTCAATGGTCAAATTTCCCTCCACTTCTATTTCAAAATCTCATCCAAACATTATATTAGCCTAGAATTAGGATTCACATTTCAATTTCATTTTTGGATAACTCACTTATAAATAACCATCTCCTCCTCTTGCAACTCACTTTTGATATATGAAACACTCAAGAGAATTTTTGGCACTTGTAAGTGTGATTCCATTTCTAGATAGTCTTATATTCTTAGAAAGTCAAGTGGTGATTCGTCCTTGGTGCTTATCTTGGAGAGGAGCATGGATTTTATTCAAAGCAGCACGCCTTGCTTCTTCCATATCTAACTTTCCTCCATCTTTTCCTTATTTATTTGAGTTCTTATTTCTTTCTAGTTGTTCTTGTTCAGTCACTTTCTCCTATAATCAACTCTATTCATAATTTATGTTGTTTCCTTTTCTACTAGGTTCATATGTCTTGTATTTCAATTTGTTCGGTTTAGTTTATTCTTAGCTCCATTCTATTTGGTGTATTTGAATCCTAGTTTTATTCTTGTGCTGGATAAAAATTCTATTCTTGCTCTTAATTCTTTGTGTAAGGAATCATGGATTTAAGTCTTTCAAGAATATATTCATGACTTGAGACACGGATGAGATTCAGCTCTTGTTCCATTCATGTTTCATATGCCTATGACTTCCCATGAATATATGATGTTTATCAGGAAGGGTGGTGGAATCAGCTATGAGCTCTATGCAACTATGCACTACTGCATACTTGTCCATTTAGGTGTAAACCATGAACATAATGAATAAATTGATCAAGGAAAAGATTAAAAAAAAGGCTCTAAGCAATCCCCTGTGACTAATTAGGATTTAGGACAAAGTTGAAGCCGCTGAAATAACACTAATGCACGTGAATTTTAATTTGTACTCTAACTGGACCGTCCCAATCGTATTCTGACCGAATAGTTGGATCATCACTACCAACCCTTTCACCCAAAATTACTTGAGGATGAGGGATAGTGTCTGCTCCCAACGTAATGCTGGGATACTCGTGAACCCCTCCCTAAACGCTTGCGCGAGAATTGCATAAGGTGAACCAATCCATTTAGACAGGAATAGTTGCCCTGCTGATGACGAAAAAGATTTCAGCACCAAGAACCCTAAAAAAGCACAAGAGATCACTAACGTGGGAAGATTGGCAAGATTGAATACATCTATTCTGGAATCTAAACTGGAAAACTAGACTGTAACCTAAACTTAACGGAGGTATGCTAGACTGGAAAACTACCCATGTGGAAAAGCATTTAGGCTCCTTCAAGCTACCCCAAACTTAACCGCTGCTATATTGAAAACGCGACACCTAAATCCTTCACTGCAACCACGGGTGTTTATTTTTTTCAAAATGATGACAATTTCGCCTCACCAAGTTAATTTCGGGACAATCAACAAAATCAATCCAGGACATTCATATTATCGTAACCAATTAATATGGGTTCATAAAAACTTGACACACAAAACTGACATTGTGAATTTGAGCAGAACAAGCGCCGAACAAGTGCGTTATTTTCACGCGAAAATCAAACTAGAGAAGAAAAATATATATAATCCACCAACCCATGTTAAAATTAAGCACTACAGGTTCTCCATAAACTCCACTAGTTCGCTAAGAAACACTACATAATCAAACTACTGCGCATCGCATCTTTTGATTTTATATGCACCAGATGCTCGACAAAATACCCAAACGAAAATAAACAACTCTATCGTGCACAAACTATCGCGGAGTCGAAAGCAAACCAATATCAGGAGATCAGGAGTAGGGGAAAAAAACGGAATGAATCTGAAAAGTGATGATGATTGGAGGAAATGATTGCAACATAATGATGCAGAAGCCTTACAGAGAAGAAATGATGAGTGAAGCCGAGAGAAAACGACGCGCCGCCGCCGCCAAAGAAAGAGTGGAATAGAGTCGTTGTCTCTCTCTCACAAGCAGCAGCACTGGTGCAAACTCTGTGTGGGCTGCGGAAGAAAACGCAATGTTCTGGGTCTCAACACAACTCACAAACAGTGCTGACGTGGCCTCCCTAGACCTACTACTCACAATCTCCTCTTAAAAAAGAAATATCACTATAAACCTCATTGGTTGGTGAGAATGCCCTAACTCAATTTGCACTTTTTGAATAAAAAATAAAAAAGTTATTTAATTGAAACAACTAAAAAATATAATACTGTAAAACTCATCATTTTTTAAATTTTCTTTTATTTATTTTTTAACTTGACCTAGCTATTGACGCCACCTAGTAATGGCCCCATTCGGAATTTGTCCCACTTTGGTGGGCTCTAGTTAGCTTTGGTATGCTCACATTGGTCCAGGTTGCCATCCACATTTATTTATCCTTCTTCTAATAAAATTTATTTTAATCTACGTGAAGTAAAATTTTATTTATTATTAATTTAGTTAAAAATTATATTAGAATATCATTTTGTTAACTTTATTTTAATTTAATTAATAAAAATGATTTATTTTTTATATAAATTATAATATCTCACTTTATTAACTCATAAAAACAAGTAAGTAAAATAAAAATAATCTTATTCCAATAGAAATAAAATTAAAAAAACTTAACTGAAAATTTAATAACTTTAAATGCTCAATAAATCAAAAAAAATTAATGAAAATTTAATTAAAAATACTCAAAATTATAAATAATTAATAATTAATTAAGTTATATTTAAAATTGTTTGCTTTGTTAATGATTTCATTTGAAAGAAATTTCATTTTTTTATTTTTAATGTTATTCTATTTCGATTTTTTAAAATCATGTTACTGAAACATATAATCTGTTTTGTTAGTAAATAAAGATTAGCTCGTAGTTACGTTTCAGAATGGAGAAATTAAGTACTTTTAAAAAAAGGTTCATTGATGTTAAAAATGTGTGTTTGTCATTATTGAATTTTCCAATATTTTACGGGCAATTTAATGGTTTTCCATGAAGTTGGAAAATATGTATTTTAATGCTTTATTTACCTTTTTAAATAATGTTAAAAAAACAAAGTTTTCTATAAATGATTTATAGTCAAGTTTTTTTCTTCTCAGAAAATATTTCATTGAAAGAGGTAATAATTTACTAATTAAATACTATAACACCTCAACTTTGTAGGAATTACCTTTATAATTATAGCATTGATAAAAAAAAACATAAATAAACATAAGTATATAAAACGTATTTATAATACTTCACATAAAAATCTAAATTAATTTTTTAAAATATAGTTAACATTTTACCAATTAGAAATATATAAAACCAAAATTATATATCTAAATAACAATTCTTCATTATTCAACTTTTATCATTCATATATTTATTTGTCTCTTATATTTACGTTATCTTATAATATAAATCACAAAAATTAAACAAATCACAACATAACACACGATAAAATAAGTTATGATAAATTTAAATCACACTACTTATTAGTTAAACATCATATAATGAAAACAACTCCTAATTTTTTGATTCACACATCATATTCAAATCATCAAATGTATAAAGTATGTTATACAAACAAATCTCTCATGGATTATGTATTTACAACTAGACATATGACTTTACCTTAGAAGACAAGTGTATTGAGTAAAATTTTGTGACTTTTAAGTGTCAACACTCACTTTTGTCTCTTGTGAGAGTTATAATTATATCATGGTCAAGCAACACTCATCTTAAAGAGTATGACAAAATAAACTGTATATTTTTTAGATCACATCTCTTATGAAACTCCAAATAAAAATCTTTTTCGCTTCTCACAACCAATGAAGCTTTAACACGCCCTCTCTCTCATATTAGAGCTATATTCCTTAAAATTTGTCCAACGAATATCCTCTCGTCCAACGAGTCAAGCACATATCTCATTTTTTACTTTTTCTTTGCTCAACCACCTTTTTACTTACCTAGCGAACCAAAACATTAACACCAATTGGCTAGCTCGCTCAACTAGTGGTAGTTCGATCGATGATAAAGTTATGAGACTTTCTAGAATGTAGATTATGTATTTTTACTCAACAAGTCACATACTTTTCCAAAGAATCTACATAATTATGTTGAACTAGTTATGATATTGTCAAATCAATCTCATCACATATTATGAATGTTTAAATTTAAATTAATTTCACTCACCTAATATAAAAAAAACTTGACTCAAGATGTTCTTATAGCTCTAATCCTAGTCAAAGATGTTTTAACCTCCTACATAGACATTGGAATTATAAATCTAAGTATAATAATTACAGCTAAATAAATATTTACTTTAAATTATTTCGAATCACATGCATAAATCATAGAATCACATGTCTCAAAATGTTAAATTAATTAAAAAAGGAACAAAAGATAATTTTACTTTATTTTAGATTTTAATCGATAAAAAATGTAAATATATCTAATTGATCATAAATCCATTAGTGGTCTTCTATCGTTAAATAAATGAAAGACAAATTAAAAAAAATAAAAAATTTAAGAACAAGTTTCTAAAAATGATATTTTTTATAAAATAAAATTAGTAAAATCTACTAATAGTTGATTTTCTTTTTAAATAAAATAAGGGAATCATCTCTTAAAACTTATAGTATTCCTTAAACCATTTTCTAAGTGATCACAAATATAATATTTTTTACTAAACCATTTAACGTGACAAACAAATTAAATATTTTGACGAAAGTAATACTTGTGATTTTTTTCAAAAACTTATATAAATATTTTGATTATTACCAACTAAATATGACTTAGTGGTTTTTATGAATTTTAACATAAGACTAATAATTGTTGGATATTTAAAAAAAAAAATCTTCTGCCATATGTTTCTTTTGGTTTTTGTTTAGATTAAAGAGTGGAAATTGAAGGTTCTATAATTAAATTTGGATTTACTTAAAAATTAAAAAAAAAAATCAATTTAAGTTTAGTTTGCGTAAAACTAGATTTTGAAGCAGATTTTGTAAAAGATCTTTACAGTTGTAATTTTTCTCATAACGAAAATTTGAAAGTTGTGTGTTGTAAATATTACGTGTATCCAAATATGCATTTAGGATTTGGATAATCTGCGTTTTAGTAATGATTAAAACTATATATCGTGTTGTTTTACTTTGTTATATCATTATAGTTCTTTTACGTTGTGCTTGAAAAGAAGCAGTCCAACACTGGGACGAGCCTTTTCTAATCAATGTAAGCACAAGTGTAGACATTAGAATTGTTAGAGAAGCATAGAAGCAGTCCATACAATCGTTTTCATATTATGCAGTGCACTGTACTTCTGCAGAACATTCCAGAGTAAAAACAGACAAGACTATAGTGCTGATGAACTCTAAACAAGTGAACGGTCACAAATCTTTAACATGATATTTTTCCATGTTAGGAAGAAATGAAAAGAAAATCCCCATTTGAATTGACTTATTTCTCTTGTTAGGTCCATTACAATATCCTTCAAAACTCAAATTCACCACCACCCTCTGTTCCACAACAGGAACGTTCAAAATTTCATGTAGAAACAACAAATCAAGAAAAAATCGCACCTTGCAAGTTAATAACGTTCCCCTCTATTCTGTTTCTCAACAAAACACCACATAGCTTATAAAGACCCCAAAAATGAAATCAGATATTTTAACATTAATTATTACTATCATCATATATATATATATAATAAAAATAAATAAAATAACGAAATGTGGAGAATGAAGATCAGTAAACTAAGGTATATGATATAACTTGGATGGCTTCAAAGAATGGGTGTGATTGAAAAAGGAGAGAGTCCTAATCCACTTCTCTTGATTCTTCAACAAATGAACTGCAATAGTGTCATTCCAAAGCTCGTGGCTACACACGGAGGGTGGATCAGGGTAGTTGTACATAGACCACTTAGCATTGTACCTATTCTTTCCACGCCCAGCCCATCGCATCCAATCTCCAAACACCTTATCCTCTGGGCCCTCCACGTGTTTCTTCGGAATATCAGAGCCGTGGATCCACTCCACGATGTCCCAGGACACCACAAACCCCATCCCAGACATGTAGTGTTTGAAGGGGTCCATGCTACCACAGGGTATCACGAACCCATAGTATAAATCCTCCCTCGGCAACGGCCTCAACGACCGCACCAAACTGTTAATTCTCACGTACGTGTCATCATCCGCTTTCATCACGTAGTGGTAGGGAGGGTAGGGCCCCACACCGCTCGTGTCGTTGAACATCTCCGGCAGGCTCGTGAAGAACGTCGACGTTTTGCCCCTGTTCATGTTCTCGGTGCAGTTCAGGATGATGATGTCGTTGTGAAGCATGATCTCCATCGCCACCATCACTTTCTGGTCCTCTTTTGTGAGATTGCAGAACACGAACTTCACATCCACTTTCGCGCCCTCCCAGGTTTGCGTGCCGTACACGAGGCGCAGGAAGTGTCGTCGTAGGTACTGGTCGGGGAGGGTCAGAACGGAGATCAGGATTCTAAGGTCTTCTGATTGGTTTTCTGTGGGTGCAGTTTCGTTTGAGAGAGCACATCGACCCAACCTCAGTAAGCTACTGAATCGAACTTCGTTAATTGCTGCGAACAAGCAGAGGAAGAAGATGACCGTGAAACAAGAGCAGACGAATCGCCCCCGGTTGGGCTTTGAGGACTTTGAACCCATTGTGTTTTCAAGCTTCATAAAAGAAAGTGAAGTTTAGCATTTTCTTTAGGGAATGCCATTTGTAGTGTAGGGAGTTTCTTAGATGCAACGCATGGGAGAACATTTTCGTGCTACTACGATTTCCCTTTTGACTTCTCCTCTTCTAAAGTAAATCTTCTATAACTCAAATCTATCACACTTTTTTTTGTTTATTGAAGCAAATAGAAAAACGATTTTTTCGCTTAGTTTTAATAATTATGTTTACTTTTAAATTAATTCTTAAACTTTGGTTAGAATAGTAGGGATTTTTTATTTTTAGTATTGAGCAAGTTGAAATATTAATTAGATAGAAGATGTGTTGCGATGGTGGAGTTGGGCCTGAACGTTGGGCGCGTGCAATTGTGGAGTGTGGTTTGCTTGGTAAAGTGGTTTGGTCAACTTTTCGTAATTAGGCGTATTTGCATGAACAAAGGTGGCTTCGGCATCATTCACGCCATACTTGATTATGATGCAAGTAACGCCATTGACTACCAAATAATTCTTTAAGCTCCTAAGTTAAAATATTAGAAGCTGTCTTTATTTATTCAATAGATTTTAGATGCTAATTACGATTAAGATGCGAAGGGAAAAGAATAAATATAAAAAAAAGTTAGCTAAAATGTTGTCTTAGGCAGTGTTTAATGAATATTATAATTCTTAAAATGTTATTAGAAAAAAAAAAAAGTTTTCTAGCAGCAGCTTGAAGTATTGTTTCCCTCGTGCTGGCATACCGTGAAATTCATGAAACTCCACTTTTCAGCATAGTTAAGAAAAATGGAATAAACAATACTTTTGTGACGGTGGCAGATCCGTTACCCCTTAATTGTTAAAGGAAGGATCCTTTTCGGCATAAAAAAGAATTACGTGTTGAAAACAAAATGTTAACCTTATTTTTTAATAATTATCTAACAACTCCTTTCAAATGATAAAATATTCTATTCAGATAATGATATATAATAATAATAATAATACTAACTAAATATTTAAATAAAATACTTATATGCTTAATTATAATGTGATTATACAAAATAATTCAAATATCACGACTAATTAAAATTTCATTACATGTTAATGTCAATTCTTTTTTAATTGAACGAGTAGAAATCTGAGTTCAGTCCTTTTTTAATCAAATATAATTTGTTAATGATGTTCAACGCTAAAGTTAATGATATTGAACATGAAAGTTAACGGTTTAGATTAAAAAATAAAGTACATCATATTTCATTATCCAAATTCGGACAATGGAACAAAATTCAGTTGTGAGAGGAAATTTTGATTTTGAATTTTTGAATAATTAATATTAGAAAGTATTCAATATTGGACTGTCCTACTATTTAAAAAATTTTAAGGTAAATGGAATTCACTAAAATCCAAAAAGATCAATATACCAATTATTCTAAATTATCTAACATATGATTACGCACCTTCTCTTTTCCCTTAAACTCTATAAGGTCTCGTTTGAGATGATATAAAATTAATAACATCTATAAATTAATGGTTTAATAAAAACCAGCTAAATGATTGTCTTCAGTACTTTCATTCAAACTATCATTTTATAAAATAAAAATAAATAAAAATACATTTAATAACATGGTGAAATATCTTCAATCAAATAAAATATAATTTAGTTAGAATCATATTATTTTTGTTCAACCCTATTATTTCATCGTATCATATCATATCGTATTTACTAAACAAGCTTTTATCATTTCAAATAGCGTAACAAAACTTTACATATATTAAGAGAGAAAAAAATATTAATGGAAGGCCTTTTAAGCGGAACTTATTTGGATGGGTGATTTTAACAATGATGAAATCAAGTGATTATTTTTTTTTTTTTTGTTATACGAGAAAGTAAGGAAAATATTTATATAAAAAACAATTTCATATTTATAATTAAGTTAAAATTTTATAAAATAAAATTTATATTTGTTTCAGTAAAAAGTTTAAAATCCTGAAAGATAAAAGATTTAGAAAATTCTCTTGAGTCAAAGTAAATAACATTAAGACAATTCATTCGCTGTGTGAGTTACTATTTTATTTATAAGTAAAACCATTACAAATTGTTTATTCTATGAAACATTAAAAAATATTCCAAATACAAAGGATAATAACAAAATACAAAAATAATAACCAAAGTATAAATCTTTTATCTTTTGTTATAATATCTCCTATATTATATTATGGGTTAATAAAATCTCATATGCTCACAAAATGAATTTAGGTCCAACCATAAACTTTAAACCAACTTTTAGACATTCTATATTTATTTGAGTATTGGATCGGACTCCGAATAAACATAACAAAACAATATTTGAAACATGGTACTATAATCTAAAACTTACAAAATAATTATCGCATTGATTATTTAATATTTAATTAAATTTTAGTTAAGAATGTTTTAAAACCTTAAAAGAGATTTTTCTTTAAGCAAATCCTCTTCTCACTTGCTCTATTTTATTCACATATTAAATTATCACGTTTTATTGAATTATAGCCATTTTCTTAGAAATTCTCCCAATAATATATTTAGTCTAGGTGAGGTCAATGCTGACCATTTTCTCAATACTAACAATATGCGAAAAAGATGTTTAAAATAATCATAAAACATTATTTTATGAATATATTTTCCCTGAGATTTAAATATAATGTGTTATATTTCCCAATAACATAATTGAAAAGTCCTTATACAACATTTTCTTAATATTTTTTTGAAGAAAAATGTATATAAACGAAAATGCATACATTTAACACTTAATAACCAAAAAAATACATATTTAATAAATTATATTCAATAATTAAAGCAAGTCAGAAATGTAACAGAGATTTATTATTATTATTATTATTAGGGTAAAAAAAATAAAAACATTCATACGTATTATAGGGTAAGGAAAATAACAAAAAGAGTTGTTGTAGCATTGCTTTTTAATGACAGGCTGGCAAGCCCATCAACCTAAATCGGACCATTAGAATAAATGTTAATATCCATAATTTTCTAAGTAAATTATTGATGAAATAGTCTTCCGTCAATAGTTTGTTTATGAACTAATTTGTAAATGTGTTACTCATTAATTGATTTGTTGGATAATTAATCTAAAAAATATAGTAAAAGTTGATGTCCAAGCCAAAGGATGGAACACCCAAATTGAACTAAAAACGATTTGTTGTAAGTGATGTAGAACTTCATGCTCGTGCTTTCTTCGACTCTTGAAGTTCTTTTAATAGAGATTTTACTGGATTTTTCAATCTCAAATTGAGGCTCGAAGCTAACCAACTTATGTTTCTAAAAAATCATACAATAATAAAAGAAGAATGTACATTTATATAATTTATACAAATTAAAATTAAAGAAAACAATATCAATATTTTATTCTTCAAAATAGTTGAGACTTCATCTTCTTTTATTTTCTTAACCATGAGTTTTGTGGTTAATGATTTTCATCATACTAAATTAGTTGTAATAAAATGAATGAATATTCATATTTTAGTTGTATTGAAATGAATGAATATTCATAATTAGAATGTATAAATACGCTTTTGCTGTGTTTGAAATTGATGAACGTTCATATGTATTAATGTAAAAACATATTGGAAACTCAAGATATCTAGTAAGAATAAATTTGTGAATTTTATTAAAACACTTAAGGAACATAGGAAAATAATTTATACCATAAATATGTCTAGGTATCTAAAAAATTACATTTACAAATACTTAACAAAAATATTATTATTTCATATGTAATTTTGATAAAATTTATAAACATTATCGTATAATTTTTTTCTATTAAATTTTATGACAAAAATTACAAATCTTATCGTGTAATTTTTTTTTTATGACAACTGTAAGACCCTGAAAATTTACTTTGTAAATTACCTGTCATATCACCATTAATGCACCCTCAATACATGCTTATCTCATTTTAAAACCCATTTCCAAATCTGATAAACTCTCTGACATACACTGAAACCACACCCATCATTCTCTGAAAACGCACATGGCTTCACATGCACACCCGCCACGTGTTGCAGAAGAAGCTTCCAGTTCAGAATTTAGTGGGCACGTGTCAGCTTGGGGTACGTTCGCTCAAACGAACGTGAATTTCACAAAACTGGATTTCCTAGAATTCTCTCTCTTACCTGCACCACTCATCCTCTTCCTCAGAACCTAGACCCTTCATCTTCTCCAACCTCTCTCTAGAAACCTTAAAACTTCTCTCTACTGTTACTCATTCATCTCTTCTCCGTTTAACATTCAGAACCGTAGGAACGTTCCTTACGCCGTGAACTTCATTTTGGTCCGAACAACTTCAGATTCTGTTGACGGTAAGATTTCCAACTCATAAGCTCGTTTCTGGAATTCCTTCGAACCCAGATTCAGTTACATGCAAGGGCTTAAGTTGATATCGTTTACGTTTCTTTGGTTAGACTTAGTTGAAGAGAATAAGAAAGATCTTGGAGGGTAGAAAACCATAAGTTGGGCAAGTCCAAGTGATACTATTAGAACGAACACTGCTATCCAGGTAAGGGAAGCTTATATGTTTAATTTATACTGCGTGATTTTATGATCTGAGATGCATATATTAAAAGTATGATGTTTGAGTATTTATGAATGTTACTGATACGAAATCTGGTTTCTGATTTTGATTGATCTGCATGTTGCTCTGATACGTATGAACAGTGGATGAATTGTTGTATGAATTAAATCTGAATGTTGATGTTGAATCTGCAGTTGTTGGAATGCATATTATAAAGTTTATAAATTGAAAATCCTATAAATTATAAAGTATAAGTTTAAAGGTTGAAATCTGTATGATTTTGATGTATTAAATCTGGAAGGAAGGTTGTAAAGTTCATAAAGTTGAAATCTGGAAAATTCTGCTAAAGTTGAGAAATCTGGAATTTTACTCTTTTCCACTGATAAAGGACGTTCGTCCCTGTACGGTCTTAAACCGTTCGGCTTTTAGTAAGATTACTTAGATTGGAATTCTTTCATTTGGAAAGAATTCTGCTCGAGAACGAGCGTCCCCAGTTGATGGTCTGAGCGTTCGTCTAGCTCAGCAATATTTAAATATTTAAGACTTTATAAATAAGTGACGTTCGGCCTTAAGTCGAGCGTTCGTCCTTAATGACGTTCGACCTTATGTTGAACGTTCGTTCTACAGAGCGTTCGTTTTTATATTGAACGTTCGTTCAAACTGGCGTTCGGTCATATACCTAAACGTTCGTCCTAAATAGCGCTCGGTTTATACCAGCGTTCGTTCTGATTTGTGCTCGGTCATTAACCTAGCGTTCGTTCTGATTTGTGCTCGGTCATTAACCTAGCGTTCGTCCAAAGCAGGGTTCGGTTTCTAACTGAACGCTCGTCCTTATTATTGAATTCTGAGCGAACGTAATTGATGTTCGTCCAAAGTAAATTTCTGAATGTTCGTTCATTTACAGTAAGAGTTGTTTTCTGTACTTTAAATACTCTGGTTATTTATCTAAGTTATTCTGTAAGATATTTATTCTCTTGATTCAACCTAAAGTCTTTGTACTCAAAATCTTCTAAATAATATTATGATCTTCTAAACTCAATCCCATTTAAATTAGTTAAGTATTCTTAACGTCCGAAATTGAACAAGGGTTCGTTTCTTTTGGTCAGAAACGTGAATTCAAAATGTACTGTAATAAGTTCGTTCTAAATTGAGTAAATAATGTATGTTGCTAATGCTACGAGAATGGAACACAGAATGGAAATATTATAACTATGAAAGGATATGATGGTTGAACACTATGTGATATGATTATATGATTATGAAATTGAACGAGCGTTCCAAGGAGGAACGTCTCAGATGTGTTAAAGATTGAATTTGGTAAAGTATGAACATGGATAAGTTAATGCTGGCTTGGTCCATCCTGATATTCCGTGATGCTCATCTTCACGTAGAAGGGGGTAGTCATGTGTGGGAATGGCAGGAGGTCATTCGTATCCCTCACTTAGCAGGGGCGAATGATTAACCTCAAGTGGAAGCTGATTAGGTATATCCCGGCTACTACACCACTTGGGTGCAAGGACGCCTGTAACTACATGGTTCATACAGTCCGGACGGTCTGTCATATATATATATATTTATATGTTAAATTATGTGATTAAGTTACTTGGTCTATGTGTGCATTGAATTATGAACTGTATGTATGTTGTATTAATTAAATAATATAAGCTTACCCTTGCATTTCCATTGTGTTGTCTACTGTCCATGTATAATCCGTCTTGTCAAAATGCAATGATCATCCGTTGTGGATGTGAGCAGATGGTGGTGCATCCCTTGAGCAAATGCTGGAAGAAGAAAATTTGGATGAAGCCAATCTGGTAGAGGTTGAAGTGAAAGTCGAGCCTTAGAGTGCTCGTTAGAATAGGATTTGTAAATGTTAGTGTAGAAAGAACGTTCGGCCAAGTATTTTGTAAGGCCGTTCGTCTTAATCATGTATTCCCCTATTTTTGCGTACGTTGTTTTATCCATCTGAGAACGCTCGTGTTAAATTTCCTTTGTATGCGGTACGCGCGTACTCTTGAACTGATGCCGTTCGGCTTTTGACTCTGGATTAATGCAAAGACTGTTTATGATTACTGTTAACTGTAATTAATTCTGAATTATGGTAATTACTGTATTTTGGGATGTTACAACAACAACAGTAAATCTTTTAATATAATTTTTCAGACAAAATTATAAATCATTTAATAACATATATGTAATAAAATTCCATGTATACCTAATAAAGTTTTATTCAGTTGTGATGGGAACTCTTAAATAAACTACTTATTTTATAATATTATCCTTTCTTTATGTTTTATTTAATATGAAATTTTTGTGAATATTATTGAATATGAAACTTTAGAGAGTATCTACATAAAGACTAATACTTAATTTTAGTGAATACCTATTTAACTTAAAAAAAACCTATACATTATTTTAGTAAACTTTTATTACAAAATATTTAACTTAAAAAACTTACACAAATCATACGAGACTCCCTTTTAAGAAATTATGACATCGAATGGAAACGAAACAATTTCTTTGTCCAGTACTTACATATATAATTTGTCAGCAGCTTTACGTTAGTTAAAATTAAAATTCATGTTTTTTTTTATCTTATTCAATTAAAATATAAAAGAAAACAACGATAAAACTTAAGACTTTCTGATAAAGAAAAAAAAAATAAACAAAATGAATGAATACATAAAATAATTTGTGGGCAGCTTTATGTTAGTTACAAATTGAAATTCATAGTTTTCTTGAATCGTATTTTATAAAAATATATATAAAAAAAATATACATATAGCGACAAAACTATGGACTTTCTGACAAAGAAAAAAAAATGAATGGATACAGAAAACAAGTGCATAGAAATATACGAAAAATAAAGTATAAATTAAACTTATTTGATTATAATAAAATGAAGAAGAGCTAATGGGAGTGATACAAGTAAATAAAAACAGAGGATAAGTTAAATAAAAAGTTATTATCATAAATGCCATCTTATTTTTATTACAAATAATTGAACAGACCTAAATTTTATTTCTTAAAATGTTCCTTTTTTTTTTATAATACGGTTTTTATTCACGAACTTATATTTAAAACATTATCAAATTATCCAAATCCATATTCACTTAAACATCGCCATTCTGGCATAAAAAAAATCGTTTTAAGTTATTTTATAACAGTTTTCTTTATCGGAATTGGATACCTCTGTTCCTTCTGATACGTACTCAGTTAATATTTTACCTTTGAAGTTTATAACATATTATGGTATCGAACTAAACTATTGCTATAAACATATATTATAAGAATATAACCAAAGCAATTTGTGACGTGGTTTAGTCATATTATATAGTAACATATTTTTTCCAGTTCTCGTTGCCATCCACGTACATGTTATCTCAGACAAAAAAATTAGCATTAGTACAGGGACAAACGTGGTCTCTCTGTCTCAGGTATCATGTTTTTTTTTTTTTTTCAGTTTATAGGTATTAAAAAATAAATCTAAATTTGAAAAACACCTTATATTTTAGTTTTTCTTTTATCTAATCATACATTAGATTTCGCCTTAATTTTACAGTAAAATCCATTTTAAAGAAAAGAGAATTAACTTCTGATAAATCATCAATAATTTGTACATGTTTGGAGAAGAAGAAAAAAAGAAGAAAAAAAGCCCCTCATATAATTTTCATATTTTATTTTTATTATACAGGGACAATGAGATACAGGAACAACTAACAAAAACATCATATGTTCCCAGCTTCTTGTAATCGCTGCAAATCGCAAAAAAGGATCAAAACAATCTCAAGAATCCAAAACTTTACAAATGTAAGGGGAAAAAAGGCACACTTTTTTGTACACGTTCCTCTGGCGATCAACGCAAAGTGAAAAATGGAGATCATCCTTTAGAAGAAATCCAAAGAGAATTAATCAGGGAGAGACCAATTCAAGACTATTTTCCCTGCAATAACGTAGCTGCAGTGAGATTTGTCTTTCCATCTGAAGTTGTCGTCTGAAATTGGTTATGAACATCTCTGCTCTCTTATCAATATCATCATCCGACGGACAGCTTATGGTCCTCTGAAGGGTGTGCGCAGGAGGAGAAATCAAACCCTCCGAATCCGTTTCCTCTGAAGAAGAAGGAGCACACATCATCAAGCCTGGTCGATCGTTGAAACTAATCTGGCGTTTGCTCATAGAAACGCGGCGGAGAATGTTCGCCGCATGCCATGCGTGGCTGAGCACGGTGGCGCTGAGCAGGAGCTTCACCTTGTTCACGGCCACTCTGAGGCGGCTCAGTAGAGACTTTTTGTGCGAGTTCATGTTATTGTTGGTCATTGTTGAATGGCAAATGAATGAGATAATAGTTTTCGTAAAGTTGCTATCGTTGGTGAAAGATATTTATAACAAGTGGTTGATGACGCGCTGTTTCAATTTAAAATATTATTGAAGCAGAACGTGGTGGATTATTGAGGAAGGAAACCGATGCTGAAAATTTCGTGTACAAATAGATTACCGTGTACACTTTGAAAACTTAGTCTCATTACATATATCCATGGTCAAAGTTTGATTTTTTTTCTCATTTCAATTCAAGCTTTGCTTGTTGGTAGACCCAGTTACAGCAAGGTTGCTATAATCATCACCACTTCCAAGACAATTTTCAATGGGGTTAATGATTTTTTGTATCTTTAGAACTATATTAGCTGTGACAAATAAAAAGCAGAAAAATGTAATGCAGAAAGTAATAAAAATAGTAATCTCCTTAATGAGTTTAGTAATATGGTCAACACGAAATCATAGTTTGCTGCCAATGAGATGCTGTTAGTTTTGTGGCGGCCGCTCGAGCTTGTCTTATTGCTTCTGTAATTCTGTACCTAATCGTTAAGTGTGGTGAAAATTACTAAAATGGACTAAAATAAGAGAAGGTAAACAAAATAATTTAATGCAATGCTGGAATATTATTTAAGAAATTTACAGAGTATAATAATTTTTCGTAAATTAATTATTATACACTGTATATGTAATAAATTTATTAATTTTTATTGCTAGATATATTTTTGAAATAGAATTATAGTTAGAAGCTGGAGATGTACATGTTTTATATTATTATAAATTTATTTATTGGATGATTATATTAATATGAGATATACTTTACCTAAATTATTTTTTAAATATTTTTATGGAAAATTATTTATTTTAGTAGTGTTATATTATCAAATGAGATGTTATATTTTTTATTTTATTAGTTGAGAAAAATTATTTATTTTAGATATTTTTAATAACTTTTATATATGAATCGGATTTAAAAGTGAATTTAAATCTTTATTAAATGTGTAGGTTTATGCATGTATAGGTTTAGAAAGTTTATATATATATATATATATATATATATATATATATATATATATATATATATATATATTGGTTTGTTAATTCACGTTGGATATTTTTAGTATATTTTAGTAATGTGTATCGGCTTTTAGACAAAAGTAGTCTTATATATAATGGATTTTAAAATTTAAGGTAAAGGGTATTTTAATAATTTTTATTCTCAAAACTAAATCTTTCTCTTTCCTCTCTTTCACTCAATTCAAACTCTTTCTCTATCATTTTTATTGTCCCAATTGAAAAAAAAAAATCAGAAACTCTTGCCTAACTCTAATCCACCTTCCTCATTTATCTAATTTGTTTCTCTCTCATCTTTATACTCTCCCTTAGCCACACACAAGAATCGCGACACCGTAATTTGTTGCTCTTTCTCTGTTCATTCATTTGTTTTCTACTTTAATAACAAAATAATTGATGATTTTGATTTTGATTTTGATTTGTTATTAAGGTTTTGCAGACAAGATAAAATAGACATTAAACAAATTAGTGAATAATATTGTCTAAAAATTAACAAAGTAAATCATATCAATTAAAAATCCATTGTTTTTTATTTTGATTTTGATTTGTTATTGAGGTTTTACAGACAAGATAAAGTAAAAATTAAACAAATTAGTGAATAATATTATCTAAAAATTAACAAAGTAAATCATATCAATTAAAAATAAAAATAAAAAATCCATTGTCTGAAAATATATAACACATCCTCCAATAAAAAATCAAAATCAACATCATCAATTATTTTTTTATTAAAGTAGAAAACAAATGAATAAACAGAGCAAGAGCAACAAATTACGGTGTCGCGGGTTGGATAAGTGAGGGCAAGAGTAGGGATGAGAGAGGTTGAAAGGAATGAGAGAGATGAATAAGGGTTTGGAGGTTTTTTTTTAGTTTTGAGAATGAAAATTATTAAAATATCATTTACCTTAAAACTTAGAATCCATGATGTATAAGGATACTTTTGTCTACTGAAATCCAGTACACATTGTTATAATTATATATATATATATATATATATATATATATAGAGAGAGAGAGAGAGAGAGAGAGAGAGATTAAGGTTTATGTAATGATGAATGATTTATAAAGAAGGTTGAACATAGGTGGTCTATCTGACCGAGTGGGAAGGGACTAAACCTGGCGAGATATTTTTACTCTAAAAATCAGTTAAACAAAATAAAATAAATGTTTCAATATTTTATAATTTATAAATTATAATAAAAAGCTATTAGAACCTCACAAGGTCGAACTTAAGACTGAACTTTGTTGTGTAGGATATTTTTACTCATAAAAATATGAGTTAAACAAAATGAAGTAAACACTTTATTATATTATAATTTATAAATTATAATAAAAAGTTATTGGAACATTATAAGGTTGAACATAGATTTGAACCTTAGTGTGCAAGATATTTTTACTCACAAAAACGAGTTAAATAAAATGAAGTAAATGCTTCTTCAATATATTGTAATTTATAAATTATAATAAAAAGTGATTGGAGATCTAACGTTGGTCTGAACTTTCCTCTACAAGATATTTTTACTCAAAAAATATCAGTTAAACAAAATGAAGTAAACGCTTCAATATATTACAATTTATAAATTATAACAAAAAGTCATTGGAACCTGGCAAAATATTTTTACTCGTACAAAAATATGAGTTAAACAAAATGAAGTAAATGCTTCAATATATTACAATTTATAAATTACAATGAAAAGTCATTGGAATATGATGAAGTTGAATGTAGGATTGAATTTCCTAAAAGTTTTTAAAAAATTAGACATGCTGTGATCCTCGCAATCCACTCCGATGGGTTGTTTATCTGCAAAAGACACTCCAACGCTTAAGTCACTGTGTTTCATAAAGAGGTCATATCTTATTAGAATAGATCAAGGTTAAAAAAAGGATAAAAAATCATTTTTTTACCAGAACATCAATTATATATTTATAGGACTTCTGGTAGTCAAACCTTGTATATTTTTAGCCCATCAAATCTAATAAATAATAATTAATATCGTATATTTGTAAAGTATAAAGTAATATAGTACAAAAATAATATATAAAATAAATTAAGTCATAGAATGGTGAGATAATTCAATACAAATGAATGTTGTATTTAATTTTGAAGGATATTTTTGAACTGAAATTATTGCATTTGAGATTTGAGTATTTTAAACTCGTTTAAAAAAAATACTTAAATCCAAAATCCTATATCATAATTGTTATTTGAATATATTCTTACTTAAGAAAAATAAGATAGAAAGATTCCATTTTGTTTTTGTTGTTTTCTTGCTTTATGTCACTCAATTTATTAAGAATATAATAAAAAGTAAGTTTTTATGTTTCGTTAAATGAGACTTTGTCATTTAAACGACCATTTCACATAATATATTATTTAGTTATGTTATTTCAACAAACGCAGTGATACCTTTGATTGATTTAATTGTTTATGTATTAAGTCTAGGTATATACGTTAGCATAAGTATTTTATTTTTATTGAGCATTTAAATCACCTAAATTAAAATATCAAATGATGAGAAAAATAAATAAAAATTTCATTCCACAGTCTCAAAACATCTCAACATCAAATAGTATTTCACATTTGAAGCACATATTGAGGTTTTGATAGTAAATATTATAAGTGCATTTTGATTAACCTGTGAGGCTTAAGTTAAATTATATGTTAATTTATGATAGATCGTGAATTTTCTAAAACACGGTTTTATATCTTTAGAATATTTTGAAGTATCGAATATATATTTTTATAATTTTAGATTGGGTATTTCGAAAGATATCAAAAATAACATTCCGGCAAATATTAGAAAAAAGTACCGAAGTTTTTATTATAATTTTTATGAAAAATGGTATAGGGATTACGAGTTTGATTGGGGTGTTTAGAAAAAAGGGGGTGCATGAAGAAAAATTCCAGCCCAACACACTCTCTTATTACAATGTTGTCTTAGAGGTTGGAGACAACTTTTATGTGGATGTAATAGTCCTACACACTCTCCTTTTACATTGCTTTATCTTTAAATTTCATAAATATTCCAAAAAAAATATCAGGTGAAACTTAAGTGATTGTGATTGTTTTACCAAAAAAAAAAAACGTATTTTAATTTTATTTTAAACAATAATCAAGTTTAATTGCAATAGTACATTTTATATTTTATGAAATTTATATTTTTAGTACTTGATTTGTCCTTCCCAAATTATAGTTTCTTAATTTTTAATTATCTGTAAATTTTTGTTTTTGGATTTATTTTTACTCAATTTGATCCGTTGATTTTAAATTTTAATTTTCAATATTTTTGTTACTTTGGACGTGAACATATAATGACTGATAAATGTTGTAACAAGTTATTACTAAACTTAATTTGACAGTCATTTAATAACTCTTAAAAACTGAAATTTAAACAAAGTTAGGGAAAATTAAAATTAAAATATCAAAATTATTTAAGAATAACTTTAGGGACAAAAACTATGAATAACTAAAAATTACAAAAACTATTAAAATTTCAATTAAGCCTTTTCGATATAAAAATGTAGTGTTATATAGTACATTTCAATGTTCTTTTTTAAATACAGAATGGACGGGCCAATTAATAGAAAACTGATATAAGTTAGAGTTCACCTTCAAGAACTTCTTTTCTGCAATAAATCAAAATGTTCTTCTGTAAAATTTTAAAAAATAATTAAAATAAATTAAAAGAAAAATAAAATTTTTGAAATCCGTTATATTTTTTAATGAATTTTGAAATCTGTTATATTTTTTTTAATGAATGTTCAAATCTGTCGAATTTTTTAATAAATTTTGAAATCTTTTTAGAATTATTTTATGACCTTTTAATTATTATAATTTTACTTTTTGTATTTTTTGTTTTTAATTTTTCTAAAAAACTTTTATTTGTTTTTAGTTTAATAAAAATTATTTTAAAATATTAAAATATTAACATATATTAAATTATATTAAATATTAAATTAGATATTTATTAAATTTAAAATTATATTTTAATGGATTTTGAAATTTATTAAAACTTTCAAAAATATCATTTTGAAATCCGAGTTACAGAGAAAAACTTTTAAAAATATTACTTTTATGTTAAAAAAAGTTATAAAAAGTTTTAGAATTTAAAAAAATATTGAAAGTGCAGAAATAAATTGTTGGAGGTGTAGGAAGAAGCTTCTCCGTCACATTCATGGGAAGTCCAATAGAGTTTACGACAAAAAAAAAACTAATTATGAGCTTCAACAAAAATATAATTTGACCCTCTAATTGAATAATTACTTCTTTTTTAAGTTAAAAGTTTTATAATTATTCAACTTTCAGTTAATTATATTCTCACAAACCCGTAATAATTTATGCATTTTTTGTTCAACAACTAATATGATATTGAAACTTGCCGATTTTGTTTTAATTTCATGTAACAACTTTTTAAATTTATTTATGATACCCCAACATAATTTATAGAAATGTTTTCAATTATTTTAGCTTGGTTAGGAGAAAACATAATTGCAAACACTAAAAGTAAAATAAAAATACTCATTTTTTGTTAAATAAAAAACACATAATATTCACTTTTTGACATAAAATTTAATTACGTTCACACATTTCAATTTATTTAAACATATAAAAAATAAATTCAAATTTTATTTTCTCTAAATATTTTTAATTTATCTCTAGTTTCATTCTCTATACTCCGTCATTTTTTAGAATTTGATAACACTTTTAATTGTTGGAATGAAACAATTTTAAATCAATATTACTTCTTATTTTTTCTTTTTGAAACTTTATTCAACTAGTTTGATGACCTGTTATAACCACACAAAAAAATATTGTTAGGTACAAATAAAATTTCACATTAGAAAAAAATAAAAAATAAACATACGTTTATATACACATAAAATACTTTTATTGATAAGAGATTTTTTGGAATTGTATCAAAAATAAATATGTGGAAACTTAACCAAAAATAAACAATATCTTATGTGTATTTGTGTGTTGAACCTCCCTATATATATATATGAGTACAAAAGTAACATCGATAAAAAAAAATTATTTAATTTTGACCCTTTCTTTTGTTAAAAAATATACTTATTTATTGTTTATATATGTCTAAATTGTATTTTGAAATAATAAATGTTTTGTTGAAACCTTCTATTAGGTTTATAAAGGAGTACATAGTTTTGTAAAAATGTTAAATAAATACGACTTCTTATAAAATTTCAAAATATTCATCGTAATACAAAATAATATTAAATGTATGTATGTATTTGCTATTTCTGAGCTTTTTTTAGTCAAGAAAATTATTACTGTGTTTTTCTTTCTTTGGTTCTTTATATATTTGGTCTATTTATATTACTTATCAATGAAATGTTGGTTAGAGGTTTATGTTGAATGTCAATGAATATTACTAATAATATATGTGTTTAATCATAATTTTTATATTAATTAGATAACTTTAATAATTTTGGACGGTCCTGAACCAATATTGAAAAAGTTGTAACTAATTTTGTCGAATTTCTTTTTGACATGCGGGTCAGCTTACAATCTCATGAGCCTACAATATATGTTTTGGACCGCAAACACCTAATAACTCGGATTGTTTTTATGCAATAAGTGTATTTGATGAGTTTCCCTTACCCATTTATTAAAATAAATTGAGATGTAATGTGTTTTTTTTTTTTTTTTCTGCAAATGAGATTTAATGTGATGTACTTTGTTTAGGACTAAAGTAGGTATGAGGAACAATATTCATTCATGACTAAAGTAAAATTGGGATGAAAATGTGATACAAAATACTTTGTTAATTATTTAAGTAGGTACAAAGATGAAAATATAATGTGATATACTATTTTATAAGTAAATGTGATTGATGAAATATTTGTATTAAAGCAATAATTTTTTTCTAATAAATATGATATGTCTTACTGATATAGTTATTTTAAAATTGAAAAATTATAAATGTAAATGCATGAATTAAGTTAGTTACCTTTTGAATTAGGGTAAATTAGATGATTAAATGTTGTGAAAAGTTGTCGACATTTCTTAATCATGGGAGATATGATATAATTGGATAGATTTCACGATGCACACTTATCGGTGAAATATTTAATGTCTTCTTAGGAAAGGGGAAACAGTGGAACGCGGTCGCATGCATTAAATGGTTGAAATGTACGGTGCGTTACGTTGAACACACAATCACATGGCTATGAAAACACCACACACAGGTCCCGTACTAACTAACATTAAATAGAAGCCAACAAAGATTTAAGGAACTAAATTCAATATTCTTTTATACCTATGAAATTTAAAATCAAATTTGTGTAAGAAAAATTAGAGGAGATTCATTTTCGTTTTTCTAATGATTTTTTTGACAAAGTTATAACTAAATTTGAAGAAAAAAGATTGTAAAAAAAGAGAAAATAGTTACACAAGATAATAGATATGGTCTAGGAGGCTTGCAAAGACGCCAATGACTTCCATGACAACATAGAGGCCTGGTGAATTAAGAGGAGACAGAAAGAAAATGCCATCAGGTAAGAGGAAAAATAAAAGTTTTATAATTGATTATTGAATATATTGTTGTATAAAGCAAACAAAATCTTTAACTTAAATGGAATTTTGAGAAAATCTAAAAAAGAGAAAAGAAGAAAACAAAAAAAAAACTGATCACTACTTCCAAACAATAATCTTAAACTTACTTAATAACTCAACAACTTCCCTTTAATTGGATGGTGTACATTTAACAATTCAAACTTTGAAACAATAGATTGAAAATGGAACGCGATAAGCAGAGTTGGTGAAGACATTCACCAATTGTCATCGGAACAAATGAGAAAAAGATGCAAAAGGTTAGTGTCACTTAGAAAGGGGATAGAACATGGTTTCCTCCTTAGCATCCATGTTTCTTCAAGAATGTCTAGGGCATATTTTCTTTGGCATAAATATATTCCCTTCTTAGAACTAACTACTTCAAAGAACAATTTTTTTTTTAAGTTCTCCTATGTTCTTAATTTGAAAATTATTGTGTAAAATCATCTTTATATGCTCAATTTTCGTCATGGAATTTTTTACAAGGATAATATCATCTACATATACAATAAGAGTTGTGAAATTTGTAGATGTTTTCTTAATGAAAACAAAATGGTCAGATTTAGATTGAGTGAAATTTAACTAAACAAGGAAAGATGATAGTTTATCAAATCACTATCTACTGACCTATTTTAAGTCATATTGAGATTTAGTCAATTTGTATAGTTGACATTTTTCAAGAATATTCAGACCTGATGGTGACTCCATATACACCTCTTTAATTAGATCTCCAGGTAGGAAATCATTATCCACATCATGTTGGTGTAAAAATCAATTTTTTGAGGCAACAAGTAATAATCTAACAGTTGTGAGTTTGGCAATTGAGAAGAGGTATCTAAGATGTTTATCCCTTGTTGTGTATGTCCTTTTTTCACTAGGTGCACCTTGTGCCTTTCTTGTCATTCATCTTGTGATTGACCTTGTACACCCATTTACAACTAATGAGAGTTTTTTCAAAAGGAAGCTGAGTTAAATATCAAGTGTCATTGTCTTGTAAAGCTTTAGTTTCTTTTTTCTTAGCTTCTATCCATTCAAGTTTTGTCCTACCTTTAGCATAAGACTGATTTTCAATGGATATGGTTAAAGTGTACTTAAGTATTTTTCAGATAAAGAGTTGTATTAAATATGAAGTCTTGAAACTATTTTTTGTACATAAAATTTTAAATGAAATTTAGTGAAAAAACACATAAACAACACAAATTTACAAGAGAAACAAAAAACACGATCAAATAAAAAGAAAAGTAAAAACTTAATAATTGATTATTTAATATATTATTGTATAAAACAAAGGAGATTCTTATCTTAAATAAGATTCTAACAAAAAAACTAAAAAGAAAAAAAAAAGCATAAAAACTAATTACTGCTTCTAAGAAGTAATCTATAACTAACTTAACAACTAACAGATAAAAATTTTGCACATTTAAGTTATATGGTGCAAATTTACTATACGCTTAGAACATAAAAAGGGTGTTTGAAAAAGAAAATAAATATGTTACAAAAATACAACTATAGAATAGTTTACTTATATAAAGTACTGATTTTTTAAAATTATTTTAGCGACATATTACACATATTTAATACATTAAAATAATTTTCTTATTCCCAAACCCATTGGTGTTGTGTTGAGATTCATGTTGCATAAATTTTGAATTTTGTTTTAAATTTTAATGCATTGATTAAGATGTGTACTAAATATTTAATAGTTTTGGATGAACCACATATCATTTTGTGGATGCAATTTGATGATTGACTTAATCCAATTGAGTCTATTTTATTCTATTGAGTTTTGCTCTTGCTTTTAAATTTTCATCAAGTTTATTTAGACGATTTTGTGTAGAATGAAAATAATTCTTCTTTTAGAGTAATTTTTATAACAATTTTCTGAAACTCTTTTTTGAATTTAAGAGTTACAAATTAATTCAAGTGTTCCCATTTATATTTTTATAATTCAAATATTGTTCTATATTTTCATCACGTCTTTTATTAGTTTGTACAAAATCACTTTCTAAGTATACTTTTCTTACAATATTTTTATTCAAGGTGAGAAAAACATTGTTAAAATTTCCCTTCTTGATAGTCTCTTAAGTTGGAATCTTATTCTTAAATTTTGTTCCTTAAATTGGAATCTTATTCTTAAATTTTTTTTCTTTAGTATTTTCAAGTTGTAATTGAAGCCATCCTCCTAAAAGGCAACCAAAAAATCCTCTTGTGATAAGTTTCTTAATATTTATAAAACAAAAGTTATATACTAATCCATCTTATCTTATAAAAACTATGAATAATTATGCTTTTAATCTCACGAGTGATATGTATTAGTGCAGAAAGCGCTTTAGACGTTTATTGTTTTAGGCTTTTAACGTCAGATCTCGATCCGACATCTTTATGGGTGAAGTTAATGGGACGTTTACTGCTTTCGTTGTGTTTTGGTACAATTTTGTTCGTGTTTTTGGGTATCCTAGTAGCACATTCTTCATTTGCTAGTTTTCTTATAAGAAAAGCTTGCACCTTTTGGATCTCTTATGACATTTCAACCCAAAATCGAACCTGAGTTTTTGCCTAGTTCCATTCCAACCGCCAATGAAAAAGAATACGATGACATGAAAACTAGGCAAGGACCTAGGTTCGGTTTTGGGTTGAAATGCCATAAGATATCCAAAAGGTGCAACTTTTCTTACGAGGAAGCTAGCAAAGGGAGAAAATGCTACTACACTACACAAAGACATGAGCAAAACTACACCAAAACACAATGAAAACTCATTTTGATCGGTTCAAATGGAAGATAATCCATCAAAGACTAATTTAATCGGAGTAAAAGTAAGTTTAAACGGTTCGAAAGAGATAAAACGCACCTGGAAATGCTATGCCGCGGAGAGAAAAGGCGAGGAGAAGCCGATGAAGTGCGCGTAACCGCGGGTTCACGGTTTCTAATTTAACAGGAACCGAGACGTCGGTGCCCCCAGCGCTCGATGTCTATTCTCGACTAGATGTTGGTGACCTTACTAATATGACGTCCATTCGAATTTAAAATTAATATTCACTGTGTATATAGAAGTCAGATATAGGGGGAGCCGACGTCCAAGACAACTTTTCACCCACCTTGTCAGAGCATAAACGTCGGTTACAAGGGGACTGAGGTCTATAATCATATATAGACGTCGAAGTGGTAGGAACGGACGTTTATATGACAGAAAAAAGTGACTTTTTACTTACCTGTCAGGCCAATAGACAACGGTTAGGTGGGTGCCCGACGTTTATAAAATTATAGACGTCGGGGACCCTCCTAACCGACGTCTATATGACCACTTATTTATAAAAATGTCACCGATAAATAATTTACATTGGATATTTTGTAATTCGACTTCTAAGGGATGACTTTCAAACTAATTCTACACTAGTAATAGTAATGATGTATACTACCCCGAATTAAAGTCTTAGCCCGTGTTCGTTTCAAGGTCATTTACTATTCACCATGATTTAAGCAAACGAATTTACATATTATGTCATGTTCGTTTTCAGGTATTTAGAAGCGATGGAAGGCGATGATTTGCGAGATGTATCACTTTTTTCATTCTTCGCTGGATGGTGAGATTTAAAGGTATTTAGGTTGAAAAGACACTTTTATCCTCTAATAAATACAACAAACTTATGCTAATATACGAAAAATGCATCCAATGAACATATGAAAAAAAACATGTTACAACGTAAATAATTATAACAATAATAATAATAATAATAATAATAAATAATAATAATAATATAATAATAACAAATAATAATAATAGATTATTTTAACAAAATTATGACTGTAAAAAAAATAAAATATCAAACTAAAATATTCATTTTATTAATTTATAATTTTTTACATTTTTTAAATTTACTTTAATAATTAATGTTAATTTTTTATTTTTTATAAACTTTTTTACAATTAAATATAATATTAACAATTATAATTTTATATTACATTAATAATTAGGGGTATTTTGGTAATCTTCAATTTCTACCAATTAAACTAATTTTTTAAATTTGTCACATTAATCAAATCCTACACTAATTTTTACAAATTTTATTTCCAAATCCACTCTCAATTACTTACAAATTTATTCAAAAAAACAAAAAAAATTACTCTCAAATTCACTCAAATCTATTCAAATCATCTCTCTTCAATAGTCTCCCTCTAGTCAACAAAGCATTAAAGTTTTGCCAGCGCAATAGATCTAACCACCAAAAGTTAATTTCCAACATTAAAATACGGCATTAATGTCATTGAATTTGACTCATAGAAGAAAGACAAGAATGCCATGCTTGACAAAGTCAATTGTTATATGATGCAGTCATTATACAACACAGAATACAACACCATTTCATAATTATTTACATCAACGTACGATGAAAAATTATAATTTGATATACACAAATTATATTTTTTATTTTACTTTTAATAACATCTGACAGTACGAAATTTATAATAAAAAGACCATCAATGTAGAAAAAACATAAAAGAGAGAAATAAGAAATCGCCAGATAGAGTGAAAAGACATCTTGGCCTAATAATTTAAAATATTAATATGTTAATTATATTTTTATTTCTAATTTAAAATGCTAATCTATATTATATAATGAAGGTGGATCAGGGAAGGAGTGTTTTTTTTGAATTTTCACAATGACATAATATTTATTTAGAGTATAATGTGAATGTAAATTTTAAGTTATAAAGTGATTTTAGAGGTTTAGTTAGATTTAAATTTTATCTCTTAGTATTCAAAGTTATGGTTTAGAACTTATATCTTAAAGAAATTTATTATTTTTTAGACATATTATTTCACCTCATGTCAAACCACCTATTCATGTTAAATCTTGTACACAAAATGTATATATTTCTAATGGAGTGCATTAGTAGTTTTATATCAACTAATAATAAAATTAGTTTAAAGTATAAAATAGATGTAAATTTCCCTCTACAAATCGAATGCATTTTTTTTAAGTTAAGAATATAACGAATTTAATGAAAGATGATATCTTAACGTCAGAAAATAAAATACAACTATCAACTTAAGATATTGATATTTTAATTACCTTTTTTTAACTTAAAATGCCATACATATTATTATAATTTTAAAATATTCACGTTTGTGTAATATTGTGAAAAATTAATTTTTCAAGGAGAATGGAATTTTCACAACCAATTTATTTTCTACTTCCATTTAACATTTCTTTTCACTGTTTTTTTTACTTTCCTTTTATTTTTATAAATAAAAATATTTATTTTTTATGATTATTTTACTAAGTGTCAGATAATTATGAAATGAATAATGGTACAATGATAATTTAATTTTTATATTTATTTGACATACGATGTAAAAGTAAAATAATTATAAAAAGAGAATTTTTTAAATTTTTACAAGAAAAAAAAAGTTAGAAAGGATTTATATGTGCTCGTATAATTTTTCTTATGAAGTAGCATTAAACAAATCTTTTTCATTTTTCAAACTCTATTGACTCCATTTTCTTTTTTCCATTTTCAAACATTATTTATCGCAAAATTAGATCTTTTGTTGGATTTTTTTGGTATTCTCCTTTCAAGTATTAAAAATAGGATGTTATTATTTATTTTAATATATTTGAAAAGATCATAATCATTATTTTAAAAGCATAACCCAGAACATAAAAACCAGATAATCCAAATTCGTGGCGAGTCCACCATAGAATACCTGTGCTACTCTAAATGCACTAGCATGTCCAACTGATCTAAACCAAATCTGCGAAACGAAAGCAGGGAAAGCATAGTCACGCAAGAAACTACAACACACGTAACTCAACAACAACTTTCTCATCACATTATTTTCCCCTCTACCATCTCATCTTCACTTCCATTCACATTCTTCACCACCCAAACCAACAACATAGCAACCACAACCAAAATGGAAGAACAACAATCTACACAACACCACAACCATGACTTCATCTTCCGTTCCAAACTCCCTCACATTTACATTCCCACGCACCTCCCTCTTCACACTTACATCTTCCAAAACCTCTCCCAGTTCAACCATCGACCCTGCCTCATCAACGCCGCCACCGGAGAAAGCTTCACTTACGCCGACGTCCACCTCACCGCTCGCAGAGTCGCCGCCGGCCTCAACAAACTCGGCATCCAACACGGCGACGTCATCCTCCTTCTTCTCCAGAACTGCCCCCAGTTCGTCTTCGCATTCCTGGGCTCCTCCTTCTGCGGCGCCACCATCACCACCGCTAACCCCTTCTACACTCCGGCGGAGGTGGCCAAGCAAGCCGCGGCCTCCAACGCCAAACTCATCATAACACAGGCTTCCTACGTGGACAAAGTGAAGGATTTCGCGAGCGAAAACGACGTCAGAGTGATGTGCGTTGACGGGGCGCCGGAAGGTTACCTTCACTTCTCGGAGTTAACGAAGGCAAACGAGAATGACATTCACGGCGTTAAAATATCCCCAGATGACGTGGTTGCGCTGCCGTATTCTTCAGGAACGACGGGGCTTCCGAAGGGAGTGATGCTAACGCACAAGGGGCTGATTACAAGCGTGGCGCAACAAGTGGACGGAGAGAACCCTAATCTGTATATACGCAGCGAGGACGTGGTGTTGTGCGTGCTTCCACTTTTCCATATTTATTCCCTCAACACCGTTTTGCTCTGTTCCCTTCGAGTTGGGGCTGCAGTTTTGATAATGCCCAAATTCGATATAGTAAAGTTGATGGAGCTGGTGGAAAAACACAAGGTGAGCGTGGCGCCGTTTGTGCCACCCATCATTTTGGCGATTGCGAATAGTCCAGATTTGCAGCGATACGACCTGTCGTCGATTCGACTGATTATGTCTGGCGCCGCTCCTGTGGGAGAGGAACTTGAGGATTCTGTCAGGGCCAAACTTCCCAACGCCATTCTTGGACAGGTAATTATTACCATTAATTTTTTAGGATGGAAAATAATATTTTCCCACTCGGTAACAAACCTCTACCTTAATAATATAATAATATATATTAAAATTAAAATTAAAATACAATTAATATAATTAAAATATTATTTTTAAGAATTGTGAATGGACATTTTTTTGTTTTATTGAAGTTACCTTATCACCGCCATTTATAGAACCGAGGATTTTGTTATTTCCAGTTACACGTTTACCTAAAGTGGTAAAATTAGTTTACCTTTTCAGCCTTTTTGGCACCTTGCTCTTTGAAGTACATAAAGAAACAGGTGCACATATGTGATGTTCGTGAGTCCACAGTAATTTCTGTCTCCCCCAAAGTCCGACCATGGTCCCAATAAATCTAATTAATTCCTTATCATTGTTATTTTTCATTTAGTAAGATGTCAAAGTAAAATGATAAAATAGAAAAATTTATACATATTTTATCAAAATAAAATACTCTATTTATTAGTTTACTAAGAGACTCTTAAACGAGTAAAAAAGTAAAGGTGAACTACATTTAATTTTGAAAAAAAAATGACTTATACTAGCAACTTTATGGAGTTATGTACTTGTAAGTCGAAATCTAACTATAATAAGCATGTATTTTCATTTTTGTTATTTTAAATTTTAATTCTTCTATTTTTTTTTCTAAATTGACTGGGGTTTTGATTTACAATAAAGTATAAGTTATGTTATTCTTAGCTACGTATGGCTATGGTAATTTGTGATTAGGTCATCTTATTTCCATTACAATTTATTTTTCAAGTCATTCAGAATAATAGCAAAGAAAAATATATTTATCTTCTTCAACGTGTAATAATTTTTCACTCACACCCCTTTTAAAGATAAATTAGATATTTACTAATACCTGTAATTTTTATTTATACACAGATCTTCTTATTCTTAATAATTGGTATTTAGGTTTGTTTTTAAATAAAAACATGTCTATTAATTAAAAATTAAATTAAAAATGAATATTAAAAATATCATTTTAGAAAAATTATACGAAAATTCATAAATTTAAATTAAAACAACAAATAAATAATATACACAAAATAGATAAATGAATTTTTAAATTTATTAATAATTAATAATAAAATACATATGAATGATGTAATTAGTAATATTTATTTAATAATTTATATTAAAATGTAAAACATAGTTTTTTTAAAAAAAAATAAAAATTTCCATTATTTATTATTTTTTTAAAATTTAAAAAGTTGGTCAGAATTTAAGTTGTGGAAAATCAAAGCTTTGATCCTTATTGTGATCATAAATAGTAAATAAAGATATTTAAATAAATATTGTGAATAATATGTTATTTGTTATTGAGAACCTCACTAGTTTGGAAAAAATATATATTTTTTAATAATAAATGGCATTGATGTTTGTTTAGCATGATAGAGACTTGGTTAATTATAAAAATAATTTATTATATTTTGCTTATAAAATTTATTCAGTTTTAATGTTCTAAAACTTAAGATTTTAATATTAATAATTTTGTATTAATGGTTGATTGATATTTTTAAATAAAATAAGGGAAAGTGAGTAATATTTAAAATCAAGAGGGATTGTGGGTGTCATTTATCACGACATGAATTGAGAATGGTGTAACTTCAATTTATAATAAGATATGACACTTATTCAAGTAATTTAATAAAATAATATTTGTCTTTTAATAAATATATTATTTTTTGCCACAAATATGTGTATATTTGTAATTTATTTGAAAAAAAAGGAATAATTTAATATTTAATCAAAATTAAGAACCATAAAATATTTAAATTGTTTTGAATAATAAAATTATAGTTACTTCAGAATGGATAAGTTCCAATTAAAATACTTAATTTTTCAACTATTAACCATTTAAGTTAAGTTAATTTGTTTACTTATTTTATAACTAGTTATTTTCAAATTAATCTTTAATTACATTTATTTGTGAATAAGCTTAAATTTTTTGAAATTCAGTAATAGTTTAAATTTAGTTTAATTGAATAAAAATTTCAATATTTTATATATATATATATATATATATATTTCATTTATTATATTTTAAAACTCACGTGTGGAAGATAATATATGCTACTTTATTTTTTCTTTTTGACGAAAATGCACTTAACTTCGTATGGTAAGGTTGGACTCTGTCAGAGTAAAAAACTTGACAGACTGGACTTTTATGGTAACTGTCTTTCATTTATGTTATGTTTTCGAATGGACAGGAGGAAGACTTATTGAGGAAATTTAAGAAGATTTGAAAATGAATTTTTATTCTTATTTATTTGAATTAATTTAAAGATAAGTAAAAATAGATTTAAAAATAAAATTTATAAGAATTAGGATAAGATTTAATTAATGTGATAGATAAAAAAAATTAGTTTTAAATTTATTTTCATTTATATTTAAATCTACTTAAATAAATAATAAAATTTACTTTCAAATCCTTTTAAAATTTCTTAATTCTTTTTTTCTAAATCTTTTTAAATAAGCAAAACCTTACAATTTTATTACTGATATAATTATTATGCAGTTAAGTATGTTATCGTTTCATTTAAAAATTTCATTTATATATTTTTAATTTTCTAAATATAATATTTTTATCATTGAAAAAGTTATTACACGTTTGTTTAAAATGTTTTAGTCATCAAAAGATGGTTTTGAAGTTTGACACAATTCCTTGTAGAAGCAACTACAATTGCTCAACTAAAAAATAAAAAAAGAAAAAAATAATTATAGAAAAATAATACTTTTACATACAATTTTTTTACATTTAATATTATTTTTTTATTTTAAAATATAAAAATTTACTTTTTTATAATCATTTTATCCAACGTGTCAAAATTGTACGAAGAACAACAGTAGAAGGTGTGTTTGGTAAAGTCTTTTTCTTGTTGACCGTAGAAGAACGTTGGGAAAGTAAACTCCGTGAGAAAGAAAATAGAGGTATAAGAAAAAGGAAAAAAACGCGAAGATTGTGATTGATTGTACGGTGATATACATGTAGGGTTATGGGATGACAGAAGCAGGACCAGTGCTTTCAATGTGTTTAGCGTTTGCGAAGGAAGCAGGGCATGTGAAATCAGGTTCGTGCGGGACCGTTGTAAGAAATGCAGAGATGAAGATCGTTGACCCTCTCACTGGTGCTTCGCTTCACACAAATCAAGCTGGTGAGATTTGCATCAGAGGCAACCAGATCATGAAAGGTATAATTTAGGTTTTCTCCCACTGCTAAATTTTTTTTATTAAAATTCACCGTTATGGACAAATTTTAAAATAATTATACAAATGGAAAAGTTTTACTTTAGAAAGTATCACTTCAGAATGAATAAGTTTGTATCAATGTGTGACAAATGAATTCGAGGACTAAGTGCTGACAAAAAAAATGGTCTGTGAAAAGTTAAGCCATTTTTTGGTTATTAGGTTACCTAAACGATGAAGAAGCCACAAAAATAACTATAGACGAAGAAGGATGGTTGCATACGGGTGATATTGGATACATCGACGATGATGACCAGATTTTCATCGTTGATCGGTTGAAGGAGTTGATCAAGTACAAAGGATTTCAAGTTGCTCCTGCTGAGCTCGAAGCCATGCTAATTGTGCACCCAAAGATTTCTGATGCTGCCGTTGTGTCGTGAGTTCTGAATTTACCATATAATCTGAATTTGTTTTGCTTAGTTTTCTCTTTCGACACAAAGTTTAATGATGACGTTGATTTCAGCATGAAGGATGAAGCTGCAGGAGAGGTTCCGGTTGCATTTGTTGTACTATCTAATGGTTCAAAAATCTCCGAGGAAGAAATCAAGCAGTACATCTCAAAGCAGGTTTATTATCGTTTTTGTTTTATTTTCTTCATTTTTACTATAAACTAAGAAATAAAAATACAATATAGTGTTCGATTTCTTTTAAATTAATTTTATAAATGTTACGAAAGCTTTTAACAGTTATGCTTTATGCTCCTTCTTTTGTTGTCTTTATCTTTCAATTATGCGAAGAAAATTTCTGTCTATTGGTGGCAGGTTGTGTTCTACAAAAGAATCAGTAGAGTTTTCTTTGTGAGTTCAATTCCGAAGGCAGCCTCTGGAAAGATTTTGCGCAGAGAACTGAGGGCAAGGCTTGCAAATGGTATTCCTTCATTGTGAATATAGGGCACGACCTAATTGAGCTATTTTTTTCTTAATGGTGCTCCCACTAATTATAAGCACAAGAAAAAAAACATTTAATTCCAATAATAGTTTAATTGGAAGACCTAAAAATGCTATTTTACATAGCTCTGTAAATGTGTGTAGTGTGTTCATGTAATGTTTCTTATTTAATTTGCAAATAAACTAAAATGAACATGTCATATGGAATTTTAGAAATTGATGTTATAACTTTGCATGATATCGGTCTGAATTTTTGAGAATAGGTAATGGTGCTGATATGCTTAAATATTTAAGAGAGATATTATTAGTGTAAAAAATATATAATATGATAATATTTATATTTGTTATAATATATTGTGTATAAAAATTATCGTGTATAAAAAGTGACTGACTAATATAACGGAAAATATAATAAACATTTTTTATACTAGTTAAAGTTAGAAAGTTACTAATAAAAAAGAGCATTCTATGATAGATTTATTAAGACGGATGAAAATCATTAATTATAATAAATTAATATAAAAATTAGTTATAATATGTAATGTGGTTGTAGACTTATAAATAATTTTAAAATGTATTATAACAGAGTTATAAATATCCGTCTTAATATAAAATGTGATGATAAATTTGTAAATAAATTAAAAATGTTTTATAACGTAATAATTGATTTTGTTAATTTATTATAACTGATTTTGAAAAATCAGTCATAATATCTCTTTATTTCACAGATATTCAGTTTGTTATCTCTAATTGTCCATCACCCTTCTTTCCATCACTCTCGTTGAGATCGCAAGCCCTAATTTCTTTCGTGCTTTCATCACTCTCGTTCGTGCTTTCATCTCTTCCGTTCGTGCTTTAATCACTTTCGTTCCCCTTTCGGAGTTCACCGGTCATCGAATAGGAGTTTGCTTACACCGTCATCAGGTTTTCCTGTTATTTGGTTTGCTTTTTCCTCTCAGTACTCAAAATCTGCCAATTTGTTTGTTATTGCAAAATGTTACCAAATAAACAGAGAAAGGGGAAATAAGAAAGGAAGAGAGAAGAGGGCTGGGTTGGGCATATATAGCAGTTAACACTTGTGAATTTGTGGTTTCGGTCTCTTCTAGTGTTCTTGTTTCAGTTGAATGATGGATTTTCTGAGCAGTAGAGTGAGTTAGAGCCATGGATGATGAATCCCAGAAATATCCACCGAGTTTTTCTTTTCTAGTATTTTGGCTTTCAAAAATATCTGCTCGTTTCTCTATCGCTTATCTCTGTACACCAATTGAATAAAGGTAGAAAGAGTCACGTGTGTGAGAAAATGCAGATAAGAGTTGTTATTAGTGAGTGACAGACACGCACACAATCACATTAACAAATATCCACAATTGTATGCTTAAATAAAATCTTTTAAGTGGTTTTTTTTTTTTCTGATAAAGGAGGGATCATAAAAGAAATTGCAAAAACAGTGGAGTGCATTCAAACTGAGTCATAATTCTAGAATTATAATAATTTCACAGCTCTACAATGGTAATATGATTTTACAAGAAACAGATATCCCCATGAATTGTATCAGAAACGTCAACTAACGTCTGCAAATAGAACCAAGGAAAAAAAATTTAAATAAGCTTGATATGCGTTAAGCTGCACTTTGCTAAATTAGAAAAATGACATTGAATTGCAGCATCACTGGGCCAAAAAGAGGAAAGGTAGTTCTCACCAAACCTTTTGAAAACAACTCAGTTTTCCCATTTTCCCATACTGTTTCCTCACTATATATAGTTATAGTGAAAAGTATTGATTCTGGAAAGAGGTTTGAAAATTTGATTTAATTTGTAAATGTTTAAAATATTAAAATGGTGTGTGAGAATGAGAGTAGTGACTGATTGATTAAAATTGATGGATTGTTTATGTTATAGATTGTCCAATCTCTTTAAATAATATCATTCATACGAATGAATATAACTCTTTATTCATATAGAATAATATAGTCACAACATGATATCTGTAATATTTGTTAACCTTCACATCATCTATGTCAAGTATATAATAATGGAAGTTGACATTAAATTTATATAATATGAATATTTCTTTCGTGTTTATGTTATATTTAAATTGTTCCTTGCTTGAAATTTAAATTAACATCTCATATCTTCATTTACTTTGTATGAGGACTTTAGAATTATTATTATTTTATTAAATGTATCAATAAAAGTAACTTAGTTTAGAAATGTAGTATGATTGATATGTTAACAATAAGTCAAACTGAGATATCTAATTATACTATATATTTTATGATGTCTAACTTTTTCCAAAACCTACACCATTCTAAACATTATTTAATCACTTTTGTCTAATTTTAATCTCATTGATATATCTTATTCTTATAAATGGAAGGATAATCCCTGTGGCCTGCTAGATGGGTGTTATTTGCTGGAAAAGTTTTTCTAGTCGTGCTTCTTTGACATATCCTAGTTGTGGGTTTCATTTTTTCTTTTGATATTCCGTAGATGCTGATATGGAGGACTATGGATTTGAGTACTTAGATGAGGAGCAAGAGGAGCAAGATGTCGATACTGAGCATCAGTATTACAATTCAAAAGGTATTTCTAATAACTATTTCTACGTTTGCTTCTCTTTGTTTACAAGAAACAAAAAATAATTCCTAGCTTTTATGGTTTGGGAATATTGGTTTCTTTTTAGGATTCTAGATAAAGTTCTAGAGATTTTTTAATTGGGCCTGTAACTTGTAAACTACTTTGTTCACTTCAAATTAGTGTTTTGTTGCTTGATAGTTCTTCCAAAAGTCAAAGTTAATTCATTTTGTTTTTGGTATTAATTGAACCATGCTACGATTCTTCCTTGTTGAAATTATTAACAAAAGGAGTTATTCAAATACTTTCTATTGTTTAAATCTCTCTCGTATTTTTGTAAAGAATTGTTTTTTCATAATTTGTGGCCCAAGGGTGGTTGATCCAATTTTTGTACTGACTTCTGAGGATGTTATTTGGTTTGTATGCAGGTTTGGTTGAAACTGATCCAGAAGGTGCACTTGCTGGTTTTGCAGAGGTTGTGTGCATGGAACAAGAAAAGGCAGAATGGTAAGAATTTTATTCCCTGTGCTGTATAATAAAAGAAGGTATATAATAAAAAGAGATATATGTTTTGGAGTTGAACTGCTTAAATGATCATACGATTGTGTGTGCTGCATCCTTTCTTGTATCATTATTAATTCCACGATAATAATAAATCATCATCTATCACGTTTAATATTTTATCTTACACTTTACCAGGGGATTTAAAGCTCTAAAGCAAACTGTGAAGCTCTATTATAGACTTGGAAGGTATAAAGAGATGATGGAAGTCTACAGGGAGATGTTGACTTACATTAAGTCAGCATTGACTCGTAACTATAGTGAAAAATGCATAAACAGCATTATGGACTATGTCTCAGGTTAAACTAGCCAGAACTTTGGTCTTCTGCAGGAGTTCTACCAGACAACTCTGCAAGCCCTTGAAGAAGCAAAGAATGAGGTCAATACATTTAGACATTATCTTTGGCTAGTGGTATATTTCATTAATGCAGCCTTATGTTTTTGTTTTTTTTTAATGTTATTCGCAGAGATTATGGTTTAAAACAAATCTTAAGCTTTGTAAGATCTTCTTTGATATTGGGGAATATGGACGAATGAGTAAGGTAATGCATTATTATTTTGTAAATGATGTAGCCTTTGTCCAACTCAATTCTAATGTTTGTTTACCTATTAGTATCCAGTAGTTGAGTAATTTAATGATTTTGTTGAACACTGTCAGATCTTGAAAGAATTTCACAAATCTTGTCAAAGGGAAGATGGCACGGATGACCATAAGAAAGGAATCCAACTTTTGGAGGTTTATCCAATAGAAATTCAAATGTACACAGAGACCAAGAACAACAAAAAACTCAAGCATAATCGTCTCTCGTTCGTGACCTTGCCAGTAAATTCGAGAAGGGTTTGGCTGCTAAAGCTAAGTTGTCTGAAGAGGTTACCCTTTGTTCTGGTTAAAAATCAATTATTTTTTACATTGGAATACATCTCTTCCTTTGGAGGGTTTTGCAACCTGAGATTGTTATTTTACAGTTCTTGCAATTCAAATAACCAGTGATCATATTCATAATTTTTGAAGAAAGGGATGTTCCTTTTTTAAACTAAGCTTTTTATATGCTGGTGAAATTAGGCTAGATTTAGAGAGGCAGCATCTTTGGAAAAACATGTTCTTTTGAAGAAACTTAGAGATGCACTTGAATCCTTAAAAGGGCGTGTGGCAGGAAGAAACAAGGATGATGTGGAAGAAGCTATTGCTATGGTTAGTTCTTTTTTATTTTTATTTTTAAAAAGGAAGATATCTATTTCGACTTTGTTTCTGAACAGTAAGTTGTATGTGCTCCATATGTGTTTAAGGTTGTTTTAAGCAATGCAGTTGTAAGATGTTTCTGTATTTATTTAACATAAACTTTGCTTCTTCTCAATAAAATTCTCAGGAATGGAAGTGATGTGTTGTTGCATGCGATTCTTAAAAGTTTTATGGGTTTTCGTATCAAGCTTAAAGTTATTGATTTTACAGGGGATGTTGCTTTTAGAATCTTGGAGAGCATAAACAAAGTTAAGCTGAGAGGACTTCAAGGTGTTTTTCAAGGTACTTTAGAGGCTGAAACTCAGATTTATGTATGTGATATTAACCCTTAGATGTTAAACGTTGGCAGACAGCGTGTCTTGGAGAAGGGTAAATGAGAATGCCTTAAAATGTCAATGATTAGTTTAAGCTTTCATAAAGGATTTTGGTTTAATGTATCTTCATTTGCTAGGAATGAATATTTTCTGCTTATTATGTAATAAAAGATTATTTTTGAATATTTTATGATAGGTGAACAATGTATGTAATAAAAGAATATTTTTGAAAAGTATATATTATGATAGGTGAACAATTACTTGTCATAATAGATGAAAGAATCATCGTCATAAAACGCTACATATTATGATAGGTAAAGTCACTATATTATGACGGATAAGTGAAAATCTGTCATAATATACTGGACCTATTATGATAGGTGACAGAAAGTCCGTCATAATACACTGGACCTATTATGATGGACTTTTCTATCCGTCATAAAATGCACAGGACCTATTATGATGTCCAAAATTATAATGTCAAGTTATCCGTCATAATAGGTAATTTTTACTCGTCATAAAAAACAATTTTTCTTCTAATGAGTGAGTGACATTACATTTTTGTAATAAAAGAAATGATTTCTTGTACTTATTTTAGTGGTAATTCTAGAAAGTGGAGACAATGTAATTTTTGTAATAAATAAGAAATTTTTTTATATTAATTCGAATTATAATTGATATAGAAATTGAACACAATGACATTTTTATAATAAATAAGAAAACTTTTTATATTGATTCTAATTATAATTAGTATAGAAATTATAATTTCTTAGTTTTTTTATTTAATAGAGGGTTTCAAATCTTAACTTACTTCTTCTCTTTTCCCTCTCTTGCTCTCGTTTCCATCTCCTTCGTCACCTCATTTTAACTATGGTTTCTTTTTTGATGTAATCAACATAGTCATCAAAGTAGTAGTAGAGACTGTCCATACCATGATTGTTTCAATCTAGAGCAATGCAGTGATAAAATTGAAGCTTCATGCCATGCCAACCATCCAGGAAATGAGGAAAGAGTAGACTTCATGTGTAAAAAAGGGTTTTCCCAAGACACATCAAAGGCATTGAAGTGTCCTTTTACACTTATGCAAAAAATTTCTAAGATTAACAAGCTTGGAAGAGAAGGTTATAGACTTGTTTATAAAGTGACTTTTTTAGTCTAGTGTTGTTTTTGTGACTTATGTTGACTTTTGAAACATTTCTCTTGACATGTATTTATCAGGCGTGAAAGTTGTGGTCAAAGAACAAGCCACTACTTTTAATGGATTCGTGCGTTGGTGAAACATGCAACGAAAATCAATTCTTCAATTGTGCATGTTTTGGACTATGACTTTCGGTCTATTTATGTAAAAGAATTTTCAACGCATACACTATGACTTTGTACTTATTTTTATTTAGTTCTAAGTTGAAATACTAATTTAGTATTTATTTTCATTCAGTTTTGTCAATTTAATTTTAATCTTTTTAATAAAAATTTATTTTTTTCAATTTTGTTTAGTTTAATAACATTTGTTAAGGTCAATTAAACAAGTAATGGACAATGTACTGTATATATCCCGTATCAGTTTATAATTTTTATTTTTTTTAACTTAAAATAAATATTTATGTATTAAGTTAATATTATGTCACATAATACTAGTAATATCACGTTTGAATGGCATGTTAGTGTCATAAGTTAATATCAAAATTTAACTTAGCTCCGTTTTTATTCAATTCAATTTCATTATTTTTAAAATGAGTAATTTTATCCATTTTTAAACGAAGACCAAATTAAATTTTTATATAAATGTTATATTTATTTTTATATACCGATTATGTGGTTAATATAGCATACGACTTTTAAAATGAAATGTAAATATGGTATTGCAGGCTGCAAAGGTCTCTTGAGACATTTGTCTCATTCCACAAAAGACATTTTTTTATTCGTGTTTATCTGAAAATAAAAGTTTTGTTTGCGTGGCTTGATGTGTGATCACCAATTTAGATCATAATATTTTTTTTTATGATTATTGCATTTGGTTTTGATCAGTGGAGTTTACAACTTATCATGCCAAATGAGTAATATTTTGTTGTCCTGGTTGTCCTGGTGTTTACATGTCATTTCGGTTGTTGTTTTTTTTAAACAACCTCTATTTAGTCGGTTTCATAAAATTTATTTATGCATAACTCTAACTCCTTTATTATTTTGTTTATTTTTATCCAACAATAAAAACAATCACAAAACTATATAATTTAATATTAATAATAAATAATATTTAGATAAAATTAAATAAAATAACTCGACAATATAACAATTACGTCATCTCATTAATAAAAAATTAAACTGTGAAAATTCAATTGAAAAAGATATACTTTTAAAGGATTAATTGTGGTTCCTTAATTTTCAGTTGAAATTAGTCGTTGTTCAAAATTTTGATCCAATTTAATTTGTAACTTAAAAAATATGTGAATTTAATTCTAATTAAAATTTGTTAAATTTATTTGACATTTTAAATACATTTTATGATAACAACATTTGAGTTGTTTATTTCGTTTTGACACATTTATGTTTTGTAAAACTTTCATTATAACATTTGAATTGTTTATCTAATTTGACATATTTTTACTTTAATGTTAATTGAAAAACATATTTAAAACATTAAATAAATTTAACAAATTTTGATTAAAATAATTAAATTTTTGGATTTCTAAAATTGAAAGACTAAATTAAATCAATGTTTAAAAAAATGACTAATTCTCTTTTTCACTAAAAATTAATGTACCAAAGCTAAATTTAAATAATTTTTTTAATACTCAATTGATACAAAATTTAAGAAAAACCAAATTAAGAAAAAAAAATCAAATTTATCATAAACTTCAAACTTAATTAAGCATTTTCGATATGCAATTAGGTAAAGAGATGATAACTAATTTTAATGAAGTTAATTAACCAAGTTAAGTATTTTAATGAAGTTAGGAATTAGGAAGGTTAGGGACTGCAATAATGTGCAAACATATTCGGCAGCTTACGTGTGATCATACCTAATTTTTGTATGTTTCAAGTTCTTTTATGAAATGTAATAAATTTTGTACATTTTCTTCTTCTTCTTTTAAATACAAGTCTTGCTGTTTGTGACCGTTTTATTAGATCGATATCCCAATTTCTTTTTTGTCTTATTATAAGGAAGTTTAATTGGATTTAGATATATGAAATCTTGGTCTAATAAAACATAATTTAATTTGAATTAGGAAGATTTGAAATGATAAGATCATATTTAAAAACTAAAGACCATAAATTTGCATGGATTAGAATTATAGTTAATGTAGAAAATAATCGGCTTTAGATTACAACACCACAAAGTACAAATTATTCACATCTTTTAACCGCACAATATAATGTAAATTATATACTATTTTACATCTGTTCTCATTGTTAAATTTATTTTCTTAAAATTTAAAAAAAAAAAGAAAAAAAAAACTTACAGAGACAAGACCTCTTCTTGCTGGCTTGTATTATTTAAAGGATTCTATTTTTTATTTTACACCTATACAACATCAACAAAATCATTTTACTTTAAAATCCAGAATAGTTCAAAATAAATAAGGTAAAATAGTGAAAAATATTTTTTTTATTAAATATTGAAAACGAATATGAAAATTGAGAAATGTACGCATAATTTTTTGCTTATTTGTATTATTATAGTGATAGAAATCTAACTTTAAATTACAGTGCAATTTTAATTAAAAATAATTTAACTCTTAGAAAATAAAATGACAAAAAAAAACATTTATTTAATTTTTTAAATAATACAATGCAAAAAATTCCCAGTACCCATGCATATAAATAAGCATTGTAACCAAATAACAACCCCAGCCCAAGCTTCTGTTGCTCTCCTTCCATCTCCCTTCGACCTTTCACACGCTCAAACAAACACCTTTGCCTGCCACCAACCCAAATGGAAGAACAACAATCTACACAACACCAAAACCATGACTTCATTTTCCGTTCCAAACTCCCCGACATTTACATTCCCACGCACCTCCCTCTCCACACCTACATCTTCCAAAACATCTCCCAATTCAACCACCGACCCTGCCTCATCAACGCCGCCACCGGAGAATGCTTCACCTATGCCCACGTCCAACTCACCGCTCGCAGAGTCGCCGCCGGCCTCAACAAACTCGGCATCCAGCACGGCGACGTCATCCTCCTTCTCCTCCGGAACTGCCCTCAGTTCGTCTTCGCATTCCTGGGCTCCTCCTTCTGCGGCGCCACCATCACCACTGCTAACCCCTTGTACACTCCGGCGGAGGTGGCCAAGCAAGCCGCGGCGTCCAACGCCAAACTCATCATAACGCAAGCGTCCTACGTGGACAAAGTGAAGGATTTCGCGAGCGAAAACGACGTCAGAGTGATGTGCGTTGACGCGGCGCCGGAAGGTTACCTTCACTTCTCGGAGTTGACGGAGGCAAACGAGAAAGACATTCCCGACGTTAAAATATCCCCGGACGATGTGGTTGCGCTGCCGTATTCTTCAGGAACGACGGGGATTCCGAAGGGAGTGATGCTAACGCACAAGGGGATGGTTACGAGCGTGGCGCAACAAGTGGATGGAGAGAACCCAAATGTGTATATGCGGAGCGAGGACGTGGTGTTGTGCGTGCTTCCACTTTTCCATATTTATGCTCTCAACAGTGTTTTGCTCTGTTCTCTTCGAGTTGGGGCTACCGTTTTGATAATGCCAGAATTTGATTTTGTTAAGTTAATAGAGTTGGTTGAGAAACAGAGGGTAAGCGTGGCGGCGTTTGTGCCACCCATCGTATTGGCGATTGCGAAGAGTCCAGATTTGCAGCGATACGACCTGTCGTCGATTCGAATGATTATTTGTGGTGCAGCACCAGTGGGAGAGGAACTTGAGAATTGTATGAGGGCGAAACTACCCAACGCCATATTCGGTCAGGTAATTATGAGTTATTATTATATGAATTGTGCGTTTGTGATGGACTGACCTTGATAATACGCGCATATGCAGGGCTACGGGATGACAGAGGGATTAGCTATTTCATTCTGCTTATCCTTTGCGAAGGAAGCAGTGGAAATGAAATCAGGTTCGAGCGGGAGCGTGGTAAGAAACGCGGAGATGAAGATCGTTCACCCTCACACTGGTGCTTCGCTCCGTAGGAATAAAGCAGGTGAGATTTGCATCAGAGGCAACCAGATCATGAAAGGTAAACATTTCTTCTCTTTTCATAATCACCAATTTAAACTAAATAACTTATGAATCTAATTTAAACTAAATAACTTGGGAATCTAATTTAAATTAAATAACTTGATAATTCAATAAAAGTGAATTTCAATTATGTTGTATAACTTAGAAAAAAGTTATCAACATAGAATTTAAATTTCATTCTACTCTTAGTTACCCGCACTATATTTAAATTAAATACTTACAAACAAATAGTTAAATTAATTAATGTCTATATAAAGTAGTCTTTCAAAACAGGTTTCTTAAAACTATTCTTCTTGCAACTATAATTCGAAGAGTTATAATATTAGTTTTTTTTTTCTTTCACTTTTCTCCAATATTGAATTCATGTGTTTTTATCCATTTTCATTCTTTGTAAACAAAATAATTAGTTCCATAAAATTGAAATGTGAATTATTTAGACTGTAACATAAACATGTATTTTAAAATTAAAAACAAATATGTTAAAACTATATTGACTGCATTATAAATTTATGCACAACTGCATTTGAGCTACTTATAAACACAAATTTCGAAAATCATTGAAAACTCTTTAATTATTATACTTCAACAATTAATTATATTAGTCGGAGTACACATTCACACTTGCCACAAACTCCACCTTTTAATGTTTTGTTGACTACTTAGTACGAAGCTAGTTTGTTTTTTTCATAAGCCATATTATTTATTTTTTAAATTGCTCGATTTAGTTCCTACCGTAAAAGATTTTTGTATATTTGAAGAAGAAACATAACTGTTAATTAATTTTTTTTCTTATCAGCAAGTGTTAATGGCATCAATAGTTATAACTTAAGTATTCTTGAAGTGGATATTTAATTAAGAGAAGCAAAGTGCTAAAATATTTTTTAATTGGATATTTATTTGGTCTAATATATATTTTGTATTTTTTTTATCAGGTTTCGGTATCTAACAACTGAATAATCAATTCAAATTAATCATGTATTAAATAATTTTCTCTAATTTTTATCTTTAATGCTGTATTGATATGGTGAGTCAAAACACGGAGAAACTAGTGATAAATACTCCGATTTCGTAAAAGCAAACAAAATAGGATTTTCAGAATGTTATTCTAGTGGGAATATGATAAGCAAAAACATTAGTGTAACGTGGATTATAAACTAAATTTTGAAACTAATGCTCGAATTAAGTTATCTCCTCCATTGTTTTTCAATTATAAAAGAAAAACATTGCATTGAATTTTGAAACTGTTTTACCCTATTTTGAATAATACTACTTTAAAATTGATATCATATAAACTAATTAAAAAAAAAAAAAAAAAACTATGCAGATGCAATTGTTTTACAAAAATGGGTTATTGTTTGTGATATTTGGTTAGGTTACCTAAACAACGAAGAGGCAACAAAAAATACAATAGATAAGGAGGGATGGTTGCATACGGGTGATATTGGGTACATGGATGATGATGATGAACTTTTCATCGTTGATCGATTGAAGGAGTTGATCAAATACAAAGGATTTCAAGTGGCTCCAGCGGAGTTGGAAGCCATTCTAATTGCTCACCCCAATATTTCAGATGCTGCCATTGTAGCGTAAGTTCTTTTTATATAAATTATTTTCTTCACATTTTCTTACAACAAATTTTTTAATTATCTCTGATTTTTTATTTCAGCATGAAGGATGAACTTGCAGGAGAAGTTCCAGTGGCGTTTGTTGTAAGATCAAAAGGTTCTAATATATCTGAACAAGAAATCAAGCAATACATCTCAAACCAGGTAATTAAGTAATGTTTTATTGAAGAGATAAATAAAAACAAATGTGTATTCATCCTAATAGAAAATTTTTGAAATTAAGTAAATCAAAATCACTTTTAGATTTTAAAAATATTTAACTGTTAATATTTTTCATAAATTATTATGATTATATTATAGTATATTTCTATTTCTCAAAATACAGATGATAAAAAAATGAAACAAGGCGATTTACTTGGATTAAGGGTATAGTCATTTCATGTTATTTATCAACCATTAAAATTTATTATTTGATCAGTTAAGATTGCTTTTATGAATTAAAATATAACATTTCATCAAGAGAGATAATTAAATTGTTATTTATTAACATAAATAATGTCAAAGAATAATGACCATTTTTTTCTTTTTTGTGTTTGTTTGAATAGTCTGCAAGAAAGAAAAATACAAAGACAGAAAATAAATTTAAACTTTTTTAATTAAATATTATTAAATTTTAATTTATATATTGAATAATTATAATTTTTATATTTTTTAATTAATTTTTTGTTATTAATTTTTTTAATTTGGCATCATTTTATTTTATCATGATTACATTTTTTTTATAAATATTATAAAATAATATTACAATTAATATAAAATAATAAATAATTTTTATAATTTTAATTTAAAACCTACTACGTAACGAAATTGTTTTTTCTTCTTCACATCATGTAATTTTTTTTTCTTTTACGGGAACATCGATCGTATAGAAAGGTGATAAAGTAAAATAATAGAAAATAAACTCAATTAAAAATTATAAAAAATTTAATACTTAATATACTGTACGAAAGATATTTAATTGAAAATATTAAAATTTACAAAAGTCATATAACTTAATTAAAACTAAAAAAAATACAAAGAATAAAAGTAGTAAATATAAAGAACTAAAAGATTCATTTTATAGAACAAATTACAACAATAACTACTAGTTACTAATTAATAATTATAATTATAATTGTATTTTAATTTAGTAAATGTTGTTTTATTTTATTTCAATTTTAAACATTTACCTTTTAAAAAAATTATTGCAAGTGTACCTTATTTGCTAAAGTAAATTGAAAAAAAAAAGTCTGAATGTATTAAAAAGACAACACAAATGTTTACACTGGTTTAAATATTTCATAGAGTAAGAAAAAAATATTATATGCAAAATAATTTTACACTGATTATTTTTCTACTTTCTACTTTTCTGGCAAACAAATTATGAATTATTGAATAAACATAAAACAAAATTTTTAAACTTTTAACAAATTTAAATGTAAACGTTTAATATTATTTTTGGTTTTTATATGTATAATAACAATAGTTTAATGTGTTTTTCTATTTAATTTTGACTCAATGTGTTTTATATATTTTAGAAAAATCCCAATGTTATTTATTAAATCAATATTAACATTATTTTTGTCATTTTAGTTTTGAGATTGGATAATAAATACGTAAAAAGAATAAGCAATCATATTAATAGATGTCAATTCATCATCTTCTAATACAATGAATCACATTAAATTTTTTTTAAAAAAATATAAAAACTAGATTAAGTAAAAAAGAAATAAAGAAAAACATTAAATTATCGTTATAAAGATAAAAACAAAAATGGTATTAAGCGAAATTTGAAAAAAGTAGAAGGAAAAATTTTTTCCACTTTGTATCTATTTGGAGAGAGATTGTTCCCTGTGACTGTTACAAAAATAACTTTCTTTTCTCTTTGTTCTCTTAAATTGCTAAAATACGGTATTTAAATTTTATTGTTTTTTATCTGCAGTCATTTGTTTATATGTAAACTAATTAAAGAACAAAGCCTCCAATGAACTTCTTTTACAGGAAAGGTTAAAAATATTTTTATATAGGAATTTTGATTGACTTCGATGTTTATATAATATATATTATATGCCTTTTCCTTTGTGGCAGGTTGTGTTTTATAAAAGAATCAGCAAGGTTTTCTTTGTGGGCTCCATTCCAAAGTCTGCCTCTGGAAAGATCTTGCGAAGAGAAATAATGGCAAGGCTTTGAAGCCAACCCTTCTGAAAATGAGGCCCAATATAATGAATTCATTTCATACGAATAAGTTTTTCCTTCACATTAAATAAAAAAGTAAGGGGTGAAAATAGCAAGAGAAGGTGGGGAGAATAGCCACCCCAATCCTATAACTATTGGGCTTACGTTTTAAATACGGCCCATATTGAATCCATTAGAATCTTGTATGTGACGTAAAAAGTGACGTTACTGTGACAAAGAGATTGACCTGGACCATCCAAAGTGGTGGTGGTAGGTGGATGTGGAAATTCATTGTCTGTGTTTGATTTTGTATATTTCGTTCATATCAAAGCCAAAAGTTTTTTTATCAACTACATTTCCCTGTTTTATGGACCAAAAAAACACTTGAATCTTGCAACGACAGGCAAAAGTTGGTGAGATAGGGATAGAAAAAAAGGATGATGCCATTTTTAAAATAAAAATTTGTAACACAGTATATTTTTTATAGGAGAAAGATAAATTAAATACTGTAGCAAAAAAAAATGTAATGGGTTAGATAGAATAAATAAATATTTTTTTAGTAATCATATTTAAATATTTTTATTCTGTGATCGTAAAGTTTTGTAAAGAGTTTCCTTATAATAAAATTATTTAAGAAAAACCAACCAATATAAGGATTTTACGAAAAGGTATGAAGAGTTGTATTGCACAAAAGACGTAAGGTAGGGATATATCAATAACATTATTCCTTTTTTTTCTATTTTTGTTTCATTCGTTAGTTGTTTCCTTATAAACAAAATTCCGACCACTCGAAACTAATTGAAAATAATAAAATATAAATGTCAGTAAATAAATTAAAATGCATTTATCTCATGTAACAAAGCAATTATAAAAAGTGATATAACAAATCTTGATATAAATACTGATAGAATAATCATGACTAAAAGAATAAACAATAATAACATGAAAAGAAAAAAAGAAGTTAAATATGTAAAAAGTTTAACTTAAACAAATAAATTATAAGTCCAACAAAATATAAATTAAGACAAGACATAGCATGCTCAATACTCTAATTAAAAAGGTCATGTCTCTTCGTTAAAACAATTTTAAGTTACAATTCAAATTTGTCCATTTGGGAAAATTATTTTATTTATTAATCGAAATTAAAATAATATTTATTATCTTTATAATCATGTCTTGTACCCGCTGACATGTCATAAAATTGAAAGAAACAAGTCCAAGTCGCATTAGAACAGACCGTTAGATTTTGTTAAATGGCATTAAATTATATAATATGGAAATCACACAATAAATGAAGAATAATAAATTACAATAACATATACCTTGTACTTTTTGAAAATTACTTAACAGCACCCTTATCTTATTTTAACCTTTCTTAAAAGATGAACGAAAGTTACACTTAGGTTTTTTTTTTTAATGTAAAACATAAAACATTCATGATGTGTGAGAAAAGCACAAATATAAAATATTTTGTAGATAGAGTATAAAATAAATATCCATGCTCGACAGGAAAAAAAAAGAGTCAATAATATTTTTGATCCACGGAAAATAAAACATCCATTATATGGGAGAAAAACATAAGAAATAGTAGTCTTATTTGCTCCGAGTGTTTCTACCTAAACAACGAAAACAAACACTTCCAATTATATACGTGTGAAGTTGCTGTCGCTGTCTCAACAACTCTTGATGTAACCCACAAGCTTGTCACGCACATATATATGAACACATGCTACCCTCACTTTGAAGCAAACTCGCAAATCTTCCTATGCCACCAACAGCAACAATGGAACCTTCTCCACAAGAATTCATCTTCAGATCCCCACTTCCTGATATTCCCATTCCCACGCACCTTCCACTACACTCTTACTGCTTCGAAAACCTTTCCCAATTCCAACACCGAACATGCCTTATCGACGGCGACACCGGCGAAACACTCACCTACGCCGAAGTCGACCTCGCCGCCCGCCGCATCGCCGCCGGCCTCCACAACATCGGCATCCGCCAGGGTGACGTCGTCATGCTCGTCCTGCGCAACTGCCCCCAATTCGCCCTTGCCTTCCTCGGCGCCTCCCACCGCGGCGCCGTCATCACCACTGCCAACCCCTTCTACACTCATCTGGAGCTGGCCAAGCAAGCCACCGCCACCAAAACCAGGCTCGTCATAACGCAATCCGCGTACGTGGACAAAATCAAGAGCTTCGCTGACAGCACTGACGTCATGGTCATGTGCATAGACACATGTCCCCCTGAGAACGACGGCGTTTTGCATTTCTCCACATTAACTAACGCCGACGAAACGGAAGCCCCCGCCGTTAAGATTAGCCCTGACGACCTCGTCGCGCTTCCGTTTTCTTCTGGCACTTCGGGGCTCCCCAAGGGCGTTATGTTGTCGCATAAAAACTTGGTCACCACTATCGCGCAGTTAGTTGACGGCGAAAACGCGCACCAGTACACTCACAGCGAGGATGTGCTCCTCTGCGTGCTGCCTATGTTTCATATCTATGCTCTCAATTCAATTTTACTCACCGGGATTCGATCCGGTGCGGCCGTTCTCATTGTGCAGAAGTTTGAGATGACGACTCTGTTGGAGCTGATCCAGAAGTACAGGGTAACGGTTGCGTCGTTTGTGCCACCCATCGTTTTGGCGTTGGTTAAGAGCGGAGAGGCCCACCGGTACGACCTCTCGTCCGTTCGAGCCGTCGTCACCGGTGCCGCACCCTTGGGAAAGGAATTACAAGAAGCTGTAGAATCAAGGCTACCACACGCCACTTTCGGACAGGTTTCATTTTCATTACAAAAATAATAAATATAACTTCAATAAACGCCCAAATTAAAATTAACGCCTTCTCATATGTAATGGATTTGGAGGAGATTAACGGATAGGATTTAAAATTAATTATTTTTATTGTTTATTTAAATATATTTAAAGTAAAATAAAAAAAATAAATTTAAAAATAAAATTTATAAAAATTAGTTTAAATTTAATTTATACGATAAATTAAAAAAATTTACTTTCAAATTTTTAATTTAATTTTGAATCTATTCAAATAAATAAAAAAAAATTATTATCAAATTCTTTTCGTTATTATTCTCCAAATCTAATCAAATTGTAAAAGATTTTCCTGATTTTCATCCGTCACACTAAAAAAAACAAATTCGTTGACAACAAGAAAGATTTTAGTGACGTAAGGCACTGAAACAGTGGCACTTCCTTCAATCGCTTCTTTTATCACGGTAGTAACTTCAAAATACTTTAATTTCTCTCCATCAATTTCTGATTTCTTTTTAGCATTAATATTTATTAAAATACTATATTTTAATACATTCAAATTTTTTATATTGTTTTTCTTTATTTTTTCGTTATTATTTATTTAAATATAAAAAACTATTTTTTTATGATGGTTTTACCTTTATAATACATATTAAATAAATATAAATACATATACCCTATTGTTACTCATATTCGTCATGGGTCATTAATACACGCGTGCAATGTCTTACAAAATATCACTCGGAAAGATATTCTTTGTGCAAAGCGTTATTTAAGCTGTAGTTTATTTCTTCTAGCTTTTTAAAAAATAAATTTTTATATGAAAAAATAATTTTTATTTATTTTATTCTTGTAAACAATATTTTATTTAAAAGATAGTTGTAAGTACAAAATATATATATTTTTTCAAACAATTAAAGCTTGGCCTGCTTTTAAATACTTTTTTTTTAAAATTTCAATGGTCAAAAGCAGTAAAAGCTTTTAATGGTATAATTTGGGTATAAATAATTTTAACGAAAGCATTGAAAGAAACCGATTATTAATTTAGTACATACGGTGACGTGAAATATAGATAGTGGTAAAGTGAGTTTCTGATTGAAAACATTGGGTTTGATTACTCGCACGCGTATATATGAAAAGGAAATAGTACTTTAAGCTTTTTAATGAACATAGAAAGTTATGAGCGGCGTGTTGTCTTTATGGTCGTACCATATTATTGTTATTCTTATTCTGCTGCGTTGAAACCAAAATGAAGGCTTCAAAAAGATTTTTTTTAGACACTTAAATTTTTTATATCTATTTAACATTATTTTTATTTTTATTTTCTTAAAAAAATATAAAGCTTTATATTTTTATAACTATTTTATTTGTATATTCTGTGTGAAAAGAATAAAAATGTGTCGTAGAATAATTATGATTTTTGACGTACAGGGGTATGGGATGACAGAAGTAGGACCACTTGCGATTAGCATGGCATTTGCAAAAGAACCCTCAAAGATAAAACCTGGTGCATGCGGAACCGTTGTCAGAAACGCTGAGATGAAAATTGTCGACACAGAAACTGGTGTTTCCCTTCCCAGAAACGAAACCGGTGAAATTTGCATAAGAGGCACAAAGGTTATGAAAGGTATTACTTCATATACTTGTATTTTTACTTATAAACAGAGTCATCATCCAACAATTAGTCTGAATAGAAAACAGAGAAAGACTTTCCAACAATTAGTCGTAATAGTAAACCGAGAAAGACCAACTTCGTTGACTCTCTTCTTCGATACCGATGAGGTTTAAACAAAAAAAACTTTTCATGCCAGTTGGTAAGAATGGCTAAAGATTTGGGTCTAAATTTGAATCTCTGTAATGCTAAATATATATATATATATATATATATATATTTTTGCTAAAGTTAATTTTTTTAAATTAAAAAATATTTCGCTAAATATATTATCTTTTCTTTTCTTTTTTTACAAAAAGTACTGTAAGTGGGGTGGTTGAGTTGGGTGGAAGAAAAGATTGGGTGGCCAAATTGAAAGCTATGAGCACCATGATTATCATATTTATATGGCCACGCAATTTCAAAGTGGGAAACTCCATACGAGTTCAACGTCTCACGTAAAAATAGCTTTATCAGCTACCAAACCCTGACAATGATTTTAGAGAGCTTAATTATTAATTTATTATATATAATTGGTAACTCTGACACTGACATCATATTCTTGTTCTTCCCATTCACTCTCTTGCATGCTAGTTTTTTCAACAGTTTAATTTTTCGTTCAAACATTTTTCCACTCCCTGTTTTCCTATTTCGTCTTGTCTACTCGTTATAGGCACAACGTATTCTGGTACAAGTAAATTAATTTCCTGATTTGAATTTGTCTTTAAGCTAGTAAATTGTGTGTGCATTTAAGAGGTTTTGAAAATTAAGTTGGGGGAATCTCTAATATATGTTTTACTATTTAAAGAAACCATCTCTATAAATTTTTATTTAATTTCCTTTGCGTGCTCAGAAAAACTCTGCTAAGGTATTTACAATATATTTTTGCTTAAGTAAGTGTTTCTTGTTGCCGAGTTTTCGGTTAAACAAGTTATCTATTTTAAGATTGTAGTTTTATAATATTACATAAACTTAAAAATTCTAACTTGTTTTTTACTGTAAAAATAATTAATCGTTGTTACTTATATTTAAACAATCATGTAAAAAACCCTATCAATATTTTCGAAGGCGTTAAGGAATTTCAGCGAACAAGTTGATAGGTTAGAAAAAATTATAGGCGACATGTGAAATGGAAAGTGACGGCAATAATGTCTGGAAGTCCACATCTTCACCTACTCCATTTACCAGATTTTCCCACTGAGACGAAATTACAAGGTCCAACTGGTCACAGTTACTTTTCAACAGCAACAAAAACTAGTCACAATTATTTTAATCATGTACGATGTGTAATCCACTTATTATGCTCCACACCATACAAATAGCGTTACATCAACTTTGGCATGAAAATGGATACTTCGAGGTAGGTGGTCGACATGCATTTGTTTATTATTCAACTGAATATAAGGTTGTAATTGAGAAAGAAAAAACCCTATATTACAAAAATACCTTGTTTTTTCTTAGCATGTTGAATTTGTGGTTGGTAGGTTATCTAAACGACCCAGAGGCCACAGAGAGAACCATAGACAAAGATGGATGGCTCCACACAGGAGATATTGGTTACATCGACGATGATGACGAACTCTTCATTGTTGATAGGTTAAAGGAATTGATCAAATACAAAGGGTTCCAAGTACCTCCCGCTGAGCTCGAAGCATTGTTAATTGCTCACCCAGACATCTCCGAAGCTGCCGTTGTACCGTAAGTTCGTTACCTAATAACTTTCGAACCCTAAAAAAGACAAGTATGTTGAAAGTATTACATCAACTAGATATAAGACCAAATTATAATATATAAGTGTAGTATAAATTTCATTTTATAAATCAGTTATGTAAGATTGAGTTAAGCTTAAAAATCACTTTCTAATATAATATCAGTTCGAACTTATTTTAACGTGATGTACGTGGATATTCTGTTCTACTTTCTAATAAAGTCTCAATTTTATGTTTATTTTTGGTAAAGTTTTATGTTTGCTTCATTGTCTCATTACAATTATTTTAAGTAAATATATAGTTGTAACTAATATTAAGGGGTGTTGGTTTCAGCATGAAAGATGAAGCTGCGGGAGAAATTCCTGTTGCATTTGTGTTAAGATCAAAAGGTTCTGAGATCACTGAAGATGAGATCAAGAAATACATTTCACAACAGGTTCTCTTACCGAACATGTGAATGAAGTATTTATGTGACTTATATTTGTGTAGTTGTAATAAGAATGTTTTTGTGGCAGGTGGTGTTTTACAAGAGAATTGGTAGGGTTTTCTTCACCGACTCTATTCCTAAAGCAGCCTCAGGCAAAATTCTGAGGAAGGTACTAAGTGCAAGAGTTAACGAAGGTGTGGTGGTGGCCAATTAGGTCCTTGTGACACACCACAACTCTCGTTTTCAACATGTGTTGAATATAATCGTTTGTGTTGTATAAGTTTATTCATGTGTAACGTATGGTGTTGTATGCATGTTGTATATATACTGGAGACCAGACTCTGAATTACAACATGATCAAATCAAAAGTCACCAAGTCGTTGCAATTTGCAAATCGAATTTTTACTGCCGAATTAAAAACAATTGATCATTGGGGAGAAAATAACACCACCTGTGTTAGATGTTTTATAATTTGAATTGAACTTGGAATAGTTGAATGTATGAAGACTTAATTAACATATAATGATGAATTCATAAAGTTATCAAGAGTAATAATGACAGAAAGTACCGTAACATTAAAAAATAAACGATCGACAAACTAATTTTCAACATTAAAATAGTTATCAAAAGGCTGCAGTCCAAAGAGAAAGGCCCAAGAATAAAAAGTTTTCTGTGATGGAAGCTTGAAATTAACCAACTGATTTTAAGATTCTTGGACAATTTTTCATTTCCTATTCTTTATATATATATATAGTTATTTAATTTTTTTATTATTATACATTACAGTTATGACTATGTAAATTATTATTTATTTCACATATTGACCTTTTTATCTAACGTCTATTTAAATTAGAATTATGAAAAAGTTCTAAAAGACAGTATCCATTGTACAATTATGCAATATACGGTGGTGATTGATACTTTATGTATGTGGTTGATATGAACTCTATATGTGTACGATCTTATAACTTCATTTGATATAGTGATGTTTTTTGTTTTGTTTCTTTTGTGTGTATTTTCGATTATTCTGACCCCAGTAATTAATTTCCTTTGGAGGAATGCGAAAATAAATTAATAAGATCAAGAATTGAAACATGACCAGTATTTCATAAGTAATTATCTTTTACACTTAACATCACGAAAAAATTAGTATAATTGTTCTCTTTTCATAATACACTACATTTTTTCACTATTTTTATATTTCTATAATAACCTGAAATAATTTCCACTAAAGATAATTTATTATTAAATAGTGAGTTCTTATCCTATTAGACGTGTTTCTACACTTTTATAAAATACTAACAACAAATTTGGATAGAAGTTTTTTTCTTCTCCTTTCGCTCACACAAGGAAAGCCTTACAACTGAAAGTTTGGTTTATTTTCGAAATTCATATATATAGTGTGGAAGTTTTCGAGGAATGGAATCAAAATAGTTTATGATATATATGATTTTAATAAAAAAAATTTCTTTGACTATTTCAGTAAATAAAAACATGGTGGAAGAAAAACTCAAGTTCGAACAACTTGTCATTCTCAATAAAGATTTTTTATAGCATGAAAAACTTTTGGTGATGATTCATGCAAAGTTGGAATTACTTTACGGTATATATGATTATTGACTCAATTATAGATGAGAAAATGGAGATTGAGTTGGCGAATGATTCATCAGAGTTTTAGTAGTCTATGGACGTAAGAGGCCCACAGAGGCCCACAGTTTTCTTGTCATCTCTTCCTACACCTCCCTTTTTCTTCCTGCAGTCTTTAAAATCCCTAATCCCAAAAATACTGTTCATAAAATTAGGTTTAAACCGTTAACCCTGTTCCCTCACACCTTCGTCCACCCTTCACATTCAAGCTTGCTTAATTTCTTGACAAGAAAAGTGCACTACCCCAATTTATCATCGTTTTACCGAGAGGGATAGATTAAGTGTTTGTCATTGGGAGAGGGTTTTTTTTTTTTTTTTTTTTTTTAAGTTTTTATTGTATTTTGAATTATGCAATTTAAAATGTATTTTTAAATTTAAAAATACATTATGAATTGTATAATTTTTAAGATAAAAAAAAAACACATTTTAGATGGTACAGTTTGAATGTATTTTTGGATTCAAAAATGTATTTCAGATATATTCTGAATTGTAAAATAAAAAATGTGGTTTTTAATTATATTATGTTATATAGTTTAGAATTTATTTTTGAATTTAAAAAAAATTCTAAATTGTATAATTCAATATCAATATTATTATTATTGTTATTATTATATGATTATTTTTAGTACTATTATTATATTATTATTATTCTTAATAGTATTAAAAATAATAGTAGTAATAATAATAATAGTAAAACAAATATTTTGTTGTTGTTAAGACTCATTATATTTATTAGACGAGAGTATCAATTAAATGGAGACCAATCAGAATAATTTCACCTAATGTTTATGGATTATTCTATGAATATTTTCTATTTAATATATATATTTACTGTATTGAATTTATTAGTAGAGATATTCTTTTAATATTATAGCGAGTAATTTAAATATAATATATATTTTTTAAATACATTCTGCTCAATTTATAATATATTTTCAAATTCAGAAAATATATTCTGGATTAGATAATGCAAAAAGAATCACTTTTTAATAAGGGATTAGGTTATTATATTTTATGGGGGTGCGAGAAGAAAAGAAGGTTTTAGAAATAAATTGGGGCGTTTTCGTTAGACCTCTATTGGGTTAAAAGATGGAACAAAAACTGGCCTATCTTTACTTAATGTAGACAATTTCTTACTGCACTCTTTTTTTTCTCTCCATGCACTCCTAAAATTGTGATAATAATGATTCTTCTGACATTGTCTAATCCGAAATATTATTCAGCAATAAAAAAAAATTATCAAGAAAATGTACTAGATTCTTCAATCTACAATATAATAAAGAAAAACATATTTTGGATTGCATAATTCAAATTATATTTGTAGATCCGAAAATATATTCCAAATTAAGAAATCCAGAATTTATCCTCTTATTGTATTTTAAATTACACAATCTAAATTTTATTTTTGAATTTAAAATCACATTTGGCTAATCCAAAATTGATTTAAAAAATAATATATATTTAAATTACTCTTAATAATATTAACATAGTATTTGTACAAAGAAAATAAATATGAACTATTCATATGAGATTGATACTCTCATTTGACATTAATGTAAGTTTAAAAGTGAATTATAATATTCATTAAAATATTTAAATTACTCATAATAATATTAGAGAATTATTTTTAATAATAAAAAGATATTCATATTTTATTATTACTTTAATATTAATATTAAAATTGATTATGAATAATAATAATAATAATACCAAATTTCAGTGTCCAAAATATGTTTGTATATTTGAAATATATTTTAGACTACAGAATCTGAAATATATTTTTGAATTTAAAAATACATTTGGACCTTTATAATCCAAAATGCAATAAAAATCTGCAGAAAGCCTTCTCCATTGACAGAACACGCAACACATTCTCAATCGGTGAAATGATGATAAATTGGAGTGATGCGCTTTTCGTGTGAAGAGAATCAGTAAGCTTAGATGTGGGAAGAAAAGTAGAAAACTTGAATGTAGGAAGAAGGTGATAGAGTTAAGGGTTTAAACCTAATTTTAATAATTAGAGTGTTTCGTCTTATACTTCCAATCTCTCGTCCAACATTTTCAAAAATTCTAATTTTAATCTTAATTAATATTTTTTTAATTTTTTTTTTCTTATAAAGTTATTCTGCACTCTTCTAAGTTTTTCTCTTTTTTATTAAAATCATTCTGCATCCCTTTATTTTTGTTTTTTTACTTTTATTATTAATACTTTTATTTTAATTATTTTATTTTAATTTTTAATAAGAATATTCTGAAAATATAAATTATATTTTAATTATTATTAAAATATAAAAATTCTATAAATAATGCTTAGTGTGTATAATATCACTCTTTTAAAATAAAAAATCCTACTTCAACGGCTATACATATTTATTAAACTATTATAATAGTAAGAGATTACCAATATTTATGAAATAGTATGAGATTTGATTAATTTTTTTATTTAAAGTATAATAACAATAATAATAATAATTAAATATTAAAAAAATAGAGGTATAATAATTGAGTAATTGATTAAGAATTAACAACAGAGGTATCTGTCATAGTCAACACTACTACATGAAAATATTAGTTTTCAACATTTCTCTTATTCTCTTATATAGTTTAGTGGAAATTAAATGTATATTAATATTTGAAAGAATTATTGTTTTATTGAATTTCATACAATAGTGTGTTAGTATATCTTAGATCTTAATTAGAGTTTTTTTTTTCAAAAGTCTTAATACTAAAAATAATATATATTTATATATGATGTCTTTATTTCAACTTTAAACTAAGATGATAAGCAATTTGAAGTCTATCTAGGAGTGATGAATGAATCCATATATGTGGGTATTATTTAAATTTGTCTTTATTTTGACGAAGAAATTTTGCAAAGATTAGATTCATGTATGGATATTAATATAGGTAATTTTTAATATTTAAGTTGGATACAGAATGTGATGAGTATATTTATATACAATAAAATTGTTATTTACGAAAATTAGAAGTACTTGTGAATGATGTTTGAATTAAAAATAATTTTATTATTATATATTAAAATGATGAATTATAATTAAAAGTCAACAAATTATATTTGTGAAGCAATATAAGAGATTAAATATATTTGTTTTTTTTTTTAAGTATTTAGTGATGTATGTTTGAATGTCATCAAAATTATTGTCTTAACGAGTGAGTATGGCATCTATGATTATATATTTATATATATATATATATATATATCACTAAACCTTGTATTTTTAATCACAATATACTTCTTTCAAAGCGAGGTCGTCATTTTCTATCTTACCACTATTTTTACTGTTGTTTTTCCCCTTGTACCGTGATAACTCACACTTCAGACAAAGAATGTAATAATTAGGACATACAGATCCTTTTATACTCCATACTCATTGGACAAAATTTTCTAAGCCTCATAATTATGGGTAGGTAATGTATTTTCATTTGGAAGCATTTCATTCAACAACTCTAATAATTCTGTGTAACTTTTTTCGGTCCACCCATTGGGTTTTTTCAAATTCATGAGCTAACATCACTGACAACCATGTGAACTTAGTTGAACTGACATACAATGGAGTCTCTACATCAGTAGACACCGTCTCACACACATGTGGTTGGACAAAAGCTTTTGCGTCAACATCGCGAATCATGTTCTCTAGTCAATTTTCTTCCAATTGATCTTCCATGGTGGAATCCACAACATGTTCAGTTTGGGAGACAATTGAAAAGTTTATTAATTTGTCGTGTGATGTCCATGTTGTGTAACTTTCAAGAAAACCATCACATATAAGGTGTTTCCTAATTTTGGTTACATTCAATTTTCTCTCTTTCAAACAGTTGATACAAGAACATCTAAATTTCACCTCACCACCACTTCTACTCTTATTATGTGGCTCAAATTGTATATATTCTTTTACTCTTTTCTCACACTCAACATTGATGCATGATGAATTAATCCAATTTTGATCTATACTTATATACTCAAAATTGTGTTAACAACTTCAGTAATTTTTAAATGAATTATCACCTCATTTTTGTATTTAAGGTGTGACCTTATCTCATTGAAGAACATTCATTTTTTTTGTTTATTGGTACATAACAATTTTAAACAATATATCTTAAATTTTACAAAATTTTGTCTATATTTTACATTGGTCTTCAGGTTAAAAGAAATGAAAATAATTATCAACCACAATCAAATATATAGTTGAAGATTAATACAAAATACAGTTGACAAATATTCATGAATTTTAAGAGATGGCTTTTATTGTTTGAGAATTGAAGCTTATTTCATTTTTAGACTTTAGTTTTTAAAAGAACTGAAGCCTGAACGTTCAGAATAATTTAAAAAATTTCATCACATGTTTATATTCGTTTTTCTTAAACGTAATATGAATTAGGCAAAGTCAAATGAGTGTTATTATATATGTGACTGACTCAATGAAGATGAAATAGGACAAAAATATTATACCTATTAGACATACAAATGGAATGGAAATAAATTTTTATTTTGAAGATGAAGAGTCATCTCACTCGTTCGCCTTCATTGACATCCTTATAGGCCTAGTAAAAAACTTTTAATGGATAGGTGATATACTAAAACGGAAAGTAAAAAGAAAAAATACTAAAAATTTTCATATGACACTTATAAAAACTATGTTAATACCAATTTAACTGAAGATATCAAAATAAATCTATTCTAAAAAAAATAAGACTCTAAAAAAAATAGAATGACTTAATTAAGTCAAATACAAAGGAATAAAACAAATTAATTAATGTCACAAATAAAAAGACTAAATCAGTAATTAGATTTTTTTATTAAATTGTATACATATTTAATCGTCAATACTCATATTGCAGCAATATATTAATTAAAAAAAATAAAAAATTGGGTGAATTTATACCTGCACTAAAATTTATGTATAGATTTGAAATAAAATTGTAATAGCCACTTGCAGTTGTTGGAAGATAGATGGACTAAGTGGTAACACATCGTGTTCCAATATGTTATAAGATGACTGAGTCTGTTTTGGTCAACTAACATCACTCTTATATTACCACCAATTATATGCTTACAATTCACCTTAGTCCTTATCTCCCTTTAATTCTATCACCACAACCACCACCTCTCTATCTCCACCTTACATACCCTAATACCTACAAACACCTACACATGCTCCACCACTCCACACTTTTTTCCTATTTTACACCTTCTGAAAATTCATCCATTTAAATCCAAAATATACCCATAAAGTGTCTTCAGTTAGTCAAAAACAGACTGAGGGTAATGGAGACACATGAATGCCTCCTCATATTATTAGACGTTTAAAAGAGACACCTTTCGCATAAAGCTAATGGATGTATGTGTCACATATATATTTGTCCCAACACCAAAATTAAACGTTTCAGATTTCATACAAATCTAAGAGTTTTCATGGCCTACGGAGCTTAAATAATTTCATCAATTCATTATCAACAAAGTCGAAGCTTATCCTTTTACTGTGTTACTAATTAAGGATGTTTCCTGGTACTTAATCCTCGGATTCATGTTGTCAATACCAATATATTTCGAAAAATACACCCCTTTATGCAGATAAAAAGTACTCGTTAATATTATTATATAGTTGAGAATGAAAAAGAAAAGTTAAATGTCTTTGTCGTTTTCGTTGTAGAACAGTTGGATCCTGTTACTTGTACAGAATCCTCCATGTTTGCACAGTTCAGGAATACGATTTGTACCCTTATTGCAAACATAAGGGATCGCCTTCGTGTAAACATTTTGTCCTTACTCACCTTAATGGAATGTGAAAAATATTTTCTTTTAAAACAAAATTAATATATTATGTAAATAGATTGGCTCCTTAATTTTATGCCTCATATAATATATGAAATCTTAATTCAATCAGATTCAAATTTATCATCTCAACTTGTCTCAAACAATTCAAAACCACAATCCATCATATCAACCAAAAAGAACAAGAATCCAAATCTATAAAATTATGTACTTACTGTAATTACTATATATAAGATAAGTATTAAGATGGATTTCGTAAATATAATATTTATTTAACCAAAACTATCCTCATATATATATATATATATATATATATATATATATATATATATATATAAAATTTGGGTATTGGTTTGATACAGAGATTGTTTTAGTCTTCCAAGATGACAGGCACACAATCAGGTTCCTTTTTCTTCCAAAAGGAACTTGAATAATAGCTGAATTGAAAGCTTTTGTAGCTTGTAAATCACCAAAATCCACCTCTTCCCACCAAATAAAAAGGACACAGAACCATATATTCCATCCTATAAGAGACAAAATTCAAGCAATAACTCCTTTAAAGAAGAGAAAGGTAATTTCAAAGTGTAAATATATATTCGTTGACTAGGCAAACTTCTACTTTGAACTGCACCAAAACAAAAAATCTAGTACTCTATCATCTCTGGGTAAATCCAATTCAACATCATCATTACATATAACAAAAATATTTATGGCTTTGTCGTCACTAGATGTTGTAGAAGCATTTTTGTTCACATAAGCCTACTGTGTTCCACATTTTTGGAGAAATGAGAGGGAATGATTAAGGTTTGTACTAATTAATTTTTTAATTCAAAATGAATTCTAGAGTAGTTTTGTTCAAATCATTTCAATGTGAGAAACAAAACCTCAATTCATTTGCCCAAAACAAGTCCAAAAGCATACAGAAAAGTAAATAAGGTATACAATTGCAGAATTTTGAATTTTTCCTTTCTTAAAATTGTGTAGTTTTCTTAACAAAAAAAAAACGTTTTTGTTGGAAATCGAATAAATTATTTACAAAAGACTTAAATATAAGAGGAGAGTTCAACAATAAAAACTAATCTATTACATGAAATAATAGTTTCTAAATTTATAAAGAGACATCTTTAAAGGATATGCAAATCCTAGACACTCAATATTTTATTATCACATGTAATTACTTACCGATCAAAATTTACTTTACAATATTTACTTTACACCTTAGTTCAATATATAAATTATGAATGAAAACACTAATTTTTTAAATAACACAATTAACCGTTTTGAATATGAAACAAAATATCTAAAGTAAAATTTTCATATATGCTGAAGTTTAGGTAAGAGTTTAGAAAATCATTTTTAAAATTTGTTAACACGTTTTAAATAATAAGACTTAATTATTTTAATATTAAAATTTAAAATATAAATAGAATTTTTACAAACAAGTTTCAGTATTTTAAATCACATCATCTCTTTAAACTCTTTTTTTGATAACTCTCTTATTTTTCTTTAGAGTTTCTAACCACTTATTTATCTATTTGAATATTCGAGACTATGATCTTTGATACGAACTCTCCACTTTCATCCCAACACTTTTCTAAATAGAATAAGTTGATTTTCTACCATTTTTCTTAGTCTGCCTAATCTTCATATGCATGTGAACCATCTAGGATCACATGTGGTGTTTGAGTATTCTTTAAGAATCTATGTTGACAAGTTATTTTAATGGTGTGTCATGACCGTTTTTGTGTTGTTCATAGGAGTAGATAGAACTTTTAAGCTTCTAAAGATGTTTTGAGAGTTTTTGAATTGCTTAGTCATCTTTCAAGTAAAAGAAGCTAATTACCTTATTTTAAAGTTATGAATGTTTTGTGAATTTCAGTTTGCAAGTTTGGTTTAAATGAATGTTATTTTATAACATCATTAATCATTTATTCCTTTATTTATATGTTATATTAGTTATTGTCGATGAAACAAAAACTTAAACATAATAAAATAATCTAATCTTAAAAGTTAGTTCATTAAGGGTGTGTTTACTTTGGGGAGATGATTTGGAGGAGAGTGAGTGAATGAATTTAGTAAATTTTTTGTTGTTTATTTGAGTGAATTTGGAGGTGAGTGAGAGTGGATTTGAGAAGTAACGTTTGTGAAATTAGTGTAGTATTTGAGCGATGTAATAGATAAAAAAATTGTTTAATTGGTAGAAATTGAAGATTATCAAAATGTCCATAGTTATAAAAGTGATATAAAATGATAATTGTTAATGTTATATTTAATTGTAAAAAATTTATAAGGAGAAAAAAAATTAAAATTAATTATTAAAATGTAAGAAAATGATAATTTAGTAAATTGAAATAATAATAATAATAATAATAATAATAATTATTATTATTATTATTATTAATTATTATTAATAATTCATGCTATGTGAATCCTTTATATTCAAAAGAGTCATGTATAAAGATAAAATACAAAATTGATAGTGGTAAATTTGCGCTCATGAAGGAAGATGAGAAAAATCTTTTCTCACACAAATTTACGCTTTCAGTCGCTTACAAATCCTTTAAAGTGAACATGCAATTGATCTCATATCCGTCCTTACTTATTTTACTTCAAAGTGAACACAGTTTAAGAGAATCTTATATTTAAACAGTAAGTGAAGTATTTGGACTTGTCAATCTCACACTCTAAAAAGTGTTTTTGATTGAAGATAGAAGAGGATCCAAATTAAAAATACTTGGAGCCTTACGTTAATATGTGTGTGAAACTCTCCACATAGTTAACCTTTGACTCTAGCCCGTGACATGATAGATTTTCATATTCCACTCTCCAATTCCATATTTAGGCTAAAAAAGAAGAGTGGGCGACCTAGCTAAAATGGCTTCACCCTAGTTGAATATCGCAATAGGCAATGCGACAAAATGAAGCATGAAAAAGAAAATGCGTAGACCCGAGGAGTTGCAACTTGCAAGTGATGAGACATGTTCATTTTGGAGCTTTAATGATCGATCATGTCATAACAAGTCACAACTATATAAGCCATAACTAAAGTCCAAAGCTGAAATGTGTACGACAAAAGAAATGTTTATCACTAATTCAGAAAAAAAGAGAAGAGTCACTTCCATTGGAGCTCCACAGTAGAGGTCATTATCCACATGGAGGCAGAAAAATGTTTCTGTGCTCTCAAAAACTCCTTAAGATCATAGCAACTTCTTAATCATCTTTAAAAGTTATTATTCATTAACGAAGTTATCATTATCAGTTGGAGTATTCAAATTCACGTCAGTATAAGCTCAATTCTTACTAACTGGATATAAATCATTATTCACATTCTCATTCACTTATGAGTTTCGTTTACACAGAAGCCAGAAAAAACAACCAACGTGTTTGTCACAACCTCTTATCGGAGTCTGCCTTTCGCACATATTCCATATCCAAGCGTGAGACAGAAGACTTTGCTTCCATCTTATCAATGTTTGTCACTAGGCTTTGCAGTTCTCCATGTCTCTGTCACCCACTTCAAGTCTATAATCATTACCAACATGGGCTTATTGAGAATGGATTTCTTTTTTTAATTGAAAAGAAAAAGTTATAACTTATAGATGGTGGTGATTAATTTTTTCGAAAGGGTGCGTAAAAGCAGTCAATCAATATGCAACAAAAACAAATAAATTAAGAACACTTTTTATAAAGGTTTGGCTGAGAGAAGTTGTACTGGTTTCGGTTATATCTATATATCACACATTATAAAGGATGATTAATCCCTTGCTTTTGATTAAAAATATCTTGATAACAGAAAAAAGTATACATTTCATCAACATTTCCGATTTGTCGTTTTGAAATGAGAAAAATATACGGATCAAGAAGTTTATTAAAGGGAATTTATGAGATTGTAACAATGCGTGTCCTGATTCTCCTAATTAAAGCTAAAGTGCGTGAGATACCAATGTCTCCGACAGGCAATGGTGCAGTGCAGACACCATAGCCAAGAGAAAGTGAACAGTATAGCTTTCGTTCAGAAGATGTGGTGTCAAACACCTACTTTACTATGCTTATCTGTGAAGAAATGGCACTAAAGAAACTGAAGGTGGGGAAATGGTTCTGAATATTTATCTGTTCTTAGGTGAAAAAAATATTTTATATTGATGTTCTTTTGTTTCCAAAAGAAAATCTCAACTGTGAAGTATAGAAGCCTGAATCTTCAATTGAGACTTCATGTAGTATAATTCATTGTTTATATATATATAATTTCCTAATCTATAAAGTTATTAGTTAAAGGTTTTTTTTTCTTTTTTTATTGTTGAGTAATTCAACATCTTATATGCTGTATTACTATTAATAATATTTTATTTATTTAAAAACAATCAGTCTATAAATATAATTTAATACTTCAGATAGGCAGTTAATTGATTTGTTGTATATTTTTTTTCAAAACGGTTATTCTTGGAAAGAGAGACTATCAATAACAAATTAACGTTCTCTATACTTCAACAAAAAAATAAAATAAAATTTCACCAAAAAATTAATGTTCTCTTAAAACTTAAATTAGTTTCAAGATTAATTCATTTCATCCTCTTTGTAAATTTTTAATTATTCAGATTGAAATAAATAAAACAAAAGGGATACCACATTCTAAAATTTATTCAGAAAGCCTGCCATAAAAATTATTAAATACCTGCATGAGATAATAAAAGATAAAAATATTATTTTATAAAAACCAAAAGAATTAATTCAATTACATTTACGTTATTTTATTCTTCTTATTATTTTTTTACAAAATGCCCTTTTATGGATCATATACTATACTTTGTTTCCCGATGTTTATGTTGTAATAAAACTTAAATAAATTACCAGAACATATATATGCATATTTATAAATTGTACTATAAATAATATAATTTTTTTTTCATTTGATTACTTTAAAAAGAACTAAACATGAGATGAAAATGAAACTTATTAAGCATTGGCTTTGAGACATTAATTACGAACTCAATCTTGTGGATGGACTTTCCTATTGAGTTGTTTTGTTGGAAGAATGGAGTAGTAGTTGTACAAGGCCCACGCCAAAGTCAGAAATCCTTTTAGTATTTATTTATTCTATGAATGAATTTAAAATCTAGAGTTGATAAAATGCAATTTCACTACATGAAGCATATATATATATATATATATATATATATATATATATATATAGTCTTTTGTTTTTAGAGTTCGTATATGGTGATGCATTTTTAGATTTATTTTGCATAAAACAAATGGACCATAACCCAAACAATATTTTTCTTCACTGTTTTTTTTCTCTCTAAAGTTTCTCAATATTTTTTTTTAATATTTTGATATTCATCTTAATTCTAACTTAATGTATTTATCTTAATTACATATTTTACTTCTAAATTATAATCACTTCGTAAATTTTACTATGTTTATTTCTTCTACATTTTACTATCATCTTTTTCCATTTTTAATTATGTATTTTTATCAATTCATATGCTTAATGTATAATAAAGTAGTCACTTTTTTTTTATAAAAAAATATTGTATTTATCACAATTGTTTTTAAAAAATAATATTTCTGTGTTACACATAAACTAAGGTGAATTTTTATCTTTCTCTGTCAAAAGTATTTATAAAAAAAATGTTCAAATATATCTGTAATTTCTGTTAATAAACTCATTTGAATAAGCCAAACGAGCTAATTTTTTAAACGGAAAGACTGATTAAACTAAAAATCAAACTGGTTAGTCTATCATATCAAAACTAAACAATAGACACACATTCATTTAACTTTTAGTACGAGAAACTAAAAATACTTAACGAAACTGGAATGAGTTTCAAACCTTTGGTGTTGTGAATATATTCAATTTTATTACTAATATACCTGATAATTAATCCTAAAAAGCTATGTTATGGTGGGTAGCGCATGAAGTGATAAAAAATACGAGAAGCACACATTTTTTGGTACAGTAGACATGATCTCAATAACAGTGGTTCGTTATCACGGTCATGGTATCATGGTATGTGTCTTAATTTAAACAAGTGAACACTGAGAAATGAGTGCAGTTGTGTAACATGTCTACCAGACAATCCCTTATAATTGTATTTTCTAGTGAGTTTAATTAACATTAGCCTGTGTATACATGGAACCTAGTTATCATTAATGTAGGTTTGTTGAAGTACGAAGGGAAACATCCCATTTGACTGAGTGGATATTGTTTAGTTTTGCACAAGAATTAATGTTTACTTAGCTTTGGAATCTTAAGACCAAGTGACTGATACGGCAACAGGACGTAGTTTCTTGGTTCATTCTGTGTCTGTGATTTGCAGACAACCCCTTCCGCAATGATAGCCGATGACAAGATTATGATCCCTCAATCATGGTTTACGATTAAACTATTCAACCCTATTCCGTGATGGGGATTTTGTGCCATTACGAATACCTCTCTGGGGAGAAAGCTTCCATTTTTATTTCTCTGCTACCCAACAATTTTATTAATAACCTTTATTATCACACACTTCTCTCTTTCTCAAACACTTTTTTCCACAAACAAATTACATAACATAATATCTTATTTTATAACTACTTCCCCCATGTGCTTGGTCCTGTCAACACATTTGTAAAATCTGTCGAGCCAGAATGGAAGGAGTGGAGAGAGAAAGACAGATAGAAGAGGAAGTTTGGTCATAATTAATAAGGGCACCGTGCCAAAGCCAGAGTACAGAGCTAGAACTATCTGTTTCTTTCTCCATTCTGGCTATTGGCCATAGTTGATGAAATTGAAGGCAAAGCATTCAATACAGATTCAATAGGAGTCAGGTCTGCTGGAAGTGTCACTTTTAGTAGTAGTAGTAGTAGTTGTTGTTGTGCTGTAACGACACAGAGAATCAGAGAGATGGATTCAAAAGGGAACAGTACGAAATTCACTACATATCGACAGGTAGGAATATTTTGCACAAGTCACCCTGCCTTTTTTATTTATTTGATTTGTTTTCAAAGTGAGGGTGTACGGTGGGTGAAATAAATAAAATACATACACCCGACACAGTTGAAAAGATTATTTTTTGGGGGAGGGGTATATCTGGCAATGGCATGTCGTTGCGTGCTTTGCATTGGGACGAAAGGTAATAATCCACATTGTGTAAATTCAATTAACATGATGAGAAAATATGGATTATTGGTTGGTCTGCCATTATTGATTGAATAAAACCAAATTGAGTAGCCTTTGTACTGATTATTATATGTACATATGGGCAGACAGATATGCATTGGTTCTATATTAATTACTAGCTAGATTATTGTACAGAAATTTATAGAGTGGGTGATAGTAATTCATACGAATGGTTGAATAGTGGTTAATTAATCTAAGCCGCCGATTTCGTTAAAATGGGTTCAGTGTCCAATCCTGAATGGACAGATAGTGGCATAGTGGAACATATGTATATATAGCACGCCCTTGATTTAAGACAAAATGTAAAAATAGTCTCCAATCATGTTCATTGTTTAGTCGAGTCAAGATGGTTTATCTTGCCCATTTTGTAATTCCAAAATTGGAACATTGATGGAACACTGCATGATTTGAGTTTAAACTCGTTGTTGACAAGGAGTCACAACAACGCTGCTTACAATTTCTCATTACATGCTTATTGCGAACGTTCACTCATTTTCAAGAGACAGAAACAAAGTTAAAATACAAAAAAACCTGATTAATCTTCTTGGTGGGTTTCATACGGGGTACCCCATAACATTATTTTTTGGCCATCGACCGACAAAGGATCCAAACTCTGCCATTAATGAAGGCGACAACCTCTTTGATTCTCCATTGATCTTGCAGATACATGTCCCTCTATCTCACTCAATACCCTCACTCTTTCACTCAATATACTACTATTTCTGTCTGCAGGAACAGTGAACCTTTCAGCCTCTTATATTACATAAACATCCTCGCTCACCCCCACACTTCGCACCCTATATCCTTTCCTCTCTATTGCTTTCTTTCCCACACTACTTGCTCCATACTCATTCTAGTAACCACTGCCACTACCTTCTACACCCTCTTATGGCCATGAATTTCCATCCCAATACTTCTCTTCACCTAAGCCAATCGGATGATGAGATCAATCACCTCAATCTAGATCTTCTTCTTGAGCCATCTTCTTCTTCTTCATCTTCTCCCTCACCTATAAGTCCCATTGAGCCGCGGATATTCTCATGCAACTATTGCCAGAGAAAATTTTATAGCTCTCAAGCGCTAGGGGGTCACCAAAATGCTCACAAACTTGAGAGGACTCTAGCCAAGAAAAGCAGGGAAATGAGTTCAACCATGCAGTCTTACGGAGCACCGGAGCAAAGATCAAACTTCAGTCCTTCACACCATCTTGGTCGTGCTCTTGGGGTTAACGTTGTGGATAACCAAGGACAAAGCTATGTGAGGCTCGGCGGAAGAAAAGAATACAGCTTTGGAACCAAGGAAGGGGTGGCTTCCTGGTCAAGGGGTTATACTTCTGAGCATGTTCAGGAGGATATTGGCCAACTTGACTTGTCGTTGAGGCTTTGAAATTTTAATATGTGAAGCTCTCTGATTGCTTCTGTGACTATGAGTGATAAGATGAATATTATGAACCATTCTGAATTAATTTCTGATTATGAATGTAGCAAATTAAACAATGCCCCAGTTATACGCGGAGCTAGCTAAGAGGGGCTATCTAGTTAGGGGTCTGTGGGGGAATCAATCGTGTAACAATTTGAAGTGACACTTTTTAGAAGATCAGGACGTGCCAGTGCCATTTTTTTCTTTACAAGGTAAAGGAAGCTTTATTTCAGGTTACATAGGTTACTATATTGGTGACTGTGGCTATCTTTGTGGTTTACTTTTGTACGTTTTTTGTACTGTAAGAATGCCAGTATATCTATTATTCAAATTTCACATTTTTTTAACATTAAAATAAGTTTGATAAAGAAAAACAGACCAATGCATCGTGAAATTCAAATACTGCACCAGACTAGCAGTGTAACTAATTATCAGAAACCATGCTACGATTTTCCGTGGTCTAAAATTCCATGCAATGTTTTTAGGGATTTCCATGCCACGTTGCTTGTTCTTTTGTTAATATTTCTCTAACATGTAAGAGTTGCAGATGCACATAAATAGTTATGGAATCATGTTGCAGTACTGCATACATAGATAGACTCAGTTTCCTTGAGATTTTATGCAGCAATAACACCCTTTCCTGCAGTTTCTGGACTCTTAACACGATAATACAGTTTCTAAAAGTATTTCACATGTTACTGTAGGTGGGAAATCAAAGTATCCAATGTGTAATAAATAAGTTCCTTAAAAGTTCTATGTGCATTTAATTATTTGATACTACCTAATGTCTCCTTCAGAAATTCGTCTATAGTTCCTGAAGTGGAATAGTTCTTGATTCTGAAAAACGAAAATGTATCATTTTCCTTGGCTTCGCCATCAAGCTTACTCTAATAAGGGCTTAACAAGAAAGGGAAAACAAATGACTGTAACAAGCTTCTCAGTGTCTTCTGACACTGAAATGGACCTGAACTAATGAACATGTTTGAAATTAAAAAGAGAAAGAAAAAAAATCTAATGGAGATAAGATCTATGTATACCTGTAAAACTAGTCAGATAGAAGAGACATGTACATGATGTTCTAAACAATGATCGTTGTCTCTGGTCTGTTCCTTCACCAAACACATGCAGTCTACGGCTCTCTCTATCACGGGCTTCTTATGTTGAAGATAAACGAATAATTGGTCTTTATTTGAGGAGTTAGAGTGTAGTTTAATTAAATGATAGGGTAAATAACGCGTTGAAAATTGGTACAAACAATTATGAAGTGAATTAGTGATGTGCATATTGAAATCGTATTTTTTGGTGCGCATAAGTTGCAGAGTTGGTGCTTCAACAAGTGTGACAAGTTTTATCCGTGTGCACTGGACGTGCTTCCGTTACATCACGTTGGAGCGCAGGCTGCATTATTGCATTGCTTTCAATATATTTGTGGTTCTGCTCATGCCGTACAAATTGAGCTTTCAGAGAAGAAAAACCCGTTTCCATTTTTGAATCCAAATTAGTTTTAAACTCGATATTTATATTTGTGTGTTTATTAATAAAGAATTGGAAATTGAAGAAAAATAATAATAAATAATTTTAAATTTATAATTGAATTTTTAATAAAATTACCTTTAAAATAATTTATAGGTTTATAAAGTTAATATATCTATAAAAATATAAATATTAGATTTTGTAGAAATACAAATGATAAATATGTACATTGACTCTCTAGCATTATAAAGATATGCAAAAATAAATATTTAAGATATATTGCATGACTTGTCTAATCATAAAATGGATAGAGTAGTTTAGTGTATTAATAAATTTGTCTTATTTGAAAATAGACTTGTATAACCTATATTGTTAGATTGGTCTAATTTGTGTATGAACAAACCCGTCTAATGTGTATTGTAAAACTTGTCTTATCAGTGTATAAATATACTCGTCTAATGTGTATTATTAGACTCATCTATTCAATGTATGGAATGACTCATCTAATATGTTTTGCTATACTCGTTTAATCAATATATGGACAGACTCATCTAATATGTATTGCAAGAATCATCTACTTAGTAAATGAACATATTTGTCTAATGTGTATTATAACAATAGACTCGTCTAATTTGTGTGTGGAAATATTTGTCTACTGTATTGCTATAGTTGTCTAATAAACATATGAATGACTTGTCAAATGTATATTGATAGACTCATTTAATTATTATCGACAAACTCATCTAATTTTTTTGCTTTACTTATCTAATCAATGTATTCCTAGACTTGTCTAATAATTTTTGTTATACTCATTCAAATTTAGTGAATGTATGAAATGATTTGTCTAATTTTTTTTGTTATACTCGTCTAATTATTGTATGGATAATCTTAAGTAATTTTTTTACTATATTGTTATAATCAGTGTATGGAAATACTTGTCTAATGTGAATTTTTATACTCGTTTAACCAATATATTGACAGACTCCCCTAATATGTATTGTTAGATTTGTTTAATCAGTATATGGACACACTCGTATAACATGTATTGCTAGACTCATCTAATCAATGTATATTCCTATTCACATAATGGGTATTGCAAGACTTAGTGATTATGTGGACAAATTCATCTAATGTATATTGTTAAACTTGTCTAATAAGTGAGTGGAAAAACTTGTCTAATGTATATTAATAAACTCATCTAATTTATGTATAGACTTTTCTAATGTATACCAGTAAACTTGTCTAATCAATGTATAGAAATACTCATGTTTTTTTTGCTAGAGTTGTTTAATTATTGTATGAACATAGTTGTGTAATCAATGTATGTACAAACTCATTTAATTGTCTTGCAATAACTGTTTAACCAATGAATGAACTTCTAATGTGTATTAATAGACTTGTATAATTTGAGTATGGACAAATAGACTTGTGCAATGTATATTGTCAGACTTATCTTATCGGTGCATGGATAAATTCGCCTAGTGTTTATCACTAGACTTCTTTAATTAGCATTTGGACAAACTCGTTTAATTAGTATTCCTAGATCTGTCTAATCAATGTGTGGAATGATCCATCTAATTTTTTTTGCTATATTTGCCTAGTGATTATGTGGACAAATTCATCTAATGTATATTGTTAAACTTGTCTAATAAGTGCATTGACAAACTCATTTAATATTTTTTGTTATTATCGTCTAATTAATGCTTAGACTCGTCTAGTCCATATATATGGAATACCTTATTTAATGATTTTTTTTGTTATACTTATCTAATTAATGTATGGACAAACTCCTTTATTGTGTATTGTTAAACATGTCTAATCAATATATGTACAACCTTATTTAATGTGTATATTGTTAGACTCATAATGTTTTAATATATTTTTGTCTAGTGTATATTGTTAAACTCGTCTAATCAATATATGTCTAATATATATTTTAAGACCAAGTAATGACAATATAAATAAATTTGTAGTATATTTTAAAATAATTAATTTATTAGTTTTTACTTTTAATTATTTCGATTTTACTATTATAATTATTTAAAACATTTTAATTTATTCTATTACAAATATAATTATTTAAAACCTTATATCAATTTCTATGTACATATTATTAGTGTTAGTTTATTACTAAATAATATCAATTTAATTTTTACATACTAAAAATATGAAAAATATTTAAGAATAAGAATATTTTTATTATAAACTAATATAAAAAAGATAAATGTAAAACTTTTTAAGAAAAATTCTTACATTACAATTTATTTTATCCTACGGTGTAACAATTTGTATTATCAAATGAATATATATTATTTTTTAATTAATATTATTTTAAGAAATAAAAATAAAAATATATATTTTTATAAATTTTAATTTATTACATAACTAAATAATCAGAAATCAAAGGATAAAATTAAAAATGAAGAAAAAATAGTATAGAAAAAAATTAATACTTTAAATATAAAATATTTTGATCTAATATTTTTTTTATACTTGTTTACTATTTGTTGTTATAAATTTTTATTTATGTGTAATTGCATAATAATTTATATAATCTTTTTACTTTTATCAAATTATTATTTAGTATTCTGATTTAAAATCTCAACAATTATCATTTCCTTCATATATATTCAATGAATGTTGATATTAAATATTTGATACTATTATACTTCTTTTTCATAATTTTTATTTTTTATAAAAATTAATTAATTAATATTGAAATAGTAAGAAAATAAATATAAAAACAAGTCCATATATATATACCAGTACAAGAAAATTATTAAATAACAATAAATTTTAAAGAAAAATAATAATTAATCACTATAATAACTAATTTAAATATTAATTTATATATTAAAAATTATTGATATCTAAAATAGTCTCTATTATAAATATAAAATTATAATTTATTTGTGAATTATAATCTAAATTGACCTCTAAAATTAGTTACCAATGTTGTAGCTGCCAAAGAGTTAGTTTCCAAATTATCATCAATATTTTTTGTATTTTATTTTTTAATTTAGAAAAAGATATTTAGAAAAAAAAATTTAAATATAAACTTAAAAAAATTAATTTTATAGTACAATTCAAATAAAATTGCATCCTAAAATATTTAACGTAAACAAAGTTCACCTTTTTAAGGAAACAACTTTAAATGAGTTATACTAAAATATTTTTAATTTTATAGGCTTAAATAAAATAAATAAAAATATATGAAGTCAAATTCTAAGCAATTTTTGAATTATTAATATTTTTCTCACTAACAATTTAAAAAAATATTAAAATAAAATTTAATAGTAATTAATAGCAAGTAGTAGGTCCATGAATTGAATAACATTATATTCTTATCTGTCTCATCAATAATCAAATATTTATATTCAATATCTGTAAGTATCTATTACAGATATTTATTTAATATTTGTTATATATTTTAATTTAAGACATTCGTAAGTACAAATTTTTTGGGTCATTCTCACTTATGTTACAACTTATTTAGGTGGTCGTCTTCTTTTCTTTTTTTTTTTCAAATATTTTGTATTGTTGATTTTGATTATAATGGTTAAAAGTGATTCCAAGAGTGATAAAAAGTGATAAAAATGAAAGATGAGTTCAAGGAATTAAACTTTTAAAGAAATTAGAATCCTTATTTTAAATGAAAGTTGTTAACTCTCAATCAATATATACTTTAAAGAAAACTACCTTCATCTATAATAATTGTTATTTTCAATGTCTTTTTAATCTTCAACAACAATACAGTATGAATTCAATTTAGATATGAATTGCAAGAAATATAAGTAAAAAATAATACTAAAAATTATATTGTCCCACCCTCCTAATATAGTTACATCCATTTTTTTAAATCAGATTAAGCTAATTATCGATTAATCTCATGTTTCTAAAAAAAATCCTATAACAAAAATAAGAAACGCAAAATCTTCAAACTCACGGGATCTCTTAAGAATAATATACTTAATAAAAAAAATAATCATAATATCACTTCGACAAATTTCAGCTCAAACCAAAAAGAAATAATGATATTCTTCGGGTCAAATGATTAATATATGATCTTGATTGAATGATTTCCTTAGAGAAACTTAAAGAAATTGTATTTCAGAATATAAAAGTGTATCACTTAAAGTATTTTGAAAGGCTTTAATATGTATTTGTTTGATATGTGTATCCATTACATATCGATCCTAACACCACACTTATTTGATATAATTTTAATAAACCCAACAACTTATTTATAAAAATTCCTCTTGTGTAAGTAAGATTCAATTTCATATGTATTTGTTCTTTCTTTTATATATAGATATTTAAATAAGGCATATTTATTTTGTGATTTTACTTATGCGATTACGATATAGTACCTATATTTAATATTTTATTTTTTATAATAACCAAATATTCTAACTTAAAAAACTCTACATTTGGATGCGTAATTTTTGTGCAAGTTGTCACTGTTATAAACTTGTTTAGTTAGTTAAATAAAGTGAGTTATTTTAAATTTCCTTAATATATGCTTAATTTATATGGATGAAATAAAGTTGTCTAACTCTATGAAACATTGAATAAAATATGTTATATATGCGTTAAAAATGTATTATTTCTCTTTGTTTCAACAAAAATTAAATTGTTGAGAAACTAATGTGTGCCTCTACAAGCAATTAATACAATACATTATGAGGAGTGTGTTAAAGGTATTTTTTGGTATACTATTTCTAATATATATTTTTATTGATTAAAAAAATAATTAAATAAATTATAAACCCACAATTTTTAAAAAAATATTTTTAATAAATTTTTCATATTGGAAAGACTGCTCTAAAAATGTATTATTACCTGGACAAGGAAGGAGTGAAGTAGTTGGTCTATGGGATGAGAGTTAAGCCAAGCAACTGACTTGAGCTTAAAAAAAATGGTGATTAGAATTAAGTAGGGAAAAATAATAGTTTTGATAGTGTAAAAGTGGTGTAGAGTATGTAATATTGTTGAAATGAGGAAGAGGTTTGAAGAGTTAAAAATGAAGATAATTATTAGGTTAAAATAATGGAACATGATTAAGAAGGTTTTAAAAAATGTTGATTAGTTATGGAAAGGAAAGACTTGGTTGAATGGTGTAATAATTAGTTATATATAATGGTAAAGGAAAATGGAATTGGAAGGAAGGTGCAAAGATATATGGAGGGACTTAAAATGTCAAATGTAGAAGTTAGATGGATGATTAGTAAAGCAGACAGGGATTGTTGCCAAGTACTTTTGAAAACTAGGTAAGTGGGTTGGATACGGTCGGCCATGATTCTAAGTTATAGAGTTGTGAGGGGCCATGTTAGGTGTCTCTTTAAGGTTGTAATGTAATCCTTCTTCTGTTCATGCTCCTAAGTAGCACAGAAACATAATATATATATATATATATATATATATATATATATATATATATATATATATAATGATCATTATCATTATCTATATCTATATCTCTATTGTGGTCCATACATCCTTGACTATGAGTCCTTATGGTGGGCCATAATCTTTGTTACTTGCTTAATCAACCACTTATCATCGTTTCATTGTTTAAGGTAGAGGTCCAGTTTGTGATGTGTTTCTTTTTTTTAACCGGTTCACCTAAAATCAAGCAACAAATTCACTCTTTTTCTTCTTCCAGTTAAGCTGCTCCTTCAAGTGCCTTCTGGACTTTAGCCTTTTTAAATCACTTACTACACAAACTTTCTCTTTCAACGTTCCTGTCAACATGCTCATCTTTCATTATACTTTTTTTTTTCTCATGTATTTATCTATCAAATTAGAAACTCTTTTTCTCCAAATTTGGTGTCTGCCCACTGTTCCAGAACCTTAAATTTTTTTTATAGATTCAACAGTAAAATTAAATCATATGCAGTGATTTAGTATGGATTTGAGCGACAGTGATAGATTTTTACAGAGGTGTCTGTTGGGTGAAAAAGAAGTAGGAAAGAATTTGACACGTAACGGACACTGATAAAAGTTTGGCTTTCACAAATGTGGTGTTGGAGAAAAGAAAGCTGTATCCAACAAGTAACAAATTAAAGCAATATGTCAAAGTGATTCCACTAAATTTCATTAGTGTGTCATTATCATTTAGTTTGCATGAAACCATGTTCCTTCATGTGATGATAATCTCGATTATGTTCCTCTTTCTCAATTTGGGTTATCCTTTTTCTTTTTTCTTCCGTTTCCTGTAAGATTTGGTTTCCTCTCCATCACATTTTCCCTTTTTCGTTTAATCCACACTGCTCTTCCACTCACAATCTTCAACCGTCAAAAACCTATTATATATTAATCTCCATGCTCACCTCCTTATACTATAATATTCAATCTACAAACCATTCTCTGTTTACTTTTCTAATTATCACCAATTCATTTTCAAAAAAAATACATACCAATAAAACTAATATCACTTTTTTTCCTTGGGAGGGATAAATTATCTCCATTAAATAAGAATGATATTTAAGTTTTTAAGTGATTATTTCAAGATTAAATCAAATTTAATCATAGCTGTTTTTATATTGTTTAGAGTCATTTTTTAGATAGATTTCTTCATAAGTTTCATAAACTAAATATTTTTTTATAAGATAAAATTAACTTGTGTAGAAATTAAAAATACGAATTTAGATTAATTATACATGATTTTCTATTGCTTAAATCATGAATAAAATAATTTTTGTCTGCGTTCTCGTATTCTTTTTATCAAGAAATACCTTAAATTTATTTATGTCATCGTGTATATGAATGTTGACGTTACTTTGTTGGTCTCGAGTATATCCCGTAAAAGTTGGAGGCAATTCGTTTCATTTTTAGAGGTTTTTTCATTCTGGAAAATTCATTTTGAAATAAATAATAATAAAGAACTTTTTATAGGATGTGAACGACAAATCCCCAAACAGCAAAGAAAAGCCCATAAAAGTTATAAATTGTGACCCAATGTTCTAAAGGGCTGATACTTCCTGCACTCCACGTTTTTCTTCTTGAACTCCCATAAAAGCTATAATTCCCAAATTAATTATAATTAAAATATAATAAAAGTCTTTACACTTTCTTATTTTTATGTTTTTCAGATTTGATGTTTCCAAATGTCTTCCAAAACATCCAATTTGAAATAATAATAAAAAATCGAAACAGGTGTTCAGAAATGCATTTCTAGAAATATCTTTTGAAATACATGTTCCAAAAATTATTTTGTATTTCAAAACACTTAATCTAGAATAAAATATAAAATAAAAACAAGTGTTTTAGAAGGAATTTCATTATTCAAAAATGTATTCCAAAACACCTTTTCGGAATATTTTTTATAATCCGAATTACATATTTCAAAATACAAAAAAAAAATGAAATAAATGTTCCAAAATATATTTTTCAAATCCAACATTCCAAATTTTATTTTTAATACTCTAAAACAACATTTTCTCAAAATTCCCCTTCTTAGAGATGGGATGGATGGAGGTGCATAGGGGCCACCAGAGAGAAATAGGAAGAAAAGCATCTATACATTTCTAAATTAGGGTTTTTAATATATTTTAATAAAAGGTAAAATTGGATTTTTAGAATTCATAAAAGGGTCCCATAAAAGCCACAATACTATAACTGAATAAGTGATGAAGTTAGACTCAAATTCTTAAACATATTTATATGCTACATTACTGGTTTTTTTCTTTTAAAAAGTTCTTACAGCATCGAGAATATCCTTCAAAACTTTAAAAGAAACTTTTCACAATACTTTTCAACCTTCAAGCTGAAATGTTTCAAGATCTATGTAATTCCAAACTCATAAAAGATTGTCAATAAAAAATCTTAATCGTCTAAACAATAATAAGTTATGTGAACCAATATTGAAAATATATAAGTTAAAATGGTCTGTACTGGGATATCAGTAATGTATAGTTGAATATATATTTCATACACTGGAAAAACTCATCAGACATCCCATTTTACATTTTAGATACTCGTAAATATATAAGAAACATTAAAAAAATTCATAATCGTTCAAAAAGAACAATTGGGCCGCCACCCAAATATAGTTTTAAATGTTTCCCCAGCTAAATATAATGGGATTCTTTTATTGGGCTTTTAGCAATATTAAACAATTGGGTATATATATATATTATAATTTAATCATAACATGATGCTCCCTCCACCATCCCATTTTTTCCTTACACTTCCCTAATATTTTTTAAATTTTAAATTTACTTTTTTTACTTTTTGTTTTTATCAATTTTACTTTTTATTTTTTAAAACTCTAATCTCCTTCTCACTTTTATTTTTCCTTTCATTCTCAGCATCAAACTCCACCCTCCACTGTCACTTTCTTTCTTTTCTTAATTTTTACTTCTGTTAATACAAAATTTGATAGAAAAAAAAAAAAAAATTCTGCATAAACAACATGAATAAGAAGATAAACTAAACTAACTATTTTTTCTTTTATTCACTTTTTATTTTGTACTCAACAAACATACTTCTCTTTCATTGCACCATTGTAAGCACGGATGTAATTTTAAGCATTCAAAACTCATCAGAACTTATAAATGTTTTAAATTTATACCATGCAGAATTTGCTTTTTCTGTCAAATATTTTGTGTTAAGGGAAGTGAAAATTAAGAAAAAGAGAGAAAATAACAGTTGGAGGTGGGGTTTACTGCTAAGAGTAATGCTGTGTTCACATAAGCGGAAATCACTGTTCAAAAGAATTTGCGAGCGATGATTTGCGAGATGTTCGTGTTCGTTTCGAGTGATTAGCGAGGAAGAATTTGAGATGATTTGCGGGATTGATACCCTTTTTATATCTCACTGAAATGCGATGATTTAAGCTGATTTGTTCAGAAATGTATCGTTGCCCTCTGCCTTTTCGTCAAATGCCATCACCTTTTATTTGAAATGGATGTTGTTTGATTCTAGTGCAAGAGATCTTCGTTTTGATGGCTTGAGATCTCGTTTTAATGGCTATCTCACTTGTTTCTTTGGTTTTGCAGGTGAAAGAAGGACCAGTGGGCGTTGTGGAGGGGGTTGGAGTTTTCGAGGAAGAAGAGGTGGAGATAGAGTTCGCAGGCAAGGTTAAGAGGAGTTTGAGTTTTGGAAGAGGATGGGATTGAAGGAGATGGAGGAAGGTGGAGGCAAGCTTTGATATCCGTTCATAACCTTCTCGATCTCCGACAGATCCAAGGCAATTACGTCCGTCAACGGCGGACAAAGAAGAGAACCCTACCTTCTTATTCCATGGTTGATGAAGAAGAAGGGTCTCTGAACATAACCCTACCTTGGCAACGCACGACGCCATTTTATTCACATTTGCAACTTTTTTTTGTTATACTTTGGATTGAATTTGATTAAAAACATTATTTAAATAGTTTAATACCATTTTGTTCATATTATGAAATTATGTATTGTAATCTTCTAATTTTTTTTTATTCTTTTAATTAAATCGGTAGTACAATATTAAAATTAATTTTAGTAATTAATGTTAATTTTTTATAAATATAACATTAAAAAAATATAATTTAATATTACATTAATATCTAGGGGTATTTTGGTAATCTTTAATTTTTATTAATTAAACAAATTTTTTTATCTATCACATCAATCAAATCCTACACTAATTCTCACAAACTTTACCTTCAAATCAACTCTCAATTACCTTCAAATCCACTCAAGTAAACACAAAAAAAATCACCCTCAAATCCACTCAAACCCACTCAATCACTCTCCTCCAAATCATCTCCTCCAATCACTCCCAAGTAAACACACCCTAGATGAGAAAGTGAAAGTAAAAGAGGACTGGAAGATTAGGATTTTAAAAAATAAAAAATAAAATAAAAAGTAAAACAGGTAAATTTAGAATTTAAAAAAATATTAAGAGGTGTAAAGAGAATATGAAGCGATGGAGGGAGCATCACCCATAACTCCTATAATCATTGTAAAAAGAGAACGGCAAGCGGTTATAATATCAAATATTAAAATCTTAAATTTTTAAAAAAAGGTTTTAAAATGTGATACAAGAATAAAGATAATGGACTAAAACGGAAACTAAAAGCCTAATTGGAAGAGTTGAAATTGCCTTTTTCTAATATGAAATTTTTAATGTGTAATTAATTCAAAGACTTGATATTCTTAATTTTTTTCCCTTCTATCTGTCTAAAAAAAAGACTAAACATTAAATGTGTGCATTATTCTGAGCGGCACTGAAAGCAAAGTTGATGTGGACTTAAAAAAAAATAAAGAAAAGAGTGTTTAGTCTAAATTTAAATTTGGCTTATCTCCCTCTCTGTCACGCAAAGATTATTAAAATATATATTTAATTTGTTATATTAAATGCGAGAGTAACCACTTGGTTTGGCTGGAAAGATATGACACGAAACTCTCTTTGTAGATCAATAAAAATGTGGCCACAATATCTCACTGTTCTCGCACACTCCATACACCGTGCTGCCCAATTTTTCATACTAACTATTAATAGATTCCATGGACCATATGACAATAGCTTTAATGCGAAAATCACATGTTCATAAAAAAAAACTAAAAATGAAAATATAAAAACGTCTTTGTCCATACTTTTTTCTATTTATTATTTGTCTTTTTTGAATAAATATGGAGGAATTTTTCTAGACTTTTCTCGATTTAAAAATCCCTCAAATATATAATTCAGCGTCTGTCAGTATTTCCTACTGTATTTGTTCTTTCAGCGTTATTACGATGAAAAAAGAGGTAAATTGTTCTGATCTTTGCATATTTTTTTTTCTAAAAGAGTGATACAATAATATCAATTACTAGTCAATCTATAAACTTTCCAAATTTATATATTATTCAACATCTTTTTCTGTTGCATGTAGAATTTTCAATTTATATTTAAATTCATAACACTTTTATTTAATGGCAAGAAGATGATAATAATAATAATAATATATGAAGAGTAAATATTGATTTAAGTTAAGGTTTATAAAAATAAAAATCGAGCATTGTAATTGAATGGATGAAGAGTAAACAACTTTACCTGAAATGAATGCATGGGTAAGCAATAAAAAATTATAAAAATAAATTCCAAACATGTAACTTATTCAAAGTTAGACATGGTTCAATTGTCTTCAATTTATAAAGAAAATATAAAAAGTATTAAGCAACAAAAAAACATACCTAAAATGATAAGAAAGAAACAAAACACACACACATAGAAATAACGAATGACGTACAAAACTCATTATCAATAGCGGAACAAACTAATTTCTTAATTTATATTATACATATTATTTTGCTGTATTCAATAATTTAACTGAATTTTGGAAACGAGATAAAAGTTAATTTAAATATATTTTCTTCTTTTAATCCTCGGATATATTTTTTAAAGGTAAAATTATATATACGTTTTCTTAAAAAAAATTCTAACATAATTCAGAAATAATATTTTAAATACCATAAGACTCTATCTATATTAATACAAAGCACTTCATCTTCATGAATTAACATTTGTCTTTGGTTTAGGTACCTTGTCTTCCTTTATGTTTTATTTATTTGTTCTTCCAAAATATTCATCTTTTATCTTTATTTCATAACTATCATGAATATATGTCGTTACACGACTTCAATGTGTTCATAGCATATTTTTTTTTTTATCTAATTATACATTTGTATTATAAGATACTTTAATTTATATTATATATATATACGTGGCACGTCCAATATTTTAATATATTTTATTGATAATTTTATGATGATTAATTTATAATTTTTTATAATGATAATATGTAATATTTTACAACCATATATTTATTGTGTATCTTATTATTTTAAATAAATATATCGATGTATCATATATTCGTGTTGTTATCATAATGTTTACAATATTTAAAAATTTAACTTTTACAAGCTTAAATCATCATTACAATATTTGAAAGTTTAACTTTTACAAACTTAAATTATTATTTTCCTTCAATAATATAAGATTTTTCTCTTAGGTTCTCTTTATTTTCTAAATTGTTTTCATTTCAGTCCTTGTAGTTTTATATTTTACTTTCATATCTACAATTTGCTATTAAATTTATCAAAAAAACACTAATCATATAATAAAACAAATATATATATATATATATATAATGAAAAAGGATTAAAAACAAAAACCAAATCACTTCACTAAAAAGTTGTACTTTTTTTTAATCTTTTTATATTGGTTCTTTCTCTGTTTTTGTTTTTTTTTTTTAATTTTTTCGATTTAAAATAAATTTAAAATTTAATACAATTTCATGTAAATAAAATTTACATTTATTTATATATTGTAATTTTAAAATATATAAATAAATACAGACGTTACATACAAAAAAATAATTTTATGGAATTGACTACAGTTTAAACGCCAGTTATCATCTTTAACTGTTGAAAGTGAAGGAGAGAATACACCAACCTAAGAGCATCTGGCAACAAATTGGACGAGATTTTCTTCACAAAGTTTGGTCATATATATATATATATATATATATATATATATATATATATATATATATATATATATATATATATATATATTTTTTTTTTTTTTTTTTTTTTTTTTCTTCATGCTGAAAACTTTCCAGAACAGAAAAAAGCGATTGAAAGATACTAACAATAACATTAACAGTGATCACGTGCTCTTCAAACGCAGGAACCATTTTGGAGAATACATCCTGAACACTCTGTAGGCTGAGATAGTGGATATGAGAGCCATTAAGATGGACGCTACATAGCCACAAAGGAACGCTCCTCCTATCTGGATGCAGAATCTCGTGAATTTGTCACATACCTTTAACCACTGAAACGCTTCTGATCCTTTCACTGCTATCATCGATGCTCCAACTGATGCAGTGTTTGTCCCAAATGTAATGTACGCCGCAATCTGTTCACAAATTTTAACACACACTCATATTTCTCCAATCACTACAGATTCAGTTTCGCAGATAACTGGCTTACCTGATCCAAGAATAAAGAAATCCAAGCCACGCACATATCAGACCCTTTCAAGTTTCCTCTGGAGCAAGTTGAGTGTTTGCATAACTGAAGCAGGTTATAACCTGCAGCTGCAGACGTAACATACACCAACATCCTATAGAAACATAAAATTCCTGGGTCTGATTTAGAGAATATCAAGCCACAGCAATGGGAGAGAATACACATAAAAGAAGAGGAAAAGGAGGGTCTTACTTGAGAGCATCCAAATCATTGTAGGTAGCCTTCTTCTTAATACCCAAGAACACAACCTTGGTTTGAGTATCAAAAGCAACCAAGCACGTAGTTAATACCAAAAACAGTATTACCGATAACCTTAGACACACTTCCCCTCTCGCCATTCCCAACTTCATTTTTTGGATCAGACGAATCGATTCTGTCCTTTGCTCTTAATTTTAGCTTCACTTTCAGCTTATTTATGGAATTCTAGTTTACATGTTGACCTCATCACAATTCTGGCTCAGAACTATACACGAGTGTGGGGTGTATCGACCCCATCAACGATTACCTAACTTTTATTATTACCCATCTTATCCCAACTAGATTAGTAGGTGGGTTGCTATCTTTTTGTGCACTTATTGTGACCCAAATAAGTGCTTTTTTAAAACTACTGATCACACTCACATTGCAGTTCTATGGTTTTAAGGTATTCTATGTGCCCATGGAAAAATTAAAGCGACGGAGACTCTAGCGTCCGAGGTTTTCTTACCACCCAAGGTTAATCACAACCTTTTTTTTTTTTCTTTGGAGAAAAATAGTAACTGGAAAGAGATGTTTAATTTGCCATGAACTAGTTTTAAACATGCACAGGGTTGATTATGTATGGAGGAAACTATACAAATGAAGTATTTATTTGGCTATCCAACCAATTTTCACTGATTTCATATTATAAACATTTTGTTGTCTCATTAAAATCTCTTATTTATGGAAGCTGAAATGAAAGTGACCTAAGGTTGCCACTTGGGTGAATTAATGTGAAACAGACGCGGGACACGTGTAACTAATTAAAGTGGCTATAACCTAGCTCCCTGTTTTTCTTACCTTTTTCCTTTCCTAAAACTTGCTTTTGAGTTGGATTAATTTTTTTTCTTTCACATATTAAAAATAAATAAATTATAAAATTGTGAAGAAATTGTAGGATCTTCAACTGAATTAACAAGACGTTGTTCCTTTAATTCAGAAGTACGATTCATGAAAAAGTGCAGTCAAATGCCAATATCTCTGATAATGGGTGTGTAATTTTTTTTTTCTTTCTTTAAACAATATTATAGAAATTTTTATTCGAGAGCGCTTTCAAGAAGACCACGTTATTCAATGAGTTTCTCAATATTACAACAACTTCAATTAAATTCTGTTTTTCTCAAAGGTTGTCATTTAAGTGTAATTTACTTTTCTAGGTTTCTTACGTGTTACAGAAAAACTACACGAAAATATACAAGATTGATGATATGTAGGATAAGCTGTCGTAAGAATTTTGACTCTGTCCTTCTATACAAAATATTATTTTCACGTATCGAATAATATTTAATATCACTTTGGTCACATATTTATCAAAAATATTAATTAAAAGATTATTCTAAATTGGTCATCTTAACAAAAACCAAACATTTAAATATTATTTTTATAAATAAAACTATTATGATTAAAAATTATAAATCATAAAAAATAATTACTCATATCAGTAATTTTAATTTATATATATTACTTTATTTTCCAAATACCAATTACAATTTTATAATTAATATATATGTAAGAAAAATAAGTTATCGTTTAAGTAACAACTTAAAAAATAAAAAACTCAAGGTGTCATGTTGGACTTCATTGTTAAAAAATCACGCCGACGTCTTTATAATATATCCTAATCAAGATTTAGTCAAAATCATAATATTAAAAAAATACTTATTTTATTTGTGTTGTAGTTATGAATTAATGATAGTTTAATAATTTATTATATTTAGTTATATATATATATATATATATATATATATATATATATGATTAATTGATTTGCTATAATTATTCATATAGTTGATTATTTTTTACAAGATTTAATATTTAGATTAGTTAATTATTTGATTTGTATCTTTAAGTTGTATTTTCTACCTATAAATATATATTTTTCTATTAGTAATAAAACACACAAAAATTAATCTACATTTTTTATTATGTTTTCTTTTTTCTCTTTTTTTTTATCATCAATTTTATTTTATAATACCTTGTAACACAATACTCTAATCAACTGAGGTAGTGAGAATATTTTGTCTTTAAGAATATATGATTTAAGCAAAGTGAAGATTTACAAATGGGTTGATAATTGTGAAAGCTTGTTAGTGGTAGAATATTGTGCACGTATCGTGAGTTGGATTATTTATTTTCAATGTTTGAAAACTAAATTATATTAAAGTTTAAAATAAAAATAAATTACAATTTTGCAGTTAAGAATTAAAAACATATTCAATCTTTAAAAAAAAAGTAAAGTTTTAACACTTTCAAAAATTATTTTAATAACCGATTGAAATTTCAACATCTCTATGGATTTATATAGAATATTAAATTTTTAATCCACATTAAACAGGAATTTCTAAAGAAAAGAGACACTTTTAGAAAAAAAAAATACACTATTAATAAAATTGGATAAAAATTGTTTTAAATTAAATCAATGTAATTTTAAATAAAATATTCAGGCCCAGTACACTTAAGCTCTCTCGATATAAACTGGCCCAATTGAAAGTATGAAATTCTCGGAATCATTTATTACGATCTCTTTAAGTTTATTTAAATTTTATTAGTCAGTTATTTTACGTAATATCCAATTCCAGATATTTTATTGTAAACTAATTTCTTCCTATATATATATATATATATATATATATATATATATCTAAAAAAAATTCTTTAATATAAGTTAATATAATGACTTATCTGAAATAGTATTGTTTAAATAACAACAAATTCTAAACTCGATTCTAAAATACATTCCACTTTATTTTACAATTGGAAAATCATTGGCTTAATGATTTAATTTATTTAAATGAAAAAATTAACTATAGTCATGTATTTAATAGTTCTATGTTAATATAGTGTATTAGGATACAACTAGAATTTTTTTATAAGATAAAATTGAATTTTAAATATGAAATGAATTTATATATTTTGAAAACAAAAGAGAGAGAGAGAGAGAGAGGAGTATATTTATAAAAGCATTTTCTTTCTCATTCTATGTATTTATTTCACACAAATAATAATTAATGTAGTATAACCACGTACATGAAAATATAAATGTCATATTATTTTGAGTTATTTTTCTTTTTCTTCTTTAAATTTTATCATATATGTGATCTTGATCGCTTTCAGTTTTTTAAACTTTTCTTATTTAACTGTCATTGATCAATGGTTAAAAAATTAAGTTTCTTATTTCAAATTCCTTCCGGTCGACAAGAATTTAATGAAAGTATAACATGATAACTGATAAGTACTATTCTAAGGTTAAAATTTTAAACTTTACTAACTATTGTAACCTACATCGTTAGAACAAAACGGAAAAACTAACTTTATTAGATAAATAATAAATCAGTATTATATTTTGATGGATGGGGATTAACATATAGGTTAAAATTCTTTTTTGTCCCTTTCGATTTATTCAATTAGATTGCAATTTTTGTTAAAACATTTAATTACTTAAGTCTTTATATATTTATATGGTGTTTTATATAAGTCACGTATTAGTGTGTGATTTTTTTACTCTCATAATTTACATTCATTTAGACAACAAAGTTCATAAAAACACACATAAAAAATTGTATTTTTATCAAACATTTGATATACAATAAAATTTTAACATAAATTATTTACAATTGTCAAAAATAAATTTCATTACTTATTTCTTATGCATCCATAAACATTTCAATTTTAATTTCATGTTAAAATCAACTTACAAATATACTCAAATCTTATTCCTAGAGACTTTAGACCTATGATAACTCATCAAGTTCAATCTCTTGATCATAAAAAAATGAAATCATGTCTTAAGTTGAAGAATATTCAAATTACTAATGAAGAAAGTTCAATCACTATATACAATTTCCGATACTTAATTTCAATTATACATTCAAGAGACATTTTTCAACACCTTAAAAATCACAATCAAGCCATAGGTGTTCAAGACACAACAAACACTAAGCATACAAATCAAATACTAACATTGAATTGGAAAAACATATGTATTAACCTCACAAAATATCCAATAAATTAGTTTATTAGATCTATCATCAACAAATAAGTTTAACTCTCTATGATGAAAAACCTAAAATCTACAAAATTGAAAAATAAAGAAAAAATTGAAACCATAAATCAGAATAAGATCTCTCCTAAAATTTTTAGTAGTTGTTCCATTCTCTAATAAAACCTCCCGTATATCTACCTGCATTTTGGTGACTCATATTCGTTCTTAATCCAAAATCATTTGTTTAAATTTAATTATGTTTTCAGTTTAATTATTTTTTAATTAAAATATTACCTACAAAATAAATAAAAATGATTTACAATTAAATAATAATTTCTTTTATTATTATAAAAAAGTATCATGTGTTTTCACTAGCATTTATATAAAAACAAAATAATCAATTTTCATTTAAACAAGTAAAACCTTAACGGATAGGTTAAGTCACTCAGTACAAAATCCCTTCAATGAAAAAATTAATAAATTTTAGTTTTAATTTTCTTGTTAAAAATATAAGTCAAATTGACATATTAATATTCTTTTATATTCGATATAAACTTCTTATATATTATTCAAAAATTTCAATTGAAATATAATATACCCAGTTCATTTAAGACATTATCTGTGTTTTAGATGCTAAGAATCTATATATTTAAACTTTATTTTAACTTTGAGTATCATAACATTACGATATACTTTTTAAAAAATATTTTGTATATATTTAATCATTAAAATAATTTTATTAATTAATACTAGTTCAATTTTAGTAGAATCATTAAACATTAAATTGGTATTAACCTATTTAATATTTGGTTTAGTTTTAAAAACATTGGTTATAAATAAAAACTAATTAAAATCAAACCGCAGAGCACTCTGAGTGAGGTCTTCATCCCTTACCAATATAAATAGAAACCATAATCAATAAAAAAAACCATACCCAATTCATTTGGACTATATTATGAAAACTAAAGTTGTAAAAAGAGAAAAAAATAAAAAATAACAAAACATATCAGACTTCGTATGAAAATAACCTTTCATCCTAAACAAATTCACTCACTAACATTTAGATATATAACATTTGTAATATATATAAAGTGAATTTGATGAATTTAAAAAAAAAATGAGAAAATTTATGAGTTCAACTCTTTCACTAATAAAATATTAACAATTAATATTTATTGGTAAAAATAATTCTAAATAAATTCACTTAATTCTAAATATTATAACTATAACTCTATTATTAGAACCAAAGCTGTAAATAAGCAAATTCTCTAGTTTTTAAATATTATAACTATATCTATATTATCAGAACTAAAGTAGTAAAAAAAAATAATTCAAGAATAGCCAGACTAATAAACCAAAACATATAAAATAACACCTTTTTATCGTAAGCAGTTTCACTGAATTCTTAACATTGTTACTGGAAAACCTAAACACAGGATCATGATCGGAGAGTTATATGTATATATCAAAAACTTTTATTAAAAAAGCGAGAATAATCATAAAAAAATGTTTATACTAATTCACTTTTATAACTTGTTCTATAACTTAGAAGAAAGTACATCCAATCCTTTTAATTGAATAATATTCATCAACAAAAATAAACATTAAGCAGCTTTTTTAGTCAATTTATTACTTATCTAGAAGAGATCAATTACCTACAGAGTAATCTTAACACAGGATTACTAGTTCTTAAAGCGTTTACTAATGGAAATTGAAGATACACAAATTTTCTGGAATTTTTTCCGGATTCATGAAGGGTATCTATATTTTATTTCTTTACGCAACAGATTTTCTTTCACATATAAGCTTTCTTGAAGTAGGAAAAAAGTTTCAAAAGGTAACGTCTAACATATTGTCCCATTTTTAGACACTCTAGTTTTGGTGGAAGTAGTATAAGGTTGTTATCTATACAAAAACTGTTATCAATGTTCAACTTTTAAATCATTACAGTTTGTATTTATAATTTTATTTGATAAGTATAATTTAAAAGTAGTCTTCTGAGGAACTTTTGGAATCTAATTAAGCTCTGAAAGAGAATTCATGTGTTTATAACAAAAAGCACAAGTGTTTATAATTCATGCCTCATGATTCCCTAACACTGAAAGTAAGAGGAGTGTTGGTTGAGGTGGTCTAAGTTTTGATCCAGCAGAGAGGTTAGTCCTTGTAATGTAGCCAACCACAGTTTAAAACTCCCAGAAAAAGACGTGTCCATGTTTGCTGCTATAATGTCCCAAAATGCTTTTATTGCTAAAAATAAATACCCACTTTATTTATTTTCTATTTTAATAAAAATGATTACATAACACGTCCTCTGAGTTCAAATTAATTGCAGAAAGAATGACAGACACACATACATATACAAGAGCAGTGATTGTATTCTTATGATGACTTGGTTCGAACTGTGCATTCCAGAGGGAGACCCTGAGGGAATCGTTTTATGTCTGTGCAGTAATTGTAAATCATGTAATTCTTCTGCACCCATTTTAGCATCTTCTGGTTTGTGGCATCAAGCTGTTGAGATAGCCAAGTTTTATCAGAAAACCCCGAGTTGCATGAAGAAGCTCCATTGGACCAAACGCATCCATTCACTCTCAAGTTCCTGAATGATGCAGTGAATGGGGCTTGGCTCCAATCGGTTTTCACAAGCCCTCCTCTTGTTGCCCAATCATCAGCGTTCCATAAGCTTGAATATAACCTCATAGGTTGCTTCTTTGGGTATTCAACACCCGCACCCTCCAAGTTCTTGAACTCCCTAATTGGTCTACCATCTACATAGAATCTGAAAACAAAAACAATCCATGAATTCAGTTGAATATATAATCTTCCAATTTCCATGCAAGGCTGTATTAATTCAAGCATGCATGTTTTTTTAGATTTTATGAACTTACACAACGTGTGCAGGATTCCAGAGAAAGGAATACGTGTGAAAATCTGCAGTTGGGTCAAACCAGAGATAGAATTGCTGCTCTCTGTTACCCTTGCCTTGTGTGAAAACATTAGTATGAACAATGTAAGGGTCACCGCTCAGATTTCCCAGGAACTCAAAATCTATCTCATCCCAAGATGACCCTTCTGAACGCAACTGCAACATGCAGAAATTATATACATCAGAAGAAGTTAGAACTAGCTACATGAAAACTCGAGAGGAAAATATTTGAGCGCGCATGTTGTGAATTATTTTGGAGATGTAGTTATTGAATCAGATAAATAAGATTTATTAACGGAACTCACGTAATAAGCAGTGACTGTGCCAGCGGAATTTCCAGGGACAAGTTTGATTTGCATGTCAATCTTTCCATAGAGATACCGGTTCTTGGACTGAAAGCCAGAGCCAGAGGCACTGTCAAGGGACAGAGTAAGAAGCTGACCATTGTTCAGAATCTTACCTCTGCCATTTCCCCAAGTGATATCAACATCTTGGTACAGGTTGGCAGCATAGGCAACCATGGAAGGCACAGAAATAAGGAAGGCCAGGACAAACCCAACCATTGTCTTGACGTGAGAGAAAACAACCATTGCAGAGCTTATGATTAATGTAATAGTATGTAAGACACAAGCGGTTCCCTCCTCCAATTTATACAAGTGTATGGGGATGTGTTTGAATAATGAAAGTTGGTTGGTGGGATGATGTGGGAATTCAACAGCTGTAGAGCAGTAAGTTTCATTAGCACAATGATCATAGTTTGTAGTGGTCCATTACGTGGTGCTTCTTTTATTTTACACATTCGGCGCAGAGGCTATGAGTTCATAGGTTTTTTCCACCAAACCAAACCTGGGTTCATGTTGTTTATTCTAAGGATTTAGTATTATCCAAGTTGAGAATTTTATAATGTAGTTTCTGGTACTTTCCACGTAACCTTTATGCTTGCCTAGTCAGCGGCGGGAGGGATTGGTTCATATTTCATTCTCTTACATGCACATATATAACTGGTAGAAAATGTACTGTTCGATTTCTATCTATCTAGTAACTTCTCACATTCTCACACTATATGCTACAAAATATATACAATTCCACATCTGTAGGCGTGGTTATGTTAATGTGATGGAACTCACTCGAAACTTCGCTCTTTCTTATGTACACTGAGAAAAGTTATGATGAGGTCCAAATTGATAAAACGAAAGGAATTTAATGGTTATTATCAACCAGTTTTTCTTTTCTTTTTGTCAAACACTACTGCAAAATAATGTTTTTCTTTAAAGCGTAAACAACACGGGTTGTGTATGTATACTTTCGTCCATTCCTGTACTGGGTAGCATAATACCCTATTATTCCATAGCTCAGTAAAAAATTGGTATCGTTTTACCAGAGGATTTTCTTGATATTGGAGAAGTGGTTTAATTTCATTCTCAAATAAAATTTATGAAAGTCTTATCAAACATTGATTGAATATTAATGTTCTTTAAACTTTCATCAAAATATAAATTATTATAACAGACAAAATGGTTAAAGGATGTTCAACGTGTTAACATTTTCTTTTTACAAATTAATATGTAAATAAAGGTAATCTATTTAAAATTTATTTCTTAAAATGAAATTAAATTATTTAGAGCATATAGTTATGTTTTGGGTTTACCATTCTATCAATTATTCAATTATCCAAAAATATTTATTTTACACTAAAAATATACATGTATATATGACTAGAGGATTTGAAATCTTGTGCTAATTTGTTGTATACAAATAAATACAAACCTCATTTATGATTTATCTAGACTTGAAAAATTATATTACAAGTTGTTTAAATAAAGCATTGACTCAGCTTGTGTTTGGATTTAAGGGGAAAGAGATGTGAAAGTGAAAAAAAATAGTGAAAATGAAAAAAAAAAATAGGAAGAAAGTTTACTGATGTGATTTGTTTGATAGATTTTAAAAATTAATTTAAAATAAAATATTATTACTATAAATTATGTTAAAATGAAATGTGAATTATTATTTATAAAATAAAAAGATTAATTGATAAAATCATATTAAATAAAATGAGATTATATTATTATTATTATTGTAAAAATTAAGAAAATCGTATTTTAGAATTGATGGTGTATTTAGAATGGTAAGACTTGATTATTTTAATATTAAAAGTTTAAAGTATAAATAGAGTTTTTATAAATGAGTTTTATTATTTAAAAACATATTTACTCTTTCAAAATCTTTCTCCCATAGATCTTTTCTTTCTATTTAAGTTTTTTCACCTTCCATTCATTTGTTTGAAAATCGAAAATCACTTGAGTGATCCTTGTAGTAAATTCTTCATTTTTGTTTGTTTAGTTTTTCTAATAGAGTAAGTTGATTTTCTACTCCTTTTCTTGATTCGTATGTTTTTTCAGTGCATGTGAATCATTTTGATTTGCAATTAATGTTTGAGTCTTCTACGAGTCTCTATTAATTAGTGATTCTAATGGTGTGTCTTGTCGTTTTTTATTTTTTTCTTGGTATAAATAAGGTCTTGTGAACTTGAACGAATTTAAGACTTCTTAAATAAATTGTATTTTTTTAGGTAAGGGAAACTAATTGCACAATCTTTATGTGATTGATATCTTGTAATTACTAATTTTATGCTTGTATGTAGTTTTTCCTGTATGATTTAATTGTGTGATTGAGCATGAGGTATTGAATTGAAAATAGGTTTTTAAATTGGCTTACTTGAATTGTATGATGAAATTGGAAATGTTATCTTATTGATATTGCAAATGATATTGTTTGAATTCCTGAAAATAATGTAATTTGAAAGCAGGACTATAATGACATAAATTTGTAAAATTATGTTTTGCATGAATAGTTTCCATTCTCAACTATATTATATCATGCAAGGCAAAAATAGACTAAGCCTTAAAGGCTTATCACTATGAAAATTTATGAATACTTTCTTAACAAAATTTTACCAAATATTAGAACATCAATTTAACATGATTTCGGTCCAACATTGATTTTAATTTTCAATTTTCAACTAATTATATATATCTAATAATATAGAACTACATATAATTTTTCTATGTTTGGGATAAATCATTGATAATTGTAAGTGAAAAACAAAGATGAATCACCACATATTTTTTAATTTTTGAAGTTTGAGATGGTTATAATATACACATGTCTATCATTTTTTTTTTAGTCAAGTTTATGTTTTTTGTCACTTTTTGACTTACATCCACATGAAAATAAAATGGTTATTCCATCTACTCTATGGCTATAACACACACACACACATATATATATATATATATATATATATATATTGATAAATTTAATATTAATTTTATAAATATTATACCAGTTTTTCACTAAAAAAAATCACATATTACTAACAAATTATGTTTATTGATAATAACAAAATTTTGTCAATAATTCATTTTTATCGATGACTAAATATCCATTAGTAAAATACTCGGCAATAAACATAATTTATTTGTAATTACTAAAAAATATAAATTTATATGTAAATATATGTCAATAATTACTGACGAATTTTGACTATTATTAAAATCTATTAATTGAATATTCTTTTTTCTCCTCCTATTCTTTTTCTTTTTTTTTTCTCCTCATCTTCTCCTTGTCCCACTTCCATCGTCGGTGTGTTTGTTGTTGTTGTCCTCAACTCTTCCTACTTTTTCTTTTTCTCCTTCTCTTTGTCCTCATCCTTTTATCTTCCTTCTCCTCCTCTTTTTCATCTAACTTTGTCATCACTATCGTTTAGCAACTATCATAGCATTGTCACCACGATCATTATGTCTCTTCCTCCTCCTATTTTTCATATTTCATTTCTCTTCCTTTTTTTTGTTCTTCTTTCCTCTCCTCACCCATATTTCTTAAAAAAATTTAATCAGACTTAACAAAAAATTTACTACTTATTTTAGTGACCGAAAAATTTGTTCTCACTTGAATTTCTAAGAAAGTATTTGTTAATAATACGAAATCTAATTTACCAATAAATCTAATTGATAAAATTTACTAATAGATTAATTATCAACAAAAATATTCATTAATAATCAAAATTCTAAAATTATTTTTGGTAAATACTATCAATAAATTTAGATTTTTCAAAAAAATCTATTTGCATTGATAAAAATTAGTTAATAGTTACAAAAGATTTTGTAATCTTAATTTATAAAAAAGCTCTATTTTTGTTTTAATTTTTTTATAAAAAAAACAAAGAGATTACATCTTAAATAACAAGTACCTAACAAATATCAAGATATGATATATGCTAATAAGTAAAAGAAAAGATAGCAATAGTTATTTTCTTAAAATTAGAAATATACAATTGTGGAAACTACTATTTTTTATATTTCTGGAAATAATTATGATATTTAAGTATGTTATCAAAATGCTTGATTCCCAACTACATATAAATAAGATTTTATTGATAGAAACAAAACATCTTTCACTTTTAAAGATCACTTAGCTTTAAATTATATTCCAATAGAAACACTTTTAATGTTTGTACATATCACGTGAATCTTTTTTTTTTTTCTATATCAATTAAACACGTATTGGACAATATGACCCTAAATTAAAAACTGGTAAGTGGGAAACATCGATAACAAGACCAGTCTTATGTTATTGTTAACTTTACGAGAAATTAAATTATAATTCACAAAATTGTTAATTTTTTAGGGGAATTAAATTAGATTTAATTTAATTTATAATTCACATTAAATTAAAAGTATGTTTAATAATTATAATTTTAAACAAGTTTTGATAGTTTCAAATGCAAAAATCTAACCATTTACAAGGGTTAACCGTGTGAGTTGGTAGAATACCCATTTCAGTGTCTAAAATTTAAATGATCTTCATCGGCCATCTGTATCCAGCTCTTCTAATGATGTCAAGAACCCCACATTAATTTGGAAACTACCTTTCATCTCTTTCTCTAGAATATTCTTATGCTTACCAACAGAACTGTTCAAAAATATATCTATTCATAATAAATTAAATTAAATTAAATAGTACAAAAAAAAATTGTTCATAGAATTATTTGAATTAAACTAGATAATGTAATTTATGGAATTAAAAATATATTATTAATTGATAATAACTTATATTAAAATAATTTAAATTTAATTAATTTCATATGTATTTTCGGCCTAGTTTCAATCTATCTGCACATCATGCTGGGTGTTTGGGATTGCGATATCGCTGTTTGAATTCTCCATAGCTGTCAAAATAAAATTATGCTCACTGTTTTGGGAATGGAGTTTGTCAAAATAGATTTGGTAAAAAAGAATTTTAAAATAGATCAAGTTGAGCTAAGGAAAATTATAATTTAAACTGAATAAAGTATTTTTATTTAATTTATTTCACCCGCAAGTTAAATTTGATTTAAGCAGGACTGATTCATACATTTATGAACCAATTTATTTTTAAAATAATAATTCTATTCTAAAAATATTAAAATTGAAGTAGTATTTTTAAATACATACATGCATTACAATTTATTTATATCGATTTATTATACCTAAATTTCAAATTTAATAATATAACTTAAATTTTAAAAATGTATGTTTTTTATTTTTATTTATTTATTTTTTCTTTTAAATCTTAATTTTAAAGTTAGTTGAAGTGACCTCACCATTAGACTAAAAGAATGAGTTCAACAAACCCTGTATAAAATAGTTAGGTAAGTTGGTCTGGAGACTGGGTTGGTTTTACCAGCTCTGTTTCTATTCAAGAAAAAATAAAATAGAATATGGAAATATATTTTTTTCTTAAAACCAAATAATTCATAAACCACTAACATAGGGGTACTTTTTATTTATTTATAATGGAGTGTAAGGTTAAAAATAATGAGGAAAGGTAATATAAATATATGTCATTTTTATTAGTAAAATTCATCACTTAATTTTTTTTTTGGTAATTATATTAAATAATAGAAACCATGTACTGTGTATGGCGGTATCTCGTAATATACATTTCATTTCATGCAGAAACGCGTGAAATGATTAGTGTGGGCGTCCATTTACAACAACAAACAACTCTCCTTATTACTTTTTCATTCTTCACCAGCTGTCTACAACTAATTCAAAATTCACAACCTACCTTTTTCTTACTTTCCTCTTATCTACCAATCTCTCTTTTCTTTCTCCTATAAATACCATTCTTTGCAGTATCAACCAACATTGTCACAAATAACCAAAAACAGTTTCACTCACTTTCATACAAAACAATTCTGCATGGCATTTTCAAGAGTTTTACTGTTAACATGCATTGTTGGGTATTTTCTGATTGCCTCTGCATCCAATTTCTATCAAGATTTTGATATAACCTGGGGAGATGGTCGTGCCAAGATACTAAACAATGGCGACCTTCTCACTTTGTCTCTTGACAAAGCCTCTGGCTCGGGCTTTCAGTCAAAGAATGAATACCTTTTTGGAAAAATTGACATGCAACTCAAACTAGTCCCCGGCAACTCTGCTGGCACCGTCACTGCCTACTATGTAAGCCTACAATTTATCATTCATATTCTTTCTAAGTTTTATACTTTTAGAAATGCTAATGGGAAATACTTGTGGTGCTTAATTTCAGCTGTCTTCAAAAGGAGCAACGTGGGATGAGATTGACTTTGAATTCTTGGGGAATTTGAGCGGTGACCCTTACATTCTCCACACCAACGTGTTTAGCCAAGGCAAGGGTAATAGGGAGCAACAATTCTACCTCTGGTTTGACCCAACTGCAGATTTTCACACCTATTCCATCCTCTGGAACCCTCAACGTATTGTGTAAGTTTTTTTCTAGATGGGTTGACCCAACTACATCTTTTGTTCTGTTTTGCTTTGGTTTCAAACTTGTGATAAAAGCAACGCGTTGAGTCTGTTTGTCAATTTTGTTCGATTTCAGATTCTCTGTGGATGGAACTCCAATAAGGGAGTTCAAAAACATGGAGTCAAAGGGTGTTCCATTCCCCAAAAACCAAGCAATGAGGATATACTCAAGCCTTTGGAATGCAGATGATTGGGCCACAAGAGGAGGGCTTGTTAAAACCGATTGGAGTAAAGCTCCATTCACGGCTTCATACAGAAACTTCAATGCCAATGCTTGCACTGTGTCCTCTGGAACTTCTTCTTGTTCAAACTCTGTCTCTTCTCCCAATGCTTGGCTCTCGGAAGAATTGGACTCCACTAACCAGGAGAGGCTGAAGTGGGTACAGAAGAATTACATGATCTACAACTATTGCACCGACGCCAAAAGATTTCCACAGGGCCTTCCTACAGAGTGCAACACTGCCTAATTTTTGTCATCAATCCTTTCCATGCTCCATTTTCTTTTTTTATTTCTTCTGTTGTACTTTCCATTATCATAAATTCTTTGATTCATTGTAAAACATTGTTATCTTCCTAAGTTTTCTTAAATATTTGCATAAAAAGCTTGCCATCTAAATCGTCTATTTACAAACATTAGATCTTTATAGAAGTCATGTTAAAATATAATTAATTACTATAAAATGTTCAATAGTGAGAATTAACCATCTTAACACAGGTTAATGTATAATTTGCAAACATTACCTTATTAAAACATAATATGTTATACATTATCTCTTTAGATTTTAAGTTTTTTGAGATAATATGAGTAGATTAATTTTACATTATTTAGACTTTTATACAATGTGACTATTCAAATACCAAAACAAGTTTTCGATCAAGAGCTATTACAAACGGTGTTAATGTTTTCATTATTGAAATAATATTGTTAAGATTAATATTTAAGATATTTATAAAAATGTTGTTAAACATTGATTGAATAATATTCTTTGACCTTGCATCGATATATATATTATTATAAAAGAAAAAAAATGGTTTAGAGGGAGTTAGTGTTGACATATTCTTTTTCCAAATTAAAATGCACGGGAACCTATATTAAGTAGACATAAAGTCAATTTTTCTATAAATTGACATCGAAAATGGATATAAAGTTTTACCTTATGTATATTTCCATTATGTAAAATTGAATTAAGTTTTAAATTTATCCGAAGATTATAAAAAAAATGTCTTATGATACATTTGAGATATATATTTTTTTTTTATGTAATAAAATGTGTTAAATATTTCATATTAATTAAATATAATATTAATTTATAGTATATAAATAAATAAAAAATTCATTTTAAAAATCAATTTTATAAAATTAATTTAAAATTAAATCTATTTTATAAAATTATATTCCGAAGAGTTGTTCAAATAAAAGACATTTTCTATCTGTCAAAAGCTTATTACTAGGAAAATTTCTGAATAGTTTCCAAACAAAAATATGGGTGTATGTATTATTACAATCCTTTATTTATGATAACGGATAATAATAATAATATAATAATAATGATGAAATAATACGCGAGAATCAACGCAAAATCTAAAATTTAAAGTATTGATTACTTTTATCTGTGATTGCTAATAATTTTTAACACACGAGAATCAATGCAAAATCTAAAATTTAAAGTAAAACTAATTAATTGTGGTAGTTAAAAATTATCACGAGGTTAAAAGATAATTTACTTTAAATACTTTCTCCTATAGGTGTCAAAATGGGTCATAACCTGCGGACTAACCTGGTCCATCATGAATTTGGGTTGGGTTGGGTTTGAAAAAATTATACTTTTTTTATGCGGGTCAGATTTCAATCCGGCTCATTTAAACTCGACTCATGCAGGTTAAACCCATGGTGGATCGGGTTGAACCCATGGTAGATCGGGTTGGCCCACTAACCTACCTAATTTTATTTTATTAAAATTTAATTTAAATTTTATAAAAAGATATTTAAATTTTTTTTATTGAAAAAATTATTTAAGTTTTCTATTTTCAAAATTAATTAAACATTCGAAGTGAAATTTGTTTAGATTTGAATTATAGAAAGTTTGTAATTTTTTTATTTAAAACAAATTGTAATTAAGTGAGCCAGTGAACCAATCCGTTTATTCACCAACCTATGATGGGTGAAGGTTCAAATTTTTCTGATTTGCTAATAAATGAACTGGATTGGATTGACTCACTAAGTGACCAACCCGTGGTGGGTCGGGCTAGATTACTCGTTTTGACAGCTCTACTTTGTCATATTTAACAATGAAATATTTAATACTTTTTATAACTCAAAAAGTTTTTTTTTGGCTCTCAATATTTAAAAGGTTTATTTGATGTTATTTAATATTTTAATTTTTTTTCTTACTGAGTTCCTATTTTATTTAAGAAGAGTCAATATAGTCCATGGTGTTAAATTAGTATTGACACACATGTTTAAGTAATTTTAAGCTTCTTTAACTTTAATGTTTTTACTTTTATTTATGTATTTATTTTTTACTTCCTTCAAAGACATTATAAAAATACAATAAGTAAAATAAAAATAAAGATAGAATGAGATACATTTATATTTATTTGATATATATTATAGAAATAAAATGATTATAAAAAATAATTTTTAATATTTAAAAACAATAAAATAATATTAAATAAATGTAAAAAATATATATGTATCAAAATATTATTTCTCGTAAAAATAAGAAAAAAAAGGTTAAAAAAATATAAAATTATTGACACATGTCATGATCTATACAATATAAATATTAATTTAATAAGTTTATAACCACTGATTTTAAGTAAAATGATAATTAAATTAAAGAAAAAAATTACGAAATCAGATTGAATAACCCTATAATGTTTAATGATCATCGAATATTGAAAAAAAAAAGCCTATTATTTATGCAATTGAAATAAAAGACTAAAAAGGGGAAGTGATTAACAGAAATTAACGCAAGGGCTTGGTGGCGGTGCTGGGAACATTCTTTGGAAACCCACCAACTTTGCAAGCTGGTGACTCCTTATAAAGCCAAAAGCGCGTCCTATGATGCAACCAAACCACTCCACTTTCTCGCACAAAACGAGTATGACACCCCATTTCTAATACTGTTCTAGGCCAATAGTAATATTTTAATGCTTGCACCTTCCTCTCTTGCTTCCACATCTTTCAACTTATAAATACCAATCCCACTTCTCTTCTCTGCCACAGACATCCCTTCATCCTTCTCTCATTCTTATTTTCAAATCAACCATGTCATCTTCAACAATAATTATCCTTTCTGCATTCCTATTCTCCTTTTCCATTGCAGCTTCTGCTGCCAACTTCTATCAGGATTTTGAAATAACATGGGGAGATGGCCGAGCCAAGATACTCAACAACGGCGACCTTCTCACTCTTTCTCTTGACCAAGCCTCTGGCTCAGGCTTTCAGTCCAAAAACGAATATCTGTTTGGCAACATTGATATGCAACTCAAGCTTGTACCTGGAAACTCTGCAGGAACTGTTACTGCCTATTATGTAAGTACACATCCAGAAACATGTTGAAGCTTTGTGCTTATGCATTCCTTCATGCTCGTCCTCTTAAACTTTGGAATCTCATGATTTTTATTCTAATTTGGTTTTGTGTGATGTAATACAGTTATCATCAAAAGGGTCAACCTGGGATGAGATCGACTTTGAATTCTTGGGGAATCTGAGTGGTGACCCATACATCCTTCACACCAATGTTTTTAGTCAGGGAAAAGGCAACAGGGAGCAACAGTTCTATCTTTGGTTTGACCCAACAGCCGATTTCCATACCTATTCCATTCTCTGGAATCCTCAGCGCATAATGTAAGCATTTCTCAATGATCATACATCCCTGACAACGTTATATTTTATTTTCTCACACGGTTTGCCTTGAATTATGTTACTGAATGTATGGTGGTTGACACATGTTTCAGCTTCTCGGTAGATGGGACTCCCATAAGAGAATTCAAGAACATGGAATCAAAAGGAGTTGCATTCCCTAAGAATCAACCGATGAGGATATACTCTAGCCTTTGGAATGCTGATGACTGGGCAACAAGAGGTGGTCTTGTGAAAACTGATTGGAGCCAAGCTCCTTTCACAGCTTCTTACAGGAATTTCAATGCAGATGCATGTGTCCATTGGGGATCATCATCATCATCTTCTTGCAGTTCCAATTCTGGCTCCTCCAGTGCTTGGTATTCGCAAGAGCTGGATTCAACAAACCAAGATAGACTGAGTTGGGTGCAGAAGAATTACATGATTTACAATTATTGCACTGACACCAACAGATTTCCTCAAGGCCTTCCCCCAGAGTGCCAACCATCATCATGATTTCCTACTAATAATTCTGCTGCAAACAAATACCACCACACAGTTCTTCATTCTTCCTAAGCTTATTATTGAATTCATTTTCACTTGTATGAACGTTGATTCTTTGATTCTTTGGTACATTTCCATTCATTTATAGGAATAGAAAAGAAGCATCAATAATACTTTTCTTCAATCTTTACACTCTGCAAATTCTGCAGTAACACGTTTGTCCTAGCTAATATTCTTTTGTCGACTCTTTAATGGAGTAATTGTCAATTGACTTGAAAATGGCTAACAAATTAACCAACAACTGCCTAACTATAAATAACCATGAAATAAGATAATGTCAAAATTTTAGACAAGTGCTACTGTAAGCATAAAAATATAAGAGTTGAAACAATAATTATTTTGAATATCATCTTCAATTTCTTATGTTTTTTTTTATTATTTATTTTTCCCTTATAGTTGTTATACTTTTTTTAATAATATTTTCTTTTACTTCATCATTAGTTCCTGTTTGCGACTTCTTCTTTTCACTCTTCAATGATATCTTTTTCATCTAGACATATGTTTAGTGAAAATATTGCACAAATTTGATTTAGTAGGATAATGCTATGTTGTGACAAATTTGGTGGAGATAATTTACAAGAACTCCAAAGATCAATTTATGACTCAAAGAAATAGGTTAAAAGGGAATGAATCAATAATCAAATATCTAGCTCTTAAATTTGTTGAAATGCCTAGAAAAGGTTTTTGTAGAAAGATGGAGTGACGCAATTTATGTAATCAGCATAAAATCTTGTGAACCATTCTGCAAAAAGCCAAAATATTTAACCAACTATCGAATATGGCGAGAGGAAATGTTTAACCACTATAAATTCAAATATAGAGTAAAGAATTCATCCCATATTAAATAGAGATAAGTTTGATAAATAATAAGCAAAAAGAAATTCACAAACTCCTTTTAGAATTGAAGATGATATTATATCTCTTATACGTGAGGTAATTCATGACTCGAATCAATTGTTCACAATACTTAATTTATTTAGATTGAAAAAATATTTTATGAAATTGTATAGTGTTACACAAATTCATGGTCTATCGTATTTTTGAACATTAAGTGGTAAAAATATCATTAATTATATATGTAAAATTATTTTACTTGACAATGCTTTAATTTATATATGTAAAATCATATATATAAAAGGGCAAAAGTAATGTAAATGTCACATCCAAATAACATCCATTATTTTTTTTAGATCACCATATTTTGAAAAAAAATTAAAAACTTTTTAATAACATGTGTCTTTGAATTTATTGTTAAAAGAATTTTTTCGTTTATTTATTGTAGATATTTTTACATCATAAAAGAGCACGAACGGCGAAGAAACAGAGATATGAAGAAAAAAAAAATAAAAGAATTGTTTTCTTTTTTTTGTAGCACTTGTTGTGAGTATTGGAAGATCGAAGTCCTGTTCTAGGAGTGTGTGCATTCAAGTGGAAGGCCTTGAGGAAATCTCTTCCTATCCGTGCAGTAATTGTAAATCATGTAATTCTTCTGCACCCAGTTCATCCTCTTCTGGGCAGTTGAATCCAGCTCTTGTGATAGCCATGCATTAGTGGCAGGAGCAGCAGAGGAAGGAGAATTTGATTTACATGAGGATTTTCCTGCATTCCAAACACAAGCATTGGCATTGAAGTTCCTGTAGGAAGCAGTGAAAGGAGCTTTCGACCAATCAGTTTTGATAAGTCCACCCCTTGTGGCCCAATCGTCAGCGTTCCAAAGGCTCGAGTATATCCTCATGGGTTGGCTCTTCGGAAAAGGAATCCCAATTGATTCCAAATTCTTGTACTCTCTGATGGGGGTTCCATCCACAGAAAATCTGCAACACACAATTATAGCAAATAGAAATTAGTGACTGAAACAAATGATGTGCGTCGAATTGTAGTAGCTTGCAATTTTATATGTGAAGAAGATTGTGTTTTTTTTTTTTTGCATCGGCTTGTAGAAGATTGGATTGGGTGCTGAGTTCTTACACAATGCGTTGGGGATTCCAGAGAATCAAATATGTGTGGAAATCTGCAGTTGGGTCAAACCAGAGATAGAATTGCTGCTCTCTGTTACCCTTGCCTTGTGTGAAAACATTAGTATGAACAATGTAAGGGTCACCGCTCAGATTTCCCAGGAACTCAAAGTCTATCTCATCCCAAGATGACCCTTCTGAACGCAACTGAAAAGAGCAAAACAAACAATATTATAAGTCTGTGTCATTGTTAGGTAAGAACAAATCATGCAAATGCAGTCTCCATGATTTAAGAAATCGAACTAACATAATAAGCAGTGACAGTGCCAGCAGAGTTTCCAGGAACGAGCTTGAGCTGCATGTCGATCTTTCCAAACAAGTATTCGTTCTTGGACTGGAAGCCAGAGCCAGAGGCTCTGTCAAGAGACAGAGTGAGAAGATTGGCGTTGTTGAGAATTTTGGCACGACCATTTCCCCACGTAATCTGAAAGTCTTGGTTGAAGTTAGCAGCAGCAGTGAGAAGAAAGTAAGCACTTAGAAGGATAGGAAGAAGTGGTAGGGTAGGAGAATTGGTAGAAGCCATTGGTAAGTTTGCAATGTTTAGTGGGAAATGAAGCGTCGATGTTTGCGGTGTGAGGAGACTATGGAAGAGAGAAGAAGGTGTATATATATATATATATATATAGTTAGTGAAAGTGAGGGTGCTTGAGATTTGGACCAAGTGGGAGAGGAAAAGCAGAAAGATAGTTGTATTATGGTAAGAAGAAAGCTGTGAAAAGGTTGTTAGGAAAGGAAGTTGTGTCGTGTTTGATTAATTTAATAATAAGATGAGAAGGTAATATTGGTGGCAGGGGATCACGCGGGTTTACGTTGCTTTTTCCGAGAGTTGTCAGAGTAAGTGTAAAATAATAAGATGTTACTGATAACACGTTTCTGACCCAAAACCCAATACACGCACATCTTTAAGGAACCGCCACCATTCTTCATTTATTTTTTTATTCTTTTGTTTCTTATATCAAATGTCACCTAATCCGAATCCTAGGTGCTCACAGCTAACCACACTTACATTTATTTTCCTTACATAGATTTCTGTTTATCTTTATTTTCTGGAGTATACTGCAATTGATTAATTGCTATCTTCACCCACAACTAACAAAATTTGAAATTTGCCATAAATTTAGACTCTTCTTCTGTCTCACAAGATGAATAAAATTTGAGAGAGAGAGAGAGAAAAAATAATGAAGACTCAATAAATTTAATTTATATTAACGCGCTTTGTATTTAAAATTTATTTCAATTTATTATGAGTGTTAATAATTTTTATTTCTTATGTTGAATTTAATATGTTTTTTTTTGTTAATGATAATTTAAATAAAAATATATTTTAAATTTATTTTTACGAATCAATTTAAAAATTTTAATTTTAGTTTTTGTAATTTAACTTTTTTATGAATAATAATTTCCATTTCGTTTTAATACAATTTTCATTATTTAAATTTATATTTATATAAATTTTTTACAAAATAAATTAATAATAATTTATTTTTATCAATTAAAATATTTTTTTATCATACTCATTGTATCATTTTTAAACTCTCACCAGCTTTTTCTTTTTTAAATCCTTTATTCTAAACAATACCAAAATTCCATTTCCATCTCCAAAGTTCATTCAATCAATTTCTCTCACATTCACTCTCGGATCCAAACACAACTTTTCATTTGGATTAAGATATTAGCAGTTGGTGGTTAGATTGTGGAAAAGTTAAAATGGCGGTGGAGGAGTGTATGGTCCTTAAAGTTTAGGACACTGTTGTTATTATTAGTATTAATTTAGCTGTAAAAGCGTTTGCCTTGGCTGTCACTTGGCGGTGTCTCTCTTCCAAAGAAAACAAAATGAGATAGGGTTTGTGCAGCTAACTCTGTCAACTGCAATGTTTCGGAGTTACCTTAACCCTACTCTCTCTTTCTCTCTCTCTCAACTACTAAAACTTAAGCATGCCCCAAACTTAGGGGAGAGGGACCAACCGCGTCTCTTCCAACAATATCTAATCTTTTTTGTTTCTGGAACCATCTGTAAACTTTCTTATTCACAAAAGCTAGCCAACTGTGTCCAGCTTTGCTTTACCAATTGCATTTTGGCATGCAGTGCCTCACATTCTCCTCACCTCACCAACCAACATACTTATAAATAACATACACATACTTATCCATTCAATCACTACACCAATTGCTCAACATCTTTCACTCACTACACACTATAACTGCTTTATGGAGATGGCTTTAACTTCTTCTTACATGCTTTTATTCCCCCTTCTAGTCATCATTGCCTTTGCTGGTGACTTCAACAAAGACTTTGATCTCACTTGGGGAGATGGCCGAGCCAAGATACTAAACAATGGAGAGTTGCTCACTCTGACACTGGACCAAGCGTCTGGTTCGGGATTCCAATCAAAAAATGAGTATCTCTTTGGGAAGATTGACATGCAACTCAAGCTTGTCCCTGGAAACTCTGCCGGCACTGTCACCGCCTATTATGTAAGTTCTTCCTTTCACTTTGTTATATCATGCAACAATAAATAGAAATACCAATTCGTTTATACACTCAGAGTTAATGATATGAGTTTGCCTTTTTGTTTTGCAGTTATCTTCAAAAGGGTCAACTTGGGATGAGATAGACTATGAATTTCTGGGGAATCTAAGCGGTGACCCCTACATTCTTCACACGAACGTTTTCAGCCAAGGCAAAGGGAACAGGGAACAACAATTCTATCTATGGTTTGATCCAACTGCTGATTTCCATACTTACTCTATCACGTGGAACCCCCAGCGGATTATGTAAGTTCTCATCTTGTTCACTCATTCACCACTTTGTTTCCTTTTTATTCTCTATCCTATGGTCCTGTCCTTAACATAATTTTTTATGCTCATTATTCAGATTCTCCGTTGATGGCACTCCCATTAGAGAGTTCAAGAACTCAGAGGCTGTTGGGGTCCCCTTCCCAAAGAATCAGCCCATGAGGATATACTCGAGTTTGTGGAATGCTGATGACTGGGCAACAAGAGGTGGACTTGTGAAGACAGATTGGACACAAGCTCCATTCACAGCTTCCTACAGAAACTTCAATGCTGAAGCTTGCATATGGTCTTCTGGAGCATCGTCTTGTGGTTCGAGTGCTTCTGAATCCACTGGTGGCTCATCGTGGCTTTCGCAGGAGCTGGACTCCGCAGGCCAACAGAGGTTGAAATGGGTGCAGAGGAACTACATGATATACAACTATTGCACAGATGCGAAGCGTTTTCCACTGGGTTTTCCTCCCGAATGCAACATCTCTTGAACACAAAGCGATGCAGTACTTTTATCTTGTGTTCTTCTAGGATCAGAGTGCCATTCCGATATTTGTGTATTTATGTAGCTATTATACCTAAATTCTTTCATTTGTTCGTTCCCCTGGTGGTCATCACTGTGTTAACAGCCATTTTTGTAATAGAAAATGCGTTCTTTTCTATAATACTTTTTTCTTGCACCTTTTAGAGCTAGTATCGTGGTAGCTACTAAAATCAGTATAGCATCTTTTAGAAGTTAAAATTTGTTTTCATTAAATTTTCATTCAATGAAAAGGTTAATATGAATATAGATAATCTTTTTTACTTCTACATAATTTTAGAAATAAATGTTGAATTTAATTGACTTACAAAAACCATCAAATTGCACTACCGATAGGTTATATAGTAATAATAATGATAAATTTAGTTCTGAATGGTTAACATAATTAGAATGTCTGACTGGATTAATCTCAAATATAAATCTATTGAAATGAAATATTAATGTTTTTTTTATAAAGTAAGCAAATTTAACTTAATGAAATTATAAACCATCACCAGTAACCAAGTAGATAGAATTAAATTGGTTTCAACTGTTAAGTTACATTAAAATATACTTTTCATTATAGAAATAATAGTTTCCATTGCCAAATTAATGGTGTGGGGATGAAGTTATCCAAGCCTCTATTCCGCTACCGGTGCAACGAATAAAAGAAAGACTGGATACGGATATGGTTGGATGAAACGATAAACATGCATAACTAAGGTGATACATGCCCGTGGATATACTGTAAGAATCTCTATATGCCCAGTCAACTTAAATTAAAAGGAGCACCCGATGCAACAACACAATAAGATAATAACTTGTGATAATACAACCAGAAATCAAGTTGCTCAAAAATATACAATGACCAGTCTTAGTTATCGTCTCAAATATGAGAGGTATTGCGTAAATACATCATCCCTAAAAACCCAAAGCCAATAGAAAGTCAAGAGCATAAACATAAAAGTGAAAAACAAATGACAATCACGGTTTTTCCTAAGCATCAACAAACTGTACAAGATACCGGGACAGACGTACGGTCAAATCAGATACAGAGGTGCATAAATTAAATATTAACACCATGGACTGCACAACTTGGTTGGCAACTGATAAAGACTACTAAATCTGCAGAATATCAGTATGATCTTAAGGCTAAGTGTTAAGCCTGCAACCATTGCCCAAACAACCTATTCATCTAACTCCTCTATCTGTGCCCGCTTCTCAGCTGCTATCTTCCTGATAAAGAACCCCCACCTCATTGCTGCCTTGATCTTCAACCATCCCACAACAGCTCTGCCTGGGCGAGAACGGTCCTCATCATAGTTTGGTATATTGGGAGATGGCATATATGTTGGGAATGAAAAGCCATCCTCCGCACTCATGGACCCATGGCCTCCCATGCTGAAGAGCCGAAGCAAGTGCTGCATATCTTCATTCTCTAACATTTCGTGACTTCTGAGGCGGATTTCTTCTTCGGAAAAGAATTCATCAACCCCCTTGTCCCTGTTGTGTGACCAATCATCAAAAGGGTTTAGAGTAGATGGCTGAATGGAAGAGCTACCAGCATGGAAACCTGACGTCGATGATTGAGGAGGTCCTAGAGCTAACCCAACTGTCCCATGATCGTTTCTAGTGTTTGGGGTGTGGTGAGTATTGGTAATTAATTGGTCATTAGACAGATATAATGAGCTATCGAACTGACTCCGGGAGCTTGAGTTTGAAATCAATGACTGGGTTGGATATCGTGTTACCACATTATCGTTATAACCTGAAAAGAGATTGAATAAGCATACATTTGCATCCCAAAATTATCATTGCACAGTTGCAGCCTCAAAATTTTCTTATTAACAGAATTATAGAAAAGATCTCATTTGAATAATTATTATCGCTGAAAGTTGTATTCAAAATCATGAGACACAAAAGTAACTGAATATGACAACCCCAGTTCAAACGAAAAGGAAGAGGGGTTAGGAACAGAAAAAGAGGATATCATTTGAGAGTTAAGGAAACAGCAATCCTTACCCCCAACTGACATCCCAGAATTCATTTGATGTTCAGAAGGAACGGACACTGGAAGTCCCGGCAGTTGCAGCTGATGATCTAAACCACTACCATAATCAATTGGCTCAACACGAAGTTCATTTTCAGATGCAATAGAACTGGTATTTTGGTTGCCATTAACAAGTGATTTGCCATCATAATCTACAACCTGTTCCCAATTTTCGTATGCTTTCTTCACCAACGAATCTACATAAACCTGGATTTGCAGAAGCATTTTAAAGATACCATAAGCTTATACTACTCCCAACAGAAACTTTGAAGAAAACTGCTAACTCTGAGCCTTAGCAAAATTTTGATGCTAAGTCTGATCATATGCTCAACTTTTGAAGAAGGACAACCAACTATCGCACATAACATAACTACAAAATCTCATCAAACCTTAAAGTGATAACTTTCTGCCTATTAATATCAGTAGAAGAAACACATGCCGTAGACTAACCTTCTGGGTATCAGTGAGAGAATCCGCAGAAAAGAATTGTTCTCCAGATATAAGGCCACGCAGCTCATAGATGTTGTTAAAAATAACACCAACATTTCTTGCATCTTCTGGATAATAAACATAGAGCTTCCCACTTAGAACACATGTTTTTGCATGCTCTAAAAGAGCCTCCCACATCTTGTTTGACATACCACTTCCAAGGATCTACAGTTGAATGATATAAGAAAATAAACCGTAAAAAAACCTAACCTAAAGATTAAGACGCAAAACCCAAACTCACATTCCGCAATTTCTGTTGATCTTTAACCACGAGCCGAAGAAAGTCTTCAACTGTGACTATTCCTGCATTATTCAGCTTCTTGTGAAATGATCCATCCTTGCCTATCTTCTCCAATCTCCACACTTCATCAGTCAATGCAGGAGGGTAGTGCTTCTTATATACTGAGAAAAAGGACAAAATATTGAATAAAAAAGATGGTGTTACACAGTAGGAGAAGGCAGAGCACTAGTGCTAGAGAAAAACTAAAAGATGCAAAAGCATAACCCTACATTCTCCTCTATGATCTTTAACATTAAAAGCCACTGTCTTAGCTTCACGAATGCGTACGGACTCACAAAAGCCTGAGGCAACCTTCAGGCCAAGGCGGAATTTGCGGCTCCGTATCCAGCTTGAATTATCAGTAAAGGTCAGTTCCCCTAATGTTCCAACTCCTTCCTTGAGTGTTACTTGCAGGTCCCCAGTTAATAAAGGTCTCTTTCCTTCACGTTCTTTTACCACATGGCTTTCAAAATGCTCTTGGGTCCAATCTTCATCATCTTCATTGTTAAAATCACCTTCAAGGACAACAACATCAAGCTTAACAGAGGATTCAGGTCCAGATGTTACAACGCTTCCACTGTTGGCATCAATCAGAACAACATGTATTGGAGCCCCCCGCTCGCCTTCTACTTTTCCTCCCGTGAAGAGGGGAAGAGACAGCCGGGACTTAAATTGCAGCTGCAAGTTTCTACCTTCAGGGCCTTCAATCATTTTAGGTGGAGACCTGGAAAAATGGACTGTTAAAAGAAATACTACTCGAACTGAGGTACAAAATTTAAATATAACAAATGTTATGTTGACATTGAAGTTGTTACACGTATATTTGAAAGGATAGAGATAATACAGCACTAGAACGGGAAAACAGGCAAAATGGCATTACTATCATGCAACTTAATGATTAGAAACACCAAATCACACAACAGTAACCATTCTCCAATTTGAAGTACTTGCCTACTTCAAGGGGCAATGTAGGTCATTGATTATTTATGTTAAGAAACTTGGTCAATATCTCAATTCACATACTGTTTGCAAATTAATGCCTACATGCAAGAACCTAATTTAGCCAGTTAACTATATTTCTATTTTCTGCCACTTGAGATCTAAAACAGAGAAATATATTTCTGAAGGGCTTAATGATCCCTCTCCTTATCTTCTATTTATAATGAAAAACACAAGAGTACATGGAATACCAAGAGTTTGCACTAGACTACTAGGTACAGAACTAGGTACAACTCATTAATAATTCTGCAGACTATCCTAAATGATGATACCTATATGTAATGATTCTAACACTCCCCCTCAAGCTGGAGCATACAGATTGTATGTACCAAGCTTGGAACAAATAAACTCAATCCGAGGTCCCCTCAATGACTTAGTCAATACATCTGCGAGTTGGTCATTTGATCCAACAAACTCAGTATATGTTTCTTTTGACAATAATTTTTCCCGAACAAAATGACAATCAATTTCTATATGTTTGGTTCTCTCGTGAAACACTGGATTTGATGCAATGTGAAGAGCAGCTTGATTATCACAATACATCTTCATACTCGATGTCACAGAAGCTAAGCTCTTGAAGGAACTGCTTCACCCATATAAGTTCACATGTTAATGAAGCCATTGCCCTATATTCAGCTTCAGCTGTTGATCAAGCCACTACATTTTGTTTCTTGCTTTTTCACGAGATAATGTTTCCTCCAAGGAAAACACAAATCCTGTAGTAGATCGTCTATCAATAGGAGAACCTGCCCAATCAGCATCACAATATCCTGATACCTGAAGGCTTCCTTTGTCTTCATATAACAGCCCTTGCCCGGGAGACTTTTTCACATACCTTAGAATGCGAACGATAGCATTCCAATGGCCAACACATGGAGCTTGCATGAACTGACTAACCACTCCAACTGCAAAAGATAGATCAGGCCTTGTAATAGTGAGATAGATTAGTTTTCCAACTAGCCTCCTATATTTCTCCGGGTCAGAGAATAACTCACCTTCTTCTGCTGTTAATTTTTGATTTGGATCCATAGGACTATCAACCGGTCTACAATCAATCATGCCTGTTTCTTGTAAAATATCCAGAGCATACTTCCTTTGGGAGATTACAACTCCATCTTTTGACTGAGCTACTTCAATGCCTAGGAAGTATTTGAGGCTCCCAAGATCCTTGGTTTGGAAATGTCTACACAAGTACTCCTTCAATTGAGATATTCCAGCAGTATCATTTCCTGTAATAACTATATCATCAACATATACTATCAAGTAAACACATTTCCCGAGAGACGAATGATATTAAAAGACTGAATGATCTGCTTCACTGCGTTTTAACCCAAATTTTTGAACAATGGAGCTGAACTTTCCAAACCAAGCACGTGGAGATTGCTTGAGCCCATATAGAGATCGGTTCAACTTACAAACCATACCAGACTCTCCCTAAGCAACAAACCCAGGAGGTTGCTCCATATAAACTTCTTCCTCAAGATCACCATGGAGAAAGGCATTTTTGATATCCAACTGATGAAGTGGCCAATGACAAATGGCTGCCATGGCGAAGAACAAGCGAATGGTAGTCATCTTGGCCATGGGAGAAAAGGTGTCACAATAATCAAGACCATAAACCTGAGTGTACCCTTTTGCAACCAGCCGAGCTTTGAGCCTATCAATGTCACCATTAGGGCCGACTTTAATTGCATATACCCATCGACAACCAACAACCTTTTTGCCTGGAGGAAGTGGCACAAGCTCCCAAGTATTACTGTGGTCAAGAGCATGCATTTCTTCAATCATGGCTTGTCGCCATCCAGGATGATCAAGTGCTTCTTTCACATTTTTAGGTATAACCACAGGAGATACTGAGGATAAAGGGGAATAAAAGGAGGGCGACACTCTGTGATAGCTAAGAAAATTATAAATGAGATGAGGGTTTCAAGTGGAACGAGTACCTTTTCTAAGAGCAATGGGCCAACCAGAATCAGCTTCACTAGGAGGCGTGACAGGAGATGGTGACGGAGAAGAATCTAAAGGAGGAGATCCACCATTTTCTGGAAGAGGATTACTCATCGGGGTACTGTCTCGGAGGATATCAGTATGTGGAGTGGAAGGTTCGGGAGGACTGTGAGCATGACTTGAATTGACTGGGACATTGTAGATATTGGACTCAACCACTGGAAGAGGAAGGACCTGTTGGAGGATATGAACATCTTGAACAGATGGAGAGAAGAAAGGGGTCTGTTCAAAGAATGTGACATTGGCAAACATGTAGTACTTCTGGGTTTCGGGAGAGTAACACCGATACCCTTTTTGAAGCCGAGAATATCCCAAAAAGACACATTTAATTGCACGAGCGGAGAGCTTGTCTAGCCCCAGAGACATGTCGTGAACAAAACAGACACAACCAAAAACTCGAGGAAGGGTGTGAAAGAGAGGATCATTGGGAAAGAGAATGGAGAAAGGGACTTTATTATTGAGAGAGGAGGAGGGCATCCTATTAATAAGAAAACATGCAGTTAAGATGGCATCCCCCCAGTGATGAACAAGAATATGAGCACCAAGCAAAAGGGTACGAGCCGTTTCAACCAAATGTCTATTTTTTCTTTCGGCTATACCATTTTGTTGGGGTGTATGAGGACAAGTGGACTGATGCAAAATACCATGGGAGCTAAGAAGTGCAGAAAAAGTGGATGAAAAATACTCTTTAGCATTATCACTTTGTAAGATCTTAATTACTTGACCAAATTGATTCTTGATTTCATTCAAAAAGGATGTGAAAATGGGTAACAATTCAGAGTGATCTTTCATTAGATAAACCCAAGTACATCTAGAATACTCATCAATAAAAGTAACAAAATACCTAAAACCAAAAGAAGAGACGCGACTAGGTCCCCAAACATCAGAATGAATAATAGAAAAACTAGAAGTACACATTGATTGAGACTTTTTAGGAAAGACAGATTTAACATGTTTTCCTAGTTGACAAGACTCGCATTCTAAAGTCTGAAGACTACTAAGTTCATGACACATCTTTTTTAGCTTTGACAAGTGAGGATGGCCAAACCGATCATGTAATACTTTAGGAGGAAGAGCTGCAACACAGGATACCCGTGAACGAGATCCAAAATGGTATAAACCTCCAGCTTCATATCCTTCTCCAATCTGTCTCCTCGAGCCACGCTCCTGTATAACAAAAGATTTTGAATCGAAAGATATTGAACAATGTAACATTTTGGTTAACTGACTTAGGGAAATAAAATTGAATGGACAGTTAGGGACAAAAAGAACAGATTTCAGAGTTAGAGAGGGAGACAGGGAGACTTGACCGACTCCCTTTGAACAAGTTTTAGAGCCATTTGCAAGGGTAATGAAATTGGGTTTTTCTTGGAGGGAAAGGATTGAGAACAATGAGGTATACCAAAGATGTGATCAGAAGCACCCGAGTCAATTACCCATGAATTTGGACCTTCCATGGATTGAGAAATGCAAGTTGTGGACGTGCTTGGGGGCTGAGATGATTGCGCCAAGCTGTTAGACTTTAATCGCAGATACTCTTGATACTCTTCCTAAGTGAACTTGGAGTTGGACCTTAGAGATATTGGTTGTTTTTGAAGGAAAGCCATGCAAGGAGTAGCAGTTTTCTTGGGTGTGACCCACCCTCTTACAGTAAGAGCACTGTGGACGTCCCCGACCTCCACGTCCTCCTCCTCTAGTGCCACGTTCTCCTCTTCCTCGCGTGGCAACCATGACAGATGGTTCCTTTGTTTCATGAGCTTCCTAAGATTGAGGCACTGGAACACGAAGAAGACGTGTGGTCAAGGCTTCCAAGGAAGGAACCTCATGACTTGTCAGAAGTTGATCTCTGATGTGATTCAAATCTGGATGCAAAGCACGGAGGATCATTACCATATAATAATTGTCAAGCTTCTTCTTGATATCTTCCACTTCCAAGAACATTCTCAATTCTTCCACAGCCGCTTGGGCTTCAGTCATGAAGGAGACCATATCATGGTCTGTCATTTTGAGACAGGCAAGCTTGTTTGCGGTATCATAGAGACGTTGAATGTCATTAGCATAAATGCTTTGAGCTTTCTTCCAAAAAGAGTGACATGTTTTGAAGGCTCTAAGAGATATCAAAAGTCGGGGTTCCACAGATTGCCACAATAGGGCACACAATTGGAAATCACCTTGTTTCCATTGTTCAGCTTTGTCAGAAGGAACTTGGCTCCCATCCTGCTCAAGGTGGTCATAATGTCCTTGACCAAGGAACCACATTTCCACAGCAGCAGACCAAGAGAAATAATTCTTTCCATTTAGATTTTCAAAAGTGATTGAGGGACTTCCAGAGAAAGTAAGAGCACTTCCAGACGCCATTCTTTGATAAAAAACAAGAGAAGACACAGAAAAACCGTGAGGAACCAGAAAACCCTAGAGGGTTTCTTAAGGTTTTCTTCAAGGGGAGCTTCTGGACACACCAAAATAAGATTTTGAGGGTCAGAACGGATAGAGGAGCAGAGGGCGACAACTATGGAAGTGTCGCGGTGGCTTTCCGGCGAGCAGAAGGCGGCGCGTGAACTGCATGCGCATGTTCGCGGCGCACAAAGGAGCGGCGCGTGGCGAAGAGTGGAGGAGAATTAGAATCTGGCACCAGTGGGGTTGGTCGTCGCGTGACGAGACGAACCAGATCCAGTGGTCGCCGAACGAAACAGCGGCGGCAGACAGCGGCGAATCAAGATGAAAAGCTCCAAACTGCAGTTGACAGCTGCAGATAGTGACCAAACAACCGCGGACAGCGGCAAAGGGCACCGGACAGATGCGAACAACAATGACAATGCTAGTGGACAACACAGGACAGAAACCAGAGCAGGATGAACCTGCTCTAATGCCAACTTGAGATCTAAAATAGAGAAATATATTTCTGAAGGGCTTAATGATCCCTCTCCTTATCTTCTATTTATAATGAAAAACACAAGAGTACATGGAATACCAAGAGTCTGCACTAGACTACTAGGTATAGAACTAGGTACAACTCATTAATAATTCTGCATACTATCCTAAATGATGATACCTATATGTAATGATTCTAACACTGCCCAAGAAAGAGGCTTTACCTCTGAATTTTAAATCCCGATAGTTCACGTCAGTACCTTGATTACTCAAAATGCTTACTACAACTAGGAGTCAATGAAAGAACCACAACGTAAAAGCTAGTCATTGTAGCTGGATATAAACCATACAATAGAATGTCATACTTCAAATGTGGAACACAAACCCCATACCTTAGAATTGGGTTCTAAAAACTAAGGAAGATAAAGTGAAGAGTATTTTATTAGAGTTTAACACTAGAATCTTTAGCTACATACTCCCTGCCACATCATATCTTGAGATAAGTTTACTTTCATAGTTTTATATTTATTTGGTTTCCTTTGAGAGAATTCTTAATCCTCTGACATATTTTCTTTTCTTTTCCACTCATTAGTCATCCTACCTAAACAAAAAACAAAACAATCTTCCTTATTTTTTAAAACACCAGCCAGAAGAAAAAAATCCTTCTGAAATGAGTTTAATCATATACACAGCCATGTTCTTTCTTATGACATACCAACACCAGTATTATGGAATGCAGTCATCTGTCACAAGATAAGTTCCAGAGAGCATATCTTTTTCACCCAAAAGCCAAGAAAATTGTTACATAAAACGCACCCAATTTATATTGAGAAACCCCAATATGCTAAAAAGAATGCCTCAAAACTAAAAAGTGAACAATGAAATGATAATTACTATTTCCACATTATTTGATTATAGTTATAATTCAAGCGATATAATGAAAACTACAAAATGTTCAAATTAATTTCCAAAATTTATAGTGAATTTCTTATACCTTCCACCAATTCTTGCGGGACCTAACTTTGCCAAAGCACGCTCCACCTCTTCACTCACCTGTTCACATCAGCATTACTGAATCAAGAACCAAATGCAGAAACTTATAGGTAAAACAAAATAAATCTTAACAGTATAATTTCTTCTATGAATACAAAGTTGTGAAATTTTTCAATCATGAGCCAAACACATACGATCGAACTAATATGGCATACCAAAAAAAGAAGAATAAAGATAGAACATTGAAATCAAATGTTTGTGGGGTATAGTATATATTGTCATTCTGTAAACAACATAGTTATTGATCTTTACAGGAAGGAACATAAATCAAAACGGAGGTGACCTTTTGAGGAATGGCAAAAAAAGAGGGATTTCAAAGTGTTATGTTTCGGAAGAAAAAAATACATCAGAAAGTAGGGGAGAAACCACAATTATACCGTAAAGCCCTAAACAGAGTTGTTTGAAGGGTAAAAATGAATTATTGAAGCCTATATTACTGTAACACTGCTAGCACCCAAAAAAGGCAATAGTTTTGCCACAATGACTTGTTGAGATATTTTAGGAAGTTTTAGATTTTATTCTGTCAAGATATTTTAGGAAGTTTCAGATTTTATTCCTATTGGTTTTAATTTTGTATATTGGCAGTATCTTGTCTCCCAAATCCCAGGGAGTTATTTCCTAGAATAGGCTGTGCTAGTTTCCTAAATTATCCAATCAATGTATGTATATATACCAAATGTATGTAATGTAATGAGACTGAATAAGACAACTTATTCTCTTCTAATTTTGATATGACTGCTGTTGAAAACTACTACTCCAGTAGTTAAATGCCATAGCAGCTCAGACCCCTCCGATCTGCCTCCGATCTGCTACACCACTGTAGTACACTACTATGACGAGCAATAGGTCTTCTTAGGCAAGAAAGAATAGTATACATTTTAATTCTTTCATTAAAGAATAATACATTTTACTAATGGGTAGAAGCATATCCACAGTCAAGTAAAAATACTCCATTCTCAAAAAGCATAACAGATGATACGAATTTTAAGCTGTAATGTGTACAAAATGGCTTCTGGTTGGAGTAAAAGGAAAAATAACTTTGTAGAACGTATAGCCACTGTGCCCCCCCCAACCAAACAATAAACATATCAAAAAGAAAAGTATATAACAAAAATTAGGGTGAGAAAGTAGTATGAAGCCAACTGTCTTACAACTCTACGTAGAATAGGCTCTAAAGATGAGCAAAGCTTCTGCAAACTGTCCACCTTAAGAGCTTCAACAATTACACTGCATAGTATATAACAACCAATTATAGGAAACTAACAAAAAATATGATATAAATTACAAAAGTGTAGCATATGAATTATGATTAACAAAATCTTGTTTTGCTTAAAAGATAAGTTTGTATAAACATACAACTATTTTAGCTTATAAGCGTGCGAGCGCACACACACATATATTGATTTACTTGAATACCCGTTTAATCATCTCATCTTAGGTCCCTAAAAGCTTTGAGTGTGCATTTGAGCAAACAAAAACACAAACAATTGAAAACATGGAAGATAAGCAAAAAGTGAGGAAATTTCTGTAGAGAATGAGTGTAGATTGTGCAGTGAGAGATACTTCCCACTTATTCCTTCAAAATATCAAGCCAAGAATCTCCACTGCCAAGGAAGCAAGTTTCAACAGTTTTTGAAGAGTTGAATATACATTTTATTGACCATAAGAAAATTTATACAATCTCAGAAGTCACAATATTGACTATTTTTCATGCAAAAACCTTTTACAAGAGAATTTTGAATAAAAAAGAAAGAATTTTAGTGAAGAAAAAATCCGAGATACACAATCAAATATTAAGGATTCCTCCTGACAGAAAAAGGGTAGAAAAAAACCGAAAGCATAAAAAACAAATTAACTAACTGTTTAAACCTTAGTGGCTTGGCCATTCAAATAACTGTTTTGACCACTAGGACGATTTGGAAATTTCAGAAAGAATCTTTTGAATATATGAGACAATGATACTCAAAATGGAATCACATCAAGAAGAAAATTTTCGCATGAACCACTATAATGAAAAGATGAAACCGAGCTGTCTCAAAGACTGGTAACAAGTAATATTCCATCCCAATACGACAGTTGATGACAAAACGTTCAATTACAACAGCACTTTAAGAAATATCCACAATCATCCAACTCGAGTAGCAAAATTAAGTTACGGGTAGAAAATTAGGAATAGTGTGACATAATTAGCCAACATGAAAAATATCTTCCGAAGTAATAGTACGATTAGAGTGACATCGACATTCCTTTCACTTGCTTCCAACTGGGAATCGGTACTAAAATGCCTTACATGTTTAATTAGTACTAGCACTCACCCGCCCCCCAAAAATATGACCAAGTCAGAATTAAAATCCCCCATCCCCAAACTTATAAGGTGGTTTACATAGGAATTCAAGGAAGCACACGAATGAAATCAATGAGCAATTAATTTACCTGGCGAGAGCAGGCCTCTTTCGTTCAGGCTGATCATCTTCTCCACCCTCCAGGCTCCTTTTACCCATACTAATTGCGTCGGTAGATGGCTTCTGCATTTACACTCTCTCCTCCAACAATAGCCTAAATCACCCAATCTACAAAACACTCCAAAACCAAAAAAAGTCATCGCTATCATCTACTCTAAAAAATTAACAAGCAGCAAAACCCTAGATGCTACAGCACCCAAAAAGAAGAAACTCGCAACAGATCTCGAACACAACAACGAAACAAATTGAACTCGAATTCCATGAAACACCAACAAATTGCACATGTGTGTACCTCAAATATCAACCTCTACCAGCGAATTTTCAAAGAACAGATGAAAACGAATAGAACACACTGGAGTGAGAGAAAACGTAATTGGTTCTTTGAGCTGAAAAATTGAATAAGAGATATATAGCAGAGTGAAAAATAAAACAAGAAAACTAAGGTTTCAGTACCTGAGAGAGAAAAGTTGAGAGTGTTTGGTGAGAGAGAAAGAGAGAATGAATTACACGAAACTAGCTTTGGTTTGGCCTTAGTTACAAGTCCAACAGTGTCAGTTCATTCGCATAGTTACGGTCTACTCTGGCGACTTTCAACTTGAGAGAGAGAGAGAATTAATCGCCTACTTTGCGGAACAATGTTCCTTAGTATTTGACGGTTATGATGATCCGGATGCTTTATTTAATAACGATGTCCTTTCTTTGCGAGGTTTTGATGGATTTTAGTAGAATTGTTAAGTTTGAGACAGTACCATGTTTGTGTGTTTTTATTGCTCGTAGTTATTTATGTAAGACGACCCTTGTCGTTTAAGGGAAAACAAAAGGTTCAATCGTGACCGTGTGTTTGGTGATGAGATTAGAAAATAAGAGGAAAAGGGCAATTGCTGCGTCACTGTATACAGCGTGTACTCTCCGATCACGTCACTGCCTGACCAACACCTAACATCATCACTCCTTTTGTTGTGGTTAACAGCATGCCACAACATCTAAGTGTATTAAGGAGTTTAAATATCATATGTTTTTACTATTATTTTAATAAAAATGACTAATTATTAAATTATTGCCTTAGGGCATTTTTTATTTGAACTATATTTGTCATAGCATTTGAACTATATTTTAATGAAAAAATATCATATTTTTTCTATTTTCTATATTTTTAATTGATAAATTTTAATCCTTCTAGAAAATATCTAAATTTATGGCACGTTTGACATATTTTCACTAACTTCATTTGTTTTGGAAAAAAGGTGTTTATAAAATTGTTTATACATGTTATAAAAAAAGGAAAAAAAATAATTAGAGAAGTCAACATAAATTTAGATATATATATATATATATATATTAATCACTTCTCAACAAAGTTGCAAAAATCATTATAATTTAAATAATTTAATTGTCACAATTATCCAAAATTCATCTCTTAAGTTGCCTTTCAACTTTATAAATTATAGGAATAAAAATTAGTCCCTAAATATCATGTGTGTGTGTATAAAATTACATATTTTCAAGTCAAAAGATATATCTATCAATGAAAAAAATATAAGAGGTGGAAATAAATTTGACTAAAAGTACTAGTTTCATTATCTAAATTATAATGTTACTAGTTAGTGTGTTCAAGATAGTGGTTAAAAAAATTATTAGAAAGCCTTTATTCGGTATTTTAATGAAAGCTTTTTAATTCGTGTCAGATTAAAACTTTGACTTTTTGTTATTGAAACTGAAACGATAAACACGCGGCTGGCGGGGAGCACAAGAGAATATGGATTTTTTGCACTGTAAGGATACAATAATTTAATAATTCATTAACATGATGATAGTGTCACCACCAGCAAAGGATTCGGTTATACAGATAAATTGAGAGATTTTGGTTTTGCAATTAATGAATCCTTATTAATAAATTTCAAATCCTAAATTGAGAGGTGAGAAACAAGATTAGTCAACATATTTCGGTTTATTGCAATTAAAAAGGAAATGATAAGAAAAGTGAGCTGGCCAGTTTGAAAGCTGTTGACTGGAAGTCAATGTGAGTTTGCCAACTCCAGCAAGATTGTGAAACCTATTTCAATAGGTAAACAATTAATTCGCATGTTGTTCCTATTTTCGATTTACTACTGGATGCTTATTTGCTTTTCTAAAAAGATAATTTTATTAAATAATTAGATGTTACTTGAATAACTTTTCATGAATACTTGTAGACAAACATAAAAACAAACAAAAAAATCAAGTTTCTCTTTTAATCTAAAATCAATTGTTAAAAACTTCGTAAAATAAAATCATCTATCTGCTGTAAAAATGAATATCAATTGAGAGGTAAACTACACATCACACATGATGTTTAGAATATAATGTTAAAAAATAAAACTCCATCAATTTATAGATGCTCTAATTATAAGGATCTGGGCCTATATTGATATCAATTTTGGAAAATAGTCCCCCTGATTACGAAATTTGAAAACAACCATTATTACTTTTGCTGGTAATAATTATCCGATGATAAAACACGGTGCGAAAATCTATTTGAGATGGAAACTATCTTATCATTCGACGAGTCATGGTTATTCTTGCAAACAAAAAGATACCTACTTATATTTCTTTAGTCCAAAATAATACCAGAAAGTATTTATTTGTTTTGAAAAAAAAAATCTGGAATTGGGGAACCTTTTCAATTCAGATCTCCCCATGACTGACCTTAACCATTTTATTCATAAGATCGTAGAAATAAGAGGGGAGTTGATAAGAAGATGGTATTTTTGTATTCATAAATAAAATACAACTGAAAATTGAAAAACCAAGCCAATTGCAACTCTTACCCCGTCTCTGCTTGTGTTAGTGTTCGTTAACTTCCCCGTCCCCAAACAGGAATAAACTTACCTAAACTTCGTAGCAGGAATCTTAGACTTGTCCGCTTGGCAACTCATTATCCTCAATTCTTATATCCGTCAAATTCGTCAAGCTGCCGATGAAGTTTGGCCAGCAATTGATTGCAAACTTCTGGAGATGTGCAGGGTCCACACAAGAGATAAATGACGTTACCGAGAGGCCTCATGTATATACCATCTTCCCTAAGCTTCTCAAGTAATGGTCTTGCATATAACGATCCATACCTGTGTAAAACTTTATTTAGAAGAAAACCTCGTGAAGAATCAAATGCACGTTGTTTCCTTCTCTCTAATTAGGTAAGTGCTCAAAATTAATGTTGTATTTGTATATTTTACGAATAAAAAGTTACAAGTTTTCGTAACAAAACAATAACTTGAAAATAAGAAACTACAGGTAACAGAAGGATGGATGACCAATTACTATAAACACAATGGACTGTAGTTCACAGCCCACGTTAAGTCTGGCATATCTTAGCACCAAGACATTTTGACTATCTATACACGTTAAAATCAAACCCATTTTTTTTGTGAACTTCTTTTTGCCTCCTGTAATGATATTTTGGGGCAAGTCAATGTCATAGCTACCAAAACTACAGTGGTAGAAAAGCAGAATCTACACTTTCAGATACCACTTGCAACTTCATCCGAAACATACCAACTTTTGTATGACACATATATGATTGCTCATTAAGCTTTTCGAACAAAGGAACTCTAGAACATGAGGTGCACAAAAATATTAAAAAGGGGAAAGGATGAAGTTGAAAAATTTATACCCGGCACTGGTGCCTTCTGCTTTTAATTCCAAAGCACACAATGTTCCCAAAGTCACTACTCTTTGAATTGCAGGGTGTGATGAAATCCGGCGAACCATTTTATCATCCCATAACTGCAAATGCACAATAAATGTTTGATCAAATGAACATTAAACATTAATCTATAATGAACAATACCTTTATTAAGGAAGCCGGTAGCCATAAAGAATTTAATATGATAACTTCCAACGCTAATTTGGCCAAGTCCCATAATTATTGCAAAAACCAAGTCAAATGTCCATTGAAACTAAAATATGAAAACTAATAAAACTTAAAAAACTGGTGAGCAGACCAAGGCTCTAAGTCCGGTCCTGGCCATTTTTGGAGGACAATGGCAGGGTGATACAAGAAGGACGGCTCGGCTGTTTTGTCACTCCTAATTACGATTACCATATCTTTTTCATTTAAATGCTGGATTATTTCAATTTATTTTGTTTACTTATATGTTCCTCCAGTCTTGATAAGATTAGTATATCACTCGTTTATTTGTTTTCTCGATTCTATAATTAACAAAAACATGGACACACTCACACAAATGCAGAAATACATGATAGACAATAATAACAAGTCAACAACATATCCTTGTTTTCTTTAGATCACAAGAAATGCATTAGGAATACGATTTGTGTATTTCGCTCATAGACATATACCCTTGAAAATATTACAATTAAATATAAGTTTTTTTTCGTTTTTTTATTACGTGGAGCAAGAAGCAAATATAATAAGTTCTGGGGGGGAAAATCAAAGTAATCATACCTCCCTTAGTAATCTTCCTTCAGAAGTGATATTAGGGTTGGAACAAGGGTCTTTAAACCATTGGATTGACTTAACAGCAGCAGCGCAGCCCATAGCATGTGCAGAGTAAGAATGTCCATGCAAAAGGGCCTCGAGCTAACCAAAGCAAGAGTAAAATTGTATTATGTCATCAAAATACTATCCAGGAACTTTAGTTCGTAAGAACACAATACTAGTAGGACAAAAAATTATGGGCAGACTAATAGGAACTAGGCATTTTATTAGAAAGTGTAAGGGACTTCCCACTTGTGCCTAGCTTATAAAACATGTAAGTAATATCAATATGATAATCAATCCATTCCATCCGTACTAAAACCAAATAAAACAGCAATTTCAGACTGCTAGTGTCTACCAAACCCATAAAAGAAAGTCTTCCAAAAAAATGACAATACCTTTGAGTCTCCAATAAATGAATCAAAAACAGCATTTGTTGCCAAGGTGACAGCCAATGGTATAATTCCGCCAGTCAACAGCTTCCCAAAGCAGGCTATATCTGGTACACAATGGATTAGCTCTGCTGCAGTCTGAAGGAAAATATATAAACTGCTAATCAAACAAGTGAACTAATGAAGAATATGAAATACAATTTTGAAAATAAGAGAATAGCCTTCATTAAGAGGAATCACCTCCACTCCCAAACGCCAAAAACCAGTAAAAACCTCATCAAAGATCACTGGAATTTTTCTACTCCGACACTCATTAACAAGCACACACTGAAAAAGTGGATCAACCATGTGCATTCCACCAGCGCCTTGTATAACTAAATAACAGTTCAGGCCCCAAATGAGATGATCAATATTAAAAAAAGGTTCAAATAAGTTAAATTAAAATTTCTAGAGGACCACTAAAACAATTTTAGAAAGATATAGGAACCTAGAAAAATAAGCTTTTGTGTGAAAGACCAAAAACCACTAAAATGCAGTATTTCATTCACACTGCACATAGGTAATTGTCCTACTGTGGGCATAATTTAGATATACAGTTTGATGTATTATTATCTTGAAATGTCTAAAGTAAGAAATTCTTTTCTTCTAAATATCATTTACCGGACAAATACATGATCAACATAATCACTTTATTGGGTACAGGAGAAGGTAGTAAAAATAAAATGGAACTATAATCTGCTAAAGAAAAATCTCAGATATCTTGCCTGGTTCTATTATCAAGGCTCCAACATTTTTTGACCCTTTAAATCGAGATAGTACTTCTGATATATAAGACGAATAAACTGTAGCAAGCTCGGACTTATCCCTGCCCTTGTGAAATACTTCATCGCGTGAGGAAAAGGCTGTCAAAGGACCAACAAGTAAAACAATTATATTCTAAACAGTGATCAATAAAAGAATTGAAGTTGGAAAGTTTGAACTTACCGATACTTTCACCTTTCAAACTCTCCCAATTATACCCTTCAGGTATAGAAATATTCCATGTATTGTTGTGCATAAACACAGAAGGAGGATCCAGAAAAAGACCTCTTCCAGTGTACCTGTGAAACTGAATTCAAACTTAGACGGGTGTCATGAGTATTTATCTAGGTTAGTAAACTAATATCAATTCCCAGGCAGTAATATGGAAAATAGGTTCCAAAAAAAAAGACGAACAACATCAAGCTATTAAACTATCAAAACACACGAACAAAATAGAACATTGCTTCTTACAAGGCTTTTAAACAAAAGTATACTATGCATGAAGAATATGTTTTTTAAAATAAAATAAAACTACTAATCTGACTTATGCTGAACAGAAACTCACAAACCAAAACTGTTTTGTCTATTCTTTGTCTATCTTCCAACACCTTTTTGTTATAATGTTTTACATGGAGAGATTATAACCTCTCGTGTCTGCTAAATCCCAATTCAAATCTTACCAATTGAATGGGAGCACTTTTAGAACATATCTATCGCGTATTATTTTGATTGCAATATATTGCTAAACTACATTATTCAAAAAATTAAACAAATCACCAAAATTCTGTTGGGAAGTCCCACATAACAGATTCAATTTCATAAGTATGCACTAGAGGGAAATTTCTATAACCATGGTTGCTGAAGGAAGCCTGTATAAGAAGATGGTGCCTGTGCTTCCATGGCACCCAGTGTATCACCATGGTAAGATCTCTGAAGTGCAAGGACCTGAAATAATGAAATCCACAAGTATTAAGTTACATGTGAATTTCAAAGGAAGAAATGCAATTAAATAAAAAGGATTAAATATTTTAAATGTTTGAAGAAAGTAAAAATACACAAACAACTACATGAAAAATAAAGTTTAAATTCTAACAAGTGCCATTACGGGATTGGTTAAGGAATCAAAAGTGGAAAATTATTCATGGAAAGTGTCACTAGCATGACTTTCTATTTGTTTAATTCCTTAACCAATGCCTTTAGGATGTTTGTTAGCAGAACCCTGTTACAGAAAACGAATTCTAAGATTTATAGTTTAGGAATAAATAACCACTTGACTAATTAATAACGTAGGAAAAGTGGTGAAAAAGAAACTGCCTAATAACTTAATCAACAACTTGAACAGTTAGCTGTTCCTGAAATACAAATGTTCTTTTTGCATCTTCCATAAAAAAATAATAAAGAAAATCAATGCATATTATCCTCGTCCAAAAAGGAAACACATAAAACAAGATTTTGAAAACACAGAGGGAATGCGGTAAAATTTTGAAAACAAGACTTTTTACTCGAAGTACTTATAGAAAAATGCATAATAAAAATTGCTAGGTATGTTGCATATCCTAGCTGTATTGTCCAAACATTTGACACTTCGTGCATACAATACAAAATATTCAATAAAAATTGAAACAGTCCTGACAACATTGTGGTTTTGCTTTCTAACAGTTGGTTTGCTTTCCCCAAGAATAAAAAAGATTTGACTGATATTAATTGCCAATATGTCCCCCACCCACGCCAGCCTTTCTACTTTGAACAGCAAATTATAGCATTAGTTTTACAGAATTCAATCTTCATAAGTCAAAATTGAACATTATACACAAAGAGAAAAAGAATATCACAGATTGATTAAAAGGACTGAGGGAGCTAACCATAAGCTCAGTGGGCCTTTCATTTGTGGTATCCTCATGACAATCCACAATAAGCCCATGATCAACAGAAAATTTACGAAATGCCATCTTGAGAGCTATTTCAATTGCTGTAGATCCATTGTCCGAAAAATATGCTCGTGAAGCCCAGCCTGCACGACAAATGAGTCAGCAACTGTACAGAAAACTGAAAGCTGCTTATCAGTGGATAACAATGATCGTTGGCAAACATCTCTAAATATCAGTGTTATCAAACTGAAACGTATATTTTTAACTAAAGTATCAAAGAGCACTGAGATCAGAATTCAGATATGTTAAATACAATACTACAAATAGCCAGTAGGCAATTTTTATTAGTTTTTATCAGAATTTAGGCTTAAGTCCTAACTCAATCCAATAAAACCAACTTTTAAATAAAGAATTGCTCAAGCCTTATAAGGCTTACATTGGTCACATCTAGACTCTAGTCAATGTGAGATCCTAACATGACCACTCACCCAGAACAGAACTGGACATTTTAAGTGTGGATAAATACAAGCAGTCCAATAACAATACCCCTTCACGGCTAGTAGTATTCATCTAGAGCATAAACAAAACAAATATAGGTTTCCCAATAACAAATAGACTTTGATACTATATTAGAGTTTGGGATTAGGGTTTAATTTAACCACATAAAACCAGATTTTAAAATGAGGCCAACTCTGGCCTTATAAGAACTGCATTGATCATATTTCTTGTCGATGTAGAATTTCGATAGTTTAATACACATATGCATATAATGTGAAAATAATAAAAGGACATACTAACCTTTCCCCACGCCTTGAAGCAAGAGCTCAGCACAATTTAAGACTGGCTCATGAACATTCTCAGGGAACATTACATGCCCAAATCTAGCAGCAGTATACCCCATTTCCCTAGCAAGCTCAGCCTGAAATCACCTAAATGGAAAGATGGCATTAAAGCAAAACTAGGTATGATAGCTTGAAGGGGCGTCCAAGTTTAAATATGCCAAACACGATTGGTATCAAATAACAATATGCTAAATTGTATAGCAGCTCCATGTCATGAAGATTCTTTAAACCTAAAAGTTATTCAAGTCTGCTTTTTATTTGGGTTTCGAATTGACTATGCAAAGTCCACAGCCTTGAGGAATTAGAATTCCAAAAGATTGAGATAACATTTTTTCATAAGCATACATATTCAACAGTAAAAGACAAGAAGAACAGTGTCAGAGGCAGAATTGTTTTAGAAGGGTGACCAATAGGGTGCCAAAAAGTACTTTTACATACAAAATTTAAGAAAAAGAATTAAAACTTTTGTGGCTGACCATGGCATCCCCAGTCGCCCAGCTGGGAAGAATAGGATATGTAAGTAAATGTAGTGCTGTCCCTGGGAAATGCATTTGATTATTACTAGTTTGATTAACAGAATTAATAACTTAAAAAAGTTATGAGAATGACCTGCATTATAGCATCAGGTCCTTGAGTCCACCAACTAGCACATGCATCAAATTGTGGTGCTATGACTTCTGTCTTCTGAACCTTACAAAAAAATAATGTGATGTCAAATCTAGGTATCATCAATATGAAAAAAAAAAAAAGTAGTCCCAAAAAATTATTCCAAAGTAAGCACTAAGGTTGCTTGGATAAGTGTTTCTAAAAACACTTATAAGAGAGGAAAAAAAAGATGAAATAAGTTTTTCTATAAGCTAAAATAAGCTTATGCATCACAAGTTAATTTGTTTTCTCACATGTATAAGCTAATTTTAGTTTATATAAACTTAGTTCACGTTTCCTTCTTATATTTTTTTTCTTACAATTATTCATGAAGAAGTTTATCCAAACAGATCTAGATGCAGTAAGTTAAGCTCAACACAGTGCATCAACCCACTAAAGTTTGTATTGCAAAACTTAACAAATCAAAAAATTAATAATATAAATAAAGATTTTCACAGAAACAAACCTTGAAGATAGAAAAGTTCTCACCACAGCGTGAATCAATTACTGTGACCCCTCCATCAGGAACAAGTTTGTGTTGAGTGAAAGGCCACCAGATGATATCCATTGCTTCTTTTGGCATGTCTTGCAGCTTTTTAATTCTCTCAAAATAAGCTGATAGCATTATTTCCTTAAGATTACTAAATATATGATGAGAATTTTCAAACCATTCAATCAAGTCATTTGATAGATCTCTTGGAATGGGTGGTAGCACTAGGACAGGGACCCTGAATGAAGAAGACAACAGTTGTATATAAGCAGATAGAGCAACAATAATACCGCAACATGGCAGAAAAATCAATAAAAAAAATAACTGATTAAATTAAATAGTAAATGCAACTATCAAGGACTATGCAAATAAAATTTAGATGGTGGGCTGGCCTTTCTATAAAGCTCAATACAGAGCAGAAAATTCCAGTTTCAAACCCATATTTGGCGACCTATTGGCAGAATGATTCTGTATTAGAACTCGAGAGCCTCAAACCACATTAGCGCAAGTGATAGGTTGTTACTTTTGTAAAGAATATTATTCTGAAATATAACTGAATATTGATTTTACCAAATTATGACCACCATCATTATTCAAGAAACACATGCAGTTAAGTTAATTCTTCTGAAAATACATTCTAATGTTCTACCCATTGGTAAAGTTGTGTAAATTGTCCAAACAATATTTTAGTGGTGCTCGTTCAATACCTACCACAAATGAACTAAAGTTAAATATAAATAAGGCTGAAACCATTCAGCATGCTTGAGGCCATTAATGCATTCACCAAAAAACCCTAACCATTTTCTTGTTTAACCAACTAAATTCCATTTCCTTTCTTGTAGAGACTAATTTGTTTAACTAATTTCCAATACATTGCTTTACCTTTGCTGAAGACTAGTCTGCTCAATAAGAAATTAGTGCTTAAAAAATGTTTTTAAAAATCGAGATTGAGTGCTCACTGCTCAGTGCTTAACCTTCTCAATCTAAATTTTTCAGTTTTGCAAAAACAAGCTGGGAAAGATGAAGAGCGACAAAAATTCTCTGATTTTCGAGTTACAATAGAAAGGGAATGTAATTAAAATAATCAGGCTTACTTGTTTCGCATATAAGACATCAGTGGACCCTCATTTAGAAGACCGTGATCTTCAAAAGCAACAGCAACAACATCATAACCTCGAAGAGTCAAGCTTTCATAAGCTGAGATTGTTCCAGAAATACCTCCAAGCCGCCCATCACCAACAAGAACTGCAGGAATACGGAATGGCCTGACAGGAAATGAAAGAACAAACATATTTAACCAAAAGATAAATAAGAACGGCATACACACACACATATATATCTAACCTAACGATGCATACAACATATTTACTTCCATTTGCCTAAATAATTAAGCTTTAAAAATTATCCATAGAATTCATGTGACTAAGCTCCTACAAAGAGTAGTAGCAAGGATCAAACAGTGCATGAATTGTTATCATTAAAATTGAATGCGACCTTAACCTGCAATTGTAATTACCAAACCTAACAAAATCTGAGCCACTTGGATACACATCTACTCGTATAAATTAGAATACAAAACTTGGATGACGAGACTCCCATTTTCTCTAGTCTCAGAGTCCAAAACTATCCATAGCTTTTTCTTTTCTCTTTGAAATAGTATTTTCACACTATCTCCACAACTAACTAAAAGAATCTCTCTCAACCATCTCAAGCTAATATCTTTTTATTTTTGTTTATTATATACTAAATCATCTTAACAATCCAGTTATTATATACTAAACCACCTTTTATCTTTACTTCTAAAACAGTTTTTCTTAGAAAGTGCACTTTAAATCTAATCTAACCTAAACTTACAAAAACAATTTAAAGTCCTCTTTCTAAAATGATATTTGAACATATGAAAACCTATTTTGGAGAAATCTGTTGTATCTATCCAGTGATCCACTATTGGGACCCTTCTGTTCCCACACTAGATGTCTTCTATGTGAGGGACTGTGTTGGACCTCACATTGACTAGAGATATACCGAAACCATATAAATGGTGTAAATCTCACCTTATTAAAATAATATTATGAAATTGAGTTAGGGTTAAAATTCAATTTCTAAGGTTTATTAGGCCTCCACCACACACTTCCTACAAATATTTAGTTTTAACTATCTAAAATTTGATTAACAGTTATCACTGTACACTGAGTGTATAACCATTAAACTCTTCAAAATATTTATTAATTATGAATTTTATTTATATAAACGTATGCAATAATCAACCTGCTAAAGCACTAGTGGTAAATAAAAATTACCCTGAAAATTGAATCCGCACAGGATTTTCTCAAGATTAAACCACGCACCTATACAAGTCACATTGAAGCGTCCCAGAAGGACCTGGACTGGCAACTCCACCAGCTGTCTCCACCACGCACAGAACATCCGATCTCTCCCTACCAGCCCCGCGTTCCACTACCTCCTCGAAACACTCGCCCAGAGTTTCCAACACAACCGAGTCTTTTACAGCTAAACCCTCCCTCTCCGCGGCCAAGTGTGGCGACACGGCCTCTTCCCACGCGTACAGAGTCTTGCAATGCAGCTCCGAGGGGCCACGTCCTTCCTCTCCGACGAGCGGATTTGTCTCCAGTACGGCGGGGGAGACGTTGAGAACACGGTGCGAGGCGGAGAGATGGACGCTAGGGTTGCAGAGGAGGGAGAGTTGGCGGAGCTTGTTGAGGACGAAGCGGGAGTCTGAGTCGGCGGGGAAGCCGGTTTGGAGGGGCTTGAGGTAATGGAATTGGGAGGAAGTGTTAGCGGAGGAGAGGAGGGAGGCGGCAGCGATGCCGGCGGAGACTAGGGTTTTGCCGACGCCGGTATTGGAGCCCCAAATGAGGTATATCGGGTGGGATAGAGGGAGGGAGGGAGGACGCGAGGGCGTGGTGGAGAGTTTGCGACGGTGAAAGCGGCGGTAGAGGAGGCCGGGGGGGAAACGGAACATGGCGTTTGGAGAGTGGAGACTGAATGGTAAGAGGGTCACTGTCAGAGTAGCGAAGTGGGAATGAGGGAAGAAAAGGAGGGAAATGAAGATGAGTCACTGTTTGAACAAGTTGGAATGTCAACAAAAACTAACTACTCCTAACAAACTCTTAAATTTGGGTTTGGAAGCATTCGTTGGGTCCATTCTTGATTACTCCAGGAAAGAAACTACTCTATGCTATACACTGAATCATTTTTATCTACTTTCGGTTGGGAGCAAGCAGAAAAACAGGTGTTATAAAATAGAAAGGTAAACTACGACAAACATTAATAAAAGCCTAAAAAGTTTTGGGTTTAAGTAGTCATAATATCTCAATTAGTCAAAATATTTCAAATTAGTTTTTTTTATTTTTCTAATTTTTTATTTTTTAAAATTTAATACAATTTTGGTCTTTTATATCAAAATTGTATCATGGGAGATAGGTCTCATTTTGTTTTTTTAGCTTTTATTTCATTTTTAAAAAGATTGTCAATGTGTTTACTTCACCGTTTGTTAGTTAAGTGACGATACAATAATAATACGTGTAATAATTATATTTATTTCTAAATTAAGTTAAATTTAATTTTTATATAAATACGACAAGAACCTAGCTAGCAAATAGAATATTAGAGTTGACGAATATTTTAAATTAACTCGATATTATTTTAATATTAAAATAATTCAATAATATAATTATATTTTATAAACATATTCTATTATCTAAAACATTTATTATTTTTGTAAATCTTTTTTTTTACACTTCCTCTTCCTTTTCTTTAATTTTTTTAGTTCATAAGTTATTTCTTTAACAATCAAAATGTGTATAGACAATCACTGTAGTAAGGTCTACAACTTTATCTGATCAAATTTTCTAAAAGAGTATATTAGTTTCTATTATTTTCTTTAGTCGGTTTTGTTTTCCTTACATGCTGGCTCTCTTTGTTTTGCATGTGAAGTTTGAGTCTTCTATAAGATTTTTAGATTATTAGCGGTTATAACAGTATATCTTGATCATGTTTTTGGAGTTGTAGGTACAGATAGAGATCTTTAAACTGTTGAGTCGTCTTAACTCTTGTATAGCAGTTGGGTCCTCTATAAGGCAATGGAAGTTAATATTGTCATTAATTTTGTGTTGTGATGCATGAATTTATGTTTGTTATGTTGTAAGGAATTATGTTTGATTGAATATGTTATGATTGAGATGATTGTTGTGTGATGTTTATATGCTACTCAATAGTGTTGGTCATGTTTGAGAATTGATACTAGAGTGAATGTTTCATGTCGTTATTTTGAAGTGTAAATGGTATAAATTTTCTTAGTATTGGGAAGTAGAGAGTGGGCTAAGTTATTTATTGGTTTTTGTTCTAAAACGGGGTTTTATAGGCAATAAGTTGAGTTAATGGTCAAATGGAAGAAACTGAAATTTTGGGTTTGTTTTATGGTTATTTTAAACTTTTTAGGCCTCGAGTTAAGCAAAATCTGAAGTGGAATTAGTCAATAGTTGATAGATTGAGTTTTATGTTGTTTTTTTGTTCATTTTTAGAGGTTTTAACTAGTGAAAATATAAAGTAAAGGATATGTGATGAAAATGAAGGTTTGGGGTCTCTTTTAGTTAAAGGTCATCTTTTTATGAATTTTTTCTAGAATAATTGATTATCATGTGTGATAATCGATTATGTTAAAAAAACTAAAAATTTAAAATATTGCTTGGAATCCTGTATGCAAGTTTGCTTTATTTTGTTTTCTTATTTTCTGTTTCTTATGGATGGAACATCAATGGAATTTTTATGAGGTTTGATGCGTGAAATTATGTATGTTTCCAAGCATGATTTGGAAAGGAATTTCAATGAGGAAAATCTTAACGGTTGTTTCAAGTAATATATGCATTATTGTAGGAGCTCAATTTTGGGAGTTGTATTGACACCTTAATGATCGTCCATTCTCAAGTAGAGAAGGGGTCACGTGGTGAGAGTAGTAGGAAATCTTAGTATGGGAATCGATATCATTGGCAAAGGGCATTGCTTAATGGACTAATTTTGAGTGGTAGCCTAAGGCGAGCCAACTTTTTTACCACTACAAATGTAGAACCCGCCATGACTCGACAATAACGCATGTATTTGAATATTTGAGTCTATATGTTATAATATGTTTAGATGTTGTGCTTGAGTTTGAAAGTGGAATATAATATATGATAGTCTTATGAATTCTATGTTTTATTCTTTTGATATTAACTTATCCTTATGTTTTTTTTGTTTGTACTTGTTTTCTTTAATTATCACCTTAAATGATGTGAGTTTAAGAACTCTTTCCAATTGATCCAATGCGTGATTGAAGGTGAAACAGTAAAACAGTTAAATGTGATCTAGTACAAAATTGAAGATAAAAGAGTAAAATAGTTAGATGTTAGTTCTCCATGTATAAGTTTTCTCCTTTATAAACTTTTAAGTTTTCTTATGAATTATCATGTTATTAAGACTTTATTTTAGTAGTTTTAAATTACTAAAATGAATTTTAAATTAGTAAAATGGATGTTACAAATTCTATATTAATATTATTATTAAGATGAAAATATACTTCTAAACTAACGCTCATTATATTATTAAAAGGCAATTACTAAATTTACATTTGATTTTTCTTTGTCTCCTAATAATTTGGTTTTATTGTCCTACTTATTATTAATTAACACATGCCGTTAAAAATAATTAATAAAAGTTAAAAATAATTAATAAAAGTATACGAATGTTGAATCACAAAAAAAGTGATAAAGAAATAATACATCATCTAAATTTATATTTTGTAAAATTATATTTTTGTTTAAATTTATGAATTATTTATTGGCAATTTTATAAAGTTAAAAATACTTTTAAGAAGATCAATTTTTTTTTAAATTTATATTTTACAATAAACTTTATTTAAATTTAATTTTAAAATTTTAAATTTATTTGTATTGATATTTTATTACATCATATTTTAATATTTTTTATTTAAATTTAAAATAATTATATATCAATCTGTAGAAAGATCTATTAATATAACATATAATAATTTTTATATAAATGTTAGAATTGGTTTAAAAATAATTTTAAAAACATTAAATAAAAATGTAAAATTTAATAAAAAAATATATCAATATAACAATTATATTAAAATTAAATATGATTTTAATTTAAAAAATGAAAAAAACACTCAATTTAAAAAGAACTGAATTTAATCAAAATAAAAAATATATAAATTAAATTAAAAATAAGATAAGTGACATTAATAGATGTTACTAACCCATAGTATTTTCATTCTCACGTTACATTAAAGTGACACAATGTAAATTTGACGATAATTTTTTAAAATTAAAATTAGAATTTAAAAAAATAGAAAACAAGATAAAATGAACATGAAGTCACATTTAACATATGTTTAACAATATTAATACTAAAAAAACAAAATTGTATCAAATTTTTAAATATTGAAACTAAAAAAAATTTGAAACTAATTTAAAATATTTTGATAAAAATTAAGCCTAAATAAACATTTAAACCAAATTTTTGTTAAAAAAAAATAGCAGACGATATTGTCATGGCCAAAAAGAAAATAGTGTAAACTATGGAAGAACTCACCTAAAGAAGAATGAAATATAACGTGGAGAAGTGTTTTGTAAGAGATCTCGCCCTATTCTCGAAATAATTATAAATTAAAAATATTGTATTAAATTGTTATAAAACATAAGTCGTCAATGATTTTAGTAAATAAATCAAATTGGTTTTTAGATTAAAAAAAATTAAAACAAAAATTTAAAAACAAAAAATAAAAGTTTCTAAGAAAAAATATGAAAAGGTTATTTTAGACTGTTTCTTACCGCTGTCCAATCTGCGACCATACCACGGAGGAGATTACTCATAATCAGAATCAGCGATGATCCATGAATGCTGACAATCGATATTGGAAATATCTGACAGGCAAATCAGAACAAAGATAAATAGAGACAAAGATAAAACTATCTATAATGTCCGACCCAAGAAAGGTTTCTTCCGATACACAATATCTCCCTTTAGAAATGGCGGCTGCTTCCTCTCTCGACAAGCCTTCTCGTTCGGTATTCCTCGGCGTCGACGTTGGGACCGGCAGCGCTCGTGCAGGTTCGCTTCCACCACACATGTGGCGAATTTTTTTATTGGAATTTTATGTTGAAATGAATTGTGAATTATAATGTTTTGACGCATTGGATGTTTGATGATGTTCTTTTCTCAACGTGCACGTTTCTATCTGTTCAGTTGCTAAACAGTGACGGGTGGCTACTGAGGATGAAACTAGCATTAGGAGCAATGAGCACTTAAACTCTGTACTCTTATTGTCCTTTTCTTTAGCGCGTTCACTTACTTGGTTGAAATTTTGTCAAAGTAGAAAAATTGAAATTAGCTTCTTTATAACTTAAAATTAGTCTATGTATGTATGCTCTTTTATAACTTCTCGAAATTTTAATTTTTAGTTTGTACATAATTTAATTTTAGGTTATCGAGAAACTCATTTATTTTTTTTCTTTCTATATTTCTCTCTTAAAAAGTATTTATGAAAAAGCTTGTCCAGATCTCTAGAAGTAGGCCAGTTCTGTTACTTCAAATGGTCATTCAGTTCAGAACTTTTGATCTTAAATAACTTCATCCTCATTTTATTGGTGTACTGCTCTATCGAGGTTGGAACCCAGGATTCCATGCAAATTAACCGTTTTCAATTTTTAATTATTTCTTGTTGGAAGTTATGTTCATGTAGATGACCTCACCGATTGGGCAGGGCTTTAGCTGTTGTATTTTTTGAAAGTCATATCATTTCTGCCTTTTCATTTTCCTGTTGTTTGCAACTTTTCATACGATTAGTTACCAATTTACATGTTTACCTTCATCATTTGAATAAAAGTGGTAGCTTTTGTTATGTCCGCCATGCTTATGTAGTCTTGTGCTGCAGGCAGTACGTGTATGGTAATAAACTATTAAGTCATTTGATATGACAAGATAGTATAAATGACCCGGTCGTTTTACTGGTGATGCTATTGCTAATACAGGTCTTTTTGACAAGAAAGGAAAGCTTCTTGGTTTGTCAAGCAGTCCGATTCAGATATGGAAAAATGGTGCCTTTGTTGAGGTAATTGTTTTTCGGAAAATAGACTCAGTCGATCCAATTACCTGAAGGCTGAAGCCTGTGTAATAGTAGTTGTTAAAAGGACTAGTGGCAAAACAAGTCACAGAACACGGTACCGATATGTTACCATGTTGAGAAGAGATAAAAAAGGATATAATGAATACCTTGTTTTGGGTACACACATGGGTATTCTTACATATAATGAAAAAGATGTACAATAGTTAGGGACAAAATCAATATCTAATAATGATAAATATTAGGTAAGATATTTCCCTATTAAATCATATCATATATTCCTATTTAATGTAATCAGATCATATCTCTAACATAATCAACTCATATTTAACACTCCCCCTTTGGTTGGAGTATATGTAAATCATATGAGACAAACTTATTACAAATCTCATCAACATAAGACCCCTTGAAAGACTTAGTAAATGTATTAGCCAGGTGGTTGCTCAAGCTGAGACAAAGTAAATAATGATAAACCTAGTAGATATTTTCCGGAACTGATCTATCTGTCAAGGTGACAATCAATCTTCAATAAATTTCATTCTTTCAAATCATATATTTAACAGTAATCAATTACAGTCTTTGAAAGAAATAGCATGGCATATTTGCTTCATAAATATAGGACAGGAATTCTCTTCCCTACCTTGTTTAGTTGGTTGTGAAAATCTAAGGGAAAGTGCTCAGGATCTGTGTGTCTGGTGTTCAGTGCTATTGAGCCTATATTTTATACTAAAGTTTCTGGATCACTTGAGTTTCACATAGGAACCTTGTCTCTCTAAGTTATAATCAACCGTATTCATCTTTCACTTCATTTCTATTAGAGAAGCTGCTTATATGTTATGTTGATTTTGGAAGTGGGGAAGGGATGATCTATAAGTTTACACTTAGTTCCTGTTGAATTGGATATGTATAGGTGGTTTCCAATTTCAATGATTTAATGTATATATATACTTTATAATGTAGATTCATCTTTTTGTTCTAAACAGCAATCCTCTACGGATATATGGCTTGCAGTTTGTGCAGCTGTAAAAGCAGCTTGCTCTAAAGCTAAAGTTGCACCAACAGAAGTACAGGGTCTGGGATTTGCAGCTACTTGTTCTCTTGGTATGATATAGTTTTGAAATTGTTGCTCCCTCTCCCTTTTACAGCACGGGTTATTATGTTTAGTTTTGAATGTAACACTGTTCATGTATTTCAACAGTTGCAGTGGATTCTGACAGCTCACCTGTTTCGGTTTCTTTGAGTGGTGATTCAAGAAGAAATGTTATTGTATGGATGGATCATAGAGCCGTGGACCAAGCTGAAAGGATCAATTCCTCTAAATCACCTGTATTGGAGTATTGTGGTGGAGCTGTTTCACCAGAAATGGAGCCTCCTAAGGTACTATACTACTTTCTGAACCAGTTCCATAATTTCACTACAGGTCACTGTACACAATATATGTCTAGTAAGTTTTATTGTAAGCATTCTTTGGCTTACGTAGTGTCTCGCTGTAAAAAAAAAAATTAACTGCAGACTATGGGAATGAATGCATATCTGCTGATGGCAATGATTTCTGAAAGTGCTAAATGGCATATCTGAAACTGGGATAGGACCTTTGTATTCCACACTGGATTAAGTTTAGGAACATCATAATTAATTTGAGTGGGTCGCCTGCCAGACAAAATTTATTAGCTTATTTTTAACAATATTTTTTTTTGCTCTTCAAACTTTTTGTTTTGTTAATTCCCTGACATAAACTTGTATAGTTGAGTTCTTGTTTTAACTTTTGGACTTTAATGTTTAAATTAGCTTGTCTGGAAAAAGTTGTATTGCATATAATTTACCTTTTGAAAGTTGCAACGACTAAACTGTTTAGTGGAGCAAAATCCAGCTTGTTCATATAATATATTATTTCTTTTATAATTTAAATTCTTTATTGATTCAATTATGGCTTTATTAAATCTTTGTTGTATTTTCTCACATCATAAGTTAATTGGAACATAGTTACGTGACTTAGGACACCGAAAATATTATGAAAGGTCTATAGCATTTTTCTCGTGATGGCATTTTTTCATCAACATGAGTTCACTTGAATGCCTTAGATTTCCTAGATTCGTAAGATATGATCCTTCCTTCCTCTTTTTAAACTTCATTGGTAAGTGTATGTAGATCACAAGTCTCTACCATATGCGCCAAGACATTTATATATAGAGAAAGTAGAGAGTGGACCTTCCTTTTCTTGAGGGCTTCCACTTGTCCGTTTAAGACTTTTCATCCAGAGACATCTCCATTTAAATAACACTTTTTCATTAAGAGTCGAAGGTGTTTCACCCTTCACGATTCCATTCAATTATAGACTACACCATTCAACTACACTCACTATGTGATGTCTAATATTCATTGATCTCATTATGAATATTGCAAGACACATCAAAAACCACTCTACCAATGTTTTAATAAACTAATGGATGGCCAACAGTTAGAAATATAATTTTCTAACAAATTTTATTTATTACTAATATAATCTAACTTTTCAGCTTCTATGGGTTAAAGAAAATTTGCAAGAATCCTGGTCAATGGTTTTCAGGTGGATGGACTTGAGTGATTGGTTGTCATACAGGTAATCTGTGTGGTTGAATCTTCTCAATGTCAAAGATCAGTTTGTATTTGAGTGTAGTGGTTCTTCACTTGGATTAATTTTTAGAATTCTTTAGGGCTACCGGGGATGATACTCGCAGTCTATGCACCACTGTTTGTAAATGGACTTATCTGGGTCATGCACACATGCAGCATGTCAATGATAACAACTCTCGAGATATGGAAGCTTGTGGATGGGATGATGACTTTTGGGAGGAAATTGGTTTGGGTGATCTTATTGAAGGACATCATGCTAAGATAGGTATTCATTTTATTAACATTGGCCTTTTCAAGAATCAACTCTCAAAAGATTTAAGTTGCTTGACCAAAGTGCATAAAATGATCTTATATCACATGTCTACGCTCCCCATGCATGTTCTTTTTGGTCTTGAAGACCCACACACACCGTGGCCTTTACAGTGTGTAAATAGAGACAACTCACTATCTCAAAAAGTTTAGCCTATTTGGTGAAAGCATATGAAAATTTAGAGGAAGGAAGGAGTTCACTTACTATAGGTGTAAGTTTTGGCCATTTTGCTCAATTTTATATAACACGAGTTTAACAAATATAGAGATTAAATAATTTAATTTATCTTAATGATCATCCATGCCAATTTATAGATAAAATTAATTGGTATATAATTTCATATTCAATTTTTTCTTATACTTTAAAAAGTACACAATACATTGGAATAAAGTTTATTTATGAATTAACTAATTTTTAATTTGTAAAAAATCTTAAAGACTTTTGATGTACTTAATAAGAAATTTTAATTTGGTAGATGGATTAGTGAATTCAATATTCAGAAAACATTATAAACAGAGTGAGTTAAATGAAAGCTTTTTTTCTTTAGTAAAAATGGATTCTCATCCTCTGGAGTAAGTGCAACATAATTTCGTATTCCCTATCTGTAAATGAATTTTTCTGTCTAAAATTTAAATATAAAGTTTCCGTACAATTACTAACCTTAGACCTGGATTATATTTATATCAACTATTTGGTACATGTCTAGCAATTTTTATATTTCAGGAAGTAATCTTGTCATTTTGTGCAACTGCAAGATCTGTCAGTCCACCATAGCTTTATATTGAACTCAACGTTGGATCAACTTGATTATTTATGATTAAATTTGAATGTTGTTGATTGCTCATTTATTAAAGAGTTCTCATGTTTATGCTTGATCAGTTGATCTGATGAAAACTGGTGTCACTACGTTTATGATTGATCATCTATGTTTGTCCATTCATTGCTGCTTCTGTCTTCTCACTACCTAACTTGATAGTGAATCATAATGACAGGACGAAGTGTTGCTTTCCCTGGCCATCCTCTGGGTTCTGGTCTTACTCCAACCGCAGCAAAGGCAATAACTTATGTGTTTAATTTTTTGTGTTATTTTGAAATTTGAACTGGTGCTTCCTTGAGGTTCACTGACAAAGCTAACATACAGTGCTTAGTTGGAAAAGTGAACACAACCTTCCTCCACCTACAGGGATTGGTTCAGGTTGATGTAACAAGCTTCTTTGGCTTGGCTGTTTTTTTAATACTTTTAATGGATTGAAAATTTCAGGAGTTGGGTCTGGTACCGGGAATTGCTGTTGGAACATCACTCATAGATGCTCATGCTGGTGGCGTGGGGGTAATTGAAAGTGTGCTACCATCAGAAACTGAAGGTTTTCATCCCATACTTTACACTTGTGATTTAAGATTTGGATAAAGCAGCTGTGTTTCTTAGCTAAAAGAATTTCTGCATCCTTAGAACATGACAAGGAAGCTATTTGCAATCGTATGGTGTTAGTTTGTGGAACTTCTACATGCCATATGGCAGTATCCCAGAAGAAATTGTTCATTCCAGGGGTTTGGGGTCCATTTTGGTCAGGTACTCTATACTATTTCTCTAATTATGAATTAAATCTCAATTGTGGATGACATTGTACCTTTTTCTTTTGGATTGGACACATTTGAAACAATCATGGTTTGTTGATATCTATTGGAGTATCTACAGTGGCAATTCAAGGAGTTTAAACATTTTTAATTTTAATATGGTTGAGAATTTCCTTTTTTTTTTTTATAATAATAAAATTGTAAATTTCTTGCTTATGGTTGAAAATTCATTGTTAAAATTTACTCTGTTCGGAACATGGATACGAAATTTATTCATGTGGGTTTAATGCTTGTCATTCTATTATTGATATTATATTTTTGTGACCGTGTTCATGTTAAAACTAAGTATTTGTCTTTGTAAAGACATCGACTGGATACTTGTGACTAGTTCGTTTTTGTGGAACATTGATATTGGCATAAAAAGTAAGCATTAAGTTAGTCTACATTTGACAGGATCACCTGAAGGATATCCAGTTTAATTTTCTCACTATTCTATTTTATTTTAGTACTCATCATTGCTTCTGTTGCCACTTCTATGTTGTGGTGCTTTTTTTATTTATCCGAAATTTCAGCAATGGTACCAGAATATTGGCTAACTGAAGGTGGGCAGAGTGCTACTGGTGCATTATTGGATCATATAATTGAAAGTCATGCTGCTTCTACACTCCTTGCAAATCAAGCTGCTTCCCAACGTCAGTTCTTTTTTTTTTCTTAATTTGGTTGGAACATACTAAATATTTATATTAACAAGTTTGATTTTGAGAGATGTCTTAAGACTAATTCTTTATGCATTAATATTCCAGATATTTCAGTGTTTGAGCTTCTGAACAAGATGTTGGAAGCAATGAGAGTTGAGCAGAACCTATCCTTTATTGCTGCCTTGACCGAAGATGTACACATGCTGCCCGACTTCCATGGAAATAGGTATTTGGTGACAAACAACGGCTTTCCCACCTGTCATGCCATAGTGGCTTCTAAAACAGTAGGCTGATATACATATATATTATGGCCCAGGTCTCCCATTGCAGATCCAAAAGCAAAAGGTGTCATCTATGGTTTGACACTTGACACAAGTGAGAAACAGTTAGCTCTCCTTTACCTGGCAGCTGTGCAGGGCATTGCATATGGCACACGTCACATTGTAGAGCATTGCAATGCTAACGGTCACAAAGTAAGGATTACAATGCTATGACTTTTTTTGAGGTTTTCGCTTGTATTTTGGGTTGGTATGTTCTTAACTTCCATTCCGTGTTTACACTGTTAGAATCAAATTGCAAGGTATGCAACTTGAGTGTCATTTTAAGCATGAAATTCTAGTGTGGGGTTTATAAGGCCTTTGATTTCAACTACAATAACTAGTTTTTGTAGTGCGATTCTCTGAAAATTCTTATCACATGCTCACATCCGCGAAGATACACCTTGCTATAATGTTGTTTTGCTTGCATCAAGCATCCTTTAAGGTGAGCACGTGCATATTAGAGCCCAAAGAAAGAAAAAAAAATGCTGATGATGAAGTTAACAAGCAAGAGATGGCTATATTTTGTTTCCTCTGTATTTTTTAAGCATTAGGCTGGGAATTGATTCTAATTTACACTTATAAAACCTATTCTGCTATGTGAGAGAAATCCTCAGATCTACAATTTTTTGTAGCTTAGTGCTCAGATTACAGTGGAGGCAAGGAAGTTAATCTTTGGTGCTCAATTTTGTGTATCCCATTTGATGGGAACCTGAAAATTATTATAAAAACCAAAATATATTCTCTTTGTTTTATATGTACCTCAAAGAACGGGAAAGGTAGAATAGCTACTGTAAACACTTTCCGAGATTACCTCCTTTTCCTGAGAAATCCACTCAAATTCATTTTTTCAAATCTATCTTCAATTCCAAGCACAGCCTAAAAAAACACATCTCTATCATCAGCTTATTGATGAATTATCATTCACACTCTCTCCTCTAGCCAACCTCTCCTAAAATTATCATTCTCATTTCACTATACCTGGTGGATGCTACTCAGGACTTCCACTTGGCTTTCCACCTTAACCACTGTCTTCAACCTTGTGTATAACTTCCAAACCTTTGGTCCGTGAGAAGGTCAACTATAGGACGAGTAAGGATCATATTTTATGATTTGGTTATTAAGATCATTTTAGTAGTATCCTTACAAGTAGGTACAAATTATTTGTATAACTGTTGTATATCCTTGTTATGTTCCCTAGTCATTACTCCTGCCTGTTCATGCAAAGTTGATGAATATCATTACCATAATTGTTCTGCCCTTGCCTGCAGATCAACACACTACTTGCGTGTGGTGGCCTTTCAAAGAATTCTATCTTCATGCAAGAACATGCTGATATTATTGGTATGTGATGAGGAGTGGGGTGAGAAGCATATTTGCATTCTTGTGTTACATACTATAGATCTTATTCTACATAAAAAGGGATACGAGGTGTACTCCAATTTAAATTGTTAACAAAGTTTTGCTAGTTCAAGGTTTGGTTAATGACCAACCCAGAAAAAAAAAAGCATACTTCACTCTTCTATGTATTCTACAAACCAATCCACAGTTCAGTGTGTGGTTTGTTTCCAAATATGTGGTGTTGTTGGTGTTTCAAGTGAATAGAAACTAAAAGCTAAAACTAACAATTGTAATAGCTGTGATATTCAAATTTTATGTTATTCACTGATTACTAGTTTAGGACCTATACATTTCATGGGGTCCAAACCATCAGCTGTGTCATGGGCCCTAAGTTTGGAAAGTTGTACTAGGAGGAATAGAGGGAGAGTGGAAGAAATTACTAAGATGGCCAGGACAGAAAGAAAAAAAAAGGAAAGTTAGTTTGAAGGGAGGCTGATAACAAATAGGTGTATGTGGATGAGAAGGAGTATCTTCTTTTGGGGAATTATGACATTTGTAAATAATGTAAGCTTAGCTTTGGCAATAGGAGAGTCTCTTCCTTCCGCAATTTCCCCCTCCTCGTAAATATACTTCATTGTTTTGTTTACTATTCTATTACTTCCTTCTTAGTTATTATCCGGGGTTGCTCTGATTTTTTAACATAACTATAGTAAAATAACAAAAAGAAATGCAATAAATTCACAATAGGAAAACATGATAATGAATCAATAGCTTCAATCTTGTGTGATATATGTAAAATCTAAGTGTTTGAACATGATTTTATGTCCTATACATGTCTACATGGTGGGTTTAAATTGGACTGAACTGAACCTTAATTTTTCTTAAACCAAATCCTGTAGTTACGATGAATTTGAACCAATCTATACTTTGGTTGCTCTACCCAATTCAGAATTTTGAACGCCGATGGCAATATTACAAACTGTCAGTGTCAAGTAGTTTTGGGATCCTATAAATGATAAGGAATGACATGGATGATAGTTAAAGCTTTATTTGATGTTTAGTTTTCTTAGAAATACTGAATCCTTTCTGTAGACTTCAGTATGTTAGTTTTTAATAAGTCTTGTTTATAATTTTCCCAGGTTGTCCCATAATTCTTCCGAGGGAAAGTGAATCTGTGCTCTTAGGTGCGGCTATTCTGGGTGCTGTTGCTACAAGGAAATATCATAACCTTAGGGAGGCCATGAAAGCCATGAATGCACCTGGGGAGGTGTGGATTTTTCGGCTTTGAAATATTGAAAAATAGGAAAATTACAATTTTTTTTTATTAATTTCAGATTAGAAATCAAGGTCAATTGCATTAAATTACATTAGTGGTAGTACTTTTCATGTAGTTCTGAATGCTGTCATCAACATTTGCTGAATTTGATACTAAAATTGGAAGTGTTAGGAGCTGAAATTTGTTGTTAAATTAGAAAAAATGACGTAGTATTAGTTCAAATTTATAATATATATTATCTCCATGGTATAAAAAATATTTAATAGTTTACCGCAGGCTCTGTACGTACAATAGATTAGTTCGTTGTGAAACTATTACGGAATTTACATTTTATGTGTGCAGAATATTTACTATATAGTTTGGATGATATTCTTCCTAGTTTCTAGTTAGAAAAAAAATATACCTATGATTTGTTGTAGAAGTACAGAGATCAATGGATGAGTCTAGATGTTAAATTTCAATTGCCTGTGGTGGATGATCAGATGTTCTACTCATTCCTTGCTGTCTATAGGTGTTTTTGTAAAAGAAATAAAACCGATGCTCTTAGTTTTTTCTTGAACGGCCAACAGTTTTCATGAATTTTTGCAGGTCATTCATCCATCTAAGGATCCAAAGGTCAAAAAGTACCATGATGCCAAATACAAGATCTTCCGTGGCCTTTATGAACAGCAGCTCTCTTATCGTTCCATGATTGCCGAAGCCTTATCATAGCATTGCTGAATATTTTATTCAAAGCGCCAATTGAGGTGCTCCTTGCAAAGTTTTCATATTCATGCCTCAAGAATGAACGTTTTAGGATAGAGAAAGAAACTATGGCCAGAATATTACCAGTTAGACGAATATTTTCATGGTTGTATTTTTGTGGTAGGTTAGACATTGAAAATTTCAGAAATACAATGAAAAGTAATCCCCGATATCGACGTTAAAAATCTAAAAGAAATTTTATGTCCAGACCCACTGATAGCTTGTAGGTTACTGTACAAATATAGCCAGTTTGCTAATACTTTACTCACATTATTTTTCTATATAATGTACCATATGATTTTTTAGAATTCTTGGAACCCTCATCATGGTTTCATAACTTAGACATGGTTTTACATTTGCATATTACGAAATCATATCGGGCTGAATTAAGTTTTATACTATTCGACCCGCCCTATTTACTCTTCTAGAAAAATACTCTTCTAGAAAAATCATTTTCGAAGAATGTAATATGCTTACGAAAATACATTTTGGAACTGGAGATTTTTTATGCTTCTTTGTTACCCAAGGAAGAGTGACCTACAACTACGCCAATGTTTCAGTTATTGTAATCACTGTCCTTCACATAAATAATTTAATGTGGTGTAAGAGATTCTATCTTGCTGGGAATCCAAAAAGAAGAGCACCCTGGTGAACTAAAGCAGGAAGAAGGTAAAAAAGCATCCAACATGAAGGTGGGGATAACAAAGAAGCTCTATTCATCACGTGACCAATTAATTAAGGGTAAAAGAGGTTTAAGCATCATCACGTCATCCTAAAAACAAGATGTAGGAAGAGAAACAAAAGAAGAAGAACCTAATACCCAAGAACACTCCTAATCTCGAAACAAAGAACGAAGACGCAAAACGAAAATAAGGAAGTGATCAGTTCCTAAAATAATAATCTAGACCAGAATAAACTTTGAACGGTAAGCAAACTTCTTTACGATTTCTCCTATTCAAGATGTATACACATATTACTTTGATTACTTTTTAAGATAATTAGGTTTATCTCAGACAAGATCAATGATATCCGATTTTTATTTGGTCGGTAGACATCATATTTTTGAAACTGAATCAACCTACACCAAAGCGATTCATGTATTTTATAATGTTTTATTTTTAAGATTTCAGACATTTACCTCCTCCTCATATATCTAATAAAATCCGTATTCTAAATTTAAAAACAATATAATTTATTTTATTAGAATCTTGAGTGTAAACATAGTAGATAGGTAATAAGATTCTAATGATTATTTATTTGTTTTTTTTTTTTATTTAAAAAGAATCTCTCTATTGAGAGATTTATTTACAAAAGTTCTTCGAAATAAGAGAGTTGAAAGAGTACGAGAATGTATATTTCTTTAAAAATATTAATTATATTTATAATCAACAACATAATAACATGAATACTTTGTTTATATTTATATTGAAATAATACTTATTTGAAAATATAATAAACATTATAATAAATAATAATAAAATAATAAATAACAACTAACACAGAAATTTAATTAGAATATATAAATATACTTTTAAATAAATATAGATTTAAAATACTTTATAATAAAAAACTTAATATATTTTATTAGATTGTATTCTTTAATTTGTCTACTGAATAAAATCAATAACAAATTTATAACTTTTAAATAAAAACTGAAAACTATTTACAAGTATATAATAAAAAATTGTCCATTCATTAAAATTAAAAAATAGACCTGTAAAATTCAAATAATTTTTCACACCCCCAAAACAAAACCAAATTGATGACATCCACTCTTACTTCCACGACTTCTAAATTCATTAATTAGAGAAAAAAAAATATGAAAACGTATAATTAACATAATTTGTGGGTGGTGTCAAGAAATTGAGTGAATCGACGAAGGAGAATAAAATAAAATAAATGAAAAAACGGAAAAAAAAATTGAAGGTGTGTGGTGGTCACATGCAGAAGAGAGCGTAGAAAGAAAGGGCATATGCGAGGGAGATAAATAATATGCCAAGAAATACCGTTAAGAGAGAGTGCCACGTGGGACTCTACATGGCAATCACCCATCGCATCTTGCAATTGCAACCTTCAACCTCTCTTCCTCCCATATGCCCATGGCGTTCCTTCTCATCACCACCTTCTCCTTCTCTTCCTCCTTCTTCCACCCTTTCAATTCCACCTTCCTTTCTTCCCAATCTCTCTCTGTCTTCTCAATTCTACCCCTAACCTCACCTCTTTCGAAATCTCCAAATTTCAAAAACCGCAGAATATAGTCTGAGAGAGCCATCACCCCTATTCAAACCCATCAATTATTTTCCACTGGGTCACGCTTTCACTCCCAAATTTCCAATTTTTCTATCTGTTTATCGCCTTATTCGCCGTCTCAGGTATTGCTGATGGTTATCTCTGAATACGGATCTGCACAAGTCGCGGCCTTGGATTCTTGTTTTTCCTTATATTCTTTTAATTCTATTTCTGCCATCGCCTCGAGGCTCTGTTTCTAGAAATGTGATCGGCCTTCTGTTATTTATTATTTATCATTTATTTATTTATTTATCCTAATCTTCAACTTAATTCCAAATCATTGACTCACTTATTGGGTGGGGCTACCCTGTTTAAGGCTGTGAAAGTTTGGAGTTGTAAGATGTATCGTGAGTTGTGATGATGTGAGTTGTGCTCATGTGTAATAAAGGGTTTCAATGCTTGAACGAGTGTGAGAGTGAAGTTGATCAAAGGCAAGAATTCTTCGTCATGGATAGTCCAATTCGATCGCCAGCTGCCGGTTCAGGCTCCGGCGAAGACAGCCGGCGTGTTAAGTTTTTGTGCAGCTTTCTGGGGAGCATAATGCCCCGTCCCCAAGATGGGAAGCTGCGTTACGTCGGTGGCGAGACACGAATTGTGAGTGTTTGTAGAGATATTAGCTACGAGGAGTTGATGGTGAAGATGAGAGAGTTGTATGATGGGGCTGCTGTGTTGAAGTACCAGCAGCCCGACGAGGATCTTGATGCTCTTGTTTCTGTTGTCAATGATGATGATGTGGTTAACATGATGGAAGAGTATGACAAGTTGGGGTCAGGGGATGGATTCACTAGGCTCAGGATATTTTTGTTTTCACAATCCGAACAGGATGGTTCCTCACATTTCATTGATGGGGATGATTCTGAGAGGAGGTATGTTGATGCATTGAATAGTTTAAATGATGTTGCTGACTTTAGGAGGTTGCAACAAGGAGAGTTTCCAATGATTAGCCCTGTTGAGGATATCCATGTGGCTGGTGAACAGTTTTTCAATCCAATGAGTGTGGAAAGTGGGATTCATTCTCACAGAAGTGGGGACCTATCTATGCCACCTTATAACATGCATCATCTTTCGATCCAGCACCCGCAAACCGTGGGCCCAAGGTATACTGAAATGGATTCTCCTTGGAATCCTGCTTATTACTCTCCTAGGCACCATGGTCTCCACGACTCCAGATCATTAGTTGAATTTCCATCTTCGCCGTCTGGTAGGTACCGAATGCCATTTCCAGAGTTACCAGATAAGTGCATTGATCGAGGGCCGGAAGACTATGCTCGACATCATGTAAACCACCATCCTTTGTATGATAATCAGCAGCAGTATGCTGATAATGTTTTGTGGGTGCCGACAGGAGCAGCACATTCTGAAAAGACAGGTTTTCCAGGCAATATTCTTCATGGTTCCCATGTTGTTGATGGGAACAACATATGTGAGCAGTGTCGCATGGGTTTTCAGAGAGGTCAACCACATCTGGAACATTCTAATATAAGTAATGGACTTCTACCGGTTGCTAATCCATGTGGAGAATGCCCCCTGCCAAATAGGGATGCTTTCCCCATGAATGTTGATGCAAAGTTACATCCAGCAATGTATCCCAATGAACCTAATGGTGATCACAGGTCTGTTTATAATGATACTCAAAATCATGAGAGAGGTTGGGGTTTGCAGCATCCAACAACTGCTCGGGTTGAGGAATCAAGAGGACATTTATCTGTATCAGGAAGAGTGGGTGATGTTCCAGTTGCAAATATCTCTCTTGGGCATGGTAGTGTGACCGATGGACATGCCCTGTCGTCCAATTATCTCCATCAGCCGGTTGGACCTGAATTGGGTACTGAACTTTTCCCTGACCAAACCCTGACTGCATCACCACACGTACAAATTGCTCCACTTGAAGAATGCAATGTGCGGTACGGAAATGCATCTTCTCTTTATGGAGTAGACAGTAATTATGCTGTGCCCCGTGGGCATCCATCTGGTTTATGGAGGAATACTCCAATTCCTGTTCATTTGGGACCATCTTATGAGGCAAATACCTCACCTCCGCAAGTGAATGGTATGATAAATGCGGCATTAGTCAGGGGAGAAGGCAGTCCAGGGTTTTACATTGGACCAGATACTCAAAATCAATGGGTTGATTCCTCACAGAAATTGACAGGACATGATTGTAAAGCCATCCCAGAATATTCGCATGCACATGCTCTGCAGTTGAATCCAACACTCCTTGGTCCAGAGAATCAGCACCCAGTTACTGTAGATACCATTCACCCTCCACAGGACGTGAGTACTGGTACCTGCTTGGAACCTTTGCAGGTTCCAATATCATCTTATAATATGGTTCATAATCAGGAGGTTTTCAGAAATGACACCAGTTTGGCTACAGCAAAGACTTTCGAATCAAATACTTTGCTTGGAGAAGGAATAGTGGTAAAAATTGAGGACAAGGTTAAAGGCCCTGACACGCAGACTGTATCTTATTCAGAGCAAAATAAAGTTGCTGAGAGTGCATGTCCAGCTGCTGCTTCTGTTGATTCTAATAATTCAAAGTCTAAACCTGAAGGAGACTGCAGGCATGTTGAGAAACTGGATGATGAGGACCATTCTGTTCCACAAGATTATAAGCATTTAGGTAATCAATTATGCCTCTTGCCTGAGTTGATTGCTTCTGTGAAAAGGGATGCATTAGAAGTTGCTGAAGTGGTGAAAACTGCTGCTAAGGATGACCCAGCCAATTCTCATAATCAAAATTTAGACGCCAAGGAAAAGACAATAAATGAAGTAGAGTCAGCGGTAACAATTGAGTGATTTTAATTTCTTCTTTCAAAAATTTAAAGTAAATTTGTTCTCTTTTATTGAGGTTTGGTTGTGTTGCTTCATTTTATGATGTGTATTTATTTGCTTGTAGAATGCTAATGGTGATTTAGAATTGAACTCTGAAAGTGACCATGTAGATACTTCTAAAATTGAGCCTACGAAGGCTGAGGAAGAAGCAATTGCCAGGGGATTGCAGGTTTTCTTTCTTACTCAAGTTCGTCATGTTCTCATCGTATCATGTTTTGAGGTCTTTTCTGGCTTTCTTGTTCCCACATCCTAGGGTTTGATAGTATGCTGATAATTTTTCAGACTATTAAAAATGATGATTTGGAGGAGATCCGCGAGCTTGGTTCTGGAACCTATGGAGCTGTTTATCATGGGAAATGGAAAGGTTCTGACGTTGCCATTAAGAGAATAAAAGCCAGTTGTTTTGCTGGAAGGCCATCTGAAAGAGCAAGATTGGTATTATTAGTGTTTGATGGTTTTTCCCTTCGTTTAAGTATCTGTAGATTTAAACCTTGTAGAATAAGAATTTTCTAATCTCTGTCACAAATTTTCAATCTATTGCCCGAAAACAACTTCCGTGAAAAGGCTGAAATTTGTTCTACAAGAAATATTTGAATGTATTAGATGTGCATAATATAGAATATAGAATTGCTTTTGGATTCATGTCAAGGGTCACTCCATTGTTCTACATAGAAATTTAATCATGGCACATATTGAAACGTTTATTTGATACCCAACCCTATATAGTGATTTCATTCTGCTTCTTGCTCCAGATTACAGATTTCTGGAAGGAGGCATTGATGTTGAGTTCATTGCATCATCCAAATGTTGTCTCCTTTTATGGCATTGTTCGTGATGGCCCTGACAGTTCTTTAGCAACAGTCACAGAATTCATGATTAATGGATCTTTGAAACAGTTCTTGCATAAGAAAGATAGGTAATTTGATACATTCATGGGTTTATATTTCATCAATATTTAATGTTTTGAGTAGCCTCCCATTGGAATACCTTCATGGATCTTGTGATGTATTACTTATGCTGTTTATTCTGAGCAATTTAACAGAACAATTGATCGTCGTAAGAGACTCATTATAGCCATGGATGCTGCATTTGGGATGGAATATTTGCATGGAAAAAACATTGTGCATTTTGATTTGAAATGTGAGAATCTATTGGTCAATATGAGAGATCCTCAACGCCCTGTCTGCAAGGTACTAATAAGAATACACTCACTGATGCACACAAAAGCAACCTGCAAGGGATACTGAAATGAGGCTTGTGTATTTTTACAGATTGGTGATTTGGGTTTATCAAAGGTTAAACAGCACACTCTAGTGTCTGGTGGAGTACGTGGGACTTTGCCATGGATGGCACCTGAGCTTCTTAGTGGGAAAAGCAATATGGTATCGGAGAAGGTATTGGCATAGCTGGTTTTGGCTTCACACACCTAATACTCTTTTCATTTTTTATGATGATCAGCGTCTATACTTGCTTGTGATGTAGATTGATGTGTACTCATTCGGAGTAGTTATGTGGGAGTTGCTCACAGGGGATGAACCCTATGCTGATATGCATTGTGCTTCAATAATAGGTGAGAGCCAAGTAACAAGCAAAATGCATACGAGCACTTTGTGTCTTCCTACATATCACACTTCTATATAATGTTGCAAAATCATCCCAACCGTTTATATTGTTAGAAATTTTCTTGTAAGCGTATTGGAACTCTTCTATTATATTTTTCTCAGGACGTCATCAACTAACTGCGTTTAAATTTGAGTTTATACTTTCTGAAGTAAATTTGTCAGTTCGTGTTGGGGTGAATCTGACTATAGTTTTTCAAGCAAAATAACACTGACATGAATTGTTTCAATTTTGTTTTTGGTAGTCCCACTTAGTTAACTGTAGTTCTTGCTCTCCTTCTATCTTCCTCCATTACATAATATTTCTCTGAATTGTCTTCTGTGTCTGTCTCTGTATGGAGTATTTAGTATCTTTGAGTTGTTCTAGAACAGCACATCTCATTCCTCTACAGAGTAGGTGCAGTCGGGTTTCTAAAAATTTCTCCCGTGTCAGTTGCTTATTGCATACTTGGCCCAGGGGGAGTGGGGCTTCAGCATTACAAGATTGTCTGGCTTTTCTGTTACAACAGTTTTTTTTTTTTTGGTGATTTTCTGTTGTAGCTTTGCAGATAGAGAACCATAGTATATGACTTCCAATGCTGTTATTGAATCCTTATTAAGATGTAGACTGAGAATTGATCTTGAAGACATTCCCTTGATGAAAAAAGAACAGAAAAGAAAGCATTGTTATATATTATTTGTAAAATTGAAATTCAGGTGCCAGTGATGATATTTTGGTCAGTTTATGACTATATTTTTTTAAGCTCTAGTGCTTACTTGAATTATACCTGATGTACTGCTGTAATATCATTCTACTATTGGTAAGGAACTTAATTTTTTAGAACTGGAAGGTAACAGGTTGTGTATAACTTGTCCCGAAGTATCCTTGCTATAAAGTCCTAGGTAACAGATAGGTTGACTGGAAAATGAATAAAAACTTGGCTATTTCTAGACAAAAGGATGGAGTGTCTTTGATCTTTGGCCATATCTAGCATCAATTGGGTTCTGAATATTCTGGTAGAATTGGCCATATATAAACTTTCACCATTGTTGTACTTTGTTTTGCAGGAGGTATCGTGAACAACAGTTTACGTCCTCAAATCCCATCATGGTGTGATCCTGAGTGGAAGTCTCTAATGGAAAGTTGTTGGGCATCTGATCCTGCAGAAAGACCATCGTTTTCAGAAATTTCCAAGAAGTTAAGGAGTATGGCTGCTTCAATGAATGTGAAATAGTCAATTGATCTTGAGTCAGTTAATTGAACTTCTCAAGTTGTATGTAGCCTAGAATTGGTTAAAGGGAAATAAGGTGAAGCATGGTTCTTCCAGTTCAAGGCACCATCAAGCTCAGCTTTATAAAGGGGAAAAATAATTGAAAGGAGTATTCAAGCTTGCCTAGCTTGTATCGAGATATCATGCCTTGGTTTAGTCTAGAAAGTCTTTTGTAATGTTACCTTTAATGATATTATCCTTGGTGCAGTAACTTGCACTACAACATGGTTTCTCTCCCAGAAGCAGCATGGTGTTCTGAAAAATGCTACATGTGGTGGAACATCAATATATCACAGTGTGAGTTATTTTATTAATATGTGGATACCAGACACAAAAATATTTTCTTCTCTTATCAGTTCTCTACTTGGTTTTTGCAGTTTTACAGGTGATGAGGGTGATGGTAGCAATAGTTGTGGCTTTACTATCACTAAGGAACCATGCCTTCTGGAGGGATGTGTATATAAATCAACCACCAACATGTCTCCTGTGCTTTCACATGGAGAGGATAATGACGAATTCTGCTTCCCATTTTGATGGAACAAATTCAATTTCTCGTCGATATTTTTGTTTAAATTGTTTATTATATTGATATCATATATTCTTAATGACATGAATGTGCATACTTAATGACATAAATTATCTTTTTTATATGAATAATGTCAAATATATTTTTTTTGCAGATTGTGTGCTAATGTCTAGGAAGAACATGTAATGGGACTATTTTTTTATTTTGGGACTATTTTTTGTGCTGCATATTTCTGTTAAAATGTAGAACGAGTTTCACTCTGCAGTTCGGTTGATATCTCAGTATGAATTATAAAGCACAACATATTTCTGTTGCGATTTAATTGGAAACTTACTATGGACATGGTCACCGATATTTCAAGACTTCGTTTTCACACAAATCCGAACATCTGACAACGTACTAATCACTCGTTTGATTGAAAAGGATTAGTTTCTAATGTAATACTAATGAAGTTTTTATTTTGTGTTTAATGTTATAAATTTAACAATTTTTACGAGTTTAATAATTTCTTAAATAAGATATCATTTAATTTAATTTATTCTGTAGCTTAATTTAAGTTAATTTAAATTAGTTGAGTAATTTTATAAACAGAATGAAACATAAAAATTGACAAATCAAATTAGGTCAACTTTCTCATTCAACATAAGTCAACAACAAGAGGCAAAATAACGGTGATGAAATACTCTAAATTAAGTTAAGTAAACCGTCATTTGATCTGAATTCTGAATTTGCAAGTTGTGGCATTAGTTGCTGAATTAAAAGCAATTACATATTTCTATCACAAACTTTCCACGTAAGTATTCCTATGAATTAGGAAAATGTCATGTTAATGGAAAATATCAGCGGAGTTTAAAAAAGATAATTAAATTCAATAAAAAAAGAAGAAGCTAAACTCTTGACTTAAAATAATTAAATTTTCAATTTAAGTTTATGACTAAATGACATTTTTTTTTTGGTTGAGATATTCGTATTTTTAATAAGATAAAACTGGTTGAGAAGATGTTTATGTTGATAACTCCCCAAGTGACGAACCAATACGAAAAAACGTGATTTGAAGAGTTTTTCCATTTATTTTTCTTTTGGCAAGAGGAGGTGACGTAAATGACAAAATGAGAAATTTAACATGGTTGACTCAATTAATTCCACATGGGTATTTAGAGGATGATTGTAATGAGTTTCCAATGATTATATATATATATATATATATATATATATATATATATATATATATATATATATATATATATATATATATATATATATATATATATAATGAAGTTTTAAGAAAAGAAAAAAATGGTGCAACACCAACTCTGAATGCGAAGAAAATCCAGAAGGTCAATTTGTGTGACAGCATCATCATCTACTCCCTTTATCTCCACTTCCATTCACTACCTAACACACGGGTTAGACTTCTCCATAAAAGTCAAACTACTCTCACTTCTTACACTTGTCTCTATTCAATCACCACCAAAAGCATTACGTAACATTTTCATTTTACAACACAAACATCTTTAGTTAAATCACCACCTTTTTAATTACTTACAACATCTCTATAAATAAATATCATATTCCCCTCATTCTCAATAATTCACATTGCTGTTCACTCTACAGTACTTTTAACCTCTCCAATATTACCTACTCACTAAATCATAGTAACTTCTTATACTCAGTACGTATTTTAGGTCATATTACTTAAAAACCAAGATTACAGCATTTGACATTTCTGGGGGGGCGTGACTCGAGAAAGGGATCAACTCGGTAACGTAAGTATTGTGTAAGTAATATTTTACAGAAAGTGCATTTGAATTTGATTTAATGATTTATAGTTATTTATTAGCACAAGTATAACACGTATACGTAGCTCTGGAATTGTGATTAGTGTGATTTTAAAGAAGAATTGATACTGCTATAAATAAATGTTTAGCGTCCAAGTCTACTAACAGCATCTTTGTCAACCCTAGTGACGACATATACAACACTGTGATCTTTGTTCCAATCAATACTTATTTTTATACTAAAACGACTTTTTTCGATCTCACGCTTATCTTAACTCTACTAATTAAAACACTAAAATAAACTAAGTGAATCACAGGTGTCATGATAGCAAAGTTATATTTCCTCTGATCAACATCAAAGCTAATCAATCATCTACCAAAAGCAATTCAATTTCGAATGCTTCAAACTCCTTCATCTGTTAAAATTTAAGTACGACTTTTATGTAGGTTTCAAATTATATTTATATAATTTTTTCCTAATAAATTCACTAATTTGTTTTAGTGACGGATACCTTTCTAAGACGAGCTAGATACAGATCTTATAAAAAAGATAAAATGCATCCATAGAAATAATATTTATAAATACTGATATTTCATTTTGGTTTATAAATTTATAATTGAAACCGAGTAAAATTAACAATCAACGAAATAAATATTTTAGGAATAAGTAATATTACTGTATAATTGAAATATTGATCCTTAATTAAAATATGTATCAATAAATTAGGAAGAAAACCGATAATTAGAAAGATAATTTTGGATTGGTGTTCCATTTTTATCCTCATACCAAAACTGTACTGAGCAGTTGTTACAATAGATTGGTCTTCTGGATGATGAAATGTACTGTTCTTCTCCCATTTGGCTTCAGCTTTTTCTTGAAAAAGAAACACAGCGTCAATATAAAGATTCTTAGTTAAGGAGAAAGACAAGCAGAAGGATGTTTTCTTGGTCCGAAAGATCCGAGACTATTTGATGATAAAGATATGAATATTTATAAATTTTGGTAGCTATAAGTGCTTTTTGAATTTGATGGTTTCCCCTTGTTATATTTCTAAGTGAGTGCGGTTCTCGACTTTATTTTCCTTCTCAGTGATTAAAAAAATGATTAGATGAAGTATTAAATTAGAAAACCAAGGTCAATGAGTGGTTCTTTCTTCTCAAAAATATTGAATTGCAATGACCTTTCTGTTTGGTTTTACATCTTTTCTTGTTTTCATACAGTTTCCTATATTGTCTTTTAACGTCTCCTATCCAACTTGTCAAACAGGAACAAAGAAGAAAAATAAAATGAAATGGGATTTTGTTTGATATTATCCCCAATAATTCCTATAGCCAAAAATTAAAGAAAGGACTACAAAAAATATAGCAATTAATTTAACAAATGTTTGACTTTTTCATTTTCTTATTTTTTTAATCTCATAGCTACATTATTGCCCTATCAAACCCGATCTCCAACTCCAAGGCTGGTGAAAGAGCCTTTCTTTGAATTATAATAATAAGCTACTTTGAGAGCTATAACGTGTCTTCATCTTCTAACTAGGATAAACTAGTAAGCTATACAATTTTATATATTAATTAAAATTATTAAAAATCTCAAACTTTTATAGATGCTTTTAATGAATCTCCCATATAAATTGTAATCTTCAATATATTTTCACCCTACTCACTTGGTGTGTTGTTTTTAAATCTCTTTATATAATATTTTAATCAATTCAAAATTTTCAACTTAAAGCTTGTATAAAGTTTTTTTCCTTTTTTTATCAACAATAACAAATATGTTAAATAAGAATAATAGGATTGTTTCAAGTTTCAACAAATAAAGAAAAAAGATGACAAAGTTATAACACATTTAAGTTACTAAACCATATAGATATTAGAAAATGAAGTTTAAATTTAACTCAGTTTAATAAAATCAACTTTTAATATAAAATTTACATATATTTATATATTATAATTTAGTTTTATCTGTAATCGACGTAGAACTTCTAACAATATATCTAAAGGCAATCATGATATATCCTAGCTAAAAAATATAAAGCAATCTATAGAACTATTTTGTTTCCATAAGTTTCCTTGTATGAAGTAAAACTCTCTTCACTGCTAAATTGAAACTTCTTCCGAAACTCTGTTCCATTAGCATAGTTGGAGTTCTTACTCAAAATATGCATAAGTAAATTTCATTTAGTAGATTGAGTTATAAAATTGCTTAGAAATAAAAGATAATAATACTCTATTTTTTTAACAAATATAACGTATCATTTAAATTAGAAATAAATCTCTAGTGCTAGATAACATATTGACATAATGTTGAAATTATTTAAAATTTTGTTGATTTCTCACTTTTATTTTCTTTTAATCTAATGCCTGAGTCTCTAGATTAAAAAAATTGAAGAACAAAAACAAAAAATAGCGTTTATAAAATTAATCTTAATATCTTAAACACTATTTATTCTTGAAAGTTAGAAAATTTTAAGTATATATATATATCTCGTAAGAAATGAATATAATCTATACCCCTACTAAGAAAGGTACACTCGATCGATGAAGGGTTATGATATAGAACTTTGTCAAGTAACTTAACCTCTAATTTACGTATGATGAGAAGAATTCGATCTAAATAACTGTGATTTTGACTCCGAGGGAGAATGAAGCACTTAGAGTGGAATAACATGAACTTGAGTTAGAAATTACTAGCCAATACGACGGAAATACAGCAGTTTCTACTGGTGTGGTTTGAAATAAGAATGAGTTGGTTAGGATTTTTTGGTGAAAGCAAAGCAAGGGCACATTTTCAAGATATTTGACTATTTTTTCTAACTTTCATCATCAGCTCGTCAACATCTATATATTGGTTTGACAAACACTTCAATCGCTTTAAACTGTATAGTGCTAATTATGTTGAGACCTTAAGAAAAAGCTATATCACTGCCTAATTATGACCTAGTTTCAAGTCCGTACAATCCCATGAAGATCAGCCAATTTGTCGCAATATTTTTTCAATTTCAATTTAAACGCAACCATCATGGAATACATATATCTGAAATTCACGGCTGAAGAATTACAAAGGAAAATATTCCATCTTTGATGAGAAATGTTATATTTTCCAAAAATGAAAAAGAAAAGTTATGTTTTTTATTCTGTACAGTGCGACATTTCCATACTTCATCTGCGTACGCACTTACCTGCTAAAATAATAGACCAGAAGTTAAGATTATACATATTTTCTCTGCAAATGTATTTGTTTTTTACATGGTCACGTTATTGACTGAATCAAAGCAATATGTGTCTCCTTTCCACGAGAATTCCTGGGTTAAATAATTACACAAGGGTAATTTTTTTTAAGAAATAATAATTTACCAATAGGAAGGTCGCAGTACATTTCCCACAATAGAAAAAGATGTGTTGGGAAGGCTTGACATGGAACATTTTGAAGGATAATGCCGACAAACTAAGAGGATGGAGACTTCTATTGATCAAATACTTGTAGCATTGGGTTGAAGTATTAAATTAATAGAGCTATGAAAAAGCAGTGCAATTTTTTATGAAAAGGAAGAGGAAATTTATGTTACGTTTGTCCAGTTGCATGCATAATTAAACGCGGGTGACCGAACTAATCCAAAAAGAAAGACAGAGAAAGAGAGAGAGAGAAAGATAGATGAAAAAACCCTAGAAGAAAAAAATGGAGTTGAAAATAGCTAGTGAGGGAATGGAGGGGGTGAGGTGTGTAAGACTTTTTGTCCTTTTAAGAATCACATCAGCCATACTTGGCTACCTATAAATCACAACCTTCCTTCGCCGTAGTTTCCCAACAATCCTAGCTAGCAAAGTTGATATTTTCCTCAACAAAAAACATAAAGAGAAACCTAATTGGAGAGAGACAACAACACAACAACATGGGTAGAGCTCCATGCTGTGACAAGGCCAACGTCAAGAAAGGACCATGGTCTCCTGAAGAGGATGCTGCACTTAAGGCCTACATTGAAAAGAACGGAACTGGTGGCAATTGGATTGCTCTTCCTCAGAAAATTGGTACACTCCTTTCTTATATGTTTATTTATTTTCTCTTAGAGAGCTTTTTGAGACCAAGAATGATCTTATTGATGGATACAAATAATTCGCAGGGCTCAAGAGATGTGGAAAGAGTTGCAGACTTAGATGGTTAAATTACTTGAGACCTAATATCAAACATGGTGGATTTACTGAAGAAGAGGACAACATCATCTGCAACCTTTACATTAGCATTGGTAGCAGGTCATTCTCTCTCCCAAAAACCCCAATCTCTATCTTCGCGCCTGTGCTGTTGTTTCTCAACATAACTGTTTGTCCTTTTTCTTTGTCACTAGAATATGTCTAGCTACCTCCACATGTTATTTCTTTGGTTATTCCTAGAAATTAACCGAACATGTTCCAACATAATCTGTATGTATAGATGGTCCATAATTGCTGCTCAGTTACCTGGAAGGACAGATAACGACATCAAGAACTATTGGAACACTAGATTGAAGAAGAAACTGCTTGGGAGGCGCAAACAATCTAACTTCAACACAAAGGACACAAATAATGGTATAGAGGAGAACTCTTATTCAAATGCCCTAAGCAGCTCAGCCCTTGAAAGACTCCAACTGCACATGCAACTTCAAAGCCTTCAAAACCCTTTCTCTTTCTACAATAACCCTGCGTTGTGGCCTAAGTTGCATCCTTTCCAAGAAAAGATGATCCAGAGCCTGCAATCTTTGAATGACGGCTCTAACCCTGTGGTGCAAGATGCCTTGCCTTCCCCCCATGTCGAACAAGGACAAAAAGACGAGTTCATCTACAAGCCTCAACATGATGGTGCAAAGATCCACAGTCCACAGGTTCATCTTCTGGAGAATATTCCTTTAAGTAACAGTGGAGTTCCCTTTGTTGCTTCTGAGAGCAATAATAATCCAATGCACTCAAATCTTGCACCAAGAGCTGAGGCTGTTGAACAGACTAATAATGTGGGATTTCAGCAACTCGGTGCACTGCAAACTGAACTAGATGACATTCTCAACAACAGAACAATGGGTTACGTGCCTCAGGAAGATCATCAGATGGCTGAATTTGATTGTTTCAGAGAGATGAATAGCTCCAAGGACAGCCTGATTTGGTGGTCCAATGATTCTGATACCAGATCAGCATCCTCAAATTCCTGGGATTCATCTACTACTCCAGCTCTTTTAACACAAGGGATGTTCCAAGATTATGAACTGGGTTACAGTCTGTAGTGATTACAAGGATTTAACTTTCTGGTTATTGCTAATTTGTTGTGTTAGTCATAAGATGTGGAACGGCGAGCATGAGTAGTAGCAGGTCTTGTAAACAACATCGTGAATATAATAATGTAAATCCGATCAATGTCTGAGTAATGTAGAAACTACTAGTTTGTTCTGAACAATAACCAACGTGGTCCTTGATATCTATCTATATATATATATATATATATATATATATATATATATATATTTCTTAAACTTTAAAACATTGTTCTATAATTAGTTTGATGCTAACTGAGATTCTAATGCATTTGATCCCATGTATATTCCTTTGACTCTCTGCCAGAGTATAACAAGAATTTCACTGTACTTATTGCTGTGTTATACTGGTATAATTTAATATATACCAAATGTTTTTAGGGTTGTAAAAGCTGGCTTTTCTGAGCTGTATGGCTGGTTATAGTATTAACAAAAAGAAATCAATTCATAGTATGATTGCGGACTAAAAAGGGATCACTTTCTTCAGATTGTTTTGCATAGTTAAGATTAGCATACTTAATGTGAATTCTCACAGAAATATCAAAGATAACAAGATTTCATTGACTTCGTTAGCTCTTACACAGGAGATGCCAAGTTAATTCGGTTGTGAAATAAGATTCCGAAGTACTCTTAGTCAAAACTTGTAGTAACAAAAAGGATATGTTTCATGTATTCAAAACCACCCAATTTTCTCAAAACTATTTTATATTATAGTTTGCATTTACCTCTATTTTATGTCAAATCTTTAATAAACTTTTTCATGTCAAAAACTAGTTATCTCAATCATTAGACTAAAAATAATTCCACAGTAGTTGACACAAGATCTAATAAATAAGAATTTAGGGGAACAAAATGAACAACAATGTAGTATTAATGTTAAAGAAGAATAAAATTCTCATGAATTGATTTGTGTGTTAACTGAATGATCGAATTTAGAAAAAAAAGTCACTAAACTCTCTGTTTTCAATAGAGCACAAGATCCTTTTATATAGATGTTGATCAAGGATCTTTCAAATTCAAAAGATACCAGATTCTGATTAGTTATATTTTTTCTTGAATGATTGTAATTGTAACTTTTGATGAATGTAACTATTAATCAATAATTGTAACTCTTCATGAATCTAAAAATTGTCTTTAATACTTTTAAATTCCAACAATTTAAGAGTAATTTAATTTTATAAATTGACTTGCAACTCAAAAATTATATAATTATATAATTTTATTTATAATCTCTGACCAAATTTATGATGATTTTCAATATCTTTAGCTTACTCTTGTTATTAAAGGAATAAAATTACATTTTGTTGAATAAAAACTATATATTTTCTCTTTTGGGATTACAATAATATTTTTGATGGTTTTATACTATTATTTTATTTTTATTTGATAAAATATAAATTTTATTCGGTGGAGCAAGTAGATAGTACATTAATTATGATGAAAATTATATTTATAGTTTTAATGCAAAGAAATGTGAACACTACGTCAACATCACTATCTCGCCAACTAATTTGTAAGATCATATATATGTAAAACTAGAGCATAATTTTAAGAATATGACAACATTTAAACATAGTAAATTAAAAAGTAATATATAGGACCATCCGTTTATTTAAATTCAAACTCAAATATATTAGCAATTTTATTTTGATAAAATTATTTTATTACTTTCTTCACTTTATTGTGGTTGTAGGTTTCTCTCTCTCTTTTTAGAAAATGTATCTAAAGCAAATTTTGACAAATTTAAATTTCCTTCTGCTTCATATATAAAATAGGTGTGGGGGAATCTTTCTCAGCAATAAGGAAGTTCAACGCTTTTTCTTTTAAAAAGGAAAATGATAGACGCAGACCAGCCCCAAGACAAGAGAGCAGATGCAGAAGCCCACCTGAAGAAAATAAGGAAATATTGCCCATATACAAGGTGGAAATGGCTTCCTGCACCTCATCAAATTTCTTCTACCACTCCACAATACAAAGGAAAATATTTAAATACCCTTCACTGTTGCATCACACCATTCTAGTCGCACCGTCACCACCACCAGACCACTACTGCAGAGGAAGAAGAAGAGAAAAAGAAATACTAAAAGAACTCTTTTGAAGAGTTTTTTCCAAAAAATGTATTTCACGCGTTCTGGAAATTTTATTTCGAGAATTTTGTTTTGAAAATATTATTCCAGAAATTCCAAAATTTCAGTTTGGATAAGCCTATTCTGGAATTAATAAATTGAAAGTCACTTTTACAATAACAAAATAATCATTCAGGAAAATGATGAGGTGCAGTAAGAAATTAATGGGGTGCATGAATCAATTGTCATAGAAGGTAGCTCTTTCAAATAAGAAAAAAGTTTAAAGGCAGTTTCTTAAGTACTTCGAGAGGCTGTTATATATGCTAAAAATAATAATAAATTAGTTTTTGGGACCATGAGGACCCTCCACACTATTCTCCTATCTCTAATTATTTTGTTGTACGTAATACTTTAAATTGGTAAGAATAAAGTATTATTTTCTCAAACTCGTAATGCTCATCAAGCTTGTGGGAGGAAGAAGAGATTTCTAAGAGAGAACTCAAACTTGCTTGATTTTTAATAAGAAAGGTCTAGATTCATCTATACAAAATATGCATTTTTAATAACTTGTAGATTACAAATTATTTCTATATATATATTTCTAAAAATGAATATTCATTTTTAATAGCATCTTAATCAATTATAGATACATTTCCTCCACTGTCCACTGATTAATTTTTCTCAATTTTTAGATGGAAAATTTAAGAATCACTTTAAATTTTTGTAGTTTCAAATATTATATAACTAATATTATAATATCAGTGTCCGGAGAAAATGGAAATCTTCATTATCGTTTACATTAGCAGTTGAGGAATACAATGAGGAACCTTTTAAAAATCTACACCTAGAACCAAGTGTATATTCCTTTAGCTACCATTTGGAAATCAAAATCTAAGGTTCCAACTGGTTTTAATGGATTTCAACCGTGCAGTTGTGGGTGAAAAGAACTTCTTAAACCTTAGTGCTTTTGATGATGGTGGTGGTGGCGGCGTAATTTGTGATGTGCTGCAGCAAATGCGCCTGCAATTTTGTGGCGGATACCTCTTAAACCATGTGGTTGATGGTGTGATTTGCCATGGTGTAAACCTGAAAGAATATCTGCAAAAGTGCAGAAATTCTTGGTAGAGTCACCTTCAGGTCCCGCTGCCTCCATTGCCAAATCCTTGAGTTCCAATACTTTCTCCCGCATCATCATCCCTTTCTCACTTGACATTACTGTTTCCAGAACTCTTAGAGTTTCTTCTTTAGTGAAAACATTGTCTTCAAGCCCCACACCAATTTCCCATACATGCTCAAGTGTAACAGTGTTCAACGACTGATCTCCAAAAAAGGGCCTACAAATCATAGGCACACCACCAACTATGCAATCCAAAATTGAGTTCCATCCACCATGTGTTATGCACACACCAACTGCTGAATGCTTAAGGATCTGCATTTGGGGGGCCCACCCTACAACCTTCCCTTGCGTTTTTGTCCTTTCCATGAACCCATCTGGCAATTGTTTTTCAGGGTTACCTCTGAAAGCCCAAATAAATGGATACTTACCTTCTTCTAGCGCATCTGCCAATGCAGTCAACTCATCTGGTGGAGGCATTATCACACTTCCGAAGCTGATGTATACCACTGACCTGTCCTCTTGCGAGTTCAACCAGGGTAAGCACCCTTCTTCATCAAGAGTAACAGATTGTGGTGTTGTCAAAATGAATGGACCAACGTTCAGAAGCATCTGGAACCTGGTTTCTAGCTCCTGCGCAATAGGAATGTGTACTGCACTGAAGGAGTTTATGGCAACTGCGGTTGCTCGGGGCAAAGCTTCTCCCATTTTCTCTAACATCATTGAAAAAGGGTCTTCTGCCATTTCCACCAATCCTTCAGGCAAGTCACCTGCCTTCAGCCCATTGAAACCAGTAAGGAAATCGATTTCTTTGTTTTCTCGGACTGCAAAACAAGAAATACATATTTCTCGTTAGTCACCTGAATCAATTGAATATATTATTTCGATAACACACACTTGTATAATTCAATCTTTCCTTTTAGCTCAAGTCTCTGGATAATAAAGTTTATCAGAAAAGAAGATTTTTTTTTTTAATTAAAGAATCGATATACGAAATCAAGGTTGAGGGGGGGGGGGGGAAACGCCATATACCTCCATCTGGGCCCAGCTTTTCCCTGATTTGTTGGGAGGAAATATGAGCAAGGAGAGGGTGAGGCCCTGCAGTCCATAGAGGAATCCACTTGGCATGCATTTCTTCAGCCATGTCAGCACAAAACCAAAAGAAGGCGTCAGAGACCAAACAAGTGATCTGCCTCCCCGTTTTCTCCACGGCTTCGTCCATGGCAGTCCTATAGTTAGCGGGCATGGCCTTAACGAAGTAGGCAACGGGGTCTTGGGGGTTCCCCGAAGGCACAAAACCCTCCGGCAACCCATCTTCAATGTCATAAGGCCTTATGTTCAAAAGCTGCTCCTCGTTGAGCCCAGCGAAGACAGCGGCATTGGATCTTTTCGTGCTGAAGAACGAGAACGTCACTTCCGGTGCCTCGGCCGCCGCCCTACGCACCAGGTTCAGAAGCGGAGCCGCGTGTGTGCCATAGGGAAACGCCAAAACGGCCACATGCCTGTCGTCGGTAGGGCAAACAGCCATTCTGGACGTTTCTGGTTTAGACACTATGATTCGCTAATTCTACCTTTCAGATTTCTGTTCTCTTTTTCTTCTCCCTTTGACAATTTTGTGTAGCTAGATTTATAAGTCATTGGGTTACGTTGCCTGCAAAAGGTTAGAGAACAGAGAGAGACATGCACGGGGTTTGTTGGAAGATGATAACTAACTCAACTGTTTGCATGCATGCATGTATGAAGACGGTAATGAACAAGTTTTTCTTTTGCACAGCATGTGCTCCGGCGAGACTACCTGTAGACAGTCAGGTACAACGGCCGGTGAATGTATGTTTGTTTTCCGGTTAGTGACTTGGGTTGGTTTCGTTGAACCACCGACATGCATTTCCTCGGTGAATGCATTTCGTAGCTGCTAACGTAACTGAAAAACCCTAATCTTAGCTTCCACAAAAATAACAATGGGAATAAAACTGCGGGAATTTATCTCATTCATCTGTTTTCTTCATAGGTTAATAGGATGTCTTTCAATCTTAAGTTTTCTAATTTATAAAAAAGAATAATCATCAATACTCTACAATAATATTTGTATGGCATATATTTAAGTTTTCTAATTTATAAAAAAGAATAATCATCAATACTTAATGATGATTAATTTGGGCCACCCCTCTTGCTCTTATACTCCCAAAGAACATTCCATTTAGCATCTAGGGCCTACTTTGTTGTAATTAGTTCATGGATTGTCCATTGTTATTTATAAATGTCAAATAATTAAAATTAATTTTTTAATAAGAATATAACACTTAGTATTTTTAAAGTATTATTATAATCTTTTAGTAATATTATTTAATGAATTCGAAAGTAAAATCATTGTAAAATGTGAGCTATTAAATATCAATATCCACTGTTGCTTTTGTAGCTACTTTCTTTTACTTCATTTCATTTTAATTTATTTGTGTGCACACCTTGCTCATCAATACCTTGAAACTCAAATAAATAAAAGATAGAAATATCAAATAAAATAAACAAGATTATGTGATAAAAAAAATTCAAATTATGACCAGCATTACAAAATTGTAATAGAAGATTCAAAAAGTAATTACAAGAAAAAGACTATCTCAGTTTTCCCCTTTGGAGTGAATTTTTTCGAGGTATATTCTTTCTTTTTTGAAAATGAAAATGTGAAGAGGAAAATATATTTTCGTATTTTTTAGAAGGTCCTGAAAATATATATATTCCTAAGAATCTTTATTCTCAATGTAAAATAAACTTTTTATATATTACAAAAATGATATTTTGACATACAATTTTTTACATTCATTTAACATTATCATTTTTTAAAAAATACAAAAGTTAATTATTTTATAATTAGTTTATCTTTTTAATATGTTGAATATGTATCATCTTACTATTATTCTTTAGAAACTACACTATCTAATTTTTTTTAGTGATTTCTATATAGGGAGGGGTGGATATATATCTCATTTTCCACTAAAATTGAAAGTATTTTATCCATAAATCATCTACTTGTATTACATTCTTCTATTGTTATCAATTTTAATTAAATAAAAAAATTATTTTTTAAACTGCAAATTACTCATGTCTACAATAATAACATTTTTTAATATAACATTCCATGAAATATGATTATTTAAAATACAAAATTAAGTTGTGAAAGACATGCGTCCTTTTTTATAAAAACAAAAAATGATAAAATGTGTCTTAAAGTATATGTTTTATTTTTTTTATAATTTTCAGTTATATTTTTTAATTTTATTTAATTTTCAAGTTAATCTTGTAACATTGTGGGAAAATTAATAGGCGTTACTACTATCGCAAACATGATACTAAAGATATTATTAGATTATAAGAATATAAAGACATGTTATAAAATCATATAAAATATAGTATTTTATTAAATATGTCTATCAATGCTGGAAATCTCATATTGACTATAGATAAAGTGAGTTTACAATATATAAGTAAGTGTAAATCTCATCTTGTAAGATAATTTTTTGGAGTAGAATATATCTTAGTGTGAAATGGGTGTATTGGAAGTCTCATCGACTAAAGATAAAGTCAATTTACAATTGATAGCAACCTCCTTAAGTTAGGTTGGGTCAAAGCATGAAGAGATGTTATGGTGATGATATAGTGCAAAAACAAGGTGGATAATGGGGAAAAGCTCATGGCCTTTGGTATTTTAATGGTGATGAGGTGGTGTTTCAATTAGAGAGGTTAGAACAACTCTAGATGAAGGTGATTAGAAGAGATCACATGAAATGTTCTAACCTTGACTTTAGAGACTAATAGAATGTTTCAATATTTTCACAACATTTTATTACTAATCTTAAAGTGGGTTTACAATAGGGAGAGACATCTCTATTTATAGATGGTGTCTCAAAAGTATACCAAAATCCTAAAATGTTATCTTGCACCACATCTTACAATTTATAAGTGTGTGTAAATTGCATCTTACAAACTAGTTTTTTTAGGTTGAGTTAGACTTGAAATTCATTTCTTTTTACATGGTATAAAAAACAAAAGTTAGAGTCTATTCTAGAAAAAATTATTGTTTGTTTGAGTATGTTGTTTCATCTATTCACACCAAAGCATATACATATATGGTGAGGAAAACTAGATATTAATGGATAACCTTACAAAGGAGAAATTATTGTTTTCTTTTTTAATCAAACTTAACTCCATAACACTAATTTTTAACTTTTAAAAACTATAACTTAATTATTTTTTTTTATTAATTTAGTTTGTGTATAGTTCGTTTTGGTTGTAAAGAAAAAATGATGGGAAAAATAAATAAGTGTGAAAAATATTTATTAATCATTAATATTTAACAAAGAATTTGACTTTGCTCAAAAATATTAAAAGATAACAAAATACTTTATAAGTATTTACAGCATACAAAATTTGTGAGAACCTGAAAATTTAAATTAAAATAGTGGACAGGTGTATTATGCTAATGACACCATGCCTTTAATAATAAAATATACACACTGTATAGCAAGCATTTTCTGAACACCTTGGTGCATTAGCTTAAGACCCCATCTCTCTCTAGAAAACCTTATTCTCCATTCTCTCTGCCTTCTCTCTACCACATCTTTAAACTGAACAATTGCACTGTCGTTTAGGTGGTGTTCACGCGTTCCTGGAGTCGAGAGCTTCGACTTGAACCGATCAAGTTCGGGTTTTTAGCGGGTAAGTTGCTCTTCCCTGTTCTTTGCTGTTTGGAAACTTGGACATGAAATCTATTTATGCATGTGTCTTTTGTTTCCTCCCTTTCCAATCTTTGTTCAACTCTAGCTCTAAGAGTTGTTCTTGACCACAGTTCTGCGGTCTATAGGGTGCGATCTAAGTTTAGTGTGACTCAGGGTACTGTAGGGTCAAGCTTTGTTACTGAGCTGTGAAGTTTCCAGGTAAGGGGAGCTAGATTTTTGATTTAAATTAGTTGTATGATGTTTAAAAGTATGGAAATGGTGAACTGGTATGTGGTTTGCTCTATTTTCTGAGTTTGTGATTAAGTTGAGTAATATGGACTAAAATGCATGTTCTGTGAAACTGTGTTGTGATGCTTTGACTAAATTTGTGTGTGTTCTATTGCTTGAGTTGTTTTTGTTGGAAGTGCTAGGGGAGGAGAATCTGTTGTAGGGTGCTTATATAGCAATTTTAGTGTTCTAGTGATGTTTTGGGTCATTTTAAGGGAAGTGAAGTGGTGAAATTGAGAGGTAGAGGTCTAGGACTCTTTTAAACTGTTAGGACAGCTTAGGCAAGTTAACTGTGACGTGTCGGAAGAGTCAAAGTGGTCTAAAACATGTGGCTAGTAGCGGAATTGTAATTTGATCTCTAGGTTGATGATCTTGGTGCTTTTGACCGAGTTTAAAGGAAGTAAGGAGGGGATTTTGGGCAATTAAGGTTTGGGTTGTAAGTGGGCTGTAGGGACAGTTTAGACAAGTCATTTGAAACTTTTTAGAAGTGCTAAAATGGTCAAAAACATATTCTAAATGGTAAGTTAAGATTTAGGCCCCTAAGTTGATGAAATTGAGGCCTTAGGGAATAATTTGGTGCATAATCACTTTATAATGATAATAGGAATGTTTAGAACCACTCAAACAAGTTTAATTATGTACATACTACGAATTGGGATCATTAGAAGTTAAGGAAAGTGTCTAGAAGTGGTTCTGGGAGGTTGGGTTGCATAAATTTGCAAAATTTCATTCTGCAGGTTATGCAGACTCGCTGTGCGAGAGGATTCGCACAGCGAGTCGCCCTGGCGAGAAGCTCTCTGCTAGGGCATTCGCATAACGCACTGGGTGCACTATGCGAATAACTCTGGAGGGCTCTCCCCTTGTTTGATAATTCGCAAGGCGAGAAGGAGAGGGTGCGCTATGCGAAAGCGCCTGGTCTCGCCATGCGACCTGGTGTGCAATGTGACCAAGCCCTTTGAGTTTCACTTTTTCTTCTTCTGCTTGGATTGTTTGATGTTGTTTGATCGACAGAGTGTCATGTATGCTATATATTGGAATTGTGTGGTGTGAAGGAATATGATTGTGAATTATAATGATGCAATTGAGTATGAATTGGACATCTTAGGGTGAGATGATTGGAAGTGGTTGTAGAGGTTTGTTGTTATCTTGTATAATTGTATGGAGCTTTGAAATGGTACGTCCATCCCTACACTCTAGGCACTATTCATGCTCAAATAGAGAAGAACGGTGTGAGTGGTGAGAGTAGAGGGAGGTCCTCGTCTATAGGCTTAGAGTTTAGTCATAGACTGGTATGAGACCTTGCGTAGTGTTGGGGAGGGCCAACTGAACTATGCAAGTGCAAGGACTACCAATAGTTCGACAGTTATACAAATTCGGATGAGTCGTGTTGAGTACTTGATGTATGGTCAGAATGGTATACTTTTGATTCTTTACTTTATATATAACTAAACATGAGGATGCTGATTGATTGTGCTATATGTATATTGTTTGCTTATCTAGCTCACCCTTGCTTCTGTGTTGTATGTTGCTTGTGTATGTTTTTCCCTTGCGATCATCCACTTGGATGTGAGCAGATGTTGAGGATGTGCCCCTAGAGCAAGTACTGGAGGATGTTGATGCTGCAGTTTAGTCTTCTTAGAATTTTCTTTCCTTTGAACTCATGTCATTTTGAATACACTATTCTATAGTATGCTTAGGCTTTAAATTCTGACGTTGTTTTGGGATGACTGTAACCTTAACAACTTAACTGTCAGTCTACTCCGACTGTTCTCTTATAATATAATGACGACGTCTATATATGATAATATTTATTATATAATTGGGATGTCACAAAATTACTTTTAGAAATTAATATTAATTTTTATAAATTAAAAACAAAAAATTTATAAAAACTGGATAAACAGTTATTCAAATTTATTTACACAAACTAATTTTATATTATAAATAAGTTCATTTTATTCAAGCATATTCCTCATATAATATCGTTCTCATCAATATAAAATAACAAAAATAACATGTTCTTGGTAAAACAGTTGTCTTGTTTTCAACTATTGATTATGTTTTTATATTTTTTATTTTTTCTCTCTTTAAACTAAGAGTGTTATTTCCTCCACCACCAACCCTTGCTCCCTCTACCTCCCTAATCTTGTTTTACTCCTCTCTCCACCTTCTTATTCTTGTTTTACCCTTTAGTACAATTTTATTTTTAGGGTTAACAATTTTTAACTTCTACCCACTTCAATCCCCTACATGAATGCGATGGTCTGATTTATGCTTAACCAACAACATTTGTTATTGACAGTACTTATGTTGTTTCTTTCTTTCTTCGATCTCATCATCCAAACAACACAACCATTTTAATGGTGGACATTGACCCATGTTTCTATGTTTCATTTTCTTCAGTTTCTCTATTTTTTATGCTTCTTTCCATTGTTGTATCTTTTGAACTTTCTGATGGTTTATCTTACTCACACCAACGTACGAAGATTTAACCAATCTCACATAAAAAAATGTTGATACATGAAGAAGAAATATATGTTGCAATGTTTCAGGAAAAATATTGTGGAGGGTAGTTAATTTTATAAAAAGATTGAAACATTTTATATAATCATTTAAATAAAAAAAATTAAAATACTGAAATTTTAAAACTTTAAGAGAGGAATTTGATCATTTAAATTTAGAAAATTTTAAATTATAATTAAATAGTAAGAATTTTGAACTTTTGAAAAAAATTTAATTAATTCATGTATACATTTTTCATTTTTTTATTCCGTTATCGTTTTGAAATTGAGATACAGGTACTTTAACACGTTTTACTGAATATTTCTCTCATGTTAACAATCGATTTGTGGTTAATTTCCAGATTTACTTTGCAGTCAATTTTTTTTACCAACATTAATTATATATGTTTCCATTGATGTCATTTAGATTTTTTTATCAATGTCAATAAAATTATTTTTTTATGATGTTAGTCATAAAATATTCATTATTGTTAGTCATAAAATATTCATTATCGTTTGGAACTGCTGCACGGTCGAATGACCACCGCAAACACCCCGCACCACGAAAAGCCACACCACTATACCACGAAACCAAACGGATATGGAGACAGGAATTTGGAGAATAACCAAACGGATATGGAGAAGAGAAATAAGAGTTGGGAAATGAGAAGAAACAGATCTGGTGAGAGTTAGAGGGGGTGAGAATCTAGAAAGAGAGAAAGTAAGACTTGGGAGAGTGGGGGGTTGGAGCTACGCGAGTGAAAATGGGTGAGTAAAAATGAGTAGGAATTTAAAGTTTCATAATAAAATAAATAGTTAAAAGTAAAAAATGTTACTTTTATAATTAAAAAAATTGTAGAGGATTGGAAAGGTGGAAGGAGCAAGAGGTGCTGGTGGAGGGAGCAACACTAGGGATGACAACGAGTCGGGTCGGGCACAGATAGTGCCTACCCGCACGGATATTCGCTTAAAAAATATTCGTGGATATTTTAAAACTCGTGGATACTCGCAAATATTTAAAAAAGTATATTTTTATAAATTATTAAAATAAAATTTAACTAGAATTACAAAAAATATATAAAATATAATATAAATTAAAATTAAATTTTAATTAAATTTAACCTTGTAAAATATAAATTAATGTTAATTTTAATTAAATTTAACTTAATAAAATATAAATTAAATTTTTATTTTTATTTTTTGTCGGTAACGGATATTCACTGATACAAAAAATATAATACCTGCATCTGACCCGTTTATAAACAGATATTAACATATCCATTACCCGCAAGTTGTAGCTAATAAATATCTGTGAATATCAACTATCCATCGCAAATTTTTTTCCACGGGTGAAATTTTTTTTCATCCCTAGGCAACACCCTTAAACTAAGCTTCTCCATAAAGTAATTTATTTGTGTTATACTACATTTTATTTTCTTCTTACCAAAACAATAAATAATAATTTCACCTTTAGGCGCGTTTTTTTACGGAGAAACGTGTAGTCAAAACATTGGTAACTTGCATAAATTATGTTAATCCTTTTTTCTCGGGACTCGTGAAGCATGATACAGGTACCTTAGCCGAGTCTTGATAATAAATACTTATAAATAAGGTTTTTTTATTAAAAATAATAAAGAGATAAATTTGAAATTACGATAAAAATAGAGCAACAGATATATTTTTATCTTAAATTACAAAGTTTTGTTAAAATTATTTGTTGAAATCCATGTTCCACTACCGGAGAACGGGGAACGTTAGTTGATTAATTCACAAGTAACGGTAACAATGATTAGGTGTTTTTTCTTTGTCCGGTAACTCTGGCGGGAATTGAGAGTCCGAAGATCAAGGCGTAAATGTTGATGAACACACGCGACAATTCTCTGCTTTATGAAAGTCTTGTCCTCTTTTAGAAAATGTTATACCTATTTTCCTAATCTAATCCCTGGTTAAATACTTAATTTTCTCTTAATCCTAAATCATTGGAATTGCAAATACATGTGGTGTAAAGTAGCACTCATCTTTCGCACATCCCTCCACATTTTGCGTGGCATATTATTATTACTTTCACACAAATTTAGTTAAAATACAAACCACCTCTCTTCATATTGCGAATCAATCAAACTCAAAAATAATTTCCTCAATTTAGGCTGAATTATTGGATGGACATTAGTTTAGTTAGTTAACCATTATATTAGTACAAATTATTTCCAATAAACTCATGTATTTGTATGAATTTGGATATGTTATTTCAAAGTTTGCCAATAATTTATTATTGTAAAAAAATTTATTAAAATAAAAAATAATAAAATGTAAATATTAACATTATCTCCTTTAATACTCTAAGAAATTAAGAAATACAAACTAAAGTAAAATGATTCTCTAATCAAAGTTTCTGATAATCATTCATCCAAAGCATAAATAACTTTTACAAAATTAATATAAATAAAAATGTGCACCTTAAAAAAAGATAAAAAAACTACTTCATATTCATCTTAACTTTCTTAAAAATAATAACATATAGTTAAATGAGTACAATCCTAATTGTATCATTATTATTTTTATTTAATTATCATACGAAACTTGTCATATTTGTAAGGGTTAAATATGTTTTTAGTTCCTATACTTTGGGGCGATTTTGAGTTTAGTCTCTCTTTCAAACTAAGGTACAGTTTAGTCCTTCAACTTTAGAAAACTTTGGTTTTAGTCTTTTTTATCAAATTTTTTTAACTTTATTTGTTGTTTCAAACGCGTTTCTCAGTTAACATTGAAGCAAAAATGTGTCAAACAGTGTAAACAATCCAAATGCTATAATGAAATGTACTTGAAACAGCAAATAAAGTTAAAAAAATTTGGTAAAAAATACTAAAACCAGAGTTTTCTAAAGTGGAAGGACTAAATTGTACCTTAGTTTGAAAGAGGGACTAAACCCAAAATCGCCCCAAAATATAAGGACTAAAAACATATTTAACCTTATTTGTAAATATAATATTTTTTTAATTTAAATATTAAAAATTTTCAATATAAGAAAATCATAAACAATATTATTTATATGTTTGTTAAATTTATTTACACCATTTCTTTAGTTTGAAAATATTAAAAAATAAATTCACTTCACCACTTTAAACAAAAGACTAAAAAATATTTTATAAACTAAGCAACTAGATTTAAATAAAAGAATTACAAATCTTATATAAAACATCAATTTCCACAACCGTATAAGAATGAAATAATATATATTAGACTTAATACCTCCATTGGTCCTCTTATTTGTCTGTCAATCTCATTTTGGTCCTCAAGTTTTAAATTGTCTCAATTGGATCATAATTTTTGTAAAAATGCACACGTTTTACCCTAACCGTTAAGTTGTCTCAAACGGCTTAATTGTTGCTGAGATGAATTTTTTTATTTTAGGCTTAATCCCTCCTTGGTCCTTATGTTTGTGTGAAAATCTCAGTTTGGTCCTCAAATTTTGAACTGTCTCAGTTGGGTCATAATTTTTGAACTGTTGACAACGACGACATTTTTTAGTTTGAGAGGGAGAAAAGGTATGAGTCGGGGGGTTTGAGGGTAGAGAGGAATGAGTGAACTGTGATCAGTGATTGGAAGAAAAAAGAAAAACTATAGCCACGTGGATTTAATGATTTTAAAACATAAAAAAAAAATTACAGCTCAGTTCAAAGTTAACGTCGTCAATGTTGTAAAATGTTTGAATTTCATAACGACTTGAGGAAAAACTTGAGGACCGAATTAAGATTTTCACACAAAAATAAGGACCAAAAAATTCATCCCAACTTAACGGTTAGGGGTAAAATGTGTGCATTTTTACAAAAATTATGACCCAATTGAGACAGTTTAAAACTTGAGGACCAAAATGATATTAAGAGGACCAATAAACCAACCTATATATTATTCACTAAAAGAAACAATGACCGACAATACGTACAATGAGTTTCTTTTAACTTATAAGCTGAGTTTGATTAGATTACAGGTTTATGTATTTAAAATATGATACGTTCACTTTATTCCAAACAAACAATAAATGTATATAGATATTAATTATTTAATACTTTTCATTACAATTTACTAATATTTGAATATTAATTTCATATAAATACTATAATTAAATATTTTACAAAATAAATTATTAAATTGATCATTTATAGATAGTATTGAGTTTGATCTCTTGTCTTTCAAAAGATTAAATTCAGTATTTAAAAAAAAAAGTTAAAATGATTATTTTGTTAATTTAAAATGAAAGTTGTTATGTTCTTATTACATTATTTTGTAGTTAATAAATTGAGTTAATTTTGATTAGATTATAAGTAGAAAATTTATTTTAGAATCCAATGATTCAATTTATAAATTATATATAAAATTATAATTATCCTCTAAACATATTTTACAACTTTATTTTTATTTTACATCAGTATCTTATAAGAGTTATAACCATAATAGTACTTGTTTACTTACATCTATATACATATCCATGATCTTTATAGTAGTTATACAATTTTATTTATACATTTTTCAGATGTTTAATGACATAATAGTACTAGTTTAATGACATAATATACGAAGGGTTCATATGAGTGGGTGTAATGGGAATGGTGAAAGGGACACTCATTTTCTAGATATTGTGATCGAACTATCAAAAAGCGTGAGGAGTGTCGATCCTTGTAACCCTGAAAGTCAAGATATAGTTTCAGGTGTCCACATTCCATTGCATATCCAAAAAATGTAGTTTATACCAAGGTAGAAAAATGCTTAATGTGTAGGGAAGTCATCTATTCACATGTGATAATATATACACATGTATTTATTTTATCATTTCAAAGACAAAAAGAAACAAAAACAAATAATGTAAAGGAAGTGAGAAGAGATAAGCTAATTTGAAATAAAATAACATACATATTTAAATTTTCCCTTTTCTTTCTTTATTTTTATATAAGAATAACAATCATAAATTATTTTTGTAATAATTATTTGAATAAAAAGATTTACCATTTATACAAGATTTTATTTCATCTTGAATGCAATTAAGGGTATTGATCCCAATTACTAACACACAAGCTCTTAATAAATATTCCAAAATTTGAATGATTTTTTTCATTGTTCATAGGAAATGATAAAAGTGGAGTTTAGTTCCTAAGGTTTAATGCAAATTTCTCCAAAATTTACGAGTAAACCTAAAATCCCTACCAAATACAATACTAGATAGAACTTCATGTAATGTTACAATTTCTCCTATTTATAATTTAGTCAATTCCTCTAATGATTACATGATGCTAACGGATAAAAAGTAAACAAACTTCGTTACGATAATTCATATGAGATCAAATTTTTGAATATTTTTGTGGTAAACTGACTACAAAATCTATTTATGTACTATCACATTTCCATTTCAATATATTCAATAATTATAGTATTCTTATTGACATTTGATGTTCTATCTTATCTTTCTGATAAACTCGACATATTGTTATATATTGTATTACTTTTTCATTTATCTTGAATGAATCAAATATTTTCTTCAAATCTTTGATAGATTTTTTTTGTTGTGTTCATATGTATTCTCTGAAATTATTACTTTTTGTTTTTTAAAAAAAGATATTTTTGTATTATGTATAGATTTTATATTAAATTTGTATTTGAAATGATTTAATCTAAGATTTATTTGCTTTATTTTTTTACAACATTTTTTTTTTCATATATTAAATTTTAACAGTACTTTGAAATACTTTAATTCCCCCTTACATATATACTTATATTTTTCTTTTTAATTTCTTTAGAAGAAAAATATACTTACTAATGTATCAAAATTCATGGATATTACATATATACAAGAATAAAATAGATTAAATAATGCAATTAGATAGCAAATTTAACGTAAATGTACGATAATCACACATGTCGCAATGAGTCCCTTTAACTAATCATGTGACTAACATAACATATCACATGTCAGGCCGAAATATATTTATATCAAAAGTGATAAACAGACGGGAAATTTAGATCGATTCGTTAAATTTAATTTTTTTATAAAGAACTCCACACAGAGAGGTAAGAAACTGTAATGAATAGCCAAAATTTAAGTCAAGCCCTTTATTTTATTCTATGATTTGAATGAGATGTATTATTTTCGAATTGAAAGTAGTTCCCAACAATGGAGTTCAATTTGCCTAAAATTTAATAAAATTGGTGCACAGTATCCAATCACTCAGACCAGAAAAGTATCCCATGTGCAAAAGGAAGGGAATCCCAACTCAACTCAACGTCTTTGGCCTACAAGCGTGGAATTTAACGAATAGCTGGCCAATGAAAATTTAGGAAATGAGAAAACAGAGTAACTGACTATAGTTTGAATATTAACTAAATTTCCTTTAACTAAGAATTAAAAATGGCAATCATTGTAGAACATGGATGCCACCAAGGCCAAAACAGTTGACAACATAACCACTCTCAAACTCTAATCTCAACCCCCACCCCTGTATATAACACCGCTTTCTCCTACCTACAAAACATCCTCAAATCTCCAACACAACATCAAAATGAGGCACTTCATTTCAAGACATTGTTTTTTCACACTAGCTTTGTTTCTGTTGCTAACCACAAGCACCCATGGTATTGTTGTGCCAACCCAAAACCAAGCGAGAAGCTTTGCAAACCAATTTCTGATACCCCAGAATGCAGCACGTGCGTCGGTGAGGCAGCGTCCCTTGGTGTGGGACTACAAACTGGTACGGTACGCCCAGTGGTATGCAAACCAGAGGCGCAGTGATTGTGCCCTGGAGCATTCGAATGGACCTTATGGTGAGAACATATTCTGGGGCAGTGGGACGGGGTGGAAGCCAGCACAAGCTGTTAGTGCATGGGTTGAAGAACGTCAATGGTACAATTATTGGCACAATTCTTGTGCGGATGGAGAGATGTGTGGACATTATACTCAGATTGTGTGGAACACTACTAGGAAGGTTGGTTGTGCTAGCGTTGTTTGCTCTGGAGGGAAGGGCACCTTCATGACCTGCAACTACGACCCTCCTGGTAACTACTATGGAGAAAAACCTTACTGAAACTCTCTAATTATAACCACTCAGACAACATAATAATGTATTAGGATCCTCCCCATGTTCTCCTCTGCCATCTGTTTCCCATGTGCCTTTAATTCTGTCTCTGTCTCTTGTCTTCAATCCTGTAGCTACTCTGTATCCTTGTTTTTATTGCTTGTCTAATATCAACACTAAATGTCTAATAGGAATATGCTTTCTTTTCCTTTTCTTTTTGGATTTTCTTTTCTTACATTTAAGCGAATTTGGAAATCAGAATAGTTGTTCTTAGGAATCCTGGCATGCATTTTAAAGTTTTTTTTAGCTAGATTTGTGTCGTACTATGATCATCATAAGCTTGTGTCCGGTTGGTTTCATCATTTTCTTTCCAAAAGTGTATTTTTGAGGCATATACAAAAAAATTATATCCTGAGGATGAAATCAAATTATAAAAGTAGAAAGAATGGTAGCTAAGGCCAAGTGGTGGTGGTAAGCCCGGATAAAAATGGAAGATAAAGATGTGACTTGTTATGTCTTATTTAATTTAATCTATTTTCAATTGAATTAGTTATCAATTTAGTATATAATATTTGAATACCGTTACTGTTGGACTAAACCAATTTTAATGAGTTGACATAAAAGACGATAAGAAAAACTAAAGAAACCTTCTGTTGGAATCAATCATAAAACATAAGCACACACACAATTAAAATAGAGAAGAGAAGTTATCGACAATAGGCAAAATATAAATTTTATACTGTGGAAGAAATTTTTACAGCATCTCTCTCTTACAACAAGAACTTCTCAAAATTATGAAAATACAAGAAAGGAGAGAACTATGAGAAATGGGATGTATAATAAAGGGGGCAAGGGGTTTCTTTTATAACCACCAAGCCATACCCTTTTAGAAGTTCCCACCAATGTGGGACTTCATTTCTAACAATCTCCCACTTGAAGATTTTGATTAAACTAATCAAATCTTCACACCATATTTGCCTTCGTGTTGCTTGTCCTTTGATAAACTTCAGTAGAATCGAATTTACGTAAATCTGTCAATATCTTTTGACACCTAATTCTGATTCTCCGAAACGCAATGCAACACTTGATCAATATTTCACTGTTCTCCTACCATATCTGCTACGAACCAACTAACCACTCCCACTGCTTGTGCAATGTCTGGTCTTGTATACATCATAGCAATTACAAGGCTGTCCACCACTGATGCATACGGTACTCGAGACTTCTCCATCCTCTCCGCTTCACTGCTAGGACTCATACTTGAGGATAATTGATAGGAGATGGGGTAAAATTGGCTTGCACTCTTGCATGTTGAAGCGCCGCAAGACTTTCAGTAAGTTCTACTTCTGAGAAAGCCAAATCTTCCTATCTTTTTCTGTCTCGGTAAATTTGCATCCCTAAAATCTTATTTGTCGGTTCCAAGTCCTTCATATCAAACTCCCTAGCCAATTCTTCAACCTACAATAACCTTGTGAACGGTGGAACTCACAGGCAATACCCCTTCACATTGTTAGCATATCACCGTTGTGGACTCACTCATCCGGAGAGTGTAGAGTTTCCTCTTCAAGAATATTCTTGTGTGAAGAGAAATTGCAGCTATGCAATTGTGCTGCAATTGTCCTTTCTCACTATGAATAGTATTGTCTACTGGAACAACACAAGTAAAACATAAGCACACACACAACTTAGAGAAGAGAAGTTACCGACAATAGACAAAATAGAAATTTTATACTGTGGAAGAAATTTTTACAGCATCTCTCTCTTACAACAAGAACTTCTCAAAATTATGAGAATACAAAAAAGGAGAGAACTATGAGAAATGGGATGTATAACAAAGGGGCAAGGGGTTTCTTTTATAACCACCAAGCCATACCCCTTTAGAAGTTCCCACCAACGTGGGACTTCATTTCTAACACCTTCTTCATCAAATGACAAAAAAGGAAACACCTTTAGGTGGAAATACTCCAAAAACGTTTTACAATTTTTAAAGATAAGAAGTGTATAGATTAGCTAAATCCTTCTTTTTCTAAGTTTAAAAAAAAATATTCTTCTCCTTTATCAATGAAAAAAAATACATTCAATTCAATGAACATAAATGATTTAAATTAATTAAGAATTTAAAATAAATTCTCCCAATTCTAATGAACTGATATGTTTAAATAACAAAATGATTTTATTAAATCAAAAGTTGTAATTTCCTTCCAATATATATATATAATATTTTTAATAAAACATTCAGGATGTTATGTTTTCAATAAAATAATGCTTACCCACTTATTTTCTTTAAACATCACATATTGATTTAAAATAACAAATTATAACAGTATAAAATTAAAGTTAAAAATATATAAGTCAAAAATTTTGTTTATAAACAAAAAAATTAAATAATTTAATTTTGAAGAAATTACACAGTCTCTTTTATTATAAAAAACGCTCATACTTCTTATTTTATTTATATTTGTATTTTTATTAAAATTATATGAAAATATAAAAATTATTTAATAAATTTAAGTATGTATTTTATAAATAATTATTTTTTATATTAAAATAATATTCTCCTAAATGATATGACTTTTTTTTTTATATTTTCATAAGATAATTTATAACTGAGCCATTTTATACTGTAAATATATAATAATTACATCGTTTTCTTAATAAAAATCTTTAATTTTAATGTTTTAAAACTAATTTTATTTTTTTTATAGTTTTTATTTAATATTAAATATGTTAAAAAAACCATATTTATAGTTTTTATTTACTATAATTAAAGAGGTGATAAGTGTCATTTTTTTCAAAACCATAAAAGAAATTTATATATGCTTAAAGACTAGAGAGCATAGTATTAGTATGTGAAAAGCATAATAGTGGTAATTTAGATTTTAGTTATTTGTCACATGAATACTTAATTCCTTACACAAATAAGTCCAATTTTGCGTAGTTATAAAGATTTTAGGATAAAATATACTTTTGTATCTTGTTATTTTTTAGTTTCCTAAGTTATTTAAAAAAAAAAAACTTCTTCATATCAAGTTGGCAGAGTTGACAATCAGATACACTTCACCTGGAAGGATAAATACTTTATTCCAACCTTGACTCAGATGCTGGGATTCAAGTGATCATTCTGATGATCAAGTTGTTAATGTACAATAACTCTTAGTGACTGTGAGTGCAACCCCAACATCGCCTGGGTGCACACACTCTATATGTTCTCAGTATCAAATCTTTATTTGTTGAGTTGTTCAGACAAGACTTAAGTTGGATGGGTAGTCCTAACAAAAAAGCTATTGAACATACTTATATAACCCATGCAATGTACTACAACCCATAAAAAAATTAAGAATGTTGTATAATCCTTATTATCAAATGTTTTAATGCTTCCTGTCAATTTAACAAATAGGTTAAATAATCTTTCGGAGCAGGCTGGATGATAAATTACTAGATAGTGCACAACATGTCATGCCGACCAATTTTCAGATGCATAATTATATTTTAAATTTATAAATAAATTAATAACATGCTACAAAGAGGTCAGTCCAATTTCCAGAATTTTATACCATACATGTAATCTAACAATTATTTTAACCATTCATTTATGATAAAATTGCTAAGAAAATAGCTATCTCCACTCATTACTAGCACTTATTTTTATTTAGATACTCATATTTTAGTAAAGTTTTTCTTCCTATTAGTGAAATTTATACTTTCTCATTTTTAAATAGATTGACTTTAAAAAAATTTCATATGGATTAACGAAAGCAATTAGTTGAAAGTAACGTGTCTTTTGGTGTCAATTTTATAGTATTGGTAATGGTGAATGACAATTTTGGCTGTGCTCATAATTAAACTGAATTGATACGGAACTTAATTGAAAAATATAGAAGTTAAGTTCTTTAAAATAAAAATCACACTAAATTGTTTTATTAATTTAGTTTTTAAAAATTAAATTAGTATATCTTAAACTAAATTGAAATATAATTTATAATATTAAAGAAGATGATTCAAAATAGAATGGCTGGAGATAATAAAATTTTAGTTAAACTATGTTATAGTTCAATTTAAAGATAATAAAATTTTAGTTAAACTATGTTGCTAGAAAACTAGCATCTTCTAATAAAAAATATTAAATGAATATAATTGAAAAACAAATCTCAACGCAACTATGATTTAAAATAGAAAGGCTAGAGATAATTAGTTAAAATATGTTATAGTTGAATTCAAAGTTTAGCTTAATTTCATAATAGTTAAAATAGTTAAATTTAATAATTGCATTTTACCCACCCCTGTTAACCAGTGGATGTGTTTCTTTTACTGTGTCACATTTTGTCAAATTTACTGCTCAAACACTGATTCCACTTATATAATAAACTTTTTATTAATTCAATAAATGAACAGAGAATGTCTGACAACTAAGATTGAAAATGACATAAACTTGCTTACAAAAATTAAAATCAAATTGGTATTAGTAAAGTGAGCGGTTAAGGTTTATGAATAATGGGTTGTGTTTGGTGCCCGGATAAACTAAGAGCACTGGAGAATGCAGTGAAGTAAGCCATGCATATCAGACAACTCAAGCTGCCATAGTTGACAAATCAGAAGCAATTCACATGGCACTGGATAAATTAAAGAAGAAACACATGTATATATGTATAGTAGCACAATTTATACTCACTGCCACTGACTGAGAAACTCAATTAACATTCACAATAGCAAGCAGTTCAGCAATACATAATCTAATACTGTTTTTTCATTCTAGCTACATGCATAATCATGCACACATAGTTTATATAATTTAATAGGGTCGCTCTCCAACATAATTGCCGACGGGATCATAATTACAAGTCATGAACACATCTCCATCGTCGCATACAACACGTGCACATCCAATTCTTCTGGTGCTCTTCCACACTATCTGAGTGTAATGGCCACACATCTGACCCGGTACACAGGAATTGGTGGAATAGGTGTAGTACTTCTCTTCATCAGCCCACACTCTCACTGCATCAGATGGTGTCCACGCCGAGCCACTACCCCAGAAAATGTTCTCTCCAAGCTTGAAATCATTTTCTGGGAAAGAATGTTCCAGTTTACAATCTGCTTGCCTTTGACTAGCCCACCACCTCGCGTACTGCTCCAGCTGGAAGTCCCACATCAGTGGAAGCTCCCACTTGGTTGCTCTCACCAAGTTGTGCCTGAACAAGAACTCTAATGACTCCGCCATGCAACCCCAGCATAGTTGCTTTGACACCCTGTATATGGTTTCATTATCAGGCCTTTTCCGTTGGGTCAATTGAGGAATTGAAGATTTAGATTGAGAACTGTCTTGGAGAGTGTTAGTGAAGGTGACAAGACCTAGAAGCAAGAACAGGATCAAACGGGTTTTCATTTTGTCACTTGGCCTGGTGTGTGTCATAAAGTTTTGAGCTATGCAGCTTGATTTATAAAGTGAACTTGGTTTAAGAATGTGGTTGGAGGGGGTTACATCACTTGCCATTTAGGTGCCGTGAGGAATAATCGCCAATTCTTTAAGTGTGTGCTTAATATTTTACTATTAACTATAACTTGTAAATGTTGTAGATTGCGGAGATATGGAGCGTCAGCTAAACGCATGTGAAGTGTGGGAGTGAGAAATGCAGACGAAGATTATGGTGTGTGATCGATGATTGTAGGTTCCCCCGTGAGCCAGGGCTCTGTTCTGCCCGTGAGTTCCCTTGTCCTTATTATGGACGTTAGTGTCCACCATAGTATGTTCTAGAATTAACCACGTGACACGTGTCACAACTCGACTCCCAAAGCACTTCAACATGTCTAATGTAACATGCTGGTAGTTTACAGACTTCTCCAAGGAAATTTTTGTCACGAGTGAGTTCTTAAATCGGTTCTCCACATCTCTCTGCTGTAAAAAAGCTAGCAGTTCACAAACCAGAACAGCGTTGCATGTCTTCTTTATATTTGTTTGTTGCAATTTGACATCGTCATATTTGTTGTAATTTTTACATCAAAAATTGTAAGTATTGATGATTTTCGTAAGTGACAATTTTGGTTTTGTTTGGTTTTTATTCTCGAGAGGTATGCTAGAGTCATCTCATCTCCCTACGTTACACATATATATAAAAAACACTGATGTCCAATATCATGTAATGCTGAAAACAATTACCATTACAAAAAATTTAGACGATAAATGATAAAATATAACAACCAAATCTGACGACCACTTTTTTTTTTGTCAAACTTAATTGGTGAGTGTATCGCTAACAACGTTTTTCTTCTTTGAATTAATTATAGCAAGTGAATTAGTTTTACAGGATGTGCTCTGGAAATGCCAATATGCATTTTTCCTTATTTTATAATGAAGATGAATGAAGAAGAACAAAAGAAAAGAAAACCGAAAAGAAGAAATTTGCTTCCAAAACAAGAAGATAGATGAAAAGGAGAAAAGAAAAAAAAAATACTTATTGCTTCCATCAATAAATGAAACACTTTGTTTCATCCTTCTTGTCAAACTTCCATGAACTCACCAAAACAGGAGACATGGATTCACTCCACCTTCAAGAAGATTCGTAGCCACGAAAAAGTTTGACATATTCCCTTTTTGGCTCTTCATAGCTGAAATTGGTAATTGAAAATGGCCAATAATAAGCATATATGTTGCCTGTGGACAGTATCATCACCATTGAGTTATAAGCTATAACTACCATTCGGCGTCGTGTTTTTTTCTATCAGAGGCATATTGATCTACAGAATCTTCGCTTTGTGATGACACACCAGGTTTTTGCTTCAGCAGATTTGATAAACTTTCACAAAACTGATAATCAAAATTAAAATCAGTAACCAAATTCATGAGTTTTCTTCATATTCAGCCAAGAAGAAATTTTCTTACTTTGTTATACGTTCTTATATCTTCAGTAGATTTTGATATTTCTACAACACAGTGAGTTGGAGCAACTTCAATCACCTGATAATTCTCACAGATATATGCAAAAATTGAGCTTTCTTTAACAATGAATAAAAAAGAAAGGAAACAAAGGAGATTATGACCTATTTCTGATCAAATTAGCTTTTACTCTTATTTAAAAAAAAAAAAAAACACGTTAGTACTCTGTTCAATTCAAAGTTTCTTTAACTTTTTAAATTCTTTATGATGAGTTTGAATTTAGGAAAAATAAAAATAAATTCATCAAAATTTGTATACTATTTTAGTGGCAAACAAACTTTTTATTTTTATAAATAGTAAAAACCTTATCTTAATATAATGTCCTCCTCACAAAATTTAATCATTTTAATTGAATATTCCAAAAAAAATTTATACTATTGAATTACCATTAAGCTGATTAATGAAAAAGAAAAAGAAATTCTTTTGAAATCTTAACTATGAAATCGTTATTTTAGTGTCTTAATAACTTTAACTTTCATTGCTTAGTTTGTCCTGAGTGTTGGTGAGTTAATTCTGGAGAAATGTTTTTGAGTTAATTCTGGAGAAATGTTTTTATTACTGGTAGTTCGTGACATATAGTAATGAAAATTGTTCATTCCTCTAAGAAATATAATAAAATAAAATTATTATAATATTTTATTTCATTATAACTTGATACTTAAGAAACACATGTTAGTTTTATATTTATTAATACATTTTTATATTAAAATATTTTATATATATATATATATATATATATATATATATATACACGTTTTAATATTAAACTCTTAAATAATACACAATTTTCAATTAGTATTTATAATAAATAATATTCTCAAAATATATAATAATTTTAAACTATTATAAATATAAAAATAGTTTTTAAATATCTGAAATATTTTATTTTGAAAAATATATATTTAAATTTAAAATTCAATTTGTTTAGATTTAAGTTTATAAAATTTTTATTTTTTAAATATAGATTTGGATTTAATTCTAATCTATTTATATAAATTTAGCCTGAATTAATTTCAATCTTTCGAGCACCCTTTATCAAATTGATTGACCAAAATTAATTGGCTTCTTTTTTGCAATAACTCATTAAAAAATATGCTATTATTTCCATTGAGGCCATAAAATAAATGAATTACCTGAGCTGATAAGTATGATCTGAAACTGGTCATGGCCATTGTCTGTTTCGGTTGCATTTTTATCTGGCATCAGGAGTGACAAGCAGTCATTTCAGAATCAAAGAACCGTAGTTCATGCATGCATTAAAGAATCAAAGTAGCGTCGTTTATAACCTTAAAGTTGCTAATTTTCTCTACTGACAGTCTTGCATCTGTTGCAGCAGCTTCTATTTTTTCTATCGTTTCATTGATAGTGTGTTTGGATCCCATCCTTTTCGTCTGCTTTTTTTCATCCTAAACCAGAAACTCACAACATTAGCATTTTTAATTGCTTAATAACATTTACAGATAAGGTGAATCCTCTTCCAGAATACCTGTTCCACAAAAAGACCAGATAGATCAAGATCCCGAGACATGGCTATTAGTTGAAACGCATTAATGAAACTTGAGGACTTAGATACCGTTGTCTCTCTGACATTTTCCTGTAGCACGGATTATTACACAATTAGGTGCGTCAATCCAAGTGAGATTTTCTACAACTATTTTCTAACTTGCTAGTTGCCAACAAATTACCTCAATTGAATTGAAAGCAACATCAACATCCTCCGAGTTAATGTTCTGATCAAATTCAGATGCAAAAACAGGCTTGTAATCTTTTTGAAACCACGGATCTTCAATAATATCTGATATAGTTATCCGCTGAATGAGAGACAGGAATGGTAAGAAACCATTATATATTAATTACACTTTTAAGCACAGTGTTGTGGTTGTTCCTGTATTTTTACCTTAGCAGGACGCGGTTCAAGTATTTTGGAAATTAGTTTCTTTTGACTCCGAGTAAACCATGTGGGACATTTATATTCTGACTTCCATATCTTTTCACAAAGGAAATTAAATTATCAGAAAATGTGACATGTTTGTAAGTGACACAAGTTGTTCTCTCTTTTATTATTTTGACTGTTTACCATACCTTTCCATATAAGTTCATCATGTTCTGGTCGGTAAATGGTAAATAGCCTGCAAGTAATTCAAAAAGAATCACCCCACATGACCAAACATCAGCAGCTGCTCCATTATACCCCTTGCTCAATAGAAGCTGCACATGTAGGAGTTCTAGAATCAATATGCACGTGCCAGACACCTTTTCTTCTGATGTTCCAAGGAAAGAGATTAAACCTTACCTCAGGTGCTACATAACATGGGGATCCACACCGCGTGGTCAAGACATCATTACACTGATGATAGATATATAATGTATCAAACTTGTACTCAGTCAAAAAATAATTATGATGGAACTAAGGATAAGATTCAAAGGAACAATTAATTCTACCTTTTGTAATGCACTTAATCCAAAGTCAGACACTTTGAGATTTCCCATGCTGTCAAGAAGCAGGTTTTCTGGCTACAATAGCATGTCAACATTAACACTCCATTGCAAAGAAACAAATGCAGGTTGAGGTGAACTTTACCTTGAGATCTCGATGATAGACCCCTTTGTTATGGCAGTAGTTCAGGGCATCAATGAGTTGCTGGAACAGTTTTCTTGCCTCACGTTCATTCAACTTCTCTCCATAGGACTGCAAATCAATTATCACAGTTGAAAATTGAAGAAAAAAAAAAAGTGTTTCAATTTGAGGAACTGTTGATTCTCACCAACTTGTCTAGTAGTTGTCCTCCTGATACATATTCCATCACGATGTATATCTTCGTTTTTGTGCCAATAACCTGTTTCAAGAAGTTCATTGGAAATAAAGTATTGACAAAGGGATTAATTAAACTTCACTAAAATTCTAACGACAGATGGTATATATATATATATATATATATATATAGGCATAATATAAACCTCGTGAATGCTAACTATATTGGGATGATGCAGAAGTTTCATTGTTCTGATCTCTCTTTTAACCTGAAACATATCATATCTTTGATTAAGAAAGTTAAGTAAACTGTTACTTGATAAAGGGAAAGTGTTAGGGTGAGGTTTTGCCTGAGTCTTAAGATTGTTTTCTAAGATCATATGCTTATCAATGACCTTGACTGCAACCTTCTGACCATTGGTGCCATTGACAGCAAGCTTAACCTTAGAGAAGCTACCTTCTCCAATGGTCCTAACAAGCTGATACTTGCCAATTTTTTTTTCAAACCCCATTGCTCTCCTAGCCAAGGACACTGGTTCTTTTGAATTTATTTCTGGCTATGATGATGTGTGTAGCAAATTGTATGCTATATCATTTTGCTATGACTTGAATCCAATTTATTGGAAAATGATATTGTTTGAAAAATATCTTCCGCCATTAGCTGGCCTTGTTGAACCACAAAAAATGGCGAACTATATGAGTTTTATTGTAGAAGTTAATTACACTGAGATTGTGGTTTGATAGAAACTTGGAAAGGAAGGTACAAGTGTGCGCGGGGTTAGGTTGGCTAGTTGTCTAGAGTAAAGAACGTGATTTGAATGGTAGTTATATGAAATCAGTAAAATCAAGAGAACAACATTCTCCCTCTATGATTGGTAGTGAACTAAAAATTAAGAACCATATATTTGGAGACGTGCCCATATTCAATTATATTATTCATTTCCTTACGTTGGCCACCATCACTGTAATCGTCACCAATTAATTACTTTCTTATTTTCGTTTTTTATTATAAGTATAAAAAAAACTGCACTTTATAAATATACAAAAATATAAAGAGATATACGTTATGTTTAAAAATTATATCTAACACACATTTAATAATATCTTGATATCTTAATTATATCTTATTATCTTAGTAAAGAGATAGACCTTAACCATTTTAAAATTAATATATATATATATATATATATATATATATATATATATAATAAAGAATGTTATTATTAACAATATCAAGAAGATTACACAAAACATGTAAATATAAATGGTGTGAATGATATTTATCGTTACATCAAAAGAAATAAATATAAATTTTCCCAAATTTATGAATATCTTTTGTGTGTTTTATTGTTTTAATCAATTCAATGAATTATTTTTTCATACTTTTTATTATTATTTGAATTCTACTTTGTGTTAATATATTAATCAAGGTAACATATGTCTCGTACAATAACAGCTCAAAGGATTTGAGAGATATAATGTAAATTTAAGAATGAGATGTTTCTTTTTTTAAAACTTAAAACAATTAGTATTAAAAAAATAGCTCTTTTTCTTTCTTAGAAACCTAAAACATTTGTACTAAAACCAATTTTTTGAGACTTTTTTTTCTTTGGAGGCCTAAAATAAGGATTTTACATGTTTGGGAGTGTTTCTTTTTTGGGAGTTGCTCCTCTACCACCCCATGTATTTACTATATCTCCTCACTACCTTTTTAATTTCAAAAATATCCTACATTAATTTAACTTTTATTATTTAATTTTATTTATCTTTTTTAAAACCCTAAATCTCCCTACACCCCCTCACCTTTACCTTTCTTTAATTGCACACAAACTATTTTCTCTCTTTCTTCTGTTCTTCGCCCACACACACAATACTCTTCTCTTTTATCTCTTTTATTTTTTTATTGCACACAAATTACGTAGCCACACACTCAGGTTCTAGTAACTTCATATCCTGGAATAAAGCTACATTGAAAGTATTGAAAGTATTGAATGACTTGTACAACTTGGAATTGTGACTCACAGAATGGTCTAGAATTCATGGCAGAGGATGCTAAACTGTTTAAATATCCTTTCCCATACCTATACGATGAGGTATGCTTTTACAATCTTTTTCCATCTAAAGCAGGGGTGAATATCATATTGATACTGGGATGATGAACCTAAATAACCAACTACTTAAAATAATATTAAACAGTGTTAACCAAACTCTGCCATTAAAACCTAAGACCATAGGACCATCTGGAAAATGGAGGCAAATCAATGTTTTGTTTTTATTGAATTATTTAATTCACTAACTAATGTGTATTTTTATGATGTGAATATCAGAATCAGATATTGAATGTCAACAACGATTCCTCGTTGCAGTCGCAGTCCACAGAGCAGAATGTTCCGCGGCCATTGTAATGCCGCACCACATGCTGCCTCTGCAGCACTACGGGCCGCCGCCGTACATGCCTTTCCATCACCACCAGTACGCGCCGTCGCACGTCCCGCACCAGCAACATCAGAACGATCCAGCAGCGAGAACAAAACCATATGGATTGGCGATTTGCATCAATGGATGGACGAAAACTATCTCCATCGCCGTTTCGCTTCCTCCGACGAGATTTCCTCTATCAAGCTTATTCACAATAAGCAAACTAGTCTAACGGATTTTTGGAGTTTTATTCACTTGCTACTACTGAGAAAGTTTGGCAAAATTACACGATATCCATACACGGATGTTCTCATCCATTGAACAAATAATACATATTTACATCCATTTAAACTGAAGGCAAAAAAGTAATGAGGAGGTGCTGGTGGAGGTATATCTCTGTGCTTTTCTTCCTGCACCCTCATAAAAGTGGTATTCTCCAAACTTCTCCTCATTAAAATTATAATAAAAATTTCTGCACCTCATTATTTTTTATATATTTATTATTGGATGTTTTAGAAGACATCTTTGAATCTAAAAAATAACTTTTGGAATACCAAATCTGAAAGAAATTTTCGAAATAAATATTTTGGAAGGTATTTTAAATTCATAATTACTTTCTAAAGCACATGTTCTGAATTTATATTTTACATTCCGAAACATCCAATCTAAAATATAAAAAACATTTTTGTAACGGGTGTGCTTTAGAATAAATTGCACTGTTAATACAAGGGGGTGCAAGAAGAAAAAATGGGGTGAAAAAAGTAGCAGCCTCCAGATAATATGGTAATTTGAGTTTAATTGAAGAGTTTACACAAAGCTTTATTTTTTGTAAATCATATCCGTATTTACTTTGCGTCATATCACACGAATAATTCAAGGACTTTTTTCTTCAAAAATAATAAACAATATTTAATTCATGAAAATTTATAATAAAATAAGTCCGGTTCTACATTTATAATTAATATTTGGATTAAAAATAATATTAAAATTTTAATAGTATTAAAAAATAAATAATTTTGTCTGGTATTGTAAATATTATAAAGTGTACTAATTTAAGTTATAAATATTATAAATATCAAAACAGCAGTAGTGTACTATGAGAACATTGAAGACTAAGTAAAGGATACAAATAGTAACTCAACAAAGGTTCATGACACAAAGATCCAAAATTAATATGCCAATGATATCATAAAATAAAAGTAAATATTGGATTGAAAGTTTGTGACTTAATTTTGATATATTAACGACTTACTTCCCATCCAACTCAAGTTGAATGACAACTTTAATTAAAATCTATAAGACCACAGATAAATTTTAAATGAATAAATAAATTACTGTATCACTTTGTTTATTTTAATAAAGCTTTATCTTTTCGTATTTTATTTTTTAATTCTCTTTAAACAGAAAGTCAGAATATTATTATATTGAGACAATGCACTTATGGTAGTATTAAGATAATTAAGTTGAGTTGGTCAAATTAATTTATTTAAATACTAAGTAGTTCATTCTTTTTTACTAAAATTTGTATTTCTTCTTCTTTTTTAATATTTTGTATAGGGGAGATGGTGGTGTAGAATTTGGTAATTAAAACTTACTAATAACTTATTTGGATTTTTCAAAGTATATAAATGAAGAATTGCTAATAAGTATGCTACCTTTAAAAAAGAGAAGTTGACTATTACATCTACTTTATATGACATTAGTTAGAGGCCTAAATGATATAGAATTAATGTATAATTGTTGTGATAATATATATTTTAAGAATGCATGTAAGTGTTTGGAGTTGTTAATTTTTTTTCATAATAAGAATTTAATATTTTCATAAGTTGTGATTATTTAAAGGTAAATTATGTGTTAGAAAATAACATTTGTAACTTTTTTATAAAATATGTATTTCTAAGATGACAGTTGAAAGAAAAACAAGTAAAGGGAAGAAAAATAAAAGAAAAGAAAAGAGAAAGGATATGGGTTTGGAAAATAAACCGGGTCTTATATTTTAAAAATTTGGATTCCTCATTGAGTTTTTTCCTGTTTATTAAAATAGATTTTAATAATTTTAAATAAGAAAATATAAAGTTGACTTAGTGATAAAGTTAGAAAAAAAATTACAGGTTCAACTTTTTTACTTACAATTAAGATATATAAGGTTAATTTGATTGTAAATTCAACTCTTCATCTCCCACTAATAAATATTAATAACTAATTTAAATGAAAAATTGTTTTAAAATATATTTACAACTTATTTAGTACACTTGCATTAGGGGATTTTGAAAGGTGGAACGCAAATACAACACACAACATTCACTAGAAAATCTAAACTCCAATTTTGACATAAATAATTATATATAGACAAACGTAATTTTATAGTACAGTTTGGATAATTAATTATGAATTAAAGTGTAATTTATTTTAACTTCCGGTGTTTTAAATATGTAAATTTTATATTTATTATATCAATAAGGTTCTATTGAAATTATTTTTGTTAAGTTTCAAAGTTTTTGAAAAAAGTCAGTGTTGGACTTTAACCAACAGACTCCTTTTTTTCCCCTTATTTGCCTTTGTCTTGTTTTTTTTTTTTCTATAACCTTTGTTTCTACCTTCTAGCTTTCTATTTCGTTCTTGACTTTTAAATTCAATTATCACGTCTCTTTCACATATAAAGCTTACATTGAAGATGATATGTCTATCTAGAACTTTTGGTTATGTAATATGTTTGTGTGAAATTGAAGTTGAGTTAATGGATTAAGTATCTAGCTAATTGAGCAAAATGATATTCACTTTGATATTGAAACATGTGTTTTGGACCAAGCAATGAGTCAAGAATACCAATTTGATCATCTGAGTAGGTCCCTAGTTCAATAAGATCATAGTTTGTAATGTTACATTTTCTAGTATGGCGTTTAATGCCAAATTTCACCGTGACTAAATGTGCGAATAGTGTTGCGTTGAGCGGTGATAGAAACAAATTTCTCTCTTTTTCGTTGAGCGATAGATTGATCTCACTGAGCGAGCCAATTTGCGAGCTTTGACGTTGAGCACTTTCTTTTGCATTGAACTTTAGTATGAGTGTTAGTGTTTTTTTTTTTTTTTGATTTTCTAATATTTTCTTATTTGAAGTGGTTTATTTGGATGTTGTGTATGTTTAATGTGAAATTGTGATGCCTCATTGGTTACATTTTGATTTTATTATGAATAAAGTATGTTATGAAAGGAATTTCAAGGAGAAATTCCTTATAATGGTTTTAAGTTGTTTATGTAATGATATAATGATTATGTGTCGGAGGTTATCCTAATAGTCTAATACCATTCAATCTCAAGTAGAGAAATATGAGGTATATGGTGAGAGGAGCACAAGATCCTAATATAAGGGTTTTATCTTAACCTAAGGCGTTAACAGACTAACCTTGTGTGTGGTACAGTGAAACTCATTTGAAATGACTCTACAGAATAGTAGAGGTCACCACAAGTGCATAACCTACCAGAGTTTAACATCAATACATGTATCTGGATTGTTAAGTCACATATTTGTATTTATGGGTTAATATTCATAATTCAGTTGTATAAATGTTCTTTTAATAAATTAGTTTACCTTTTTATCTTTGTTTATTTGTTATAATTATTTTAATGGTATGATTAAATAATGATATTTCTATAAATTAAATGCAAGATGATGAAATAACATGAAATAGAAAGTAGGTGATAGTTATATATATATATATATATATATATATATATATATATATAATACTTTATTATTATACTTTTAATCTGAGTATAATAAACCTTTAGCAAAAATAAATCCATCAGGCTAAAAGTTTAAACATATTTGGTAAAGTGTGAATATTTTACTAATAAATATTTTTAGTTATTATTTTTTATTTTTAATTTATTAATAAATATTCATGTATATAATGTTGTATATATATATTTTTTATCACAAAACTAAGTTTTGTAAATTTAGAATAATATAAAATTATGAGTTATGTATATGTTTTTATATAATAAAATATTTAATTTACATTTTTAATTATGTTATATGAAGTGATATCAATTTTTAGTTTCAAATTTAAATAAATTAAATCATATACATTTTTTTTAAAATTATATTCCTAAAAAAATCTTAAAGTTTTTTTCAAAAAAATCGTGTTCTACGAAAAGGATTGTTACAATGTTGAAATATTTTTTAACGCTAATATTTCAAATTTAGTATTTTTTAACATCTATTTCATTTAACAATAATAGTAATAACTATCATTTCAAACTGATAAATATTAATTAATATCTTTAATTAAATATAATAATACGACACTTTATATAATATCAATACTTTTTTTCTTAATATTTTGAAGATACTTTATCTTTTTTCTATAAATGTTTTTCTAAAAAAAACATAGAAAAGAATTTGGCTTTTAGGAAATCAATTCTGATACGGTTTAGTACCTTTCCACGTCAATAATGATTAGTTTGAGTTGGAAAAATAATGTTGCGTTGAGTCTTATTTGGAGAAATTTTGTAGGTCAGGAATTATTAAGGTAAAATTCTCATATTTTGTAGTTGGTAAGAAATTCCTCTAATTAATAATTTCGAATTACATTTTTTCTATCTTAGTGGTTAATATTCTCAACCTTCTATCATTATCAATTTACTTTTTCCGTCTTCTCTCTAAACTGAATTTTAATGATTTAAAAAAAATAAAATTGACAACCATTAACAACAACTTTATAATACAATTTAAATGATCAGCTACACTTATAAAATATAATTTATGTATTTAATTTGTGCATTTTAAATATTTAACTATATTTTGAATTTAAAATAATCTATTTAAATTATGATACAATTTAATTTTAAATTGAAATGGTAAACAATATGTTAGCAGCAATCTTTATTATTGGTTTGTTAAAATCGCTAGTAAATTTTTGTATTTTTATTAAATTTAATTTAATTAATAAAAATTATGTTGGATTATTCACATAACAAATCTCTGGACAGTTTTAAATATTTTGGAGAATATATTATATATTATTCTGTTAAAATATAAAGTATTTCCAACTTGATCTGCATGCTTATCCAAACAGGAAAATAAACAATTCCAAAACTGCGGATATCTCTTACTTCTCTATGTAAAACAGACTTCTCCTAGCTTCTCTATAAAAATAAAACACTCTTCTCCTCACGTACATCCTATCGAAATCGGTGAAGAACAAGTTTGGGTCGGTAAGCTTAATCTTTGACACCTTCACTCTTTACTTCTTGTTCTACATTATTATGGTCCATGTGTTTTGTCTTTAGATTAAAGCTTGCAGCTTTTCCTTCCGTGTCGTCTGAAGTTGTTGCTACCTGATCTCTGTTTATAGATTATCTATGACTTTATTATCTTTAGTAATTCTTATACAGCGATTGAGTGACGTTTCCTGATCTGCTGATCGATTTCTCTCTCTCTATATTTGTTGCGCAGGTATTGACGTCAAGATGAAAATGAAATTGGGGAGAACAGTACTACTTTTTCTTTGTTTCAAAGTCTTCTGTTATGCAGTGGTACTTTTTCTGTGTTCCTCCGTTTGTGCATTATCATTTGGGATTCTGGATCATGGTATCCAAATACGATTTATTTTGTATGTTGCAAGCAGGTTGCTACTCCTCAGACTTGTCCTGCTAGCAATGTGGATCAATGCGGCGATTCAGATGGATGGGAAGGGGAGTTTTTTCCTGAAATTCCAAAGATTAAATACGAGGTACACTTGATTATTTCAATCTATCTGTATATGGCCTAAGATTATTTCTAAATCCTCCAAAATTATCGAACTTTAAAATTGGAATGGAGTATCAATTTGTTTCATGAAGTATCCATAAACTAGTGGAACTATATGCAGTCTCCAAAGTTATTGTGACACATCGGTAAGTATTGAAGAATTCTTCAAATTAGGCCTTCAATGCTAGTAATATACATCAATTAAAGAACTAGATTGATGGATATTCAGTACTTTAGGGACTACTTATACAATTTCATTAGTTTAACGACTATTTAAAAGAGAGGATGATATTTGGGTAACTAAATGATATGTTTATTGCATGGTCATACCCTTTGCACAAATGAATACTCTTTTGGAAAAAGAGGTTGACCTTTATCAACTGAATTAGTTTTTATATTTTGTTTTGCAGCTATATCTGAGAATTCTTTATGGGAGCTGTTTCTTCTTTTATGTTCATGTGTATTCTAGAATTATATATTGTGTGAATACTCATTAGTGCATTTTTTTTTTTTTTTTAAATTTTCAGGGTCCGTCCAGTAAGAATCCACTTTCTTTTAAATGGTATAATCCAGAGGAGGAAATTCATGGAAAGAAAATGAAGGTGGGTTTTCATCTATATTCCAAGAAGTTGCCATTTTTATCTATACCTTATTGTCCATCAACATCAACAGGATTTTGACTTGAATTTGTTCTATAATAACTGCAGGATTGGTTCAGATTTAGTGTTGCATTTTGGCATACATTCCGCGGAACAGGCGCTGATCCATTTGGCGCACCTACTAAGTATTGGCCATGGGAGGATGGTACCAACTCATTAAACATGGCCAAAAGAAGAAGTATGTTAGTTTTTGACTCTCCAGATTTTCTTTACATTCACAGATTTGTTTGTCTCACAATAAAATTATCTTAATTAACAGTGAGAGCTAACTTTGAGTTCATAAGCAAGCTTGGTGTCGATTTTTGGTGCTTCCACGACAGGGATATTGCCCCTGATGGAAAAACTCTTGAGGTGAGTCAATGTTTCTCCACTTAATTGCAATTCTTAGAGATTATAAAAATGGAGATGCAGTGGCATATGCTTACTAATGTTTTATTTCTGGAATATTCAGATATGATCATAGTTTTGTGGAATGTGCTTTCTTGATTAAAACTCTGTTGCTACATTTTATAAATCTGCTTTCTGAGCTGTTAGACTACTATTGTTGTCTTTATCATAGGAATCTAATGCAAACTTGGATGAAGTGGTTGCCCTGGCTCAAGAGCTCCAGACCAAGGTATATATTACTTTTCACCTACATTATTTGGAAGTAGGAAAAAACACTAACAATTTGTACCAAAGCCCAAATGATTGCTGAATTCCTTGTATTTCCAGTTAGTCATTTCACATGAATGAATGATGTACATTGTTTTGGAGCTTGGAGAATGCAGAAATATAAGATTTGTTTAGCCAAATCTGTTTTTAACATGCACCCGTACCCCGTTGATTTTTCAAGTTTGCAATGCAATGAATATATTTAGAGTTTGTAAATAAGGAAGAAATGATACGTGCAGTCTCTTCTTCTATTCCTTTGTCTGTCTAGTTCACGAAGTACCTTTTTGTTCTTTCCATTCCTGTGATCCTGTTTATTCAGTACTCTGCTAGAGCACTGTTGTACATACATATTTTTTTTATGTCTGGAGTTAAACAACCATATTACATGTAATGGTTTTGTTGTGTTATCATATAGGCCAAAAAGAGAGTATTATGGGGAACAGCTCAGTTGTTCATGCATCCTCGTTACATGCATGGTGCTGCTACTAGGTAACATATAATACAATTTCCTCCTGAATTATCTTTATGGTCCTTATGCACGTTGGGTTCATTGCTGATTAAATGAACTGCTTTACAGCTCTGAATTAGGGGTCTATGCATATGCTGCTGCTCAAGTGAAGAAAGCCATGGAGGTAAGGTTTTGTGTGCGTGTAAGGTTCATTGTATCTGAAGAACCATTCTTCTTTTACTGATTTAAACATATATATATATTGCAGGTGACTCATTATTTGGGAGGAGAAAATTATGTTTTCTGGGGTGGTCGTGAGGGTTATCAATCTCTTTTGAACACAGATATGGAGCGAGAGCTTAATCATATGGTATGTGAATTATTCTTGCTTTAAATTAATTATTTTACTTTAATGCTTTCTTTTATTTCTTGTATTACTGAACAAATTTATAAGCAATCTCCTTGAAATTAATGAAACATTAGTTCTATGTGCATGCTACAACAACAACCACTTTTTAATGTGGATAAGAAAGAAATATATGCAAGCAAGGGCACATCATAAAGCCTTAAGGAAAAAATTGACCTTATGAGATGTATTTCTTGAATGAAGTAAATTTTTCTCACCTTCATAGTGACAGACATGAATCACGAGTTTATGACAATCAATTGCCTACTCCGACAAAAATCAAATAAGCTTGTTTTTTTTAGCCTCTGCTGAATTTCTTAATTAGATTTATTACCTTATTACAGGCTAGGTTTTTTGAAGCTGCGGTAGCACACAAAAACAAGATTGGATTCAATGGTAACATTCTGTAGAATGCCTACTATTTATCATTTTTATAGCGCTAAATTGTGAAACATGGATGCTTAGAAGGTTTTATAAGTTGTTTAAAAAAATTTCTGGTTTGTGCACTACACTAAAATTTGAATGAAAATTTTATTTTTTCACTTATAAAGGTTTTTTCCTTTGGTAAGTCCTTTTCCCTGTGCCATTTCAGGGACATTGCTAATTGAGCCTAAGCCACAAGAACCTACGAAACACCAGTAAGAATCTTACCTGTTCAGTCAATACTTTTGCAGCACCTGTTACCCTTACTAAACTTATGTTTCTACAGGTATGATTGGGATGCTGCAACCTCAGCAAATTTCTTGCGAAAATATGGACTTGAAGGTAAATTATATACCTGTCCTTTTCACCCAATGCCAAACTAACAAAGCAGGACGAGTATCTTCATCATATATATACACACCTAAAATATTTCTCTAATTTTCTTTGTTAAGAACAATGTTATTACAATTTACAAATTTCTCTGTCATTTCTTTTCCTTCTCCAGGGGAATTCAAACTCAACATAGAGTGCAACCATGCCACCCTCTCTGGCCACAGGTGAATTGATCATTATATATTGTGTTTACATGAACCGTCCTTGATCTTACTTTCCCTTTTAAATTTGACAATCATAAATCTTAACTGAAGCTGGACATGATATTTGTACTTTCAATTTCTGCCGAAATATGTAGTTGTCATCATGAGCTCGAAACTGCAAGGATTAACGGATTGCTGGGTAATATTGATGCTAACACCGGTGATCCTCAAGTTGGTATGTGTGCATTTTCTCATTCAATACATATTGTAACTCTTAACATCGAGACAGGAACAATAACATGTCACATGAATGAATGTTGTAACGTGAAGCTGTTATCATTACTGCAGGCTGGGACACTGATCAGTTTCTGGTAGATATTCAAGAGGCAACGCTGATTATGCTCAGTGTGATCAGAAATGTAAGAAAATGTTTTTCAGTGAGTTTGCATCATGAAATGCAACACACCTAGAAATGCAATCTCGTCCGACCAGGTTCTTATTGTTTTGTTTTTGTCTTTTCCAGGGAGGACTTTCACCGGGTGGATTCAACTTCGATGCGAAATTGTCAGTCCTTCTCTATCTTAGTGTACTTATATTCCTGCTAGTTCGTTTTATTTTTTTCCTCTCAATTTCTTTACTGAACAATATATAGGCGGAGAGAGAGCACGGATGTTGAAGACTTGTTCATAGCCCACATTGTTGGAATGGATACCCTGGCCCGTGGGCTGAGAAATGCTGTCAAGCTAATTGAGGTAACACAAGGACCCTTCATTTACATCTATTTATGCCCTCATAATTCAAATGCGCAAATTCAATGAAAGCCTTTAAATCTCTTTTGAGAATCAAACTGAACTTTTTTCATTATGCTGGCTCGAAGGATGGTTCTCTGTCTGAGCTTCTCCGTAAACGATACCAGAGTTTTGACACTGAAATTGGGGCTCAAATAGAGGTAAAATTCTTCCAACATATTTATTTTCTCTTTTATAGTGTGCCTTTTGATTAACTTTATCGAAATGGGTGTTAACTTAGGCTGGTAAAGCTGACTTTGAATATCTGGAGAAGAAAGTAAAGGAATGGGGAGAACCAAAGGTTGCTTCTGCGAAACAGGTAACTCGAAATATAGTTTTTCTGTTAAAAGGGACAAGCATTAAATTTTTTGCTACAGAGTAAATTTTATTCCCCAATGTGTAATGAACAAATACAAATTTGATTATTCAGCTTGAAAAATAGAGCAAGACCCCAAATTTGTAGTAAACACCAGGATCATCAGGAAAGCATCCCCGCGGCCAGTTGTAAACCCCAAATAACCCGAAATCTACTCTTCTTTTTGTTTAAGAAAATAGACAATATTATCCTTTTGAGGATATTGCTACCTATACCACCATTTCAGCCGTTAAGAGCTTTTTATGAAACCATACTCTTCCTTATACATGTTTTCCTTGAGCCTAACTAACTGAGATTAAGAAAATGCATTTGATCTCTGCTGTACACACACACACACACACACGATGAAATGGAACAATTCTCTTTCCAGATATGTTACTAGTTATGGTTTTAAGTATGAAAATATTTCTTGTATATCCATGCTGATTGACTAATCAATTTGCTTTAGCCCAAGCTGTTTTAATCTATACTTATTAAAATATTAGTGCTCTCTGTGTGTTTACGTATCGACAAAATAGATTCTGATAAAAGTCTCTTGCCGTATGTTACAGGAGCTAGCCGAGATGATCTTCCAATCTGCTTTGTAGAAATCAGAATCTAGACTTATATAGCGACTATTTTCGTTTTATTATAATAGGAACAGTTCAATATGTAGGTTCATAGTTCAATATGTTCAGTTTACGAATAAAAGGAAATTCAGACTGGCTTATGTTTTATGCATTATGTCTAACTATATATAAAACGTACACATTTTTACTTTCTATTTTGTCTCTAGCACGTTTTCTTATTCTCTAATTTATCTCTATCATTCTTTAAGTTATTCATAATTGTATTCCACAATCCACCCACTCTATTATTTTTTACTTCTTACTAAGAGAAATGGAGCGCTTCTTTTTCCCTACTAGTTCTTAAACACAATGCCTGATGTGATCGTTCATACTGAAATCACTGATAAGGCAACCAGAATGCAATAGTATAAGAACGGATGTTGTAAGGTGGAAGTATTAGGGAACTTAGGAAGGTTCATACGAACATTATTTAAAGATGTGAATTTTTCCAATTTTTTTTATTTATTTCAATAAATTTCGTACAGGAGATATTCGGAGGAATTATTTTATCTTTTTTAATAAATATCATAATTGAGTCCATGAAAGTTATTTTGTTAGTTTATTTATTAAAATTAAATTATTAAGTTATTTATATACAAAATGCCTACTTATTTAATCAAAGATTTAGATCCAAAAGGCACCTACATGCAACAACCATATGCTATAGACTTGTTTGCGTTTGGATTAAAAAAAGGGATTTGAGAGTTGTATTTCTAAAAAATAGTTTATAAGTTGGTTGGAAGTTTATGTTTAATAACAAATTTTCATAGTGTGTTGAATTCAATTCCTATTTATTGATAATTAGTTTGAACGTTTTATTTTATTAACAAATAAGAACTTTTGAATGGGAGACCTATTAAGATAAAATACTTTACATTGTAAAAAGCATAATTGAGAAGATGTTATAGAAAACATAATTGAGATTTGATGGAGAAGTAACAAGAGCATGCAATTTGTTTTAGAACTGTAGAAGCATGACTGTACATTGTAGGTATATAGGAATCTGTTAACGTTCAAAAGCCACTTAAGTTCTTGTAAGCCGCTCCATTTATAGAAAAATACATGAAAATCGAAAATTTTAGATGAATTTTTTGTTTCACTTTAAAGATTGTCATTTCTAGATTTTCCGTTCCCTTTTAGTAATTTTTATATAACGTCACACTTTTGTTGAAATAATTAATTTTCTCAATTCATCTCACTATATATTTAGATGATATTACATATTCTGTTGATAACCACATTTTTCCATTTAGTGATATTTGTTCTCATCGAAAACTATTTCAACTGTTTAATAATTTGTGTATTAGTTTATATTATAAAAACAATTTTTCAAATTTATTGCCCCAAATCATTTTTAAAAGGGTTTCATTATATTCAAAAACTCCTATTTTTAAATTGGGTGTTTAATATTTATATTTTTAGTGAAAATTCTATTAATATATCACTTAAATTCCAAAATATAAAAAACACATTTTAGAATGGTCATTTTAATTTTAATACACTACTAAAAATACGTTTATATTTTTTTTATAACTATTAAAACAAAAACAGTAATTGGTACAACAGTTCTCATAGAAGATATTAAAATTTTGAGAAAGTAAATGAAAAGTTGTACACAAATTATGTACACTAAAAAGGTTTAAAAAAATTGTATCTCCTTTCTATATTAGTATATATTAAAAATACATTGAGAATGAAAGTGCCCAACAGTAGTTTTAGATAATTTTTTTAAAACTAAAAAATTGCAGGAACATATTTGTGAGATGTAGGAAATAGACCACTTTGACACTTTTTCTTTCTTTAACCCATGATTTTTTTTTTTGACAGAAGTCTTTGGACTAGAAAATGAAAAATATATTTTTAGATTTACGCTGTTAGTCTCAAATAAATTTTAAATTATAAAATGTAAAATATCATTTTACATTTTATGATCAAAATAAATTTTTAGATTATACTATTTATAATCATGGACATTTTTTTTGGAGAGATACAAGAAAAAGAGGGTTGTCAAAGAAATTGTCCCAATATAAATTCTGGAAATGGAATAGAAAGGCCCAACTTTGATTGTGGCAGGCTAATTCTAATTCTAAAGGCAGGAAATGACAGTTGAGTTGAAAACGGGGTTGCTATAGGTGCGAGATCCCAAAACCGAAAGGTGGAGGGCGAGGGAATCGAAACCATCTACTATTTATCTTCGTTTTCTTCGTCTCCGTTCTTTCTTTTTCCATTCTTCTTCGTTTCATCCCTCACAGGAATCTTGCCAAACCTAATCGATCCTTCTACTTTCTTCGCGTTTCCAATGTATCGTCCTCGTTCCCTTCCTTCCACCATGGACGCCATTTAGATTCACACTCACATGCACTTCTCCTCAGCTTCACCCTTTCTGCTTCGAGATCTGATCTCATTCTCATTCCTTTTGTTTCCAGAAAGAAAAATTCATTCCGTTACTGATTGATGTGCTAGTTGCAATTGCACTGTGTGAGCGTCCCTCTGCCGAATCGGAAGATGGGATTAGTGTTTACAAAATTGTTTTCCTCTCTCTTCGGTAACAAGGAAGCTCGAATCCTCGTTCTCGGCCTCGACAATGCCGGGAAAACCACTATCCTTTGTATGCTTCTTACCTCTTCTTCTCCCTCACTGTCCAATTTGAATCTGCTGTTTCTTGATTTGATTCGTTTGAATTGTTACCTTCCTTTTCAGATCGGCTTCAGATGGGCGAAGTTGTCTCCACCATTCCAAGTTCGTATTCCTTCTTGTTTTATATTTACCCAAATCTTAATGTCTGTCTTTTCTATCTGATTTATTTTATGTAATATTTTATTCGTTTCGCTGCTGACAATATTTTGGTTTTGGAAATTATAGAATGATGAGCAGTCTTGTTTAAATTTTAGGTTCCTTTTATATTTATAAGTAAGCTCGCTCACATTTCTTATTTAATATAATTGTTTGCGTATACTATATTAAATTGTTAAAGATGTTCGGTACGTTCCTTGGTAACAAAATATAGACAAATTTTTTAATGCTGTTATTTTAGTTATTTTATCTCTATATGTATTGGTTGCTGCTAGTAAACGTTTCCACTGCTTTTATGGTATTGTATATTGATTGATTAAATTATTTGATGCAGCTATTGGGTTTAATGTCGAAACTGTGCAGTATAACAACATCAAATTTCAAGTTTGGGATTTAGGTAACAACCTTTGTCATCTTGATTCAGCAAGTTCTGTATATTTTGGTACTTGTTATGGTTATGTTTTCTTCTTTTCACGACTGCCTATGTTGAACTAAACAAATCTAGAACCAGTATTGGAGTCATAGAGATTACCATAGTATAGTTAGAATTTACAAACATGATCAATGAGCAAGGTTCAAATTTTATACTGAATAAGTTTTAATTAAAAATGGTGTACTACTAATTCAACAAATAAGCACGAATATTTTTTAACATATATCAATTTAAAGTGTTTAAATGTTCTTTTAGCCTTTCTAAATACTATCAGTTTCATTTGACCCATTGCTTTTAAAATGTTGGTATCTAGTCTATGTCACCCCCCTTCCACGGTCCCTATATAAGTTTTCTGTTTTGTTCTCTTCATGATATTCCTCTATTTCATGCTAAATACAAACAAACATGCATAGCCGTGTTTTAGACTTGAACTTTGTTAGTTCTATTACTGAGTGAGTGCAATATAGATTACAAATTAGTTTTTGCATAATTATGCCCTCCTTTGGCCATAGATATTTTTATTCAATTGTTTTTTTGAATGTTGATACAGTCCAAGTGAGGATAAAGAAAAACCTAGACTATAACTTACTTTTTTTCTTTTTTCATCTTTCGTTCTATACATATCTACTTTGTATGTGTTGTTGCTTAAAGATTACTCTTTGGCTTCCATGTTTACGTTCTTTATAATTTACAAGCATGTGAATTTATTTCCTGAGACTTAATATGCAATGGCATATGATGGATTATTTTAAATGCTAATTCAAATGTGAAACTTTTGTTTATACAGGTGGGCAAACAAGTATCAGGTAAACACTCTGGCTTCTTTCTTACTTCATTTGATTGAGTTTAGGTGTATGATCTTTTTTTGTTTCTGCTAATATTTACTTTTAGCTCCTAGTACCTACCAGTGAATTTTGATATCCTATAATGTCACTAGTTTATAAATTTTATCACTCCTATTCCTACATGATATGAAGTTTCACTACTGTAGTTTGGCACTTTAGCTCAATTATAATGTGGCATTGAAATTTGAACTTTCTATTCTTCTAAGGGCTGTTTTGTAATCATATAGCGATCTACATGTCTTTTCTGTTCATGTTATCTTAAAATGCATGTCAGGAGCATATGCAGCGTGAAAATGCACTGTTTCAAGGAGTTTCTATGCCCAATGACAACCTAATTTTTTTTCCTATATTACTTGTGTCACATGATAGGATGAAAAAAAGTATGTGTAGATATCATCATAATGGATAGAAACTACATGCATATTGAAAACTAAATGGGTCAAACCATAAAATGGGATAAGAAATATTACCTTGATTGACATGTGTAAGCATTCAAGGTTACTACAAGTTTTAAATTGGTTGTTGAGCGCCTAACATAACCCTCCTTTTTTACATAGGCTTAGGGCCGACTGACTATGAAACCGTAGGCAGAGTTACTTAGCAGTCACAGTTGAAGGGAAAACAATGTAATTGTGGCATCGGTGTGCTTTCAGAGTATGTTAAGCTGTCACACAAGAAGGCACATGATACCAAATGATTGTATCAGGTTTTTTAAATAGCGAGCTGTAGTGGGTAGCTACTCTCTGCTACAGGAAGAATATATTTTTGGATTTCATCAAAAATTGAAATCTAATAGTGATGAATACTGAACATTCTAAAAAAGACTTGGACATTGATGAATATTGATGGTTCCTATAGGAAACTTGAATTTGATTTTTGTTGGTACTAATTTGTATGTTTTGTTTGAAACATCTATGACTTTTTATTGTTAACTGTGAAAGTCATTGATTTTGAAGCACTTGTACAATTTTTGAGAATTTATGTGTATATATTGTAACCCGTATAAAAATTTTAAAATAGTTGCTATCTCTCTAGAGTGTTTTTGGGTTTAGCAGCTTAGCGCTGCTATTTGGGATTTGAAACAATGGATTGTATGAGTTTGGTAAGACATCCATCGAGCAAAAGATAACATGAAACTGGGTAAGATGGTTTAGAAATTAGATGTGTAAATAAAGGTATTGGGGACGCTGGTGTGGAGAGTGGTTCGCATTGTTCTGTGTCTTGTAAAAAGTGGTTGAGACAAGCTAAGTACATTGGAGGAAATTATTAGTTTAATCTCATATTGAATAGTGTTGTTGAGAATTTGGTATTTAGCTAAGCTTATTGGTTTTTGTGTAATCCATATGATTGATCTCATCGAATAAGGCTATTAATAGGAGGATCAGGTTGATTAGAAAATGGGAAAAGTTGGATCAGTAACAGTTTGAAGTTGAAGGGAAAAACTATGAAAAAAAGAAAACGTACCCAGATTTGTTGCATTGCCTTTATATATACTATAGCTGAAATGTCAATTTATATCCCTAACCTTCTGTTATTTGATTATTTTTAATATTTTTTCATAGGCCATATTGGAGGTGTTACTTTCCAAATACTCAGGCAATAATATATGTTGTTGATTCAAGTGACGTTGATAGGCTTGTGATTGCTAAGGAGGAGTTCCATGCAATTCTGGAGGTATTTGTCATTCTTTATTTTTTGTGTGTGTATATTTATATTGACACACTCACAACACTCACACATCACGATCATTGTATTAAGAAGAATTAGGATGAAAAATACTGTGCATCTGAACATGGCACATACAACTTGTTCAGAATAAATCTAGGTTTGGAGTGTAAAAGTGTTTAATTACACTTAGACAAATGAGATGAATAAAAAAAGGTATATATTTTCATTAAATACATAAAAAAATTCATCAATAAAGGTTACAAAATAATTAAAACCAAAAGAAGTGACAACACGACTTAGTTTCCAAATATTAGAATTAAAAGAACAAAATTACAACGTATTTCAAACTTTTTAGGAATGGAAGACCTAACATGTTTTCCTAATTGATAAGATTCACAATCTAAAGCTATCATCTTCAACTTAGGCAAACATGGGTGGCCCAAATGATTATGCAAAAGTTTTGGACTGAAATTGCAAAATAGGATAATGAGGAACTTGGTTTTAAGAAATAAAGACCTCAGAACTCATCTTTCTCTGATTAGACGACCCTTACCACGTTCTTGTATAGCAAAGAAATTAGTGATAAAGGTCACAACAAAACAATTCAAAGAACAAAGAACGAGTCAATTGACTTAAAGGGATTAAATTGTAAGGATAATTGAGAATGTACAAAAACTAATTTAAATTTAGTGAAGGAGAAACTTTGTCAATACCTTGAGATGCTACTTTGAATTCATCAGTGACGGTATAAAATGAGGAATTTTTGGAGAGGAAATGGAGGAAAATGAAGAAATATTGCCAAAGATATTGTATGAGGCACCTAAGTTATCCATGGCCTATGACCTTTCATAGACTGAGAAATGCATCCAATTGACACATTTGGCATTGCAGAGGATTGACCAAGATTGATAAATTTTCTAGATTTGTACCTTAAAATTTTTTGGTACTTTTCATTAGAAACTTTAGATTCTGAATTATCATATTTAGACACAGGAGCAACTTTAATGGTTTTCTTGGGTATAACTCATTCTCTCACAGAATGAGCATTGAGATGAGGACTTTGGCCGTCTTTCTTGATTGCTACGACCTCCTCTTCTTCCTCATGGTCCTACCATTGCTGATGTTTCAATAACATTAACAGGATTTTCATCTTTTAACAAGGTAGACACTCGAAGAAGTCTATTGACTTAACTGTCCCTTGAAGGGATCGAATCACCAACTTAAATTTAGTCACGTACATTTTCATAGCTTATCAAGTCCGTGATCAAAGTCCGAGTGCAGGCATCTCAGATTTAGGACCATAGCTTATCAAGTTTTTTTTGTTGATATCCTCCGATGAATCAGCCACCAAAATCTCCTCAATTCTTCTAGTGCAGCCCGAGCCTTACATGATTGGTCTCTGTGAGAGTCTACCCTTTGAGTTACATCATGTAGACGTTGAATTTCATTGGCAAAAATATCTTGCGTGCTTTTTCCAAAAGAAGAACATGTCTTATATGGTCTCAAAATTTCTCAGACTTTTTATTCAACCGATTACCGAAAAACACACAACTGGAAGTCCAATTTCTGCCAGTGAGATCTTTCTTCATCCAAAACAATAGAGATATGGAATTATTTTTCCAATTGAGCTTTGCCGTGGTGATAGTAGGTGTAGCAAGAAAAAAGAGAAGCCATTCCGAAGACTTGAGCAGGGAAGAAAAAAACATAGCCTTGATAGCAAAAACCCTAGGTGAGAGCTACTGCCACTGGAATAGAAGGTCAAGGGCATAAACAAGTTTAGGAGGCTCCGATGAGACCAACAACAACAATTTGGTGTGATTTCGACACCGGGAAGGAAGCGCATGGGAGACACACACTTGGTGCTGTGCGTGGCGGCACGTTAGAAAGATTTTGAGGCAGCGACCACCAAAGATGGGTTGTGCTCTTCGACGCGCACCTAACCCTGACTTTGCCAGAAGAGATAAGACGGTGGACAACGGTAGCGACGACAACTATTAAGATCATGGTTGTTGAATCCCGAATCGTTTCGTGTATCTGAGATTTTATTTTTCGTATCGCGAATCGTTTCGTCATAAGATTCATAAACATTTAAAAATCGTAACATACAAGACATGAAAACAGGTAAAGATGTAATTAATAATAACGACCGCATTAAAAAAGGGTGGTGGTACAGTGGGTAAATTAAGTTAATATTATAATGGTTAGATTGGGCTAGGTTGTATGACCCAACTCCTTTGGTAAATGAGAAAAATGTATGGGTTGATAAATATTTGACCCAAAGAGAATAAGAAAGAAAGATGACAGTTTTGAGTGCAGTGGTAGTTTTCAGAGAGTGACTTTTTTTAATTTATTTTGTTTGCAGTGACAGTTTCCAGAGTCACCTTTTTTTTGAGTGCAGTAGCAGTGGAGTCACCATTTACTGATTGGGCTTTAAAATGTTTTAAACTAAATGGGCTAAAATTTTGGGTTAAAAATGGGTCCCAATTCCAATCCACTAAAAAGCCCTAGGGCTGTCTGTCCTTACTCACGAACGCACACGAGGCCAGCGTCGAGGCTGTGCCACAGCCAGGTACGTTGAGGCCGTGAGAGTAGCCACCAAGAGAGACGTTGTTGTCCCGAGGTCTATCGGCTTCTTCTCCCTCATTGCTGGGAGGGATTGCACCGCGAGGCGCCACTGCAACCGGCGTCGTCGTGAGATTCGCTGCGGTAAAAGCTGCCACCACGAGTAACATCCCTGCCCATGGATGTTACGATTCAAGCTACGATTCAGATTCGGAGATCGAATTGTACGATACTAACATGATACGGGAACAAAACGAGTCTTCAAGCTATTCGTATTGTGGAGGTGGAGAATCGTATCGTGTATTGTAGGATACTTACTACCATGTTAGAGAGAATTAATACATAGAAGAGGCAAGGGACTTCCTAAAACCCTAACCCTAAAATTGGGTTTACATATATGAATAATAATAAAAGAACACATAACATTTCTTCAATTACATGCCATTTTGAATACTGATCTAAGAACTTGGTTCGCAAATTTATAATATTCCTGTACTCATAATTAATTGGTATTGTAGGAGTGGTGATACTAAGTTGCATTTCTAAGCTTTATTAGTTTAGTGAACCTTCAACAATGCATTAGAATGTAATAGAGTAATGCTTCGTGTATTATATGGAATAAGCTAATAGGATATTGTTTTTCGATAGCCATAAGAACATCAATTATATATGGTATTGAATATTCAGAAATAAAGTGAACAAGAGCATTGCTTAAGATTTTGCAAAGATGAGAATGTTGAGTTGATTCATGGATAAATGATCATTCAAGAAAAGAAGATCATCAATGAATGAATGTTTCGAGAAAGTAGGAGTTGAACCTATTATGGATCGGATGGTACAAACAAGCCTTCGAGACGGTTGGATATATGAAAAAAAGACTAATGGATGTTTCACTTAGACAGCATAATCAGATGGATTTAGAGGAACACCTAGACAAACTTAGGATGAATCCGATACAAATTGTTTATATTGGGAAAGAGTTTGTTGTTGTTCAAGGTTTAGGTTCTGAAGTGGTTTCCATAATTCAGTTCATTCAATTATACACGTTGGTTTTCAATTTCATTCAAGTTTATTCTATAATTGATTGTTTTATTTGACATATCATTTTAAATTAGTACATCAATTTTGGGTTTTAGATGTAGTTTTCAAGTTGTTGTGCACTTGTTGATTTATTCTGTTCTCTTTTCTTCCGTAGCCCTGGATATTGCCAGTGATTGTGATTTCAGGTTTTCATAAATAATACTTAATACTAAATTGTCTCTGAACCGTTGCTCCAGGAGGAAGAACTAAAAGGTGCTGTTGTTCTGCTTTTTGCAAACAAGCAGGTCAGAATTTTATCTATATTTTTTGGATTCTCGTATTTCCCCAGGGAAATAAGAAGGAAATATTGAGTATGTAAAAAAGTTAGGAAGCTGATATTCTCAGTAGGAGGAAAATGGCTAGCAACGAACTTTCCAGCACATTCTTTATTTATTATTGGCTGAAATTTATTGCAAACTACAATTTTGTGATGAAAAAGGATAGTTGTGCCTAATTACTATATGCATACCATATGCCTTGTGTGTAAAACTGAAATTTTGAAAAATAAATGTATCAATTCTCTCTTCTCCGTATACAGGACCTTCCTGGTGCACTTGATGATGCTGCAGTGACGGAGGCTCTAGAATTACACAAGATAAAAAATCGTCAATGGGCTATTTTCAAAACTTCTGCAATAAAAGGAGAAGGACTTTTTGAGGGCCTGGACTGGTAAGTCAAATTAAATTAAAGGTTGTTTCAAGGGAATTACGATTTGAAATATCCATAGATATTAGGTACCTTTGCTATATAATTGCTTTTTAATTTTCATTTCCTTTCTATATTTTTGGATTTTTTTTCTCTGTATATCCCCTTCCTTTTGCTCTTTTATTTTTTGTGACAAAAAAGGAAAAACTATAACAATTTGTATGTATCTCTTATCTCCATAGAATAAAGTGCAGATAATTGTTAATTTCTAAGAGATAATTGTGCACAATGTTAACACGATACCTTTGAAATATTACGCTGCCTCTAACTACAATACATCATACCTTTTACAAATCATGTTTACTATTTTGGGCAATATTAATGTGAGCTTGTTATATAGGTTGAGCAACACACTCAAATCTGGGGGTGGCTAAAGTTATCCAGCTTCAGTGAAATGATTGAATTCAGAAGGAAGGTTGACATGCGTATTTTTGGTATCTCTTTCACTGTGAATTATGTTATAATAATAGATTAAAGTTCGCACATGCGTTTGATTCCGCTTTGTATTTACAGTTAAAGGTGTGAATGATGGTCATCGGTTGTCTTTTCGTTGTTTTTTTATTTTTTATTTTTAAGCCAGTCTCTTGGTTCCCGTAATAGCAGTAGCTGAATGGTTTCTAAGGAAAATTTTCTCGTCTAATCTTGTGTAATCGAGCTACATGGGTTTACATCCCATGAGGTAGTTTTGTCAATGATACCGGCTGATGATGACAAACCTTCAAAGCTCTCTGGTGGCGATGAGGACCGAAAAGCTATTAAAGCTATTGTTGACAAGGCGAATCATGGTAGCAAATTTTTACTTAGTGTAAAATGTTTTAGGTTTATATGACAATTCTCTTTGGATTTCGGATTTAAAATTCCTGTTATCTAAAAGTAACTTTTGGTTCAAACTATAAGTCGGATTGGATACCTAATTTGGGGCAAAGTTTTCTTAATGCATGTTTTTATATATTTCACAGGATTAAATGTGTAATTTTGTTTGAGGAAGTGTTTTAACTGGCACAAAAAGTTGGACTTTGGAGAAAAGAAACCCTATATACCAGGGAATAAAATTTAATATTTTTTCATGAAAAAAAAAAACATCACCATCGAAGGCCTAACACGAGTGATAGATCTCCTGTCGAATGTCACGAAGTGCTTAACTTCCCCTTTTCTTTTGGCTTATAATCCCCTTCACTATACGGTTAGTTTATAATACTACTAAAAGTATTAAAGCACACCTATTCTTTTGGATCATGTGTAATAATTTAAAATATTCAATTTTATCGTCAATGATTCTATGTTGACGTGTACTACATTTTTATTTAATAATTGGACAAGTGTTTATTGTAGATATCTAACTTTTATAAAATTGATGTTTTAATTAGGTTTAAATACTAATTTAAACCCTATTTTTATCCGGTTTATTTAATGAGGTTTTCTTCTTTTCTTTGTCTGGTCAATGGTTTCATTTTTTATCGGATTAATTTTGTTTAATTTATCCATCTGATAGTTAATAATTAAAATTTGTGTTTACTTTTGTTTTTTGTTTCAACTTTCTAAATATTTTTAAATTTTTTTTTAATTTAAAAAAGTTATTAATTAGTATTTAAACCTAATTGAGTATATTTTTGTTAAGGGTTTAGGGTTTTTTTAATTTAATTTTTATATTTGTTATTTTAATTCTATTCTGTCTTAATTTTCTTTTATAATTGAGTATGATATTTTTATTAAAATTAACATTTTTATTAAATATTTTTGAAATTATATTTAAATTAACTTTAATTGTATTATTATAATTATTAAATTCATGTTTAATTTTTGTTATACGAAGAATTTTCTTTATACTTAATTTTATTTTCATTTTTTTAAGTTTAACCTTATTTTTAAAATTAGAAATAAGCACTTGATTATTTTTAATCAACTTTAATCCTAATTTTTACATATAGCAAAACTAAAAATAAATATAATAATTATAATCTAATAATATACCTAGATTTCGTTTTAAAATAATTTTAAAAGTATTTAATAAAAAATAAATTTTAATATAAATATCAATATAATATTTATATAAAAATTAAATTTTATCTAGATTTGAAAAGATATAAAATTTATTTATTTAAAAAAAATAAAATTGAATTGAATCAAAATATTAAACAAAAAGACTGAATTGAATCAAAATAATAAATCTTAAGACGAAATTGAAATAAAGAATGAGACGTGACACTAACATTTTTATGTCTTGATAAGTGGACAATATTTTTTAAATTAAGACTTTTAAAAAATAAATAAATAAAAATTACAAACTAGCACATGATATACATTATTCGTTCGTCATTGTTAAATATATTATATTTTATATTTATATTTTATCTTTAGTTAGTTTGTTATTATTTCTTATTTGTATTTTGGGTTTAATCTATATTTTTTTTATTATAAATAGATGACCCTATGTGTATACTCAACAAAGAGAGATTAATCCTATATATAGTTTTTACTATATTCAACATGGTATCTGGAGTCTTCTTCTTTTGAAGAAAATATTTTTTTGTCTTTACCACTACAATCGTCGTTGTCGGCAGTGCCATCGTCCCGTTGTCACTACTGTAATTCTAGTTTCAATCGACGATAACATGGTTTTGATTGTCTAGGTCAATCGACTATCATGCCATTAACACCTTCATCGAAGCTCCTACGCACTCTTAACACTTTTTAAAGTTATGGATTTGCTCCCTTTTTCGTCGTACATTGTGGCATGTCTAGTAGCAATTTAGAGCGTTGAGGTCACTCGTTTTCCTCTTTCAGGTTCATCGTGCCTTGTCGCACATCTCGTCTCCTTTCAAGCAGCTATTTAGAGCATCGAGGTTGCTCTTGTGCCTTGATTGGAGAATCTTGGATATTTTAATATTTCTCTCTCCTCTTCATCCATGACTTCTTCTGTTGTTGTCTCTTTTGATGTCTCTTTTGTCACCATTGTGTTTGACCCGTCCATATATACTTTTTTTTTTTCATGGAAAAGATGGTTCTTGTTAGTTTATTTATAGACGTGGTGACTTTCCAACAATTACCTATTTATCCACTAGTGGCATTCTCAAGGGCGATTTGCAAGAAGAGATTTACATGGAGCAACCTCCCAAATTTGTTGCTTAGGGGGAGTCTTCTGGGTCAGTATTTCGTCTTCTATTTCGTCTGGCAGATCATTAGCAATTTGGTGTCACTCGAGTGCAGAAGTAAATATTTTGCTTAGGGGAGTCTTCTGGGTTGGTATTTCGTCTTTTATGTCATCTTGCAAATCATTAGCAATTTGGTGTCACTTGAATGCAGAAACAAATATTTGCAAATCATTAGTAATACGTGATAAGGAATGTGTTTCGGGTGTAAAGTGATGTCGAACGTCGAAGACTGGACACTTTTCCTGGTGTGGAAGGCCGAATGGTCTGCTGAAGGAAGGGTGGTCACCTGTTGAAGGTTGGACGGTTGATGAAGACTGGACACTTTTTTCTAGTGTGGAAGGCTGAACAGTCTGCTGAAGGAAGGGTGGTCACCTGTTGAAGGCCGGACGGTCTGCAGAAGGAAGGGTGGTCACCTGTTGAAGGCTGGACGGTTTCTTGCTGTTTTCTCGTGCTCCAAGTTGGTTCTTCCTCCTCGCTCTCTAGACCGGGTGGGCGGGTACCTGCAAAGGCACTCCGATGTTTAAGTCAGTAAATGACCGAACTGTAATATCAAGGGATGAAAGTAATACATAATGTGCAGCGAGTGCAAAAATCTCTCTGAACTCATACCTGGGACCTTTATTTATACTTGGTTGAAATGGGCTTTTACCTTTGGTGGGCCTGATGGCGGCCCAATGACACCTTAATCTTCATTAAGCACTTAATAGGTTATTACCAACTGACGTGGCCTATTAAGTGGATGGTCACGGAAGGACGTCCAGGGAGGATAGTTTTGGATTACCACTTGAACGACCAAGTGGGAGGACCGTGCGGTCATGGGGGAGGCCGTGTGATCAGGAGGGAAACCGTACGGTACATCAGGAGAGGCCGTGCGATCATGAGAAAAACCGTACGATACATCAGGGAAAGTCGTGCGGTCATGGGAGAGGCTGTACAGTCATGGCGAGACCGTATGATACAATATAAAATTAAATGAAATACAAATCAATTACTACAAAGAGTTTGAAAAGCCTAGAATAAATTTAAAAATAAGACATTTTTATGATAATTTTATTTCAAACTTATTTTTTGAATTTATTAAGTTTATTTGTTCTTAGAGACCTAAAACAATTAGTAAAAAAAACATGTTTTAGCATATTTCTATCACGTTATACTGATACATGTAACTGACAAAGACATGTACTATTAAAACGACTTATATTAATACGTGATAAAAATAATACAATTCGATACGAGATATATACAAAAACAATATTAATAATGTTTATATAAATCTAACTAAAAATATATAATTAAATTATTTTAAGAAAAAATAAAATTTAATTAAAAAAGAAAAAGAAAATAAATGAAAAGAACAAAAATAAAAACTAAAACAGTATTGAAACCTATATTTAAAGTAGGGTTAAATATGTTTTTAATCCCTATATTTTTAGACGATTTTGGTTTTAGTCCATTTTCAAACTAAGATACAATTTAGTCCTTCAACTTTAGAAAACTCTGGTTTTAATTATTTTTAATAAATTTTTTTAATTTTATTTGTTGTTTCAAGCAAATAAATTGTACCTTAATTTAAAAATTGACTAAAACTAAAATCGCCTAAAAGTATAGGGATTAAAAACATATTTAACCTTTAAAGTATTGTTAATTTGAAGTGTTAAAAAATGTCACACTTTTATACCTATAAAAAAACAATAAAAAGAGTAAGCTGAAGGGATGATGGTTGGTTGGTTGGTAGGGGTGTGTGGTAGTTGACACGTGACATTATAGCCATGTGACAATCATATGGAGCAGGGTCCTCTCCATTTTCTTTACACGTGTCAGTTTTCTATTCACTAAATAAGACCGGTAGCATTACAACCACTCAAAACTTCACAAGATCATCTTAAACTTCCAATATCTACCAATAACTAATGTCTCTTGCCTAAAATCATCGCTAAACAGATATTACCAATGGCTGCCCTCAATAAATATACATATATATATATATATATATATACAAAAGAATAATTATACTTAAACATACAACATTTGAATATTATTTACTTGTCATTTTATGATTGTTTCAAAATTATTTTATAATTAATAATAATAATTATAAATAATATCACAAATCAATCACAAAATAATATGTAAATTATTTTAAATGTTATAAAAAAAATGTTTTCTAAGTATTATTATAAATATTGTTACCTTTTTCTACTGTAAGAAGTTAGAAGTTGTAGCGGTAAGAAGATGACATGATGTGAGAATAGTGGACGAATGAATGGCTGATGGTAGGAACTTCCTCTGCCTCACCGCTCACCAAATACTCCTCACTAATGCCTTCAGCCTCTTTATATATATCTTCTCGTAAATGTTTTCCTAAACAGTTTTCAAAAATTCTTTATCATTTTCTCATTTCTCTTTCTTTTTCTATTAATATTTCTATTTACATCTCTTCATATAATAACTAATTTCAATTTTGAATTAAAATCTAGAAAAAATAAATTACAATTTTATGTTAGAATTTAAAAACTAAAAATATATTTGATTTTAATCATAATAATCAATATTTATGGATTTTTTTATTTTAAGTTTTTTCCATAAAATTTTGAATGGTATTTAAATGAAAATAAAATCTAAATTACTTAATTTTTAATAGTTTGGATTGGGTTTAAATTTTAAAAATGTCAAAATTTGAATTAAATGAATTTTTAATAATGGAAAAATAATGAGTTGAATAAAATAAATAATTGCATATTTTATTTTTAGTACAAGAAAAAGAACTTTAGTTTTAATACAAATAAATTAACTCTATTAGTCTTATTTAAATTTCATGTAATTCAAAAAAAAAAATATATATATATATATATATATATATATATATATATATATATATATAAATTCCATGTAATTAAATAGTATTTGTAACATTTTAATTTTAGCAACTTCTAAATGATAAAATAATATATTATAAGATTGATAAATAAAATAAATTGTCTCAACATATAAATATATAGTATAAATACAATTATCTAAAAAAAATAACAATAATAATAAAATATATCTAAATAGAGAAAATCACTCGATGACAAGAGAGTATACTTCACAACATCAATGTCTTCCATCATATATGCTTCAACACCTACCCTCATTTGTTGACACCAATGGGATGATTATCACAAAAAAAAAACATATAAAAAGAAACAACACTAATGTGCAAAAGAGTTTTCATAAAACAAACATAAAGAAATTATTATACATCACTCGTTCATATAAAAATAATATCACATATAAAGACTCATACTAGACTTAATTATTCAAATACAAACATTGATGTAAAATCACGAAACGTCTTACACTTGTGGTAGCCTTTATAATCTACAAAGTCATTGTCAATAGATTTTCACTCTACCGCACAGAAGGCTAATCCCTTTAACTGTCATAAGAACCCTTGAATTGTTCTTAATGAGAGGACCTCCTGCCTCTCCATCACATAACTCATTCTACTATAGTATTAACTTCTTACATCGATGCACACACTGTTAATTATGTCGAATGTGATTTCCTTTCTTGAAATCCCCAACACTCTCAACATCATCACCACTTATTACATCATTTTTTCACATGTATATTTATCCATAAATATATCAATCTTTTTTATATAAGCATCATAACTCAACTATCATTTTTAATATTCACAATATCATACATTAAACTTATCAAAGTATAACTTGTAAGAAAATTGAATCCAACTCTACAATTTCGCTCAGCAAAAATATCTACCCACTTAACAAAGTACCTGAAAATCCTCTCATCCAATAAACCAAATATTTTGCCTAGTGAAATAATCACTAAAACTCAAATTTTTCCAAACTCACAAAATTAATGAAATTAAATTGTTTTATCCGCACCGGTTTTTTTCATACTAAAAACAAAATATATTAATACTAATTAATTAATTATTTTTTTTAAATATATATATATATATATAAACGGTTTTATAATATTTTAAGAGTAGTTATGTTCTCATTTTCTTATTTCTTTTCGAGAATAGTAAAGATTATCTTATTCCTTTTATGAACTTAGGGTAGGATGTCACTGTATCTTTATTCTTGCTATTACGCATCCTCAACGACCAAGTCCTCTTGGTGGCACCATGCATCATCTCCCTTTCGTCGTCGGGTTTCAAACTTTTTACTCTTTTTTTTCACATTTGTGAGCTTATTCTTTAAATGTGGCATTACACATTAGTTATATACAAAATAAGATATTTTATTAAATTTTAATTATATTTTTATAAACTTAAATTTATATAATAAATATATTTGATTTTTTAAAAAGTTGGCTAGTTAATGATTTGGACAACATTTTATTTTGTCATTGTTATTATAGGTAAAAACATGTCAAAATATATTTATTCTAATAATATATTTGGTGGAGTCTCTTTCAAATTTAAAGTAGGCAATTTTCAATATCTTTATATTTTTTCATGATAATCAATAAGAATCAATTTCAATTATTTTTAAAAGTTATATTATATCTTTCATGTCTAATTTTCACTGTAAACTATAAGATGTTATTATTTTTAGAGTAAAACCAAAACAAGGATTGAATTTTTTTTTTATCTTGGATGAATAGGAACATATAACTTATACAACTAAAAATGTGTGGGGGAAAATAATAACAACAAAAATTATCGAAATATGTAGCATAAATAATTTTTCTAAACTTGCAAAAAGCTATAAAGAGTAATAACGATAAAAAAGAACAATAAAAATCACAGAAGAAAACACCAATACTTTTAGCATAATAAAATTCTATTAATGTGAGATGTAAAACAAATACACCCACACCAAACTAGTAAATTAAATTTTATTAAGATAAGTTTTAAGTTCATGATAAATTTAAAATTGTTTACTTGAGTTCTTAATAAATTTTTATAATTTATTGTGCATGCAATAAATTTATATTTTTCAATGTATCTAATAAATTTATATTTTTCAATTGAGTCATTACTATTTAATTTCCCTTTTAACTAGGTGATGTGGATGTTAAATAGCTTACATGACTCACGTCATTATAAATTTATTACATGGAACAATAACTCAGTAAAATATAAAGATAACAATCATATCAATTACTTAATAACCAAATTATGTAATTAACAAAAATAATTAAACAATAAAAATTCAACTAAAAAATATAAATTTATTAAATACTCAATAACCTTAAAAAAGTTATTAAAGACTTAATTAAAAAATTAAAAATTTATCAAGAAATTGAAAAGATTATAATCTATTTGTTTGAACCTTAGTTCTTCTTCGATCTGCATTACTTTCTCGATTCTTCATCTTCTTATTCGGTTACCATAACTTTGAAGTTTGGTATTGCTAAATCTGCATTACTTCGCCCCAACTTCTTTTTTATTTCTTCTTTTTCTTCAAAATTTGTTTTCTACTTTTTTTAGTATCAATTTGAAGGTTAGGTCTTCTTTAATTAACCATATTTTTGTTTGTCTCATGATTCTAAAAGAAGTTGTTTTGGATTGTTACTATGTTGTCCTTCTTAGTTTCGTTTTTTAGTTTTCATATTATGAATTTTTTCTTTGTTTTTCGAGTCTATAGTGAGTTACAGACAGAATTCGAAATGGTAAAATCTCTGATGATTCCATCATACATGATTGAGTTGCAAAAACTTCTAGATAGGTATCCTACATCTGAACTGAATTCTTTTTGGTTCAAGAATCTCTTTCTAGTTGCTCTGGAACAATTAGGAGATTCTCTAGAAGAAATACGGAGTTTTGCTTTTGGTAGCAACATGCTATGGGGTGGTGGTCCCGCTTATGGGGTCAAATCCATACGTTCTAAGAATCAATATTGGAATCTCATCAATATATATATATATATATATATATGGGTTTGTTAACGCGCGTACACCTGTTTTTCAGTTGGTACATTTTTTTAGTTTTGAGCAATTTACCTTTGTAAAGAGTTGAGTCATTGACATATTTGCATTTAGACAAATGTTCATTCAAGATCTCTTCAATTTCATCATCTTCACTAACCTCTATAATTTCATTACCAATTCCTTCTTCTCATGTCATTATGTTTGTAAAAAATAGATAAAATTAGACAAGACAAAAATTATAAAATGAAAACTCATTATAAAATCACTTTTTTGTAAGAAATTGCTTAACAGTCAGTGTTTCTGATTTATTTTTTTTAATTGGAGTTACTAATGACAGAGAAAAAATTGGAGTGAAAAAGATGAAAGAGAAACGTTAACAAACCCCATATATATATATATATATATATATATATATATATTTATTTATTTATTTTTTCTCTTTCTCAAGTGTTGAGTTAGTCCCTTATACTCACTACAACTTCTTTCATTTTCAAACATAACTCACTTCATTGTAAATGTTGAACAATATATCCTTTAAGTAAATCAATAAATTCTCAAAAAATACATGTTTATCATAACATTAAATATTTTCATTTGAATATCACTTAAACAATCAACAAATCATTAAAAAACAATTCAAATATCAATAAACATGAAACTTAATTGAACAAAAATATAAAAAGGAAAAGTAACTTTCAAATTATTTTCCAACGTATTACGTGTTTTGAATTCTATTAATCCTTATAATTAAATTATTTTAAATTATTGTTGAAAGTTTCACATAAATTATAGATAAAATCTATAAATAAGTATAAATCTCATAATATAAATTAATTTTGTATGATTTAATTATATTTAAAGTTTAATTTTTAACATATAACTGAGTGTAAATTTTATTTTATAAACTAATTTTATAAGATTAAGTTAAGTTTAAAATATATTTAAAAAAAACATGTAAAGATTAAAAATACATTTAAAAATATCCTTTAAAAGTTAAATAAAATAAAATAAATTCATTCAACCACAAATATATATTTTCATATATGATCAAACAGTTCAAATCCAACTCAGAGTGAAGTGAAAAATGTTATCAATTTATTCTCCTATTCAATTTTAATAACATTTCTGATTAGACATTTTTTTTTCCTCATACAAATAGGTACAGAAAACTGTAATTTAAGATACTTAATAGACATAGATTCATTTGATATACTCAATCCATTTAAAAATAATAACCTTTCGAAATTATATAAGCAACCATGTGTTTTACTTTACAATTACTTTTGTGATTTTTAATTAACCATTCTTAATTTATAATTATAAAGATATCATACTTTTTTTATTTTATTCTTGATAATAATTTATAATTTAAAGTAATGATGCAATACACACAAAACCATCATTATTTACTATAAAATCAATAGATAATATGTAAAAAACATTCAATATTTAGAATATAAGTTCAACATCCATAAAAATATATATAAATATATAACTTTTTACGGAAAAAGTGTGTAAATATATTATCTTTATTTTCTTTTAAATATGATTGTGAGACACTTGTACTTATATTTGTTAGTATATGTAGTATATATAGTCTATTATCACAAAACAACACATAATAAAAGAAATTATTTTAATTAACAATACTATACCTATTTGTTATAAAGATAAATCTTTGACTCTGATATCATTTCTTAGGTCTTGTTCACTTGAGTAGATTTGGGGGAGAGTAATTGAGAGGATTTGAGAATATTTAAAGATTTTTTTTTGTTTATTTGAATAGATTTGGAGGTATCTGAGAGTAATTTGGAAGTAAATTTTTTTAATCTATCACATAAATTAAATTCTAAACTAATTCTCATAAATTTTACTTCCAAATTCACTGTTATTTACCTCCACATTCACTCAAATAAACAAAAAAAAAATTACCTTCAAATCTACTCAATTACTCTCTTTCAAATCCACTCAAGTGAGACCTTAATCTTTGCAAAGGATTAACTAAAACATTATAACACCAATTAAACATAAGTCAAACTCATAAAAAGGATTGACAAAAATCCAAAACTTTGTGGGTCTTCATTTTTTATAATGTTCAACTTTAACATTTTTACATGAGATTTAAACTTATATTTGGATTCGTAACACATTCAATATTTATAACTCTAAATTCATAAGAATCTTATCACTCTCAACAAACATGTTTATGGAACTCCTTCAAATAAAATCACAAATTCATTAAATATATAAATTAATATTATATTTACATTTATATTAAATATTCACATCCAATCAATTAAAGAGATAAATACTAAAAATAAGAAAAATAAATATTCTAAAACTATAAGAATATCAAAACACATCAATGTCTCAGTAAGTAAGAGTATCAAATTCAAAAACATTGTATAACAATCATTCATTAAACAAAAACTCAAGTAACATTTTCACTCAATTTTAAGTATTCAAGTTGTGTGTACAAAGAAAAACATAATTCTATAAATGAAGACATCGTGACCGAATTATTTTCAAATACAAATTATCTATGCTAAGATTCTATTAAAAAAAATAACATAAATAGTTTTTCTTATAATTCCTTGCTCCAAGAGTTTGAGCTCAAACCAAAATAATCAAAACCTAGAGATATAGAATAAAATATTTAAATATAATAAATTCAGAGTATAAGTTTAATCAAGTTGAAAAAACTCATTTTTCTCAATTAACTTTATCAAAATTGATGATAAATTCAAAAAGAAATAAAGAAATAAAAAAATTAGAATAACACAAGAATTTACTTCATTTAAAAATTTAACTGGTTGAAAATGACTCTATCTCCCTTTCCCACTAAAAAACTGGTTTAAAAAAATTCCTTTCTCACTAAACAATCTACACTAATTTCATCTTTCTTTCTCCCAATCAATCACGTACTGGAGATCATATATTTTAATTTTCAGTTTCTTATTATAACACGTTCTTCATAAACTATATTATCTTGATTAATTTATCTGTAATATTTTTTATTAAAAAATTACACACACATATAGGCGCACGTTGTTTTTAAAAACAAAAAACAAAAAGTCATGGGCCAACTCCATTCCCACAACGTGCTTCCGTCCCTGAGTGGAAGAAGAAAAGTGCATTTATTGAAAATGGATAATCGAGGCTTCGTTTCTTACCACTTAAAAGACAAACTTTCAAATCGAATATTTTCTTGTTTTCTTGTGAAAGCTGCTGTATTAAAAGATATATATAGTAGAATACAATACTGTTGTAAAATATCAGAAAAACACAACTTCATTAATGAACACGCGTAGCATTCACTCTTCATTACTTTACTAGTACAAACTTCAAAAATACAACTACCAAAATTATAGACCACTTTAATTTTAAAAACCTGACTAAAAATTATAAAAAATTCATAAGCCCAATTAAACCTTTTAAAAATTTAGCATACATATTTTACAATGATTTATATACAAACTCAGTCAATTTTAACGCCATCTTATGTATGTGCGTATCAATTCATGAATTGAGTTAAGTTTGTGTTTTTTTTTTCTTTAAAAGAATTGTAAATTATTACACTGATATCAACATATTTATTACGTTATTGGCTCCGATCATCCATTACCATACTCCATCATTGATTATGGAGGATCATTTTTAAATTTTCAAAGTCTTGGGATGGCTCGAATAATGTCACTGCATGTGCAATAACAATAATAACAATATGTAATAATAATAATAATAAATTTAAAATTATTCTTTAATTTAGTTTTTTTCAACCAAACAACTTCCATTTCATTATATTCTTCATTTATTTATTTATTTAAGTTTTCTTTCTTTATTTTCTGTTCCTCTGTTTTGTTTTCTCTGCTTAAAACTACTAATGCTAGGTTGTCTTCGGCATTTAACTTTTAAAAATAAACTACTACAAATGTTTTTTTTTTCCTGCGTGGTGTCATGGGGAAGAGTCCAGCGACAAAACTAACGTGCAAATTATTGCTATAAAAAAATTAAATAAAACTAAGTTTCAAAATTTGTCGAACTGGTCCTGGAACCACCGAAGTGACTCTTGAATATTTAAATATATTAGGGAATAAAATAATAGATGATTAAAGATCTCAATAACCAATTCAATCGTCACTGAACTTTGGAATTTGATCGAATATATCTCTATCAATTCGATTATAATTGTTGGTTTTAGCTTTTGAAAACTAAAAGAAAAAAAAAACCTAATTTATTTTATATTTTCATTTATTCAAGTGATTATTTGTTAACCATCGTAATGTAAATTCATTTTCAAACACAATAAAGTATACAAACTTACTATTGTGCATCTTATCATTCTACCTATACACTTCAATTCAAATCAATCATTTAAAACATATCACACAACATAAAGAAATATATATATAATTCTCTTATAAATGAAGATATTTTATTATATAAAAACTTATATTCATCTCTTATTTTATCCAATATAAAACTTTGTTTGTACCTTACATTTATTAGTAAATCCATAATGGAGAAATTTATACACACAATGAGTGTCCTTTATATTTACATGATAAATATAAAAGTTTGTATGATCTACCTTATATATGATATTTATACTTATACTCCTAAGTTGGTAAAGAATATTGATCTCCGACTTACTCTCCATTGAGAGTCTCTATCGTCCTTTGTCAACAAGAAATTCTACAATATGTATAGTATCTAACACAGAGATGTATGTACACCATGAAATATAAGAAAAACGGTAAAATCTCTAAAATATCTTCACAAATTGCAAGACTTGTTCACATTTAACGACACCGTTCACATTATATTATAGACAACAAAAAGACAACCAAATTACTTGTACATGTAAGATGTAAGATAGAAGGTGCTGGGACCATACTTGATGAATATGTTTAAAAGCCTTATAATAGCACTAGCTACCGATTAAAGTGACACCAACAATTAGGTATTTTCCTTCCGAATATGTTTCATATTCAAGGCTTATATATATATATATATATATATATATATATATATATATATATATATATATATATATATATATATATATATATATATATATATATATATATTAAATATGATTTATTTTATACAAAAAGCAACATTACCAATATATAAAAAATAACTTTATTGAAGACACAAGTTGCTACTATTTATGTTTCTTTTGTATATTTTTTTTGTTTGTGATTGATTAAATCAAGATTTCTTTGTTTTCTATAATCAGCGTACTAAATCAAGCATATATGTAATGTATAAGAATAAAAAAAATGAACAAAGATATATTAACACTCAAATAAAAAACATTTCATAAAGAATCTACCATCACATTTGTTCATTTCCACATTTTCTTTCTTATATCTTATTATTGAAAGTTTTACATTAACTACAAATAAAATTAATATATAATATAAAAGTCGATGTAAATTTTTTTCTACAAATCGATTTTATAAGATTAAATAAAATTTTAAATTAATTTTTTCATATAATATCATAATCATAAATTATAATTTATAATAATAAAGTTTGTCATTTATTTGTGTGTTGTTTCATTTTTACTGTTAAACCACTTATTAATTTATATTTTTGTGTTGGATATATATATATATATATATATATATATATATATATATATATATATATATATATATATATATATATCGTAAGAAGAGTGTATTAAAAATTAACATTAAATAAAATTAAAATTAATTCATAATATATAAATAACATTACAAATTAGTTTTATAAGATTAACTAAACTTCAAATCTATTTCTAAACATTATTCCTCTTTACAATATATGATAGATTTTTTAAATATTGAAAAAGCACTTAAAAAAATAAATTTATGTATAAATTAAAGTTAGTTTATTCTTAAATTAACTTGTGAATTTGTTTTCCAATTATTCTCTTTAACAATTGATTTTTTACTTTATTTACAAAAAACCTCAATTAAGCTTTAAATTTATAAATTTTGAATAATTTTTATTTTATTGTCTTAAAATTTTTGAATATTTGATTAAATTTTTATCGTTTATTTTTTTAATGTGGTAGATAGTAAGACTTAACAAAATATATTTTGATATTTTTTATTAAAAAAATACCTGCTTGAAAATTTTAATTTAATTTAGAACAGAGATAATAAAAATATTAATATATTAATTATCTGATTGTGGCATTATTATTTATTGTAAAAATATATAATGTTCTAAAGTTTTCTATGCCTTGCTAGAATATAGTTCTGAAGTACACTCATTGGAGGAGAGTCGCTGCCACAATATTGGGAAACTTCCCACTCCATTTCTTTTTATAACTCCCCACGTTCGTGTTACTGTCAAGGTGTTCAACGACACGACAAGACCTACTGCCAACAATGATAATACAGCTGTTCTCTTGCAATTTACGTGCATCTCAAATAACTATTACACGCCATAACACGATAAATTATTATATTGTGACAATAAATAATTAAATACATCAATTTATATATATGTCCTACAAAATTTTGCTATTATTTTCATTTATTTAAGATTTAAACGTATTCTCCAGATTTACCTAAAATTTGCACGTGTTTTTTTTTATTAAGTGTTAACAATAAGAATAGATGATGAGATTCAGTGAATAATGGTGCTAATGTGACATGTCCAACTAAAATCACTTTTAATTTTAAAATTCACGTATTAAGACAGTCACTTGTACTAATTAGATTGTAAAAGTCTCGTATAGTAACAATCCTAATTAAGAGGTATTATACTACTACTTACATAATTACATAGTAATATTAGTTAGTACAACTAAAATACTAATGTACAAATATTCACATTATACATATAAATTCTTAAAAGAACTTAACTTGGTACAACCAAGAAGTTCTAACACCAAATATACATTTTATTTAAGTTTTCCACAACATACATTAACGGAAAACAAAATAACCTTGATGTTGCCCATTAGTGTCATATGCAGGAATATCTAGTTTATCATGGACTCATATGTATCAAAACACCATCAAAGAAAGAGCAAATTATAGTAAAAACATTTTAATATTATTTGAAGTCTCACGTCGACTAGAGATAAGATCAAATTATAATATATAAGGTGAGGTTTGTACCTCACTTATATATTATAATTTGGTCTTATCTCTAATCGATATGGAATTTTCAACAAATATTTTTTACAACAATATTATCTTAAAAGATTCAATAACATAAATCAATATTACACATTATTCACACAAAACTCATATTATCTTTTTATGACTTTAATTTGATTTAATTCTCTCACATTAAATTATTACATACACTATCCCATATTGAGTGATTAAAAAATAATTCTCTTTAATTCCCACATGGTGAGACCTCACTTTTGCCTACCACTCCAATTCGTGGAGTTCTCTGAAATTCTTTTTTAAGGTGATGTCTAATAGTTCTCTAGTTCTATCCAACACTATAACAAACATATAAGAATTTTAGTGTGTGTTTAAAATTGATTCATTAGATAAATCTAAGTTATTTAAAGACTTTCCTATGTCTTATAGGTTCTCTCTCCTTTTAAAAAATCTATCAAATAAACTGATGCACCAATTTGAAAAACACCAAACATAAACTATACATTTTACAAAATTATATTTCTTTATAAAAGTTGCTCCAAAATACTCAATTTAACACAAGAAAAAACAACTCAATAGAATAACCTAACAATTATGTCATTAAAGTACAATTTTTTATCCTTTTCACAACTGTACTCGTCATCATCCCACAATAAAGTAAATCAAATCACCAATTCTCACTTAAATAAGCAAAGAATTACATTCAAAATAGAAACCAAATAATTATATCAAACTCCATTAGTTCTCACTCTAAGCTTAAGAAATTGAGCTACTCCCAATTAGAGACCTATACAAAAGTGTTCAAACAAAACCAAAATTTAGTATGTAGTAGATTGAGATAAGAAAATCACATCTCTCAATTGTTCCTACTTAAACTGAAGACTAAAACTAAGAGAAAAATTTTATAGAGTAAATAGAAAATTACTCTATATTGAAAAATGTTAGGTTAATTAAAATCGTTCCAATGTCTTTATAGTGTGATTGATTTTAAAAATAAATGAAGATGGAAAGTGAAATGAGTGAAAAAAGATGAAGGAGAAATGTGGTGTTGCACGTGCAAGAATAGAAGGTGGAAGTTGAAAGTTATCTTTCCTTTCTTCTCATCGTTATCTTCTTACTTATACTATTATTACTAGTGAAAATACATGTTTTACAAGTGTGTCATTTTTTTTATTATATAAAAAAATAAAATTATAATTATAAAAGCAAAAATAAATAAAAGATAGGTTCAATTTAAACTAAATCCAATAACAGATAAACATGTGATACAATGAATAATTTTTTTAAAATGGCGATTTATAGAAGTTTACATATTCTTTGACGATTCTAACGATTTTATTATTACATAATGAGATTTGAATAAAAAATACTACTAAAATTATAAAACTTACGAATTAAACCTCAATTTTAACTATAGTTATTATAACTATTATAATAACTTTTGTGGACATAATTATATTTTTATTACCATAGTGACAGTAATGATAATAACCATATAAATATTGATAATGTAATAAAAAAATTGTGATTGTGATAATGATACTATTCCGGTAAAAAAATAAGTGTAGAAGCATTAGTAGAAAAACGCTGTTTAATGTTGGTTATTTTGAGCTTTTAACGTCTCATTCATAGCCGACGTCATAGCCGGTGACGTTAATGGGACGTCAGACATCCACATAACAGACGTCTATACAGACGTCAGTTAGTGCAATGTTCGACGTCACTAAACTTCGGTACAGGCGTGTAAACCGACGGCTAAAGACAATATATACATGTCGGAGAGCGCAATACCCGACGTCTAATAGCACATAAAGACATCGAACATGTCACTAACCGCCGTATAAAATCACTATAGACGTCGGTGTAAACATTAACCGACGTCTAATGTAGTGGTTGTGTTTTAGTGCAGTTTTGTTCCTATCTTTGGATAGTCCAGTAGCACACTCTTTCTTTGCTAGTTTCCCCCCAAAAAAAAGTTTGCGTCTTTTAAATTTCTCATGACATTTGAGCCCAAAACCGGACCTGGGTCTTTTCTTAGTTCCATTTTCAACCGCAAGAGGGAAAAATTTCGGTGAAACGATAACTAGGCAACGACGACCCAGGGTCGTTTTTGGGTTGAAACGCCACGAGAAATCCAAAAGACGCCGCTTTTTCTGGGAAGCAGCTAGCAAAGGAAGAATGTGGTACTGTGTTACCCCAAGAGAGGAACAAAACTGCACTAAAACACAAAACAATAAAACAAATTTTATCAGTTAATCCAGAACTAGAAGATAATCGATGAAAGACTGAAAAAAGTTTAAACGGTAACCATAAAAAAACATGCACCTGGGATGCAATGCCCAAGAGAGAAAAAGGAGAGGAGGAAGACGATGATGTTATCAGAAATAATAATGCAATGCCGCAAGAGAGAAAAAGGAAAGGAGCCGCAAGAGAGAAAAAGGAGAGAAGGAAGACACGATTATATCAGAAATTGCAATGTCGCGAAGGGTCTGCAGTTTATTTAAAATGAAAAGGGCGTCAGTTCCCCTAGGACCCGACGTCTACAGTCACCTAGACGTCGGTTATCTAACTAATTCGACGTCCAAGATAACATTTAAAGTGACTTTTTGATAGCCATTAGACGTCGGTGTCCAGGGAGCCTGATGTCTAGGGCGCTGAACCGATTGACATTTCATTTCCTGTCAGGGAACTAGACGACGGTTGTGAAGGGGCACCGACGTCTATAATACTATAGACGTCCGTGCTCTGCTACCGGACGTCGAGTTGCCTCGGATTTTGGTGAACATAATTAATTACAGACCTATAGACGTCGCGGTCCCCGAAAAACGACGTCTATTTTTTACAGAAATTTCTATCTTCCCGCCTTCCGGACATTAATTTACGAACTTGCCACCGATCATTAATTTACGTCGGTGTCACCTATAACCGACGTCTAATGGGTGACGTTAAACAGCGTTTTCCACACAAATACAAAAAATAAGAATATTTTTGACTTAAAATGCAGTAAAAAATACTTAGATTAAAATAATTTTGTTCTTTAAATGTGAGAATTACTGTTTTATTTATAAGTAAAATAGTTATAAATCGTTTTAATTTTCTATAAACAGAAAAATAATTAAAATAAAAATTATAAAGATAATAACTTTCTATAATAGAACCAAAATAAAAATAATATAAAATAATAATAACTTATCAAATCTCCTATATAATAATATTTATTAATATAATTTAAACTAAAAACAAACTGGATTTAGGTTTAATTTCTGAATTCATAACTTTAATTGATTTTTGAATATTTAATATTTATCTTTGAATATTATGTTAAACTCCAACTATTGGAACGGTATGAATGAAGTAATGATTTATAATAAATAAAAATATCATAAAATAATTATTTTTGAGATATTAATGATTATATTGTTTAAAAGTGATGTTTAAATTTTGTGTATTTTTATTAAAAATATCAGATTTTCATTATTTTGATGTGACATTATTAGTGAACGGAAGATAATAGACGTGTGGTCCTCCTAATAATTTGTTATAAAACACATGGGCTCCGTGGTCCAACGACTTCTAGTCAACATTAATATATACAAATACTTCAACTTGCACACTATCTTCTATGCATGCAATATATTAGTTCTTTTCTATAAAATCTTTCCTTTTACTTATTCAGAACATGTAAAAACTAGGATAACGAGTAGAAAATGACATGGTCGGATATTCATAATTATTACTATTTAACAAATAAAAAAAAACACATATTTACATGTACTCCCTTTTTTCTGTCCAGACTTGTACTCGTTCTTTGGTTTTAAAGTATATACGTACCATAAATTCTTCTAATCTCTTGTTTAAAAATAAAATAAAATAAACAGCTTCGACACACTTTATGAATACAACTTTATCCCATTGAAAAATATAAATTACTTATTGACAACCAATACTTATACGTTAATTACAAATATGTACGAAACTTGTTTTGTGTGTAATATAAAATATAAATATATAAATATCTTATGATACTCACGATGTGATTTTTGTATCTCTATTATTAAATTTAAAAGAAAGCTTATGATCTGATAAACAACTTTATAAATATATTTGAATTTCTTGTATTTTTAGACTTTTATTTATTTATTTTATTCTTACTTTAAATACCATCCCTTCTAATGTTAGAACACTAGCCGTGAATTGCAATAACTAGACATCAATAATGTCTTTTTTACACGAGAGTTGAAGGGAAATGTTTACATGATTGCTCCTTTTGGATTGAATTATATTCAACCGAGGTTGTCTCAATTCCTTTTTAAGCCATCAGTTACACATTAAAATGTTGCACTCAAAATTCCAAAAGTACCTCCAACTTACAGAGCATCACAGAATAGTAACACAATTAATAGTGACAGCAAATACAAGTTTACTAGAATGATTTTAATAAATAGTTCTTACATTTGCAAATTAACAAATTAACCACTGTCCCTTTTGTGTGTGTCTATATATATTTATTTATAATGATATTTAAAAAAACTCAAAATTTTTTAAACTAATTTAATATTATTCTTCACTACTTTTCACTTTTTTTTTTACAAACATAAAAGATTATTTTTTATTTCTATTTGATTTTCAAATAATGTCAAACAACTTTTTCCTTTTTTTTATTATAATAACATATTTATAATTAGATTCCAAACTTACATTTTGAAAATAAAAACCGCCTTTTTTTAATGTCAAAAACGGAAATGATATTTGACTGATTACTTGTAAAATCTTCTCTGAAGTGACGTATGGCGTCATCTAATTTGAATATAAAATTTATTATTCCGCACGTGATACGAAGTTGGCTATAAGTATAAAGTTTACGTGGTTTTGAAACGCAATCTATTTCATGTTATTGTCTAATCTTAAAATAACACATGATTAAAATTTTAAATAAAATAATTAATAATGTTTAGTTGTGCTTTGACGAAGGTATATAAACTATTCATCACCAGTAGAAGTAATAAAATAACATTAAATGGATATTTTGTTCACTAAAAAAGACAAATATGTATTACTGATTTCATCATTCTTCGTGTTAACGAAGATGGGTTTAGTTGGTGATAAATGAGGGACCACTAATAATTCAATAACTTGCAGCATGCAAAATGTGCAACTTTGAAACTGTTATGAATTTATGATATATCTATAAATTGTTCATTCCATTGAGGAGACTGCAAGACCAAAACTTCCCAAGCACCAATAAGGAGTGCCTCTCTAATTGTGTGCCATTTTATCTCTCCTTACCACGTAACAAAACATTTCTCTCCACCTATCAACTTATAACATGTCTTCCTTTCTTCTTGGGACTAGTTTCCTCCCTTTCTTACATTCTCATGATAAACACTGCGGCTCCCCTACTATTTCAAACATCACCACCAAAATCTCACTCACCATTCCACAAAGGGTACGGTTAACAATTCTAGAATCATTCACTTTCAAGCTAAATTACTTGTGGATTGTTAATCTCATTCTCATTTTCAGATAAACCAAGTGATAGCTGCTGGAGGAGACAATGTTTGTGAGGAGGTTGACAACACAGTGAAGAAAACCTACCAACCAAATCAACCCTTGAGGAGATCACTGAATTTCTCGGGAGAGAAGCCATCAACGCCAGTACTGGACACCGTTAATTATCCAATCCACATGAAAAATCTATCCATTCAGGTATCTATACAACAGTATAATTATCTTGGACTTCGACTTAATTAATTTCTTCCTTCTTTACTCTTGCTGACTTCTTTTCCAGTTAATGTCATCATCATCCAGTGCTTAAATAATGAAACTATTTACTCTTGATATTTGTATTTGAGTACGATATATAATAGTAGCATTATATCATAATCAGGAACTTGAAGAGCTGGCGGATGAACTCCGGGAAGAGATTGTTTACACGGTGTCAAAGACCGGAGGGCATTTAAGTTCAAGCTTAGGCGTGGCAGAGTTAACTGTGGCACTTCATCATGTATTCAACACTCCCCAAGATAAGATCATTTGGGACGTTGGTCATCAGGTGGGCACCCAAAATAATTGGTATTTATGATATATCATAGTTTTCATGTCTCTAACCAGTGAACAATTTGATGGATTGGCAGACCTATGCTCATAAGATTTTAACGGGAAGGAGATCCAAAATGCACACAATTAGACAAACTGGTGGACTTGCAGGATTTCCCAAGAGGGATGAGAGTGTCCATGATGCTTTTGGTGTTGGTCATAGTTCCACTAGCATTTCAGCTGGCTTAGGTAACAAACAATATACATATTGAAAAATAAATAAACCCTACTCAATAATAATGTATAATAATGCATATATCAGAATTTGAAGTTAAAAAATGTGTTAGAAGACACTTAGTTCATGCATCTATAAGTTTAAACATGTGTTACAAGATGTGAAATGCATTTAAAGATGAATAGTTAAATGATATTCTGCGAAAGCGATGTTACGCAAGAATTATTTCTTGTGTGAGTGAGACATCCATGAAGTTGATGTAATAATGCCTTTACTATAGCAGCCAACTTTTATCTGTGGCCACTAAAAGCGATGAACTTTTCATTTTTTTTATTGATGAATTTTCACGTGCTTTTCAGGGATGGCAGTGGCTAGAGACTTGAATGGAAAGGATAACCATGTGATTTCGGTGATTGGTGACGGAGCCATGACAGGTGGACAAGCTTACGAGGCAATGAACAATGCTGGCTTTCTTGATACCAATCTTATTATAATCCTAAATGAAAATGAACAAGTTTCCCTTCCCACTGCCTCAATTGATGGCCCAGCTCCACCAGTTGGAGCTCTTAGTAAGGCTCTCGCGAGGCTACATACCAGCTCTAAGCCCCATCAACTAAGTGAAATCGCAAAGGTATTGGATTATGTATAATAACTACTTTGAGAAAAAATTTATGCATGCATAAAATCTCACGCAGTTAAGTCTACACTTGTACCAGAACTAATATTTGGTGAGAAATGAACAGGGCACGAAGCGAAAGTTTGCATCTCAATTGGATTCCTACGTTAGAAGGATGGTAGGGGGAGCTGGTGCTTGTTTATTTGAAGAGCTTGGGCTCTTCTACATAGGCCCAGTAGACGGCCATGACATGGAAGACCTTGTACACATCCTGAAAAGTGTCAAGGGCATGCCAACACTTGGACCTGTTCTCATTCATGTAATCACCGAGAAAGGGAAAGGTTATCATCCAGCTGAAGTTGCTGCTGACAAGATGCACGGTAATTAAGTTACTACATATATATATATATATATATATATATATATATATATATATTCTATTCTTTCGCAATTAAGAACAAATTGTACTTCACTGCGTCCTCCGGAACATTTACACAGTGCAATTGGCGTGATGTGTTTTATTATTTATTGGTGTAGGTGTTGTAAAATTTGATCCTAAGTCAGGGAAGCAGTTGAAATCCAAGACTAGCACTCTGTCTTACACACAGTATTTTGCCGAGTCTTTAATAGCAGAAGCTGAAGTTGATGAGAAAATAGTTGCAATCCATGCTGCAATGGGAGGGGGTACCGGGCTTAACCTGTTTCAAAAGCGTTTTCCAGAAAGATGTTTCGATGTTGGGATAGCAGAACAACACGCCGTAACCTTTGCTGCTGGCCTAGCTGCCGAGGGCTGTAAACCCTTTTGCGCAATTTACTCTTCCTTTCTACAAAGAGGTTATGATCAGGTCAGGACTCATGTAACTTTGTACAACTGATCCAAACTATCTTTTAATCTTTATTTAAGTTGTTTGCATGCTCGAAATTATTGGTGGAATCAACCCTTTGACATTTTTGCCTTGTGGTCCATGCAGGTAGCACATGATGTGGACCTTCAAAAGCTTCCTGTTAGATTTGCGTTGGACAGAGCTGGGTTAGTTGGTGCCGATGGTCCAACTCATTGTGGAGCATTTGACACAACATTCATGGCTTGTTTGCCAAACATGGTGGTCATGGCTCCGTCAGATGAGACCGAACTTATGCACATGATAGCCACTGCTGCGGCCATAGATGATAGGCCCAGTTGCTTTAGATACCCAAGAGGGAATGGTGTAGGTTCCATTCTTCCTCCCAATAATAAGGGCACACCACTGGAGGTGCTTATTTCAACTAGTCCTTTTAATCTCATATTTTTCTTGTTTTTTCTCCCCAGATTGCTTGGTTTTTTTCTGATTGAGAAATGAAATGTAGGTGGGCAAAGGAAGGGTGTTAAAGGAGGGAAGTAGAGTGGCTCTTGTTGGTTATGGAACGATGGTTCAGAGTTGCATGGAAGCGGCTAAGGTTCTTGAAGCTCATGGAATCTCAACAACTGTGGTTGATGCACGATTTTGTAAGCCTCTGGATGGAGATATGATGAGGCAACTGGCCAGAGAGCATGAGATTCTTATCACAGTGGAAGAGGGATCTGTGGGAGGATTTGGTTCTCATGTTTCTCATTTTCTGGGATTAAATGGTCTTCTTGATGGTAATCTCAAGGTGAGATTTTTATTCTGCTCTTGTTTGTATGTAGATGGATGGTGTATGGTGTATTGATTAAGCAATGTGTTTTTGATATGATACAGTGGAGAGCGATGACATTGCCTGACATGTATATAAACCATGGATCTCAGAAAGATCAAATTGCAATGGCAGGGCTGAGTTCAAACCACATTGCAGCAACTGCTTTGTCATTAACCAATGTGAATTGGGATAGTCGTTTGCTTCTCAGTCTACAGATATGAATCTTAACACAAGTTGTGGGTTTGTGTCCCTTAAATAACTGTACATTAGTAGCTACCATATCCCCAATAGTATCACAATAAATTAATTACAATGCTTTGGTGTAAATAAAGGATATATTTTGTCCAATTGTGAGAGTAATTATAATGTGTTTTCTCTGATAGCTAAAAATGGCGTATAAGTGTTAACTCTAAATGATTATTCTCTATTTTCGGTAAGATTTCAAGTAGTTTTATTGAATCTATATTTTAATGATTCATGGACACTAGAAAGGACCTATCGATTCATTTTTGTACTTTTTTTAGGAAATTAGTTTTAAACTCGTACTTAATTATGAATTCATTGTTTGTATATTTATTAAAAGAAATTTAGAGGTTGAGGAAAAAATAATAAATATTTTTAAGTTTATAATTAAATATTGATTAAAATCAATTTATAGATTTAGAAATTTAATATGTATAGAAAAATATATATAATATAGTTTAAATAAATATAAAGGGTAAAACATATGAAAAATATCAAGGGTATGTAGACTATACTCGTTATAAATATAAATCACTGCATGAATAGATTAGTCTAATGTGTATGAGTACATTGGTCTAATTAATATATTAACAAACTTGTCTAATATGTGTTGTTATACATTCGTTGTTAAATTCGTCTAATTAGTATATGGATAGACTAGTCTAATGTATATTTGCTTGACTCATCTAATGTATATCGGTTGACTCGTCTAATGTATATTGCTTGACTTGTCTAATTGGTGTATTCACAAATTCGTCCAATATGTGTTACAAGATTCGTCTATTTAGTGTATGAACATACTTATCTAATATGTATTTTTAAACTCATTTAATCAATTTATGAAGTTACTCATCTAATGATTTTTACTATAGTCGTCTAATCAATGTATGAACAAAATCATCTAATATATATTTTTAGACCCATCTAATGTTTTTCGTTATACTCATTTAATTAGTATATGAATAATCTTGTCTAATGTGTATTGTAAGATTCAAATAATTAATGAATAAACAAATTTGTCTAATATGTATTAATATATTCGTCTAATTTGTATACGAAAAGACTTGTCTAATGTATAATGCTAGATACATATAATTAATATATGAATAACACGTGTAATGTATATTGCTAGACTTATCTAATTGTTTTTGCTTTACTCATCTAATCAATATTTTTCTAGACTCTTTTAATAAAATTCATTATATCGTCTAACAACTTATTAAATGATTTGTCTAATATATCTTGTTATACTTGTTTAATTAGTGTATTAAGAAATTTATGTGTATTTTTTGTTATGTTTATCTAATCAAAATTATTAAAATCTAGAATACAGTTAACAAAAAGTTTCAAAAATAAATTATAATTTCCCATCAATTAAAAAATAAAATTAATTTAAAAAATATATAAATAAATATAAATCTTATTCTATAATATAAAATTGACTTAGTGTAAGGACCGAGAAATTTAAGAAAGTGGGAAGAGACAAATGTGTGTATTTGAGTGGACCGATTGATTTTGATAGTTGTATATAAATGAAATTTTCAAATTTTCGTGTCACTCTCTGCATGCACTTTCTCTCTCCAAAATTTCTGAAGTTCTTTTTCTCTTCCTTCTCTCTAGAAAGTCTCACTTCTTCTTCATCTAATCATCATTCAGGTCGTGCTTGAGCCTTCCTGGTGTCAAGAGCTTCTCTTTTCACTGATTAAGTTGTTGTTTTGGAGTTGGTAAGTTCAATTCCTTCGTCCTTTGAGGTTCCTGCATTTTCTGTTACATGCAAGCACTGTTCAGCTTGCAAGTGTTCATCAACTACTCCTCTGAATCTGTTTTCTGTCTTTGATCCTCTGGTTGGTTCCTTTTCACCGATCAGAAATTTGTAGGCTGCCTTAGAAGTTACTTGCAGGTTAGGCAAGACTGTGGAAGTGTAGAATTTGTCTGGTTTATTCGAGGTAAGAGAAGTTAGTTAATTTAATTATGATTTTTCTGTGTATAAAATCAATGTGCGGATGGTTGCATGTTTGTATGGTTGCATGTTTAAATTGGTTGTATGTTTGGATGTTTGGTTGATACTGGAAATGTTGAAACTTCTGCATTTTGATGTTAATAAATGGGATAAATGAAGTTGGTCAGTGAACAAAGTATGATACAAGTGTGGGGAATCAAAAGCTAGTAAGAATGGTGAGAATCAGTAAGAATATGTGTTGATCATAATTCTGCAGTATTCTTAGTGTGTTCAGTCTTACGGAGTTCTACCTTTGTAGAGCTTTTTAGTTAATGACCGGTCGGTCTTGTATTCTGTCTAATTGAATTTAGCGTTCGGTCTAATTATATAGTTTCCGATTTACACTTAGTATTCAGCCTAGATAAGGTATTCAATATAGTCTAAGTTCTCGGTATTATCATTGTACTCAGTTTGTAATTTGTGTTCGGTAACTTCAATGATCGGTCCTACCTGTGCATTTTGTATAAGTCCAGAGTGCTCGGTCTCGTACTAGCACTCGGTCTCTTAGTAGTGTTCGGTCTCATACTAGCACTCAGTCTCTTAGTAGTGCTCGGTCTTGTACTAGCACTCTGTCTCTTCTTAGTATTCGGTTGCGTACTTATATTCGGTATTAAATGTGTTCAGCCTCTTATGGGTCTTACCTGTTAATGAACGTTCAATTATATTATAAGTGTTCGGCCTAAGTTATAGGTGTTCGGTCTAAGCCATAAACCTTCGATATAAACTTAGTATTTGGTCTAGTGGTAGTAGTTGGTCTCTCTTCTAGTGACCAGTCTTTAATAGTGTTCGGTCACTTCTTCAGTCCTATCTATTATGGACCATTCGGTCATATCCTTTGGGTAGTGAGAAACTGTTCGGTTTCCAAAATTCACAGGATGTTCAGTCTTATTCATATGTGTTGGTGTTTGGCCTATATTTATATTTATTCCAGTATGCTATTTTAATAAATTATTCCAGTTGCTTTGATGACTCGTATGCATTATCATGATGATGTTAAAGTGAAAGTATGGTATGATATTCAAATTGGTATGGAAGAGAATTCCAAGGAGGAATGTCTCGGTAAATGGTTATTGAATTGGTAAAGTATGAATATGGACAGTGAAATTCACGGCGTTCATCCTGAGATTCTAATGATTACCAATTCTCAAGTAGAGATGGGTAAGTCATAGTGTGAGAATGGTAGGAGGTCCTAGCCCATAGGGTATCTTGGGTGAGGTATAACGGACTAACCTCGGGTGGCAGCTGAGGGGTTTCCAGTTACTACACCACCTGAGTGCAAGAACGACCTCAAACTACATATTCATATAATCTGGATGGTCAAGTCAAGTGGTCGGTCATTGTATATATTATATGTTCAGTCATTGCCTGAAATGAATGTTTGGTTATTGTATACTAGAAATGCTCGATTGAATATATGCTTACGTACTTGTTTAATTTGTATGATTAATTAAATTACACTGGCTTACCCTACTTGATGTGAGCAGAAGGTGATGAGTACTCTTTGGAGCAGATGTTGAGCGAGGAGCCTCCAACCTCTTAGTTTAGGACTGTTCGGTTTGTTTATATGTTTTGTATCAGAATTAATTATATTTTGTAAAATTTTAAATTTTATGGTTATTTTAGGATAATTGTAAATCTTATTTTATTTTCAGTAAATGTATTATGGTATATTTTTTAATGTTTCTAATAGAATGTCAAAATTGAGAAAAAGACTTTTATTAAAAAATCTTCTTTCTGTACGTTTCAAAAACCTCTGACTCCCTTGAATCGAGTACTGAAATTCAACCCATATGGCCTAAAGCCACCAAACTTTTGACTATCTAATTAAATATGGTCATGGATCATACACTAGTTGTGAGTTGGGTGTACAGGCTGAGTTTTGGAGATATTTCAATCAGCAAATTTGCGGTGAATGTGGAAGGAACAACAACAGAGAAGACTTGGGCCTTAAGGGTAGGAACGAAGTGATCTCTCGATGATCTCCCAAACTAATGCTACATTTGGACCATTTTTTGTTTTCTCATACCACTTACTTTCAATTCAATAACGCTGATTCATAAAATCTTATTTCAATTTCCTGCACTACAATAATTTTTTATCTACAACTATCTCTACTTTTTTAATGTATTGAACCTCAGTTAATAATATACCCAACAATAAAACATTCATTAGTATTTTAATTGAGGATAACAAAAAAATCCATATTAATAATTATTTATTATTTACAAACTGTGAATAATAAATATTTTAATATTCATTTATATAGAGACTAAATATAAATATTATATTATTTGTTTTTGGGAATATCCGTTATCTATAAAAAAAATTTAATTTATATTTTATTAAGATAAATTTAATTAAAATTAAAATTAAATTTTATTTAAACAGATTAAATTTAATTAGAATTAAATTTTAATTATATAATATATATATATATAATAATTTATTTAAATTTTATTTTAAAAATTTATGAAAATATATTTTTTACAATATTTGCATCAGATTTTAAAATACTTGTAAATATTTTTTAAAGAAGTATTCATGCCAATTGTTTTTTTTACAAAGTAAAATATTTTTTTACAAATCGCACAGCAAGCATTATCAACCTGTTGTTATTCATAACTCTAGTGACACACATCCTAATAACATTTATTGTGTCGCTAACCTTTTGTCCTTATGTTCTCAGTGCTAATCAACCACATTATTAAAATACATTAACTTAAATTTTTTCTTTCCTAAAGTTCCTTAAAAACGTATTCTTATCTTAATTATAGTATTACAATAATTATTAATCATTTTCTTTTCTTTTCCTTTGTTCCATAATTATTTCTCTACCTATTATATCCATAAAAGGTGAAGCAATATCGAAAGAGTTAGAAAAGCATGTGTCCTTATCATAAAAAGTTGTCCAGCTGCAAGAAAAACATGTTTAGAATGAAATGTATGATTTAATGTATTTTGGTACCGTGTTGATAAGCTGAGAATAAGACGTTGAGATTTATTAATCAATGATCTTAATCACTTCATCCCATTCCTGATGTGAAGATAAGAAATTAGAATTCATTTATCTAATAGTTTGAGTGTAGATACAAGTAGAGCTGTTAAAATTGATCACAATTCGTGAACCAACTCGGTCCACTATGAGTTCGGGTCAGTTGAGTTTGAAAAATTTATATATTTTTTATACGGGTCAGATTTTAACCCGACTTATTTAAACCTGACTCATGTAGGTTGAACCCATGATAGACCAGGTTGACCCACCAACTCACCTACTTTATTTCATTTTATTAAAATTTAATTTTAATTGTATTAAAAGATATTTATTATTATTTTTTTACTTGAAAAAATTATTTAAGTTTCCTATTTTCAAAATTAATTAAACACAGTGAAATTTGGGAGTGAAATTTGTTTAGATTTGAATTATAGAAAGTTTGTAATATTTTTTATTTAAAAAAAATTATAATTAAGTGAACTAGTGAACCAACCCGTTTACTCACTAACTCGTGGTAGGTCGGATCGGATTCAAATTTTTCTGACTCGTTAATAAATAAGTCGGGTTGGATTGACTCACTAAGTAACCAACACGTAGTGAACCGGGCTGAGTCAGACCGGATTACCCTTTTTAACAGCTCTAGATACAAAGTGTGATTGTTCTAGAGTCTGAACTTGTCTGAACTTTTGCATATACATTTTAAATTTTTGTTTAAGTAAAAAATATCACTATTATGATATCTGAAAATACTAAAATCTCACAAAGTTATAATTCATATTAAATTACATATATGTGAATAGGATGAAAATATTGAATTATCAATTTATCACCCAGTTTTCAAAGTCTTTTCTTAATTTTATAGACATATTAAAGTTCTTCATGGATATCAAAAGCTTTATCACACAAAATTACAAAAAAAAAAAAAAAAAACAGCTGTGGATGTGAGAGCTATGCCCATACATGACAGATTAGACTATTATGTCCGCATAATAAAATATAAGGAAATACTCTATCTTTATTAATTATTATAATCATATATAAGCATTTTGAATTTTATATCACTGTTTTTCATGACGATGGATAGTTTATTGTAAAACGTAAAAAAAATAAAATATTAGCCGTAAATTACAAGAATACAAAATATAGAAAAAATATGCCTATAAAAGAATTACAAAAACTAATATCTACTATTATCATAGGTGGAAACAAAGGTACTCTTATCCGCATGTTTATCTACTTTTATGCGATAATGAGAAATAAAAATTTAAATATTATAAATTTTTTTATAACAATAATATTTAATGTATTAAAGTTATAAAAAATTGATATAGAAGAAAACTATAAAATAAAAAAATTTCATTAACTTCTATAATATTATAATTATATAATATCAAAAAATAACTATTTTTTATTATAGATTTTTTTTACAAAGATATAAAATTACAAAAGGAGTTGTGTTAATAAAGATAAGATAAGAAGAAGAAAAATTAACGTTATCACATACGGAGAAGATATATTATTCTGAAATTTTTTTCTTTACAAAAAATGTCAAATATTAAAAGTATTATTAAAAAATGAATAAATTTATTGAAAATAAGAAATTATTATATATTAATAAAATTATTATTTTTGTAATAAATTATTAAGTAAATAATACTTTTATTATATATTTATTATACACTTAAGTAAATCTAATTGTTAAATTTAAATTCAAGAATATGTGAAGAACACGATTCTAATTGAATAATGCAATGGCCCTGATAAATTGGACCTTTCCTCACAACACTCAATAATTCTAAGACCAATAACATGGCTTCCTAGCATACGACAAATTCACGTTAGTTGACAACAAAAATAATTCAATTTGCAGGTAACTTAAATGATAGCTTCACGTCTACCAGAAAATAAAAATGTCCAATTCACAATCTATTTTAGTAATGTAATGATATATATATATTTTTTAAATTAAAAATTAAAAAAGTCTATTAAAATATTAACATTCTAAGTTAAATAATTTTTCTGATGAATAGTCACTGATAAGTATTAATATTTTTTTGTTTTTAATATAATAAGAAAATAATTATAATTTATTATAAAACCTTATGGTTAGAGGAAGTAAAAGGATGTTTGATTTTCAGTATTATTGGCAACCGTGTTTATTGGAAAAAATTAAACATTAATATATAGTTAATCTTGAAAAGATTTTAACTTAGTTTTTTTTAATAAATACATATAACAATTAATAAAGACTAAATACATGTTCAATTATAATTATCAATAGAGTTCAACAATAAATACAACTAACAAAATTAAAGTATTATATTAAAAGTGTTTTTACGGTACTAACAATAAAATATATAATTACTTTTTGTATTAAACCAACTATTTAGTCTAGATTTTCATTAATTATTAAAATCTCACACTCACACTCACACTCACTGGAAGAAACATGGAGACCCACTTTATGTACTAAACTTTATCAAGTTGAAGGATGAAATTGAATATTTACAACCACTAATTATATAACTTTTTCATAAAAAAAAATTAAAGTTTTATAGATAAGTAATATCTTCAGTAAATATGCTTACGTCTATTTGAATTCATACAGTTTTTTTTCATTGTCTTTTAAAATTTAAGTGTTTATGTGACATTCCAAAATATCATATACACATATAATATAATATGATTCAACTATTATAATATGTAAAAATAGTTGAGAGATAGAGATAACAGTATTTAAATATATATATATATATATATATATATATATATAGTTATCCAAAATATAGAGAAATTAAAACGAAATAAAACTTGAGTACTAGTTTCCAAAGTTCTCCAAAATGCAAGGCTAACTAAACTTTGAAGAGACCTAAAGAGTGTTTTTCCAAAATACCGATCATGGTAAAATAAAAGCTAGAAGTTTTTCAAAATAACAAATTATTTAAACTAAGAGCTAGTAGACCTAAGTACTAGGGGCTGGGTCTTCTTCAATCTCCAACGCTTGCTCCAAATGTACATCATCACCTACTGCTCACATCCAAAGGATTGGATGATCATCACAAGGAGGAAAGGCAAATGCATACAACCATACAATGCAAGGGTGAGCTAGGTCTCAAACAAACATACAATTCATTTCAAATCAATGTAGCATTTCCGAGAATATCCATACACACATACATACGTAAGTCATCATAAACATGAACATTTATTTCATAAAACTCATCAAAACAAGCATCCTATCATGTTAAGACCTCTAGACTCGTCAGTACTTAGAATGTATGTAGAGTTGGGGCGGATTGTGCACTTGTGGTTGCCTCTACTGCTTTGCAAAGCCATTGCCGAGGGGTTTCACCCGACCACACACAAGGCTAGTCCTTTACCACGGAATAAACCTCCAGTGATAGCGCCTACCCTAGGACCTCCCACTACTCTCACCACACGCGTCAATCCTCTCTAAGTGAGAATGAAAGACCGTTAGAGTGTTAGGGATAACCTCCCATATGGAAGCCTCTTACATTCATTCAATACACTAAATGATCTCACCTAGAGATCTTACTTTCATATTCAATCCGACCACTTTAAATCACATGATATACCTCTTGAATCAATAATGTACCTCCGATGCTATACTAAGTCATATACACATCATACAACATCAACCATGCTTACTTTGCAATAAAATTATTTCACCCTTAATTTTACCGAACACAATTACTAGAAACTTTAAACTGAACGTTTTAAGCTTGGGCCGAGCACTTAGAGCATTGGCCGACAACTGGAAATAGGATGAGTGTCAGTGCAGGATCGAGCACTCCTTGATAGACCGAGCGGTCATGAACTGGCACCACTCAAGAGGGATAAACCCACTTCTGACCGAGAGTAATACTAGACCGAGAGCACACAAGACCGAGAGCGATACTAGACCGAGAGCACACAAGGTCGAAAGCAATACTAGACTGAGAGCATACAAGGCCAAGAGCAATACATGGTCGAGAGCAATACAAGACCGAGAGCACCTAAGACCGAACGACTATAACTTAGCCAGACTCAGGAAGAACCAATTCCTACTCTAACCGAGAACATATAAGACCGAGAGCAATACTAGACCGAGAGCACACAAGGTAGAAAGCAATACTAGACTGAGAGCATACAAGGCCGAGAGCAATACATGGCCGAGAGCAATACAAGACCGAGAGCACCTAAGACCGAACGACTATAACTTAGCCAGACTCAGGAAGAACCAATTCCTGCTCTGACTTAGAACATACAAGACCGAGAGCAATACTAGACCGAGAGCACACAAGGTCGAAAGCAATACTAGACTGAGAGCATACAAGGCCGAGAGCAATACATGACCGAGAGCAATACAAGACCGAGAGCACCTAAGACCGAACGGCTATAACTTAGCCAGACTCAGGAAGAACCAATTCCTACTCTGACCGAGAACATACAAGACCGAGAATAGCAAGACCGAACGATTATGACTGGCAAGGCTCAGGAGGAACCAACCACCTCTGACCGAGAATACACAAGACCGAGAGCACCAGACCGAACGGCCAAATTCTGTAGAATTCTGCAAAATTATGCAGAATCAGGACAGCACCCTATATGACCATTTCTAACGATTTTTACCAACTCCTAACACCTTTAATTCTTGTTTTAGATACAATTAAACTCATCTCAATGATTCTAAACATCTCTATTACCTTTCTAAAGCGATTTACACTCCATTCTAACTCTAAAACACCAATTTTTTCCAACTTAGAGACCCAAAACTCAATCTTTCCTCTTTGCACCTATTTTGACCAATTTAGTGACTTAAACAAGTTACAATACAGTGGATAAAACTGCCCCAACAATCCAAAAACGCTGCAGATCTCATTTGCTCAAAATCCCTACCTGACTTGCTCTAAATGACCTAAAATTGACCCTAAAGACACTTGATTTCCTATCTAATAGTACTACAACAGAATTTCCATACAAACAATTCCAACATACATGATTTCAGCATTCTAAATCATTCCAAAACAGCATATGGACATCAAACACCAAATTCACATATTAAACACTTCCATACATGCATCTCAAGTTACTAGAATCGACTTCATGCTTCCAACAACATACCACTTCATAGTTTTTCATGCATTCGCATCACACAGAAAAATAAAAAATAGAACTAGCTCCCCTTACCTCTATGCAAGACGTCAATCTCACGGAAAAACCCCTAAACCACTCGCTTGCACTCCCAAAATATTAGAATCACCTATAAATCATCAATTGATGATGGAGAATGAACTTTAGAATTAAATAGAAGCTAGATATGGAAGAAAACGAAATGGGCTGCATGCAACAAGTTTAATCGCATGCTTACAGCCCTAGGGAAAACGAAAAAGGGGTTTTCTTACCGGTTGGAGGAAACGGAAATTCAAACGGTAGAAACGTTGCTCTTGAATCCCTGATCAGTTAGGTATCTTCTGTTCAACAAGTCAAGGATCAAGAATCTGAGTTTGAGATGGAAGGGTGGTAAGGCAAAGAAGCAAAAGAGAGAATGCTTGAAGAAAAGGGGAACGTTATTTAGAAAAACAAATTAATTGTGGACTTTAGAAGGTTAAGTATTTTTACTTTACTAATATTGTTCAACCTATTCTATGCTGCCACATGTACACACTTTTTATTATATTTTTACAGGCCTTACAGTCTATTTATTTAATAATTTAAATTATATATTAATAGTACTAACAGATTGCTTAATAGTAAAAAAATTACAATATTTTTCAATATATTAGCATACAGAATTTGTTTCTAAACTTACATTTTGAAAATAAAAGCCCAGGAAAAACTAAGGAATTAAAAATACACTTTTACTATATAAATTATATTCTTTTCCTTATTCTATAATAGTTTTTTCACCTAATTTTCTATTATTAGTAGTATTTAAATTAAATTACCTATTATACTATTTTCAATTTTCTTTCTGTGAAGTATATTTATATTTCATTACATTTTATACTTATTACCATAACAAATTTTCTTTCTTTATATTGATTAAATAAAAAACTTAAAAAATATTTATCAGATGAATTGATAAAGTCATGTATGCGCGTGATATGAAATCCGCGTGCAAAAGGATTATAACGTGCAACTTCAAGGATTGAAGTTGGAAACATGTACCAGGCACGAATATATCCGATATCATATGTCTATAAATTTTCCATCACAACAAGCACCCTGCAACACCACACATTCCCACGCCCTCTTACACCACCAAGGACTCACTTTTCTGCTATTTTTTCTTTCCACTTTCCACATTTTACCACTCAATCAACTTAACATGTCTTCCTTTCTTCTTGGGACTAGTTTCCTTCCACTCTTACATTCTCATGATAAGCACTGCGGCTCCCCAACTATTTCAAACATCACCACCAAAATCTCACTCACCATTCCACAAAGGGTACGGTTAACAATTCTAGAATCATTCACTTTCAAGCTAAATTACTTGTGGATTGTTAATCTCATTCTCATTTTCAGATAAACCAAGTGATAGCTGCTGGAGGAGACAATGTTTGTGAGGAGGTTGACAACACAGTGAAGAAAACCTACCAACCAAATCAACCCTTGAGGAGATCACTGAATTTCTCGGGAGAGAAGCCATCAACGCCAGTACTGGACACCGTTAATTATCCAATCCACATGAAAAATCTATCCATTCAGGTATCTATACAACAGTATAATTATCTTGGACTTCGACTTAATTAATTTCTTCCTTCTTTACTCTTGCTGACTTCTTTTCCAGTTAATGTCATCATCATCCAGTGCTTAAATAATGAAACTATTTACTCTTGATATTTGTATTTGAGTACGATATATAATAGTAGCATTATATCATAATCAGGAACTTGAAGAGCTGGCGGATGAACTCCGGGAAGAGATTGTTTACACGGTGTCAAAGACCGGAGGGCATTTAAGTTCAAGCTTAGGCGTGGCAGAGTTAACTGTGGCACTTCATCATGTATTCAACACTCCCCAAGATAAGATCATTTGGGACGTTGGTCATCAGGTGGGCACCCAAAATAATTGGTATTTATGATATATCATAGTTTTCATGTCTCTAACCAGTGAACAATTTGATGGATTGGCAGACCTATGCTCATAAGATTTTAACGGGAAGGAGATCCAAAATGCACACAATTAGACAAACTGGTGGACTTGCAGGATTTCCCAAGAGGGATGAGAGTGTCCATGATGCTTTTGGTGTTGGTCATAGTTCCACTAGCATTTCAGCTGGCTTAGGTAACAAACAATATACATATTGAAAAATAAATAAACCCTACTCAATAATAATGTATAATAATGCATATATCAGAATTTGAAGTTAAAAAATGTGTTAGAAGACACTTAGTTCATGCATCTATAAGTTTAAACATGTGTTACAAGATGTGAAATGCATTTAAAGATGAATAGTTAAATGATATTCTGCGAAAGCGATGTTACGCAAGAATTATTTCTTGTGTGAGTGAGACATCCATGAAGTTGATGTAATAATGCCTTTACTATAGCAGCCAACTTTTATCTGTGGCCACTAAAAGCGATGAACTTTTCATTTTTTTTATTGATGAATTTTCACGTGCTTTTCAGGGATGGCAGTGGCTAGAGACTTGAATGGAAAGGATAACCATGTGATTTCGGTGATTGGTGACGGAGCCATGACAGGTGGACAAGCTTACGAGGCAATGAACAATGCTGGCTTTCTTGATACCAATCTTATTATAATCCTAAATGAAAATGAACAAGTTTCCCTTCCCACTGCCTCAATTGATGGCCCAGCTCCACCAGTTGGAGCTCTTAGTAAGGCTCTCGCGAGGCTACATACCAGCTCTAAGCCCCATCAACTAAGTGAAATCGCAAAGGTATTGGATTATGTATAATAACTACTTTGAGAAAAAATTTATGCATGCATAAAATCTCACGCAGTTAAGTCTACACTTGTACCAGAACTAATATTTGGTGAGAAATGAACAGGGCACGAAGCGAAAGTTTGCATCTCAATTGGATTCCTACGTTAGAAGGATGGTAGGGGGAGCTGGTGCTTGTTTATTTGAAGAGCTTGGGCTCTTCTACATAGGCCCAGTAGACGGCCATGACATGGAAGACCTTGTACACATCCTGAAAAGTGTCAAGGGCATGCCAACACTTGGACCTGTTCTCATTCATGTAATCACCGAGAAAGGGAAAGGTTATCATCCAGCTGAAGTTGCTGCTGACAAGATGCACGGTAATTAAGTTACTACATATATATATATATATATATATATATATATATATATATATATATATATATTCTATTCTTTCGCAATTACGAACAAATTGTACTTCACTGCGTCCTCCGGAACATTTACACAGTGCAATTGGCGTGATGTGTTTTATTATTTATTGGTGTAGGTGTTGTAAAATTTGATCCTAAGTCAGGGAAGCAGTTGAAATCCAAGACTAGCACTCTGTCTTACACACAGTATTTTGCCGAGTCTTTAATAGCAGAAGCTGAAGTTGATGAGAAAATAGTTGCAATCCATGCTGCAATGGGAGGGGGTACCGGGCTTAACCTGTTTCAAAAGCGTTTTCCAGAAAGATGTTTCGATGTTGGGATAGCAGAACAACACGCCGTAACCTTTGCTGCTGGCCTAGCTGCCGAGGGCTGTAAACCCTTTTGCGCAATTTACTCTTCCTTTCTACAAAGAGGTTATGATCAGGTCAGGACTCATGTAACTTTGTACAACTGATCCAAACTATCTTTTAATCTTTATTTAAGTTGTTTGCATGCTCGAAATTATTGGTGGAATCAACCCTTTGACATTTTTGCCTTGTGGTCAGGTAGCACATGATGTGGACCTTCAAAAGCTTCCTGTTAGATTTGCGTTGGACAGAGCTGGGTTAGTTGGAGCCGATGGTCCAACTCATTGTGGAGCATTTGACACAACATTCATGGCTTGTTTGCCAAACATGGTGGTCATGGCTCCGTCAGATGAGACCGAACTTATGCACATGATAGCCACTGCTGCGGCCATAGATGATAGGCCCAGTTGCTTTAGATATCCAAGAGGGAATGGTGTAGGTTCCATTCTTCCTCCCAATAATAAGGGCACACCACTGGAGGTGCTTATTTCAACTAGTCCTTTTAATCTCATATTTTTCTTGTTTTTTCTCCCCAGATTGCTTGGTTTTTTTCTGATTGAGAAATGAAATGTAGGTGGGCAAAGGAAGGGTGTTAAAGGAGGGAAGTAGAGTGGCTCTTGTTGGTTATGGAACGATGGTTCAGAGTTGCATGGAAGCGGCTAAGGTTCTTGAAGCTCATGGAATCTCAACAACTGTGGTTGATGCACGATTTTGTAAGCCTCTGGATGGAGATATGATGAGGCAACTGGCCAGAGAGCATGAGATTCTTATCACAGTGGAAGAGGGATCTGTGGGAGGATTTGGTTCTCATGTTTCTCATTTTCTGGGATTAAATGGTCTTCTTGATGGTAATCTCAAGGTGAGATTTTTATTCTGCTCTTGTTTGTATGTAGATGGATGGTGTATGGTGTATTGATTAAGCAATGTGTTTTTGATATGATACAGTGGAGAGCGATGACATTGCCTGACATGTATATAAACCATGGATCTCAGAAAGATCAAATTGCAATGGCAGGGCTGAGTTCAAACCACATTGCAGCAACTGCTTTGTCATTAACCAATGTGAATTGGGATAGTCGTTTGCTTCTCAGTCTACAGATATGAATCTTAACACAAGTTGTGGGTTTGTGTCCCTTAAATAACTGTACATTATTAGCTATCATATCCCCAATAGTATCACAATAAATTAATTACAATGCTTTGGTGTAAACAAGCAAGAGATAAATGGTATATTTTGTACAATTGTGGAAGTGTGACAGTAATTATGATATGTTTTCTAATTTTAAAAGTTTAACTCTACATAAAATTAATTTCAATTTTCAGATATAATAATTTAATATGTAAAATTTAATATATGTATAGAATTTAATATACAGATGTATAAAATAATTAGTAATTTATATTCTCTTACTTACCAATTATGATTTTTATCTTTTTTTTATTTATTTTTCTACGTGATTTTTCATGTATTTATTTTATTCTTTCTCAATTAGTTATAGATAGATTTATAAAAATAAATAAAAAATAATTAGAAAACACAAATGAGTACAGTTTGAATGTACAAGATAATAATAACATATAAATATAAGTCAGCAACAGATAAATAGTTAGTGATTAGAGTAATTTTGATTTTCAAACCATGACAAGGAATAAGAGATTGAAATCGCTTATATAGATTTTTCAAAGGATAAATAAGTTCAAAAATGCTTAAACATTGAAAATAGTTGAAAGATGATAATTTGTTTGATTTTAATGAATGAGATTTATTTGCAAAATTAAATATCTTAAAAAAATTGTATGAGTAAAAAATAATAAACTAAAATTGATATTTTGGTTGGAAGTTCCACATGAATTAAAGATTAGGCCAATTCATAATATATAAGTGGGTGCAAACCTCATCTTTCAAGTCTATTTTGTGAAGTTGAGTTGGGTTTAAAGTTCATTTTTAATATGGTATTAGAGTGAGTTCCACCCTCTACTGATCCACCCATTTTGTCCCATCTACTTCTAACAATTTCAATTTCTATTACTTTATTCGAAAATAGATTTTTAAAGCTAAAAATAATAAAAACCTATTTAATATCAATCAACAATGTCTTAATAAAAATTAAATATGTTACCTCATATTTATTGGAAAATAAATGTTAAATGAAGTTAATTATGACAAATTAATAGATATCATAAAAAGCTTAAAAACTATATTTTAAAAAAATTATGATACATTTTAATATAAATTATTTTATTAATAAATAAAAAATCACATTCTTAAGTTTGTTTTAGACCTTCAAATTCTTGAACTGTCCCGAATAAGTGTAGATAGTAATTGTCATTACCCTTCATCAAGGGTGGGAGCTTGACAGGTCCAAGTTTCATTATATTATACTCATACTTAAAAAAAATTCATCCTCATATACAATAGGTTTAAATCTTTTTATAAAAGTAAAAAAAAAATACAATAAAAAAACATAATATTATGAAACATTAAATATTAAAATAATGTTTAATATCAAATATTTAGAAAAATATATATTATTGTATATATTTTAGACTATCAAATAAAATTCCATAACAACTAAAATGCTTTACCAATATTAATATGAAACAAAATGATAAAATTGAAAAATATTTTTAAAAAATTATAAAAAAAATTGTTCAAGTTTACAAATATTTTGAATGTCGTGTTACATTCTTCGTGAAATTTATTTTTTAATACATTAATGTAAATTATAATACATCATTTCAACAAAATCGTACAAAGAATAAAAATTAAAATAATAATAGTTAATATTTAGTATGGATATTTTCATCTTTTAAACTACAAATGCTTATACAAAATATTGATGATAATGGTATTAAATTATTATATTATAATAAATAAAATGTCATTGTATAATTATAATAAATTACACTTGTGAAAACAATTTAGAAAATACATTTGTGTGTACTTTAATGATTTAAACGGGAACATCATAAGGACGAAAATAGAGATTAGAGAGACTGGTATGGAAAAAGAAACACGACAAATATATACATATCCATTTTTATTCTCATACCTAATTGAAAGATAATGTATTACTCATACATATATCATATCCAACACATATATTCTCAGTCAATACTTAATATATGATTATACTTAATATATGATTGTTCAAATAATGCTTTCAAATGCTGGAGGTGCACGTATAGAAAATATAAACAAAATAATTTGTCAAACTATTACAAGTAACTTGAATATTATTGGTTTTTATCATTTAAAAAATATAAATATAAATAAAATAATATTTTATCACATTTTTGTTATAAAAAAGAATAGATTAAGAAGAAAAATGTATAAGTTATGGTTAGAGTTCAAATGTTAGTTTAAGTTGATGTTGGATAAAAATAAGAAACATAAGCACCATATAAAGAAAAAGACTCCATTATATCTTCTTAACATGGTATAGTGTTATCGTAGAGTTGATCTTAATGAAATTTGTTATTTGATAAATTTATTTTTTCACTCGTTATCGGGTCACTCATTAATGTCTAATCTATTATATATATATATATATATATATATATATATATATATATATATGGACGTAAGACACATATATAAGTGTATACAAATTGTGCTAGAGATCTTATATCAGTTAAAGATAAAACAAATTTTTAATATATAAGTGTATATAAACCTAATCTTATAAGTTGATTTTATAAAGTTGAGTTAGATTTAAATTTATTTTTATTGAAGGTGATGTAAATTTTTTACGTGAATTGAACTCAAATCAAATTGTTAAGGTATAAAAAAAATACTTTTTTACTTGTTAAGAAACAAAGATTTGTTAAAGATAATTATATATATTATTTTAAATAAATATTAATATTCTTAAAATTTCATTTCATATCTCGTAATTCTTTATAATCTTTTAAGTATGGTTAATATTTAATATATGAGATAGATCTTACAATTCGACCTTGTAATTAGTTAATAAAATAAGTTGTAATATAAGCCTACCAAACTATTATTTACATCAACCTTTCTCTCATGGCATTTGTTTAACAACACACAATAATTTTCCCATTAAAAAAAATAATAATCTTTGCAAATTTTATTTAAAATTTAATTATAAATATAAAATTATTTATTATTTATTTTCTTAATTTTTAATTTTTTAATAAAAACATAAACAAACACGTATTTAAAACTAGTTTTCTTATTAAAAAGAAAATATTGTAAGCGGTGTGAAGAGAAAAGAAAAAAATGAAGTGAAATAGCAGCCCGTGACTTTAACAACGAAGCTACGACACCAAAAATTTGAAAACTTGAATTTCTCTTAAATTGCTCTGGGATTTCTTTCACTGGGCCTGCAATCAGTTGTTCCACAATATAAAGGTTATATTTTAGGTAGCCCCACCATTACTAACTACACCTTGACAACATTAGTAAAAAAACTCACTTTTCATAACTGCATCACTCCAACAATGCCTTTGTCACCCTTGTTACCGCTGCACCACTGCTTTAGGAAATGAAAAAGAGAGAGAATGCTGTAAAGGAAGAAAAAGTTAGATAATGCAAAAAAAAAAAAAATATCCAAAATGTGGTTTTTCTATCATATGTTCTGGAAAATTCTTTCTATGATATACTTTATGTAAGATGTTCAGAGAACTCATTCTGAAAAGCATTATATTATTTGAGAGTTTATTCCATGGTTGGAAATTGCACGTAAACTATAGATAAGGCTAATTTATAATATATAAGTGAAATGTAAATTTCACTTTACAAGTTAGTTTTATGGGATTGAGTTAGGCTTAAAATCCACTTTCTAACATGGTATCAGAGCCATGGTTGGAATCTATTCTAACGATATCTATTCTTTCTTGGGCATTTCTATTTTCATCCGATGTCGAACCGCTATTGAATCACTCAATTTCTACTATCACGTATGAGATATTTATACCTCGGTGTGAAAGGGTATGTTGGAAGTCCCACATAGACTAGAGATAAGTCCAATTTATAATATAAGTGAGGTGCAAACCTCAACCTACAAACCGGTTTTGTGGGATTGACTTAAAACCCACTTTCTAACAAATTTTATTCTGAAAAAGTTATTCCAGAATGTATTTGATTGTTTCTGAAAGTTGTCAGGATGAAATTTTGTTCCATGGAGAGTAAAATGATCATTTTGAAAAGGATGGTGATATTTTGAAAACTTTTTTTTAACAATTTTTTGACAATAGGACATATGTCATCATTTTATTGGTTTGTTTGAATTTATGTTTAAAAAAATATTTAAAACGGACCAATCATAGACTGCCACGTATGCGTTGTCAAAAAATTATTGTTAAAAGAACTTTTTCCTTTTGAAAATTTGAAAAGATGTGGAGATGCACGAAGTTAAAGCCTAAAATAAAACTAAAAGAGGCATAATAAGTGAAATATTTAGATAGTTAAAACTCAATCGCTAATACTAAGTGACCTACTCTAATGATGCACCAACACTTTAATTTGAGTTACGGTATATGTATTTGACATGTATTTGTGTCTAACATGTATTTGTATATGATATTTGAAGATATTTTGTCAATACTTATTAATGAAATATATAATATAATAATAATAATTTATACTTTTTTAAGTTAATCGTGTTTAATGTATATGATTTTAATTTGGATTTGAACAATAAAAATTATATATTTATCATATTTTTAAGAATTTTTTTCGTATATTTTTTAATATGCATTACATAATGTGTATCATATTATTTTTAAAATAAAAGTATCGATGTATAACATATATGTTGTATCCAATAAATGTATTATATTCGTGCATCATAGCCAATCAATAGTCAAATTTAACATTAAAGATTAGTCTAATATTAAAAGGTAATTATATTCATACACTAATTAAACGAGTCTAGCAATGAAAACTACATAAATATATATATTAATTAGACAAGTTTAACCGTATACATTAGACAAATATGTCAACACATATTAGAAGAATTTATTAATACACATAATACGAGATTATTAACTCACTAATTAAACGAGTCTTACAATATACATTACACGAGACTGAATATACACTTATTAGATGAGTCTAAGAATACACTTTATTTGAGTGTATCCATATACTGATTAGACAAGTTTAACAATATATTAAAAGAGTCTATCGATATATTGATTATTTGACAAGTATTTCCATACATTGATTAAACGAATATAGTAAAAAAAAATACATGAATATAATAATACAGATTATATGGTATTGTTTATACACTAATTTTATGAGTATAAAAAAAAATATTAGAAGTCATTCCAACATTGATTAGAAAAAAATTATTAAAGAAGTCTAGGAATTCAATGATTAAATAAGTAAAGCAAAAGCTATTAGACGAGTCTATCGATGTATTGATTATACGTGTCATACAATACACATTAGACAAGTTATTCGTACATTGATTAGACAAGTTTTTTCAAATACAAATTAGACAAGTCTATTAATATACATTAGACAAGTTTATTCATTCACTAATTAGATGAGTATTGCAATACACATTAGAAGAGTTTATTCATACATTTATTAGACTAATATAATAAAAGGACATTAAATGGGTCTCACAATATACATTAGACAAGTTTGTCCATATACTAATTAGATGAGTATAGTAAAAAACATTATATGAGTTATTTCATACATTGTTTAGATGAGTTTAATAATACATATTAAACAAGTATGTCCATACTCTAATAAGCCAAGTCTTGCAAGCCACATTAGATGAGTTTGTTCATACTCTAATACATTAGAAAGGTCTCTTCATATACACATATAATATGTAGTGCTGATAGGTCATTCGGCCTGATCTGTCTCAGCCCACCACAGGTTGGAGTCAACTCAACCCGACTGACTTTTAGTAAGCCAAAAAACTTCGAATTTAACTTAGTCCACTACTAGTTTGTGAGTTAAACAGGTTGGCTTACTACTGACTTAATTACAAGTTTTTTTAAATAAAAGAAATAACATTTTTTTTCTAATTCAAATAAAAATAAAGGCAAAGAGTCTTAAATTAGATTTATGATCAATCAAACATAAGATTTCATTCATGTAAAAATATCACAAAATCTCAACATTTTTTTTAATGGCTTCATAGCCATTAATATTTGTTTCTGCATAAATTGAGTTACTAAGTATATATATGTGAATTTTTTATCTTGTCTAATTATTCCATACAAAAATAATTACACATGAGTCTTCATTCCAGTATTTTGTAAAATAATTAACCTAACAAAAAATACTTGTCAAAAAAATTATGTGGGTTAATGAGTCGACCGAGCTGATCACCACGGATTCAATCCGGATGAATTGAGTTCTTAGTGAGTCAGGCTCAAAATTGACTCATATCGAAATTTTAATTTTCTTTTCAACTCAACTTGACTCGAACCTGTGATGGATTAAGTTGGCTCGTGGATTCCAATCTTTTTTTACAACACTAATTATATGATTTTATTAATACAAATTAGATAAAAAATTTCATATACTTATTAGATTGTTCATGTAACTATTAGACTAATCTAATAATACTATTAAACTAGTATGCTTATACACTTATTTATATTTTTACCAAGTTTCCTCGATTAATTTTCACACGTCCTTTATATTATTATAGGGTGTATTTTATATTTTTACAGATATTTTATTCATTTTGTTTTTATAAAGTCTATCATTTACCTTTTTATCACCATATTGACTTCCTAATATAATTATTTTTTTATAGTATTCAAAATTTAATTATGAATTTAAAAATATTTATTATTTCTTTTTCAAACTCTAGATCGCTTTTAATAAATACTCAAATAAACATCAATTTATACGTAGACACAAGTTTAAAATTAAAAATAATTACTAATTATGTGTATTCTTTGAAAAGATATACTTATTTTTCTAAACAGTGTAATATTAACAGCAGCAGGAAATATACAAAACCATACCTTTTTTACTATATTGTCTAAATAATATATGTAATATGATAATATCTTTCAACATGTTATGCTGTTACAAAAAAAAACATTTCTATGGTACGAGTTAGATTTATTTCCAAGGATGTTATGAAGTCCCAAGGGACCATATCAAATATTTTAGTTATTTGGACAGATTGTTCCTGACTGCAAATTATTTCAGAAAATAAAGTATTGATATAATGTTTCAAATATAAAGACCCAAAGTTTAATTATTGTCTTAATTAGTTTTTAATGCACAAACATTTCTAACTCTTGATGGTGCCCTGAAGTTTATGATGATATGCTTTGATTCACTATGGAAGTGTGGTCCTAGTTAACTTGTTATTTTTTTTTTAAAATTTGATTAATTTTTAAATTTAAACATTTTTAACTGAGTTTATACAAATATTATTTTATTGAGTATTTAAATTTTGCATATTTTTTTAATTCGGTATTTATTGTTTGAAGGTACTGTTATAAGGAATAATGTGACTATTATTACTTATATTGTCATTTGTGATGTGTTTTTATATGAAAAAAAAGGTGACATAATTAAATTTTAAGTTTTTCATGTAATTTTGACAATATTTAATTGATTTAAAAAAAAATTGTTAAATTAAGTATCCAAATTTTGTAAATTTTTCAATTGAATCTACTATATAGATTAGGGTGACATTTTTTTGTAGTTTTAAACAAAAGATCATACATTTTGTCAATAAAGAAAAATAAAATTAAACCTTAATATAGTTATAAAGAATTACATTATTTTATTTTAAAAATTGAATATAAAAATAAAAAAACAAATCAACCATACATGTGAAGATACAAAACAGTTGTCCTTTTGATAAAAATAATTAAGATTCTGTAACTTATTTTTTTAATTGATCAAGTTCGTCTATTTTTATTTGATATTGTAAAATCAAACAGCCACAATAAAAATAATAATATAAAGTATAAGGATAATAATTTTGGACATTCAATAATACTTTTTTTAATATAAATTTAATTGTAAATACTCAAAATTATATGTAATTATGACGACACATAAGTAATGACTATATAAAATAACAATCACCTCATTCCAATTTATGACAAAATCAATCAAACATATCTTTTAATGAAAATATAATTTTAAATACTCAAATTTATTATAAACTTGAAATTTTACTTAACCTTTTATTAATTTTAAGAGATTCTTTATAGGCTGCCATAAGGGTTTTGTAAAATGTTATTGAAAAAAAAACATGTAGAAATAATTTGTATTCAATAAAATGATAAAAAAAAACTTGTTTTACAAAGCTTTAAGTAAAATTATTTTTCATGTGTTTTGAATTGTTTGATAGTTGATAAACAAAAATTATTTTATAAACTTTTTCTTTTTTTTACATTAGACTGTAAATAAAATCCATGGACCAAATTAAGAAGGTCGTTTAAATAATTTTCAATATAAATGTAGCATACGTAGAGTTAACGCGGTTAAAGCTAAATCAAATTACACTTTTAGATATATTTAAATTTTAATATTTGATTGTTAAGATAGAGGGAATGATATACTTTTTAACATTAAAGGCACAACTTTTTAATTTAACTTTTCATTTTTTTAATAATTTTAATTTGCATAAATTTTGAAGTTTTAGAAGAGCATTTATATTATCACTTTCAATAACGTTTGAAGCATTTATTTTCACTTAAATGCATCTTAATTTATTTGCGGTAAAAAAAATTGGCATACATATATATAAATTATTCTTTTATTACAAAATTGGAAATGGTAACAGAGTGGCGTGGGTATAGATTTTACTATCTTATCACGATTTCTAAAATACAAAAATCTATCTTCATTTTCATTTTTAAAGTAACCACTTAATAAAAAAAAGTATTAAAAATAATCAAAATATTTGGTATGAAAAATATTTGATTTTATGAAATTGAGATTTGCATTTCCTAAATTATAATATAATCATTGGAATGAAATCATAAAAATAGAAAAAAGTAATCAAAATTGTAGTAAAAGAGAAAAAATTGTGAAAATCTAAGTGAATTTTGTTGATATTAAATAAATAAGTTAAACAACGTTGAAAAAAAATTGAAATTTTGAGTGGAAAAACAAAGTAAAAAGGGTCTTACAATGAAACAAAAATATGGATAAGACACACTAATGAATATAGATTTGTTATATAGTTATTTAATAAACTATAAGTGTTTTTTTAGTAATTTAAAATGAGAACAAGTATCAATGCGAAGATAAATATAGGTATTAGATTTTATCTATGTTTATACTTCTACTCAATGAAAGAAAAAGTTTACTTTCTAGTTATGGTCTTATACACACTTGTTCTAGCAAAGAAATATGAAAATTTCTCAAAACAATTAATCACTTATTTATATATATAAATTTCGCTTAACCTTTGAAATATATCATTAAAACAATTAAACTACGACTATAAGGTCTGACTTAAGAATGCTTAACACACATCTTTTTTGATCTTTAGTGTCTTAAGCTAAAATGACTAACATATTTTTTGACCTTGGAACTACCACTTCAATTTTATATATAATACTTACAACTCGGATAGTATTTTTGGAAGATTATGACCACCTACCTTCTTTTAAAATTTTAAAAATAAATAATAAGTTAATTGAATATTACGACGATTTAGATGTATTACAAACATCTAATAAAAATTAACTAAAGCATTATAATTAAAGAAAGATTTATTAATTATGTATATAGTTATTATACTGGGGTATCCGGTCATACCAAATGGTACAAAAATAATTATAAAGTTAAACGCATAATCGATAAGTAGGTAATTAAGGTAAAATAATGATTATAAGTAATTGAATTATGATTGGGTTTTGATTAAAGTATGTTAAACCAAAGCTCATAATCAAAATTATAAATATATGTCAAAATAAAAAGTAGACACTCTCATTAATTACACATTTATTACATCATAGAGATTAAATTGAAAACGCGTTGATGGTGAAATCTGGAAACGTTATTGAGAGATTGGTGATTAATTAGTGGAAGTAATGCCGAAAGGGTGTGTTTGCCCTTTGGGGCAGGGAAGAGCAAAAAGAAAGGTAAAGAAGAGTTGGGTGTGGTTTTGTTGTGGAGTTTCTGTAATTTAGAGACGAACATAATGGGTCTAAGCATGTTTAGAGTGATAGTTAGAAGTCAGAAGAAGACGAAGGTAGGCTTTTATGAACAAGTATGGGAATGCAATAATTAATGTTATTTTCTTGTGTCTCTGTCGTTGTGTAAGCCATTTTCTTTTTTCGCCATACCACCGCCCAAGAAAGTGACCTAAAGCTTTGGTGTGCCACCATTATTGCTCTCTACTTTCTTTCTTTATTATAATCCTTAACTTAGAAGTGAGCAGATTAAGATAGCAGCGCACAACGACCGACTTTTCATTTAACTACCTTATCTTTTCTTTCCTTAAAATAAGAGTTGACTCCCACTATTTCTAGTAAGTTCTTTATCTTATCTTTCAAATACTTTTTTCTTAAACCTTTTTCTTTCAAACTTTACTTAAGTTTTTTCCAATTTTACAATTAGAAATCTTAATCATTATAAATGATGTTGTCTAGTTTAATTTTTATCTTAGCAATTTTTTTATATTACATATTCTCAAAATGAAATTTTATATATGATATATATCTAGAATATTCTATATACCTCTTCTTCTTTTTAATAAACTTAAACAGTTTTTTAATTAGTTCAAATTAACATGTTAATTTCATAAATTTTCATTATACGTTGATTATATAAAAATTATGTCACTTAAGTAGCGTATTTATTTATGAAAGTTTTGTTACTTATTCGGTGAAAAGTGTAAAGACTTACTCTTAACTGGATGGAAAGTGATCATATTATTACATTTTCAAATGTTGAAAATTTTATGGAAATTATTTATTATAAATAGGATAAAATAAAATAAAATAAATGAATAATGTGAAAATAAATAATGAAGTCTATTCTTTCCCAGGCCATTTCCCCCGCCGCAAACCCATTGTATTTCTAAATTGAGAAGATCTCTTCATCTTTTGTGGCCCAATTTAAAACGGAAACATATACATAACCAAAGAGAATAAAAAATAATATAGGTATATATTTTTTAATTTTGGAGTGAATATCATTTGTACATTTTAACTTTCTATAAAGGTTTTTTAAATTTAAAATATTTTTTTCATTCCATAAATTTGTTGTTTGAAGACTAACATCAAATTCAAAAAATTATTTTAATTTTTTGGTCTGCAGGAATACAAAATATAATTTTAAAATTTAAGAGATTAAAGGCGAATTTATTTTCAATTTAAGAGAGTAAAAGTACAATTAAATATAGATGATAATATACTATCAAGAAATTAATTACGATTTCATTCACCTCCTATTAACTAGTTGATATTTTCTCTCGTAGAATATATTTCACTCCGTTTAGTTAAAAAATTTCTCAAACATCTTAAATTCCTTTCCCAAATATCGTGATGACTTAAAATATTGACTCTTAATCTCATTCTCTTTTGAATATGATTAATATTTGCATTAATAACCAGTTCGGCTAATGGTGTTATGTGCCCATACGGTTCATTTATAGCTCTGACCTGATCAGACAAGCCCAGTCATTCATTGAAAATAATTTTTTTATAAAAATTAAAAATATAAACAAATTGCAAGTATTTATCACCAAAACACTTTAAATATTTTATTTAAGTTTCAAATTATCAATGTAGTAAGTAAATGATACTTGTTTGCACGAGACATGTTAATAAAACTTAGTATTACAGAGTAAATATAAACAACACTTCAGAAACATTTCATTGTACTTTTAATTTACAAAAATATTATAGAATTTTTTAAAATTAATATGTAAGTAATATAAATTTGTTCTTTGTTTCAATATTGTTAGCAATAATAATGTACATTTAAATACGCTGTACATGGTTAATATGATATACCACTTTAAGATAATAATATTTCAAACATATTTTAAATTAACTTTTATGGACATTTATATTTAATTTAATGCCAATAACTCGTGAATCTTTACATTTTTTCTTGTTAATATGAGTTATATGCCAAACACATGAATGGGTTATACTAGAGATTGATATATATATATATATATATATATATATATATATATATATAGCTGGATAGTTGATAATTATACATACTCATAGCTGGCTGTCTGAAAACTAACTTACCTAACTCCTACGTTTCAGTTCTTACCTTAATCTCTGTAACTGTTTCTCTTATCCAACTACAGCCAGGGACAAACCATGGTGGGGGTAAACTTGTCCTTCGATATTTTAAGCGGAAAAGAGTTTCAAAATTGGTTAATTTAGATAACTTCTTTTTCTTTTATGGTTAACTTGAAGAGCAAAAGAATTTTTCTTTTCTACAGCACCTTATCCCATTATCCTTTCTATCATTGCTTAAGGCTAACACTGTTTATTCTTTCATTTTCCCCTATTCAAACAAAAACATAAAGCGTCCCCACAAGATGATAATTTCTAACATCCTCGCATTGTTTGACATTGCTCATAATGTCTTTGATGCAATGATTCTGACTCCCACTATACCATATTCGCTTTGTACCTCTTCCAAATTATATCTTATACCTTCCACTCTATAAAAACACGCATATATACCCAAGTCTTAAAGTTTCTATCTTAATTTTGTGGTTTGCAGATTTTTTTTTTCAAAATCATCAAAAGACAGTTTGAAATAACACATCTCTAATAAAAAAATGTCATAAAATAAGAATTGCTGTTTTTGGTGCCCAGCAGTATGACACAACCAAAGAGACAAATATATGTTTATTAAGATTTTTATATGGTGAATGCTAGGTGGATTACCTATATATATTCAGGTAGTCTACATGGAGCATTATTTAGAAACTTTAGATTAATATATTGTATGATGTTATTTGATATTTTTCAGAGAAAATATTTTCTCCCGTTGTCTATGGCCAAGCTCACCATCTTCGGTGACACATCCACCATGCATTGTGTGCCCACATTGCACCACACCAGATTTAGACACCATTAAATAATGTCAACAACCACCCTGCAATGCCACAATTTCACTGTTCAACGCACGTTCATCATTCGTTGGATTTGGAACTCGTTATTTCTGCATGTCGAATGAATATAAAAAGGGTTTCTTCATATTATTGTTTGAACAATTTCCCACTTCTTTGGCTATATATATGAATGACTTCGACATTATAATGTTATGTTGGTGTCGTAGTTAACTCTGAGTTATATTAAAAAATAATAATCTAAAAGTCTCGTGATTGCCGATCATGATGTAACATTCACGTTTACAGTATTAATTATACTATAAATTCATCAGAACCTTTGTACAAATTTTTTACATCAAAACAAAATATAACTTAAATTTTTATATAACGTCTGGACACATATATATAATGCAAGAAGAGTTTATAATATCCTCAATCAGTAAAATTTGACGATACAATTGTGCAAAATTATTTTTGTAAATATTTCATTCAAATTGGATCCACTCACAAATTATTGTTTGTTAAGAGGGTCTCTAACATCAATTTTCCTTTTAAAAGTTCAGTGTCAGTGTTCTCATCTTTTTCTTTTATGTTTGCGTAAAACATCTCACCAAAGTGCGACACTGATACTAAACTCGCAGCAGCAAGTTTTTCAACTCATTTTCCTTTATCTTGCTATTGTGGTGGTAGCTCGTTTAGGTCGAAGCTTGCATTTTTTATGATTACATTTTGCATTAAGTATGTGTTTTCATTCACCAACCATTATATTCTAAATGTAGTGGTTTTTGTGTTTTTGTTTAATTTTGAGTTTGTAAACTTCAAATTATCATAATTTTTTATATGAACTTTGAAAGAAAACGCTTCAAAAATGAAAGTTTTGAGAAATGGGATAATGAAAGCTGACCATCATTTAAAGTATTTTTTTTTTTGGAATGTTATGGATTTTTCAAAAATTCATGTTTTAAGGAATGTTTTTTTATTTTATTAGTATTTGTTTTATCCATTTTTCTATACTTTACATTTTTATTTTAAATATTGATACTACTACAATTCTGAAAATTTTGTAGGGTATTCTTGTATTATATATTGATTTTTCATAGTTTCACGAAAGGAAAATATTGACGAAAAATTAAAAAAAAAAAAAACAATTCAACATTTATTGTTTAAAAAAAAGTATATAACATAAATTAATTGACATCAATTTGACGCAGCTATGAATCTTTCACAAACTTCAAAAACCTAAATTAACATACATTAAAAACATTTTGTGTGTAATGTCTTAGAATAGTTTATTATAAGGTGATTTAGAAAAACTTGTGGTAAACGTGACATAGGGGTATTTGGTAAAATGATTTTTCACATTTAACAATCACAACTTTTTAATTAGTATCATATAAATAGTGGAAATCATGATTACTATAATGATTTTAGTTGAGTATTAACGGTTGGGAATCGTTGTTTTTTTTTTTAAAGATATATGCTTAGTTTTAAAAAAAAAATCAGATATAATAGTTTTTTTGGAAAAATTATTAATTTTAAAGAAATTGCTTCATTAAGCTTAAATGGCTATCATAAATTAATATAAGTGCCATTTACCGCTCAAATTGTTTTTTAATTTTTAAAACAAAGGATTAATCAATTGTCATAACTAAACGTTTTTAAAAAATATCAAGTTTTCACGATACGGCTGGATAAGATTAAATTTAAAATTGTTGTTAGTAATTACTAATTTATAAGATTTTTTTTTAATAAGATAGTAACTAAAATATGGTATATAAATTAAATTAATAAATATTTTAATAAGATAATAACCAAACTATGATATATAAATTAAATTAAAAGGTTATAAAATCTATACAAGTTTATTATTATGTAATTTTTTTTTGTGTCAATTATTTAATATTACTATATCCTTTTAAATAGTCTTTAGAAAAATATATACACAAAAGTTATAGAAATAATGTTGAAGATTATACTGTTAATAACATTAATTTACAGTGTATATATTTTGATGGTCATTTATTTTATAGATCATTCAAACTTTTTCATATTTTAATTGTAAATGTTAACCTTTTTTCTCTCCTAAGCGAAATACTTAAGTTTGCTAGGTCAACTTTATCTTCAATTATTTTTATCTATGCAAGTAATAAATTATAAATATAGCACAAGATGTGGATTATGATTGACTAAAGGGATTGTGGTGGAAAAAAATAGTTGTAGGACATGAAATGTCCTCATTTTAGGTTAGAAGAAGTTGAACTTGAATAATTAAATGCGTGTTAACTTTTTATTGATGATTATTTCAATATTTATATTTGAATATTGAAGGTGATTATGCTTTTAATTGATGGTTGGCGTTATCAATTATATGTGTAGAAAATAATAACATTGGAGTTTTGAGAATTGATCAATTAGACATATATTGGGGAGCAAGGAAATTATGTAATCGTTGCACGATATTCGCATATTATCACAAGGACATGCTGGTATGATAAAAAAACATGCTTATGTTGGTATGATGTTGTCTTTATATGAACATCTTTGATCGACTTGTAGGGTACATAACACTCTAGATTTAAACTCTAAGGACACATAGACTTCAATAATGTCATACAATTCATTATTACTTAATAATATCAACATTTGAGAAAGTGATTAGTCTTTTTTTGTTTTATATTTTATTTTCACTTTCTAAATTAATATTCTAAAGGCATCGGTTAACAACTTCACCAATACACATATAATTTATATCCGATGTTTGCGAACAACTTTGCTTAAAATAAGTGCTTAATTATGTAGAACATTCTATTCCTATTTCTATATAAAAGTAAAGGCAGCATCTTAGGTTAATGTTTGACTACTGCATTGTTTCTAGATTCTTTACGGTTTAGAAAGCAAGTTTTCATAATTTACATAAGATGAATAAATCTATAATGGGCGATTGTCTGTTTCCAAATCTCAAAGCATTTTATTTCTATAATAGAGTCTAAAAGTGTCACCTCAAAATTCTGTCAATAATCGTATGAAGGTGTAAGCCACAAATTAAAATCTACTTCAAGTAATTAGCATATTAAATATCTGTAGGAGATGGTCCGAAGTTTATAACTCGACGATATATTAAATATGAGCCACCAATTAATATCTATTAGTAGTAAATTAGCATCAATGAAGAAATTTGATATATAACATATACCAATTAAGTCAATACCTTAAAATTGTTCCATTTTCTTCTCTCTATTGTTTTACCCACGTGGGCTTGCTGTTGGCTATTCGTGCCAACTTTAACATGTCTCCCCTTCCCAATTGTGTCTTCTGATATTTCGATGGTTGGATATGAGACTCTCATTAACGATGGAAAGACAAACATAATATATATGTTTAAAGATTTTACTTTCCATACATTTATTATGAAATAAATATGAATATTTTATATCATTAAAATGATTATGGTAAAATAGCAATATCATACACATTAAATTATGATAAAATAAAAAATAATTTCACACAGTTATTTAATCATTAATTACCGTACATGACAAATTTAAAAAATTATATTGTTAAGATATTCTATTAATCGATGATGTAAAAGTAGTCAAAATTATGTTTTAAATTATAAAAAGAAGAACATTTATTATAAGAGGAGAGAAAATAGCTGTATTTTTTTTTTCTGTTTTCTAAGATAAGAGGGTTGCTTGAAAAAGAAAATTATCCTCTTGACTCCGTTGCGTTGTTTTAGTAAGAAATAAAAAGTTAAAAAAGCATAGTGATTGCATCTAATGTCCGTGACGGGCCCACGTCGGCACAGACACAACACGATGACAACTACTACTCCGCAATACATATCTATTCTAATATTGTTGGTCTGAGCGAACCATTTATGTGGCCAAGAGTGAACCACGTGTCCTGCATTGATTCGTCATCACCTAGATTTTCTCTCTGCGACCAGTGACTAATATAGATAATAGAAAAACCGCACCCAAAGAAATCAACTTACACACGCTCTAACTCTATTCCATTCCACTCCTCGTTGGGAACAAGAGAGAGTAGTACCGTTAGATTAGCCGCGTTTTTCAAAAGTGTTTCTTTCTGTTCAGACCATGGGAATTGAAAGAGGAGGCTTGAAGGGGTTCAGGACCGGCTGGACCGTGCCGCCAAAGCCATGTGACTCCTGCAAGTTGGCTTCGGCGGCGCTTTTCTGCCGTTCCGATTCTGCTTTTCTCTGCATCGCCTGCGACTCCAAGATTCACTGCGCCAACAAGCTGGCGTCGACCCACGAGCGCGTCTGGATGTGCGAGGTTTGTGAGCAGGCACCCGCGGCTGTCACGTGCAAGGCTGACGCCGCCGCCCTCTGCATCACGTGCGACTCCGACATCCACTCTGCCAATCCCCTCGCGCGCCGCCACGACCGCGTCCCTGTTGAGCCTTTCTTCGACTCCGCCGACTCCATCGTCAAGGCCTCCGCCGCCGCCTCCTTCGGCTTCATCGTCCCCTCCGATGACGCCACCGCTGCTTCCGATTCCTTCGCACCCGACGACCCCGACGCCGCCGCTTGGCTCATCCCTAACCCCAATTTCGGGTCGAAATTCATGGACGCCCCTGATATCAAGTCCAAGGAGATCTTCTACTCAGAAATGGACCCCTTCCTCGACTTCGATTACTCAAACTCCTTCCACAACAACAGCTCGGGAAACGACAGCGTCGTTCCAGTTCAAACCAAACCTTCCCTCGCTCCTTCCATCATCAATAACCACCAACAATCAGAAAGCTGTTTCGACATCGATTTTTGCCGCACCAAACTCTCCTCCTTTAATTACCCATCCCAGTCTCTCAGCCAAAGCGTGAGTATTACCACCCAGTAACAAATTTGAAATATTATGTATAAATTTTTGGTCTTCCGGTGAATTGACTGGAGAATTAAATTATGTAACAGGTTTCGTCGTCATCGCTTGATGTTGGAGTGGTGCCGGACGGGAACACCGTGTCGGAGATGTCGTACTCGTTTGGTCGGAACAGTTCGGAATCGAGTGGGATTGGTTTGTCAGGAGTAAGTGGAGGGCAAGGGGCGACACAGTTGTGTGGGATGGATCGTGAAGCGAGGGTGCTGCGATACAGAGAGAAGAGGAAGAATCGAAAGTTCGAGAAAACAATTCGATACGCATCACGGAAGGCTTACGCGGAAACCCGACCCAGGATAAAAGGTCGGTTCGCGAAGCGAGCAGAAATTGACTCTGATGTGGAGCGTCTCTACAGCCCTGGCGCTGCGTCGCTGATGCTGGACAGTCCATACGGCGTGGTACCGTCGTTTTAGTTAGTGGGTATAAAAGAGGGAACGATGGCGGGATGGTGCATGAATCTAGTGTTGGGAAATCTTAGAATAATGATTAGTGATTCCGTGGGATTGATTATTAAGGAAAAAGGTGAAGAATCGTTACGAACGTGATTCTTACCTGGAACGCGATGGGGAAGGTTGTTTCATTAGGATGGAGGAGAAAAGCCCGTTTACTTTTTTTTTAAAAAAGAACTTTAAAGGGGCTGCATCTTCATCTTCACCTCGTGTAGAATTAGAATCTGTACTGTAAACTCTTTTCACTGCCTTAGCTTTCCTTCCCTGCTGTCTTTTTTTTTCAGTATAAAAAAGTCTCTTTTTTCTATCACCAGGATCACGGATCTCTTTCCCCCTTCCTATTGGCTGCCATTTCCAACTATATATATAAATCACTTCTTTATTTCATTATCATCAAACCCTTTCTTCTTTTAACTCTCCATATGTCCTCAGCTTTTGATTCCCTCATATTCCTTTCCTGACTACTCCTGCTTTAATCTCTTATGTAAATATTGTTTCACCATTTTAATTTCTGCTCTTTTGCTTTCTTCATTATCTTTTACTTTATATATTACCAAATTAACAATACATTATTCTTAAATCAAAAATATAATCAAATAAATAATAAATACAAACCTATATGTACTGGTTGGGCTAACCTAGTGATGGATGTTTATGTGGTTGATACAATTATCAACAATATTTACGTTAATATAAGTTAAATGTTAATTAGGGAGGACTGCGTGATATCAAAATATGATCACTCCTTAATTTTTTGAACATATTTTTTCTCTGCCACTGAAAAGAAAAAAATAAGTTCTGGTCCCCTGTTACCTAACTCCACCAGTAAATATAATTTAGCTTATCAAGAAGAAATCAAAACAAATGTGTATAATAAAAGAGAAATGAAAATAAATTATGCAATCAAAACGAAGGAAATGAAGGAGGAAGAAAAATGTCATTTATATTTGAGTTTTTAAAATTATTATTATTATTATTATTGTAACACGCAAAAGATGTCAATGAAACGATGAATTCAGTATTATTAATCTTTTTTTATAGACCAAATTATATTATTTTAATCATTTTTGTGCTATTTTTTTTATAAAAAAAACAATGTTTAAGAATTTACCCTTTCTTTTAAGTTAAAATATTTAATTTCTCGTTGTTATTTGTAATGATGATACTTTTAATGATTTATTTTTTAATTTAGACCTAAGTTGATTAAAGTTAAGTTTTGTTGTGAAAATTAAAAGAGTAAAATAAAATAAAAATAAATTATAATTAATTTAATTAATCATTCACTGAAGCAAATTAAAGTTTTATTTTTATATGATCTTAATGTGTTATGGGTATAACTTTTATTTTGATAAAATGGATATTTTCTTTATTTATTTTGAACTAGTTGTGTATTTTATTATGAATATAGCTAGTTTACCTATTCATAATCATTTGGGTGAAATTGCAAAATACATGCAAAGATATATTTAACATATTTTATCATATATACTACCTCAAGAACTATAAATAAAAAATATAAACATATAAAATTAAATTCTAGGTAATTTTTTAAAAGTTAATATTTTTTCGCCAATAATTTTATTTAAATCACTTTTTTGTTTTAAAATTTACATAAAATTCACTAAGAATAATAAATTATTAATATGTATGTATTCGAGAGTTGAATAATTAAAAATACCATAACATACCCATTAATTACATATATTCATTAAAAGATATTCATATAATACCAATATACTATAGATATCCATTAATTACATATTTTATCTACAAATATCTATTTGTACCCATTTATTTTTCTATCCATAGTGATAGGTGATCACCAAATCACAATTAATATACTTATTAACATATCGATTATTCTTCAAATATGTTGGTGAATATGGCTTTCAACAATTATTTTCATATAAGGATTATTGAACAATTTACCTCATCATACCTCGTTCAAACAAGTTTCTTATGTATATAATATTTTTTCGCCTTATTCAATTCTTTTTTCTTTAATCAAATATATTTATATCTCATCTTTGGTGACATCATTCCATTATATAATATGGTGTTATTCATGGATTGTTTTTAGCCCACACTTCCTCCACAGACGATTTATGATGTCATTGATAAAGAGAAAAATAATAACAACAACAATGATCAACTCGGTCACAACTTGGAAAGAGAAGTTCAACCACCCAACGATCATAAAAAATTACAATAAATAAAAAACATAAACTTTTAAGACATACATTGTTATATAATTAAATCCTCTAATGAATATATATTGTTAAATGTTTGGGCAATCTTCACTTAAAAACTTGTGAAAATATTTTTAGAGATAACAATGAAGTATATAGGAGAAGTTATACATATTTTATTAGTAACGCTTTAGCCTTGAAGGCAAAGATTATAGCAGTGATGTTGACAAGAGTTGTTGTGGTGAAACGGTGGTTATCCATAAGTTGAAAACTAATTCTATGATAGTGGTTGAAATCTTGAATAAACTTTGTGATGATTCTTTGGACTTTGAGATAAAAATAAAATTGTTGTTTAACTATTTGTGGTGTTTTAATTTTTTATAAAAAAATAGTGTATTATTGATAAGAACAATTAATGGATAGTAAAAATCTGTTAACAATTTAAGTTTATTAATAGTACAAATATTGTTAATAAAATAGTTATTGATAAATTTTATTTCAAAATTCGTTAGTAAATATTTGTTATTAATTATTAACAGATTTTGGATGTAAATACAATTTGTTTGTAAATGTTGCAGTTTTTTTTCTTTTTTTCTATTTTTTTTCTATTTTTTTTTTCTATTTTTTTCTTTTTCTGTTTTATTATTATTGTTGTTGTCATCTTATCTTTTGTGACTACATTCTCTTTCTCGTTTCTTTTCTCCATCCTCTTTTTTTTCTCGTCTTTCTCATCCTCCTTCTCTTTCAACTTTCTCTTCATATTTGTATCATAGTGTTACCTCCTCCTTCTTTTCTTCTTTCTCTTCACACTTCTTCTCTTTTTGTTAACTTTTTCTTCTTCTATTCCTTCTCTTTTTTTATCCATCTTTTACTCTTCGTATCTATTATTATCTTTTCTTGGATTTTTTCATTTTGAATTTCAAATTTATTTTAGTATCCCATCAAAGTTAATTTATATAACTTCTTTTATAGCTTATAGTCAAATATTGTGTTTTGTTTAAATAAATAAACAATGTTAATTTATATTGTATGTGAAATTTATTATATATATATATATATATATATAATTTGATGTTAAGTTTTATTATGATAAATATTAATTAGTCAAACTTTAGAGATATGATAATTCAATATATTTTAATGCTTACTAATTTAAAATGTAATATATTGGAAGTCTCACATCGACTAAAGATAAAAATAAATTATAATATATAAGTGAGGTACAAACCTCACTTTACAAACAGGTTTGTGAGATTGAATTAGACTTTAAAAACCCATTTTTTTATTAAAACTTAGATCAAAAGTAAAAAAAGAACGAAAAAGAGAAAAGAAAAAAAAAGAAGAGAAGAAAAACAAAAAACGAAAAAGAACATAAAAATAGAATATGAAAAAGAAGTGAAAGGAATGGAGAAAAAAAAAGGAAAAAAATAAATAAATGAGTAAATATCTAATTTAATTTATTAAACATTATTTTTATAAATCTTATTATACTGAAGTAAAACTTCTTCTCAAACCCGAAAAAAAAATTGAAAGAAAGAAGAATAAGAAAAAAAGAAAGTTAGAAAGACCAATGTGTCTTAGGACTTGTTTAAAATATAACGATTTTCACAGTAAAGAGATTCTATAAAAAGTTAATGTGACATCTAAAAAAAAGAAAGATTTACAAGATAATCCTAAATACCAACAATAATATATAAAAATTGCTGTTATTTTTGTGAGTTGTGATATACATAATGTAATGGAAGCTACACTACATCATACACATATTTACTACTATTAAACAAAATACATATTAGTAATTAGTGAAAACATATATAATAAAATGGTTAAGATTAAAAAAACTATTAAATAAAAAAGAAACTGTTAAGTTTAAAAAATCACTTATAAAGTAAAATATTGGTAAAATAATTATTTTAGTTTTAAAAATATTATTCAAAGGATAAAATTTTAAAAAAATATAGATAAACAAAATAATTATTATTTTTAAATATATAAAGTAATAATTCAATAAATAAAAGCATATTAGAAAAAATTAAACTGAGTGTATATTATGCTTATGTTGGCAAAAATTATATTTATAACATATATTTCTGGTTAACCTTCTAATATATTTATATAATATAGTAATAAAATTATAACCTTCTAATAAAATTATAACCTTCTAATATATTATATCTTGTAAAAATATATGATTTGATATTTGTGTTTTTATTTTCTTATAATAACAAAATAATAAAATTATAATTTATAGAAATAAATATAAATAACTTTTATAGTTTTATTGTAAATAATTTTTATAAGTACTTATTCATTATAAATAGTTATTTTAGTTTAATAATATAGATAAATTTGAAAAAATATCAAATTAAAAAAAAATAGATTTTAAAAAAATATCACTTAATGAATAAAATTGGTAAAATAATTACTTTAATTTAAAAATTGTTATTTATTAAAGAGTAAAATTAAAAAACAAACAAACAAACAAACGTGTATAAAAAATAGTATATTTTATGATAATATAGATTAATAACTTATATTTATTAAATTATTAGATTATTATAAATATAATAATTTATTAATAGTATTTATGATTTTATTTATTTATAGTCATGAACTATATTTATGATTTTATTTTTTATAGTAAATTCAAATTCAAATTAAATGTTTTATTTAGAATCTTATTATAATAAATTAAATATTTATCGATGAATTTTTTATCATTGGTAAACCGTCGATAATTTTACAATTGAATTTTGATTGTCACTAATATTATTTTTTCTTGTATTTAAAAATATATGTAAATTTATGAGTTAGTAGAATTAAATGAAATATAAATTTGGATGAATTAGTAAGCCAATCACTCCTTATATACGTTCAACACACAATTTTAAACTGTTAGATTTAAAATTAAAAAAAAAATAAAAATTTAACAAAGATCAAAACTCAATGATGGTATGTAAGATATGATCTACATATCAATTGATCTAACATTTACCTTACATAAATTATTACTTGGAAATAATAAATTGTTCTTATAACTAAAGTCAGTTGTTATTCATATATATGTTATTTTAATTATCAATATAAATTATTGTCTAAATTGGTTGCTAAAATAACTATTTTTTTTAATCATTAAAATTTAACATTATTTATAAGTTTTCTTATAATAAATTATATATTACAAAAGTTGATGATTTTTTTTCAAAAATAATAAAAAAATACAATATCATTGAAACATTAGTCAACTTTACATAAAAATTCGCATAATCTCTTACTCAAAACTTTAAAACTATAAATTTGTAAATTTTTATCTTTGACTCAATTTTTTTCATACACATCGAATACATATAACTTAGACCAATCTTACATTTTCTATAAAGTATACATTAGAGTAGATACGATATTATGTGTGAGTTTTGTCCTAAATATATGTTTGCCGCAATGAACTTATAAACTATTCTAAACTGAAATTTTGATTCAGAAAATAAAATTATGTAACCTTTTTTTTTTAAGAAATACTCAAACCACATTTAACAGCCTACTACCAAAAACAGTGTTCAAACATATTTCCACATAAAAAACGTGATTTTTGTGCGTTATCCGAAGAGACAGTTAAATTATAAATATGTAATGTGTAAGTAACGGTCAGACGAAGGTCGGTGTTGTTACCTTCCACCTTAACAAAGTTTGGAAAGGTGCATAGAACCAATACTTATTCTTCTCTTCATCATTTATCAAGACAAACAATCATTTCCTACTCAAAATGTGATAACACAAAGATATCATAATGGAATAATAACAATATAAACATTAATCCAATCAAATATTTAATATTACTGTATTATTTTGCTTTCTATTTGCCTGCAACTTCATAATCATAGTAATTATGTCAGAGAAAATAGTATTGGAGTGTAAGGTGATGTCCTCAAACGTTACACATTGTTAACATTAGAATAAAAAGTTTTTAATTATTTTTTACTAATATTTATTTAATGTAAGACTAATAAAAATAAAAAAAAAATATGCTTAATTTTATAGGCTAATACGATTCTAGTTAGTAACTAACCAAATTAATAATTCTAAGTCGCGTTTTGAAGACTTTTCAAGTAAACTATTGAAGCTCCCGATCTTTTTACTTAAATAGTTGATATTGGTACTTACTTTTGTAGTCGAAGATTAGGTTCAGAATATTAGCAAAACTAATTGAGGAAGAATATTAAAATTGAGTGTGGGTATTTATTTCTTATTCATAAATAGGGGGAAAATGTGCTGTTTTGTATATTTTATTTTTTCTCAAAGTTGATTTTAATTAATGTAATTTTAATTGATTTATCTAGTCTAAAAAATCGGAAAATACGTGAGCTTTATTTCTGTCCCTTGATAAAGTTAGCACGGGAAACACAGTACAAGTAGCAAATATTTAAAATGCACTTTTTCTAGTGGTGTACTCTTGTGCTTCTTATCCCCGACTTGAAATGAAGAAAAAAAGAAGTGAAAAGGAATAAAAGGAAAAGAAGCTGGAAATGAAGTGAGTGTGTGATAGTATCACCAATAAAACAAACACATACTTCAATTAATGACTCGCTGGGGAGAAAAGTGTCGATCGATCCAATGATGTCCTCAAATTCAATTAAATCGTTTCCAACTATTTAAATTCTCAAAAAACAAACATTTACTTTAATATAATAGCGACAAAATAATACACCTGCATATGGTTTAACCTGTATAAATACATGTTTTATGACGATTTGTAAATATTAAAAAAAAAATTAAAATTACTGCAGAAAATATACTCTAAAACGGAGCTAAACTTTGCTAAAAGGTTTAACCTAAGATATTTAATAATTTTAAAGTGAAAAGAGTATATTTTATAAAAGGTGGAGTATTAAATAAAAAGTACAGTCATATCATATCTTATTGATGTAAAAACATTAAATGTGGATTGTATAATATAAATAGAAAGATAAATAGGGGAATGTTGTTGAAAGATTTATAAATAATTTATATATAAAATATCATTGATTAAAGAGAGTCCCCACAAACTCTTGGTCTTGGCTCATCCACTGGATTGATGCCTGTAGTTGGGCGTTGATTGATCAATCTAACTGCCACTGTTTCCTTGTTTTTGATTTTTTTGGATTTGACTCTTAAACACGAAAGCAACAGTGGCCATATCATCTTCACACCACGGTCAGTGTTATTATTTGTTACTTATATAGAGGTACCGGGCCAGGGGCAACATAAATAGGCTGCATCAATTTTTTTTATACCGAACATGCTTAACCAGGTTCTTGTGAAGACGGTCGACCAGTAGAAGAATGGATTAGATATACGGTTAGTATGGTAAGAGATACTTGCACTGAATGATCAAATCATTTTTAACTTAAGTATCATACGAATGGTTGTTGAGTGAAAGGAGGATTCATTGTACCAAATCAATTAGAGATGCAATTACAAATAAGGGAGAAGGAAGCCAAAAACTCAATCATCGAGGAGTTATTGGTATACAATGGATCCAACAAAAACATTTTGTCACTCATTATACAAAAACGGTAACTTATATAATTATGATAATCACTACGAATATAACGATCAATATTGCGGTGAAAGAAGAGACAATTAGATGGATTCGAGGAAGATGACGAGAAATCTACAAAAACAAATTGATGAATTGCAAAACAATTATGAGAAAGAATTTGCATGTGAAGAACGCGTCCACCTTGACTTCCACCTTGACCTTACTAGGACTAACCAAACAATTGTCCAACGAGTCTAACCACACAATTTTGGAAAGCTGCTTCAACAATAACAAAGACCATGTCATCTGTCACAGTAATAGAAACGATTGGAATGCTTATGCTCATTTAAGGGATTGCGAAGACCCTTCTACCCGATGACTAGAGAATGTCAGTGTTTGAGAAGCACCACAGATCCACCAACCCAAACGAGCACATAAGGATTTTCATGAATCAAACTTCACTATATATAACGAGTGACACTATATGACACAATTTTCTATACCTCATTAAAGGGGAAGCTTTTGTTTGATTTTCGTTACTACCACCAAACTTTATAGATTGTTTCGCCACAATCCAATCTAAATTTAAAGTGAAGTTCGCTATGAGTCGACCACACCACTTGACCTTGATCGCTCCAGTTACGATTTATAATTTAGTTTGTTACGAATTTTTAAATTAACAAGTAATATTTTAGAGTTTTAAAGGAAGAAGAATTAGTGTTGATGTTTATATATATATATATATATATATATATATATATTTTTTTTTTTTTAAATTTTTATGAATGAAATAATTCTGATAAGTAATTTAGTTTTTATTCAAATCATTTAATGTTTTATTTTTATATATTTATATAATTTTTCTATATAATGAATATAATTTGTTTATACTTTATGAATTATCAATTTTATCATAAATTTAGTGTGGTCTTCACTTTGTACTTTTTTAATAAATTTTTATATGATGTCAGATCATTAATGGATTTTGAAATGTTGATATAATTAGGATATCAAAATTCATTGTTTTACCTAACTGATTTGAAAATAGATTCTATAATATTTCGATATGTTATTGACACGTGATTTTTATTTATTTATAAATTTAACTTTATATATTTTGATTATTATGATGTATGCTGGCAAGTAATGATTAAATTATATTTTAAAGTATTTTTAAAATAAATGATCAGTTTTTAAAGTGTGGGATATTGGACTGCTAGTCTCTAAAAATAGAAAATTGCCATTTATTTATTTATTTACTTTCTTTAGTTTCATTATTAGTAAAATGTTTAATTAAGATTCTCGAATTTTTAAAGGTGTAATAATGTAACTATAGTTACTTTTCATTTAATAAACGGTAAAATTATATACAAATAAACAATGACAATTTTAAGTTACGTATTTACGGATCACAAATTAATATTTTGTAAAACTGAGTTATTTAACTAAATTTTTTAACGATAGAAAAATTAAAATGAAAAAAATAATAAAAATATTTATTAAGCCTAATTTTAATTAATAATTAGTACGTTGAAGAATAACAATACAAGGTTGAATATCTGTCTCACTCCCACATAATCTTTAATCAAATTAAAATTAAATTTTTGTCTCTTTATAGTCCCTCCAATTTAAATTTGATATATCATATGGAGACTAAATTGAAACAATTAAAGATATATTTATTTTTGTCTCTTTATAGTTCCTCGAATTTAAATTTGATATTTATCCACATAGCAGTCTATAGAAACAAAATTGAAATTATAAAAGAATACATTTATTTCTGTCTTTTTATCCCAGTACTCTTGAAAGCTCAAGTATATAAATATTACTTCTCCTCCCAGTAAGCGATTTCTTAGAGTAGTTATATCATTTTTTTTTAATTAAAAATATCCAGTTATCCTCTACTTTTACTTATAAACTTTTTTTTCACAAATTAATTAACTCAGTGTAAAGCGACGACGGATTTCAACAATTTTAAGAGTAGTTTTAGAATGAAATGTCGTTTTCCTTTATTAATTAATATATTGAAAAATATTATCGGTTTAATTTGAGACAAATTTACTTGAGAACAAGATTGTTGACGCGGAAATGAAAACGAAAATGTCATTCTTGGGGAACTGGTTACAACGAGGATCATTCAAATTATTAGCATGAAAACATTTATATTTAATTTGGTGTTGAAAAAACTGAAAAGTGATACGGACAGTGGGAGGCTGCGTTTTATATGAGTAATAATAATAATAGGGATGGAAGAATGAAGACGAAAAGGTGTCGGTTACTTGTTTCACGTGGGGTCAATGTCAAATGGGCTACAGAGTGGGCCCGGCCCATACCCCCTTCACGTGCGCCACTCGTCGAAACCATCCCCTTGTGGGCTCAGCTGTCTGGTTGCAGCAGCACTGTCGCGTGTGGTCCATTAAACTTATCAACTTATGTTCATCATCACCCCCACTAAACTCCTCTACGGATGACCCCACAGTGTTACCGTATGTATGCATAGTCAACACGACACAGCACAACACAACAGTTCTCGTATGATTTCACCAACACTACTGCAATGAAGGACGCAAAAAGATGTAAAGCAAAATAGGGAGGCATAGTAAGTAATTAATTTCCGACAGCAACATGTAACATGTGAAGATGTTGATATGGGGGTTAGGACTCCACAAATCTAGTAAAAGATAGCATGTTAGGGTTTGGTCTCCCACTCTTGCTTATAACTGTTTCTTCTTCTTTTAGAATGGTTATTTTACCATGGCATAGAAAGTTACAACCAACCAACCAGAGATGATATTGAATTGAAGGGACTGTGTTTTTGGATAAATCCGTTCCTTCATTTTCAACCTTTTATATTTATGTTACTATTCAACATTAGTTGATAGTCCCGATGGAAGAAGATGTGGTAAGCTAGAATCCAACCTAGGTTACATCTTTTGTTCGATGTGGTCCTATCTTTTCTTTGTTTTATGCACTCTTCCATTTTTATATTTTTTTATTTGCAGGATTGGCCTTAGGTTCGCACCAGTTATTTTCATTTACAAGTACACTGACAAATATCTCGTACGTCCACAGAAAAAATCTTATTTATTTTTCGACTTAAATTATATATAAAATACATATTTACAATATTTTAAATTGTAAGTTAATTGTTCCAATAAAATTTTAAAGTTATGATTCAAGATATCCATAGCGGGTGTAAAATGGGTAATTTTAATTGGATAACGGATTAAGGGGTAAAAAACTAGGTTTAAATATATTTTTAAAAATACTCTAATTTGATATAAAGTGAACTATATTAAACTAATATTTCGTTTTTTAAAAACATATAATTTGTTAATGTTATTACACAAAAGCATTAATTAAAATGAAATAATTCTGTGTCATTTCATTTAATCTTGGTAAAATAAATCAATTTTAAGATGTCCTGATTTTTTTTTCCGGGTATAACTAGATCTTTTGTTGTTGAATGATTTAGATTATTTTGAATACATAAATTAAACTGTTGAAAGATCGTATCTCTCGGTTGAATAATATTTTTTTTATTAGAACTCGGTATCAACAATAAAAAGTTCTTAAAATATACTAAAAGGATGGTATTTAAAAAAAAAATATAAGTATTATTGTACTTCTATTTGAATATAGCTTTTAGATTTGAGAAAAAAAACTAAATTTTTTTAAGATATGTTAACAAAATGTTAACAATCTCCACAATTCCGTACATAGATAAAAATATTAAACACGAGAGACATGATTGAGTAGCTATTTAGTTCTTGAATTTGGTAAGTGTGCTCTCCTTACTTCTTAAATTTAACAACACAAATAAAATTCTAAAATTTTGTAATTCATTATTCCATTTAGTCCTTTGTCAAATAATCTATATTAACATTAACGAAACATAAGTGCCAACATGCTACATACATTAGACGTTTGTAAAATTTAGTGTGCATATTTAACATCTAATGTGACCGGTACCTATATTTAATATGTCCCATTCGTTATGATGGGCATATTTAACCCAAATAAATGACATGTCATATTTTGTTTTTATGATGGGCTTTCAGCTACCACACCGTTACCTAAAAAGAATGACTTTCAAAGCACAAAGATGCAAAACCCAAACATAGTGTATTGGCTATTTTTTTCCTGCACCTCCACAATCTCATTATTCACCCCCGCATATGCTAGAAATTTTCAATTTGATCTTCTAGTTTAGGATTCACATTTTAGATTCCAGAAAGTAGAATTAAAAATATTTCAAAATACACAATCTAAAATATAAAATATGATTTTCGAATTATTTATTCCAGAATAGAAAGATTATAATGTGAAATACTATTAAATAAAAAATGTATTTCATATTATACAACGAGAAATAAGATGGTGGTTAAAAAGGGATAGACAAGTGTAGGAGGAAGATAATGAAAGAAGAAGATATAGATAAATAGATCATTTCAGAATTTACAGTGACTTCAGGTTGAAATGTATGAAAAGTATAGGAGAAAAGCTCTCTTTATTTATTTTAGTTTTTAGGTTGTGCTTTTGGGCCATCCTTGATTGAGCCCAACACAATGATCACATCACTGGACGCAAACGAGAAAAGTTGTTAGTTGGTTAAGTCAAGTTTTAACCTGCTTGACAGTTAGCTTACGTTTGGTCCTTTCTGTTACTGTGACAGAACCATATACACGTACCCTGTATATTAATAAACAGAGGAGGCATTTCCATTATTGTTTTTTCTCTTAAGATCTAACCAATGGTTCGCACTTCAGAATTCACGTTCAAGGGGTGCATATGCTGCGTGCGTGTAACCATGCTTATTTCCGTTGTGGCATGAGTGACGGAAAAAGTTATTAAAGCATGGAAAGGATTACTGCGGCAAATGTAATTGAGATATTTGTTGTATGAAGAGAAAGTTTAGTCTTGAGAAACCAAGAACTGTTGTGAAGGATCAGAATTCAAGAAACGATGACAGGGAGTGATAATCTTATCCCGTGAATGAATCTACTCATTCTTACATAAAAGAATTAGGATAGATGGAGATGAAAGTGTTGTTTTGGTGTCAACAAGTGAGTGACGTTGTAAAAAATGGGTGTCAGCAACCAAGAAGAAAGACAATAAGGCTCTGTTTCTCCTCCATCTGTGCTTTGATGATGTACACTTTGAGAAGATTCCGAATGTAAGTACGGTTAAAGAAGCATGGGATATATTAACCCGAAGTCATGGGATATATAACAGAGTTGATGATTATTGAAAAGATCATGCGATCTTTACAACAAAAGTTTGATTACATTGTGGTGGCCATAGAAGAATCTAAAGACCTGTCAATGATGAGGATAAAAGAGCTTCAAAGTTCGCTAGAAGCACATGAAATGGGGTTACTTGGTAGAAATCCTATCAAGAACACTGGACAACCATTGAAAGTACATCACTCCAAGAATGAAGGAAGGAAGAAGCAAGGCAAGTGGAAAAAGAAACGAACAAACAATGCTTGGAAGAGTGACAGGGACGAGCATGATTATAATTAATGTGATGCTTTTGAGAGAAAAGGTGGATTTGGAAAGAATCACAAGAAGAAAGGATATGACAAAAGAAAAGTGGAGTGTTTCAACTGTCATAAAATGGGGCATTACTCCTATGAATGTTATGCAAACAAAGGAAAGCAAAAGCAGCATCATGAAAAGGAGAAGGAAGCCTATGTATCACAAAAATAATAATATTTAGAGCCTTTACCATTGATGGTCACAACCTCAGCATTTGAAAACTCCCAATTTGAATCATGGTATCTTGATTTGGGTTGACAAACCAATATGACGATCCATAAAGAGTGGTTGACTAACTTTGATGGGGAGAGGAAGAGTAAAGTAAAATTCGCATATGACAGCACATTGAAGGTGGAAGGCGTTGGTGCAAAAGGGGTTTACTGATGTTATGGGTCACTTTGACAGAATAGAATTGTTTGATGCAAACAAGAAATTGATCCTGAGGAGCAAATTGTCCAAGAACGAACCTTTTCAGGTGAATATGCATGTTGCTGATGTAAAATGTATGGTTGCAATGGAGATTAATGAAGAGAGTTGGTTGTGGCATTCAAGGAATGGCCATCTCAACTTTAAATAGCAGTACGCTTGAGATTTAAACTTTTAACTAAATAGTATAAATTATATCTTCCAAGACAACTCGTATTTGATAACAAATTCTCTTTTCTTGTTCTGAAAAATATCTTCTTTTTGTGAAAAGTGTTTCAAAAACAGCACATTCACCTATTTGATCGATCGCATAAACAGATCTAAGATTGACGTGATCCTGTTTTTTATCATAAATAAAAAGGATGACAGCAGCAGATTTATGCTAGATATTTGGAAAATTGTGTGATCTGTTTTCATTTGCCTTTCTATTCGAACCTTCTCTGAATGTTTTTCTCTGACAAATACCTTACATCAAAACAAAGACAAACTACACTTTTATATACCAAAAACTGGGCACAGACGAAAATGTCTCTGGTATTATCAGTATTTCCCTAAAATCTTCACGGACTGTTCAATCCCCCCAAAAAAGAATATTTTCTCAACCAATTCAAACTGGACTAAGGGGTACACAAAACAAACTAAAGAAAATAATCGTATGATAAATTACACAAATAAAAAACCAACCTTTACTTGACTCCTACAACCAAAAACCTAAAATATAATGTATGATGGAAAGAAAATTGAAACTGACGCGTACATTTCATTCTCACAAATAATCCTCCAAAGATAGGTCTGAGGGTACATCATATCCGAAAACCATAGAGTAATCATCCAATTCATCAGAGGTGAACTTTGGGATCCTCCAGCTTTTTCCAACCTCACTGTCTTTTCCACTGGTTAGCAGCTCCAACACCTGTGCAAAACCAAAAACAAGGAAAAACATAAAATAAGTGTGACCATGTTGAGACCTAGACAAACTCAAACATGGCCCTTATTGTTCATTCACCTCGCTCATTGGGGGACGCCACGTGGCAGTTTGTCTCACACAGTATGAAGCCGCCAGCACTACCCTGTACAGTTGCTCTCCATCATATTTACCTTCCATTCTTGGATCAGCAAGATCAACAATGTTCCCTGATTCCATCAGAGGCTTTGCCTATATGTTATTATAAAACTTTTTGTCAATGTCTTGCTTAACCAATTTATAGAATGCATACTTTGTCTTGTAACTTTTTCTCGGAACATACGATTCTACATTAATCTCTTTAAAAGGTATGATTACCCATAAGAGAAGGTTCTGTTTTGATGAATCAACAGGTCTCCGTCCAGTTACAATCTCCAAAAGTAGAATTCCAAATGCAAAAACATCTGTTTTCTCATCCACGATTCCATGCATAAAGTACTCTGGCGCTAAGTATCCAAATGTGCCCTCTACGGGGATAACAGCATGGTGAGTCCACTTGTTCGGAAGCCACTTTGCAAGCCCAAAATCAGCAATCTAAATAGAGATTGAAAATTTTAAAATGTAAGTTGATTGACTCGAACCACGAGAAAACAATGTTGTTTTTCCGGTTCCAAAAATGTTTGTATTTGATTATATTTCTATTCTACCTGTGGTTCATAGTCAGGACCAAGAAGAACATTAGAGGCTTTAATGTCACGGTGAATTATCCGGTGTTTGCAACATTTATGAAGATAATGGAGACCCCTTGCAACACCAACGGCAATTTTGTACCTGATTGGCCAGTCAAGTGAATCTCCTCCTTTGCCTGATAATGATTCCAATGCATTTAATCTCAAATGACATAACAAGCAATTCTTGCTGAAAAAATAAAACGGAACTCTGGAATACGAGGTTCTTTTTTACCATGCAATGAAGTTGCCAAATTTCCATTTTGAGAGTAATTGAAAATCAGATATAGCCCATTTTCAATGCAGCAGCCCACTAAAGTTGCAGTATTAGGATGACAGACATGTCCAATAACACCCAATTCCATAAGGAACTCTTTTTCCTTGTTAGGATCCTTGTTGTCCTTGGCCAACCTCTTCACCGCAATGGTTCGTCCATCTGAAAGATCACCTTTGTATACTTCCGAATACCCACCTCGTCCAACCAAATTATCTGTTGTTTTCATTAATGAAAAAGTAAAAAATTCCCATCAACACCTATTATTTATTTTATCTATCCTACCATCATTTTTCTCTATTGTTTCTTTATTTAACTATAGGCTCCTAGTAGCATATAAGATTGTCCAAAAATTATTTTGAAGGAAATCAATAGTCCACAATAACATACCTTGGTGGAAGTCGTTTGTAGCATTGGATATTTGTTCATAGCTGAAGCACTTCAACAAAGGCTGACGCTTTTCACTTCTATAAATGTTAAAGTTTTTCCTTCTAAATGGTGAAGCAAGGAATGAGACTATGAACCTAAATGAGAACTGTGGTTTAATCTTGGATCGGCTCTTAATCTTAGAATCCAAGGATGGGGTATAAGTGGTGCTTGAGACCCTAGTGCTGAAGGTATCATCTTCTGTGCTGTTTGATTGTCCCTCTAGACCATTTAGTACTGTTCTTGGTGAACGGTTCTCAGCCTTGATTCCTGATATATAATCCTCCAGAACAGGGGAGACACCCTTATCACATTGCTTTTCCTTCTTAAACCGTCTTGAATTTGGTTGTCTGTTATCTACTAGTGAAAAGATACAAGTTACCATATTTAAGAGACTTGTCATCCATTGTAATTTGTATTTTGTTAAATTATATCTGAGAACTGAATTACCTTGACAATGAGTTGAATTTGGTTTGACACTTTGATCTGCCTTACCACGTCTTCCGACACATACCATTGTGCACCCTTCATGTGCATGCTCAAAGCAATACCTGGCAATTCCTTTAGAACTCCCATTTCTAAGAAATAACAAAAAAAAAATGAATTTGGTTTGTCTTGCATGATTTTTATAAAGAAAATTGACAACTGCTACTATATCATTCAGTTCATACTTATTAGTTTGGTTTCTTGAGCCACGAATAAGAAGAAAGTCAGCGTTGATGGACTTGGTTTCCTCCACTAAACCTTCACCAACTGTGGAATTGAGTGCCACCCTTGCCTCCAAATTAACCTGATAATGATGTTTTCATGATAATTCATTTGATTCTAGACTTAACAAACATGTTGTACTCTAATGGCTGTATAAGATCATTAAAAAAATTGATCGATTTTAAAGATAGAGTGACATTTAAAATAGGATATTTGATCCTGGTGAATTACCTGCTTAGACCAACAGTTCTGTGCAAATTCTCCAAGCACAGATATAACATATGCTTTTGCTTGTCTAAGTTGTGACTGCCTTTTTCTGACGGAGACTCGCTTCTTCTTATCCGCAGTAACTGAAATTTAAAAGGTTTGCTGGCTATTACAGCACTAAACATTCACAATATGAATAAATGCATCATTCATGTTAGAATCTTAAGTGTAGTGAATTTCATGAAAACACCATTGAAGACGTGATAACTTGATAATGCAAGAATAAGTAATAACTGATAAAAGGTAAAGTGGTTGAAAATGTTCAATTTGGGTAGAAAAATAGAGACTAACCAAGAATATGCACAGCCACAATGGTGTCATTTGGATTGGCCAGAACTCTTATTGCCCATGAGAGAAGCTCCTTGCTGTCCTCTGGGTCTAAGGAGAGGCCAATGAGTATTTTGGCAGGGGAGGGAAGTACCATTTTGAAATGAAAATTGGACAACGGGTTCAGTGAGTGTTGTGAATGTTTGCAGAGAAATGAAATTATTTGCTCTGCTAGCTCTTGTCACACAGAGATGAATGCATTGTGAGCTTAAGAATAAGTAGTGTAAGGAAGAGCATGATTAAATTCAGTTAGGGGTGTGAGGCCAACGGCCAACCTCATGTGGAATTCTTGTTGGAGAAGCATGAAAAGCCTTTAAGAGTGGCAATAGGAAAACTGATTAAACTCTATTTCTCTCTCTGGTGACAATTAAGTGTTGTAGTAGTTGGGTGCTTTGGGGTATAAGCAAAGGTGGTGGGCACATATTTGATTTATCTTGCTATTGAAGCCAAAAATGAAGCTCCCCTTCAATTTTAGTAAGCAAAGTACCCATTCTTTTATTTTATATTTCTTTCTTTTTTACTTCCATTTGGTGTGAAAGACTATGTGCCTATTTGCCACTCTCTTAAAAAAGAACTTCACTCATCACTTCAACATCAATGAAACTTCGAGAGGACACCAACTGTCATCTCTTTTCTGAGTAATGAAGTGGCAACATTTCCCTATAACTGTTTCCCCTACTTCGCTATCAAACTCAGGTTCATTATTTTTTTCATGCACAACATTACAGAGAGCTTTATAGTACCTTGTCATGTAGAATTGTAGCAATAAAAATTTGAGCCGAAATCTATCACAAATATAATAGTTGGTTCTCATAACAATGTTCTCGTAACATGGAAATTTTCAGAACAGATGGCCCTTCCAGTCTGCTATGAAAGAGTGGATTCCTTTATAATTTTCTCCCTTCCAAGGAAGATAAGGTCATTGCACATCCAATTATTGTTTTTTTTCTGAACTAGAATTTCCCCCTTCTGAATAAGCATGTGCGACTTTCACTTCAAGATTCGTTAAATAATAATGCCGATTTTACAACTCAGGTATAAAAAACTGGAACATGTGGTGCTGCTATTCTGGCTCTCATTTGGGTTGCTACCAAAACAAAAAAGAAAACTGTACTTTACATGGTAGAAGTCACATTATTTTATACACGAATCAATTAATACTTTCACACAATATACACAACCTTAAAGTAAATGTGGCATATAAAATTGCATTATTTGGTGCTTTATTATTTATGAATGTGCTAATAAACGTTTGGATCAGAGACTCAAAATGAAAGTTGTAACGAAGTTCATATTTTGGTGAATTGAGAAAACTTTAAATTGTAAGCTAAAATGACAGAAATTTTGCAATTGTGCTAGCATCCAAAAATGGTGCGTAAGACTTGACAACGAATTGGCATACCTAACGTTGGAGCTGTGAAGGCAACCGTCGAGACATGGATAACCCATCTTTCAAACCCCACACGTCGAAACTTTAACAACAGTTCACCTTACTCTTAAACTCTATGTGCTTCACTCTTTCGGAAAAAACAAAACAAAATTGGAAACATATGAAGAATGCCTTAATTTAAAGCAAAATAATATACGGTTCAAGTTCGTTAATATATCGTCATTTCAAAAATCCATCTACAATTCAACAGTTATCATTGTTACTCTGATTTAACATTATCAGGACATTAGTTACAATTCTGGTGGAGTTTCTGGTTCCAAAGTACTACAAAAAATAACTTAATTCAAAGAATAAGTTGTTAGTTTAAACAAAGAACAAACTCTAACACAAGTTTGAACTAAATTTAAAACATTTTAAGATCGTTTGTCACTATTTGTGTTTCCCACAATTTAGTCGTTGTTTTTTGTATTATATAAAATTCAATAAAGTTTACCTTATCCCGACCTAATAAAGATAGTTTCTTTTAGGTTAATTAGTATTTTGGTTGGTCTCTATATTTTATAAGAATGTAATTTTTTAACATTTTTTTTCTAATTTAGATCACATCTTATTTAAAAAAATTTAATATGGTTTCTTCTATTAAGTTGATATTAATCCTTCTGCATTTCACCTATGAATGACAAAATAAATCATTATTCAATATCATAAAAAATTTCTTTTCAATTTTGCAAACTATATGAACATATATTTCTTTATTTTACAACGTGTCTTACAATTTATGATATTTTATGATTACTTGATTTGATTATAGTATCAATTATAAAATAAGGTTCAAGACATTTAGATTCCTCTCATGTAATTCACTTGAATGTCTTTAAATACTTTTTAAACTAATTGTAATTACATGATAATATCTAGTTATTGAAAAAGAGGAAAGAGGACTTATTTTTGCACAAAACCTTTGGTTGTAAGGATGAGTGATAATGGAAATAAGATAAAGTGTTTTGGTAGGTAAAAAGGATAAAAACAATTAAAAAAATGAGAGAGATTATGAACTAATCTCTGAGTGAGTAGATTATGATACTGAAAATACTAATATTTGTAATTGTGCATTATTTAATTATTTTTCTTCGAGAATAATCGAGTCATGAATTGATTTAAGTTTATTCAATTCCTGAGATCATATGTGAATATAAGAATTTGAGTGAAAAGTTAATTTATAACTAATATGTCATTATATATATTTTTGTAAATTCAATGTTTTTGAGTGAAAAAGTTAATTTATAACTAATATTTTATGTTTAAAATTGTAAATATCTTAACACTTTTTTATGTGTATGTTAAGTGAGATATTTCGATCTTAACTTTAATTAATATTTAGTTGATGTTGCTCATAATAAATATTTATTATTTTACAACTATATTATAATTGAAAGAATAAGAATGGATGAATGATGTAATTGAACAAATAATTATTTAGTATCTTAAGTATTTTAATCAAAGTATAAATTGTTTAAAAAAAATATTAAATATTTTAAGATATTTAAAATTTTGATATTAATTTTCGTTGACAATTATTTAATAACTCGATAATAAAATATCTAGGAGTTGTTTAATTGACATATAATTTAGATTATTAATTAAATTAATTGTAAAGTAGTAGTAAAAATTCAAAAGACTTCTCCGGTGTATGATAGGATTAATGGAAAAGTTGTATAAAAAGAAGATCTGTCTTAAAAGAATAGGATGAAATGATTATATTGGTCATTACTAAAATTTGGATACTTAGAAGTTGATGAAATTAGCGATAGATTAAAAGAAAAACAAGTTCATTACAGATATATATAAGGGCTTAACCGATTTTCTTGAAGTGAGGAAGGTTATATGGATCGTTCATGTTTTGGACTTGAATGACACTGAAAACACCATAACTAGCAGTTGCATCATCAAGTTCTTCATCACTGGGCTCATCAAGTGCCAATAATTCTTCAGTGTACTTGATACTGTCTAACCTCGTCACACTCACTTTCTTCTCTTCAGATTCTTGCCCTTTAAGAAGGTTAACGACTCGCTTCATGTTGGGTCGTTTTTCAGGCTCATTCTGCACGCAAAGAGCAGCCACATTGATTGCTTGTTTAACTTCGTTTTCATCAAAGTTCCCCCTCAGTTTTGGATCAACCAGCTCCCTGTACTTTCCTTTGCTTATTAGAGGCTCGGCCCACTCAGTTATTGTTCTCTTAAGCCCACCAGGGAGCTTCTCTATGGGCTTTCTTCCACTCACAAGTTCCAACAACAGAATTCCAAAGCTATACACATCACAACTTTCCGAAACCTTCCCCCACATCGCATATTCAGGTGCCAAGTATCCTAATGTTCCCTTCACACGTGTAGTCATATGGCTAACTCCTTCTGGGATTAGTTTTGCAAACCCAAAATCTGCAACTAGAGGCTCAAACTCTGAATTCAGAAGCACGTTACTTGCTTTCACATCCCTGTGTATGATGTGTGGTGTCACCTCACTGTGCAAGTACCTACCATCAACATCAAATTTCACAATTTCAAACATTTTCAGGTTAAATATCTCCAAAATATGTTATTGTTGAATGGGTGTGCCTGAAACTTACAGAAGCCCTTCTGCAGAGCCTATTGCAATGTTCATTCTCCTTTGCCAGTTGAGTTGCACTTCAACAGCAAACTGGCCATGGAGATGAGATAAGAGGCTGAGATTTGGCATGTAATCGTAAACTATGAGGCGTTGATCATCCCCAACACAATAGCCCCTGAGACCCAGCAAGTTTTTGTGCCTAACCCTTCCAAGAACTTCGACTTCTACAGCAAATTCCATCTCTGCCTTCGAGTTCATTGCTTTCAGTTTCTTTACCGCTATCTGCCATCATATTATCATAAGACATTAATTCAAACTCAATTTTGCACTATGCCTGATATTTATATTTTTACCTGAAGACCATCAATGGTTCTTCCCCAGTACACGCTTCCAAAACCACCTTCCCCAAGCTTGTTATCATCACTGAATCCGTTGGTAGCCGCATGCAACTCCTTGTACGTGAATATTCTCCATGAATTGTTAACCACGCCAAATGATGTTGGCCTATGAAAAATTACAAGGCTAATCAGTAAGATTGATGGTGATGCCAATAGCCACTAGGAGAGCTAATAATTAATTGAAATTATTAACAGTGAAAATCAGAAAACAGTAATGGAGAAACATAATGTTGTTACATACACTTCTTCGACCTTCTCTGAGCCACAGCAACTGAATGAGGATCCCATAATCGAAACAATGTGATGGAAAGAAACGGTGAACAAGTTAAGGAACTTGTGTCCAATGAAAATTTTGTGTTTTAAAGTATAGAACAGTGGTTTCGGTCCACTGAAATCGCACGTGCATTTGCATTTATTGCCGGCCGAACGACTTTGGCCGGCTAACCCAAGATTTGACTTTAAGTTTGGTTAAACAACTATTATAACAAAGGGGTTGGAAGGGCACAGCTTAAAATCATAGATAAATAAATATAGATGTATTTGACTAATTGTAACATCAGATAATAATATGCCCTTTAGATTCCTTCTTTAGCCGCTGTCCTCCAATTGGTCAGCCTCAACAGTGTTGAATTCAAAGTTATTCAAGCATCTAATTTTTTGTTACCTGCCAGCAAGATTTTACAAGCCAATTTTGGCAACACGTAGTAAGTAATGGATGTTGAATTGAAATGCTTTAGAACAATAGCGATCTTCGGTTACTTTATTATGTATCCCTACGAAACCCAGATATTGATGGCAAATGAGTCTACAAAATCAGAATAAGTTTAGCTACAAAATTCAGAGTTGTTTAGGATTACACTTGTCCTTAACAAGTGAATTATTTTCATACATTTTCTCTTATTGAAAAATATTTGCTTTCAGAATTGATACCAGTACTAGTAGCAATTATCAATGTCTTATATTTTATGGTGATATTGATAAAGAAGTTTATAGCATTCATGAACATATTCGGACAATTTTTTATAAATATTAATAAAAAGTAAGAAATTAGTTTATTCATAAGCTAGAATAAGAAGCAAATTTTTTAAAACTCTCTTTTATAGCTTTTTTAAATTTGTTTTTATCTTATACATTAGCTAATTTTAACTTATAGAGTTAACATATTTTTTTTTAATTTAAAAGTATTAGAGAAAAAAAAATATATAATAAAATAAATAAACAAAACAAAAATAAATCTTTTTTCTCTTTTTCATTTATCTCTCTTGAGATTTTTCTCTCTAGATATCTACTCATATTTACAGTTGTCAAAATGAATCACAACTCGCGGGTCAACCCGGTCCACCACGGATTCAGATCAGGTTGGGTTTGAAAAATTTGTATTTTTTTTATACGGGTCAGATTTTAACCCGGCTCATTTAAACCCGGTTCATGCGAGTTGAATCCATGGTGGGTCGGGTTGACCCACCAACCTACCTACCTTATTTTATTTTATTAAAATTTAATTTTAATTTTATAAAAATATATTTATTAATTTTTTTGCTTGAAAAAATTATTTAAGTTTCCTGTTTTCAAAATTTATTAAACACCTAGAGTGAAATTTGTTTAGATTTAAATTATAGAAAATTTGTAATTTTTTTTATTTAAAAAAAATTGTAATTAAGTGATCCAGTGAGCCAATTCGTTTACTCACCAACCCGTAGTGAGTCGGGCCGGGTTCAAAATTTTCTGGCTCGCTAATAAATGAGTCGGATTAGGTTGACTCGTGACCAACCTGTGGTGGCCCGGGCCAGATTACTCGTTTTGACAGCTCTACTCATATTTAAAACAAAATTATTATAGTTTAAAAGCAACTCCCAAAATAAGGTAAACTATTGTTTTAAAAAATTCAAATAAATAATATCAAAATCATATATTTCTATAATTTTTATAATCTATTCATATCTCATTCATACATACATTGTAAGAGATAAAATTCAATTCATTCATTAGACATATATAAACTCAAGGGTCTAACTTTCATCCCGTTAACTATATATCTCCTGTCATAATCATCATTCACATCAATATCACATACACTAACTCTATTTTTCAAAAAAAAGAGAGTATTGAATTAGATTCAAACATCTAAACATACGAAGGTATAAACTCTGATATTTGGTTTGAAGTTTGTTAAAGTGGTGGAGAAAAAGCAGAGTCGTATTAAGATGCCAATTGGAGGAATTGTAAGTTGTGAGTGATCTTGAATATTAGTCAACTTCTCTGATGCATCTGAATTACTAAATGACAATCAAATTCATATGCTTGCATTTGTATCATTTTGCATTTAATTGGATTAATTTAATCTCAATTCTTTTTCTTAACTGATTTTACCAATTTCATATTTCTAATGCTTACTTTTTTATTTATGACCAAATATCAAAACCTATTTTGTCTTACCTGGACCATTCTAAAGACAGAGGAAAAAAATAAAGGCTTTCGCTTCCTGCATCCCAAAAATTTCTAACTGCTCCCAAATATTTTAAAATGACTATTTCATCCTTTTCAGATCACCTGTTTAAGAAATCTTCCAGAATAAACTTTTCATAATTTCGTTTTTTGGAACAAATTTTCTGAAACACATGAAATATATTTTGGAATGAGTTCTCTAGAATAATATTTTTAAAACAAGTTTTTCTGAACAAAATTTCCATACATATGACATGCATTGTGAAACAAGATTTTCAGAGGAAACTTTCAAGAACATGAGATACCTTCAAATAATGAGGTTTTTGAAATAAGTTTTCCGCTAAACCCAATGTTTCAGAAAATATACGTGCAGCATGAAAATATTTTATTTTTTTATTGATACTATTACAGTGCAAGTAGTAATCATGGGGTACGTGAATTAAAAGTAAAAAATTCTAACTTTAAAAATTGGCACATTTGGGTTCAGCCTTCAGAATGGGCTGAAATACTTTGTCAAGAACAATGATATAGTGGGTCGAATAGACTGGTTTAGAGCTTCAAACTAAAATGACATTTCTAATGTTTTTCTTACTAAAATTGAAATTTGGTTTCAAATACAATTTAGGAGCTTTTTCCCAAAGCTCATCAATGAATAAACTTAGTCACAACTGTACATTTTCAACGTTATTTAAAAGTTTTTTTTTTCTTTTTCAATTGCAATGCTAATTGCAAGTAATCAATATATGGTAAATATCTCATGTATCAATTCATATTTTTCTATTTTCTTAATGCTTTTTAACTTAAAAAAATTCACTATCAAATCAATATCGTGACATGACATGTGTAATGGCTTGGGTCGGTTCCATATGAATATTAGTGTGTTATATATTTAATTCAGTTTCAATTTTCTTTTAAATTGAATTTTTTTAAATCAAATTTAATTTTTATATAAATGTTATATTGAAATTTCTATTAAAACTCATATTTTTATTAAATATTTTCTTTGTTATTTTTAAACAAACTCTAACTATATTATTATAATATAATTATTAGATTTATGTTTTATTTTTATTGCATGTATAAAATAGGATTAGAGTTAGCTTATAAATAGGATTAGACTTTGTTAAAAAAGAGTGAATTTAAAATTAGAAGATTTTTTTTTTCATTATTTTTAAACCAATTCTAACCATATTTTTGATGTGTAGTAAAATTCAGACATAAATATAATAATTATATTATAATAATATAGTTAGGGATAGTTTAAAAATAGTGAAAGAAATATTTAATAAAAATGTGAATTTCAATATAACATATATATATAAATTAAATTTAGTTTCAATTTGGAGAGGAACGAAATTGTTTCATTTTGAAAAAAAAAATTGAATTAAATTAAACAAAATTAACGAAAATTTGGACTAAATTAAATATAAGATATTGACACATGACACTCATACTAAATTGACACAAAACATTGAACTATCATGTGACATTATGCTGACTTGACACGTAAATAATTTTTTATAAAGTTAATAAAAAATTAAAAAAAACAAGATAGGATATGTGACATAGAGTGTTGACATCCAATTTGATTCAACCACTACTAAAAAAAGGATTAAATTGAAAAAAATTAAGACTTTATTGAACACGAAAATAAAAAATTACATTGAATAAATTTGATTAGTATACCAAACAAAGTAATATTTAAGTCTAAAAAAGTAATTAAACTTTTAATTATAACTTTTTGAAAAAAAAATGAAAGATGGATCACATATAATAATCAAGAGTGAGGAGATGAAAGTGAAGAAAATTAATAAAATAAAAATATAAAATTTGATAGTTAAAAAACATAAAAAGTCAAGAAAAAAAATATGAATGAAATGCGATTTAGATTAAAATTATGAACCAATAAATTAAAACAAAAAAAAAGTTAAAGATGAAATTTACGACAAAGTAAATGACAGCAATAATTATAATAGAATATTTTTTTAAGCATGTTACCGTTTGGACTGGATGGAAGAATAAAAAGAGAAAAGTATAAAATATGAGATTATTTGTATTAAGAGAATAATAAATGAAACAATTATAATTGATTTAATTGATACGATTAAGAATAAATAAATAATAGAATGAATCATAAACAGTATCTTTAATTTTATTTTAATAAAGAATGGATTTTAATTAAATTGAAATATGATTAATTATGAAATAATTAATTTATAAATTTGGAAATAATATAAAAAATTCATGCAAAATTTGAAGTTAAATATATTTAAATAATTAATTAGAAATAATGTAAAAAGAACTCACCTACAAATTTTTTAAGAGAAATTAAAGTGTAATAAAAAAAATTATATTTTTAAAGTTTACAATTGGAGATTAAATTGAAAAACATAATTTAATGATATTTCATAAAGTAAAAAAAAGTATTTCATCAATAAATTAGCATAACATCTTAATGTTATCATGTCTGTACATAAATAATATAAGATATAAAAATGAGGGTATAACTGTTATAGATTATGTTGGGTTGATTATCTGTGATCATAATGATAGTTTATAGTTGGGAATGTTTTGATTTGACGTAAGTAGCGAATGAATTGGCGAGGCTGAATTATTGGTACCTTCATCCTCCTTCAATCCACAACTTTCTCTTTACAACACAACCGTCACCCACAATCATAACCAAAGGATTTCTTTCATTATAATATATTTGAACCTTGATGTAATCACTTCAATTATTCACCATCATCGTCAAAGATTAATAAAATCGAATAAGAGAGATTAATTAATTAATTAATTTGATGTTTGGTACCCCATGAGGATGAGACACACCATGATTAATAGCAACAAATAGGTGAGTGGCTGCTCACCCTATTGGAGTTTACTGTTATGCCATTTTGCTTTGTGCTGTTCAGGCGTATGCAAATATAGTTTCTCTAGTCACATTTTGCTATTGTGGGAAGAACTTGGTGCCACCATCATAAATATACATTGACCAATCATATATATTCACCAACATTGGTGAATGATATTAATCATCACGCTCAATTACATCTACGACTATGAATAAATATGGATAATGGAATCACGAGTGAATGAAATAAAATAGTTACATGACGACATCATTATAGATAAGGAAAGCTGAAAAAGGTTGCTTCTGCATATGATAATCATATCAAGATAGCTGTCTTACTAAATTTTACCCTCACGCTCTATACATAGCAATAAGGTATGGTTGGATTTTCGTTTTCTTTCTTTTGTTTTCTTTTTATTCATACCATATATATGTGCATACGCATAACAAAACAAAGATTTGTTAACAGACAATTTCGTCGTATCAGTGTCATCAATGAAGCCTTAACAACAACAAAAACATCAACGAGCGTTATGTGATTTCATGCCCATACAAGCTAACACCAGCTAGCTGCATAGGACCATATTAATCACCTTAACTTCCCCTTGTTGTTATCACTAAATATAGATACTAGTTACTTCCTATTGTACAGTTTTGCTTCTTTCATCCCAATTCTTAAAATGACAACTTTATATATACAGATAAAAGATAATTAACTTACTTTTTCGACTCAATTTAGTTTTTGGAACTCAACTTCAAACTAAAAAACTGACTCTATCTCTCAACTAAAGTTCAACGACTGAAATCATTAAAAATATATATATATTCTTTATACATAAGGCAAACAGAGGCAGCCAAAATTAATCCAATGATGCAGTGTGGAACGTATATATTTGAAGGTAAAAGTGGAGCCCATGAAATAATTTGATCATATCCTTTAAATACGGAGAAAAGGGCAATATTTAACGTCATGGTTTTGAATTGAAGGTGAATTTTCTTAATTTCGTAAGTTGTAAAGGGGGGAAAATGTGACAGTGAATTTCTTGGAGTAGGGTATAATTGTTAATTTCAATATTGGGTTTCTTTTTTATTTTTTTTAAAGAGGCACCATCACTTTAAATTAGCACTTTACTTTCCCAAAATCCTATTTTTAGAGCAAAACAGTTACCAGAATATGGCAACAGCGTTCATTTGTCGACTATATAAAGCATTTTGTTTTATGTGTGCTTGTTCGTTTTCTTATTGTGGAACCTTTTTTAATACTACACGGAAGCAAGTTTTGGGTATCTTTTTTGCTTCATATTGGTATTGGTTTAAATTTCGATTTCGTAGAGTTATTGAAGTTATTGCGGCAGTGTAAACAATGGGAGAAGTTTAAAGGGGGTTTAATTTTGTTACGCTTTCAATAGTTAGGCGTATAAGTTTTAGAAATAATTAAGCGGAGCTTGAAGATTATTGGTGAAGGAGTACATCAAGGTCTACCCTATAAAAGGTATGGTGCGCTACACTCTGCAATTGGAGGACGCATTTTCCATGTAAAAAAGTTTTGGGAGCTCAAGTCAAACAACAATGGAAGCGTTGTCATCATCCTTTTATCTATTTTCTTTTCGAGGGACTTGCAACAGATATTGCTATCTAATAATATAATTAACCCAAATAAATAAAACGTTAAAAAAACATTATCTTTATGCATGGTGTTACTTTAACGAAAGCAAGGCCAGAAAATTTCCCACGTACAGTTGGCAAGTATTATAATTGCTTAAGGGAAAGAATAGGAAACAGTGAACTCAATCTCACCTATTCCGCATTATTGTACAAAGATTCCTCTATTTTTCTTTTTGTTTTGGTCGAAAAACTACAAGAATTAAAGGATTATGTCTCTATTTTATATTTTCTCTCCACACTTTACCATTAACTTTTTTGAGGGAATATATAAGTACCATGCATTTCTGGTTTCCCTATATCAATATCACTTATAAATACACAAACACCATTAATATTACCGCAGAGTAATTTCTTTTATTGAAAAATTATTGTTTGAGGTAAAAGGAGTAAATATGTAGTAAGATTGTTTGAAAATAGCCACTAAAAACACAAGCCTAAAAACACAATATGTGTTCCGGTCACATCTTTGTAACTTCAAATATCCAGATTCGTTATAGTCCCTTCTGTAATATTCCAACCGTCCCACGAATTAGTTATTTCTAAACGAGTCATGAAAGGTATAACGAATATACCCTATCTCCACATTGGATCAAGAACAGGGTCAAAGAGATCAAAAATTACTAATTCATATATAGCCATCGAACCGGCCCAATCAGTAACTAGAGCTGTGTACATTATATAAATAGAAAGCAAACGGTCCGGATGATATATGAACACGATACCAAGATAAACCCATGAAAAAGATACCCCTTCAACAAAAATAGACACTATGTAACTTTATTACAGTGGAAAAAAATAATATACGTGAGTGAATTATATAATTCTTCGTTATTTGGTATGTGACCATTCTTACAAACCAGATATTCCTGTACAATTGTCTCTTTAATAGTGCCATTAAATTCATTTCTTCTGTCGGTGTATAAAGTCCCCATATACATGATTAAATGTTTCGTGCCCCAATCAAATTATTTAACCACCGGTTTAGTCTATCATAATCAAATGCACGCCTCTATATATAATCTAATATATAGCACAAATTATTTATAGTTTCATTTTAAAGAAACTAAAATTATATTAAGGGATGAAAATGCGAAGGGGTAAAAGAAAATCACGGCCAAAGGCATTATTTCTGTTATACTATCTGCACTGCTATCTATAGATAGGAAAAGGCTAAAATGTATACGTTTCTAATTTTTAGGTAAAGAAAGGAAGGGAACAAAATTAATGATAGGCGATACACATTTATATTTATATTTAATATATATTATAAATAAAAAATAAAAAAGTTAGAAAAAATAGTGAGATAAATATAAAAAATTTATATGTATCATTGTCTAATTTCTCAAAACAATAAAGGAAAACAGTACCGTACAACTAAATTTGAAAAAGTAATGAGAGAAAAAAAAAAAAAAACTGGTGTACTATAATATCACTTGATATACCTTGCAAGTACCAATTCCAACTATTGTGTTTAGTGTTTATCGTGATTTTTGCAGACACAGCATCGACATGCATTAAACCCACACTAACGTCACCCTTACCCCACTGCTTCAATTCAATGCCGGAAAGAATATCAATCAATTAAAGGACCCAATAAAAAGGTTATTCCACACCTCACGACAACAAAAAAAGTCTATAAAATTAATAAGAAAATAGTATAAAAATTATAAAACTGAAGTTGTGAATTGTAGAACGTAATAAAACCGGTCCAGATGCAGCTAGGGGTAAGTTATGAAAAATGTTTTGAAACAACAAAACCATCATTCTATAGACCATAGAATAATAGGGCAAGAGTTCAAAACAGCTGCGGTTTGAGCATTTTCAGGAACCGTTTTAATCCTTAACTTCTGAATAATGCATGTCGCGAAAAGAATAACCCAAAATGAAGAGTAATAAATGAAAGAAACTGAAGTTAAAGTTAGTTCCTCGAGGAACAGTGCCGCCACTGCATTTCACAACTTCTTCTCGCCGCATCAGACACGTCACACTTTCCTTCTTCACAATACAGGAAGAAGACATTTCCCACCTCTTCACGTCTTACAATCAATCAAATAACAAAACAAGACATCTGTTAAACTCTCTCAAATTCTCTCTGCCCCGTTTTATCTTTTTGTTGGTTTTGTCCCCTTCTGTTTTGTTCCAGGGGCTAATAAGCGATCACAATTCACCGATATAATAATCTCAATGGCAGAAAACGAAATCCAAAAACAGAATTTGTGAAACAACAAGAGAATCCATTCTAGTTCCACCTCAAAGAATTTACATTCCCGAAATAATGTACAGAGGAGAAAAAGAAAAGGAGAAGAGAACCGGAATCCCTATGTCGCCATTCACTGCCAATTGTTGAACATGCAACCTAACTACCCAGAGAGGCACCCAAAATTCAGAGGTGTCAAGAGCTTTGCTTTTAGCACGAAACCAAACAAAAACCCCCCAACATGTACACACGTTTGGCTCGATCAAGGGTTCTGATCCGACGAGGTTTCGGTGGTCCCGCTCTCTGTACTTCCCTCTTTGACGGACTGTGCCACTTCCAGCGATTTTCGCGTCTCTTCGCAGGTGCAGGTGCTTGTGTTGTCGCCGAAGGAAGAGGACCTGCTAGTGCCGCAGCTTGAAGAAGAAGAGACGCTCGGAGTGGCCAAGAATGTCGGTTTCTCTTGGCCGGCCATGATCACCAGGATCTTCTCCTCGTACGGTCTCTGAGGTTTCTGGTCTTGTTCCGCTTTTCCCTCGCCAGCTTCCAGGTCCCGTTCTGTTTCCCCGTTCCCTTCAAGGTACCCGGAGAGCTTCCAGTAGGAGCATGCAAGGATCAACAGAGCCAAGGCTATGAGACCCAGCATCGCCGCTAGCCCCCCAAATAGGTAGGGAACCGGAGAATGCCACGGCGAGTGCGGTTGCTGCGGAGAAACCGGGGCTCTGTCACCAACGTTCATGGGTTCTCTGTATGCAGCCATGTTTGTAGAAAACAGAGTAGAGTGAGAAGAAGAAGAAGAATTATTGCGGGAAGGAAAAGAGAAGAAAGATTGGGTTGGGAGGTTGATGGTGGGATGGAAAGTATTTATAGAGAGCCGAGAAAGGTTTTTGATTGCAGAGAGAGAGAGAGGTGATTGATGTCGTCATTTTTTGGTGAGTAGGAAGGAGCAGTGGGACCCACGTGGGGTGTGGGGTCACGTTTTCTGAGTTTCCCTCTTATTTATTTTATATTATTTTTGGGTTGTAGAGGATAGGATTATGATTTATTTATGATGGCAAGGAATGCGCACTCTGGATGAACTGGTCATGTCAATTTCAATTTCAATTTCAATTTCTGCAGAGGAGACGAATATGATCCCCTTCCATGTTTCGCAACAAACAAACACGCAAATAAAGGAAAATAATAATCAAATCAATTTCAATTCCCTTCTGCATATTCATATTATTCTAACATTACAAATAAAGTAGCTGAAAAAGCTGCAAGATCAACAGTGTTTTTAATTCTTTTAAGTGCGTCTATCGGTTGCCGATAAGATCGAGGGATACACCCACAATTTTCCCCTTCTCTATCAGTTAAAATAACCTACATATGCTTGCATCATTCACGATATTCACGATATTGCTCATTGGAATCTGCTAAACTTTATTTCTAATCTTTACAAATCAACATAAAGCAAAATGCCTCCTATTAAGCTCTCCTCCATCTTACTTTATTTTAACTCGAATATCAGATTTTTAATTCGAACCGGACATGCAGATTCCGACTTCGGAACCTTCTCATTAGCTCTTTCACAATTAAGAATTTAACATCCAACAATAATAATATCAAACAGGGATTCCATCATTTCCTATACTTAATCTCTTGGGATTAGATGTTTATCTAAGTATTTTTTTTATTTTAACTGAACTATTTAAATGGGATGCCAAGGGTGGGTACGATACCCAAGAACTTATATTATTTATGCATGATATAATGTTATTTTCTGAAAATATTAATGTAATGCAACATAGGACCATCTGACATCATACGGATTAAGATCGGCCCCCGATACACGGTAAGGTTACTGTGTATAGCACCTGATGAGTTTGAGACAAATCATATGTGCTCGACTCTACCGTACTCTGATCATAATTCTGTTTAAGCCGTTGGATTATAGAATAAAAGAAGAGGACACTCACTGTAGTTCTCTCAAATTATTATGTACTAGCCAATCAATGGTTTGGATTGGGCCGTTTATTGGTTTTACAAGAAAAGTGGTGCAGAGGATCTGATGGAGCGTGAGCATATGGCATTTCTGAATAAAATATGAAGTGGGTAGAAAGAAGGTGGAAACGGTTTCATTTTTTCAAAAAGCTGCTGACTTACAAACAAACAAAAATAATAAAAGAAAGGGTCCTCACATCAATACTCCAATATCGTTATTTAATATTTCTTAAAACAATTTAATCATGCTTACAGATTCATCGCTGTCTTTAACCTTTAAAAGACCAAGGGTGCGTTTTTTCTTTTTTATGAAACTAAGGTAGAGAGATTAATAGATTGGATAATAATACTTTTACAACATTTTTTAATAATATTTTAATATTATTTACGTTATTATTTGATTGGTCTAAAATTATTTTAAAATCAATAATAATAATCATAAACATCAATAAAAATTAATTATAAAATGATACGTAAATGATATTAAAATATTATAAAAAATGTTGTTAAATATAGTTATCGTAATAGATTTGAATAAATTTGAATATAAAATTTATATATTTTTTAAAATTTGAAGGTAAAAATAAGTAAATTTGAAATAAAAATTTATAATTTTTTTTAAGTGATATGATAAAAATAAAATGTGTTTTAATAAATTATAATATAAGATTAATATATTATTATTATTATCATCTTGTAAATATACTTTTATTTTCGTCTTTAAATCGCCTCGTACGGACACAAATGACACTCGAAAATAAATTCGTATGCCAGAATTTCTTTGAATAGATTATCCTTTAAAAAGGGATACACATAAATGTCCTATTGTGTTAAAAACAATTCTTAAATTTAAAATTTTTATTTTATTCGGTAAAATATTTACAATTTTTCTTTTCCTTCTAATTATTTCAACTGTATTTTAAAAAATGTATATTACTTTTTCTATTTGAGAAATTACAAATTTTGCATCTAATTTCTATTATTTTTTAAGATTTTTATCTTCGAAATATTTACACAATTTGTGTGTTTCTTTTATAAATTATTTATTTGTATTTTCTCTCTATCATCACCTCAATTCTTGAAAAAATTACTGCAATATTATACATGATTTCCTATTTTATTAGCATAAATATATATATATATATATATATATATATATATATATATATTTATTTATTTATTTATTTATTTACTACACGTATCATCGTAAGCTTGCCGGAAACCACCAACTGGTTTGGTAAAAAAACGTACCAGTTTTCGTTAGACTTGATGGACCAATAGACTAGGTCCGATCCCAAATATGCAACTAAAAAAAATTGAATTAACCCATTTTTAACTTTTTAATTCGTTAAAGTGGATTAAATCGAACTGACATATTTAACAAAACTCTGATAAATTCTAAAAGTATAATTATTTTTTAAATTGAACTTGATTTTTCTTTCTAACTCTTGGTATTAACTGTATTTTTAAATCATAATGTTATTATAAATATATTCATTTGGGAACCTTAATAAAAGTATTTATATTAAGTAAACTAAAAAGAAATTGATTTAGTGCAATTCTAGAATGCTCGTTATATGCTTACTTCAAGAATGTACCAAAATTAAAACTCAATGATACAAACAAAAATGTGACTTTGTAATTGTTTATTCTGTCCCATATAAAGTTATATATATTAAGGATGTTAAATTCTTATAAAGACATTGGATCAAATATAAACATTTTGATGATATTTATAGCAAAATACTTGAATTCAGAAGTTTATATGTTGTTTATATAAAATATCAATGTGATCGAAACATTACATCATATTGGACTTTAGAGTTTTTAAAATTAAATGTGAACCGAGCTTGAGATTTGTCGATGAATGAGATAAGTAAGACATAAACATTGGGAATCTAGGATCAGATTTATAATATTGTTTCAGTTTTTAGTATTAATGAACTAAATAATTTTTTTTATTAGATCACGAGAGACGTGTTTTGCATTACATGAATTATTTTGATACAAGAATCATGAAGCACTAAATACTCGATACATTATAATATGTAACGCATCATTCTCTTTTTATTTTTTTTATTTGTAAAAGTATATATTTAACAATGGGGAGTGGTATTACATCAGATTGTAGAATTATTATTTTTTTAATATATGGACTACACTTAAGGTTAGCTGTCTATTTCAATAAATATCTAGCCATATCAACTTATCGTGCATTTAGCGAGTAATGTGGAAGTTAAAAATTAAAAGAATTGGTGGTTGAATATTTGAATTAACAGCCGATCCATTATTGAATTAATTAATGAATACTTGTTGCAGACGCATGGATGGCCATCACATGTTGAGTTGGTTCGTTATTTTGTATAAGGTGTTATGGTTTAGTAATAATTAGTTGTAAATTAAAATAGGAAAATAGAATTGAATTAGATGGAATGAAAATAATGCAAAAAGTAATGAGCGTGATGGTGAAAGCCACACGCCCTGAAATGGTTAGAAGAAAAAAGAGAAGAATATTGAATTTATCTCTATCCGGTTTCTCCACTGTATATGATTTGCCTGCCACACGTTTTGCATTAGGTTTCCCATTCGTTACGCACACCTTTAAACTAATGTTTCCACCATTTTCAAACCGATACTTGCTATTTTAATCATCATCTATCCATTATTTTCCAAAACCTAGTGCCTAAAAAAAAAAAAAAAACAAAAAAGAAAGAAAAGAGATCATTGAGAGACCATGTTCCAAGTTTGGGTCCCATTTCGTGAATCGTCAGCTTCCACCACCCAACGTACACGCCAAGGACAACATTCACAACAGGGATACGATCACATCCTTTCTTGTATATTATTTTATGCATAACTTTGTATTATTTCAGTTTAATCTTCACTTACTCACCTCCCACTACCATTATTCTAGCTAAACTCACAACCAATAACATACCAACAAGCCAAACAAACAAATTCCCTCACAATCTTAATTTCATCTATAAATCCAAACCGAATCCCACTAATTACATTTTTTAAATCATCATCCAGTGTATGTCACTTTCCTTCAACGCTTCCTCTTGTCTTTCTATACTTTCTTAATTACAATCCAGTTTTCATCTAACATTCTCTTAATACTACCGTTTATTTTTTAACTCTATATCACATTAATTATTATTTCCACGTTTTTCTTATTTAAATCTCCTTGCTTTTTCTATATCTTTTTAATGATCATTATTATCTATAACGGACCAGTTCTATTCTACGTATATAACGTGTATTACCAGTCATAATGGTTCATAATTATTCTCATTCTCGGTAAATATAAAATCCAAGCGTTGACGTTAAAATTCTACCACCACTAAAAGAAATGAAATTTCATCTCACAATCGATTGACTTGGAAACAGTTTGATTGTCTTCCCTTCCCACTTTTTTTATAGTAATAAACACTCTGGATGGATTAAATTTTTTATTTTTTATTTTAAAACTAACAATTATCCTCACAGTATAAACTTAATATTTTTTAAGTTAAAAACTTTATTTATACCTTTTCCCCTCTAAATGAATTTTTATTATCATTTGCATTTTATAAAAGAATTAACTATAATTTTAATTCTTTTTTTTTACGTTAACTTTCAACCTTTTTCTATCAGTTAACTACTTTTAAATTTATTCAATTAAAGTTTTCCTGAAATTTTAACTACTTATATTCTTTACATTTTTATTTTTTTTAAATGAGACCATTGCATTTATAGAGAGAGAGAGAGGTTGCGTTGGGATTGGGATGCAGGTTGTTTTTCTTCATTTTAGTATTTTATTTATATATTTTTAAATTACTCAAATAAAATTATTTTTTTCGTTTCATTTATTCACTATGATTTTTTACATAAATTTACATTAATCAAACCAAATCTCATTTAGAAACGATAGTTTATACAAATTATTGATCACACTTTCAAAGCAAAGGAAAGTAAAACTGAAGTGTCAACCATGCCACACTAACCTATCAAGACGAATAAATGAATCTTCTACTTTTAAATATGTATAATCATATTTTTTATAGTCAAAATTGAATTGAACATACTCTGACTTGGATTTCTTTGAAAAACTAGTTAATGTTACTATATTGAATCTGAAGTTTTATGGAGCGTTGTGGATTTCAAAATTTCCTTTTATTTCTTTATTCTACATTGTCTGCAAAAAAGAATTTTGACTCAGACAAATTAATAAAATAATATTTTTGTGATTATAAAAATATATATATGCACATTTATATTTACACTAAATATATATTTACATTATATTTTACAACTTATGAGTGGTTTATTTAACAAAAAGAAATCAATAAAAATGGTAGGTTGTCGGACCTTCAAGCTATTACAAACTGCATCCAGTAATCTACTTTTTAAACTCACACCACATATTTTTAAATGAGTTAATTGAGACAATATATAAATAAATAAATAAATAAATATATATATATATATATATATATATATATATATATAAATAATAAGTTGTAAGTAAGACTTATAAATCTAAAAATTGATTATTTTAATATTAAAAGAATTTATATAAATATTTTTTTATAGATTAATCTAATTAATTTTAAATATCATTTATATTTTTAGAAACCATTTTTTTTTAATTTTTTGACTTTTTTTTAAAAGCTCTCATCTTCTGTTTATTTGATTTAAGATTCAAAACTGTAAGAATGATTATTGTAGGATTAGTTTTTCCGATTGAGTAAGTTAGTGTTTTTTCCTCTTCGTATGACCAATATGTTTTTGTCTTGCATGAACTATTCTTTCTTGTATGTGCTATTTAAGTCATCAATATGACTTCCTAGTGATCATGATCATAATCGTTTCTATGATGTTTCTAAATGCAAATATAACATCTTGTGGAGTTAGATGTGTTTTAATTGTCTTAGAGCTTTTTGAACCATTTTATCAAGTAAAGGAAGCTGGTCTGTTTTGTGATTTTGTCTATATGTTGATATTTGCATTGCATGTGATGTGACGAATCTGATGTAGAATTTGCGTTAATTATTGTAAAAATGGTTAATTTTATTGAATAAGTGTTGTGATATGTGTTTGGGAATATGGTGAACTAAGATTTGATATAGAAATTGAGTAAGAGGATTATAAATTGAGTAATTGACTTGATTGATATCAATTAAAGACTTGTTTATATGTGTTTGAATTATGTGTTTGAATTAAAGAAAATAGTAGAGGCATACCAATTAGTTAATTGAGTAATTGAGACTTCTCCACATTCAATTCTTGTTATGTCATGACGTTGGGCGGCAAAACATGACATTGGGCACCAATTAAAATTTCAAGGTATGGGGCATTTTTCATTCTAGGACGCAAGGAGTACGATGACATCGTTGGACGCAATGTGACAATGACTCTCTAACTTGGTTCTCGCTAGGCGAAACCAAAGTCAGAACGCTTACTGACATAGTGTTGTTAGACACCAACCTCTGTCGTTGGATGCCAATCTTTAAAATTTATCTAAAGGTCTTACATGGATTTTGTCACTGGGCACCAGTTTTCCTCCCAGGGTGCTAGGACCTTGTAGGGTCAGCGTTGGGCGCACCCTTCTAATACCACAGATGCAATTTGTTCGGTAGCTAAAAGTGATTGTTTTATCTAATTTTATGGTACCAATTTGTGATATTAATATTGTATTTGGATTGTAAAGTGAAACAAAGGTGTGAATAGAGGAGTTGTAGGGCATTTTTAGGAAGAAAGTTCTATTAAATATGTGTTTTATTAGGGTGTGTTTTGAGGAATGATTGTTTCATTTGATGTAGTTACCGTGAGTTCTACTAATCATTCTTACTCATATATAAGAAATTGATTACGTGTTGAGAGTGACAATAGATCAAAAGATCCTTTCATAAGAATGGTCTTAAAATTCTTATAACTGTAACTTTATATGTTATTAAAATAGAACAATATATTATAACAAGTGTATGACTTCATTATACTAACTCAAAACGTATATATATATATATATTATTTTACAAGTGTATGACTTCATTATACTAACAACAGTTACCTATTCAATTATAAAAGATTGATTTTATTAAATAATAGTTATGATTTAAGTTTTAATATGTTAAAACTCTCATCATCATGTTAAAAGTTTTTTATCTTAACAATATTAATATTTTATAAATTATCAACAATATGTTTTTCCCATTACTTAATAAGTTTTATATTTCATCAGTTGTCGATCGACACGTGGATATCAAAATGAATTAAACAATAATGCTATAAAAGTTTATGCTAGCATAACATGGCATGAAAAGGAAATTTTAATACATTATTAATGATAGTAGTAATATTAAACAAGTGGCCTGAATATTAATGTTAACCGAGGTCATTAGTTATAGATTGAAATCACAGGTATAATAAGTATTAGGTGAAAGTATGAATAATGGAGGGTTTAAGTGGAAAATGATGGGAGGGCAAAGTTGGTGGCTGTAGTTTGAGAACTTTATCGAAAAGTTTTACTGGAAAGTTGAAAGACGAAAAAATCCGATTGCATTTAATTAGTTGCATCTAAGTAGATAAGGGGGTTTAAGACGTGCAAATGTTCAAATTTGATATGATGAAGCCAAATAGAGTTGTGGACAATCATAGCACGGTATAGAATGGACCTAAATATGATAAAGGAGTCAAACCTTACTCAAAAAGCTTGAAAGCACCTTAACAATGCAAATCATAAACATACAAAATAAATATGCTTTACAGCTTTTCATTCCTCTGTTCGGGATCAGATCAAACGACGTCGGTTTCTTTTCTAATCACTTTCACCATCTACCCCTAAATTACTTTCGATCCCTGCTACAACAACAAATAAAGGATAATCACGCTTCCCAAACTTGTCACTTTTCACTCTTTTTTGGTATCATTCCATCGCAAACATCATACACTTTTAAGTCCTTCTCTCATTTTCTCATAAATCTTTTCTCATATACATGATTTTCTTTTTCATCTCTATGCCCATTTTTTTAATTATTCTAAAAACATTCCATCACATATATTTTATAAAAAAAATGCGTATCAAATGTTAAGAACAAACAATTACATTATTAATTATACACTTGAAAAGAAAACACACGTCTAATTTACTTTAAAAATAAAAGCTCACTAAGAGTAACTAGGGTAATAAAGTGGGTTTTCACTATTTGGTTAGGTTACAGTTTTTAATCTGCTAATCCGCTTTGCCAATTTCTGCTTAGCTGGTCAAACTGGTAAGTTAGATATAAGATGAGATGAAGTGACCTATCAACCTATTTATTTTAATTAAAAATTAAAATAAAAAAAATTTATAAATGTTTTTTTCCTACATTATATTATTTAAATGATTCTTATATCCACTTAAATTATTAACACTTATTAAGTTCAAATATTATTTTTAATGAAATAATTTATCATAATTAATAAAAATTATATTAATTTCTTCAAATAAAGGCATTAATTAATTAAAATTTTCAAAAATATTTATTTAATTAAACATGCTTTAGTATATACATATACATATATATAATAAATTTGAAAAGTAAAAATATAAAATATAAAATTAAAAGAAAAGGTTGGTAAGCTTACTCGTGAACATGCTCACTTATACTTTGATGAGATAAGTCAATATTTTGAAACTACTTTATTATGATGATTCACTCTAGTTTATCCAATTTTGTAACCCACTAATAGCAAATCTAAGTAAACTATGTTGAGGTTATTAAGAAATCAAAAGAAGATTGATTAAGATAAAAAAAAGACATCTAAAGAAGCATGATAAATGGAGGGAGACACCAAAGAAGATGTTGCAATTAAAGTTAATTCAAGAGAGGTTATATGCAATAATTGCTACAAAACAACCAACGAGAATATATGACGTTTAAGGTTATTTCTTTGATTTATGTATTTTTTTTCTTTTATTTTTATTTTTTATTGTGTCAAGTAATTGTTAGAAAATGAAGGATATAAATAGATAGATTAAATATAAAAAAGAGTGATAGATTATGCATAGAATTTCAAATAGTCTCATGATGCCGCAAATAGGAAAAATAACTAATCCAGTATTGGTTGTTGAAATTTGGATTACCGTTTTTATTGATTTCCTTTTATTGAATTTACCCTGTTGCAAATCCTTATCTTCATTTTTTTCTTCATCTATTATTCTTCATTTAATCTTTTGATTTATCCATCATTCAATCTTCAAATAAAAATATCAAAAATATGATTATTGGAAAGAAGTGTGTAAATTGTTGATTCAAGTTAATATTAAGTAAGAGTTCAATAATTTAGAGTTCTGTGTAACTTTGTTTCATAATATAAGTAAGTTGATTGTCAAATTCATTCAAATACTATTAACCCGTTAAAAACATATAAATTTATTAACCCGTAAAAATTGAATTTGCATCGAACATATTAGATTAATTAAAAAACATTATAAAAACATGGAATCAGAATTTGGATGAATAAATTATTAACCAAACTTAGATAAATAGTAAGACAAGATGTTTGGATAAAACATATCCCACAAAATTATTAATGTACGATAGAAAAAGCAAAAATAATTGTTGATCGTTTTATCTTGTTATAAAAAATTGAGGTTTTTCAATGAAACAAATCTAGAAACAATGTATCTGATGAGCTAATTAATTATTTTCTTAACTGTGGGATTCCTTGAAACAAAACCACTCCGAAAATTAATCCCACATATGCAAATTACTGGATTATTTTATGCAAAGTGGGAGCATAACAACACTTGATGCCTTCATGTCAGTCACATCTCCTTTTTTAACCAATTGTTAATGAGTTGGCCCGAAGTGAATATTTGTTTTATATGAGGCACACATAATAATAAATAAATAAACAATCAAAGAAGGATTTTTAGTGGAAGTGTTATTAAAGTAATTGGTAGGTTAGTGCTGTAAACCTAACTGAAAATATAGGTTCTTCAAGGTAGCAATTGATAAGAGTGGGAAAATGTTGGAATCTATCATCACAAAGCCATGAACAAAAGGATATGTATGAAGTGAAGAGTACTTGTTCCCTTCTCGGAGGAAAAACCGTCCCGTAATCTCATAATGCCTTTTGTATTAATCTCAATGGAGATATTCCAAGTACAAAACTAAAAACATATGATATATTAGTGGTATACGATGTATATATGAACCAACAAACTACACATACGTGTACGTATTCTCATAATACGTAAAATTAAATTCTAAAGGGCACCACACAAAAGTTGCATACTAATTAATTAATTAAATTCTCAATCAACTCTCGTGTGTTTTGTGTATTTTTTTTTATTTTCTCAATTCTAATTGCATAATTTTTCTCTAAGTTTATGTTTTAATTGTTTCTTGAATTTTTTTTTCGACAATACAATAATTGCATCTAGTATAAATATAATATTATTTGAAATTCTCGTATTGAGCTTAAATCTTGGAGAACTTGATAAGAGTGAATAATTTGATATATGAAATTAATTTCCAATCTTCAAGGATTGTCAATTTTAATAAACTTTCTCATCAAATATAATATATCCATTTATTATCACTTTACTCATCTGGTAAAATTGTAAAGTTTATAATCCTTTGAAATGAAACTATAACAAATAAATATGCATAAGTTTTGTTTTTTTAGGGTTTGGAACTTTTAATAGGAGGATGGTGGCTAATAACTATGACTACGACGACAAAAAGTGTACTCTAAAGATAATATAAACAAAAGTGACAAAATTACAAGTTGGTATCAAAGCTTTCGATATTAGGAGTTTTGCTTTCACATTTCTTTTTTATTGTATTAGCTCTGATAGTAATGACGACTTCGAATGACGGAAACAGAAGGATAAGGAAGATATAGTTAGAATTGTTTAAATAGTTATTTAGCTAATGCTAGATGAGTTGACCACGTAAGATCTAACCACTACCTGCGTTTTAGAAAGACTTGTGTAAGTGTGGATTTTTTTTAAAATATGAAAAGTAATTAAAGGTGAAAGCTAATGTAATATATAATTAAACATGATCATTTTCACCTTAGAGAATTTGAAAAGAATACATTATTATAAGGTCAATATTTGAGTTTTTTTTTCTTGTTTTTTAATATATACTATGCATGTATGCGTGGACAAAATGAGACTTGTATAATTGAATTAATTATGAGACAAGACCGACAAAAAATAAAGCTGCAAAAAGAAAAGAAATTAAGTCTCAAGACTTATTTGGAAAAGAGGAGTATAAAGCAAGTAGTGATTTGTTTGGTTTGATGAATGAGCAAAGTGAAAGTTGATTAGGTTGTATTTGTCATTTTGGGGTTTGGCTTGTTTTGAAGAACAACACAAATAAGAACAAATTGGAGTGGACAGAGAAGTAAGGAACTTCAACTTGTTGATACCGATCACCACTAACCAATTCAAATTTAAAGATGTCAATGTTCCACCAACTCACTTTTCTTCTCTCTCATGAGTAATACTGCATATTGCACATATATAATAAGATGGTGACTTCTTACAAAATCCAAATTAGAGAGTTTTCTTCAGTATAATAGATATGGATACGGTTATTAACGAGGAATACAAAGATGATAACCAGAAAAAAAAAAGGTATATCAAATAATTATACCAAAAAGGAAGTGTTACTTACTAGTCTTTTAAGAGTATTAATTGAAAAGAGATAATATCAACAAAATACGAATTCAGTTTATATAAAAGAGTGTCACACTTCTCGTTTAAAATATTAAGAAAATAAGTTTATGATTTTTTTTATCTTATATAAGGTTTAATTTTTTTCTTCTTTAAACACTATGAGACTTAGATTTATACTTAAATGTCTATCAATCTTTTTCTTAAATGGGTCTTTTTTACATTGGTATTTATTTTTTACATTGGTATTTATTTTTCTTTTAAGTAAAAGTATTTCAAATCACGAGTATTTAGTTACTTATACAATCATTTGTCATAACGAAACATGTGTCAAACCCTTTATAAGGAAAACTATCAATATAGAAAAACTTAGTTACTAAGACAAACTTTCTGTTTTGATATCTACATTGGAACATAAATTCTATCTATATGAAAAATTAACATCACCTCTAACTCAAAAATTTTAAAACAATAAATTTAAGAGTATTCTTCTTTATATAATGTTTAATTTTTTTTTCTCCAAAAAACTACAAAAAAAAAAAATCAACAAAATCATCATATTTCTATATTATTATGCAATGTAATTTTTTTATATGAAAATTTTATTAAAAAAATGTATTATGCATATAAATTAATTATAAATAAGTAGAAATAAATATGAAAAATTAGACAATATACAAATGAAGATATGCATGGTGTCCCTGTTCCCATTCCGTGTACACCATTACCCCAAAAAATTATTTCATTTTTCAATTATATAGCCTTTTTTTTTTGTGTGTGTAAGATGTTTGCTAATGTGATTGATTATTTTGAATGATGATCTTAGCTTATAAATAAGATATTTAAGTTTGAGAGTTTCTTTATAATTGAATTTTATTCAACTTACTGTTATAGAAGTCAATTTTTTAAAGCAGAGAAAAGATTATACATATTTCCAACGAAAGAGAGGATTTAACTTAAAAAGTAGCAACAGACATATTTAGGATGGAAGAGATGTTTTGTGAGAAACTTTATTGACTAATACAGGAAAAGAAGCCCGAGAATTCAATGATTGATTAATTGCATTTACAGCATAAACATTCAGAGCCGTACAGTTCAAGCTAGAATTTGGATTTTGTCATGTCTGAACACTGTGTATATACTACTGGAAATAGATAAATATAAACAAAGAAAAATAAAATATTGATTTTTAGTTTAAAGAAAAGAATAAAAACATAATTATAAGGACACCAATAAATATTTGACCAATTCTTCGAATTTTCCATATATCATTATTTTTCTAATATAATTGTACGTCTTCCACACTTTCTCTGTCATCTTTTCTTTTCATATGGTATTTTGTGGAAACTAAGCAAACGAAATAATATGACAATATTTTTGTGATATAAAATATAAAAAAGTTAAAGCGAAAATATATAATGTAGTGTCTAATTATATTAAGTCTCTCTCTCACTTTAATTGATCTAACTTCAAAGGATTCTCATTCCATTTCAAGTATTAAGATTACTTTTTATTTCTTTTGAGCACCAATATTGATATATTTAATTTTAATCATTAGTATGGATTACTTTTTCTGTTTTATCGGTGCAAAACATTTTCTTTTCTCTTTTTCTTCTTTTCCATAATGAAATAATTAGAATTCAAACGTACCCTTTAAACATGAAAATGAGTGGTTAATTGCATTACATTTTTTGGTATTAATTGCGTTTTTCTTAAACCAATGTTGAACAAAGAAGAATTATTAAGATTCTCTAAACTGCAGTGTGTACTTTGAAAAACAAAGTTCGACATCAATTATTAATTATAAATCATCTTCTTAAATTTTTAAATAATGCAAACATATAAATCAAATAATAAAACTAACAGATTTTTTAATGGTGTCATTTAGTTAGTAATAAGACAAACAGAGGTCATGGACGGAATTAAAAATCTATTAAATTGAGGCGAAGTTTTGTTCCTTTACTTTTTATCTATTTAAATGTCTCATTTTTAATAAATAATTAATTATTGGTTTTACATATCAGAAAAAAATTAATTTTATTTTTTATTTCAAATGATAAAATAATATCTTGCACAAAGAAAATATAAGAAGCCTTGAGGGTGGAAAGGCATCAAGCTTCCTTTCTCCCCCTAAATATATTTTGTAAATTACCGAACATTTCATAAGAAAATATTCGTTAGTTTAAAATTACGCATATTATCTTAAAAACTAAAAATCAAATATATACTTTTATTAGAAAAAAAAAAAAAAAAACTAGTGTCATGGTAAAAACTCGAAAACATATATCTATGCCAATAAAACAACTAGTATTTAGTGAGGCCAAGTGAAGTTTAACCGTTGTTTACTTTCAATAAGGTGATCATAAAATAATCAAGTGATCATCTTGGTTATACAAATATATATATTCTCCGCTTCGACTACTTTCAAATGCACTCTTAATTTCTTATTCCATAGAAATTGTTATTGCTTTCAAAGTTCTTTAGACTATTTTGATAACCCAAGAGCAACATTTTGTGTAATTTTGTAACCATATCTATAATCAGTTCAACGATCGATACGTAAAAAAACGAATATGATATCCATAGGTGAAGAATGTTCAACATCATGCTTGCCCATAAATCGTAAACAAAAAATCCCAATGAGTTTGAGAACACAAAAATCTAACATGTAGCTTCTGATGTTGGTTGAAAACTTATTCATAAGCTGAGTGTGAAGAGCACTAATGGTCTGTTGGTGGCATCCTGGCCCCTCTCTATCATTCCAAATTTGACTATAGCTAATGGGATTCTCTCTATTTCTTTTTCTGCACACAAATCTAATCATCTTCTGCATCATCATTCTTTTAACTTCATACATCTTCCACTTCCACCATTTCATGTTCTTTGCTATTACTTTTCACTCCAACTTGTTACTTTGCCTTGGCCTAATCCAAATCTAGGAGCATATCCTCATCACTGTGTTTTTATGTTACAAAGAATATCAGATCATATGAATATGATACTAAACCAGTGTGTAGAAGATACTGATATCCTTGTTGCAGGACTAAAATCTGCGAACAAAGCAACAGAAACAACCGTTGCAGGATATGTTGTTCTTTTCTTGTCAGCATGATTAGACAGATGATAGCCAAGCTAAAAGCATGAGAATTTACTTTTCAACAACAAAATTGAACATAGATCTATACATTTACCAAAAAGATAGAAGAAAAGAGAGAAAAATATTTGATAGGACAAGTGATGTGATAAAAAAAGTGATCTTCCAAATAATGTTGTAGGAATAACATTTGTGTAACTCTTGCACATATTTATAATACAGAAAAAATTCACAGCTTATATTTTTAAAATAACGTGTTCGAATTAACATAAAGATAAAAATGACTAAAAGTTACAAGTTTCGTAGTTTTTATTTTCAAAAGCAAACATTTTTTTTCTTAAATCAATTGATATGCAAACCACGCATTTGATCCTTTCGTTTTTCAGTTGTTGACTAATGGTGACATGAAGTTTGGTGTAGAAAGCTACAGATAAAGATCCACTGGCACACTGAATGTACTGATTTATTGGTAAATCGCCATCAACAGTTCATAACCTCTTCTATTTTAGTACTGAGAATGATGGAAAAAATTTTGACACCTACTTTTATGAATACATCCGTTTGTGTGTGATTAATGAAAAATAAAACAGTATTTTTTGTTATTATTATATTTATTAATATTTTATTACTATAACAATGAAATTGTTAAAGAAAAAACAACGATTATAAGCTTATCATAAGTTTTGTAACACAATGTATTATTAACTAAAAGAAGGAAGGGAAAAGGTAGAACACAGGAACCAGAATTGGTCTTATTTTGGATTCATACATGTTTGTTCACAAGTCCACTATAATAAGCTTAACAAAACCCACGTCATACCATCAAATTCTTCCATTTCAATTCCCTTTGGAAAGTTTATGTGCATACAAACAGATGCTTAGCATGTTTAAAGCTTCCATTTCCTTCTTATGGCAGCAATGATGATCATGGTGATCGATCACTTCATCTGACACTAAAAGAAAGAGAATCAGAAGCAGAACAGTGGTATCACAGCAACTACACTTCAATTAGGAATTAAATTTTTTCTCTGCAATCATTGCCCCAGTGGTGTAGTAAGTAAGCAGTTAAGAGAAGTGGTAGCACCCACTAGACCAAACAGAGAGCGACATTATTGTTCGTGCGTTACCAGGAAAAAATGACACAACCTCACTACTTGTAATAATAGCGTCGTAAATATCCAGAAATGCAACAGCAAGTTGTCACCTCAGGGGGATTTGTAGTACATATTATTGTATATAATGTATCAATCATGATAACATATGTGACAAATGGAAATGCGTGATTGAGATGAATGGGGGGTTAAAAATCTGAAGTAGCCAGTGAGGTGTGGCATTGGTGGACACTAGACACCATCTTTAGTAATGTTATAGTGTCATAGTTGTTACAGTTGCCAAGATAAGGAATATAAGGAAGTATGGTAGTACTAAGGAAACAACAGAAAGGAAACAAAAGAACAGAGAGTGTGATTAAAAGTGATTGTGGAAGGACATGAAATATGTGGAGAGTGAGTGGATGATGAGAAGGAGTAGTGGGTGGAAAATGGCAAAAGATGAACAGTACACATGTTTGGTGATTGGGAGACATAAAAAAAATAGGTATGAAATTGGTAGCTGACGACAGTGGTGCATTGAGGACATGAGCCAGGGACCCTTCTATTGCTTCCTTTGTGTTCACTCACACCACTCTCATGTGTCTTAATCACATCATACCTCCATAGCTTCCACCAGAGTTTCGATCACCTATATGTATTTTTTATAATCTTTTAAAATCATCTTTTCATCATTACATGAATTATCTTATGATACATCCTCTCCTCTCTTTTTCCGTTTTATTATATACTATTTTTTATAAAAGAGCATACCAATACAATTTATATTTTCTATAACCACTTAATTTTATTCCAAACTCTTGATGCATTTTCGATCCGAAGTCTAGTTGGTTTTTGTTTTAAAGACATATTACACCTCTATGTACGAACCAAAAGAATCGCATATCAAAGGTCTTATTTAGTGTATCAATTGAAATGTACCAACCACATTAAAAATATATAAAAAAAAAATGAGTAATTACCAGTTTCGTTAAAAATAATTGTTCTAAATTTTTTAATAATAGAATACTGGTTATTATTTATTTATTTTAGTTAAAAAACCTCGCAATGCAAGTTCATCAACAATCCTTTACAGGTAAAGAGGTACAAACATGCGCTTTGAATAGTATTACAAATTTTACATAACCTTGATGATACTCGTGATTGATTCTTTGCTTTAATTAAATGGATGAACTTAAAATGATTTTTTTTTGTTTAGATTTTTATTTATCAAAGAAAAAAACTTATATACAATACCATAAATAATTGATTATGGATGCCTTTTTCTAATTAAATTTAAAGCTCTGTCTTTGTTTCACGTAATGTATCTAATAAAACTTCGAATATGACCGAGAGAAAATATTAACAGTATTTAATGTATGGTATAAAAATACCCGTTATAAAAATCAAACTTAAACTATCTTATTGAGTTCAAAATAAGGTATGAATCATATCAAATAAAAATAGTACCAAAATGGCGTCAATCCCGAGCACGAGTATAAAAAATGTTTGCATTCATGCAACACACAAAAATGCAAAAAAAAAAAAAAAATTCTACACTAACTAGAGTTCACGTGAAATTGAATGGTAATAACTAAAATTTTTAAAGGAAAGGCTCATTTCAAATACACAGTTCTCTAAAAAAACAAATAAGCACAAATAATTGCAACCATGGCCTTAAATAATAAGAACATATAATTGCTACTGTGGCCTTAAATATCGCCTGTGCACATATTTCTAATTTCCAAAAACCAACTCTTAGCATGGTGATCAAATCAGATTAAAAAACATCAGGAGGAAAAATATCATAAATTGAGTGAAAATGATACACGAATCAGAATATCATAAAGATTCGAAGGCACCCATATAAACACAACAAAAACAAAGTAGATAAGATCAATGACGGAAACAGATTCCAAGCTCGAAGGCAACTCACAAGACTAACAGTAAAAGGATAAATATGAGAAGGAAGAACTGTTATGTTGGAAGTTACTATTTAAAAAGGAAACATGCAGCCTGTTGAAATAAGTTTAGGTAATTAATGCTAGCCAAGCAGGTGTAGTTTAGATGCAAACGTAAGATGTATGTATACTGGTTATATATTTAAATCTTACACAATTTTTCACTGAAGATAGACTACAAGGCACACGATAAATTTTATAAACATAACAGGAGAAAAATATAGACAATTGTAAGCATAATGGTGTTCATCTCTCGTCCCCCTCCCAGCCCGGAGGAGATTTAACATTAAGTACAATACAATCCAATTCTAATAAATAAATATCATTTTAGTTTAAAGTTAATTCTACACAATAAACTTTTTCCGTTATCTAAATAATCCTGTTTCATGTCATTTTAAACATGTTAGTGTTGTAAATGCCAAATGGTGGAGTGTCGCAGGTGGCACAAAAATACTATAGCATGTTAGTAGGTAACAGGAAAGCAGATGCTATTCAGAAATTTCCTATAGATTATAGTTTATATAATTTGTATAAATTCAGAAAAAAAAAATACTCAAAATTAACTACATCACCAATGGCAGTGACTTGAAGCAGAGAGGGCGGAACAGAACATCAACACTCGCCAGATAGAAGACTCACCCACCACCAGATACAACAGAAGTACTTGAACGTGACCCCAGATGCAGTCATCAGAATAAGTCACCAGAGAAAACAGGCAAAGCAATATCGATAGACGAAAGACAGGGCTATTTTGAGATGAAACAAGACCGAGACACCTAAAAAATAGATCGCAGCCTTGACATATTAACATATTGGACAATAGCTGACCGTGTCACAGGCACCCTCCAAAGCCGCTAGGGCAGGTTAGCTAGTGATTGCAGGATGACCGCTATTTTATCCAAAGTAGATTTATATTGCATTATTTATATTTATATAATATATATGCTCAAAATAGAAAAAAACTTAAAACTATACTCAGTCTAATAATTCTCATGACCAAGATGTCTGAAACGGAAAAGGCTACACATCACCATATTCTCAATCACTATAATATCCATGATTGAAAACGTTTTATTACAAAGGGTCTTATAATCAGCTACTTAAGAAAAACATTTCAATGTGATTATGATTAATTGTGACTTAACTGCTATATATGCAAACTATATTCAAATTGTTTATAAGCAAAATCGAGGCACAAAAATTTTGAAGATTCAAATTAGAACATTATCTTTAAAGATCAGTAAAGATCTAGTCTTACCATAATCAAGATGAAGATGAAGAATACAACAGCTTCAACAATTATTTATATCATCAGATGAACCTCTGTAATTGTTATACCCAAAATGAGACTTAATTGTGCTCTCTCTAAGAGTGTTATTTTCTTTAGAGAGTACTTGATCTTGAAAGGAGATTAGGATATAACTAGGAGTAGTTTGTGTACTAGTTTGTAATCTAGGAGTGGTTAGTCTATGATACGGCCCAGTAGATTAGGCCCAAAGTGAAATACGTGTATAGAAGGAGATACAAACGAGATGCAGTGAATAAAAACTCAAGAGGAGAAGAATAACAGAAAACTGCACAGCTGGCAGAGGGGAATATGCGTTAGTTGGTTACAAGGGAAAATGTTTATAGTGGAGGGGGGAAGGGAGGCAGAGGGAGGGAATGGACTGGATTGTTGGGATTTCTTTATCTTTCTGATATTTTTCTGAATAGAATAACAGAATTGGTCTTGATTTGCATTGATCAGATCAAATTTCCGAATATACTTCTTATTTCTTCTTACTGTTGAGTTGATTACATTGCTGGTTCTTATCAGTCTACTTAGTTGTAATCAATTATTTGTTAATGGAACCTCTGGAGAGAGAATTAGATACAGCTCGTAAGTTTGGATAAACCAGTGTAAAATACTGCCATGTTTGTTCTGCTTGTTCATTAGACGATCTAGTCTAGTTCTCTACGTGAAAAGTCTAGACTCCATTCAACCCTCCATTCTAGAGCCAATTGTTCCAACACTCACTAGAATCTCTTCTATAAATAGATATAGAAGACAGAAAGTTGACAAGTTGAGAAGCGTGGGAGGGAAGGGCTGATTTGCCAAAAGATGGGGAAGTGAAAAACGTGGGCTAAAATCATTAAACCACAAACACAACCTAAACTACCCAGATAGCGAAGCCTTAGTTAAACCTATATCACGTCACATACCTCTGAAAACAGCACGAACAGCCATGATTTTGGCCACATTGCACAACACAACAGCCACAACCCAAAGGTGCATGCAACCTTCTAGTGCAGATGGGTACACCGGCATTATAGTGGCACAAACTCACTACTGACTACTCTGCAATTTTTTGACAATGAAATAAATCCCTAAAATAAACCCCAAAAAGGTCCTGACATTTGTTTAAAGCGCTTTTATGTAATCATCTGCAGTGTCATTATCCTGTCTATAACTGCCTCTATTTTATCTGTGCTATTCTATTTGCCAGGTCAGCTACATAACTGCTAGGCTATGGTGGACATGACAGAAATCAGGTGCCGCGAAGCCATACAGTTTGCTTGCAACTTGAAACCCAGGATGTAGGGAGACTATGATTATGGCACACAAAATTAAGTTAAACTCTACCAGAAAAATGGTTTTCTCCCAGACATAAAACAACAGAAGCAAGACAGAGGTGTCTAAATGATATTGAAAGTTGAAACCCTGAACCTGAAGGCTGTTAGATTTAATGAGTAGTAGAGAGCGAATAAGAAGTTATTTATTGATCTAGCAATATAGAAATGACAAAAGCCTTCACATTAAAGACAACAACTGAGAACTGAAACAGAACCACATTCAACACATCTACAAAAGAAAAAACTCTATCTACAAATCTAAAACTCACCACACGAAGAAGCCAATGCCTCCAAAAAATTAACAGTGGCCAATTACTTGAAATCAATACTATAAAATAATCTAAACTCAGTTTCAAATTCAAGAACCATAAAATGACAGCATAAAATGCCATAGCGCACCAAAACAAACAAATTATTGTCACTCAATAACCGAACAGTGATTAGGTTGAAGCAACAAAATCCATATCTAAATACAGTAGATAATGCAATGAGATAACCAAGAATTTTCATTTGGTTATAATGAGATCACCAAAAACACTCGTGTATCATGCTACACCAAATAAGAATAATGATTATGCTAATATTGCTTGACTTCTTCCTATAAACAATTTGGTGTAAGATCATGTGACTACTGTCTATGGGTAACAAAGCAATCTTACGCTAAAGGTGACCAACAGAGGAATAAAGACAAACACATTAAACATAAAGGCAAACATGAGAGATATTTATGTGTTCAGCATGGAGAGATAAGTTACAATAACAAATCCACAAAAAGATATGGGCATATAATGACTAATTGGAAACATAGCAAATGAGGAATGAGCACATAACATGCCAAGGAAGAAAAACTCAGGAATAAAAATCAGAGCAAGTGAATAATGATAAAGCCATACACCAAGGGCCAACAACCACAAACTATGGGGAGATAGCACATACCACTTTGTCTCAGGTTATAATGAGGATTGGAAACATGCCAAATGAAGAATGAGCGCACACCATGCCAAGGAAGAAAAACTCAGGAACCAAAATCAGTGCAAGTGAATAATGATAAAGCTGTACACTAAGGACCAGCAACTGCGAACTTTGGGGATAGCACATACCCACTTTCTCCCAGGTTAACGACAAACATAATTTGATAACTTACTAAAATAAATGGGCTTTATTGTCCTCCCATTACCCCCTCCCCCGACCAAATTAGAGAAGAAAAAATTGGCATTGGATGAATGAGAAGGAATAAAGTTCACATAGTTTCTTCCATCTATTTAAAGTTCAATTCCTGTTATTACCAATTGATACATGGCTTGAGAAAATAATTTAATGAGGAACAAAATTCAAAAAATACTAGAAAATGCCACCTACAGGTTCAACGTTAAGAGTTGTTGCGACAATATATTAATTGTGCAACTTCCTTGCCAAAAATACTACTGGAACTATTTCATACTTGAGATGATCTTCTTGTAACTGACACAATATTTGGAAGCAATCCAAATAGATTTAAATGTAAGCTATCAAAATGAGCTATTATATCCAGCATAAAGGCATTTACCTACTTTAAAACCTTAGCAAATACATTGAAAAGACATCCCAAAGAAATCAATCTAACATGCTTGTATAAGGGATTGAATAAGATATATTAAAAACGTAACAAAATGAGAAAGTCATCGAAATGAGGGAAAGGTTGTAATATTAGTGCTATACTTCCACAATCATAAAATCAACATCTTCCAGTTTGGGAGTTTGATAGATGAATACAAACCAAAGAGAAAAATAGTTCTGCGTTGTTTGATATGAATATAGTTTACAAATGTCCCAGAGTGTACATCATTTCCCCCTGGAATTAAGAAGATAAAATTGTAAGAGAATAATTTAACTAAACTTTAAATAAAATTATGAGAAAGATCAGAGTACAAATTTGATTTCACTCCAGTGTTAATCATGAGAAATATAAAAGTGCAGTTTATTTCTACTTACGTGCTCATCATCAAAGTTATGTTGTCTCCTTTAAGAAGGATCCTCCCTAAGAAAAATAAATAAAGTTCTTTAGAAAATGCATAAGTCGCAAAGACAAAAAGAGCGAAATTTGAGAAACTTTAACATACCTAATGTCTTCTTGCTCTTCTTCTTGATGTTCACTTCCTCAGCATCTTCAAGAACCAAATTCATGTATTCATCAAAACCCTGTTTGAAAAACGACAAAATCGTATTATCCATAAAGTAACAAGTCAGCCAATCAATTTTATTAACAAGGGTATGTTATATATAACTACCAACATTCATTTCCATATATTTCGATTCCCAAAGAACTGAAAAGGTTCACAAAAATTCCTGAGGAAAATAAATCACAATGTTTAAGATATTAGCTCATATCGCAGAACGCACGAAAATCCACACTTTTTTTTACAATACGAAGTATATACTGTTGGATAATTTGAAGTGTATCCATAGAACTTTTTCACATGAATCTTTTAAAAGGAACAACAGAAAACCGCCATTAAACTAAGTTCTGCCAATGTCCAATACACCTATTCAAAGTGCTCAAAAAAATCTTAAAAAAACGCAGTCCTCCCTCGGGGATGACCATGACCATTTTGCATCTCCTCAACGAACATTTTAAAGTCCTCAAAACATAATTTTGAAGAGAAGCGTGAGACAAACAAACATAAAAAAATTAGACTCACAATGATTCGTCCTTCAATCCTCAAGTCTTTTTGCTCAAAAAGCCAAATCTGAATGCGTGCTTTCTGCATGTATTACAAAGAGAACCAAATTACATGGAAATTAGGGAAACCCCGTAAGAAATTATCAACCGGAAGTGTGAGAAGACTTACGCTCTGAAGAAACCTGAAAATCAAGTTCTGACAAAATAAAGGAAACGAATCAGATTAGGTTACAGTTAAACTTACAGCAATATGAAATTGTAAGTAGTTTACGAGAATCTTACAATGGGCTGAGTCATAACCCTCTGAACTTTTGTGCTCGCCATGATTACGAGAAAGGAGGAACGATGTAGTAGGAAGATGGCAGGAGACGTGAGAGACACACTCTTAAACCCTAAAATCTGAATAATTGCAATTTCCTTTTGTAAGTGTAGGTTCTAAAGGGGACTAAATAAAGCCAAACTCATGATGCTCCTATTTTTTCACACCTTTATATTAATTTTTTTTAGTTATTATTAGCAAAAATATACATGTATCTCCACTCCTACTATAATAAAAAATAAAAATTATTATTAAAATAAAAATATTTCTTAAGAATAATTACAAAATTTAAATTATAATATAATTTAAAAAATATTTTATCTTGATAAAAGTAAAATTAGTAGTAAAATGTGTACATAAAAAAGTTAGTCTACTGTAGTAAAAAAAAATACTAAGAAATTTATTTTATTACTTACTTTATTCAATATAATAAGAATTATCAAGCTATGTAAATACATTAGATAAGAAAAAAAAATTTAACAAATTTATCATGATTAAATGATTTTAATAATATATAATAGACTATTCTTTCAACATACAAATTAGATAAGTTTGATTATTTATTTATTAGACAACTTTTGAAATACACAGTGGATGGATCTTTCCATGCATTGATTATATCAGTATACAAAAAAATATTACACAAGTTTATCATTTACAAAAAAATATATTCATATACAAATTGGATGAGTATAGCAAAAAATATTAAATGAGTCATGCACTAATTAGATGAGTTTAGGAATACACATTAAACGAGTTTGTTCATACACTAATCAAACGATATTAAATGAGTCATGCGCTAATTGGATGAGTTTACAAATACACATTAAACGAGTTTGTTTATACACTAATTAAACGAGTTTGTTTATACACTAATTAAACGAGTCTGCAACCCATATAAGATGAGTTTGTCCAAACACTGACTAGCCTAACAATATACATCAAATGTGTTTGTTCATATACATATTAGATAAATTTATTAATACATGTTAGACAACTTTACTCATTTTATGACTAGACAAGTATTGCAATATAGATTACACAAGTTTGTCCATATACTCATTAGATGAGTATAATAATACACATTAGACAAACATGTCCATATGATTAGACCAAACTAATAATACACATTAAATAAGTTTGTCAATGCATTAATTAGATGAGACTAACAATATATATTATATTATTATATTAGTATGTTAACAACTTTTTTTTATTTTTAATGAGTCAACTCTATATGTTTTTTCATAATATCCTTTATATTTTTAAAGAGTTTACTTTATTTTTACACATATTTTATTATTTGTAATTTTACAAAGTTTATAATTATATTTTATAGACATATTAACTTGTTAAACCAATAAATTATTTTGAAAATTAATTATATTCAAAACTTAATTATAAAACTTGAAAATATATTTTTTTATCTCTAAATATCTTTTAATATAAAAAAAACAAACATCAACACATACACAGAGTTTAAACCTAGTTATATATAAAATGATTGTTTTGATAACTGTATATGTTTCACTACCTAAAGTTGCATTACTTTATTAAATAAAAATAGTAAAGTTAACTTTATTTTTAATCTCTAAATTAAGGAAATCTTAATTTTAAATTTTCATATAAATTTTAGTTTTTTATACTTAATAAAAATTGTAAAATAAAACTTGGTTTTATTCAAAAGATTATGTTATTTTATTAAATAAAAAGTATATGATAAAACATGTTATTATATTTTTTTCATTGTATAAAATTTCCTCAATAAATAAATTGGAAATTTTTTGTTGAACTATTTTTTATGGAATTTTATAGAACATTTGTAGATATTTAAAATATATATATATATATATATATATATATATATATACACACACGGTAAAGCATGTTATTATATTTTTTTTATTGTATAAAATTTCATCAATAAATAAATTAGAAATGTTTATGAAATTTTTTCTATTAAATTTTATAGAACATTTTTGGATACTTTTAATTTTTATCTCATCATTTTTAACATTTATAATAAATTTTAATATATTTAAACAAATTTATTATTGACTAAAAATATCATTCTATTATACTCTAAAATTAAAATGTAATTTATGTATTAAAATATATTTTACAAAAAATTATTTCATGAAATTATTTATCTGCTCGTATGATTTTGTATATAACACTACTAAAAAAATTATTTTTAACGTCGTATGTTCTTTAATGGCGATATCACAATTTTATTTTCCGTTTGTAAATCCACGGACATAGAATTTATCATCATAAAAAAATATTTAGTCTCATTAAATACTTTTTGTAAAAGTTTTTCATCTTTAAATATAAACATGTATAATCATTAAGTAATTATAGAATGAAGAGATATAAAATGCTACAAAAATAAATAAATTATATATACAAAATTGGAACCAAAATACAAGCTCTAAATTATGTCCTAATAGATCATCGAGCATGCATATTCTATTTAAAATAATATGATATACCAACATTTACTTATTTTCTTCTTATATCATATAACATGTATTATTGCTGCATAATTATTTTCCATTTTCTCATTCAATCCTAATTTATTATATATAGTACATAAGCAATTATTAAAAAAACTTAAGTCATGTCTCATATGGTTTAGCCTTGTAGTCTTATTCCAATGCACCTAACAGAGGAAAACCTAATACAATGTAAACCATATAATTAGTTTTCCATCGAAAAAGAAATAAAAACAGTGACATGAATTATATAAAGTACTTTTGGTATTCTTGTCTTGTCAGATCTCATTGAACATCCTAATCATAGACAATTAAATAGAGCTAAGATTTCTTTCGAGCATGACTGCTGACATACAAATCGAGAAATCAAAATAAATATTAAATCTTTTTTATATATAAGTTATATGCTTAGACATGTATTAAGTTTTGCCCTAGTCTATATATATATTAAAGGGTCATATCATACCAAAAAATTCTTTATTAAAAAGATTCATATGATCTAGGTCAGGCCACTTTATAGATATTGGTTAAACATTTTATTTCTAATAATATATTTTAATAATATTTAAATTTTTTTATTAGGTGAATCTATTGATGTAACTCTATAACTTAATCCTATCTATTAATTATACATTTTTGTATTAAATTATATAATTATATTAATTTTTAGTTTTTTTTAACTTTTTATAAAATTGTATGTATTTTTATTCAATTTTAATATATAAAAATATTTATATTATATTTACATGTTTTATAAAGAAAATAATTTATTTAATTTTTTTAATGATTTTTTAAAAAAAAATTTATTTATAATTAAACTGAAATGTCTTATTATATATTAAATGACAAAATATATATATACATGTTAGCAAAGTGTACTAAGTTTTAATGGACAAAAAAATCTCCATTCAAAGGAAAAAATACTTTAAACCTAAAGGTATTTTAATAATTTTAAAATTTAATTTAAAATAAAAAAATTAAAGCTTAGTTATTTATCATCCACGATTACTGTCACATCATCCATGATTGTTGTCACATCATCATGATTACTGCCACGTGTATTAGTAGTTTTTTATTTTAAATAAAAAAATAAAAATTAAAATAAAAGGTAATAACTATGTGGACGAAGATGATAAATAACTATCTTTTATTTTTTTATTTTAAATTAAATTTTAAAATTATTAAAATACCTTTGAATTTAAACTTCGTTTTTATTTTAATAAGAACTTTTTTGTAACCTACAACTTGGTACAATTTGCTAAAATGTCCTAACTAAAAAAACCCTTATGTAAATTAACAAACCCCATATATATATATATATATATATATATATATTACGTAAGAAATATTTTTAGTTGGTATATTTTAATAAAGTGTACCAAGTTTTAGGGTAAAAAAAGTTCCTGCTAAAAAATAAAACTAACTTTAAATCAAAAATATTTTAATAATTTTAAAATTTAATTTAAAATAAAAAATAAAAAGTAATCATTTATCATCCTGATTTGTCCCGTAATTATTACCTTTTAATTTATTTTTTATTTTAAAAATCAACAACCTTTTATTTTATTTATTATTTTAAAAAATAACCACCTTTTAAAAAATATATAATAATACACGTAGACATAAATAAATACCTTTTATTATTTTTTATTTTAAATTAAATTTTAAAATTATTAAAATACCCTTGAATTTATAGTTAGTTTTTTTTAATAAGAACTTTTTTTGTAACCTAAAATTTGGTATACTTTGTTAAAATGTACCAACTAAAAAAATTCCTTACATAAATTAACAAATCCATATATATATATATATATATATATATATATATATATATATATATAATATCTTTTAAATAAGGGTTAAATATGTTTTTAGTTCCTATACTTTTGGGCGATTTTGGTTTTAGTCCATTTTCAAACTAAGGTACAATTTAGTTCTTCAACTTTAGAAAACTCTGGTTTTAGTCCTTTTTACCAAATTCTTTTAACTTTATTTGTTGTTTCAAGCACGTTTCATTATAGCATTTGGACTGTTTACACTGTTTGACACATTTTTGCTTCAATGTTAACTGAGAAACGCGTTTGAAACAGCAAATAAAGTTAAAAAAATTTGGTAAAAAAGACTAAAACCAGAGTTTTCTAAAATTGAAGGACTAAATTGTACCTTAGTTTGAAAATGGACTAAAATCAAAATCGCCCAAAAGTATAGGGACTAAAAACATATTTAACCCTTTAAATAATTTATCAGAATAAGTCTATAAAAGTCTTAAAATACAAAAGAAAAATTAAAAATATATATATGCTTTTATGATTGTATGTAAATATAAGTAATATTAAACTTATAAAAAATACTTATTTGAAACATTTTTTATATAAAAATTACCTTATTTTAAACTTAAACAAATTTAACTTATATTATATTTTCAATTTTTTAAAATAATAACATTATAAATCTAAAATATAATTATAATTAAAAAATTATTTTAAATAACTTTTTAATAAAATCAATATTTATGTATTATGTAGAAATATTAAGTTTTCATTATTAGAATCAAATATAAATTTACTTTCACTTTTCAAAATTGGTACAAATAATCATTACAATAATTTCTATCAAAATTATCTATTTTTTATTAGATAATAAAAAAGAACCTATTTGTAATAAAATTATGAAACTATATTTTTTTTATATTCAACATTAAAATAGATTTTTGGACTAAAGAAAAAAAAATATTAATAAAATATCATGCGAAATTTTAAAACTATTTTAGAAAAATATAAAACAAATGAAAATAATAACTAAAAATACATTAAAAATAAATTAATTTAGTTTTGAAAAACTAATCTCACTATTCAACCCACCTTACATGCAGCTTTGACAGTTCATTCCCCTATAATTTTATCAATATTACAAATACGTTGTGTTTGTAAAATTATGATTATCATCCACTGATTAACACAATTTGATATAGGCATAAAGATATGTAAACATGATCTTTTGTTATGATTAAAAGTGTTGTTTTTGTAATTTATGATTACCGTCAACTCATATAATCATACAGTAATAGAAATGATCAATGCCATTGTACAAAGATTATACATGAAAAATGTATGTGGAATGTATCATGTCTTGAATTTTTTGAGACTTTCCCATTTTCCCCATGTCCTCGGGATACCATCTGTATCATATCAAATGTATGAATATTTTTTACTTAAGTGAAGAAACTACTTAATTTCTCCTAATAAAATACACAAACTAGCATTTTTTATATGAATAAATATAAATAGAGCATTTGTGGGTACTATCATTGAAAAAAAAAAAACTGTACTTGCTAGTCTTTTACATAGGATATGCTAAAAATGAAAGAAAAAAACTACTCCAAACAAAAACTTCTCAAATGAACAACACATATACATATATACTTGAATATGATTCAATGAAAAAAAAAATTCTAATACGCAACTTTTCAAAAAAACAAACAAACTACACTTCAGCCCTTTTCTAATTTTCTTCCTGATTATGAAATAGAGAAAGTACATATCACAGTTGGATATGGCTCATGATACTTAACCACCCTTAAATATTAGTATAAAAAGTTCAAAGTATAAGACTAATATATCTTTCAAAAATAAAAGTAAAACATTATAAGTTAAGAATATAACTGTAGCCATCTCTCTTTCACCTTACAGTATAGTTTTGATTAATATGTTCAAAAAATTTCAATGGATTTAAATCATATTTTAGTCTCTTATATTCCATCTAATCCGGTATTTCATTGATATAAAATGCTGGTCAAAACCAATTACCACACAAGCGGATAGATTTAAATGCTTATGCTATCACCAACACTATTTTCTCAGCATCTATGGAAGAAATAAATAGGTAAGTACATACTTATGTTGAAAACAGAGTATCACTTTTTATACATTTTCAGCCAAAATGCAAAATATTTAGTTTTACTAGAGAGAATGACAATATTAATATTAACAAAGCTTCAAGGAGACAGGGGATGTATTAATGATGAATGATGAACTAAAATAAGTATGACTATGAGTATTACAATAATGACTATGCCCTTGCATTTCTTTGTGACAATATTTAACTAGCTCTACCTATATATTCATATATGTGTTGGTATGTGCCTCTGGGTTTTGACTTATGGGTTAATTTGATATAGGGTCTGGACCATTTGGAACTTGTGAGTTTTAGCTCCAAATTATCTTCTGCCCGCACCCTTAGAATATGTATCCCTAAACTCCACAAACCTTCAAGCTTTGACGAAACTAATCTGCCATATAAACACAATTAAGTATGTCTAAGTTTGACATTCCACATATCCAGGTCCATAAATAAATCCAATCTAACCCTTTCTTACGGCTACAATCACATTTTAACACTTTCCAGACTGCATTCATGAAAGAGAAACAGAGATTCTAAAATAAAAAGTATGAAACCATGAATCAATATTAATTATTAGGACAGTGAATTAAGGATAAAAAGGAATTATAACAACATGAAACTTAAAATTATTCGAAAATGTAAGGGTAAAAGTGTAAAATACCCACAACTAATATCTCTGATGATTAAAGAAAAACAGGCACGTGATAGAGAGATGTTTTCAAACATGAGAGAAGTTTCGAGACTTAGAGAGAGAAGAAGAAATCAGAGGAGCTCTGCTAGGGTTTGGTTCTTCCACCCAGATGAACACCACCACACACGATAGAGCACAACCACACAAGGATCAATCGGACAAAAACTCACAGAGACACTCAGGTATGAAATGCTTCACTCAAAAAATTTATTTTCAACACCCAAAATGTATGATTACAGTGTTATTTATACACAAACTGAGTACTGTAACTGAAATACCCTGTTTTCTGTTTATTTCAACACTCCTCCTAAACAAAAACAGTAAAAGAACAAATTTTTGATGAAAAAACCCTCTTTTTCACCGATTGATCGGTGAAAAACTCCATCTCCGGTGAACCTCTGCCTCTTTCACTGATTGATAATGGGTAAAAACACTTCCTTTTACTTGAAAAATGTTTTTCACCGATTAAAATAGTGAAAACCCCTTTCTCTGAGCCGATCTTCATTCTGAGACAAAAACCCTAGGTTTTCGCGACCTCTTCCTGATCTGCTCCGATCTCTAACTTTTTCACTCCGATCTGTTTTCTAAGTGTTAGAAAGCGTTTTCCTTTCAACGCCTTAGTGAGTATATCTGCAATCTGGTCTTCGGTCTGCAGTATACTACTTCAAGCTTTCCTTTGCTAACCTGCTTCCTGATGAAGTGAAAACATGTCTCGATATGCTTGCTCCTACCATGTGATGTAGGATGCTTAGTCAAGTCAATGGCTGACTTGTTGTCAACAAGCAGTCTGACATTCCCTTCAACTTCTATCTTCAGTTCCCTCATCAGCGAATCAACTGCTTGGCAAGTAGCTTCACATGCGACAATGTACTATGACTCACATGATGACAATGCTACAACTGGTTCCTTTGTAGAGCTCCATGAAATTGGTGCCCCTTCCAGAAAAACACGTATCCAGATGTACTCTTCCTATCTCCCTTGTCTCCACACCAGCCTGAGTCTGAGTAAGCAGTGACTCGCACCTCTCCTTCTGGTTTACCATTAGTCAACAAAATTCCATACATTGTAGTACCTTTTAGGTACCTCAGAATTCTTTTAATAGCATTCAGATGAGAAACTCTGGGATTCTGCATGAATCTGCTCACCAAGCCCACACTATAGCTAATATCTGGCCTTGTATTACACAAATACCTTAGGCTCCCAACCATTCTTCTATATTCAGTAGGATCGACTGCTTCTTCTTCGGGATCTTTCTCAAGTTTCACACCCATTTCTGCTGGGGTTTTAGCAGGATTGCAATGAAGCATGTTAAACTTATAGTTAACATGTCCAATGCATATCTAGACTGATGCATCAACATTCCTTCATCAGTTTTGCTGAATTCAATCCCAAGAAAATAACGCAGCTTACCCAGATCACTCATTTCAAATTCCTGTAACATTTGGATTTGGAAATTAGTAATTCTCTCAACACTAGTTCCTGTGATCAGCAAGTCGTCCACATACAGGCACACAATCAACTTGTCTTCTCTTCCATTCTGCTTATAACACTGAACATACACTCCATGTTCAGATACACACTTTTCAAACCTAATACTACTCATGAACCCGTCTATCCTCTGGTTCCAAGCCCTTGGAGCCTGCTTGAGCCCATATAAGGCATTCTTCAATTTGTACACCTTGTCAAGATGCCTTTTGACTTCAAAACCTTGAGGCTGAACAACATAAACTTCTTCTTCCAAGTCTCCATTTAGAAAGGCAGACTTTACATCTAATTGATGTAAGGTCCAGTTGTTCTACATTGCCACTGAGACTACCAATCTTACTGTCTCCATTCTGGCCACAGGTGCAAACACCTCTCCATAATCAATTCCAGCCTGCTGTAAGTACCCTTTGGCCACCAATTTGGCCTTGTACCGAACCACCACACCTTGTGGATTTATTTTGGACTTATAATTCCACTTTAGTGTTATTGGTCTCTTGTTAAGAGGCAACTCTGTTAACTCCCAGGTCTGGTTCTTTTCAATTGAACCAATTTCTTCCTCCATAGCCTTGTACCACCTCTTATCCTTCACTGCCTGTTCAAAATCAACTGGTTCAGCTTCTGCTATCAATGCAAAGTGAACAAAATTTCCCTCTCATGAGATAGTTGCATCATAGGCTAGGTCATAGTCTCTCAGATATGTTGGCAACTGAGTGACCCTAGAAGACCTCCTAACACTCTCCTCCCTCCTGCATGCCTCTAAATCTGCTGCATGTTCACTTTCCAACTCAATGGTTGGTCCTTCTTTCACTTCTGACTCCCACTGCCATTCTCCAGCTTCATCAACTTTCACATCTCTGCTAATTGAAGCTGCACTTGTTATAGGGTCATACAACTTGTACCCACCTGTAACATGATATCCTATCAGAATCAATGGAGTTGCGTTGTCATCAAGTTTCTTTCTCAGCTGTTCTGGAACATGTTTGTAGCATATGGAACCAAAAATCTTCAGATGTTTAATATCTGGCTTCACTCCAGTCCAAGCCTCCTCTGGTGTGACACCATTCAGTCTCTTTGTTGGAGACAGATTCAACACATAAGCAGCTGTCATCATAGCCTCACCCCATAGGAAATTTGGCAGTCCCTTGCTCTTCAACATACACCTGACCATGTTTATGATTGTTCTGTTTTCCTCTCTACTGCCCCATTGTGTCGAGGCGTGTAGGGAGGAGTTACTTCATGAACAATTCCCTCCTTCTCACAATATTCTCTAAAATCAGTGGAGATATACTCTCCTCCTCCATCTGTTCTTAGGATTTCCAGTTTCTTCCCACTCTGCCTTTCAACCATATTTTTAAACTTCTGGAATTGTTGCAGCACCTCTCCTTTCCTCTTCAATAGGTAGACCCAACATTTCCTGGTCCAATCATCTATGAATAGTAGGAAATACCTGCTGCCACCAGGTGTTTCAACTTGCATAGGGCCACATACATCCGAATATACCACTCCAAGCTTCTCTGCATATTTCTGTGGTAAATACCTTTGAAAACTGCCATGGGTCTGCTTGCATTGAACACATTCTTTGCAAACAGTTCCTGGAATGTCTACCTTTGGTAAGCCAATCACCATTTTCTTCTGACTTAGCATTGATAGATCTTGGAAATTCAGATGCCCAAATTTGAGATGCCACACCCACTCATCTTCTCCTTCTGTTGCAGTAAAACAGTGATGGTTTACTGCCTCCATCACCACTTTGAAAGTTCTATTATGTGACAGTTGTGCCTGCACAACAACCTTCCCATTCTGATTGAAGATGCTGAGGCAATTATTCTCCATCTTCATCATATACTTCTTCTGCAACAGCTGTCCAAGACTAAGCAAATTAGTCTTCAATCCAGGTACATACAGTACCTCTTCAATGACCACTTCTCTGCCATCTTCTCCTTTCAAAACTACTCTGTCTGACCCCAACCTCCAAGCTACTGTTATCAGCAAACCTGATTTTCCCATGCTCAACTCCCTGCATTTTTACAAACCAGTCTTTTCTCCCAGTCATATGAGTAGAGCACCAAGAATCAAGATACCAGGCAATGCTTTCTAGCTGTTCCTCATCAACATGAGCCATCAAAATTACTGCTTCAGAGTCTGAATCTTCCTCCTGGGCCATATTAGCCCTATTCTTGGGTTTATTTTTAGCCCCTTCTCCATTCCAATACTCCTTAGCATAGTGACCATACTTTTGGCAGTTATAACATTTGACCTTCTTTTTGTCAAATTTCCACTCCCCATCTGTCTTCTTTGGTTTCTTTTCTTTTCCAGACTCACTCAACTCTTCTCCTTGCTGGTCCTGAGAGTCTTTTCCTTTCTTGCCTCCTTGACCTCATTTCTTGAAGCCTTTTTTCCCTTTCCACTGAGAGTTGGCCTGCAGGACCTGTTCCTGACACTGTCTGCGTTCATTGAGGCGTAACTCATGAGCTTCTAATGAATGCAGCAACTCCTCAATGTCAATATCCTCCTTCCTTCGAGTTTCTTCAATGACAGCCACCACATAGTCAAATTTGGGGGTTACGGTCCTCAGAATTTTGTCTACAATGTATTCATCTATCATCTTGTCACCACAAGCCCTCATTTTGTTCACTAACTCCTGTATCTTATCAAAGTACTCAACCACAGTTTCACTTTCCTCCATGATCAGAGTTTCAAATTGTCTCCTCAGTGCTTGCAGTTTCACCTTTGCATTTCATTCTCCATCACCATAGGTTTTCACCAAAATGCCCCAAATCTCCTTTGCAGTAGCTGCATCAGAGATTTTGTTGAAAATCTTTTGACTTACACATTGATACATTAAGAATTTGGCCTTGCTATCTAGTTTCTCCAGTATCTTGTGTTCTTTCTTCTGTTCTTGGGTTGCCTTTTCACTCAACACAGGCACTCCTTCTTCAATGACTTCCAACACATCCTAAAAACCAAATATAGCCCACATCTTGATCCGTCAATCAACAAATTGCTTGCCATCAAACATAGGTAGTGGTCCCTGAATTCCTCCAATTTCAGTCATCCTTTCTTGCAACAATCTTTCTGATTCTTTGATCTTCACCTCAGCCAAAGAACCCTTATTTCTTCACTTTTGGATACACACACCCAGATACAGAAACCGCACCAACCTCACACAACCACCAGGACAACAGTCTAAGCTCTTGATACCATATTCGAAAATGCAAGGGTAAAAGTGTAAAATACCCTCAACTAAGATGTTTAAAGAAAAACAGGCACATGATAGAAGAGAGATGTTTTCAAACATGAGAGAAGTTTCGAGACTTAGAGATAGAAGAAGAAATCAGAGGAGCTCAGCTAGGGTTTGGTTCTTCCACCCAGATGAACACCACCACACACGACGGAGCACAACCACACAAGGATCAATCGAACAAAAACTCACAGAGACACTCAGGTATGAAATGCTTTACTCAAAAAAATTATTTTCAACACCCAAAATGTATTATTACAGTGTTATTTATACACAAACTGAGTACTGTAACTGAAATACACTATTTTCTGTTTATTTCAACAAAAATAACGTGAATGAGGACAACTTTGTTCATTAGTTATAAAAATGTACAATTGATTGAGGATTTACGAGTTAGAGACGAGTTGTGTTAATCTTCCTCGGTTTTTAAATTAAAGTCATATGACATAGGAACAATCTATTTATGAAACTGAAAAAATAAAGTCATCAAAGTAATAATGACTTATATGTAAAAAAATTTGGATTGAAGTGGTCCTAGAAATTATCAACTTTAGATAAATTAAGAAATCAGTTTTATTGATAATGAATTCCTATTACTTAAAACTTGTACAAGTTCTCTATGACTTTATATAGGTGCTACACAGATAATTTTAGAAAAAATATTGAAATAAGTTAAACAATAATTTATAACCATATTATATCTTAATTGTATATTATTAAACTTTGATTATTTAATCTTTGTTGTTTCTTACACTATAAGAAAAATTGATATTGTCGACAATCAAAATTCGTGGGTAAAAATGTCGTCGTATCGACAGAAAAATCTATCGATAAAGTTCGTCGATAATTACTGAAAGATTTTTTGTTAGTAAATTCATCGATAAATATCACAATTTGACTAATCTTTTTCCTCTTCCCTCCTTCCTACTTTTCTTTCATTTTTCTGTTTTCTTGAGTTCTACCACCAACAAAGCACTCATAAACCCTAAATAACTACTAGTTTAACAAATTCAATCGATTTATTTTGGTTAATGAAAATTATCAAGAACCATCACTAAAAGAGAATGAAAGTCACAACGAAGAAAGGTGTTCTTAGAACTATTTTCGCGAAGAGAATGAACCCACCACACAAACTTGTTTTTGCGTTCTCAGATTTAAGATAGAAAAATGAAGGGAAAAAAAATATTGATGATGTTCCCAATTGCTAGAGAAGTGGTGTGAGCAAGAACTAACAAGAGAGGTTGAAACATGGACACGGTAGAAGAGAAAGAAAACAATCTCCTCGATGGTATTGGTGGTTTGCTTGATCTTCGACGTATTGAGCTCAGTTAACAACGAAGGATAACGATAGTGCTAAATTTCCATGTTCTCTTTTTGCATTTTTTAGCAACAAAAAATGAAAATATATTGATAATGAATGTGAAATTTAGACAAAAAATTGCTATTTTTTTGCCGACAGATTTATTGACAAATATTATGTCGGTAATGAAGATTTTATTTACCGAAAAATTTATCGATAATTTTTTTCATCAATAATTATCGACAGATTTATCGACAAAAAATAATATATATATATATATATATATTTTTTTTTTTTTGAATTATATATTACCAATATTTTACCAACGAATTTTCTTGTCGATAATAAATTTATTAATTAAAATTTTGAAATTTATGGGTAAAACTGTCCGATAATTTAAATTTGTTGGCTTTGTCAGTAATTTCATTTGAATTTTTATAGTGTTGTATTATGTTATTTAATCATAAATTATACTTTGATTATAGGATTATGTTTTTCTAGAATTTTATTTTGACAAATTAGTTTTAAACTCATGCTAGATTGATGTTTGTTTATGTATTTATTAAAAAAATAAAAATTAATTAAAAATAATAAATAATTTTAAATTCATAATCAGGTTTTAAGTTTATAATCAATGTGAAAAATAATTTATAACTTTTAAAAGTTGATATATTTATTAAAACATATAAATAATAAACTTTATAAAATATAAAATATAAAATACTTGCAAAAGTATAGCATTGAGTTTTTAAATATAAAAGCTCACTAAAAATATAAACCAATGCATTTGAAATAAGTTAAATAATAATTTATAAACATATTATATTTTAGTTGTATATTATTAATCTTTGTTAATTCAAATTTTGTTGTTACAGATCTTATGTTATTTAATCATAAATTATATTTTGATAAATAACATAAACCGTATTGAACCGGTTCAAACTGTCCAATATATCATCAACCATATTGTTAATTAAGCCGAGTTTCACTAATTCTACTTAGTTTTTTTTTTATATTATTATGTTTTGAATGTTATATATTTTTTCTTCTTCTTTTAAATTGCATTCGTAACGCTTATTCTGTTGGTGTCCCAATAATGGTGGGAAGTGTTGTCCCAATAGTAGTGGGAAAAGTGTTGTTCCAATCCGAAATAGTTGGACTCAATAGGCCTAGTAAAAAAAATTCAATAAGAAGTTTAATATAAAAAAAAGTAGATACATCATTATAACAAGCCTATCAGTTTTAAGTGTTCAAAATATAAATTGAATAATGTTATTCTTTGATAGTTCGCGGAAGATAGTACCACCAAGTTACGCAATTGAGTATATAATTAAGGAATAAGTTGAATGCAAAAATAAAAAAATAATATTGTATATTTGATTTTATGTCGGTTTATTTAGAATTATGTTAAATACCCGTCAATTTTTCTTAATTCTCGACTCTTCTTCCACAAGGAAGTGATAAGAGGGTCCTTAAAAATTGTGGTCCAAAACCATATATATAGCTTACCCACCACTCATCAAATTAATTACTATCGTACTACATAACTGTACTCTGTCGTGTAAAATTGGAAAAGTAATTATAAGATGGTTACATACAAAAAAATAATTCTTTTTATTAATAATTTAATTGGAATAAACTCACTTAAACACAATAATTTAAATATTATTGTATAAACTTAAAATATCGGATTATTGCCTGGTCCATGCCTAGAACGTTGAAGTCTTCACTGACAAAACAACACACACCACATCTTAACTCTTTCTTTCCGAGAAACTGCCTATGACTAACTGTTCCATTAAGTTGCGTTTACTTTCAATGTTTTGACTTTTTTCACACTTGGTGCTGAATCTTTCTTATCAAACCATTACTTATATTAAAATCTACATTCTCCAACTGACTCAAACTCTATATAAAGAGGAAGGAGTAAACAATAATCTATTGTTTTTGTTGATGTCATGATTAAAAGTGCTAGCTAGTATTAACTACAGGATGTGTAAGTGCTTCTCGTCCCTTTTCTCTCTGTTTTTTATTTTTTTGTTTGTGCTTCAACAAGCACCAAGGGGGAATGCCTCAAATGCATCATATGAAGAGATCAAGTTGAGAGTAGGGGTGCCCAGGAAAAATGGTTTCCAACAATTTGTGCATGTAGTTGAGGAAACTTCTCAAGAAAATTACAACATATCAGGATATTGCATGGAGGTTTTCAATGCCGTCATAACCCATTTACCCTTCAAAGTTTCTCTACATGTTGAACCTCATGATATTAACTCAAGTGAGGGTTCTGGATACGATGCTCTTCTAAAACTAATCCCGTCAAAGGTTAGTAGATTTCATTCTTGTACATGTTTTTCTTTCATTTAAGAAAAAATATATGTAGCCAGATAACCTGACGATGATTCTGCTTTCATCTCTGCTTAAAAATTCGACGAAATAGTATGATGTCGTGGTCGGAGATATAACCATCCTAGCCAACCGTTCAAACTATGTAGATTTCACAGTGCCATATACTGCATCGGGAGTTAAAATGGTAGTACCTGTTCGTCATGGGAGGGATAAAAACATGTGGACTTTTGTCAAACCCTTCAGTTGGGATCTTTGGTTGAGCATAATCATCATCTCTACCTTCATAGGGCTTGCTATACTCATCATGGAAAGAAACGTAAACGCTCTGCCTAATCAAGAGGGTTCTCCAAATCAAATAAAGTTTCACCCTGCTACCTTCTTATGGTTTCCAATCTCACAAGCCATTCTTCCGGAAAGTAATTACACATATGCTGTTGATTGATGCTAGTTTTATATGATTTATATATGAGATTAATTACCTTATTCGGTTTCATTATTTTGGAGTTTCAGGACAAGTAGTAGTAAAAAGCTGCTCAAGATTTGTGCTGATGGTTTGGCTTCTATTGGCGTTCGTCCTCATGCAAAGTTACACTGCGAACTTGACTTCTATATTGACCTTGGATCAACTACAACCAAGCTTCCTCAACTTGAATGACTTAAGAAAAGGGGGCTATTACGTTGGATACCAAACGGGGTCTTTCGTTCACGACGTGTTGGTTAAGCAATTTAAGTTTGACCCTTCTAAACTGAAGCCATACAACAGAAGTTCCGATTATCACCATGCTCTAAAGCGTGGAAGCCAAAATGGGGGTGTTGCAGCTATATTCGATGAAGTTCCCTACCTTAAAATCTACCTTCAAGAATACGGATCCAATTACATTATGTCTGGCCCCAAATATAGAAATGCTGGGTTTGGTTTTGTAAGTCTCTCCTCTCCAATTCTCATTCTTGAACAAGCTTGTGTTTGGGTTCATTTTCTTACAGTTGTGTTAATTTGTACATTATTTGCAGGCACTGCCTCTAAACTCGAATCTCACGGCGTACTTTTCGAGAGCCATCTTGACTGTGACTGAAAGTGATTTGATGAATGAAATTGAAGAAAAATATTTTGGGAAGAATGAAATTGGTGAACAAAACTCGTCTGAGGAAGCATCTTCTGCTCCTCTCAGTCTCACCTTTCATAGCTTTGAGGGGTTGTTTTTTATTACAGGAATTTCAGCATTTTTTGCACTATTGATATCAGAAAGTGTTATATGGCAAAAGCCCATTTTGATGGCTAAAGCATTGAGTCGAAGGTATTTGTCCTTCGTGCCGCCTACCACGGAAATACGCGTTCATCCAACTCGTGATTCAACTCACGGTATAGAAGTCGTTTAGAAGACCTTCTCAAAGAAACATTCTTGCACATGCAAATTAAATTGTTGTGTATATATAGGTGTCACAGGAAAAGTAACGAGAGTTTTCTTTATTTGTATGTATGAATGACAAAAATAGGAGTAGAGCTTTGGACCCTAATGAAAGACCCAATATTAATGTGCTGACTAAGTTAGGCGAAGTTCTCAAACAAATGTAGATCATATAGATTACAACGTGGCATTGTAAACGATTACATGTATAAAAATTTAATTTTGTATAAAAAAACTTGTAGTGCAGTACTAATTGTGAGAACGTCACCTCCAAAGGAAATTTAAGTATGGTTAAACCCTTTTAGTTGTTTCTATTTTTGTGGATTTTTTCTAGTTCGATTTCTGTTTTATTAGAATCCCCAATTTAGTCATAAAAAATGAAAAATTGAGTCAATTGGACCCTTGCCGTTAAATTGACTTAATGTGGTTAAGTTTTTTATGACCTTGAACGTTGATGTGGCCAATTTTTTAAACGTGGCATTCTCTATGTTGTATACGTGGAATATGTAATTAAAAAAAAATTCTAAAAATTGAAACCGAAATTAGGGTTCATCATCTTCAACCTTACCTTTCATCATCTTCAACCCTAACAATTGATGTTCATCACAAAATTTGGTTTTCATGAAATTAAGCACCACCAAATTAGGGTTTAGTAAAATCAAATTAGGTTTGAGATTGGAGTTAAAGGCGTTAGCGACATCTCCCGAAAACAGTTCACCACCGTCGTTTTCTCTTGAAGTGATGTGAGGGGTTTAGGGGTGTCGAGGTCGATTATTTTGGGTTTGGAGTCGAATTCGAAAAGGGGTAATTGAATTTGAGGGTGGGGGAGCTCAGTGAGGTAGTGATCGAAGGAAAGGAAAGAATCAAAGAAAGAAGATTGAGAAGGGCTTTGATTGGTTTGATTAAATTAGAAGGAAGATTGTTTATTTTGGGGAGTGGCGATGGAGAGAGTTCACCTAAAAGATGCAACTTGATGCGATTCAAAGCTGAAACTTCAGTTGCGTTGGCAATGCTTGGTCAAATTGGTCCCATGAAGTGGATTTGGGGTTCCTTACTATTAGAGATAGTGGCGTTTCGTAGGTTCCATGGAGATTCAAAAGTTTCGTGTTTTGTGTCTAGCGCGATTTAGGGTTCATGGCTAATTTGGGGGTTTTCAGATTTGTGATTTGGTTTTCTCTTTACAGGTTTCAAATGGTTTAATGGAGAAGAAAATAGATGATGATGAGTTCGGTTGCGGCACGAAGAGCTTGAGCGCTGGTTACATTGGCCACGATGGCGATTTGCCCTTGCGGTGTTGGATGGAAGGAGATGAATTAAAGCGAACATGGCAGAGTCACGATTTTGATTTTGTGGTTACTTGATTGCAGGTTGATGGTGCACGAGGAAGATGATGGTGGTTCTGAGGTGCGATTGGGTTTTCTGATGATGATTATTGTCGTGTAATGTGCAAGAATTACATATGCTAGAATGAAAGCTATTACTGAATTTAGGATCTGGGTGATGGACATGGAAGAAGATTTCTGGGTGGTGCTTGACTGTAATGGAAGATGACTTTTTTTAAAAAAAAAATTAATCAAAATGTTAAAATGTTTTTAAATTCCACGTAGAACTCTATGAATGCCATGTTTAAAAAACTTGTCACGTCAACCTTCCACCTCATAAAAAACTTAACCTCGTTAAGCCAATTTAACAGTAGGGGCCTAATTGACTCAAGTTAACATTTTTTAGGAATAAATTGGGAATTCTAATAAAACGGGAATCGAACATGAGAGGACCTTGCTAGGAAAGTCTGTATATGTAATTTGAATTTTGTTTTTTTATGTGTTTTGGGCTTTGGGATTTATTTTAAGGTTTTAATGTTTTCTTAAACTTATGTGTTTATATATAAGGATATGAAAACCTAATGTAAATACTTTTTAGTCCTATTATATGTATTTGCATTTTTTTGAGAGAGCTTCCTCTTAGTTTTTGTATTAGAACTTTGATTCTTATCAAGATTAAGATCTTTGTGATGTTCACATCTTTGTCTTATTTCGCATTCTTCTTTAATTTTTTGGTGTCCCCATCTCTGTCTTATTTCACATTCTTCTCTGATTTGTTTTATTTGTGTCTCTTGAGGATTCAAATTAAGAAAAGATCATACTCTTACCTGGACATGGTCGTATCATCTTATATCTAGAAGAAGGTTTTGGTTTGAATATCTTCTTTTATCTTATTTTCTATCATATTAAAAAAAAACTCAATATTTTATCCTCTTTTAATTTTTCGTGTTCTTCATTTAAATGATGTATTTCTACATTTAATTCGTGAAAATGGTCTATTTGTGTTTGTTGTTGACTTTTTCCTCTAAATCTTACATGAGTTTTTTTGTTTGAAGAACAATCTGTTTAGTTTTCTTTATTTGTGTTTTAAATTATAAAATTGAAAAAAAAAATAGTGGATCCAAATCAAAAGAAAACAAATATATATTGAAAGAAAATAAAAGAAAAAGTAAGGATCCAAGAATAAAAAAAAAGATTTTAACATAACTCTTTTTGGTAGTTCTATTATTTTCTATTTTAATTTTTTAAATCTCCTTGGAGTTTTGTATAAAGTTTTGTATTTTCTTTGACCTCTTAAGTCAGGATTTAAATCTCGTAACATTTTTCACAATTATTTGTTCACTCTTTACATAAACTGGAATTCTTTGTCAACCACTAAAGGGAAATCAAGTGGTAAAAGACAAGACAATACACTCAAGAAAAAGACTATAAATGTGTGATACACGAGTGAAATTTGAGTCAAACACTTACAATTGGTGAGGATCTAAATATATTATGTTATTTTATTTTCCTAACCATCTGCAGAATTTATGAATATTGGATAATGTATCATGTTCTAGCATAGACATTTTTCTAGAAGTTATGTGTTTGTCAGGTCTTGGTGGAGAATATTAATATCTTGGAATCCAAAATTGGAAAGTTGAATGGAAAAATTTTTAGTATTAAAAAAAAACACAAGCATGACAAAAATGTTTTTCTAAGAGTCAAATCAGATGTTATAAGATGTTCCAAATATGAAGGCTATGGACATGAAACTCATCAGTATCCTAATTGGAATGCAAATTTCAAAACTACTAATGAAGACTTTACAAAAATTATATGCGTTAAAAAAAAGAGTAAAAACTTAAAAAAGTACAAGAGAAAAAAAAACATTTATAAAAATGAAGAAAGAGAAACTAGAGGAAAAGAAGAGAAAGAAAAAAGAAAAAGCAAAGAAAGAGAAAGAAAAGAGAGTAAGAGAGGAGAAAGAAAATAGAGAAAAAGAAAAGAAAAAAGAATGAAAGAGAGGAAAAATAAAATGAAGAAAAATAGAAGAAAGATAAGACAAAGAAAGAAGAAAAAGAAGAAGAATAGAGAAAAAGAGAAACCATCTTATTTGTCATAAAAAAAATACTAAAAGGTTTTTTTTGTTTTGTTGTCTAGAAAAAATTTGTTTATCAAAAGTTATTTGAATTCTAAGCTTGTCTTCCTTTTCTATCATCTTATCTTCTTTCCATTTTTTATATCATGATTCTTTGATAAAAAAATATTTCTTAAACAACAAAACAAAAAGAGACTGTTAGTATTTTTTTTATGATAAATTAAATGTTCTCTTCTTTTTTTCTTTTCTTTTTCTTCTTTTTATTTTAATTTTATATATCAATTCATTCTATGTGTTTTGAACTTTTAGCTTTATTTTAGAATTTTTAAGTTTTCTTAAACTTTGTATATATTAAAATATCAAAAATTAATATAAACACTAATTATATGTATTTACATTTCTTGAAAGATGATTATTTCTATTTTTAAATTAGAATTTTGATTCTTATCAAAATTAACATATTTGTAACTATTCTTAACTTACCAATAATATATTAAATTGTGGTCTTCTTATTTTTCTATTTTATTTTTCATTTTTTTCTAATTTATTTTTGTTGTATTAAAAAAAATCATACTTATACTTAGACACCATCTATCAAATAGTATCCCATAACTACTATTGATATTATTATATTAAATGACTACGAAACTCACAGGGTTATAATGGCACAGACTTTTAGATAGTTATGCAACACATCTATCTATATTTATTTTAAGATAATTTTATTTGAATTATATAAGATAGTATTTTCTTAAAATATTCAGTTAGACTTTGGAATAAAAGTATTCATTGAGCCAAGCAACATGTCGCCTGAGATGATTATGTCCTCGATTTTTATTTTTATTTTTTTTTACATTTTTTCTTCGTTTGCGGTTTGACTTTCGTTCCATGAAAGTCAACGATTGGCACAGTGCATGCAAACTTAGATTATATTGTTTCATATACTTTATATATAGTTTTTTAAAGAAAATAGTTTATGGATATAACTACTACATTTTAAACCGTGCAAAAGAGTAATTTGGTTTGAAGAATATCGGAATGAGAGATAAATTATCCATATTAACTAAGTTAAAAAGTTAATAAATAGGAATTTTTCCATATTCAAAATTCATTTCATAAAAATCACCACTTTTCTAAAATGAAACTTCATTTACTTCTCTTTTTCAAAATTCATCTTATGAAGATTCAATATGTCATAGGAATGCTAATGCTACCAGCTATAGAAGAAAATAGTTTACTGATCAGTTTATATTAGCAAGCTTTTTTTTTTTTTCATGGATCATGTCCAAATGCAAGTGCTTCCATTTAAAGTTTAATTGACAGAAATAAATAGGTTTTTCTATTTGTTTTTCTTATGTTTTATATACCCTTTCTAGGGTCTTCTATTAATATATAGCTTTGTAACGCACAGTTTTTCAAATTATATTCATCTTTATTTTTGACTCCTTGTGATGTGTTGACAAATGTTATAAACTTATTAATTATCCTTCCAATTATTTTGCTATAATATTAATTGCATGTCATATAACACTCTTCAACATATCAATGATATATTATTCGATTAGACTGACGACTGAAGCATAAAGCTTGACATAAATTAAATTGACTCTTCTTACTTGAATAGTATAACTACTAGCTTAAGTTTTTCTCTAACTCTTCCAAACAATCGAAGAGAAATATAAATATTCTTAAAAAAAAAATAATCAAAGACCACTAATGTGACGCTCGGGCACTGATGAGAGCGGAGAGTGCAGCTCCTAGCAAGCTGAGTGGAAGGAACACATGGACGAATAAAAAATGAGAGGAATCTGGAGACTGTATAGGTATGGGACTATACAGTTAAAGAATAGTTTAAATGAATTAATTTGGCTACTCATATCAACAAATGCATTTGCTTTTCGATAGTCCAATCCATAAGAATCCATAGTTAAACGTGCTTAACCTGGAATAATGTAAGGATGGGTGGAAAGTTTTCCCGAAAAATAACGAGGAGGAGGAGAAAATTTTTTTTTTTATAAAGATTAGTATGCTTCACAATCTTCTTAAGACTATGAAAGAGCAATCATAGTTAGATTATTCTTTAAATTAAAAAAAACGTTTAGAAATTTTGATTTTTGTAAAAATAAATATCTGACATTTATGTGTAATTTTTTTTTATTAATTTAAAATTAATCTTTAAGACCATATCTTAAAAATATAGATATTAATAATTTTTGTAAACTTATATGGAAATGGCATTTCTAGATGCTACGAGCAATCTTCAACCTTTCGGCGATAGTCGTCAATTCCAACATAAAATAGAGACTTTCTGATTCCCCTATTGTTGACAAACTAATGTTGAATCGATTTGCATAATATAAAGATTTTTATATAAAATTAAACAAACTATTATTAGAATTTCGATATGAAAAAAAATAAAATTATAAAGACCGTAGATGGTGAATTATCTTGTACTCGTGTCCGCCTATTACAATGAATGATTCAATTTTTTTAAAAGTACTCTTTTGGCCACCCATTAGATGGATACTTTTTTAATTTCAATTTCAATCTGTTTATTTCTAAATTAAAATTTGATCGATATAAATAATTTAATTTAAGTTAAATAGTTTTTATTTATTTTACCTTTTTAAATATTAAATAAACCTAAAAATATAAAAAGAATACTAAAACATTACTATTCCATGATATTTTTTCTCGAAAAACCTAACAAGTGAATCACATGAAATTGAAGAATATGTTAAATATAAAGCAAATATAAGAAAAATGTTGTGTATTTTATTATTTAGAGTCATGTTAAAAATATTAAATGATTTTAAGTAAATAAAATTCATCCACGTATGGTTTGTATGTGGCTAGAGTTGTAGGTTATGTGAGTAGAAATATTATATTATTATTTTTAGTCTGAGATACATGTAATGGATTTCTTTTAGGATTTTTATTTTAGTTTTAATGGAGTTTTTATTCTTTGTTTAGACATTTTCCCATTTGTTTATCATCATGTATATTTCTAAAACTCATTTATGTAGATTTCTGTATTGGCGGTTCATCTGAGTATTTTATTTATATGTTTTACCACACTAACATGAATTTGGTTTCACTTCCATGTTTCATGTTGGACAATCTCTTTGTCTTGTTACTATACACAAGTTACTTCACTTTGTAACTTTTTTGTTTGTGATTCTCCTTCCTCAATTCATTCTTATTTTTCACGTTTACCACATATTTCCTTAATAAATTCCAAAGAAATGACGTTGTTATTTCATCTCAAAACACATTGAAATATATAAAACGAAGTACTTCTTTTCCCTCACATCCAAATAGAAAACCAAATAGTATCATTACTTACCTCACACTCAACATTAACACAAAACCACCTGTTGGCCTTAAGTGTAATTCTCTCCTTTTTTTATTCATTTCTTCACAATTGATCACATCATTTTTTTTCTAGAAATATTAGTTATGTGTCAAGAAATGCATACCAAGAGAAAACGCTCCTAATTTACTTATTTTAAACTAAAAATATTCAAATATATACCACTTTAAAATCAATTTGATAAAACTAAGAGAAACTAATTTTAGAAAGTGACTGTATTAGTTTTAATTGATCTCGGTTGGTTGACTTAGTCTATGACTATGAGGTGAAGTCACTATCTTAACCATGAAAAACTACCCACTGTCTTTCTTCGAAAATGCTTAGCTTATCCCATCAAAGCCCAGCCATATGTATACTTATTTTGACTTTTTTATTTTCTTTTTACATTTTGAGTTGAATTTTCATATCAAACCAATACTCTTGTTCCTTAACAAGCATTCTGTATATTAAATTTCAAAAGTATAAATATCAAATAAAAGGTAAAATATTTTAGAAATATACAGTTGGATGTTGATTGAACTCTAATTTATCTGTATAATTTAACATTCCTTAACATGCAATATACAGTTTTTCAATGGCACTTGTATGTTGATTGAACTCTAATTTATCTGTATAATACAGTTAAAAATATTTGTGAATCCATTATTTGGCAACTAAATAAGCATTCTCCAATGGACTAAGACTCTATATAAAGAGGAAGGATGAACAACAATGCATTGTTTTCGTCCGATGATTAAAAGTACTGGCCAGTTCTCACTATATACGATGAAGGGTAAGTGTTTTTTATCTCTTTTCCCTTGTTTTTTACTTTTTTTGCTTGTGCTACTACAGGCGCCAACTGGAAATGGATCAAATGATAGAATGAATAATGGAGAGATAAAGTTAATAGTAAGGATCCCCAAGAGCGATTTCCCTCAGTTTGTGAATGTAGTTTGGGACCCTTCTCAGCAAAAGTACACCGCATCTGGATATTGCATGGATGTTTTCAATGCCGCTGTAACCTACTTACCCTTCAATGTTTCTCTACGTGTTTTACCTGCTGTTGTTGACTCAAGCCAGGTTTATAAAACACACCATGCAAATCCAAAACAAATCTTAACAGAGGTTAGTAAATTGTACCTTATATATGCTTTTAGTATTTAAGAAAAAAATAAAGCCACAAAATCTGACAATTAACTACTTTTACTTTACTTGAAAATATGACAAAAAAAGAGCGAAGTTGTGGTAGGAGATGTGACGATCCTGGCCAACCGTTCGAAGTTTGTAGATTTCACAGTACCATATATTGCATCAGGTGTTAAAATGGTAGTACCAGTTAAACACGGGAGGGATCAAAACATGTGGACTTTTGTTAAACCCTTCAGTTGGGATCTTTGGTTGAGCATAATCATCATCTCTACCTTCACAGGGCTTGCCATACTCATCATGGAAAGAAACGTAAACGCTCTGCCTAATCAAGAGGGTTCTCCAAATCAGAAAAAGCTTTGCCCTGCAACCATCTTGTGGTTTCCATTATCACAAGCCATTCTTCCTGAAAGTAATTACACATATGCTGTTGATTGATGCTTCAGTTTTATATATATATGGGATTAATTATCTTTGTTGGTTTCAAAAATTGGGATTTTCAGGAGAAGTAGTGGTAAAGAGCTGCTCAAAATTTGTGCTGATGGTTTGGCTTCTACTGGCGTTCGTTCTCATGCAAAGTTACACTGCTAACTTGACTTCTATATTGACCTTAGATCAACTGCGACCCAGTTTTCTGAACCTTAATGATATAAGGAGAGGGGGTTACTACGTTGGATACCAGTCTGAGTCTTTCGTTTACGATGTCTTGATTGACCAATTTAAGTTTGACCCATCCAAACTAAGGCCATACAGAAACATTGCTGAGTACCATGATGCTCTAAAGCTTGGAAGCCAAAATGGGGGTATTGCTGCTATATTCGACGAAGTTCCCTACCTTAAAATTTACCTTCAAGAATACGGATCCAATTACGTTATGTCTGGCCCCGAATATAGAAATGCTGGATTTGGTTTTGTAAGTCTCTCTTTTCTAATTTTCTCATTCTTGGACAAGCTTGTGCTTCGGTTCTTTTTCTTTAATTTGTTCTATTTTTTGTTGTCGTTGTAAAACTAATAAGACTAAACTATACCAGACTTTTTAGTTTTAGCACATATTTTGGTTGTTCTATTTATAAGTTTCTCTAAACACATAATAATATAGAAGTCATAACTAACTCGTCTATGCAAAATCTGACTATGTCTTGGGTGAAGTAATTTAGTTAACTTCAAATAATAAGTTAATCAAATGCGAATTATATAGAGTGCACTTATTGTGTAGTTTTATTTATTTTATATTTCCAGGTATTCCCTTTAAATTCCAATCTCACGGCTTACTTTTCGACAGCCATCCTGAATGTGATTGAAAGTGGAATAATGAATGAGATTGAGGAAAAATATTTTGGAAAGAATTATATTGGAGGAGAAGTTTCGTCTGCGGAAATATCTTCTGAAACTCTCAGTCTCAGCTTTCATAGCTTCTATGGGCTTTTCTTTATTTCTGGGATTTCTACTTTGTTTGCGTTATTGGTTTCAGAAAGATTTATTTGGCAAAGGCTCATTTTGATGGCTAAAGCATTGACTGAGATTATATCCCCAATTCATCTTTTCAAGAAGAAAACACGTACTCATCCAATTCATGATTCTACTCATGGAACGGAGGCTTAAGACCTAGTCAAAGATAGATTCCTTATTACGTTCGGAGATTATTTGTATATTATGGGAAACGGACGTCTCATTCTGTGTTTGCCTTTCTAATTAAATTGAAATTTAACATTTGTTAACATGCTATATTAAATTGGTTGGGAAAGAATCCAGCTTTGAAGATAGACAAAATAGAATGTATTGTTTAATTTGTAAAAAATGAGATAAAACTTGAATGTGTAACACTCTCTATGTAAGGCTGACATTTTTGTTATTGTATTTATTGAAAAGAGAAATAGATACTTAAAATAAATGCATATCAAAATGGATATACTATATATTATTATAAACGTTCACTAAGTCTAATATATTTTGTGTAATTATGAATCCTTCTGGGTTTGAACCCTGCTAATTTTTTATTTTTTTTTCATTGCAAATATTTATATAAATTTATATTTTTCATTTTCTTATAAACCATCCAGTTTTTAATAATATATATATTTTATTGGTGGTAACAATTCTTATATTGACCAATATATTGAACATTGATGAATTAAACCAAAATAAATAAAAACCATACAGGATAAATTATTCATAATTAAAAAAAAAATACAGTGAAAAAACAAAATTGAAAAGACGGCATATATTCTCAAAAATATCAATTGTTAGCAGGAAGTCATCTATGTATCATAACTCAAGATTATATTGAAGAATTAAACTACTACAAACAAAAATACAATACTAATTTTACACTAGATACAACCTTTGTTATCATTGTCATAAATACAAGAAGAACAAGTACAAACATAACACAATCAATGTAGGTAGTAGATACAACCTTTTTAATAGTCACAAATACAAGAAGAATAAGTCCAAATAGAACACAATCAATGTCCGTAGTAGATACAACCATTTTAATAATCATAAAAACAGAAAGTGATTGTGGCGCCAATTTAATCACTTTTGATTTGTTAGGTTTAGACATTTGTTAGGATTAGACATATCAATTTAGTCCTATTATATTATTTGATCTTAATCTAATAATAAATCAAAGTAAATAAATCTTAATTTGAATAATTATTTACTCAATATGTGATAAGGAAGAGAAAAGAAAGAGGATAAAAGAAATGAAAAGATATATAAAAAAAAAAAAAACTTGTATAATTAAATTAAAGAGAAGAAGGATGATTAAGAATTGGTCAACGAAATCTATAGGCGTAATCTAGAAGGTTTAAGCTCGTTTAACAAATTGGAAAGTGAAATTTTGAAATAAGACGGACTTTTCGCTTTAAAAACGCAATTTCGATCTCTATATTTATATATATTACGTAACCATTTTAATTTTTTTAATGAAATTTGTTAAAATATCAATAAGTACTATAGATTTATATTATGATATAGGATTTGATTAATAGAAACTATTAGAAAAAGAAGCAATAAATCTTGAGTGATTTAGATTGGTATTTATTTTTCAATAAAAAATTTAAAATTTTGATTTGATGAATTTTTTTTGTTGACTAAGTTTTCGAACCGTGTGGAGAAAGTTTGAGATTGATTTTGTACATCACTATGTTTCTACAACGACTTAACTGGGCAGAAATTGGTTCTTTATCAAACTGATAAGCCCGGTCCAATCATAAGAACTATGGTTAAGTATGTAAGATTTATGAATATTATCGGTAAAATTTATATGACGTTTCCTACACACATCATTTGACACTATTATTAAATTAATATCTTTCTAGACTCTTTTGAGTTTCAACAATAACTCGAACTCAAAACTATATTATTAAAAAACTGTCTTCATTTCTCATTTGAATAACTTTCTTCAATTTTAAATAACTTGAGTTTGTAGACCAACATTAAAATAATAGTTATTGATAAACAACCTTCTTGAACACGGTTAACTTTTTCTCAATTTAAAGTATTTAATAATCATTAGTCTTCGTAATAGCAAATATGACTATGACGTGGCTTTAGATAGATTTTAGTTTAAGTATTGGTAAAAGAGAAAAATATATCAAAAAATCAAATTAAATAATTTTATCTATACTCTAATTTTAGCTTACGAAAAAAATATTTTATTTTTATTTTTTCATAAAAATTTATAGAAATTATACAAGAAAATTTCTATAAATCTAGTTCTGTAAACACCATAATATAACTTGAGATCTTAAATATTACATTCCTGCCAAATAAATAGGTCATTAGCCAAAAAAAAAAAATATTTCCGCACTTTTCCATACAAATATAATGGAGAGCCAATGCTCAGGATTACATATACATATGCCTTCCATGACTACCGCCAGCTATGGAAACCATCAAAGAATTATTCTCCACTAAGCATAAACAAGATTTTAATAAAACAAAAAGACTTATTTTATACAACAGCAAACTTTCCATGTATCGGACAGCCAATTCCTAAGATTGCACATAATATAAAAGCCTTTCATGAATTCCAGCTGTGGAAATGCCAACCACCTAAGAATTACTTTTTCCCACTGATAACAAGTGACTGGAAAGGCTCCCTCTTTATATCCACGAATGTGGTGAACTCCTTGCTCAATGGCTGCTTCCAGGGTTCTCCGTCCATTTGCATATAGGCATTTTTCCACCGTCCACCTCTCACTTCCAACCGAATAGCTGAAGCCTAAAAGATATAAATAGAATTCAACAATCATGAAAAACCAGTGGTGGTGTATTGATCACTGAGAAAGACAATTTCACAACGCAAATCATGGCAATATAAAGAATAAGGAAGACCAAGACCATTCCATTTCAGAGAGGTGGGCTATGACCAGACTTGCGAACAAATTTCATACGAAAGAAAAGAGAACGAACCCTCTACTCTGGCAGACAGGAAAAAGGTTTTTCACTTGTCAAATTTAAGTTCAAAGTGAAAAATTTTAGAATTTAGTGGTAAACACAAGATACAAGTCGTATAAGAAATCAGGCCGCATCATTCAATAGTCAATTGCAGTAGATATTTGTTTCATTGACATATGGTCATTGAATTTCCAATCGGCTAACTTTTTTCTCACCACCTTTTTCCCAGAAAAACACTTGAGTGGGGGAATCAAGATATACTAAGTTTCTTGGTTGAGGTGCTCAAAATCATAAATCTGGCGTTTATAACTAGATCTTTCCATATTCTATTAGCCATATACAAGTGAAGATGATCAACACAGATGCAGAACAGTATGAGACTCTTCAGATAAAAAAAGCCAAGGCAAATGGGTTATTATTTAGAATGTGTTAACCTCTCAGACAAAAGCAGTCAGGGCCATGGAACCTAGGTATGCAATTCACTCAAACACAAACAATAAATTGTGGTACCTGAGCTAGGTGCTTTGCAGATATCAGTTCAACCATGACAAACGATGCATGCCATCCTTGTTTTAAACCAAATATTTCCAAGAGCCCATCGGCAACATCAGCTTCAACAAAACCTCTCTGAAATCGCATCAAAAAGTCTATTCAGTCAAACAATTAATTTGGAATAACCCTGAGTATGTATCCCTAGATCTTTTTTATAAATGAAAGGAACACGAGATGCTTTCATATCATCACCTTAATGAGGTATTAACTCATGCAACATTACCTTTTCCAAATATTTTGGTTTTGGTTTACCCCATGGATTTCTCCCACTTCCATAGCTATGAAGATTCAGAGCTACTATTGCCCTTACACTGAAAGGAATAACGTAACCACGTCATGAAAAGTGGAACAAAACAAAAATTTCACAAGAGATATTGAGTTGTGCCTCTTTCTAAATTACTTTGCAGTAAAATTTAACTAATTCAAATTTCCAAAATCTATATGAACGACAAAGACATGCACACTTCAAAAACTACAAACGGTACAAGGCAAGGATTCCTTGGATAGAACTATTCCAGAATCTAAGCAAAAGATGGAATTTTTATTGATCAACCTAAAATCCCTATTGTGGTGCCAAGGTGGTAGCAGCCTTACATTAGGGTTGGAAGATACAAAATAAGAGATTTCCCAAGATATTCGAGACACTGCAACTCTGCCCACTTCACACTTTCCCAAATGAAAAATAATTTCTCTCTCAACCACCTCTTTATTTAGAGGCCATACGCTTTATTTCTAATACTATCTAAGCCTACCCAACTAACCAAACCAACTCCCTTACTAACGAACACCTAAATAATTACTAATGGGTACCTATCATCAGCCTGTCTTTAAAACATTGATTTGATTACCACTTAATAATATGCAACAGCAACAATTACCCTATAGATGAGAAATGTACCTTGTAGGAATTGCAATCTGCTCCCACTCTGAGCTATTGATCCTTTTGATATGCATCCGCAAAATGTTTTTAAGTCCCCTAATAACAGAAAGGATGATTATGATTATAGCAATGAGGAATATTCTAATTAGCTATTAAGTCACTCTTCTTCCTTTACTATAAAATAAAAATAACATGTCTAATTTTCAATATAAATAATCATAATACAAGTTCATCTCTCATGATAACTCGTATTGAAATCAATGGAAAGAAACTACACATCACCATAAATCCATAGACATTATTCTACTTATTTGTCACAAAACAGATTAAGACACAAGACTCATGCTGGACACAGAAGAATAATCAAATTGGCGATGCATGGTGGAGTGTGAAATGGCTCTCATCAACTTAAATTATCCAATCTTGTGTTTATAAGAAGCAAGGGCAAAAAAATTGAAGGGGAGAATTTCTCTATTTTTCAGCAGTAGTGTAAAATTATATTCAGCTTGCACTCAAAAGGTGAAATCATGTCAAGTTAAACAGATGGGATTATGCATTCTCTCACGTACAAATTTCACATGATAAGGTCATGTTTTGGAGCATGCTGTGTCTCTCTCTAGTCATTGAAAAAGTGGGGTCCGACAAAAATAATAGAGAAACAGACACGAAACATGCATATGTTGAGAACCCGTCAGCAGACAGAAGTATGGGTTGAAAAGATCATTTGTCCACTCATACTTCCAATTCCTCACATTAACAAAAGAATAATTATTGTTGCAATAGTAAACTTCTTTTTTTTCTAATGAAGAGTAATATCTTTTTCACATAAGGTGAAAATAACAAGAATAAAACAGCTTTAGCTGTGAATAAAACAGCTTTAGCTAGCATATCTTACCTTAGACCTGGATCACTAACGCAAGGTGTGAAAAACCAGCCCTGTGTGCAGCTGTAACCTGAGTATATAATCTGCACCCAAAAAGAAACGGATTTATTAATGATCACAATCCATTATTGACCACAAATTATTCTATCATTTTTTAGGAGTGGTAGCTATTAGACTGTTAACACTTGTGCTAAGATTTCAATCTCAAATACAGCGTGCAGCAAAGGGAAAAAAAAAAAGAGAAGAAAGAACATGGATTACCATTTAAAAACTGTAACATCTAATTAAGTAAACTAAAGCAAGCAAGAAAGAAGGTAACTAATAAAACACGTTACACAACTCCATAGCTTTAATACCTTATTTGAAATTGGACCGCTTGCAAGATAAGGTTTTTCATTTCGTAGATGATGGAAGCCATAAGCCACTTGGGCATCCATTCCTGTAGAGGATAACAAGATATTCTATGAATGCTTGGAAATACAGATTAGAGATTCAATTGAGCTATCTGAAAACATTTCCATTCCATCAACCACCCAAAAGCCAAGAAAGTTGTAAACACACTCATAAACAGGTGAAGAAAACCAAAAAAAAAAAACATAAAAAATCTAAGGTATAAAGGAATTCTCAATTAAGTTCAGTGGGGCAATCGCCAAATCTTGCTTAAGCGTCTTAAGCCAACGTAGCACAAAATAGTTGTAGTAGGCCTAATAGCCAAACTTCAGGCATTAAAAATATGAGCAGCATGCATGATAAGTCAGTAACTCCATTCTTGCAATACTCCCTAGGATGCATCAATACCATTCAAGGAGCAATTTGGTTTTAAAATAACACGTCATACAACTAACATATAGTATCACATGTAATGTAGTAACTTTCTTTCTCAATGATTAATCTCAATTACCATCTAAGGCACTAAAAATCTAAAATAGACATGATACCATCTCCAGAAATTTTCATTAAAGTCACCAGTATAACACTACTAATGTACAGATTAAAGTACCTATGCTGAAGTAATTATAGTACACGCCTTCATAACTTGCAACTGTTTCTGGTAGTGCTCCCTTAATTTCAAAGCTCTGCAGAGAGCAGACACAAAAAATTGCATATTACAACTCCCCAACAGCAACAATTGAGGAAAAAAGTTATAGAAAAGTGGGAAAAGTTGCATGCTGAAGCAAATATTTTGCAGTCTTATCCAAATTTACAGTAAATAGCAAGTTGAAATAACCATCATGTAAAGAATCAAGTTCGATCCGAGTGACACTCTAGAAAGACCTTGACAAACCCAATTGTATAAAAAAAGATGGGGCAAATGCTGTACAGAAGTAAATTTTGATTAAAATTTATAGCATAAAAATAACCAATGGGTCATCGTATTAACTAAACTTGATATTCATTATTTGGGTAAGAAGTTGGAATTTCAGGAAAAACTTAAATATCACCAAATATTATTACTAAGCTAATCCTTTGAAACCTATATATGAAGGACGTCCATTTGGGAAACAAAGATTACTACTGACCTAATATGCCTCCTATATATGAAGGATGTGTGCATTCGGGAATCACACACTCTATGCTCAAGAAAAACAAGCAAAACAAGCCTAACCAATTCATATACAGTGGTAAAACGCATTAGTTATATGAGAAATCAGACAATAACCTGATCAAGAGTGAACTGTTCTGTAGGCTTCAAACAGTGCGGTAGCTTCACAGATGTGCCTTCTGGCATTGCAAGTGAAACTCGCCAACTGCATTTTAAAAAATATTATACCAATTTAATATATGTGAGCCCACAAATCAAAGAGAACTGAATAAAACTATATCTCCTTATAAAACCCAAATTCCACAGTTCTAAAAGTTCATATATAGAAGATGCACAAATAATTTTAATTTACAGTCGTCATACTCTATCTGAAACTAACGATGGCAAAAGCTGAAAAACAAACTCATTCCATTCTGTGACTTCATATCCACCATCACAATTAACTCAGTAAGGGAAAAACATATAAACTAAATGCAAAATACACAAAACCTATCCAAACGGTTAACACTTCCAGTACTAGCCCTTTGAAGAGTTCTCTTAATAGCAGACCTCCATGCAAACGGAAATGACCCACCCTGAAGAATATCAGAAAGACAGATTAGTACAGTAGATCCAACTTTCATTTAACCCATTGTTTCTGGGTGTATGGAGGCTTACCCAATCAAAACTCCTAGAAAGGTCATTGCCAGTCCCCAGCGGTATGATCCCTACAGGAGGAACTGGCTCTCGAGCCTGTGTGCGAAGTTCTGTTAGACATCCTAATACCCAACCAACTGTACCATCACCTCCAGCAACCTGCCGAATCAACCAGTTTTGAGATTGCCAAAATATAGTAATATCCTATCGAATATTTGAATCCAGTACATACTACAATTCCCATTATGTGTAATCAATCACATTTTTAACTTAGAAATTAAAAAGATAACTACATAACCAATCACTTGTCAATCATACCTAATCTATTTCAATGTTATTTAGGAGGGGAAAATATAATAAATAACAAATCCTCTTCTAATTATAATAACTTCTATTTTTTAAATCAAGAATGCACAACGGAAAGAAACCAAAACGGGAAGTTCGGAAAATAGTCTTTAGATGACATGTGCTGTAAGAATCATGACAAATTAAGCAATCACACGCTATACTTTATACCATATGAATGAATTGTAATGCATGTTCCAGTTCTCGAATCAACATACCATAACCCTAATTCTTTCACGAGTTTCTTTGGCACAAGAATCACCAAGGCTCGCCAACATCTCCAGACAACTCAATCCATACCGTACGAATTCATGAGGCTTCACATCTGATAAGTCAAATACCTGCACCGTACAACCAAACAACAATCACACATGTAAAGACGAACAAAGTTATAGAGAAAATAATAACGGAAGTAAAAATTCGAACCACGAAACCATGTCTACAGATTAACTTGAATTTCACATACGCGTCAAATAAAAAATAAAAAATAAAAACAGTTATGTAACAGGACACGGTGATTCTCAAAACATTTGCATTGTCTATGACCAGTAGAATCCTTCAAAATGACACTTCTTCTCTCCTTTCAGAAGTTTCAGCGTCTCATTAACAAGATCCAATTGATTTCACGGTTTCCTCTGTTTAGCGAAAAGTGATTCGGAAAAACATAGATTCTAACGACAGAGCGACAGCGAAATTTTAAACATGCGCAAGCAATTTACAGCAGCAGTACCTGCTCCTCACTCATGAGTTGCTGCAGTCTCTCCTTGAGAGCGGGGCCGTGGCGGCCGCCGCTGCGGGAGTTGATGAAGACGACCATGGGATAGAGCGGGGCGGCGGAATCCTCGCCGTCAGCGCGGTTAATGTAGCGGGACTCACCGGCGGCGGGGTCCTGAAGACGAATGGAATCGCGCATTGCGTAGCGCAGGTAGCGCGGCATGGTGAGTTGCTTCTTCAACTCTTCCTTGTCAATTCGCATCCCGGACAGACCGCAACCGCGAAACGACTCGACAATCGACGAACGCACCGCTATCTTATTCGTCTCACCAGTCGTTGCCGGCGATCCCATCTTCTTCTTCTTCTCTGTCCTTTTCTCTCGGCGACCACTGGATTCCTTTCTTCTTTGAGGCAAACCCTCTGGTTCGCCTCTCGTCTGCACTCTGCACAAAATTTAAATGAAAAGAGGAATCAGTTTATATTTTTATTATGATATCATAATTTATGAATACTGAAACAAAAAGAAAAAAAGTGCATGTGTGAAGCAACTCTTGACCCTCAAGGCAGTATTTCCAGCGCGCAGGCAAAGAAGAAAGTCCAACCAGTAAATTTGAGTTGGATTGGAAGCACGCCAATTTTATAATTTACATTCGAAAAGTAAATAAATAAATAAAATGTTTGGCAATGCCGTTGTGGAAACGCTTTTTCTTGTGGGGGTGGGGAAAATGGCCCCTCATTTTACCGGTATTTACAAAAAAGGAGTTATTTCTCCAACTCACACGTCCCCACCATACACATGCCTTTTCGTTCATCATTACTCTCTACTCCATTTTAAATTCTTTATACGAATAGTAACATTTAACCAGTTATTTCCTGTAATGATGTAACTCTCTGGAATGATAAATAATAATACGCGTACCGTTTCTCTTCATTGCTGGGTGATAGCAATGTTTTAATTGAACCATCCATCTTTTTCTCAAATCTCCAGTGTGTGTTGACGAGCACACCATTACTCAAGAGCGTTTGGCTGGGCAATTGCATGGTGCTCTTGAGAATGGTGGCACACGGAACACAAGAGAAAATTCACAGAGGAAACTCTTCTTTGATGTAGAGATTATATGTATAACTTGTTCTGTCTTTGGTCAAACACGAGTCTTCGACACCGAACAACACAGGCCATATCTGCACAATCTCAATCCTATTTTAGTTAAACAATAACTGTAATTTAGATTTACTAATGCTCCTAAGAGTTGGCTGCCAACTCAACTATTTCAAATTCTCACAATTAATCTACCATCTTTCCCTATTAAAAAATAGACCACAATTTTGCAGAATGCTATTTTTGTAGAATAAATGTCAAACACACTGTAATTAATAATTTTAGATATTAAAACTTTAAATAATAATGTTAACAAAAATCACTTTATCATATTTCAGAAAATCGGCTTGGTGTTATACTTATATCTGAATCTGGTATATCAAGTTGACTATTTTTTTCCAATTATTACTTGCTGAATGCAATAAAAAAAATTAAAAGTATTTACTAACTATACTACAAATACATAATAAATTAATTACTAAAATAAAATAATAATGCGACACTACTTAAGTAACTAAATAAATAAGTAGTTTTTTTATTCAAAACTGAAAGTTATTCATTTTCTATTATTAAAATTTCCAGCGTGAGCTGTATTAAAACAAAAAACGCCTTTTTATACTTATAGGTATAATGTGTTTTCATTAATTTGATGGTGATGAATAATCAATTTTGTTTATGGTGAAAATAAAAATAATAAACAATTATTTATGAGAAATAAGGCCATCCGTGTATAATATCTAAATACAATACATCATTTATTTTTCATTAAGTATAAAAGTATACTGGTGAGAAAGATGTTTTACCTATTTTTTAGACATTTCATATATGTTTTTAACTTAACACAATTTAAAATAATTAGATTATATTAGATTTCATTTGTGATCTAGTCAAATCAGACATAACTTAAACTAGTTCACTTTTATATGAGTTGGGTGATATGTTTAATATAAATGACCTCATATCCACTCCTATACTTAATTTAGCTATAAATATGTCTTAATATTTTATTTGGATATGTTCGTAGTAAAATAAGTAAACAATCTTAATCATTAACAACAAAAATTAACTTTTCGTTTGTAAAAAAAAAAAAAAAGCTTTATGGATATAAAAGATTTGAAATTAATGAATAATGGATAATTTATTTATTTTATGTCATAAGTTATAAATACAAATTTTCAATAGAAACATTATTTATTTATAATCTTAAATTTCCTTACTTGTTATTTTAAGCAGATTTGTATCCCCTTTTATGATTATGTTAGGAAGGTGTCGAATTTAGAGTGATGTTATCCCGTATAGATCATATAGCAAACATGCCTTTTAGAATTTACGTTTTCCACTTTAATTTTTGTTGCATGTAGGGGTTTGAGTTAATGCACGTGGGGGTTAGAGTTAATGCATGCCTGATCTCACTTTTAAAAAAAAAATTGTTAGTATAGAATTATAGGAATATGTGTAGTTTATGGATCATGTTTCCTAAAAACAAGTTTTGGTTTTTTAATTTTGAAATAATTTGTGGAAAAACAAACAAATTACGATAAGGGGAATTGATTTAATCTTTTTGTTCGAAAAAGATGCTAATTAGGAAAATGGATTCGATAAGATTAAATCCCATAGTAGATTGTTGTTATTGAATTGTCTGATTTATTGTGGTTGATATATGAGTATAATTAGGATGATTTTGAGATGAACATATTAAATTTATATTAAGATTATACATGAGAAAGTACATTGAAAAATACATATATGGTATAACCAAAGAGCTTGTAGTTGAAATTATTATTTTAATTTAATTATGTGAATTGAATTAAATTTGAATAATGTGTACATTTTTTGATTTATGAAAACTTTTTTGATATTGCATAATGATAATATTAAAAAATTTGAGGGTTGGAAAACCTGAATTGGAGCAAAAACAAGTGGATTTTAATTTAAGAATGATGGAAAATAGTTTTAAAACTCAAATAAACTAAGTTCTTGAAATCTCCATAATGCACCCTTTGATGTCCAACCAAGAAGGAATATATTAAATTATTATTGAATATGTCCGATGACTCATAAATTACTGAAATGAATCTAAAACATTTGCATTAGATTAATTTTAGTCTAGTTATGAGTAATTGATAAATTGTTCTTTAAATTTGTTTAACAAATTAAAAATGAAGAATGGCGTGTCTAAGGCGAATAAATTATTTCATAAGTTTATTATAATAATGATTTTTACTTTAGTCCGTAACGTGTCACCATTGATAGGAAGCTTCTCAACGAATACCAAACAAGTCTGACAAAGATAGATTAATGGAACTAATACCTGACAACCATAAGAAAACGCATTAAATGAATATTACCATTTAGAATGATTTAAATTGGAAAAGAATAATGAAGTCAATGTTGTAATCGAGTACAAGGGTTATTGCAGATGGTGTAGTGATCTGTCTACAGCCTGGTGTATATTATAAGTATATTCCACTTAAAGGAACTTGCGGCTGCAATATTTTTTTTTTTTACTATCATTTCTCCGGAAAAGGACAAATTTAATCAAAATTCTTTTGCATTGTATTAATGTTTCATCGAAAGTTTTGTCATGGGTTATTTAATTTACGGTACTTTGTTTCCCACAAAGGAAGGCATTGATTTTCGAAAAAATAATGCATTCAATTACGAGAAAAACAAAAAAGAAACCACCAGCACACCTTCCATTCTTACATACGAGAAAAATCAACAACGAAGAAAAAAACACCAGCACTCCTTCCATTCTCACATCCGAGAAAATCTGAACAAAGTATTCCTTATAAATTTTATAACAATTTATACTTAAAATAATTTATAACCAATAAACAAAATTGATTAAAATTAAATAAAAAACAATTAATATTTACTCTTTTATTATGACATTATAAATAATTAAAATATATAAATATAAGTAACAATTAAATAAAATTATCAATTCAAATTTTGATGTTTTTAATATATTTTTATTTTTAAATACAACTTTTTACAAATTATTTTTTAAATATATTAATATATAACCAAATTAATTCTATCATTAATTAAATCTATTATAAATCTTCATCTTACTTTTTATTCTCTTTCTTTCCATAAACAATGTCATTTTTTTTCTTCATTTCCTTTATTTTTTTTCACTATCTAAATTTGACTTTCCAATGGTTGATACATTTTAATAGAGTGTATAATGTTTTAGGTTTAAAGAAAATAAAAAATAATAATTACTAATACATGTGGTGTGGTTGATGATAAATAATTATTTTTTATTTTTTTATTTTAAATTAAATTTTAAAATTATTAAAATATCCTTAAATTTAAAGTTAATTTTTTTAATAGAATTTTTTTTAATTAAAATTTGATATACTTTATTAAAATATAACAACTAAAAAAATCTTTATTATATATATATATATATATATATATATATATATATAAAAGCAGAGAAAGGATATAACAGTAACAAAAGTTTTTCTTTTTTCAAAATAAGAAGTGCAGTGTACATAAGAAAGAGATGTAAACATTAGAAAATTATAATTTATATTAACTATTACAAAATTTTATTAAAAGAATATAACTGTGAGCTGTTTAAAATTTATAAAATATATTCATTAGATTAAAATTGAAAATATATTGTTAACGGTACAGATCACGAATCTTAATTTTCTTATGGAGTATGAGTTGGTTGAATAGGACAAGTCTGTCATTGACTCTTTTATTCACTTTTCCTTTATTAATAGCAATACGACATATTTTCCTTTAAATGGTTTTCTAAATATTTAATTATAAATAAAATACTTTTCCTCGTGGTAATCTTCTCATTTATGGTCGCAAAACTATGCAGGACCACTAGGGGCACAGACAATGATAACCACATCGTACTAGTACCCAACAACGCAAATAGGTTAATAAGAGACACTACAATTTTAGCCTAAAAAACATCTCTTTGCAAAAGATAAAAAATTGTGAGTTGGAAAAATGCTGTAAAAAGTATCATTCACTCAAACGGAAAGTGTTCTTATGGGAAATATATATAGTAGTCTAGAAAACTCATATTTCATTTTAAATTCTTCATCTTCACTCACGATTCATTAATCTTTTCTACCAATTTTACGTTTTGGTTTACAATAAAAAGTTATATATAAAATGTGGAGAGTGTTATTTGTATTACACGTTACATTTTTATGACACTGTAATCATGTTTATAAAGTAAGAATTTAGAAAATAAAATATTAAATTTTTAGATATTTTAAAATAATAAGATTGATTATTTTATTTTAAAATAATTAAATAATATAAATAAAATTTTATAAATTCGTTTCATTATTTCAAATACTGTATATTTTTTAAAATTTTTTATTTATTTTTTTTCACATTTTTTAGGATTTTTCATCCCATGATCATCTGTTTAATGATCAAGAAGTTTCTATGAAATCACAACTAAGTTATCTTTATTTTTATCTGATCAATTTCAATAATAGAGCAAGTAAGTTTTTATCATTGTTTCTGTTCATTCTTACTTTGTGATTTTGTCCAAGACTCCTTCTTTGCATGTAGTAAACAAGTACAAAATCCGTCATAGCTCAACATTCATTTTAAGTCTAGATAGTCCATTCACAATAGTGTCTTGCATAAAGTATTTGGTGATTGTGTTGTGATATGTTTGTCTTATGTAAAATGTTTAAATATATATATCTTTAATTGTTTGTAAACTAGTTTACCATTTTGTCTGTGTCTGTATTTGTATGTTTTTTTTGCTTTCTCACTTTGTTATGATGTTTAGTTTTCTTAGAGTTGACCCTTAAGATAGTTTTGACTGTAGGAGCTAGTATGTATATAAAGTTTAATCTCTATAGTTATTGTGGTGACTCTAAATATTTCTTTATATTTCTTTCTATAACTAATCTATTATATTAAATATGTGATGATTATTATATAGTTTAATGTTATATTTTTGGATGTTACATATAATACCATGTGTACAGTATAGAATATCTTATTAAAGATATTGATAAGCAGAAGATAAAATAATCAAAGGATAATCAAAAATATGTGAAAGAATATCTAATTAAATATATTTTCAGGTAAGTCTGTTTATATTTAATTTTGTTTATATTTTATTGGACTTATGCCAATTTAAGGTCCATGAGACAAATTATAAATAGAGAGTCATGGCCACAAATCAGATACATTCTATTCACACTCAACTACATCTTACATTTGATCCAACTCAAATATCCAAAAACAAGGAGAATACGTGGGAAAGGTCTCGGTCCCATAATCTTTGTATTTTAAAATATTTTACTTCAATGTTGGTTCTTAATCTCAGGGTTTCAATATTGATTTTTGAGTATTTTTTAAAATATTTCTATAATCAAGTTAATATACGTGGATAATAGTTATAACAGTATAATATAATATAAACAATCATATCAATTATAAATATTTTTATGTAATTATTTATTTATATTATTTGTAATCCCTCTTTATTTTAATGGACATTGGAAATGATTATATATCGTTAATGTTGGTTTAGTTATTGTCTAATTATAATGTTTAATTGTGGATGTTTATTATAGATAGGTTACTTATTTAAAAACTGTATATGATTGTATTGAGGTTTTATTGACCTTACTTAATACTTCTAACTAGTCTAGTACTTTTAAGTTTTACATTATGTTTAGAGGTAATTTAGTATTTCTCAACCTTCCATAATACTTTCTAACAACACTAGCTAGTATTTCTTTATAATATTAATACTTCTCAATTTTGCTTGATACTTCTGAACAAGATTAGTATGTTCCTCATTTATTAGTTTGTTTGATATTTAGTCTAAACCTTCTTGGTTTATGAACATAAAAATGTTAAGACATACATTATTAACATAATGGATACTATAGTAGATTATCATTTCATCTTTTGTTTTTTTTTCCTAATTCTTTATTTATTCCAATTTATAATCATATTCATTGTTTTCTATCTTGATTTAAAATCATAGAATAATTTTCAATCATCATTATTTTTCATTCTCAACAAAATTAATCAATTTCAAACAATGTTTGAATTCAGATGATGTTAAAGACTTTATAAATACATTTATAATATTATTCCATAAAGTCGTCATTACAATATTAACCTCCTTAAATTAATCTTTAATCAAGTATAATCTTACATAAATATTTTTATTAGCAGTCTTACATCAATGTTTTCTAATATTAAGTGTACATCAATGTTTTTTTATTAGCAATCTTACATAAATTTTACTCATGATAAATTTGATTATCAACTCAATTTATGACATTAGTTATTATAGTGAATAGTCACGTAGTCTTGTACAATACCCAACTTTCCTATCATCCTTTTCAATTATAAAGCCTCTTTTACCTCTTTTATCTTTTATGAGTATGATATACTTAGTATTAGATAAATCCATCATATAGATCATAAATTTTCCTTCTAAAAAAAATTAGTCTCAAACAACGTGAACACATATTCAAAAACAACATTCTTGTATCTATATTCCTTACATGTTTATATCAAAAAATCCATTAATAACATCTCTACCACAAATAAAACATTTATACACTAGATTGAAAGATATTCCATTCAAATATATTAACACTCACTTCAAAGATTTTGATTGAGCACTTGCAACATCTACCATAAATATATCAACTACACTAAAAACATAAGGTAAATTTGATTCTAACATACATATGATGTTCCTTATTAAGATATAAAAGAATCTTCATCTCCCTCTTTTCTTCTTAAGAACTAGGATTTTGTATAATAGATTACTTCATGTGATGACATGAAGGTGTACTCACTAGATTGATGTATCCTAAACTTCTCAACCACCTTAAAATAATGTTGTTGAGATAAACAAAGTTTACTTATCATTTAATCCTTTTGTATATATTTTAAACATTCGTTACAGAACCAAGGTCTACCAAGACCTTTCATATCAAATTTTCAAGTGTAATTTTTCTTTCAAACTTCTAAGAATATCATCTATGTACAAAGATTAAAAACAACAAACATATATTTTTTTCTCTCTTTGAGAACGTAGATACAACTATCATAATTTCATTCTCAAGTTTTACTCCTAACAAGGGTGTGTAATTAATTTTGAAAATAGGAAACTTAAATAATGTTTTCAAGAAAAAAATAATAATAAATATCTTTTTATAAAATTAAAATTAAATTTTAATAAAATAAAATTAGGTAGGTGGGTTGGTGGGCCAATCCAGCCCACCACGGGTTCAACCCGCATGAGCCAGATTTAAATGAGCTGAGTTGAAATCTGACCCGCATAAAAAAATACAATTTTTTCAAACCCAACCCAGCCCGAACCTGTGACGAGCCAGGTTAGACCGAGTTGGCCCGCAGATTGTGACCCATTTTGACAGTTCTAGTTTTTCTTCATTTTTATCTAATCTTTAAAGTCATTTCACCTAAATGGTCTTCTCCAAATTTCTGTAGGGATTTTAAAATTCAAGATAGACAATAAAAACCTATTTATTTGTATAACTTAAACATACTCATTCTCTATGTTTTTATTAGCCTCTTTTGTCATTTAAAAATTATATTATATTAGTGTAATTTGTTTTTTATTTGACAGTAATGATAATAATAATAGTTAATATCATTAATGAAAACACAAATATAAATATGTTTATCTATTTTATGTTATGGAATAAAAATACAATTATTAAAATATTTTTTATTATTTTATATAACGAATTTATTTTTATGATGACTAAATTTAATATATATTAGTTAAAATTTTAAATTTAATATTAAACAGATTTGAAACCAACCTATAATCTATACATACGGATATATGATATAATAAAAGACCTCAGAGAGATGTTATAATATATATATATATATATATATATATATATATATATATATATATATATAAAGGGATTATTCTTTCGGTTTTTATATATTTTTTTTTAATTTTACTTTCTAAATAATTTTCTAATTTAAATGAGATCATTTTAATAATATATTAAAAATAAAATGTTTATACACAAAAAGAATTTTCATATTTTTTAATCGGATAAAAATACATACATATTTTTATAATTATTTGAGAAAATAAAACTCATCCCGATAATTGAGAATCCTTTTAGATGTTTCTTACCATTCTTAATAGCTGTCCTTTCAACATCAACAACTACCTGTCGCCACTAAAAAGGGACTATGTTTTCTTTTTCATTATTATGTGGGTCAAAAGTGGAATTTTAATGAAACAAATTTAACAGATTAAAGTTAACTCATGTAATGACTGGAAGATGTTAAACTATAATACTACAAACAGTATAATAGTGTAACATAATATAATATAAAAATAATTTTAAATGTTAAATGAGAAACAAGTTCATCATTTATCAATATTAATTTAAATATTCAAGGTGAATGAATTTGAAGTGAATTTTTATAATTTTTTTTAACTTCGTCTTTCTCTCTTTGTTAAAACATTTCTAGGGGCAGTTTATGAGTAAAAGCATTATTTTAGTGTGATTTTTAAAATAGGAATTGTTGAAAATTGCTAAAAATGGTTGTCTTTATCTCCTTATTAAAACAATTTTAATGATAGTTATTTATGAGTGAAAGTATTATTTTAGTTCAGGATGACAATAGATAATGAGTTTCATTATTTCATTTATTTCGTGGTAAAAATTCGTATTTCCTAGGTATATAATTCTTGTTTCATTTCATATCAGTTATGTAACTCATATCTGTATTCTGTTATCACACATTTTTTTTTTATATTTTTAATATTAATTAATTAATTTTTATAAAAATATCACAGAAAATATAAAATTATCAAATATTCACTATCAAAATAATGTATTCAATGTCAAATATTTAAAAATAAATTATAACTGTATAAATTTTAAATCAAAATATTAAAAATAATTGAATAAAAGTTAAATGATTATATAAAATATAATGTAATTGCACATAAATAAAATTTCATACCAACCAAACAATCTATTGATTTTTAAAATATTAATGAAGCAAAGTTAATAAAGTTAAAAATTATTTGTAAAAAATTATAAAAAAAAAATCCTACTTAAAAGAAAAACAAATTCAAAACATATTCACAAAGAAGACTCTATTTTTCATTCCATGAATTTTAAAAATACTGAATGGATCTTATTTTAATTATTTTGTCAAATCACACTACTTGTATGCATCTCATTGTATATCTTTATTAGTTTTGTTTCAATCAGTCTTATAATAAATCAGATTTTATAAATTTTTATTTTCGTTTTTAATAAGTTAAAAATATTAATATAGTTATTGAAGGATGTTATTTATAGAAACCTAGTTTTTAATCTTAATATGACCCTATTATTATATCATTATACAAGTCAATCTGTTGTAATAAGAGTTTATTGCAGAACTATTTACTTAAATTTAAAATATCTGCATAATGAATATGGTATGAGTGTTTCATTTATTTTTCTTGCCTTTAGTGTTTCACAATTTTAAATTCCAGAACTTTTGACTTCTTCGCTAAAGTTAATAAAGAAAATCCAGTTCCTGAATTTAGATTTCAATTTTTTTCTTATTTTTCAAAATATAAACTCCGAAGTTAACCTGTTAGCGAATTTCACCGGTAATAAGAGAGTTGGTTGGTTTGACATTTTTTTAGGGATTGCGTAAGATAAATATGCTGAAATTAACTTTTATACTCGATATTCTTTTACTGGTACTTTCAAAATTAGAATTGTAACATTATGCTTTGAAACATTCTATTAATATATTTCTTTACTGTTACAAAATATGCAACAAAGTTGTGTTTTGTGTATAAAATTTTTCCAAAAAAATCATATATAGTTTCTTAAAAAAATATAAGATGGTAAGAATAAGAATAACTTGTGGGATGTTGCTTATCTCTTCACAAAATTTTGAAAATAATACAAGATGGTATGAGCAAAATTGTAACAAAAACATGAATTAAAAATGACCATAAAGGAAACCAAACATCTTCAAAGCTTACATTACTAGTAACAAAAGGGCAAAAACATTTTTTGAAAAAGAAAAATATCAATTAAAATAGTTTTTAACAAGTAATAGGGTAGAATAAAAGAAATCATTGCATCTTGTCTTTCCATGTCGAGTAATTAAAGAAACTATGCTTATTATCCTGCACAGCAGGTGACACATTATCTACGATGACATTACCGACACGATCAATTCTGTAAGAGACATCAAGTCCCTCCAAAATCAGGTGATAAACGATTTCACTGGAATTTATGGCATTTTCGTGGTCATCTACATCAGAAGCGTTACCCAATAGTTCATCATTTTCATTCTTAAGTAATGCATCATGTGGTCGATTGCGTTGACTCAATGACCGAATATCCCATGAAAGAACCTGCTTTATCAAGCTTTGGAACTCACCTGGTGATGCATACAATGACTTCTTTTCCTGAATCATAGACCCGTATGAATTACATCGGAACAAGAACAAGATTGAAAATGTGACTTAAGTAATAACAACATAAAGCAGTAACCAAAACTTCAGGGAAGCCAAAATCTGAATATTTTTTAATAATTTCACTTCAAGTTGTTTTCGGTCTTTCTATCCTTAATAAGGGGCTTTACTGCGATTGACCAGCTATTCAAACTAAGGTCCGGGGACTTTCTCTCTGACGTTTTGTAATTTAAGGTGAAAAATGTGACACTTTGCATGGGACTCCCAAATCCCAACAAGTGGGTTTGGAAAGGACACGAATGGAGAGAGCTTGTTCCTAGGTCTGAACCCGTGAATTCTAAGTGACAAGGTAGTAGCAGCCTTACTGCTGCACCCCCATGGTCATCCTCATTTTGCAATATAAGCTAAGTAAAAACAAATACTAAAAAATGGTTGTAGATAATTTTGAACCAAATGTCAAAAAAATGCTAAAAGAATGTCCAGTAATTTTAAGATTAATTAGACCATCCACCACCTGTATTAGATGGCATTTTGTATTGACTATCTTTGTAGTTTTCTGTTATTTCGTTTTCTTAGTCCTATATAGAGAACTTCATATATATGCAATATATGTAATAGTGAGAACATACTGTGTGTATAAAACCTTCTGTTATAATACAATTGTTTTATTTCTTGTTCTTGTGTTTTTTCTTATTATTGTTTAATGAACCCAACAATCCACACCGTCTGTGAGGAACAAGAGGTACAAAATCAAGAAGAGCAAGATTTGAAGACATGGTCACCAACTTTGCTATTTACAAGTTTTTTTTTTTTAGAATGACTTCAGATTATGGAGGCTTAAGATGGAAGTTATTTTGATACAAGAAATTGTTGATGGGATAAAGGTGAGGTAAACATGTTACTGTCATTGTCTCAAAAGGAGAAGATTGACATAATCAACAAAGTCAAAAACACCATAACTTTGTGTCTTGGGAATAAGACATCCAAGGAAATCATGAAGGAGAGAGTTGCTACATCAATGTGTATGAAACTCTAGTTATTGTATATGACAAATACTTTGGCACGTAGACTCTATCTGAAGTAACAATTGTATTCATTCAAGATGACTAAATCAAGAATGATGGTGGAGTGTGATAGGTTCCTAATCGGGAACCTATGGAAAACACACTTCACCCACAAAAAACACACACCCAAGAATGCTGTAAAACCTTTTTGTATTACTGAGCAATCAAGAATACAAGTATAGAGAGCTTAACCTCCCTCTTCAGGACAAACAAGTCCCGTCAATCTGTTATTAACAAAAGCAATAATCCCTCCTACAATCAAACCCCAAACTATTTATACAAAACTCTCTCCCCGCCTTTCCTAACTGCCAAGGCAGTTAGGCTAACTAATGTCTAATGCCTCTTCCTTTTCTCATAGACCAATAACCTCCTAACAATACCCCCCTCCCCTCAATAACCTTGTCCCCAAGGTTGATATTGATTCTGGCTAGTCACCAGGTATAAAACTCCAATCCTCACAAACCCGAATTGCTGTTTTGGACGAATCCCAATGAATACCAGACTCAACATGTTAACAAGCAAATGAACAATCCCAGCGTGTAACCAAATGCAAGTGACAAGTCTCCATCCTTGATGCCCGTTCACAACATTATCCCACTGAAGGGCTCCCCTCTAGGTCAATGTTGAAGAAGAAGGACCAAGCAACGAATTCTCCTGCATAGGTTCGAAGGAGAACCTTCTAAGGAACTTGGCCACACAGCCACCTTGGGAACAGAGGTTAATCTTGGGACAATTGTTGATGTACATGAAAATAACAAAAACAACAATATTATCAACCACAAACATAGGAACCAGCCATGATGTCCAATGAGTATCAGCTTCGTAAATATTAGCAGACTCATGCACCGTGTAGTTTTCCTCTGTTGTGTTGTTCTTGGATCTCCCACCGCCAGTCTCAAGATATCTTCTGGCCCTAATTTTTTTTCTCTCTATCAAACCCAATTTCCAAGTCTCGAATTTTTTTCTGTAAACATGCTTTATATCATGAGGTGGGGGTAAGCTTTCCCCTCCCGAAACACAAGATAGTGGGTATGCAACACTGACCTTAATTCCACTTTCTGTTCCGCTGTCAAATCTCCCATACACTCACCGCATTCCTCCTGCTCCACTTTGCCCCGATCCCAAACAAGTACCCATGACTCAACATCCACTAACTTCAACAATGTCTCGGGTTCCTCTAGCTGGCGGGAAAGTGTTGGGTCCTCCTCTATTGTTACCTTCTTACCCTTTAACATATATTCCATGAACATCTCCCCCAATTGATCATGACCTTCCCAAGCTTCGCTAGCCATGCAATTCCCAAGATTACATCTACTCCCCCTAGCTCAAACACGTGAAACTCCTCCACGATGGTGTTCCCTAATCGTATTCGCACTCTCTTGCAACGTCCGCTCGTCGTTCTTCTGTGTCTGTCACCGAGGCTCACGGCGTATGAGGTCGTCTCTGACACCGATAGCTCCAATTCTTCCACCACCCTCCGGCTGATGAAATTGTGGTTGGCCCCACTGTCAATGAGGACCATCACCCTTCGTTCTCCGATTACTCCTATCAATTTCATGGTTTTTGGAGGTGTCAGCCCCTCCGCCGAACACGCCGACAGCTCCATGGGTTTCGTCTCCTCTACTGTGTACTCGTCGACTCCTCCTCCTCGTCCTCCGCTAGCAGTAAAACTCGCAAGCTCCTCTCGGAACATCTATGGCCGGGAGCAAAAGGACCTCGCATCGGAAACATCTCCCTTCTTCACTCCTTTTCAAGAACTCCAGGTAAGGTAAGTTTCTTATCACTCTTCCTCTACCTTCGCCTCCTGCTGTGGTGTTTCCCCTCGCATTGGTGTTACTGGCCGTTGACGACCCCTCCCGTTTGGTCGCTCCTCCTCCTTTTGCCCCACTGGACCGGGTTACGAAGTTACGATCCCCATCTCCCCTAACGACCGTTGAAGTAGCTCGCACGTTCACCGGATCCACCCTAACTCCGTTCCAGACTACATCGCGTGCTCGGTTTATCGCGTCTTCCACATCCCTCGTAATCCTTATCACAGTCATCAAATCTTGCGGATCTTGGATTCGTACTTGGCCTTTTATTTCTTCTCGTAACCCAGCTAAGAAGAATCCCAATATCAATTCCTCCGATAACCCCTGGGTTTGACCCAGTAGTATCTCAAAACTCCTGATAAAATCCTCCACCGTCCCCTCTTGTCTCAGCGTCGCCATTTGTTCATACACGGTTCCCCTGAACCCACCTCCGAAACGATTAATCAGCCCCGCCTTTAGACCCAACCAAGAACGGTTCTTGGTTTTTTCCCTCCAATACTTGAACCAATAACTAGCACTCCCCTCCATGCTAATGTAGGCTAGATCCACTTTATCCTCTTCGGCCACCTTCTGGATGTCAAAGAACCGTTCGGCTCGGTTAATCCAACTATGAGGCTCCACTCCTTCAAACGATGGTAGTTCTACCCTTTTCCGCCAATTTTAGGGAATTCCCCCATTGTCGCGTCTTTCGGGATTATCGTTCACAGAGCTGCTACTTCCTTCAGAACCACCCCCTTGATTATTCGAACCTCCACCCGTCATCCTCATCATTTGTTGTAAATCGCGTCTGATTGCGGCCGTCTCCACCTTAATTCCCTCCACCGTAATTTCCAAATTGTCTAATCTTCCCTCTGTCTGACTACCCATCGCTGATTCTTCTCCTCCGTGATCCGGCAGGTCGGACCAAATGAGAGGTTCCTAATCGGGAACCTATGGAAAACACACTTGACCCACACAAAACACACACCCAAGAATGTTGTAAAACCTCTTTGTATTACTGAGCAATCAAGAATACAAGTATAAAGAGCTTAACCTCCCCCTTTAGGACAAACAAGTCCTGTCAATTTGTTATTAACAAAAGCAATAATCCCTCCTACAATCAAACCCCAAACTATTTATACAAAACTCTCTCCCCGCCTTTCCTAACTGCCAAGGCAGTTAGGCTAACTAATGTCTAATGCCTCTTCCTTTTCTCATAGACCAATAACCTCCTAACAGAGTGGCTAGCAGATTTTAACAAGATTCTGACTATCTGGATAACATTGAAGTGAAGCTCAAAGACAATGATAAGACTTTACTCTGGAGGAGGTTTAGACCTCAATTTGAACTAAGGAACTACAAAAACTTCAAGAGTATAAGGGAAACTATAATGTCTTGAAGGGTTTGAATGTCTTGAAGTCAAAGATATAGAAAATAAGGGAGGTGAAAGGGAATAAGTCAAAGCATTCATCCGATGATAGGGCAGATATAAGGCCTGAGTGTTATAGTTGTCACAAGAGATGTCACTTCAAGACAGACAGTCCAAAGAAGGAAAAGAATGAGAAGGGCAGAATTTGTCATTACAAAAGAGAACATTTTAATGTTGTAGTAGTGTCTAATAGCTAGAATATGCCAGAGTGTTAGTGGCATTAGTGTCAATTACACAAAGAAGTTGAATTATGAACTCAAGATGCACTTATCACATATGTTCAGTGAAGGAGTTCTTTGAGACCTTAGAACTGAAAGAAAGAGGTGTAGTTCTTCTTGCGAACAGTGAAGCCTATAAGGTGCAAGGCATGGGATCAATCAAGTTGGAGATGATTGACAACCAAGAAATGATATTGCAAGATGTGAGGATGTGTTCAAGAGCTCAGGAGAAATCTTTTGTTGATTAGTATGTTTGACCTTATGGGTTTGTCGACCAAGATTGAACAAGGTACTATAAAGATTTTAAAAGGAGCGTCTATAGTTGCTAAGGAAGTGAAAAAGAATAGTCTTTATATACTACAATAGTGATAACACATGTGTTTGTAGCTAGGCAGACGAATGCAAGATAAGACAAAACTGTGGCATTTAAGATTGGGGCGCATTAGTGATAGAGGTTTAACGGAGTTGGGCAAATAGCTAGGAGGTGATAGAATGAGAGAGTTGGAGTTTTGTGATCAATGCATACTTTGGAAAGTCTCATAGATTGAAGTTTGGGACTAGTAAACATATATATCCAGTAGACCATTTGAGCCGTTTGAGTATGCTCATGTAAACCTATGAGGTCCAGCAAGAACTCAAACTCACAGTAGGTCCTATTCCTCACTACCATTGATGATTACTCGCAGAGGTTGTAAATTTATATCTTGAAAAGAAAGACTAGAACTTTTCAATGATTTAAGAAGTGGCACACCATGATTGGTAATTAGCATGTAACCAAACTTATAGAGCTTAGAATTGAGAATGTTTGGAGTTTGTATGAGTGCAGTTTAAAGAGTTTGTATCATAATCATGAATGGTACAAAAGATTGTCTACTAGAGTGCGTCTAATAGTGTTCATATTAGTTAGACCGTGTACCATCTACCACATGTATTATATCGTGTTTTGTCTTAATTGTCTTTGCGGTTTTTGGTCATTCTGTTTCCTTAGTTCTAGAGAATTCAATGTATATGCAATATATGTTGCATTGAGAACATACTTTGCATATAGAACCTTATGTTATAATACTAATACAATAACTTTCTTTCATTATTGTTCTTGTGCTTTTTTCTTGTTATTGTTGAACAAACACAACAAATAATATTTTACTAATTTTCCTTTATTAACTTATATGTTCATGTCATTATTATTATTATAACAAGGTTGTAATTTCGTAAGAGTTGCTAAAGTATCAATTTTTTCCATGAAAAATGTTAAAGCTACAAGGAGCTGCTTTGCAATCATTTGGAAAAGCGAATCTATTCTTCTTAAATAAAAGCAAATATAGAGAGTGGACATGATGCATAAAGCAGTTAACAACTCACCGCCACTATCCAGCAATTTTCGAGAGCTGAAGTGAAGTCCTCTGAAAAGCTAATAGAAGCTACAGAAAGCAAGTTATCATCCTGAAGAAATACAATTTTTTTAAGAGATAATTCACTAAACTTCTGTAGAGAGATGTGAGAAAATGTAATATTGCTCTAGTAAATTTCACTGCTGAGCTTTCAAATAATCATAATACAAGAGTACAAGAGTTTCACTGCGTAGTAAAAGGTTGTGATGATTTATTATATATCATTTTTCACACGTGTGAAGATTAAATTTGATATCCAGCTAACAATTGTTTAAAGTTACTTACAGTAATTCAAAGATCAAATTGTTAAAAAATGTTATACACAGAAAAAATAAACCAATATAAGCAGCGAAAGATATAGCTAAAAGGAAAACGGGGCATTACTGTCAACCAATTTGGCACTGTAGCTTCTCGGATGCTGTCACAATATGGTAGGTAAGGCTTGAGATCTAGCACTGGCTGTTGATGAGATTTGGAAGCAACATGATTATGCGTTTACATAAAAGCATAAAATTCACAGTTAAACAAATACCAATATCACGAGTGGCACAGAATTTCACTAAAGTTTGCATAAAAAGCAGAGACTGAAAATGGAGGCTTACAGTTCCATCAACCAGATCCACACTCGAGAGCAAAACCATATTTCCCTGTACAGCCTCTACCTACAGTATAAAATTAAAGTTACAAACTACGCCCGTCCTTTTTGTTTATTTGAATACAAAAATTGAAATTCTAGGGAGTGGATGGCAACAGAGACAACATGGAAAAAAAATACATTAATGAGACCCTGCATAAGAAGTAATCACTGAAGAACTAAGATTTTCCTAATCACATAATAATAAGGGTGAAATTCAATTTCCTATCAGCAGTGTAGCCCAATTTTAATATTTCGCTATTATTCCATGATCGGTGGTTCCTTTGTTACGTCACTGATTTATACTTCTTCTCATCCACTCTTAAGACAAATGACATGTGACAGTCACATGTTTATAACACAAACCATTGTTGTTGCTTGGCACCAACCAGCCTCAAAACAATGCAATTCTTTTTATGGACATAATTGTCACGTGCATTTTTAAAATGTAAAACATTACTGTATGTTTCTTAACAACACACCACACTGAATTCATACTTGGGGCGAAGGGGAATAACCACCATGTGCAATGAGCCCAGGAAAAAGGGTCTGAAATCCGATACTGTCTTGGGAATGAATTTACCGTAGACTTGCATTGCAACAGTTTAGTAATGCTAAGAGGAATCACAAAGCAATCTAAAGATAACAAAGGATAAAGTGATTTTTTCAGAGAGACTTATTTGCCGGTCTCCAATATTCAACATTATGCATTAAATCAGAGACATATCCATCAGTAAAAGTGTCATTCGTGAGAAGAATCATCTCAGAGTCACAAAACCAAAAAGTGTTACCTTTGCAACTGTGAGTCCGATGGGGCATGGACGGTGTGGGGATCGTGTAGCAAACACTCCCTTTCTTCCACCCTTCAGTCTCGGAACCCTCACCTATTCATCCACCGATCCATATGAAAAGACTTCTATAAAACAAAAAATTAACATGGCATAGCTATGACAATGTAGATTAAGATTATGTTTGAATAAGCTTCTTTTTAAGTATTGATAAAAGAAGAGAATAAAAACATAAAATGAATTAATCTTCTCACGTATGCTAATTTGGACTCATGAACTTAAGTCTCGTAGAAACTGTCTAGTCTAACTTGTACAAAGATTAAAAATACATTTGGGTCACGTCAGAATTTCAATTCATTCCTTCTTTTGATTTAACTCCAATGACTAAAAATATCAAATCCTCTTTAGTATATAATAAACACTTAGAATTAGATATAAGAAACTAAGGAAAAGTTCGTGTGAAAAGGGTCCAGATTATTAGTTGAAACCAGAGGCACGCACCTTGGCCTTGAACCCTGATTTAGACGGATGCTTCCACAGCTTATCAAGATCCGTATTTAAGTGAAAAACATACAGAATCCAACAGTGAGAATATTCCTCCAAACCCTCGAGCGACGCCGGAGGAACGCGAGTAGTGTTAAAAACCAAACACGCTCTAGCAAGTGGCACGAGTAACGGTTGCCTCGGCGTCCCGTTCCTGGTGGAGAAGCAGGAGTGGACGATACCGATTGGCATCATTGGATAACAAGTGAGGTTTAGGTTTTCGGATTTAGGTTGCGACTTTGTTACTTCTTCTCTCAAAGCCTGCAAATACCGGAGTCGGAAACGGAATTAGGAACGCATAAAGTGGTTGATTGGGAGAGAGAGGTGATGGAGACCTGTTGAGCCCTGATTCGGCCTTGCCTTTCGGAGGCACATTTCTCAGAGCAGGACTTCAGAGATGCCTCGAGCTCCTCGATCTTGGAGTTCATATCGTTCCATTTTCTCTTTAATGCGTAGGCTGCAAAATTCAGTGACAAGTATGAGGATGGTGAGTGAGTGATTACAATCGGAATTGAAATAACTTATATGTACCAGAGATGGAAATGGCTGTGAGTGTGAAGGTTATGGCGGTCACTGTCAACCATTTTATTTCTGAAATGTTGCCGCGCATCACTGACCAGCTTCGGCTCAAACCTAGTTCCTGTATCTGTAGTTATATTCAAACTAGGGTCTCTAAGTTTTTCTTTTTCTTTTTTAAATTTAAATATAGTGTTCATATAAGTTGAGGCAATTTTCACTCCTGTGGTATATCCCAAAACACTAATTCTATTTGAATGATTTAAAACAATTTAACTTTTTCGGTAGGGATTGACTTACATTAATTCAACACTAATTCATTTCAGGAAAGCTTTTTTATGTTATATCTCTTCTTAGAAATACGATTATCAAGATCAAATCACAACAAAAACTACGCACTAAAGAGTATGTTAATAGTCATAAACCTTATACAATAAATAAAATAAAGAATAACAATTTTTTCATCAAAATCAGATATTTTATAAACGCTCGTAACATTTACAGCAAAAACTCACAGGAGATTAATAGAGTATATTCATGACTTTGTGAACAAAAAATTAAAATTCTCAAAACACGATTTAACATTGTTTTGCTGTATTCTTTTCTCTCTCTTTTTTGGTCTGTTTTCACAAGATATGTGACACAAAAGTAACGAACATATTATTTTGTTGATGATAAAAAATAAATAAAAAATAATTAAACCATTAAATATTAATATGATAATAAATTCCAATTGAAAAAATAGATATTAATATCTATTACGATAATAAAGTCCAATTAAAAATATATATATTAATATCTATGTAGGCGGTATAAAGGAATTGAAATGAAATTCAGGGTTTTATTATCCCTTGATATTGCAACAACTGTTTTTGTTTGTAAAAAACGGACACTGAAAAAAGTTTCATCAAGTTTTATCATGGATGTGAAAATGTTATAGACAAAAAACATGAAACCTTGAGCTAGAATATAATAAATGTTTATATCTTCTGTATTATGTGATATTATTATATTCTTGTAAGTCTAGCCATTAATATTTCGATTATTTTTTAAAACCAAATCTTATTCATAAAATGCCCTTTATAAATGGCCATTTATTTTCTTAATTAAACGACTTTATTTCTCTGACAAATGTAAATGTTGAAATCTCGGTGTTGTTTATTTAATAGTTACATGATCTTCTATATAATTAAGCATGTCACTCGAAAATGAACGACTAGACAAAAATAAGTTTTACAATGATGCCAAAATATTTTAGTCAAGAAGCTTGAAACCTTAAGCAGAGTATTAAAAATGTTTATATCTTCTGCATCATATGATATTTTTATTTTTATATTCATGTAAGCCAAGCTATTAATGTTCCGATTACTTCTCAAAATCAAATCTTATTCATAAAATGTCCTTTCTAAATGGTCGTTTGTTTTCTTAAGTAAATGACTTTGAAATCTCATCGTTGTTTGTTTAGTAGTTAGATGATTTTCTATATGATTAAGTATGTTACTCGGAAACGAACATGTATGACTAGACAAAAATGAGTTTAACATCACAATGTTTTCAATTAATTCTTTTTTTTTTATTTTTAAGTTAATTTTTCTTTTTATAAGATACATTTAAAAAGTAAATTTTAAGTTTAATTTAAATTTAGAAAACATGTTTATAAAGTAAAATATACACTAACTTATATATTATAAATAAAATTATCAAAATGTGTGGCTCAATCTACCACGAATTAGTCATTTAGTTAAACAATTCAATCTGATTCATTTATTAATGAGTTTAAGAAATTTGAATCTAATCCAACTCATCACGGATTAAATGAATTAGTTCACTTAATTAAAAAAATTACAATTTTTTTTAATCTAACACTTTTTTTTATTATGTAATCAAAATTCAAAAAGTTCAAACATTTTTTAAAAATTTAATTTTTTTCGTCATCATAAACAATAAATAAATCATTTATCTATAAAGATAAATCACAATTCTATATTATATCTTATTACTTTAGGAAACAAAAATAGTGTGAATGAAGTGTTGTGAGTGTTTCTCTCGAAATTTCAAAAAATAAGAAAGTTTATTTATATTTTGGGTTGAACTCTTATGTTAAGAGTGAAGTACCAACCCGATTGATCAAGGTTCTAAGTTAGATAAATTGGATTCTTAGTGAATCAAGTATATTTTTGACTGAAATTTGTAAAATTTTGTTAACCTATTATAGTTCAAATCGTGGTAGATTAAGTTAATCGATAAATTTTAACTTATCTTGACATGTCTATTAGAAATTGATTTTGTATAAAATCATATATAATTTTCAACATTTATTTCAATTATGAAATTAAATTAATAAATAATTTGATAACGGTCCGATAATATGTAAAATAACAGATCAAGGTTCTAAGTTAGATAAATTGGATTCTTAGTGAATCAAGTATATTTTTGACTGAAATTTGTAAAATTTTGTTAACCTATTATCGTTCAAATCGTGGTAGACTAAGTTAATCGATAAATTTTAACTTATCTTGACATGTCTATTAGAAATTGATTTTGTATAAAATCATATATAATTTTCAACATTTATTTCAATTATGAAATTAAATTAATAAATAATTTGATAACGGTCCGATAATATGTAAAATAACAGATCAAATCAATAACAAATTTTGTTAAAATAAACTAATAAATAATTTTTTATACCTTAATACGAACACTTAATAAATACAAATGTAAATAATATAAATATAAATAAATAAATAGAATAAAATGAAAAATACTTTATAAAATAAATAAAATAGTAGATGTTTCATCTCCTTGCTTTAACAATCATACGGAGAAATACACTTAAAAATATATTTTTCTTACTTCCTCTGTCTTGCTCTCATTTTTTTTTTCCTTATTCTTTCCTCCTCTTTCCCCACTCCTTTCTCTACCATTTTCGCCTAATATTTTCTTTTTCTTTATCTTTTCTCTCCCTCCGCACTTCCTATTTTTTTTCTATTTTTCTTATTTTATATTAAACCAATAAAATAGTTGTATAATTTACAAATAACAAAATTTATCTTAATGTAATTTATCTAAACAATATTACATTGTAATTTTTTAAATGTTAAAACAACTATTAATAACTGAAAAAAATTGAAAGAATTAAAAATTACTTTTAAATAACTTGTAACTTATAAATTATAAATTCCAAAAAAAAAACCTACTTTAAATTAATTTATCAAAATCCTTTTTATCAATCATACCAACTTATAAATTAGTAGCTAATCTGTACCAAACACATTTTATAGACATACAGATATCGGATTATGATATATTTAATAATAATAAATATATTAAATAACAACTAATACTAAAATAAAGAGTTTTACTTTTATTTACTTATTTTTCCTGAATTAACTTTTCGTTTTTTTTTTTTACTTTTTCCTTTTTCCTTTTTCATATCCAATACAATTAAATTATTAACTCGATTTCTTTCCTTGTCTTTTTCATGTCCCCCAACTTCACTGTCCGTTGTCTTTCTGTTTGTGGTTTTTCTGCTTTCATTTATCATGGAACATTCTGAATTACATGTATTATGACACTGTAAAATAAAACCCACCTTTAATTTTTTTTTTCTTGGAAAATCATATCATCCTACTATCATCTTCTTGTTAATTACACATGAAAAACCGCTTTTGTTTGAGCAGGTAGGAATTCTTGGTAATCAATTTTTTGACTCTTTATTTTACACTAGACCTCTATTTTTTTTTCTCTTTAGGAAAGGTGTTCAGCCACACGACATGCAGTTCAACCCATTGCTGTACTACGCCGTTTTCACTTTTTATGTCATTGTTCACAATTTGATTTTCCTTCACTAAAACTAGAGGATACATTTTGCAGATGAGTGTTTCGAGCAGTGCGAAAGTAAAGAACACAGCAACCTCGCAAGTTCAACCTTTAGGCATGGCGAAAGATTGTTCAATACAAGGACCAGTAAAGGAGGAGTTCACTTACCAAGCTGGATCCGCTCCCTTCAAGAGTTGTCATGCCTCTACCATTGTTGAGGTCATTGATACAAAAATCTTTACCCACCAAAAAAGATTTATTGATGTTTTTTTCTTTTTTCTTTTTGGTGAAATGAACCCAATGACACGTTGTTTGACCTCTGTAGGTTGAGAAGGATCATTTTTTGGTTGCCTATTTTGGGGGTTCATTCGAGGGGGCACCTGATGTCAAAATATGGGTGCAGACTTACAAGGTAAAATGCATACGCTTCACCCCCAAGTCTTTCAATTAATAGGAAACTGGGCGTTTTCACATAGTTGTACTAGTTTTGGTATCTGATTTTGGGGGCTTTAGTATATTCTCCTGCCGGGGTTTCTTTTATTTCTCTACTTCTATCATTTACTGTTTGTTTAATAGCTGTTTACTTTGCTTGGCAAAGTCAGGATGTCGTAATGTAGAGTTGCTATTGAGTAGTTTTACAAACGTGTCTAAAGAGAGTGGTAACAAATTTTGATTTCTAATCTGTTTGTCAAAAACTGTCTTTATAGTTTCACATCTGTAGGAAGGATGTACTGAACTCTAATTTTTCAATGCTGCACTGACTTTCTGATCAAAATTTTGGTGCATAGAACGGGAGATGGCAAGCACCTGTAATTGCTGATCAACAACCAAATGTTCCAATGTGGAATCCTGTACTGTTCAAACTTGCATCAGATGTGATACTTCTCTTCTACAAGATAGGCCAAGAAGTTCAGAAGTAAAGTTTATAACTTTTTGTCTTCATACATCTATTTTTCATTTGTGCCGACATTCACTGCTGCAATGTTCTCATATACGGTAGTTGTTGAAACAACTAGGTTTAGGTTTGTGATTCCACTTTGGTTGATCGGCATCCAATTTTTATTTTTTTCCGGTCCAATTTTACTATCCAACATTACAGATATAACCTAAGTGCTTATTTGGAAATTTCCATGATAACTCTTTTTCCTCTTTCCATTTTTCTTCTGACTAATGTCTTTATCGGAGATTTGATAACGACATGCATATTTCTGATTATTAATTAATTTAGTAAGTCTGACGAGCATTTTATCACCCTGAGTGAAATTCATGGGTGGTGCGGGCTTTTGGTTCTGACAAAACTATGCTACATAGAACAACATCAACTTTTTCATGCATATTATTGTTTCTCCTTAGTAAAATCCTGTGAACTGGGTAGTTTGAATCATATTGTTAGCGAGGTGGAATTTACTTAGGCTATAACAAACTTCTAGACATAGCAATTGGTGAGGAAAGCATGGCGGTAAAGTTAATGGCTGTGAGATAAGTGAAGAAAGGGGAAATGAGAGAGGAGTGAATCAATTTCAGGTTGTCTTGGGTGGTGTTGCCGTAAGGCAGAAATTTTTCCTTTTCTGTTTTGTTTGCTTTCACTATCAATTGCTATACTTTGTGCATATTAGCATAGTTCTCTGTGTACTTTTTTCTATTAATCTGCAGTAAATTCAGTTCCTATCAGATATATTGATAGAACAGTGTAACAGAAGAGTTTCCGCGTGAAAGCAGCTAAAATCTGTAGTTGGTAAAGAAAATGATTATAAATTCACACGGAAATATTTCCATGACATATAAATCATAATATATTGGAAAGATATATTCATAATTCATTGCAACCCCATACATTGAAATCTTTGAACGATGGCTTTGTCCAGATTGAAGTTGTTTATCTAATAAGTTGTATCCCCGCCTCCCCTCCCTCACCATATAGGACTTTAGGTAATTTTAAGTTTATTATTTGTCTTTCTTTTTCAATGAGAAGTATACTTATTTCAGATGGAGTGGGTTTGTGAAACGCTCATACGATAAAGGCATGACTTGGACATCAAGAGAACAGCTTCCTCCTGGTATATTAGGACCTATAAAGAATAAGGTACATCAGAATCTATTTCACTGAATTTTTTCAATGGCGGTTCGAAATTCATATATTAAATTTGTTCTTTACTACTTCTGATTTTCCTTACTATTTCTCAGCCTATTTTGCTTGAAAATGGTAATTTAATTTGTGGATCATCTGTTGAAAGCTGGAACTCCTGGGGCGCCTGGGTAGAGGTGTTAACTGAACTCATCCTAGTTGAGCGGTTCGCTTCAGTGATGGTTAGAAATGGTAGCATGCTGACATTTATTACTTATTGTGTGCAATAGGTAACAGCAGATTTAGGCAAGTCATGGAGCAAGCATGGTCCAATTTACATTGAAAATGAACCTCTGAGTGTGATTCAACCAGTACCTTATCAGACTGAAAATGGGAAATTACGTGTTTTACTACGATCCTTTGATGGCATTGGTAGAGTATGTATGTCAGAATCATCTGATGGTGGCAAGACTTGGGGATATGCAAAACCTACTCAGCTCCCCAACCCAAATTCAGGTCAATTTTGTGAACTATATTGCTTTCAAATTTTTGCCGCATAGTTATGAAGATTGTTTTAACTGAACAGTAACGTTGATCATTGATAACTTCAAATTTCAAGTTTTTTACTCCTTTTCATTCTTTTGCTACTTGTCTATGTTGGGCATTAATGACATTTGTGTGTTACCTTGTTTACTAGGTATTGATGGGATTAAGCTTAGAGATGGCCGGTTATTGCTTGCTTATAATACTAAATCAAGGGGTGTGCTTAAAGTGGCACTCTCTGAGGATGATGGTGATTCTTGGTGCGAGGTTCTTACATTGGAGGATACATTGGGAATGGAATTCTCTTATCCTGCTGTTATCCAGGACAGTGATGGACGAATACATATCACCTATACATATGATAGAACACAGATTAAGGTACAAATCATTTTTTTATGGTGATTGAATATAAATTGACGGTTTCAGTTATCATCATTGGAAGATGTTGAGTTTTTTTTTTTTTTTTTTTTTTTTTTTGAATTAATATTAAACGTTATCTTTTTTTATTTTATTTTTGCAGCATGTTGTTCTTCTACCAAGTTGACGTGGAGTAAATAGTTTCAATTTCTAAAACGCAGAAACAACAGTCTTTTACTTAATCCATCTACATTATCATATACTATTCTTTGTTCAATAAAAAAGCTAACTAAAAGTTTGGTTGTTGGTGTTTCCTTTTTTCTAAAGCATGAACAAAACTAATACTCATTGTCAGCTATTATTTTTATATATAATTTTTTAGAAAATTTCAAAAAATAGTCTTCTGAAAAGAAAAACAATTATATAAAAAATCTGCAAATTTAGTCCTAAAGAGGTATTAGTACTTTTGCATACTTTTTTTTTATCCACGCTCCACCTAATGAAAAAGACCATTATTGCACTGTTTAATTCATTTTAAAAGTTTCATTGTTTAGATAAAATAAACTTGTGATCTCATTTTTGTCAATATTAGGAATTTAGTCAAAAATTTATGAAATATAAATTGTAATATTTAATAATATATTTTGTGGTATCGGCATATTTTCTGTTTGTTGCATACGAATAGTACTAAAAACTGGACTAAGGAGAATTATTATTTTATGATTAATTTTGTTTTAATTTTTTTTAAGGGATAAAAAAACAATTATGATTGTTTAGGGTTAGTTTTTAAATTGTTTATTTAAGAATTATAAAAACAGCGTCATAAGTGACATTAGGAAAATATAAATACTTTATTAATACATCAGAGAAGATCTTTTTTTTTTTTTTGTAAATTTAAATGATAGAGTAATTAAAAGTAGCTTATAAGAAAAAGGAGGAGGGAGAGGCGGAATGACTTTGAACTTAGGTGAGTTTAATTATATTTGTTATTGTATTAGAACTAGGAATTTGTATTCGATTACATCTTTGTTGGGTTGTGTCTGATTTTAGTTCCACTTAGGTAGTGGGTATGTTTGTATTTGTGATACTACCTAATTATACATTATTTTAAATATCAATTAAATAATAATACTTTTATAAAAAATTAAAATCATACTAATTATTTTCTTCAGTATCAATTTTACTTAAAAAATTGTAATTATATAAATATTAAAATAGAGTACCAGATAATACTTATTTAAATGTGAAATAATTAGATAAATGAATAATGAGTCACACATAATTTTATATTTTATGGAAAATGTCAAGATGAAAAATATTCCAATGATTTGAGTGAATTTAGTGTAGGAGTTTAATAGATAAGAAAAAATGAAAAAAAAAAGTGTAAAGGTTGGTGTCATTCTCCCCCATCACTCTGATATTTTCATTTTTTTTTTCTCACTTACTTCTCCCAACTTTTCTCCAAATTATTTATTTTATGTTTCATTTTCTAATTGCATCTCAAAGTAAACGAGGAATTCAGATTTTTTTCTACTCAATCATATTTTCAAGCGGAACAAGTTTTTATTTATTATATATATTTTCTTTTATTTTCCTTGTGTTTTCGTTATTAAAGTTGATGTGGTCAATGAGGAAAAATAATCATTTCAACTTGTTTTTATTACATATTGAAATTTGTTATATTTGAAAACTTTACTCTAAGTTCCTAGATTTCGATAAATTCATGCTTGAGGTAAAAGTTTCTTCATAAAGAATTACTAATAAAATTATTTATGCTTTTGGTAAAATGTAAAATAGATAATTTAGACGGTTTTGTTTGTACGTAAGGATCGTGGTCGATTGAATATTTGTTTAAATGTTTGAATATAAGTGTTGTTGAGTTTGGTTTGATAAATGATTGTTTAAAATGTTTTGAATTGGATATTATTATTGATTAGTTGATCTAGTAACTAAATTATGTATGCCATCAATTTTGTGTGAGTATAAATGTGTATATTTTGAGTTAAGAGATCAAGATTGATTTAAATGGGCAAAGGATGATGTTTAAACAAATCATAACTTAAATTAATCATTTGAATTGTTTAGAAATTATATTATTAAAGTGTTTTTGAAAATATCTTTGGAACTTATTTAGTTTGGTTTTGAAAATAGAATTGAAAATAAACCTACTCTAGGTTATATTTTCATTCAAGTGAAAGATTTTTTACTCTAGTAAAAATAGCGTTGCAATTCAACTCCTAACTCTACCTAATTTTCTTTCAAGCAAGTCCATTATAGTTCAATCTTAAAAAATATTGAAAAAAATATATATTTTATTTTTCTCATTTCTATTTCTCTTTTTACTTGATTGATCGCATTTAAATGTATATTATAAATGTAAAATAAATATTTATTTGCATATTTAATTGAGTTGTGATTTTAAGTTAATTATTTCTCATTTAAGAATTATGGAAAATTATAAGATTTGTACGGATATATGGATACATCTAGATACACGAATGATTATTTGATTTCTGAATTAAGTAATGACATTTATGTTGCAAAAGAATTTCATTGTTTCACCAGTGATCAAAGTCTCGTAAACTAAAATATCACAGGGTGAGAAGGTAAACGAAGAATTATTGCACATCGCGACTTGAATTGTAAAATCTTATTCTAATCTTTTTTTATAAATTCACTTATAAATCTAAATCTTAGGTATTTAAATATAAAATAAAAAATGACTAAAGATATAAGTTAAACATAAACCATAACTAAATAATATTATATATATATATATATATATAATACGACTAAAGTCTCACAAAAAAGTATAAGAACTTCGATTGTTATGAATTCATACATAAAATAAAATAATATATTACACATAAATATATATAAAAAAACATTTACACTATCATTATTGTTTTATAGTAATATTAATTTGGAAACTAAATAGTCGAAATAAAAATCTGCTGTTGGGAAATCTGCTATAAGCCTACCATTTTCATAGAAATTCATTCCCAATACGAGGAGTACTTTAAATTTAAAGTTGTTTAAAGAAGAGAGACACCGATAATTTAGAAATTAATATATTTCATTTATTTACAAACGCAATTTCACAATAAAATATTTCGTGATCATATTTATATGGTACACAAACATGCTTATCCTGTGCAGTAGATAGCAAATATTTTAAGAAACAGCACAGTCAGTGACATAGAATATTGAGCATTCAACGCATCAAATAAAATGAACGGCAGACGATGACAGTTGAAAATGTGGAGGGCTGATATTTAGTTAACTCCCAAACTGAATAAAACAAAAGAGTTTGAGTAAATTTATTCATATAACTTTTATTATTGAAAGAAACCTTAAAAGAAGTGATGTGCGCGATGAATATAGTTTTACAGCGTGTAATTTCTCTCTCACGTTCCACACAGTTTTCCTTGAAGGTGTCTGTAAGAGGAAGAGTGGAAGTGGAAGTGGAACCATGTCCTTGTTTCTTACCTTTGTATATTTGGCCTTCGTAAGTAAGGTTAATAGAGTTTACTCCTTTTCTGGGTATGCAAACACCTTAACTCTTTCACTCTTTCATTCAGCTGAAAAACCATTATTTGATTTTGTTAATTTCATACATTTATTATCTGGAGTTCTATATCTTCTCTGGTTCAACTACATGATTATTTTTATGTTGGTGCTTTTTTCTTATATCTACTTGATACTATTACTGCTCAAAACTGAAACTCGACTGAAAAGATTTAGTCTCAAGGGGAGTTCTTCAATATTCCAGTAGTTAGATAAGATGAAGTTGCAAACTTATGCAGGATAAACTCTACAAATCCAGGTGCCGAAGGCTTAGGAAATAAAACCAGTGGCTACGTAAAAGGGCCAGTTTTGGAGGAGTTCCTTTTTCCTGTAAGATCAACTCCTTTCATCAGTTGTCATGCTTCTACCATTGTTGAGGTGGTAAATTACAAAATGGTTTTTCTTCTTTTCCTTGTTTTAATTAAACATTGTATCGATTAACATAACAGATTATATGTATTTTGACTTTTACAGGTTGAGAAGGGCCATTTTCTGGTTGCATATTTCGGGGGCTCTTCTGAGGGGGCACCAGATGTAAAAATATGGCTGCAGACCTATAAGGTAGATACGTTAATTAACTCATCTTTTTCCAGATTTTTCTGGTTTATAGTTGCTGATGGATTGCTCTTGCTGTAAAAATTTAGTGTCATACCAGAAGTTGGAGGTTCCACTTGGTTGTCATCAATGGAAATACTTCTTCCCGTGGAACTGAAATTAATAATTTATTTTGAAGATTTTCTATTTACAGAATGCATAAAAATGTAGCTTTGGAAGTACATGAATTTCTAAAGTGGCCGGCATGTGAATACTGAAAATATGATTTCAAATCAGTAATCATTCTTGTATAAACTGTTTCCTATTCCTATCATTGTAAAATTGGTGGCAGGGGATGTTACTTAGCTCTAAAATTTTGACAGCTCGTTTTGGTTTGTGAATGCAAATTCGGTTGGTAGAATGGCGGATGGAAATCACCCATAATTGCTGATGAAGAACCAAATGTTCCTATGTGGAACCCTGTACTGTTCAAACTTCCATCAAATGAGTTAGTGCTGTTCTACAGAATAGGCCTAGATGTTCAAAAGTAAAACTTCAAACCTTACAAGCTTCTTGTGTGTGTGTGAGTGGATATCTGTTTTGCTTGCAGCTATTCTGTATTTGATGGTAAGATAAGATTCCTTTGATTGAAGAAATTAGGAACAATTTAAGCTTATTTTTTAGTGATTTTATGACAATTGGAAGGAGTAAAACAACTAGCACAGCATCTCCACATTTTCTGTAGAAAACAAAACTAGAGGGAATAATTACTTTATACACCATCAAACTTATTCCTAAATAGACTACTGGCAAATTCAACATGTGAATGATGCTATTCTTTTTGTTTTGTTTTTTTCAAAATTCCCTTCCTTTTGCACCCATGTCCTGCACAATTGAGATGATCTCCAATTTTGGTAAAATTCTCTCCCTTTGTAAGTGCATCCTTTATTGTTTACAAAATTGCAATTATAAGAATATTTCCTACCTATTTCTTTATTCTGCAACATCCTACATAAAGTCGGATTATACATTGGCTGGGATTCCACACAACGTCAACTTGATTCTTTTTGTTTTCATGGGTGCTTTTTGTATCTTTTTATGGTTAAGAATCTGTGAAGTGGTATCACCATGCATTATGAAAAGTCTACATTCCCAAGTATGAATGTGTGACACTCCATTGATTGGGATCCATGTTTTGGTATTCAATATCACTCTCTAGTAAAATGTAGGTAATATTAAATAGGTGTTAATATTTTCAGTAATACATACCAGCACAGTTTCTTTCAGGAAATGCTTATTTTTGTAATTCAGGGAAAATCTGGAAACCTCTCTATTTGAAAGCGAAGTTTTATAGCAAATAATTGTTTTAAAGATGGAATATAAATTCAATATTCTTCTTAACATGTTTTTGCCTTCTTTACTGAATCAAACGTTTTACCTTGATTACCTTGGTAGTCATCGTACTCAAATGTACGAGGCCCTAGTTAAAATTTCGAACAAATGAGAAGAATCTGATTGTCTAATTTCAGGTGGAGTGGATTCATGAAACGCTCAAATGACAAAGGAATTACCTGGACAGAAAGAGAACAACTTCCTCCTGGTATATTAGGACCTATCAAGAATAAGGTGAAACTAAAACTACTAACTTACTAAGTAGCATTTTGTCTGTACCTTTGGCCTTGGGGTTTATAACTCAGGCAGGACAAATTTATGTTTTTTGTACTGAATTCAGTAACTGTTTTTCAGCCCCTCTTGCTAGAAAATGGTGACTTACTCTGTGGATCTTCTGTTGAAAGCTGGAACTCATGGGGAGCATGGGCAGAGGTGTCTAATAGAATAGAACTAACTGATCTTGGTCATGTAAAAACAGTTGATCTTGATTAGCTGGTTAACTTCTATAGCTTGTGGAATGGTAACAGGTTACAACAGATTTTGGCAGGACATGGAGAAAGTATGGCCCAATTTTCATTGAAAACACACCTCTTGGTGTCATTCAGCCAGTACCATACCTGACTGAAAAGGGGACACTGCGTGTTTTGCTCAGATCCTTTACTGGCCTTGGTAGAGTTTATATATCAGAATCCTTTGATGGTGGCAAAACTTGGGGCCATGCAAAGCCTACACAACTCCCCAACCCAAACTCAGGTTAATTTTCTAAACTATTCATGTTGCTTATTTAAATATTTAGGTGGACAACAAGAAAAAAGTTGATCTTGAATTGCTATACTTGTGAAATTGTTGAATTGTTTTCCTTCTGTGGAACACATACATTTTACATCGTCATGCATGCATCAGTGGCTCATTTAAGAGAAACTTGTTTTGTTGCCTTAGGTATTGATGGGGTTAAGCTGAGTGATGGCAGAATGTTGCTTGCTTATAACACAATTTCAAGGGGTGTGCTTAAACTTAGTCTCTCTGAGGATGATGGTGAGTCCTGGCATGAGGCACTTACACTGGAGGATACCTTAGGAATGGAATTCTCATATCCTGCTGTTATCCAAGCTAGTGATGGACGAGTACATATCACATATACATTTAATAGGACACAAATAAAGGTACAGCTTAAAATTTGTGTAGCAAGTGTAAAGTTTTTCTATTCATATCACTAACCTTCTTTCCTTAATTGTATTCTCTACAGCACGTTGTTGTTAGGCTAAGGTGATGCGAGCCAGCTTGTTCTTTGTAGGCAAGCAGAGAAACACAGTTCTTCATGTCTGCAACATATATGGCCTTTTTCTATCACCAGATACAAATAAATAACACAATCAATTGATCCAATGTTCTCAACTAATCTTTAAGAAAACCCTTTTTCTCACAACTTCTAATCTGTGTACTTTGTAAGTTAATGTCTGTGTCGTGTAACTTTGTTGTCTTTGATATTTTACCATTTGACTACTTTCTCTTTTACTCATTATAGAAGTGAACTTTTATTTTTTTTAAAAGAAAAGAAAGAGTAAAAAGTAATGAAAAATAGTATCAAATAAATTAAAAAATCTGTATGTCATTTTTTTCTTAGGAAAGAATATTTTTCCGTGTTTAAAAATTTGTATGTCAATTTTTTTTTTCTTAGGAAAGAATATGTTTCAGTGTTTAAGTACTAATATAGAACTTTTTTTGTTGTTGTAACTTTTATTAGACATTATACCAATTCATACTTTTTATATATGTTTAAAGGTATATATTGTGTTGATTTTGATATATCAAATATATCAAATTATTTTAAACCAACATCAAATCTTGTAATATATTCTATTTAAAAAGGAATTTTAATCTAACGGTGTATTTAAAAAAATGTAATCAATTAATTTTTTTTATCAGAAAAAAAATACCGTAATATTTAGTAAGAGTTTTACCTGTAATTTGATTTCTATTTTATTATTATTATTATTTTATTATACTATTTATTGTAGACCGAGAAAATAAGAAAAAGTAAAAAAAGTGTAATATTGATATTATCATGTTAAACTTTTAAATATGATTGGAACACAGCAATATAATCAATTCCTATAGTGTGCTGTATGGAAGTTTCGTTCTAAATAATTTTACTTTGCTTCTGCCCGTAAAACCGTTGTGTCTTCATCAGGAATGAACTTATCAACTCTGTTCACTGGCCTAAACCTAATAAAGGTTCATGATTTTTTTAAAAGTCCAGGGAAGTCGCTATAAACAACACATTGGGCCTGGCCAATAAAATGAGTACGCAATTACTTCCTGCACCCCATCGTTTCTGGAATTTATTTTCCGGAACTAAATAAATAATTCCAACTTTATTTTTCTGGAAGTCAAACATTGGTGGGAGAATAAATTTGATGAAGTGGAGGAAGCAATTGCCAAATGAGTAATTTAAAGAAGTTATTTAAACAAAAAACAACAAAATGGCTCGTTATGAAGCACTTGATGGATCTAGGCCTATAAATTGAGTAATTTAAGATGAAACAAGGAACAAAGAAAGGTAAAGAGGCCTGGTTATGATTCATTGACATGATGGGCCTAGTCCATTGAGAAATTATAGGGCGACGAATAAAGACAAGAAAAAGAAAAATATCAGAAGTTTGTGGTTGAACCTAAAATTCAATGGCCGAAGCGAAAACGACGTAAGAAATAATTTAATTGGAGAAACATAAGTAAGGGAACTAAAGTTGTGGTGGTCAGCGTGGGACCAAACTCAGACAACAGAAAGAGGGATATCTAACAATAAAAGAATTGGCTTCCTTAACCTAAAATTTATTGAAGAAATTAATTTGTATGGTGTTTGTTTAAAAGGAAAGTAAAAATGATTATGTGAAGTTAATTTGGAAGAAAGAAAAGAATTAAAAATGTTAAGGAAGATGTTTGATTTTGGACGGTGTGAGAGTGTGAGATGTTCCTTAGGCAGAAGACACGTATAGGAAGTGAGAACGTTAAGTAGTGTAAGCATGCAGTGTTGTGTCGGTGGCATTTTTCAGGGGCTTCCTCCGTTTGCTTTTTTTCACATTCGCACCAACCCACTTCACGTTTTTGCATTAACTGCCACGTACTTGTCTACCTCACTCTCCTTGATTAGTGGGCTTTGACTCCACTGTTGTTGGTCGTTTATTTAACGTGGGAAAGATCTTGAATGAAAAAGAATGTAAGAAAAGGGTGAACCACGAAAATAGAAAAAAATGTTTTTTTTATTCTTTTTATTTTTATTTATTGATTGATATTAACGGAGAAGGAAAAGTCAAGGACATGGTAGCAGCAGTTATGTTGTAGCATAAATGCATGAGCCTAACCTATCCTACCACTTATGATAGTTTTGGAAAGAAAAAGCCTTTCAAATGTACTAACTGTTATATGCATGTGTCTCTCTTTTTTACTCTTTCCCTTCCACCACCAACCTACACTCAAACGAATCAACATCATTTCATTACTTTCTCACCTCAAACTCTCTCACCTTTTTTATCTTCTTTATTTCACTACCCTCCTTAAATATATATATATATACATACTTTTAAATATTTACAGTTCCACATCATGTAACCATTAACTCTTTCAAAATATCCAACTCTCTCTACCCTTTAAATCAACAATCACCTCTGCATCAACTGAAAACTATCACATAACTAATTTCTACCCCACTTTTTTAAGTTTGATGTCGAAATTCCGTAACACACACGCATTCACCAATCCAGAAACTTCTAATGATTAATGAGAAAACCAGCCATCTCAATTTTGAAAGTTACATTTAGGGTTGACTAAATGATTCTTAAGAAGAAGAAAATATAGTCTCCACATGACAAAAAATCTGTTCGTTTTGTAATGATGATGTCAATGGTGGATTTTTATCACAGTTTATATGCTTGGTACTGTAAAGAAATATGCTTTTTCCTGCATACAAGAGTCATTAATTTGAAGAAAGTTAAGCCATTTAATTTTGGAAGGTAAGATCAATAGAGTGGGTAGAAGGACGGAGTTAAAAATTAATTTTGCTGTGTTTAGCTATAGGAAGGAAATTGTAAATGTAGTTTATTTATGAAAGTTTGGTTTGAAATTTTAATTTTGGGTGCTGAATTCCCATTAGGGCATGCAAAGAGGGTGAGATGATGATGTTTGAGAAAGAAAAAGAGGGAATTGTGTGGGGTGAGGGTATGGGAATAGGACAAAGATAATGATTATGAGGAAATTTCAAAGAAGCTACCAAAGAATGTCAGCTGGTAGTATTGTACTTTTTCTAGTTTTAAACTGGATTCATCTTCACATTGCTGACACCAAAGGATTATACAAACAAACATCTGGTTTTCATTTAACACAATAAATTCTCATTCTCATTTTCATTATTATTATTTTTATTGAATTTTTAATCAGATTAGAAATGCCAAAAAAATATGTGTGTTGGAAGACAACAATTCCATATTAGTTTTTTTTTATCATACGTTCATGTAGATATCGAATTAGGATGTTTTTGGATTAGGGAGAAAGTTTGAGAAAAAAATTAGTGGATGAATTTATAATGATGAAGATAACACTGTGATGTTGTTTGGATTAAAAAAATTATTTAAATAAATTTAAAATAAAAGTTTGTAAAAGAGTAAAAATTTATTTTAATAAATAAAATTAAATAATTATCATTTTATTTTAATAATGAATATGATAAAAATATAAATATGAATGTTATTATTATTATTATTAATTAAACATAATTTATTAATATTTTATGAAAAAGATATTTTAACATTTTAATACAACATTCATATTATTTTTTCACCTTTTTATTATTTATTTGTTATTATATTGATATATTCTAAATTTAATAAAAAAATAAAAATGACTTCATATACTATGTTAAAATATTATAAAAGGAATTATATTAACAAATTATTGTCTTAATATTTGTCAATTTCTTCATAAATGAAACCCCTGAATCAACATAGCACCCAGACAACTCCAAATATGAGCTCCAGCACCAAAAAATCTTACCAGTACATCACCAACATACATATACAATAAATATGCATAAAGAATCCCAAGCACTGAAGCACAACCACATCCACAACGTCTTTCCTCACCACAAACCCACAGCCACCAAATCCCTACCACTATCCATTTTATTCGCAATTCCCTCTTTCTAAATAGTAAATGTAAGGAAAAAAAATTAACAACTTTTTTCTTCATAAAACTTGTTTACAACACATACATGATCATTTGTAATTGTCTGTTTTAAATATTTTTTTTGAAAATATATTTAAACAGACTAATAAAATAATAACATGTATATTATTGTCAAAAAATTATTAAAAAAAAAGGTTGTTAATCCGTAACGTAAATGATTGCTCCCTCAATCTTATCTAACATTTTCAATTTCAAATTCATTCTGCGTCTTATATTTCATAAATTAGGTACACTTTCCGTCAAAACCAACTTACAGGGAGAATATATCCTCACATTTTATACACAGAGAAAAGTAATACTATAAAAATATAAACATCATAAGACTTTGCTATGGACAAATATAGATAAAAGATTAAATTAAAGATACCTCCATCTCTAACATTTCAATTTGAATTTCATACTTGAGATTCCACTGCCCTATTATAATAGGTAATATTTGAGAAAGGTTAAATCAGTAAATCAATTTAAGCTTTTAAAATAGTTTTTTAATATATTTTTTTATTTAGATTTTTACTTTTGATATCTAAACAACTTATTTTTATCAACTTTCTCTCTATATTCTTTTTTAATGTTTTTTAACATTTTTTAATAGTCTGTTTTTGCTATAAAATAACATCGTTAAGAATTTCGAGATAATTATCTTACTTGTCCAAAACATTGTTATGCTACGAGTGAACCGGACAAGACATGTGAGATGATAATAGAAATAAACATCCGTAAAAATAGTGTTTAAAGATTAAAAATAAAATTTTAAACGTTAAAAAAATTTAAAAATTAAGAGATTGACGATAACTATTTCTGTAATAAAAAAAAAAAGCATGTGGAAATTAGGTATATTTCACAATAAAATTAATAGATACTCATGAACATAATTTTATATCGTTGTTGACTTTTATAATGTTTTTCTAACATAAGTTTATGAGCTTTTATTATTTTGCTAAAATAAATTAGTTAACGTTAATCTTTTGTCAATTTTTATAACTAAAAATTACTCTATCGGTTCCTTTTTTTAAGTGTTGTTTAAGACTTTTGAGAGAAATTATTAAATGTAATAATTTTTGGTTTTATAAAGTATTATAACATTTTCTATTTTATTATTTTTTATTTTGATTTCAAAAACTTGATAATTAAATAAAAAATTAAAAGAAATTACGCTTAAAAAGAAAATTATGAAAATGAGGATATGAGGGTGTACTAACAATAGTTTAAGATTAAGTATAAAATGGGTTTATACTGTAGTGTGATATCATTAAACTTATTTGATTTAACACTGAATTATATGTAGGAAGTGTAATTAATGTCTATAGAATTCTCTAGATACTTAATTTAATGTAAATTCAAGTCAAGTCATCGCTCATTTGGCTATAAAATCATAAACACACGAGTTTCTTGTAATCTGTACAACTATAATACTATACCATTTATTGCTACAACTACTGCAAATCACGTCATTTTTATTTTGGTTAGAGAATTATGGAAAATAAAAATTATTTAAATTCGATGAAAAATATTTCATTATCATAGATTTATTGTAGTTATTGTTTTGGTATACTTTTTAATTTATTATTATTATAATAGTTAAAAATTTAAATATTAATAGAGTATTTATGACATAATAAGTGTATTAAAAATATAATTAATTTATAACGTCAAAATGTATAATCGATTGTGTTAAAATATCCTCGTTTATTTTGTTTTCTTTAAAGATAAAAGTTGTCTTGAAATTTTCATTTTTGTGTTTACATCATAGAGGAAGGCAGATTCACGCTCCAGTCTTCTGTCGTAATCCAAGTATAACATACATGATTCACAAAAATATATTATTGAAAGTGGTTTGATTATTTGTCTAACATTATCTTTAGATCTAAGTAAAATAAATCTACTTTATATTTATTAAAGTAATATTTATATTTCGCTCATATTTTATATAAGGAGTTAAAAAATAGTTACGAATAGAAAATTTTAATTGTTTTATTACTACAATACTAAATTTGAAAATAGAAAAGTTAATCAATCAAATTTTATTTTATAAAGATTATTCTCTCTCTTTAAAAACTATTATCATTCTTTTTATACATTTTCTTTGAATTTGTAATTTCATGGTCGTCTTTTTTATGACAGAATCCACTACAAAAGTTTCGACGTAAAACAGAATAATTCTAAACTAAATGAAAAATGTTTTTGAACTAAATGGTAGTATTTTAATAAAAGAAATAAATATTTGTTCTGAATTTTATAAATTATGCATAGTCACAAAATGAGCCCGTCAGTCAGTGTGGCTAAGTAGGATCAATGCATCTGGCGTCAGGTAATATGAGATGTTGCTTTGATGTATGTATGATTTAAATGTATTTATATTTTTATGGACTACATTGAATTGTTGTTCTAAGTTGTATATTGAATAATTATTTTAAGAATGTGGTTATCCTGATTTTATTAATTTTGAACTTATATAAAAAAATATTAGGTGATAAAAATTGATTTCCTATAATTTAAGTGAAGGGTGTGAAAAAAAAATTATATAAGTAAAAAGAACTTATCTTATAATGTGAGGAAGAGTTAGTTATGGAAATGTAATTTGTGTGAGTAAATGTAGTATGATAGGTAAATAATTTTTTAGTTTATTTCAATACATGAGTATTCTAAAAATAGAATCAAATATCTATGATAATATATGAAAGTGAACCAAACAGGCTTTTAATGTAGATATACTTTATTATGATTGAATTAATTAATAACATTTATGTTTGTCTGAGTGATGAAAATTGAATTAAATTAAATGTGTGACATTTTATAAACCACAAATTTATCTTATATCAGTTGAATGATTTTGTGATATATGAAAATTTATGATGTTTAAGATGAGAGTGCTTTATAGAGCTAAGCATATGAAAAATAATAATTTTGAATATATATATAAATATTCGTTATTAGTGTAGAAATAACATGAAAGGAAATCCAAACTAAAAAAAATTGATGACTATTTTGTAAGTAAAACGTTATTATAGTCGGTTAAATGGATCTCCGATGTCAAATAAGGTATAGATGTTGGCTTTCCCAGGATTAGACGTTAATTGGTCTGTATACATAATTGAAAAGTCATTATTTTATTGTCTTTAGGCGTCGATTACAGGTCTCCGACCTCTAATTCGAATTAGACGTCGACTTTTCCACGGTTAGACGTTAATTGCTCTGCATACATAATTGAAAAGTCACTATTTTATTATCTTTAGACGTCGACTACAGACCCCCGACGATTAATTCGAATTAGACGTCGACTCCCCCTCCACGAACATAAAAAATGTCCAAAAATATATCATTTTAAGCATATTAATTTTTTACTACTTAGACGTTGGCTCCCCTCCTCACAAACGTAAAAAATGTGCGAAATTACCTCATTTAGGTGCCAATATTAATTTTTTTTGCCACTTAAATGTCTGACCCCCTCCTTACAGACGTAAAAAAGGTGCGAAATTACCTCATTTTGGATGTCAATATTAATTTTTTTTACCACTTAGACGTCGATTGAGAATAGAGAGCGAAGTCTTAGAGCACTTTGACGTTGGCTGGGAGGGGGGTCGACGTCAAATACCCTACATTTTCACCCACTCCAGAATGCGAGCATCAGCTACGCATTTTTTCTCTCACTGTGTTCATCTTCTTCTCTACTTTTTCTCGTTCGCCATTAACATTTAGGTAAGTTTTCTTCCACTTTACACCATTTAAAATAATTTTGCACCAATTATATTATGTTTGGAACCATTATCTTTCATTTGCACCAATTAAAATTCGTTTACATTGGCTTTTGGTGCAATTCTTGTGCATGAGTTATTGGACCTCGGTAGCGGCGTTTTCCTCTTCATTACTTGTGTCCATTCTACATTACTTATGCCCACTCTCTTTTGGTGATTTCTGTTTTCAACGCTTCACGTAGATTAATATTTTTGTTGGTATTTTGGATTGCTTTTTAGATTGTTTAGTATTATAATGACTTGAAACACATAATATATATCATTTTGTGATGTATTAGAAACATTTTCTGTATTTCAAGTATGATTTTATTTAAAAATAAATTTATTTAAAAAAAACAAATGAAATTTCGGTTAATGTCAAAATCAACATCAAATGACGTCTATTGAGGATGTCCCATGTCAAATTGACGTCTTCTAATAAAACATTGGTGCTATGTCAGACGTTGAATGTCTAAAATAAAAGATGTCAAAGATTTTTTTTTTTTGAGTGATGTGTATATTTATTTATATATGTAGTGTTTTCTCTGTCTCTCTCACACACACACATATATATATATATATATATATATATATTATATAAAGTATACGAGAGAATTAAGCTTTTGTTTTAAATAATTTATTTTAAAAAATGTAAATATACTTTATATATATAATTAAAATAATAACATTAACAAAAGTTAGGATTTATTTATATTTAGATTAAGTAAATATAACATTTTTGTTTTTGCTTATAAAGTTTATTCTATTCCATTACTTTAAGAGAAACACCCACCACGGTGACATTTTCATGACCAGATATGTTCATAATTATGTAATATTTTCCTTGTAATTTAAATGTGTTTTCGTTTTAATGCACATGTTTAATTCATTATGAATCGATATTAAATTTTAGACATTTTTTCTTACTATCTTTAATTTAAATTTTCATCTGAAACTTTGAAAGATTCACCCTATAAATGAATTCATTATTAATTTAATCATAAACTAAAGACATTTGAGTGTTCTCTCTCACTAGTATTAGGTGGTATTTGTTTAGCTCGTACCTAAAAACACATATTAAACAACATTAACATTTTTTAATTTGATACCTTATATATTAAAAACATTTAATTATTTTAAATAATGCCATAAACAATAAGTGTTGTATTGGATTATTACTTTTTATGTAACGACAATAGTAATATAAATCATATTTAATATATAAATGAGTTCATTGTTTATTTTTATATTTTTTTGTACATATCAATTATAATATAACTTAGTATATATAGATTATAAGGATTAAGCTAACATATTCAATAATACAAATACAAATAGCTTAAATAAGATAAAGTATAAAAATTATATTATTTAAGTTAACAAATTTATGAATAGATTATTTAAATATCATTTTGTTAAAATTATTATTTTTCTTCTTTATTTTTTTTATATTTTTGAAATAATTATTCATGTTTTCATAAATATGAATTCACCTTATATAGATTGTCCTTGAAAGCACAATATTTTTCTCTTATAAAAAGTCGTTTTTTAGTATGCTTTCTTTGCTCTTTTTTAGTTGGTTTTATGGGAAAGGTTACATTCCTAATTATTTGTCCTTGTAGATCTGAGTTCGCCTTGTGAATTATGACAGTAAAATATTTTTTTCTTATCATAATTCAGTTTTAGCAATTTTTTTCTCTATTTTATAGTTAGTTTATGGGAAATGACGCATTTTTTTTATCAATTCTTTTTTTTTTCTTGTGTTAGTTTTATGAGAATGGTTGCATCTAAGGTTAGGGATTTGCATGTGAGGTTTTTGGGTGATAAATATAACTATGTTAGTTCAAGAGCATGATGGTGTGTTTAGATTGGTGATAGTATTTTATGGATAAGTTTAATCTTTTTATGAGAGTAATGAAGCTAAGAGGTTAAGTGTTAGAAGTCCCACATCGATTAGAGATAAGGTCAATTTATAATATATAAGTGAGGTACAAACCTCATATTACAAGTCGGTTTTGTGGGATTGAGTTAGGTTTAAAACCCACTTTCTAATATGATATCAGAATCATTGTTAAAGCCTATCATACGATATTTGTAGGATTGAGTTAGGTTTTAAACTCACTTGTTTGAATTTTTGTATAAAGAATCTATTTTGTTGGTAAACATCCAAACCATTTGAAGTTTTTATACATATAATATATGACGATGATACCTTTTATAAAGATGTGATAATAATTATAGTTTTGGAACATAATTGATGTTCTTAATATACATTACCTATTAACAATGTGTTATAAGAATAAAATATTTAATTGTTGAAAGTGATGAAAATAGTGAATTTGTATGCGTGTGTGAAGCTTTAAATTGGTTGTAATATCAAATAATACGTTGATAGTAAATGAAACTAATGATAATTATATTTATTATTGTAAGTGAAACTAAAATATTGTTTGCATTACAAACATATATTACTAGCATGTCTTAAATCACAGTTTACTGAATTGAATCGAGTTATATGAGATATGTTGTATTTTTTATAGGTAAGATATAAAATATTTTAAGTGAGTTGAGTTCATTTCAAATAATATTGTTTTAGAATAAATTATTCAACTATATATATGAAAATGAACTAAAACATCTTTTTAAACCAATTTGACACAATTTATTGAAATTTGAATAATTGATTTATACGTATATAGTCATTAGTCGACCAATATGTTCCTTAGACAAAATTGAGTTTAATCTGAATAGGAAAGTTTTGTTATATGTTTTTTTTCTAAATATAAAATAATCTAATTTTTAATATTATACTCAAATTTGATAAAATAGAAATTTGAAGAAGTATTTATACATATTTAAACACATTATCATTTTTAGACTAGTGACATCTAACTACAAAAATCAAATTTTCATTTATCAAAAATTCTATCTTTTCACTATATTATGTTATCATTATATCTACTTATTATAATTAAATAAATATTTGAAACTTTTGAAGAAGATAAGACCGAAGAGGCTGAGACCTATGGTGGCAACAGGGAAGTTAGAGATGAGTGGACGGACAAGAGACTAGGCGGGGGAGAAGAGTTTGGCAATTGGAGAAGAATGGGTTTGGATCAATGCATCACAGCATCATTCACGCATCCCAACACTCTTTTTGACTTAGTGTTAAAAAAAAAATATGTGAAACTCCATCGTTATCGTTAGTGAATTCAACTTCTTTTTAACGCTGTTAATTTTAGAAGATAAAAAATTATAATTTTCTTAAAAAGAACAATCAAAATATAACAAAGTTTGAAAAATGAATTAAAAATAAAATCGCTAGAGACTAAAAATATATTTAATCCATAATTAATGATATTCCAATTTAAAAAATTAGTTTGTAAAATAATAATAAACCAGACTTAAAGTAGTAATATTATGGATCGCCAATTTTAAAGACAATAATTTAATAATTAGTTGGGAGATACAATAGAGACACAATTAAAAGTAGAAATAAAATAAAAAATGAATTTATAAAATTTTGAAATATAGTTTTATTTAATGAATTTGTGTTGTGACAAGAATATCTTTTCCTTTATTACTTTGGGTGAAGGTGTCCTGGTATTAAATATGGTACCTAAATTCATAGATGAATTGAACAAAGGATAAGGGCAGATGGTAATCGTAGCTTGATGCAATTATGAATTTGGTTGAAAGTAGTTTACGTCTCAATTTATATTGAATGCATTCTGAATGTGTAGGTCCTATAAAAATCAATGAGAAAGACAATGATATGCCTAGCTTCCAATGCAAACACGGTCTAAAGAACTAGATGCGCATGGCCATAACTTTACTCACTTCTTAAACTGTCTTCTTCTTCTAAATGCTTCATCTGCTTTCAACATTTTATTTTAAGAATATAACATTTTTTTAAATCTTTATTTCTTTTTTTTACTCGTAATTGTGATTATACACAATTTTTTTCCATTATATTTTTAGTTTATTTGTATAATAATTTAATATTAGATTCCAAAATTACACAGAAAGTGGTCACCTAAGAGTTCGTTTCTTTTCCTTCAAATCAAACAGATATTTAAGACAAGAATTTGAATTTCCTCCTAAAACTTTTAATAAATTTAAAACAGAAAAATTTAAAATTCTGTATATATATTAGATAGTATAATAAAACATACCATAAGTTCATGGCATTAAAAACTATATAGAATATCTATAATTGTAAGTTTCTTAACATTCAAAATAAAATAAAATTAGTTCAAATTAAATATAGGGAAGGTTTCTTAATGTTTATTTTCTAATTTTTTTTTTAATAAATACGATTTATGTTTTTTTTATATGTTTGTTTAATCTGTTTTTTAAAATAAATATAGTCAAATTTCAGTTTATTTTAATAAGTAGATTGTTTCTACTTATTAAATAAGTGATTTAAAAAAAATCATTTAAAAAATATTGATTTTATGATTAAGCAAACTATTCTATAGATGTGAAGTGGATCATATGGAACTAAAGCGTGGACCGACTAACTCATTAATTTTGTTAGTCTTTTGTTATTTATTTATTGAACACGATTAAATATTTTTATTCATTATTTTAGTAATATAATATATTTATATTTATAAATTTATATTTTTATTCTATGGTTCACTTTAATTTTTTTTTAAACATATTTTCTCTTTATTTACTTATAGTAAACAGTAAATTATTCGCCTTTAAGTTTTCTTTTGTAATTCTTATACTTAGAATAAATCCTTATTTTATTTTGATAAGATATTTGAATTTAGGATTAAAATTTATAAACACCATTTTAAAATATTTTTTAATTTATGTAAGTCAACCTATTATATCGTATTAGTTTTTTGTGAATCGGTTTGTTCCAATCCGGATCAAAATTAGTGGGCCAACCGACATTCACACCCCCAATAGTCCACGGCAAAAAAAGAAATTCTAAAATAGCACTATTTAGAGTGAAAGCTTCTCTTTAATTTTTTTGAAAGAAAGAATTTCAACGAAAATTAAGTAAAAAAAAATTATTTATCTCTCTATTTTTCTACTCCTCTTTTATTTTGTCTTTCCACTCTATTTTATATATTATTTTAAAACCAAAGGAAAAAAAATATAAAGTAATTTTAATTTTTATTCCGAGAAAAAAGTTAAGTGAAGCTCCAGAGAAGGAGAAGGAATAACTAAACCATTTTGAAAAGCTAGTAAATGAGACAATGAGGAAATTCGTGAGGGGAATAAGATATTCTATATAGATTTAGTGAAGGGGTATTGGTTCATATCCTTATATGGTCACCACAGGAGTTTTAATTTCGTTAATTAGTATCTACTACACAACATTAGTGTTAGGAAAAACATTAACAATGATTGGTTATTATATAATGGAAGCAGAGATAATAAAAAAGAATATTAATTAGGAGAGTAAAAGAGGGAATGGGTAAGTAAGTATATATTAGAATGAGATTAGTTGGGTGGTGATTATGAGTGAATGAATTGTTGTAGGTCCCTTGAAGGGATGGGTATCTTAAAGATTTGTCACAACTTTAATAAGCAGATTTATAAAACCCTGGTTTTAAGGGTTAGAAGAATCTTAGTAGAAGTTGAAAGGAAAGGATTAGGTGGGGGTGGGGGTGGTGTGGTTAAAGTGTATATTACGTAGGCAGCAGCATATGGTATCTTTTTTATTTCAGGTGAGAAGAGGTTTTGTTAATTTGTGGTAGAAAGGTAGCTAAAAGCTTGTGTGTAAAGTGTGGAAGAGATATTGATTAATGGTGTTTGGAGATGAACAAAACCTGAACAGCATTATTTGTTAGTGGAGAGAAAGTAACTTTTCATGTGGCTTCATCTAAGTGGGTTTTTCTATAGTTAGTAACACTTTAAGGATTCCATGTAATCAAAAAGTTTAAAGTAAAGAAGATGCTTTGTTCATTCAAACAAAAGCTTTTTGAGGTGGGAATTTGGCATCTTCTCCTTATCCCTTATGTCACCAAAATGCAACAAGTATACAAAAATTATATATATTTATATATATATATGTTTATCTACACATTATAGCCATTACATGGGGCGGTGCTCCTCTCATCATAAGGACCTAGCTAGCCTTTTATGATTTCCTCTTCATCCATTACTCATATCAACCAATTATGTTAAATAATTCATATATACCCCACACCACCATTCATAAATACCTACTAAGTATTTTTCATCTTATATCATCTTATCTAAACTTACATTCTCAAACACCAATTACAATCTAAATAGATGTAAATTTCATCTTACAAACAAATTTCATGAGATTAAGTTAAATTTAAATTTCATTTTTTAATAATTAATTAGGACACCTCAATTTTCTTTCACCATTTTTTATATCATAAACAAACTGTCTCGCCTTATTATCTAAAACTATCTCAAAATATATACCAAATATTATCAAAAGGAAAAAATAATAACTTAAAACTCTATCAATTTTTGTTTTTTATTTCAAACAAAATCGTCTGTTTTTATTAATAATTAAAGAGTTATTTTTTTAATTCATTTTGATTTTGGAAAATTTGTACGTAAATGATAAATACATTTTTTTTTATTTTGATCATTCTCGATATATATTTACATTTAGAAAAAAAATTTAACTAGAAGCTAAATCTTTAATCTTGTTAAGGGTTTGGTAGCAACTTCTTTTTCATCCTTGGAAAATACGAATCCTAAGAATTAGGATTTCTATAAACAATTTAATTTTGTTTGTTGAAATTAAAATAATAATAATAATATATTATTATTATTATTGAAATATTTATTTTATTTTGATATCAAATTATAGTTAAGAAGAGTAATAATTCATCACAAAATTTATTTTAATTTGAAACAAATAATTTTTCATTCGGCCTTTAGAAATATTTTTGTACGAAACTTCTCAAAAATATCATTTCCTGTAGATATTAGTTTTTAATAAATAAATTAAATATACAACGGTTCGATATAAAATGTACAACTTCACATTTTCGATATAAAATGTTTTTTGTATTTTCCTCCCTTGAAAATATTAAAATACGTCTCTTGTTGGATTGAACAATATAAATGATTTGGTTGAAGTATGAAGCTGCGTGTGTGAAGGGTTAGAAAAGAACCCTCAAAATAATTAATGATTACTATTTTAGATGCATAAAGTGAATTACTATATTTTCCTTTTAAAAGCAGCAATATTTTTGGCATATTTTAAGAGTAGAAAAATCTATAGGGGTAAAATTTTAAATAGATAAAAAGTTTATGAATAAATTATAAGTGTTTATTTTTTATTCTATTAAAAAATTATAAAGAACAATTGCATCTCTATTGTTCTGACATAAATGTAATATATGAATATGTTGTCTTTATGCCTATGTTATTTCTTGTGGGTGTCTTATGCTTTATGGGTGTGTTAAAAATACATAGGATGATATTTTTGACTTTAGAGTTATAGTATTAAGTACAAAGTTTATTAAGAAAATAAAATATCCAATGTTTAATGAATATTTAATCACATATACGAGATTTCAAGGTGTTGAAAAACTAAATGAGATTATTATATCGAAAATCTTTATAAATCAAATTAAGTAATCACTCTACTTAAAATACAAATCTTATAAGAGATGTAGAGTGCAACTAACTACAATATTTTATTGGTATATATAGTTGGTTATTCATGTATTTGTGGCTTAAAGTAATTTGTTATATTTATTATATATGTTATTTATATAATCGTATTTGGTAGGGAAACATACAATATTATAAACAGTAGAAAAAAATACATAAAGATAGTCAAATGTATTAAATTTTTGTAAACTTAAAAAGATGTATGCATCTACATATAGCTTTTGGAAATTTAATGTTACTAATATTCTCTGTTATATTATATATGTACTTATGTAAACGTGTATTATACGTATAGAGTAATATAAATAGATAAAACAACACGTTAAAATAGAAGGAAATTCCATTATTAAAAAAAATTATATTTCATTATTTATTTGAAATTAGAATTGAGTTACATTTGTTCTCTCTTTTCAATCTTGATCTCATAAAATGGGTTAAATTAACTTGATTAATAACTATAATTATAATTAAATGTTCAGTTCATCCAAAAGAAAATGCCCATGTCAAATTCAAAACATAAACCATTAATTTTAATATAATGATTGTGATTAAAAATCTTCACTTCCTGGGTGATTTTTAATATACAATCATACACGAAATATATTTCACAGATTAAGACCTGTTAATTATTATGATAAATGAAAATATTAAATTAACGCTAGATTAAAGTAATAATGATTCAGACTTCGTATTTAGTTACAAATCTCACATGTGAATTGCTCGTGACTTTTGTGATTTGTTGACCACATCTTAAATAATTAAAGTTTTATTTTAAATTTTTCATTAGATGGTGTTTTTCTTTTGTTAAATAAAAAGATTAAGGACAATTTGTGTTATTCTCTTTCTTAAATGAAAAGATTGTGGGCAGTTTGCAATTAAACACATAATTTTGAATTATTAATGTTGATCTAATCATTGAGATTATTATTAATTTTCTTTTTGTGCTGTTATAAGCCAATTTTTTAAAATCTTTGTGCGTACAATAATGACAATGATGATGAAACTCGTTATCTCGTACATGTCAATTTTCTACAACCAGACTGACCCTAATATTTTATTTATTTTCCAGTATGATCAAGAATTCTCTCCTATATGAAGTGGTTTTTACTACATAGGCATTTTACACGTAAACGACAAAAGCAAATATAAAACTTTAATAGACATGTATTTGTAGTGTAATTTTATTACACTATCTCTTCATAGAAAATAATCATTCATATAACTTTAGTAACAATATGATAATGTAAAATAGTACAGTGCACGTATTAATATATTATTTATTTTATTGTTAGAAATTAAAGCATGATATTAAATCATATATTGAATAAAAAAAACTTATAAATTATTTGAAGTTATATAATTTTTTAGGCTTAATCATTTCTCGCGAGATTTTATTTGAGTGGAAATCTCAAATTTATCCTTTTCGTTTTTCATCTCAATTTAGTTTTTATTTTGTAAAATATTAACCATTTTATCTTTGTTGTTAAATTGAATCCAACGATATTTAATTATTTTTTCTAATTTGGAATTTATTCTTTTGAATTTGTTTTAAAATAATAAAGTAAAATCGACATATAAGAATCACTTACAAGTCCAATGTTACACTTAATTTAATAGTATAAATATAATTGTTACATTTTTCACAAAATCAAAATCCAATTGAAATGAAAAAAAAGGACATTTCAGCTAAAATAAAGCCATGACAGATTATTAAACCAATTCTTTATATACCGATTAAGCTTCTATTTTATTATGTTATTATGTTGTATTTCAGAAAGAATAATTGATCTTAATGATCGACTTAAATAAGTCTATGTATGAAAAGCTTTCTGTGAATCATATCTGGTTGATCTCCTTAAAAAAAAAACCTATAAACTTTTACATTAATGATATTAAGCATTAAATATTTAATGGTGGAGATGAATTAATTTTAGTAATTATTAGAGGTGAGATGGATGTATGAAAAAAACATCTTGTTCACACTTTTATTTTCACCGATAGCTCCTTTTCAAAAAGGAAATGATGGTACAATTCTTGTTCTGCGAAAAGGGGGAACCAACGGTCTTGTTTAGCTTGATTGGTGCTCTTCTGCCGACTGATTTCGTCTCTTGAAAAAGCAAGAGCACTTTCTTTTATTCTAATCTAAACTTGAAAAAGGGGGAAAAAAAAAGAGAGAGAGAGATGGGAGAATAGTTGTGGAAGAAGAGCACGAAAGTCTACTTGCTTTGAGTGCAAGAAGCTACCAAAAAACTTTTAAGAGGAGATGGCCCTAATTTCTTCCCAGTTGTGAGTGATTTGCTCCTCTATGTGTTTGCTTAAAGTTTGACCTTCATGACATGATTATCATCCACTTTTTACATATCTTAATAATAAAAAAAGGGCATGCTAAAGTGGGGTTTGCCTTGCAATACTGAAAAGTCTCATGGGACCTTTTGCCTCATTACATTCCATCAATTACCCTTTGTGGGAGACTTTTCCTCTGTCACCCTATCATAATGTAAAATTTTTAAACTTGTGGGAAATGTGCTTTTCTTCTTTAATTTCCATGACAAATATAGAACCTAATTCTTATTAATGAATGTGGGTAATTCACTAATTGTATGATTAAAGTTTGTGTTGTGTTTAAAAGTATTTTAAGGTTTGTTCTGTGAGCATATAGAGAGGAAGGATCCTTGGAATAGAATCAAAGGGTGGTGTAGGGATGAAAATAACGGGCGTCTTGGAATGATCATAGTTTCTCTATTATTGGTGGGGATGGGAATGGAATTGAAAAGGCAGGACTGGAGAAAGGGTGTAGTGGGGAAACTTTTCTCTTGTGAAGAAACCAACTAAGAAGCAACAACACCTTTTTCACAATCATACTGAGGTAAATAATTTAGAAAGAGATTGAAATTTGAATGTGCTGGAGAGGGAGAAGAAGTAAAATGATGGTAAAGAAAAGAAACATGGCTTTGGTGTAAGGGAAAAGAGAGATGCAAAAAGATTAACAAAAAAAAGTGTTGTATTAGGCTGATGAAATCACCTAAAGTCTTTTCAAATGGAGAAAATAATTACGGCATCATGCTTAATATAAATGCTATTGCTAGAGACAAAACAGCCAAAGTTTAAATAGTCAAAAAAAAGTTCTGGCCAACGTTCATTGTTCCCACTCAAGCCTTTGTATTCTTCTTTCGTTCCATTCTCACCCAATGAAATTTGCGTTCAAACTCAATCAATTAAGGTGCCCAATTTGCATAATGAGGACAAAACATTGTTGACACATTCTCTCGCGCATTATTATTGTCCCTTAACATTATCTTTTTCAGCCATTCAATTCGCACGTTAATTAAAATAGTTTCTGAATAACAATTTTTATTTTTTATTTTTACGTTTATTCTAGTAAATTATACGTGAGCTCATTCCTTTGCTTGGCATCACTAAAAAAAAACCGAGTCAACTATTTTCCAATATATCGCGAATTCGTCACTGACAAGAACTCCTGATGATTGTTTGAGTTAAATAATAAATAATAAATAATGATAATATTATGTATTATTAATAGATGAAAAATTGTTTGATGGTTGGTAACGAAAACTTAGGGAAAGGTGGAAAGTGAAGAAGTTAATGTGATCACAGGTCACGAATGGAATACTGGTCTTCCCCGGAGTTGCATCCCAATAATGATGAGTTAGGCGAAAATTGAGTTTTGATGAGCGCATGCAATCAATGACATAAACCGATGCTTCATGCTTTTATGACTTCTTTAAAGTTAAAACAAGCCTCCTATTTTGGATTCTTTGCACACTCACTGTTAAAACACGACCAATTGTTCTTTACCTGTATCCAAGACAAAATAAAGTCTGTCTGCCATTCTTGACTCTTTTTTTTCTTAAGTTTAGAAATAAATGTTAATAATAACGATTAAACATTATCTCTTAAAATAGTTTTTTTATCATAAACAACAAAAATTGTAAAATTTCATTTTTATTTAATCAACTTTTATTTCTAATATACTTTCCAGAAGACAAATATATCTACAGCAGCAAGTAATTGTAAATTTATTCTCAATTACATGTTACGTCACCTCGAAAGAGATTTATATACTTAAGCAAACAGTAACAAATTATATATATAATATGATGGAGACAATTTTGTTGCGAAATAATCTTTCATAAAATAAGATACACCTTTTATAAGTTCAACGTAATTAAGCTCATTTAAATATGATTGAATTGAATCAAACTTTTGTATAAAGATAAACCTTATTAAAGAAATATCTAGATTAATTGTGTTACAATTTGACTTTATAGTTAGGTACATTTTTTTTTTCATTTTTAGACTTTGTTAATTTTTTATTCATGAATTTGAGGTGAAATGAATGAATTAATTTAAAGATAAAAGTTATGTTATTTATTTTAAGAGTTTTAGATGTGAAGATGATGATATTTTAAATAATAGTTTCTGAAGATAAAAAAAATTTAATAGGTTAAATTGTAATATTACTATTTTTTTTCTTATGATTAAGATTATAATATATATATATATATATATATTATTATTATTATTATTATTTTTGTGTTGGATTAATCTATAATGGGTATTATTTCTTTTGGATCTCCTTAGATGTTCAAAGTTTGAAGGTACTTTTATGTAAAATCATCTTTGGTGACCTCATTTTTCTTTGTGATCCCTTATGTTGCTAAGGATCCTCCATCCTATCCCTCACTCAAATTAGTCTTTCTAAATACCCTCAAACCATTGGAAAAACACACACTTATTCCTCACTATTCTAACATGATGCGCAACACATTCATAAAAAGAAACACAACGTAAATTAAAAGTGAAAATTTCTATAAATTATTTGGTTAGATAAGTTGATTGAAAATTAAAATATTTATATTTTTAATACTTTATATAATTTTAAATAATGATTTTTCAATCAAATTCATCTAGTTGATATTTCAAATTTCTAAGTTTGTTGTTATAGTTAAAGTTACAATATTTCTTTTATAATTAGTTGACATGTCTTATTTTATTTTTTAATTGTGTTTCTTAATTAAAAATAATGTTTTTATAGCACTCATATAAAATGATAAATACACAACAATGATTCTTCAAAAGTTATTGTTGATACTTGTTCGATTAGTTCCTTACTTGAAAATATATCAAACTTTACGATGATGGTTACATAAAAATTATCATCTTAACTAAAATACAATAATGGTTGCATTTTGCCTTATTCTTTTACGATGACAGCTTCTTCTAAATTCCTTATCATAAAATTGTCATCATGTAGTGGATATTACGAAAGATCAAGTTCATATTTTGGTTGCATTTCTTTTTCCTTTGTATTGAATGGTCAATTGAGCTTTGAACAATGTATTGATTTTCCTGGTTAACACTATAACTACTTTATGTTCACCCTTTTTTTTTCATTATTGTTCTTTGATGGCATTTTTGTCTCTTCGTTCAACATCGTTGTAAGAAATAATTTTATCCTTATCTTTACCTATCACATTCATTCTTCACCATCTATTCAGTTGTCTCAAACTTCATAGTGTAATTTTTGCTACCCTTAGTAGATTTTATTAAATAACATTGTTATTGATATATGATTTCATTGTCGTAGTCATGTTTACTTATACTTATCAGTGTACTTACTATCACCACCACCATCCCCACTAAAAAAAATGTCTATTAATATTATAATTAAAAAATATTAATGATAAAATTTCACAACTAATAAAAAATTGTGTTACAATCCTTGTATTATTTCTTCCATTTTCCATTCTTATAATTATAAATTATGAATTTGCACATATATTAAATGTTTAATGATACTTTTCTTCTAAGTTTAAAAACACATAAATTGGTTACAACCTCTTCCTCTTTTTGGAATACTATTCCTAACGTCAAATTTACATTTATTAGATCAATTATGCAACAATCAATCTAATAACTTTAATTGAAAAAAAAAACATCATCGAAAGTAGTTTCTACTTGTTGCATCTTTGACAGATATGCTACAATAAATCATGGTGGCTGACGATGATGCTTGTGTTTGCTTTGATTAAGGCTGATGGTGGTGCAACACTAGTTTGTTGCGTTTTGACTCTAGATTCGTCGTTGGCGAGATGACGTTTGAATGATGTTGCAGTGTGATGAAAAAGTATACGTATTAGATTCATTGTTTTTTTAACTGATCAAATATGTATATATTAAATAGGTTCCCTTCATAACCAATCTAATACGTACAAATTAAATTGGTTTTAGAACCAATCTAATACAATTTCTAGTATTTATAAAATTATCTCTACATTTTGTATTAAATTAATTCATTAACAATCCATTCAATAATTGATTTTAATAGGTCTATTTTGTCGATTCATATTAATGTATTCATATCTCAAATTACATTTCCTTATTATTTTGGTTATTCACATTAGCTTTCCTCTCATGATTACCTTTCTCTTATTATCCTTACTAATGGCACCATAATTATCTTTCTCTTATTGTCCTTACTAATGCTACCGTGTATTTTTTTTTTTAAGAATGATCCTTTTCCTTATTTGATTATCATTTCATTCTTATCTTCATCAACTTTTCATCAACTTCTTAACATAATTGATCACCATGAATAATTTGACTTTGTCAAAATCACCTATTAATCCTATTGAGAGTAGTATTCATTTATTAAAAGACAAAATTCCATAATAATTATTAATGTTAACTATTGTCAAAAGTAAGAAACAAAAAGTGAACTCTTTAATTGATGTGATAAATTGTAAGTAAGGAAACAAATAAACAAGACATGGATTTTGGATTTGTAGATTTGTATTAGAGAGTATTTTATTATAACTTATCTTTTAACGATGATCTCATCTCAATGATCTTTTCTTAACAAACAGGAAAAAAATCATGTTCCATGGTGGAAACCATGCACCTTGAAATATTATATTATGTTATATTATATTATATATATATATATATATATATATATATATATATATATATATATATGAATTTTATTTAAAATATCTTTTAAATAAATACCTCTTATATTTTTTTAAAGACAGTTTAATTTTTCTATTCTAAACAAAATATAAGAGTATTGTTTATTTTTACTTATTTTATATTTTAAATTATTTCTCTTCAATTTTGCATGGGAAGTTTGTAGCCTCTATATTCTTCGTCTCGTTTTTTCATAGTCTACAAACTTTTCACCATGGGAAAAGAAAGAAACTATTTTTTTATGTATCCATTTCTAATTAAACAAGATGTAAATTCATAATAATTGTCATGACAATAAAAATTACTGACATGAATAAATAATTTAATCTCTTACTTATATTACTTCATATTTGATTTCTAAATATATGTAGGAAATTTTAATTAAAAGATAATATCCACTTTATGTGTAATTAAGCCAAAAAAGTAGAATATTCTGGATGGGATGGGATCTTGAACAGGTTGAATGAACCAAGTCCAATGTTTGTAAGGTCAGGTCAATGTTTGTAAAAGATGTTGGAGAGTATAAAATTAGAAAATCGTACATAAACATTAATTTATTATTCATCTTAAGTCAAGGTAATGTTTCTCTGTGATCATGTGTGATATATACATGTGAGTTGAATCTTTTAAACAATTTGCAGAGTATCCCTTTCTAACATTGCTTAATGATTTCGTGCTCTAGTTTATTTGAAATTTTTTATTTTAAATAATCTATAATTGTTTAGTAGTCTATTATTCAACATTTTTATTCAAATTATAAATGTATGAATGCATTACAATATTTTTTAAATTCATTAAAAATTATTCGTTTTAAGTTCAAAGAAAAAGTCTAGATTTTATTATGTTGTTTTTGTTAACGACAAATCTTTAGAATTATAATATAAATAATTCTTTTTATCCATAAATATATATTTATTTTACATTTTTTTATTAGTGCACGAGTCAAGTAAAAATCTATTTTATTGAAAATAAAATAAATTTTTTTATTGGAAATAAGTACAAATTCTCCTGCGTTGGATTACCGAAAAGTAAATGCATTTCTTGATATGAGTAGTCAAATCAATTCCTTTAAGTTATCTTTCTTTAACTGTATAGTCTCATACTTATACAGTCTCCAAATCTCTCTCTCATTCTGGGCGTATGTTCGATTCATCATGTGCTCCTTCCACTCGAAACCTGCCAGAAGCCGCACTCTCCATCCTCGTCAGTACCCAGCGTCACACATAATTTGTATGAAATTTAGCATATATGTTTAATTATTAAAACTAAAATTAAAAATAAACTACTAATTTTCTTAACTCGATACTCCTACACCCGAAATTCATTATCCCGTTTGAAAAAAAAATTATAAATAACTTAATCTTTGAGTACAGTTTGCAGGGGATAAAATTATAAAGTAAACAAAAATTAATATTGTTTTTCTATCGATATTTTCAATGAAAATTTAAACATAATATTAATTACCATGTTTAAGTTTTGTTCTTAATTTTACAAAAATGTTTTAATTATCTTCTACACTTTTTCTTAACTACGGAAGAAAAATCACAGAAGTTAAATTAAAAAGAAAATACTAATCATATTTCCTCGCCTATACTACAATAATATGAAATTAACAAAAGAAATGAGAATTATATAGATGTTAATTTACAAGAAATTACCAACTACCAAAATAAATTTGATTCCTAACTTTAAATGAATATCCAAAACCTAATTTTCCATCTTAAACCATATCAAACTCAATTCTACTATTTGCAATACTTAAATACTACAATTAATGGCTTGAACAAGTCTTAATTGACTTAACAAGAGACTTTCAATCATTAGAGTTAGCTCAAAACATCTAATTTAAAATCCTATTACTTAAACCCCCTAAAAACTAGCCAAAACATATTAAATCCTCTTTTTCTACTATTAACTAGTTTTATATCAGATTTTCTAACATATTCAAGGTTCAAACAGGTTTAGAATACACCAAGAAACATAACCAAATGTTTATCTCAGTTCCCACTCCTTTCTTTTAGACTGTACGCATTCAAAACCCATAAAATTGGAACCTAAACAATATAACACTCAACATGACAACCACTAACTCATTTTGTATCATAATTCTACGAACCAGTAGCCTAGACAAGTTCTAATTGATCATAAAACACTCTTAAATACCTTATTCCTCCCATTTGCTCATTACTTAAATTTTCACTATTTCAAATCTTTCTATAACCTAAACGACCTATGATTACACTTCCATATAATTTCATTCCCCTGCACCAATAAAAATCAATGCACATTTATATATATATATATATATATATATATACATTCTTGGGATTACCTTCAATACAACCAAACTATATCACACATTCAGTCATTATAATACCAATATCATCAATCACTCATAATAAAACACACATTCCATAAGGTAATAACTTTTAAACCATTCTATGATATAAATTATCATTAATCACATTTTTGAATAGAGATTTAAACATAAGATACTAGCTTCCTTTACCTTTTTAGAAAACCAAATTGTTTTAGAAGTCCATGTACTGCTTTCACAGCTAAAAGAGTTCTATCTGCACCTACAGATCACAAAATCATGATTAGGATACTTTTAATACCACTGGTTAGTAAGGAACCTTAAAGAAGACTCAAACCATACATGTGATAGAAAGAAACCCCACATATATTGAAAAACATAAAAAAAAAAACTAACTTACTCTTTTTGAGAAACTGGTAAACTTAAAGATCTTATCGCGAAGATGACACAAATGGTCTTCGATCTTCAAACAAACAAACAAAACGTGAGAACCTTTAAAAAAAATAAAAAATTTTAAAAAATTAATTTTTAAAAAAATATATATTTTATAATAATGAAACTCATTTATAACAAAACTATTTATATTAAAACCATTTAATATTCTTATTATATATATATATATATATATATATATATATATAAAGATAAATAGATAAAAAATCAATAAATAATACATCACAAATTACAATTAAATCATCTAGCATAAAAACGCAACAATTCACGCAACAATGTTGTATTAATTTACAATGCAATAAAACAAAAACAATATAACTTTTTTACTATATTTCCTAAATATTTATCACTTGATTATTTATAAACTTCTAAATTTGGAGAAAAAAAAGTTCATCTATAATGAAAAATAAAGACATATTTATGTTGTAAACAGGTTATTTTAAATTATATTCAATTTTTGAAAAGAAAAAGTATTTAGTTAAAATTTATAATGATGAATATTTGAGAGAAAGAGAAGGAAATTAAAAAAAGAAAAAAAAGAAGATAAGGATGGTTGAGGGGTGAAAGAAGGTAATAAATGCAAAAAGTTGAGAGCTACTGTCTATTCCGCTTCTCCCAATATCGAAGCCAAATCCAAAGTATCACTTTTCTGTGAGTCGCCAAAAGAGGAAAGGACTAATGTTTCACGCGTCACCCTTTTCTCATTAATTTCTCTTTCCACCTTCACAGCTAACAACCCCATTTTCTCTCTCTTCTCAAATTCAACGTCTTCAATTTTAAATCCAACTAAAAACTATAATATTTATACCAATACAAAAAATTAAACAAAATTCTCTCATTCAAATCCAATTTTCATGATATCAAACAAAGAGTATTTATGTATACATCTCTACAGCAGTCAAACACAACTACCAATCATAAAATTTACATAATGATGTAAAAGGAATACAAAATAAATTAAATTACAAATAAATAAAATTTTACATTTATAAAATGCTATTATAATTATTCTGTAGATCTTTGTATATTTGATTGTGAATATATAAGTATGATAAATACTAATTGTAGTAAAATATATTAATCTCAATTCTTATAAATTTTTCGAATAATTTTTTTATTTAATAATAAAATAATGTACTCTTACAAACATGTCACATGACGAGTCAAAATAGCCATTAATATAATTAAATGAAAGCAATACATCTCAAAAGGTGTCATTGATGTATACTGAAACGACACATGGCTAAGAGTTAGCCTACTTCATTTTAGTTGCATTATTTTTCTATTAAATCGAACTTAAAAATTATGCTTCTAATTTAAAAAAGATTCTAATTTAAAGTCGACATTTTGTGTCAAGTGATTCTTTTTTTCACTGTCTTCCCTGACAAATTTTTAAATCTTTCATTTTCTTTCCACTTTTCACATTTATTGAATGATCACTCTCATTTTAACATTATATTTTATTCTATTCACCCTAATATTCGATTTTATATATAAAAAATAAAAAACAAAACCTGTATAATTAGTTTAGTTTCAACCTAATGTTATACTATTCGCGGTCTTTCGCACACCTATTTTCAACTAGATGATGAATACTCGTTGACAAAATATTCGAAAGAGTTGACTTTGACAATCTTACGACAATCCATTGAAGAAGTTGAATAGTATTAAGAGTTTATTTTGCATATTGTTAGTACAAAATTTTCTATTCATACATTTAATAGAAATTACTTTATTATTTCATAATGCTAATGAATAACATAGCTAATTATAGGTTAAAATGTCAATGATTAACATAAACTAAACTCTAATTTTAAATCCTTTTTAAATAATTTAAATAATTTCGGTAATTATTAAACAATTAGTATATATCTTCAACTTATTAAACCTTCTTTATTTAATTATTTATTAATATTTATTATCAAATAGTATATATTAATATAATATTGAATTTCATGTTTCTATTTGATAATATCTTGTGGTTCAGCGAGGGAGGGAGTATAACATAATCATTTCTCTTATGTTATGAATGAATACTGACAATATTAAATTTGAAAAATTAAAAATTCACGTCCCTTATTAGTCGCTGGACTACTAAAAATATTATTAGTATTATTATTTATCTATTCTCAAACAAGATCTCTATTAGTCCGATGTCTCTATTTCTTGATAGATAATGGTGATTTTTCTCTTATGATTTTCAGTCGATAAGAATATTCTGATTTAAATACATTGTTTTAAAGTTATCTATTTAATTTTTTTTTCATTTTAACTTACAAATTAAAAATAAATCTCGTATGAAAGATCCAAGTGATATGATTTTTAGGTTATATAACTAATGTTTTAAAAATCAGGATTGAATACGTTTGAACGGATATTAAGACAGTTGTTTTGGTAAAAAGTATATAACAATCATATTTAAAATATATAGTACAATTTGACAATGGTAAAAGAAGAAAAATATGAATTTATAAATTCGTAACACTAAAAAAATATATACAAGTTTAAATAAAACGTGATATCATACTTAAATTGTAAGTTTAATAATGTATATCAAGTAATTGCATGCTCTTGTATATTATGAAAAGGAAAATAATAAATAGTTTAGAAGGGTTTTTTAAAAAGTAGAAATTTCAATTTATTAATATTTTATTAACTTTTAAAGTAATTATTTGACTGATTTACTTTTTTTTTTTATCAAAGGACAAATTTATTATGATTTTGATAATATATATGGGGTGAAAGTTGTGAAAAATGAAAGAAAAAGAAGAAGCTATTTTAAGATATTAGACTGAATTTAGATTCGAGACTTGTTTTTTATTTGGATGAGTATATTTTATTCGATACAGACCGATTATGACTTTATAAGGATCTCAAAGCTGAATCGAACAATATTAATAACATTTAACATTAAGAAAATTTATTCTTCCATCAAAATAGTGTAAAAATAAATAGGAAATTGTTGTTGATTGATGTAATTGTATGATCTATGATTCATGATTCCCTAACTTCACACGTTTTGGTGTCAAATATTTTTGTCTTAGCCTTTAGCCTTTCTCCACGTGCCAAAACAAAGATGAACTCAAAATCTTTGTTTTCTTTTTCATTTAGTTTACCCATATATATCATTAATGACATTGTCAACCAAAATCTTCCATTGAGAATCATATCAAATGTTATATCATAATATGTTATCTTTAGATATTTTATACTTAGGTGTTATAAAACTAATTTATACTATATTAGTAAAATATTTTTTATCTTAAATGTGATTTTTGTAATTACAAGTTAGGTTTAAACATTACATTAGTGAAATAATATGAATTTATCATGTCATCTTCTATTAACTTTCTATTATATTATTTATAAATGTCTCCTTTTATGTACAACATATATAAATATATAAATATGAAGTGAATTGAATGTTTCACTTCAATTAAAGATTTTTCTTTTCTTAAATTTTATTCAATTTATATTTATTGAGAGTAATTTATAGGTTTATCAACAATAATATTTTTAAAATATTAGTATTAAATAAATTTTGATCCGTTTTTTTTATACTTGAACTTGGATGAAAGTTTATTTATATTAGAACAATATTATTAGGAAAAATATTATTTTTTAAATAAGGTCATGTTAGATGAATTTTAACATCTTAGTTATGTTCACACTTTAAAGTCCATCAATCATTTGTCATTATATGAAAAATTATTAAAAAAAATAAAAATGAAAAAATATATCACATTAAATCCATGATAAAAATGATACTTTAAGTAATACAGATAAACTTATTTAAAAAAATTCAAATAAATATATAGAAGTAAAACATTAAACTATTTATATTGTTTTTTATAAATTAAAACTAAATTAACTAACATATTAGTAAAATGATTTTTGTTTATAAAAATATGAAAAACTTTAAATTACAAACATTGATGTCATCTGGTTAATATAAAAATATCATTATATACTAAAAAATAATCATTAGTCAACCATAGTATTTAAAAATAATTCTCTTTCCAAACATGTTGCAATACATAATTTATTGACTCTTAATTTTGACTGAAATAAAAATATATTTCTCTTAAAAAATTAAAAAATTATACACATATTTACTCCTTTTGAAACTAACTCCAAGAGATAATAAAGAACATATTTTATAAGCTCTCAGGTACTTTGTTTATGGTTGCAACTGGGAGGAGATATTATTACCCGAAAATAAAGAACGTAACTATCCATCTTTCTATTGTTTGGGCTTTTATAGACCGAAAATGAAAAATAAAAGTTAGTTAAGAGTTTTACCTTTTCCAACCACTCTCGAAAGGAAAAGAGAAAAAAGAAGTTATTTAAAAAATAAAATATTGAAATGACGTATTATTTAATTTTTTTTATTTCAAACACTTATGTCATTGAGATATACCTTTCACATTGTACACAACCAAAAGTGAAAACTAAGTATTGTTTTGAATTTTCCTAGACGAAATAAATTGTTAGGAGTCATACACAAAACATGTTCCAACCACTTTTGGCAGGGAAAATAGTCTTCCTTCTATTTCTTCTGATTTTTTTTAGTCATGGGTCATATCCAAAACATGTTCCATCCACTTTTAGAAGGAGAAGAGAAAAAATGAAACGTATATATTGGTTAAAGGACAAAACAATCTTAATTGTCAGTTTTTTGATGCATATATTTATTTTGAAAGAAAATAAGGTAAGAATTTTGGTTAGTAAAGAAAAGGAAGAGAAGAGAGGATGAAAATGATTTATATTGGTGGGAGAAAAGAAAGAAAAAAAAGAAGTAAAAATGGAATTGAGATGATTGTTTGTGGAGGTAGTGTGTGTTTTGTTTTTGTTGAAAGAGAGAGAAGAGAAGAGAAGGTAGTCCCCACGGGAGAGGAGTATGACGCCATGGCAACCGTGTGTGTGAAGATGAAAGGGAAGCTGAGAGCAATGAGTACAAAAATGGTTGAGATATGAATGAACCGCGGAGGAAGCAAAGGCTGTGGAAAAGAGACAAATGAGGAGAGAGAGAAAACTCAGCGGTGGGTGTATAAAGGTAGAAGTAGTTGTAAACTCGAAAAACGTGAAAAGTGCGATAGAAAGAGAGAGAGGTAAAGAAAAAAAAGTAAGGGGTGGAGGGCGTGCGTTACAAAAAGGAACTATGATGATTCATTATTTTTTGGGTTTCTGTAAGCTTTTCTTAAAAAGTTGTTTGGTGTGTCTGTGGCTAAGCTACCCTCTGTCATATAAAGTTCGGAATCCCAAAAGCTCTTCAATTATTATTTTTATTATTTATATATTCTTTTCCTCACACTTCCATAATCACCATTATCATTAGTCTTATAGCACTCCTTATCATTTCTTATCTTCAAATGTCTCTTCTTTATTTTACTTTCTTAAAACATATTGGGAATGAGTAAGACTTTTAACTTAATTATTTAAAATCTTGTAGTTTTAATTATTTAGACTTAATTAATGGAACATTTTACCTTTCATTTAATACACGGAGGCTTTTGTTGAGCGATTCCTGTGATTAAATTATGTTAATGGAACGATTATTGATTCAAGATCTTGTATATTTAATTTGTACCATTAATCAGACATACACTTTTGTGTTTTTATTTCGTAAAGAAGATGTCCGTACACTAATGCAGAATAACTTTTTGATATGGATACCAATTAATGATCCCATACATGTACATACATACATATTAGGTGAGAACAATTTTATTTTATTTTATGTTTGGGTCTTCTCATCCCCATTAAGTAAAATACATACATGGGGTAAAAGAGTGACAGGATTTGCCAGATTTGATCGTACTTTCTTAAAACTAAAAGTTTTAGTCATTCCTTTGATTATTATGCGAAATATTAAACAAGGCTTATTTCGAAACAAGAGGAATGTGTTTTTTTTATTTATTTATTTATTTATTAAAGGAACCAATAATTTATTTGAGAGCGAATGATGAAAATAATAGGTTTGGTATTTTATTTTAGTTTTTTGGAAGTTGGTACGTGGGAGGTTAAAAATGAAAAGAAGGTGTAATACGAGGTCGTTTTCTTCTTTAAAGAAGATTGTTATTTATCGGATTGAATGAAGGTCGGTCCATATAAAACCAAGTTGAATTTGTCCACTGAATTTAATGCCAGATATTATTGGGCGGCTGTGGCCTGGGAAGGTTAGGCCTCAACCATTTTCAATGCATTTAATGTGCTCCTTCTCTTCCTCTCTTCTTTTCACAATTCTTTCTTTTAACCACTAATTCATACCAGTAATAATTCATTCAAATTTATCACATATACTTTATAATATTCAATTTCTTCACAGTTAAACATAAAAATTCGCAGGCAAGGGTCCAGATTCTTTGTTTTATTATTAAGTTGAAATCGAAAGGTATATGGCAGTATTTACATGGAAAGTGAGATTCTAAGTGAATATGTATAAATGTTCCATCCATCGACAAAACTACATAAGTCATGCAACAACGTGGTTTCAATAAACTATACTTTGGAATCACTTAAATGACAAGGGGAAAACTTGTATTAATATCACTTAAATGGCTTGTACTCTCTCATTAACGACCAATACATTTGAAAAAGGTTGATTCTTTAATTTAAATCTGTGCAGTTACCCAACCAGGGAGAAAAGTGATGCGGAATAATTTTAATTTCTCTTACATTTTATTAAGATTCGGATTAAATGCTTTTATATATTGAAAGCATTAAATATATTAAACACTTGATTTAAAATATAAATGTTGAAAAAAAAATGAGTAGAGTGAGTGATGAAAAAAGTTTAGAATAATAGCGTGTATTAATTAATTGGGATTAGCTTAAGAAATAATAGGTGGATGTGTTTTGACGGGGGTAATGGTAACTTGCCAAACGATCACGTAGCCTTGGACTTGAGATAAAGTGAGAGAGAGTAATTTAAGTATGAAAAAGGTGAAAGTGGGGAGATACCTTTTGTAGGTGTTGCGTGTGAAAAGCAGAAAATTGGTTGAAAGGCAAAATTGAGGATTGAGACAGCAGCAGTTACTATCACATTTCCTAGGCGCGTAAGGGACCCACTGACTATAGGTGTCCAATGTCATTTGGGTCGTGTCATCAACCTTCCACTGCATGCGTGGGACTCATGCATACGCTTAATCTCTTTTGTTAAAATTTTAACAAACTAGCAACAAAACAAAAGCAATCAGAGAGAGAGAGAGAAAAGAGAGATAAAAACTAAAAAGGCAGTCAATCCAAACTCCCAAGACCTCACTCCTCACTATCTCTCTCTCTCTCTCCCATCATCATCTTTCTTTTTAGTTTTTACATTTCTCTATCCAATGAGTAGTCCTAGTATTCTTTTACCAGACACGCCTCTCTGTTATTTTATAATACATCTTTTAATTAATTACTCTTATTTACTATCTCATTAACTTTATTAAATAATAATCTCACTTCTCAGATCAAATAAATACCTTCTATTAATACAAAATATATTGGGTGATGGAGAATATAATATTGATATCTCTGTGTGTTGTGCAAAAAAGGTGTTTTGGCTTCGTCCATCTTAGAATAACTGATCTGTTGAGTCCGGACAAATTAGCCTTTAAATTGAATTATAAAAAATTGCAGACAAGAAATATTGAAAGGCAAGTGTTAAATTAATAATATTAAAATAGAAAGAGGAAAAAGATGACACAAAAAGGAGAGCAGATTGCTCTGTCCACAAAGCATTTTTTCCAGAAATCCTTGCAACCGATAGTACTACTTTCATCCATCCATCAATTCTCCGTTTACTAGAAATTCTCTCTACTTCCGTGTCTTTCTCTTCCCACAATAAAGAAACCGTCTTTTTATTTATTTATTTATTTTGTCTTCCCTTCTTTACCTTGATGGTGTGCAGTGGTGTGCAGTGGAGGGATAATTAAAATAAAATAATATTCCTGTAGGGTGAGATTAATTAGTTAAGTTGGGTTAGTTGATGAAAAAGGAAGTAGCTTTATATTCACGGCCCTCAGCCCTCGCGCATGCATTTATGTATGCATGTTGAGAGATTGGTTATTGTTTGAGATGGAAGGAGATAGAGAATGAAGAGAGAGAGAAGAGGATGAGGATGTTGTGAAGGAGGAAAGGTGAGGGAGGGGATCTGATATTTCCTTTTGGCGTTGAATTCCCCGAATTCTAAAGAGCCTTTTTAGCGGAGGATAGAAAGTGAGTGAGAGAGAGAGAGAGAGATCCCACACACAGGAAAGGAAGCTTAAAAGGAAGGAAGGAAAGAAGCAAGAGACAGATATAAAGAGAGAGAGAGAGAGTAGCTAGTAGGGGTGGGCATCGTATTAGAGTGTTGATTTTGTTTGTGTTTGTAAAAAGCTTGTGTTTGATTGTTTTGCCTACCCATCCAGTTGTTCCTTGCAGTCTTGAAAATGTGAATTTGTCTATATTGAAGTGTTCTTATCTTATCTGGCCACACACTAATTTCGTTTTCTCCCTCTACTCAGGGCTCAATAGCCTTAGAACCCAAGTGTAAGTTTCACACACATTACTCTCCTTTTTCTCATACCATAAAGTCAAGCAAACAAAGGTACCCTCTCCGATACCATTCACATCCCATTCTCCATTTCTTCTTCCTTCTCTCCTCCTTCATCACCTTTCTTCCTCCAATTCAATCCAATCCAATCCGATCAAATCTCAACCCGACCCAAATCAAATCCTCCCCACTTTTCCTTTCGCTCCACCCTCACCAACACTGCACAATTCAATTCCACTCGTGAAATGAGAGCCGGACTAAGCACCATCCAGCAAACCCTAACGCCGGAGGCGGCCAGCGTTCTCAATCACTCCATCGCCGAGGCCGGCCGCCGGAACCACGGCCAGACAACTCCTCTCCACGTGGCGGCCACGCTGCTCGCCTCCCCCTCCGGTTTCCTCCGCCAGGCCTGCATAAAATCCCACCCCAATTCCTCTCACCCCCTTCAGTGCAGGGCGCTGGAGCTATGTTTCAGCGTCGCTCTGGAGCGATTGCCTACTTCTCAGAACACCGGTTCCTCCATGGAGCCGCCCATCTCCAATGCCTTGATGGCGGCCCTCAAGCGGGCTCAGGCCCACCAGCGCCGCGGCTACCCGGAGCAGCAGCAGCAGCCTCTCCTCGCCGTCAAAGTGGAGCTCGAACAGTTAATCATATCTATTCTCGACGACCCCAGCGTGAGCAGGGTCATGCGCGAAGCCAGTTTCTCCAGCCCCGCCGTTAAAGCCACCATCGAACAGTCCCTTAACTCCGTCCCCTCCACCGTCAATTCCGGATTGGGATTCCGGCCTAGCGCGGTGGCTCCGTCGAATTCCGCCACCGGCCGGAATTTGTATCTGAACCCGCGTCTGCAGCAGCAACAACAGCAGCAGGGGAGTGCAGCGCAGCACAGGGGCGATGACGCGAAACGAATTGTGGACATATTGCTGAGGTCCAAGAAGAGGAACCCGATCTTGGTGGGGGAATCGGAGCCCGAGGCTGCGATCAAGGAGGTGATAAAGAAGATTGAGAACAAGGAATTGGGAGATGGGGCTTTCTCGAATGCTCACGTGATTCATTTGGAGAAGGAGCTTCCTTCTGATAAGGCGCAGATACCTGCAAGATTGAAGGAGTTGGGGGATTTGATTGAGACGAGGACTGGGAATTCTGGGTCTGGAGGGATTTTCGTTGACTTGGGTGACTTGAAGTGGCTGGTGGAGCAGCCTGCTGGGTTCGCCGTGGGTGGTGGTTTGGGTAACATGCAGCAACTCACGCTCGCCGAGGCCGGGCGGGCAGCGGTGGCGGAGATGGGGAGGTTGGTCAGCAAGTTCGGTGAAGGTGGCGCTGGTAGACTTTGGTTGTTAGGTACTGCTACTTGCGAGACTTACTTGAGGTGTCAGGTTTATCATCCCACCATGGAAAACGATTGGGATCTTCAGGCAGTGCCAATTACCACCAGAGCCCCTCTCCCTGGGATCTTTCCCAGGTATTTTGTTTTTCTGCTTCCACCAATTTAATAATGCATATCATCTTTTGATCACGAAAGGGCCTTCATCGAATTTCATTCTTTTTTATTTCCGTATTGCCAAAATCTTCTTTCCCTGGTTATTCCATAGCAAGATCAGATTAAATTATTAAGATTAGTTTTTCGTGTTTGATGGAATGGAGTTAAAGCGTTTTCTTTCATGGAATCGGTTAAACTTGGGATTGTAGTTGGTGAATGAATCTTGTCTGATATGTTAACTCTGTTTTGTTTCTGTTCTTTTATCGATTTTGTTTCACCGGTGGCTTGCTTGAACTCCCTTGCATGACATTTCGAATGCAGAACGTGTGATGTTTCTGTTTCTGTTGACAGTAATATAAGACAGGAGGATTTTTAGCTTTTTGTCTACCTTAGCACTGTTAGCTTGATTAGGCTGTGATCTGGAACATGGTTATTCTGTTCCCTGCATTTGCTATTACCTTGTGGTGTGACCGTTTTACTTACTTGTAAACCAGGCTTGGGACGAATGGTATTCTTGGAAATTCGCTCGAGTCTTTGTCCCCGTTAAAGACCTTGCCAACTACAACGATCTCTCCACTGAGGCGTGCCTCTGAGAACGTAGATCCTGCTGCTGTATCAATTTGTTGCCCGCAATGTATGCAGAACTGCGAGCGAGAAGTAGCAGAAATGTTGAAAGAAACTGAGAAATCAGATACTGAACTCAAATCAGAGGCAGCTAAACCGACCCTCCCTCAGTGGTTACAGAATGCTAAAATTAATAATGATAACGGCAAAGTAATGGATCGGGCTCAGGTGAATGTGACAAACAATTGCATTGGTTATTTTGTGGGTTTCGTAGAAAATAGTACATGTCTTCTAACCGATGTGTTTCTTTTTATTTTAAATAGAGTAATAGCCAAGAAGTGAATGTGAAGAAGAGGACTCAAGAAATACAGAAGAAATGGCATGACGCCTGCTTGAGTTTACACCCTAAATTTCATCAGCTAAATGTGAGCACAGAGAGACTTGTTCCAACTCCTTTGTCAATGACTGGCCTATACAATATGAACTTGCTGGCACGCCAATTCCAACCCAAAATACCTTTAAATAAAAATCTCGGAACCTCTTTGCAGTTGAGCTCAAACCCAGTGCCAATCCACACACCAGAGCGTGCAATGAGCCCGCAGCAAAGTCCGGTAAGGACCGACCTGGTCCTTGGGCAAACAAAGCCAGCTGATGCCACTACAGAAGAAACACACAAAGAAGGCATCAATGATTTCTTGAGCTGCCTCTCTTCTGAGTCACAAGACAAGTTCGATGAATTACAGAGCAAAAAGCTACTTGATGCGGACTCTTTCAAGAAACTCCTGAAAGGCCTGACAGAAAAGGTCTGGTGGCAGCAGGATGCAGCGTCAGCCGTGGCCACCACAGTGACCCAGTGCAAACTGGGCAATGGAAAAAGACGTTCCAAAGGTGACACGTGGTTACTATTCGTGGGTCCTGACAGAATTGGCAAGAAGAAAATGGCAGCAGCACTTTCTGAGCTGGTATCGGGGTCCAATCCGATAATAATACCTCTGGCTCATCGCCGTGGGGATGGAGGGGACTCCGATGCCCCTCAACTCCGTGGTAAAACAGCACTCGATCGAATAGCGGAGGCCATCAGGAGGAACCCACTTTCTGTAATCGTGCTTGAGGACATTGATGAAGCCAACATCCTTCTTCGCGGGAGCATAAGAAGAGCCATGGAACAAGGCCGGTTCCCGGATTCTCACGGCCGTGAAGTCAGTCTCGGGAACGTCATGCTTATCCTCACTGCAAATGGTTTGCCAGAGGACCTTAGGTACCTCTCCAATGGGTCTCCACTGGACGAAGAAAAGCTTGAAAATTTAGCAAAGGGAGGGTGGCAACTACGCATATCAGTGGGCAAGAGAGCATCAAAACGAAGACCCAGCTGGCTATCGGAGGAAGACAGGTCCTTGAAGCCCCGGAAGGAGGAGAATTCAGGACTATCGTTTGATCTTAATGAAGCTGCTGTTGCTGCAGAGGACGACAGGGGAGATGGGTCACTCAATTCAAGTGATTTCACTGTTGAACATGATGACAACAATCACGATGGAGGAGGGTCTCTATCAACAGTACCGCGCGACCTTTTGGATTCTGTGGACGACGCTATTGTCTTCAAGCCCTTGAACTTTGATCTCATTCGCAGGAATTTCGCCACATCCATCGGGAAAAGGTTTTCCACAGTTGTAGGTAATGGGGTGTCAATTGAAGTGCAGGAGATGCCCTTGACAAGATCACCAGCGGAGTGTGGTTAGGCCAAACCACCATTGATGAATGGATGGAGAAAGTGTTGGTTCCAAGTTTCCACCAACTGAGAAAGAACTTGAATTCAAGTAGCCATGACCACGAGTCTTCTTCTATGGTATTTAGGCTTGAAGATGATGGCCACTCTGATCGTCGGGGCTCCCAAGAGTGGCTACCTGCTACTGTGAGAGTGGTGGCGGAATAGTCAGTGGTCCATGGAGATATCCGTTTTTGTTGGTGATAGAAATGTAAATACAAACTTTGGCAAAGAAAAGTCAAAGGTACCTAGTAGAACCAAGATAAAAAGAAAAACGGTTACAAGGCTTGTCGGGGGTGTCATATTTTTTCCCTTAGATAAAGATTAATTAATTTTTGCGTTATAAACTTTATATTGTTTTCTTCTGTAAGAATAGGTATATTTATTAATTAAACTGAGAATTATCATTATATTATATTAATAAAAGAGAGCATTAATTCCTCTTTTCCCCTTTCTTTCTTGTTAAATTTTATAATCTCTTCTTTCTTAATTTTACTAGGAATTATTTATTATTCAATTAAGTAGTTATTATTATACTATTGGTTCTGTTGGAATCGTTGAATGGAAAAATGGACTAACCTAATACACAAAATTACAGGAGAAACTTGTCAGCGATTTAAGTTGACGGAAGGAAATGGAATCTACGAACTTAAGTTAAATTATTTACATCCTAATACTCATCTTAACTTTAAAATTCATCAAATAATTAAAAATTATTTGATCAAACTTTAAAGTAAATAACTCTTTGTTATTTGTTGTATTTCTTTTATTTTTGTTTACGTATATAACTCTTTGTTATCTGTTTCTATCAGAAAATCAGTGAAATTTTCAGTCTATTTGGGTAAATAAAATATTTATTTTCGGTGAATCTGCGGAGTATTGATGCTTTTGAATAGAAAATTAACTTAGTCAAAGTAGTCAATTAGTAAAAAAAAAAACTGAAAAGAGAATCATAAATGATTAAGGAACTTTAAAAAGTTAATAAAAAATTCCTAATGCAATATTATTTTTTATTAAAATAAAAGTATGAAATATTTATAATTTTGTTTTGAGAAACTTCTAATTGTCTAAGAATGTATTATTTTGTATTATTAGGGGTAGCTAAAGAAAAGAATAAATAAAGTACAAGGAATCCACCCACACCAAGTTGGTGAATGACGATTGATTTGAAGGGAGCGGCATCTGTAGTTTCGGCTCCTTCTCACGTAAAAGTCTGAAAATAACAACTGATTCTGCCTCACACCACACCATATATATATATACTGCGTCCACGAGCTCCTTCTATCTCTTCTTTTCAATCAACAATTTATAATTATTTAAAAAAAATCACTTATATATTTTAACTTTTACATCAAATACCATAACAAAAGCTTGAGAGTTAAATATGGAGTTGTTTAAGCAATATGATACTTGTCGGAAAACAACTGTCGACATGAAAACAATGTTGAACATTATTTTGCCTTTTTTAAATACTACATAGAAAAGTACTAGTCTAAATTTTTAAACTTCAGGGACATTGAAAGATTCACCAAAAGTGAATGAAGTAGTGAGGATGTTAAATGTTTTTTAACTGACTGTTACCTACAGACGATAATGTAAATTTTGATGATGCAAAAACTAGAAGCAGGAAGATTTTGCATAAAGATTAAAATGGAAAGAAGTGATAAAGCATAAAAAGTAGCATTATGCAGATAGATTCCGTGAATAATGATAATAGCAGTGAGTGAGAGGTGGTAGAAAGGAAGGTAGCTAAACATGAATAGAAAAGTACAGAAAGATGGGGCAGTGGCATGCACACCATCCCATCATATCTATCACACATGTTTGGGCGCATAGTGACACAAATGTTTATCTAATTCTGATTTACTACTCACTATAACCCTGGTGGCTATTAGTTGCTCAAGGAACCACGGTGCCAATTATTATTAGTAGCGTAGAAACAGAGCATGTACTACCAAACAGACAACTCTTACCGACAAACAAATGAATGTTTTTATTTATTTATTTGGCAATATCTATTAAAAAAGAAAGTTGATGGTTAAGAATGTATGTTCCTAGCTAGGTATACTGTTATGTGTATGCGTCAATATCAAATTTGTGTTCCATGTTTGAAAAGAAAAGGCCAACCAAAGGAAACCAAATATGAAAGAAAGAAAGGCCGGCTATGAGTTGTAATTCAGAAAGGGTGTTAGGGACGAAGCCTCCACCGAATTTGGATTCTTTGCTTTACTCTTCATACTATATTTCTCTTGTGTCTTTAAAATTGACACTTATTTTAATGTTTTAAAATACCAATATTAATATATTTTTAATGTTGAATAATAGACAATATGAAAAAAAAAAAAAACAGAAAAGCTGAAGTTGTGTTTGAATGGTACGCATACGGAAGGACATTAATTAATGCATGAGTTTATTTATTGGTTGTGGTTTTGGGAAGTTGGACTACGATTGTGCGAAAGTGGAAATGAGCAAAAGAAGAGAAGTATATATACTTGATATTCATCCAATTCCTATTTTGCCTACTTTTGACTCTATCTTCCTTCCCCTTTAAGACTTGTAAACCCTGCATGTGTTCTCATTTATTCCGACTCTCCCCCACTTCCTTTACATCTCTCTCTTTTTTTTCACGCCTCTCTTCTTCTTCTTCTTCTTCTTCTTCCACCCTTCTATCTAATCCCTCCTCATTATGTCTCAATAATTCATGCTTACTCAATGGAAACTTTGCTTGTAGGAACATTTATGACAGCAGTTAAAAGTGACATTTATATCCTGTTATATACTTTTTTTTATGTGAAATGTCCAACAAAACTATATATTGTTTTATGAGTAAATACTCACTCTTAAATGATAGATAATAACAATTACTCCATCGATTATAAGTAAACTTTTACCTTGTTATCCAATTACACATACACCTCTTTTAACCACCTTTAACTAAAATTATGAAAATATTTTTATCACACGCACAGACACTCTTAACTACCTTTAACTAAAATTATAAAGTTATTTTTATCTAACATTTTTTACAATAATAGTACATAGTATATGGAATTTAAATTTATATTTAATTTATTAATTAATTAATTGTAAGAATATAAATCTAGAACGTTTTATAATACTTTTTGTCTTTCGTTCTAAACTTGTATACTAATTTTCCTATGCGACTTATTCCTCTCATATGATGATGATTCTACTATAGAGAACCCAAGATGACGACAAATTTACTTTTAAAAGTATATATAACCATCATGAAGTCATATCACCATAGTCACCATTAACCGATAATCCATAGGACATAAACTAACAGCACACAACAATATTATTATTATTATTATTATTATTATTATTAAGTGTAATAATATTCATAAACAGCACATGTTTGCCAATAGTTCAAACTAAATTACCCTAAGACTATTGTTATGAAAGAAAAAGGTAAGAGTGTAATTTTAATAAGCGTAAATTTGATGTTTAATTTAAAGTTAAAGTTTGAGATGAATGACTATATCAATAAAGGAACCAAATGATGGGTTTTCCATATTTGAATGGGACAATCAGATGACAAGTTGGTGAAATGCATTAATACCAACCATTTTAGTCAAGAAAGGATTTCTTCTACTTTTTTGTTTGTTTTCTTGGTCTTGTCTATACAACCTGGCTGCTTCTAAACACTAAGTGTTTAATTTTAATTACCTCTACTTACCAAGCGAGATGAATTTTGAAATTTAAACTTTTGGCTTAGTTATGACAAAATAAAATGTCTTTTTTATATTAATTAAAATTATTAAGACGCTGGTTAAAAATTAAAATTACGATAATGTAAAACAAAATCGTATTAAGTAGTTGAATATGGAACTGTGTTTAACACTTAAATACTAAATTTTAGCGCAGAATGGTCTTATTTCTCTCAAACCAGATCGTTTACCATAAACAATACACTCAGTTTGTAAAAACGATGTTGACGGATTCTTAAGAAACGTGTTATTTAATGATTAGACTTTGTTTAAAACGTTGTGGGTTTATTTTAAAACTAGCGGTTTAGTGTGTGCAAAGTAGAAGATAAATAGCTATTTCACTTAACCAAAAATTCTGGTAAATGATTGTTTTAAATTATATTGTAGAAATGTTGTTGGTGGATAAAAAATAAAAAGTTGTGGTAGAAAATAGTTATTTGAAGTTATTGGCCCCTTTGATTGATGATAAATATTTGAAAGAGAAAAGGGTCATTTTCATGGGTAAACAGACAAATTTGCATTTAAGTTAAGGAGAGATTGGTTGCATGTGTCCCTATATGTTGTGTTGGACAACAAAAAGTGGGGTTTGGATCTGAAGATGTAATTATGGCGTTTCTTTCGATCACAAAATAATGATGTGAATCCAAATTCAGAAGAAACAAGAAGCCTTATGCGTGAGAGACATCCGGAAAGAATAATGGTGTGACCCACTCATTTTCTGTCCATTATCTCTTAACATATTTTCATCATGCTAACAATCTCAATTCTTTTTTTTTTTTTTTAAGATTAAGTATCATTTTAAGAATTGAATTAATTGTGTTAATGCTTTTTTTAATTATATAAATTGTATTAATGCCCTTTTATAAATGAAGGATTGAAGGCTCCTTCTTTTACTAAAAAGTATTCATTGTATTATTACAACTACCATTAGTAAAAAAAATTAGCTTAAAGTCACACCTTTAACGTCTAAAGTAGAAAATCTAACGTAAAAAATACTAGTCACAATTTTATAAATAAAATGTTATTATAGATTTCGATTAAGAAATTTTTCAAAGTCATATTTCTATTAGACGTCAACTTCCTTAATAGTTTTATGGTTTAAATTTAGACATGTAACACTTTTCAACATTTTAACTTTAATATAACGAAAGAGTTTAGAGTCTTTTTAAAAAAATAAGAACTTAATTTATAAAAAAATATATAAGGATAAAAAAAAGCAAATACCTAAATATAGAAACCAAATTACTGATTAAACCTTACATTAATAATTTCATGTCATGCTAAACATACAATAAATAATATTTCATAAAAATACTTTCTAATATAGTTAAAGTAAGTAAAATAAAGAAATTAAGTATAAATAAATAAATATATATATATATATATATATATATATATATATATTATGTAAAGATTGGTGGTATACATAATTTACATGTGAAAAGGTTCAAGCATATAAATATGTTATTGTTAGTAAAATGAAAAAAAAAATTGTCATCTATATTGAACATGAAGGGTTATTGTGACTTTAGAGGCAAGTTTTCAGAAAGGAATGTGATGAAGTAGTTTTGTAATTGGAAAAATATAAATTTTTTGTGTGAAATAAAATATAAATATATAAAATCATATATATATATTATACTATGTAAAGGTTGTTAGATTGGTGGTATAAGTTAACAATGTACCTGATGGATTCATGTATATACATATCTTATTGATAGTAAAAAAAAATGTGTCATCTATTATGATTTGGTTATAGATATGAACTGTAAAGGAGATCTTGTAATATTATAATCTCAACTTTCTTATAGTGGATTTTTTTTCAAGTCAAGTTCTTTGGAATAAAATTGGATGTAAACATTTTAAGAAATGAATTGGTATAAAATTTTATGTTTTTTTTTTTTTTATTTTCTTTACTTTTTATCTATTAAATCTTTAAAAAGTTGAAAAGTTTATTTCAAACAGTTTTAAAACACCAAATATTTTCAAAAAGGATAAATCTAGTTTTAAACCAATTTATTTTCCTTTTGGTTGAAATATCTTGATGCTTCAATTCTAATATTACTGAAGTGATGAGTTTGTCCATCAATAAATATGATATATAACTTAAATGATGGTTGATCATTCAAATAATGCAATGCGTGACTCAGATATTGGTTTGTAACTCAAAGGAAAAAGATGCATCTTTCTTCAAATTCAAAAACTCTCAAACAATATTATTTGTGACCCAAACCTTTAAGTGTAATTAATCCTAAAGATTTAAAACTAAAAGATTCTAAGCACTAAAAAAATAATATTAAATATGTTGGTCTCTTAATTTTTAGAAAAAAAAAATGAAATTAATCTCTCTTCAAAACTCAAACCCAATTTAATCTCCGACTAAAAATGCAATGATTTAATTTATTATAAAAATTATTAGTTTATGTTTATATAAAAAAAAATACTGTGTAGTACTTGTTCTTTGATTTAAATTAATTTTTCATTTTTAAAAAACCAAATAGCATTTAATTAATAAGTTTTAATTTATTTTTAAACTCCTTTTCTAAAAATAAATCAAAATATTTTTATACAGTTCAGAGTAGTTCAAACAGTAGTGAAATTGTTTTGTTAAACAATTCAAAATAAATTAGTTTGTAAAACAATAGATTAATTTAATTATTTAAATTCAAAAGCAATTTAATTAACTATGTTCTCAGTTTTGAATGGATGCTTATATTTAGTTTTGTATTTTTTTAGCTAGCAATATATATATATATAAGAATGCAAAGAAATATCTGAATTTTCTATTCAAATAATATTTAATTCTTAAAGGTATAATTTTATGTAAGTTATGAGATAAAAATAATTTAATTACATTTCTTGTATTTAGAAAAGTGTGTTCTTAGTGCAATAATAACAATTACAAACACTCAACTCTTACATTTTGAATACTTAAAATAAACATAATTCAAGCAAAACTAAAATAAAATACATTATTCTTGCGTGTATTGAAAGTAAGTTTAATATTTTTAGTTTCATGGATTAGGTTGCGGCAACACCTTTTTTTTTGTCAACTTAGCATACTAATTCGGTATCTCAATTTGCTTAAACCTTTTCAAGATTGAAGATTCCCTTTTCCCACTATATATATGCATACGTGCTTTCTTTAACTAATTTTTTTTTATGTGAACTTCACATGATGTCACGACCATAAACTAGTTAAAAAAGAAAAGAAAAATAAGCACTTCAAGTTTCTTTATCTAATTTTTTTTTATGTGAACTTCACATGATGGATTATTGATAATAAGCCCAAAATAGATTCCAGAAATATTAAAAAGAAGCACTTACGATATTCCTTTTAAGAAAATGGCACTAGAAGTTAAAAGAGAGAAAAGTAAAAGAACGATTAAGTGATGAATTAATTAGAAATAGGTTGGATTGGTTTGAGGATAGTTGTTAATTAAGAAAGAAGGAAAATAGTTTGGTTAGCGTGAGAAAGTAATTAAATATATGAAAAGAGGATGCATATATGAATGAATGAATGGTGTTGGAGGCTGGAAGTAGGGGAGAATTGAAGAAAATTAAAAAGAGTGGTTGAACACTTGTTTTCATTCTGAAACCTGGAGACGACAAGAGGAAGGGACACAAGCATAAAGTTGTAAAGGTGTGTGAGGTGCCACAAATACACCTTTTCTCTTTTTCTCTTTCTTCTTCCAATTTTCAAAAAACTAGACAAAACCATATGTACCTTTTCTTTTTATATTAATTATTATTCTTCTCTTTTTCGATCACTACGTCACACCATAAACGCAGTACAAGTACACAACAACCATATTTTTTTAATGTTCTTAATCTTTTCTTTTCTTCTTAATCTTGCAGCGCGACAACTCCTGTGAAAGATATCTAGACCCCTCAATAAATACCTTTCTATTATTTTACTTTTCAAGTTAACATAACACAACATTTACTAAAACTACCACTACTTTCATTGGATTTCATTCAATCTGTCTTTTCAACAACTAAAAAATCACAATATAAAAAGAATTACTTTTGTAAAGTATAATAAAAGCATAAGATTATAGATGTTGTATGACATAGATATGGATAGTGAAAAAAAGAAAGTAAAGAAAGAGAACAGAAGCGATGTTTGATAAATGTGTTACATGGGAATCTACAGCAGCGTAAACGAGTGTGTGAATGTGTGAAAAGGTAGTTTGATGTGTAGGCATATGAGGAGGGAGTGGAAGATAAAAGAAAAGTAGGCGATGCTTTATATCTGTCTGAATCCGTTCATGGTGCACGCCTCCTCAAAAAGTTCAGAAAATATTCATTATATATATCTTCTTCACTTTTCACCATGAAAGGCCACATATAAGATTATCGGAATCCCAGCTACTCTTCTTTTTTACAGTGCGGGCTCCACCATCATTCTTATATCAACTCATTCACCAATCACTTCCTTCTTCCAATTTTTAATTAATAAATAATGATCTAATGAGGAGAATATATCAGTACAAGAAGACTAACATATTTTGAAATTATGTAATTATTATACATATCTATAGTATCTATAATCATAGATGATTGTCAGCTAAATCTTAAATTAATATTGCTCTTTCCGCCTTAGACTATATAGACTTAAATTAAGTTTTTATAAATCTTTATTTGAAAGGAAGGAAATTACAAATTGCTTGATTGGCGGGGAATCATTTCTATTCATTTCAATTTATGTGAAGCTTAATGCATTCCAAATTGGAGTGTCTTTCTTGTATATGAACGAACGATAAAAAGTCAAAACTAAAACCTAAATTGAAAGAGATGAGTGCACCGGAGGTGGTGGTGTTTTCTTTAAAGCAACGGGCTTGAAACAAAGATGTCAAAGATTGTTTTTATTAGTGGATATGGTGGACGGAAACATATATGTCTAAGATTCCTACAACAGAACATTTGTGTTTTATGTCCATGTTAGAAATTATTAAAATGATATTTATTATTAATGAGCACGATCAAAACGTTTATGACACTTGTTAAATACTTTATAAAAACATAATGTTTAACTTTTCAAATTTACTTATTTATTATATTAATTTTATTCTCTCTTAAGATGATGATTTTTTTTTAGTTTTGATATTAACTTTAATTATTCTTAACTATTGTGAAATTCATGGTAAGACATGTACTTTTAAGAAAATTTAATTTCTCTTATGAGATTTATTATGCATAGAATCTAATTTTACCTTCCATTTAACAAATATTAGCACACTTTCATCATTTTAATCTTTAAGAAGATAATTGTAATCTCTTACTTTATCAATCCTATGAATGGGTAGAGAAAAAAATGAAACAGATCTTTTATCATACTAAACTTGATGACAAACTTTATGTTTTACGATGATGTAGATGGTTTTATTTTTTTTCTTTTCATCTATAAGAAAACGCGAGGCAAATGAAAATTGTAAACTATGGAAAATACAACTTATAATTGATAGTTCTTAAATATTGTTGTAAAGTGAAAATTATGAATCATATAAAGAATTCAAACATATGCACCACTTATCATGAATGTTTTTAGTACGGATGTTTTTATTGATTAGTTTTTTAAATAATGACAATAAGAATATTTATAAATTTATCATAAAATATTTTTAAAATAACTAAATAAATAAATGACATGATTTATTACTATTGTGATAAAATATTTTTAAAAAATATTTTATAATTTTTCAATTTACTTTATAACAAATGTTTACTTATAAAAATTATTAAATGAAAGAAAATAAATTACAATAAAGTAGTTATTGCTAATTTGAAGTTAAAAAATGACAGTAAAATAGAAACAAAAATTTTCTTATAATAATTTTTTTTTATTGGACTATTAATTAACTCATTAATATAATAATTGAAATAAAGTGCATATAACTGGGACAAATTTAGATATCTAAAATTTCTACCATTTAAAGTGAATATATATATATATATATATATATATATATATATGTATATATATATATATATATGAAATGTATATACATGAAAAACATTATGGTATAGAAAAGATCAATCAGTTTTAATTGAAAAACATTATGAGTAGAATAGTAATTAAAATTTTCTTATATACATGAAATGTAAATATAATCATAATAGAAATATAGTAGAAAAACTCATTCACATATATAACACTCCTAAAAAAAATAAAACACAAAAAATAGTTCTATATATATATATATATATATATATATATATATATATATATATATATATATATTAAAAAAATTAATATAATACAATATAAGCTCTAGAAAAATAGTAGTTTGGTACACATATATTCTTAATGTACTTGCTTTTAATTGAACAAGTTCATTAATTTTTAAAATGTTTTATTAATGATTAGGTCTTTAAAAAGATTTTTAAAAAAGTTTGTTGATTCAACAGATTGTGCTAGTTATTGCAAATGTAGTGGTGTATTAATTTTTTTTTAAATCAAAAGTATATTTTAAATTTTAAAAATAAATATTTATACCATGAAAATTTATAAAAAGAAAAATCATTGTATAAAATGTAAATATTAGTATTAAATAGTATATATATATATATATATATATATATATATATATATATATAAAGATTGTTCATTTATGTAATAGTTAGTTAGTTTAAAATTATTTATAAAATACTTTTTATTAAATTATTGTGTAAATTTTTGCAAAGTTTTATACAAAAATTAAATTCAGATTTTAAGTTTAAATCTTAGGTTCAGAAAATAAAAAATACTATTAAAATCAAGACAAGATTTAACTTTATTTAACTAATTTTACCCTATAATTAAGGAACTCTGATGAAATTTAATTGAGCTGGGAAAGAAAGTAGGAACAAATCAAATTCATTAAATAAATTTGTCTGTGGCTAAGAAAAATGTCAATAGAAGTACTAGATATAAGGTAGCATAAAAAATAATTAGTCAAACTAATATTAAATTGACATAAAAAAGTATCTTTACTCTTTAATTATGGCAGCCGGTGTTTGGAGGAGTACTTTAATCATATGTTCACATTTGAAATATAAAATTGTTTTGAAGTAAGTTTAGATGTAAATAACACTAATATATAAATATATATATGTATATTGATTAAATGTTTTAAAATAAATGTTTTCATTATTTAAAAGAGAAATCAAACATACATTGAGCAGGATATATTCTTTGTTTCCGTAGAACACATAATTTTTATGTAAACAATATAAACAATAAAAAAGGATAACTTATAACTTAAAAAATGTAAATATATTTTTAGTTTTTGAATTTTAATATCAAATTAGAATTTGTTTCAATTCAAAACTTTGCATTAGTTCTTAAACATGAATATAATCCTTTTAATATAATTACATTAAATATTTTTAACACATCAAACATATTTCATAATAACATTTAAAATATTTATATTGTTTGACAAGTTTCTACCTCAATATAAGTTGGGTAAAGTGTTTAACACGTCTAAAAATTTAAAATAATTAAGTTAAAAATGCTATATCTATCCACTTTTAAAATTTGAAGATCAAATTATATCGAAGTTTTATATATAAATAAATTTCAATTTTGTGTCAAAGTTCAGAAACTAAAAACATATTTAACAAAAAAAAAATATACCTTTATAAAACAAAGAACTCATAATCACATATTTTCACATCACATCCATCATCTAATTAAAAATATTTAATAATAAAGAACATTATTCATCAATGACAATTGACTTTACACTAATACAAAAAAAACTCTTTGCATATGTTATTGCGTCTACTGTAGGTTAGACGTGATTGTGAAAGAAGTTTGTTTCTTTTATAACATAGGTAAATTTACTTCTGTCGTAGTGACATAATTAAATTAACTAGTTTATCTTACCTCTTAACAGAACCGGCCAACTTCTATAACCTCCATAAATTTGCTTTCACCTTAAGAAAATCCTAAGAACACCTATAAACCACCGATTAGAATCAAAATGAAGTCAGAAAGAGGAGAAAGGGATTACAGAACACATGCAAACAACATTATTCCTCGCATGCATCAAAAACCAAAAATCACCAAGAATAAGAGAGCGAACTTACCAGCTCTTCCCGCTGATCGGTGAAACAGAAAGCCCTTGACATCATGATCACTTAGGTGCCTCCTGATCGTCGAACAGATGGACCTCCAGTAAGAAAATCCAGAGAGATGGGAGAGTAAAGGTAGAGAATAGTGTTTTTAGAGAGATAAAACGTACTGACATAATGAGCTGAGTGTTTTAAATTTCTATTTATACTGTTAGCTTATTTTAATACTAAGTGCTCAGTCTCATTATTTTAATACATCTATCTACTCTTAACAATCTATTTTCTGGGTTATTACAAACCGCACACGAGTTTTTTGTCATCAATGGAAGACCCAACTCACACCAAACGATCCTCGTTATCGAGAGGGAGCTTCGTGCATGAGAAAAAGTTAAGATAAATATAAGCAGTGTTAGTTTTTTTAGACATATTTACATCTTACCTAAAAGCATGAGACCTAAAAAAAATTTATGTGTGATACTTATAAATTAGACTAGACGTAAATTTATGTCTGATAAAATTTATGTCTATTATGTATCAGACATTAAATTTTATGTTTTACTTATAAGTGTCAAACCAAAAACCAGTTTTTTTTTTTTTTTTTTTTTTACTTTTAATGCTTACAGGTCAAATATAAATATTGACCATTTATTTACACAAACGTCATTGGGTATTTTTTTACCTTTCTTATATATGTCAGATGTAAATTCATTAACTAAAGTAGTAATAAGGTGTTTTTGTGTTAATGTTACTTCTAAAAAACCAATACATTGAATAGACTTGGAGATTATACATATGTCATATCACCATTCAGTCACACAAAATTATTTCTTAAGAACTAAGTCCAAGTAAATTTTTTACAACCTATTAGATAGATTTTTTTTCTCATAATGCTTTAAGTTTATTAATAAAAAAAATTTGCTAAAAACATATACACTATTAATACAATTATCTAAAATAATAATTATAATAATAAAATATATAAAAAAAGCTAGAAGGGTCATATATGACCGATATTGAAGTAAAGTTATAAAGATAAATTCTAAAAGAAAATAGTGAAGTTGGTAGAATGAAAAATGAACGTAAAATTATATTTAGAAAAATATATATTTAACAATTTTTTTTTATAATTTTTTAATAAGTGACAATTTATGATTGATTTATTTTAAATATACAAACCAATAAAATAGTAATACATAATTTATTTTAAAAAAATTATTAAAAAAATTATAAAAATATTATGGTCCTTATTTTTAAAGGTGCGTATATAAATGAAAAGAGTGTTATTAGATGTATGAGGAGTAAGTAGTGTATTGAAGAAAAGAGTGTAATTAGTTTTGAAAAGTAGGAAGTGAGAAGAAAGTGATGAGATATGGACAAAAATGATTGGAAAGCATGAAGAGAGAGAGAGAAGAAAAGACAAAAGAATGGAGCGAATGAAGCGGTGTTAGTATTAGTTAAGCATATGCTTTTAACCTGCTTCAATTATGCTAAGCTTTTGTAATGTTCTATAAAGTAGAAGATCACAGTCCATTCTAAAAAAGCACTCAAAGGCACCAACAAACCCAATTAACCATCATAACACTCACTCACACTCCTCCAATGATGTGCATCTCTCTATCTTTTCATTCTTTACCTAAACCCTTTAAAAGGCAAAGGATTGTCTTCCAAGGAATAACGTATGAATCAACTTTTTCTGTTACCTTTTAAAAGCAGATGCTGACATCTCAAGCTTTCTTTATTATTATTTTTTTTCAAAGATAAAAACTCTGCAACTCAGGTTTCTCAAATATTCCTCTCTCCTTCCTATTAATAATAATCAACCAATATGCTTTTTTCTATTTATGTTATGTAATATTATAATATAATATATAGGTGATGGAATAATTGGATATTAAAACTGTGATAATAAATAGATATCGTGTGGCATAGATGACGGAAGAAGTAGCCGACGAAGCAAAACATGCCTTTTTGGATTGGTCATCTTTTCGTAGATATGCAGGCTTTTAGAGCACCATGCTTACCTGTTCCCTCCTCTCACTCTGTTTAGAATAACATTTTAATAAACATTTTTAATTTGGGTGGACCCCTTCTCCACCATCACGTTTGCAGTTTTAGCTACATTGCCACCATTCTTTTCTCATCTTAATTAAAACTGCTCCTCCTTTCATAATTCTCAATTCAACAACCACTTTCTATAAAGTTAACCATTCAGATTTCTGTTTGGTAGGTATCTGATGCCTATCATTTGCATATGCATCACTCCCTAATTCTTTTTAATTATCTTCTCCCTACAAAATCATCTAACCAACAACCTCTGCCCCATCTTCTCTGCCTTCCTTCCATTTCACATAATTCCACCATATCCAACATCCAATTTAATAATCCTCAAAAGCAAAAGATAAAAATATAACTACATCTATTATTATTATTATTAAAACACCATCCATATCTTGTTCCATTTTTCCATTAATGTCTGATTTCATGCAGGCGCCACTAGCAGCTGGAACGAACTTCCTTGTACTAACCTTTCACATCATCTTCGTCACCTTCATCTTCTACGTCAAACTTCCTCATCGATTAATATAAAACTTATTTAATAGTTTATCTTAAAATTTTTAAATTACACTTAAGATCGTTACCCTAAATCTATTAGACTATATATGCTTATCTTCTTTTCAATATTTTTTTTTCACTCGCGTTATTATTCATAAGAAACATCCATCAGTTTCGTAATATATTTACTATAACATTATTACGTGTCAAATCCTAGTGAAAAAAGATAGTTAAAAAGAAAAAGTTAACACGTCTGATGGCATAATTAGCAAAACCAAGTTTAACTTTGGAAGAATTTCTTTTTGGACTATATTTTACAAGTTGTGAACGTAATTATCTAAAAAGCAGCGTGTGCTTGACTGATATAAAATTCGACCTCATTTAACTTATGATTCGAAAAAGGTGAATTATATATAAGTAGAAAAATTGCTGAGGAATAGTAACCGTGTGATGAGACATTAATATTGAACCTAACATTTGAATGGATAGTTAAGTTGATGGGAAAATAAGGATAAGAGGTGCCCATAACCACACTGGGACAGTGACGGTCTAATACTTCAAATGTTGTATAATTATGCATGTCAGTGTCCATGGGTCTGGAACAACCTGGCAATTTTATCTTATTATGTCATCTGCTTATCTACACAGATTTTATTACCTGTTAAATTCATTTTTCCCTAAGATATCTTCTCTCAATGCATGCTCCGTTTATAGATAAAACAGCCCATATCTGTTTATGTTGCAGTGGGCCAACAATTATTGCCCTAATCCAACTTCAGGAATTACTATTTACACTCCCTTCTTACTTACACATACCAATTCTCTTTTTCCCAAATTATTGTTAAATCTTTCTGTCTCGTTTATCCTCCTCATTCTTCACCAAAGATACACTCACTTCTCTTATCTCAAGGTGCAAAGCTAGCAAACATTCAATGGAAGCAACAAAATTCCCTTTATCATATATCCACTTTGTTGTGTTATTCATGTAATTGAAAATTTGACAATTAATTGGTTCTTCCAAAGGCACAAGGAATGTTATTTTCAATTGGAGTAGATTATGGAAACAACCAAAGACGGTACCAAGCGGAATACTTGGGAAATATGCGTCAATATTTAAGATATTATTTTTTATTTTTTTAACTTCCAGAGACAGTACCAGGGGAATACTTGTGAAATATGCGTTAGTGTTTCAGTGAAAATAATATATTTTGTGAAAAGAAAATTAGGCGTTATTAGAAATAATTGAGGATACGGGGATGGGAAGAAGAAGAAAGGGGAGTGTAAATAGTAATCGGTTTAACGATTTGGTTAGTAATATGCCCCTTCTAAACGCTTTATCATTGTAGGTCCAATACTGCTTTCCTTACAAACCCATCGATTCTGTGCGCCGTTTGTTTTGTTACAATACACTTTTGAAACAGGAGCTTCTTCCTGCACCTCCATATATTTATACTTACAGCCTCGATATATATATATATATATATATATATATATATATATATATATATATATATATATATATATATAAAATACTGTTTCTATTTGTTGAATTTTGTAATCCAGAAGTTTTTTGTGTGTGTAATTTAGAAGTTAAAAAAAACTTTCAAAAACTTGAAGATGTTTAAACAAAATGCCTTTGAATTGCATAATCTAAAAGTTATTTAGCTTTTAAAAATTATTTTTTATTTCTAAACTCTATAATCTAGAATTTTTTTAAAATAATTCTCGAATTGTATAATTAGTTAAAAATTTAATGGATGAGAAATTTAACAACATAAATAACTAAACAATTTACCACCGAGAAATCGGTGATTCTATAAATGATTTAATTTACAAAGAGAAATAAATTTAGTGAAAGAGGTTATCCGATAAGGGTATAAAAGAAAAAAGATTTTAAAAAATTCACTAAAAAAATAACAACCTCTTATATTGATTGGAGTGGACAAATATTAAAAGCTTACATTAAAAAAATACTACGGAGTTTTCTGATTATTTCTTTGCTTCTCCAAACAAATATTTGTTTAAGATTATGCCAATAATTAGAAAATTATTAAACTGGCATAAATTAGTTAAAAATTTAGTGTGTCATTCAATTCAAGTAACTTGTTAAGATATTTATATTGCAAAGGTGATGACATAAAATTTTAATGTTCTTTTTGTAAGCCTAATGAGTTTGTTTTAGTCTATACAAAATTTTTCTTAATATATACAACTTATTAAGCTTCTCCTTCTTCTCAAAGACTATCGGTTGCTCAAAATGTATGAAATTTTCATATACTTTCCATCCTTTGTAAGCAACTAATTCAGACTTAAACTTTTCTAGTTCATCATGCTTTTTTAGTTTTGTTTTATAAACCTATTTGACCACAACTTGCTTTATAGTGAAGGTATACGAAATTACACATAATTTTTTTTTCTTTCAATCTCTAATTATCAATTTTCATAACTTCTTTTATAACCAGATGTTTGTTGTCAATCAATCATAATTCAAAATATTTGTTCTTTAAATTTAAATGTCATAATAATTAATTTCAAATGAGTTGGTGTCTTATTACCTTAAATAATACAATACTTTATAGTATAAAAAGTTTCAATAAGGAAAAAATATTTCCTCTAATTTGTAAACATTAATTTTTTTTCCATCTATAATATAATATATTTTTCACCTAATTTATTTACACATCATTACATTTATAGAAAACTAATTACAAGCTATTTAATAAATCAATTAACTTATCAATTTTTAGAAAACTAAAATTTTATATTTGTTAGATTTGTGAGAACAATATATCTCAATCAAAAGATGATGAATTGGTTTAAAACTAATTTTATTCTTCTTGAAAAATATCTGGTATAATTTTTAATGAATTTTTTCACTTTTTAAAGAATTAGCATATTATCAATGACAATGAAATAAATCACACAAGAATTTATACTAGTTAACTCTTAAGAGTTCACATTCAATCTTCTTTCAATAATCTAAGTTGGAAAATTTACTATGAGAAAGTGACTTACAAGATTTTCCTATATGTTCCTTATCCGATAAGGGATCCAACTAACCACCTTCACCTACATAATTTCTTCAGAGCGTCCTGTCCTCCCGTCTGGATGGCGAGTCCTCCGACACTTAAGATTAATAAAGGTAGAGAGAGAGAGTAATAAATGCGCTCAAAAAACAGAACCCCTACTTCTTACCTTTCACCTGTATTTATAGTTTTCTATCATGGGCCGTGATTAGCATATTCGTAATTATGGCCCAATCACGGCCCATCATGGCTAATTATAGATTTACCTTGATTGTCGCCATTTAGTCTTTGGTCGTCCGTCCTTACCGCACAGCGCGTCCTTGGGTAACCCGCGGGCAAAGAGCTGTTGGCGAATCCTTCGGTAAGAAGATGCCGTCGTCCAATATGAGTTCTACTTTTGCATGTTAAATTCATGATCGTCCGACTACCCAAAACGGTATGGCTCGCCGTCGTCCGGTCTAAGCAGACCCGACACACTATATAATTTAAATCTCTAACCAAAACCATAATTAACTCATAAGTGTGAGGCTACATGCTAACACTATGAATCTTGCCTACACAACAAAGGTAACAAAAATTCTTAAAAGTTACAGAAAAAAAAAAAACGTGATACACTTCTAGTGTTGATGTTACAAAGAAAACATAATTAAGATTCCTCTTAGATCTTTACTCTCATTCTTGAAGACATGCAACCTTGATTTTCTTCAACTTATTTTTTTCTTCTCCAAGAATGTTTCAAGATTTCTCAAAAGATGTTCATGTTTCACAAATGAATGCTCTTAGAATACTTTTCGTGCTTACAAAAGAAATTAACCACACATATATAACAAAGACACTTTTAATGATTAAGTTATTTACTTAATCTATTAAAACAGAGAACTAAGCTCCCTAGTGTACATCAGACAATTTTAATGCATTAGATAAGTTGTTTAATTGATCAAAATAGAGAACAAACTTATTTCTAGTCCTTTTAATAATCAGTTAATAACATTATACATTCAACAATTTAACAACTTGTTAATCATGTCAGAAACATTTAAACATCATTCAATATCCTAAAAAATAATCATTTAACATCATCAATAAAGATTAAGAATAATTTAACGGGTTTAACCATTTGGATGGTTCCCTATTAACAATATTAAAGTTTAGTCATTTTATTTCTAATGTAAGTAAAGATATAAGAGAAAACTTTTCAAATTAGAATCAAACATTATATAAACATTTCTTGCAATACAAATTACTAACATTCTTTAATAATAAAATTTTCATTTAAATTATTTCAGTTTATAACAATGATAATGAAATATGTTAACAATAACAGTAATGATATTTTTTAACAAAAATAATAATTATATATATATATATATATATATATATATTGACAACAACAGTAATTTATAACACCAATGATTTAATTTTATTAAAATTGTAGCAAATTTACAGTAAACAAAAAATAAATAAATATAATAAGTGACATGATTAATTGTTTGATTAAAATAAAATATTTTAAAGTCAATAAATTTTTTAATTCAATATAGTTAACGATTAATTTATTATAAAAAGTTAAAAAAATTTCAAATAACAATTACAATATATAACAATCCAATTTATCGTCTATTCCACAAATATTTGCTCCGAAATAGTTTTGTTTTAAAATATTATCGTAAACACTTGATTGCAAGAGTAGTTTTTATTCTTAGAAATATCTTAAAAGATCAGGTTTTTGGAGTATAGTCATCAATGAAGCATAACGCACACCAGTTCTAACCTGAGACTTAGTTTTTAGAATAGGCTCTCTATATTGTTTCCTTTTCAAATGGTCTATACAAACTTCATTCAAGATTACTACCTGAGGTAGTTCATTGAACCATCTTCTTATACTTCAATATTAGAAAGATTGCGTTGTTGATATAGTTGAGCCTACAATTCCTCAAGTAAGTGAGGTCGTCAATTGCTGTCTTCAAGCACACTTCGTGCTTTGATTGGGAAGAGGATCACAACCTTTTATCTACTAAAATGAACTTTTGACTATCACTTGAATTTAAATTATCAAATCTACTTCTGGATCATACATTTTACACTTTAATTGTAATAACCCAATAGGAAGATCTACTTAGGTTATCATAAGATTTGTACTAAAACACAAAGAAAGTTTTAATCATGATAAATTATAATTTGTACATTCCACTACAATAATTCAATTAATTATATAAGTATTTCGAAATAAACTTTCTAAATTCATTAAAATTACTATCAAAATACAAAATATATTTGTCATATATAATTTTTTAATTAGATCTCTACACTTCTAATAAAATAGATATTTACTCACAATTTTAATGTTTCTCATCTCTTTTTTAACTTATACAATCATCTCCTCACGTAATAGTATATAATCATCACATATGGATTAACACAATCACAAAAAAAATATATGATTAGCAAGAGTAATTTATAAATATATTAAAATTTATGTAAAAGTCAATGTAATCATCACATCCACACAATATCATACTCAACTTAAACATTATAATTTATTTGTCTTACATGTATAGCACATCATAACACAAGACACTAACAAAAGACACAAGACTCTCAATTTCGAAACTTTAAATGTATTGAATAGACTCAAAAACCTTGCATTTGTCATCAATTGACCCTTACTAATAAATAGAGGTTAAAGTTATACTAAAAAAAAGTGGAACTAAGTTCCTCATCATGCAAATATGATAGGGTAAATCTCTATACTAGTTATGTATGGGTCTGTCTTCCCTCATATCCAAATGTAAAGACCTTCTTCAACTCTCACTACTATATATTTTGATCTATGTTAGCCCAATATTAACAAGGTTATAAAGTCACAATTCAATACACTTAGTAACCTTACTATATACTAGAATTAACTCCTTATGAATCCCTACAATCTCATCACATGCATTCATATCATGTCCTAAACATCACACTCATTCATTAACATATACACGACCAACAAAAGCATATTCAATGTCAATCAAACCGTTAAAGACTACAATTTTTGCCCAGTGTCTCTGTACTTCTACTTAGTGCAACTCACACAAGGGATCCTTGGAAGAGTCATATCTAGTGCAAATACAATGGCACCCAATGCTCAACGGACCAGGATAACGACACCCAACATGAGTATCCATGGAGCTCTATAGATTTTAAAACACGAGTTGCACCAATAGTCCCCTGATGGCGACCAACACCAACAAGTTAGTGAACTCACTAACTGTTTTGCATCCAACGGTACTAAAGTTTCGCCAAACACAATTATGTTAGTGAAACATTGTTTGATTAACACTTAATGGTACTATAGGGACCGATGTTGCACCAGAAATTTAAGATTTTTTGATGAGTTTTAATTTATCAATTTGACTCTCTCAATTGTTCATCACTTAATATATTTCACAAGATTATAGTATAACTCTACTTTAGTTCAAAAAGCATCCATCTAATCAATTTAAAGTCTCAAATGAATTCCTATCAATAACCAAACAACACAATCATAAAAATTTCAAATAGATATTTACAATAATGATTATTTTATATGTGAGTATAGAATAATGCAAGTAGAATAATGGTGAAACAATAAGACTGTTGATGGTTTTCCAAAAGAAAGTAATATATAGTTTTTTTTATTGTATAGATCTCCTAGTTAATAGAGTATTAATTATCTTCCAAAAAATTAATTTTATTTTATTCATGAAAGATTTGTAAATGTATTTTATATATTTATGTTAGTTTATTTTTTTTATCAATTATATAATATTTTAAATTAATCACAAATCATAATAACATAGTATCCATTATATATAATTTATAATGAATGTTACAACTTACAAATATAATACTAAGTGCATAAACTTTAACAAATAAAAATGTCATATTATTCTACTTTTCAAAATTGAAAGACATGATTGAATTGTGAAAATTTCATATCATCACATTTTAAAATTGAATACTTTATCAATATTTTTTATTAATAGATGGACTAAAATTAACAAAAATAAATAAATAATAGAGAAAAATGTAATTAAGCTTAAAAAAATTGTACACACTGCATGATTGAATTGAGATGAATTCGAATTAAATCTATTCATACCGTTTGGGTGGAGATAAATTAAAATTTGAGTGAAACTCATCTAATCAGTCTAAACCACAAATTTCCACAGTTCTAAATGCCGTGGCAGATAATGCTAGATTGATTAATCAATGATATGTGACAGATGAAGGACAGGATGAGTCACCATTCTGATCTAGTATGTGTTGGAAAAATTGAAACCTTCTGGCTAACGGTTCCTTAACACTTGTCATGGTTTGAACCAGTTCTATCTTTGACATATGTAACATCAACGTGGACTACTCCTAGATTGATTGATCATATTCCAAATTTATGAACGAACAGAAGCATAAGAAGTTTCAGGACAAAAAGTTATCGCACATGTTTCACTGACTATGACCTACTTTTTGTATTGAATTGGGATATCCAAGGGAACTATCATTTGTGTTGAATTTTGTTCAAATATAAGATAACTTCATCTACTACTTCAGGGTAGTTTGTTTTCACAGCTCATCAGCTCCTTAAACAAGTGATGCCCAAGAATGGGTCACATGACATGAGTAAAATCATTCCATTTGTTTCTTGCCAAGTGTCAACATAGCATAGGCTTCTTAGGATATAACTTTTATGTGATTGAGCAATTTCATGATACTTAGGTACATGAATTGAATATGCTAGCTAAGTCTTTGTCTCCATGGCTCAGAATGTTAGTTTACTTGGACAAATCTTATTGGATCATTAGGCTTCAAGATAACTCATCATCTACTCAACTTTCAACTCAATCAATAAAATTAGTTTTAGGTACGATAAACTGCTTTTAGTTGATGACTAAGTCATAGGAAAATGGGTGTTACAGTCAGAGCCAGCCAAAGAAAATTGTTCATTTACATGGAAAAGTTTGAGCAAGTAGTTGGATATTGCATAAGAAACTTCTGTCGACCCATTGAAATTTCAAAACAAAAATATCAGCATCTACTACCACTCAAGGTGTTCTAAAATAAGTGGTTCTTCCAACGGAGCACGGACTTACAAAATAAAGTAATACATATTAAGTTTTAGGTATGAAGAATAAGAACATACTTCATTCACACTGCATCTTATCTTCCTCTTAACTAACAATTGTTACCGTTATTCATATAATTCTTATAGGAGTACTATTTTACTATAATTATTTGCTTACGAGTTCGATAGTGTATCTAGATATCAATTCAGAGACTTCAAAAATACTCTAACTTCCCAAATAACACACTTTTCTTCATTTATTTTGTGTTTTATAGTTCAATATGTGCATTAGAATTTCTAAAAGGACGTTCCTAACTTTTATCCAATTATAGTCTTAATAGTACGTGAGTACCTAAAAAAGTTAGTGATTTCTGGCTCGACAAGATCAGGCAGAGAGGTTTGAAAATCTGATGATTTTTTTTCTGATAAATGGTTGGTGATAACTTCATATATCAAAATTTACTGTTAACATTGATTGTTGGCTCCTAATATTATGCTGTACATTGGTAAAAAGATTCAAGTGAGTCCGGGTGAATGTAGAAGGTTCACAATTAACACCGCAGCATCTATGACAAGTTCCTTGCAAGGTAAAACAAGTTTGCCAGCCTGTTACGGATTAATAGTACTTCTAATCTTTTCAGGACAACAGCTGCATGATCTGAGCCCTCATCATATGAAACTCGTGCCTTAATTTAATTAAACTCCAAAAACCGTACTTTTTCCCTACAATATCCAATATCAAAGCAACTACCACCCAACCATTAAAAAAAAAAAAGGAAGTTCAGTATTGCAAGTTCCGGGAAACCAAGGAAACTTCCGCAGCCAGTCAACGAAAATAATAGGGTAATGGTAAAATTTTACTTCGTAAAATGGACATCCACTGCCCAAGGCCTAATCAACCTACCCATTTTGATCATTGTCAAGAAAATTAGTTGTCTCCTTAAAACCTTATCTTATTGTTGAATAAAACCTTATTTTATTGTTGAAAGAGTGCTGTTAGGCATGTTTTTATTGAACCGTGAAGAAACTCATAATCCTTGTTTCATACATAAACAAAAAAAAAAATTACTGCGATTTATGTGAAGAACATGAATCAGCTAAACTGTGAATTTCTAAGTATTGACCTTTTAAAATCATCCTATGAAAGTATCATTCTGTACAAAGATTGTTTTCTGTATCACTTTCTATAATGTTCCTCACAATGCCTGAGAAGTTATTATGGATGAGGGTGGTGTTGATGGGCACGCAAGTCCTTCAAGCAAATTGATTACTTCGTTAGTATCATCCAAATAGTATTTTGCCATACTTGGTTTTTGTCCAACAGTGCATGCAAACACTTTGGCTATGGTTGGCAGAGCTGGATTAGACACTGAACGAGCAATACTTTCGAACATATCTTCATCTGAGCGATCATCTCCTATGCATAGTAGAAAATCAGGTGACTTTCCCTTACTTCGCATGGTTGAAATAATGTCTTCAACCACTTTACCCTTGCTCACACCCTGCATTTCATACAACAAATAATTCAACGAATCACCATCACAAATATCACCTCGATAAACAACTTTCAACCCGAAGAAAAAAGGAAAACCTTTTTTCCGTCTCTCCTAACAAAACAAACTATTCTGTAAGCAAACATGCACGCATTTAGGCCCTAAGTTAAGTACTACCTGAGGTTTAACTTCAACTATATGTTGTCCCCTTGTAACCACCACTGACTCGTTGGCCAGCACACTCTCCAAGTGATCAAGAAGCTCTTTTGCTTGGCATGATCCAAAATAAGGATCTGCTTCTTGATGATGCCACACCATTGCGCTTTCCTTGTGTTCAATGAAGGAACCATCCGTTGCTTCTGTATAAAGCGCCATCACAGGTTCTGCAATCATTTTCCATTCACAATCGATTGCCAATCCACAAGTCTCCCAAGGAGAATTCATACTCCACCTGCAAACAAATGAAAAACGAAAAGATGACATCACAACTAGAAACATCAAAGACGAAAATTTACCAATCTTCGACAAAATGAAAATTCAATGTACCTAGTGAAGTAACCGTGCTCAGCAGAGAGACCCAATTTATCACAGGGAGAAAACCATTTGCTCAAGCAATCCTTATCCCTGCCGCTCACTATGAACACCGTATTTTCGGGGTCACTGCATAAGCAATTCAAGACAGAAATAACTTCCACGCTTGGAGTCTTGTTTATTGAGGCCTGTGGCATCATAGTGCCATCGTAGTCCAAAAGGATCAACCGACTGTGTGTATCTCTATACGCAGAGGCAATGTGATCTACAGAGAGCTTCCTAAAGGTAGGATCCAGAGCAACAATTCTAAACCCCAAACCGAACCCAACACCCCAGTATCTCTTGGAATAATGCTCCCTACATGCTCTATCTAAATCCTGATCAAAACTCCTTGCCCAGTAAGCCACATCATGAGAGCTAATGTACTTGTAATGCTTCTCATGGCGCAAATGCTTCTCTGCCTCCGACATTGTTACAGCCGAATTCATTGCCTCAGCGACTTCATCAATGTTCCACGGATTAACCCTGATGGCTCCACTGAGAGAAGGGGAACACCCCATGAACTCAGACACAATTATAACGCTCTGTTTAAGGGATTTCTTATCCTCGCCTTCAACCCCAAGAGCCTTATCCAAAGCAACAGTCCCCTGCCTACACACAGTGTACTCATAAGGCACCAAATTCATCCCGTCCCTCACAGCATTCACGACGCAACACTCGGCAATGGAGTAATAAGCTGCCTTCTCCTGCGTGGAAATTGGTCCGTTAACAAAAACAATAGGCTTGTACCCCGGTTGCGAATACTTCTCATTGATATCCCTCGCAATAGCCTCGCTCTCGCTCTTCACGTCCTGAATATCCTTCCCTCTGCTCCTGGCAGCGTTCAGAATCTGAACCAATACAACACGACCCCGCAAACCTTCGTCAACTTCCAAAAGCTTCCCCAAAGCCAAGAACTTCAAACTAATCCCCTTGAACAAGTCCATGTCATCCACCCCCAATATCACAACCTTCCCCTCGTACTCCTTCTTCAATTCTTTCACCCTTTTTGCGGTCTGCGGCAACGACAACACCGACTCCAAGAGGCCCATGTGGATCCCCGCGGGTAGGATCTTAATGGTCACGGTCCTACCGTAGTAATCCAAACCAATGTAACCCCTCTTGGACTCGTAATCCAGCCCTAACATTCTGCTGCAACACGACAAAAAATGCCGCGCGTAGTCGAACGTGTGGAAGCCGACCAAATCGCAGTTGAGAAACGCCCGGAGAATGTCCTCGCGCACCGGCAAAGTCCTGTATATCTCCGAGGACGGAAACGTGTTGTGCAAGAAGAACCCCAGCTTCACGCGGTGGAACCGCTTCCGGAGAAAAGTGGGGAGGATCATGAGGTGGTAATCGTGGACCCAGACATAATCCTCGTCTGGGTTGATAACCTCGGTGACCTTGTCGGCGAAGATCTTGTTGGCCAGGACGTAGGCCTTCCACTGGTCGCGGTCGAAGTGCGCGCCCTGGCTCGGCGACATGGGTAGCATGTAGTGGAAGAGAGGCCACAGGTAATGCTTGCAGAAACCATGGTAGAATTTGTTGTGAACCTCTGGGGGTAGAAACGTTGGGACGCAGCGGAACCTTTCAAGGAGCAACTGAGCCACTTCTTCTTGTTCGCTCGCTTCGATCTCTGCTTTCAGTGAACCAACGTATAACACTTCCACATCCGAAGGGAAGCCATCTTTAAGCTGAAGGACCAGGCTGTCTCTGTCCCACTCGAACCTCCATTTCTTCCCCTCACGAAATGCGCGTATCGGTAACTGATTCGCCACCACGACCCGCCTCTCGCGCGGCACCGGCGAAACCACCTCGTCCAATCCAGAATTCTCCATGGCGTTCATGTCCAACTCCGCCACGTCTCCAGCAACCGTGGTCACCACCCGCGGAACCCGAGCCAGCGCTTGGTAATCATCCACCGATACCAAATTTAACAGCCCCAAGCAAGATCTTGATAGCATTGTCCGGAAAGAAACGAATAAAGAAACAAAAAGAAAGAGGATTTTTGTTGAGGGGGGGGTGACGCTTCTTCTGTTGTTGTGATTGAGATGATGGTGTTATTAGAGAAAGATGGATCTTTGAGTGATGGAAATCCCAGATACTGATGCACCTTCCATGGTGGAAGAGCGTGGGTGGCGTTTTTGTCTGCAAGAAGACTATGAAACCAGCGAGGATAAGAACCAAGTGAAGGAAAACTCAACCGGTTTTTTTTTTGTGTAAACGCCTTCATCCAACGGTTCACGTTTCTTGTTCTCTCATCTTAGTTTCCTAAATCACGACTCTTCTCTCTACTCACTGCTGACTGTAACCGACTACTCTCTCTCTCTCTTCCCTATGATGGCGTTATCCTTCATTTATTACCTTACTGTGCTATAGTTTTGTTTACCGGGGTGGGAAGCTTACGGGTTATAGCCGGTAGAAGCGGATAAGGATGTAGCTGTATTAAAAGATGAAAAAAGGGAAATATGAATTGAATGCCAATTCATAGGATCACGTGGTCTTTACGGCAACGTATGAGAAACAATATCTCCATTCTTATTACCATAGACAGATTTTATTCAATAATTATTTTTATTTATTTTGAATATTATTGTCGACAGCATGTTCCTAAAGTTAATTAATATAATAAGACCAATGTTAGAGTTAGAGATGAAAGACTTTTTAATGTGGCGGTTTATCAGTCAGAATTAAGGATAGATGAATCTGAAATACTACTATTATATATTTAAAAGATTATTTTTTTACTAATATAAACTTTCTTACACACATGAATATGAAATGATGCATATCAGCATCACATTAGTAAAGAGATGACTAAACATGAGAGGATAACGTTATTTATGGCATTGACTATTTTACCCACTACCACTACAATTTAAATTGCAATAACTTACAGGTCAGTTAAAAATAGTTTCATAAAATGTAAAGATAGAATTGTATAATATAATTAATTAATTTAATAATTAAATGTGATGAGAATAATTGTAGATAAGTGTGGTTGAATGCAGGAGTTGGAAAGTGGGTAGAAATGAGGGACACGATGGACAGGTGGGAAAAATGGAAACGTTTAAAAGAGAAAAAGCAAGATCGATTCCTGGGTCGCCAACAACATCCCAATCCATGTTCACACGGATGCTTTCTACTTTTATCACTTTTCTTTCGTTTCAAAGCAACAACTTTGTTCGGTGTTTATTTTTTACTACAAAAATTATCTTCAAATTCTCTTATCTTTTAATTACTCTCTCTCATTCACTTTGAGTGAATAAGACCTAAAATATATTTATTTATTTTTTTATTTTAATGTTGTAATTCATTATATTTTCTCATGTTTTGTATAAAAAAAATCAAATTTTCTCTTATCATTTTTCTTTTTCTCTACATATCTAGTAATTCAAATAAAACCCATCTTCCATTTCTATATATAGATGATCTACCTGTTTCCATTAGCTGTTACAAGCGTTAGTTGGGAAGATTTTTTTTTTTTTGCAATTTTTGTTTTGGGTGTGGCTGGCGGAGAAATAAGGTTGATATTTGGTGAGATGGAAAGGTAAAAGGAGTTCCTAGAATTGGCCACGTGGATGTGGCTTAAAGAACGTGGCGTGTGGGTGTCGTCTTCATTCACGGACAACTTTTGACTGCTGACTTGGCACCCACGCTTTGTTTTTTTATATATATATATTAAGACTAATCTTTTAATTCCACATTAACCCTTAACTCTCTGGAAACCAACCGTTGCACGCTCTTCTTCACACCCTACTTCATCATAACACCTGCTTTTACAAATAAATAGAATTTTCAATACAGATTAAAGCATGAAATTTTAATAAATAAATAAATAAACAGTCAACCTAAAATAAAATAACCCAGTCCTAAATCCTTAATTAATTTGGATGGTTCATAATTTTCTCTTTCACCGATCCCCTTCGACTTACGCTTACCTTCATAAATGATAAAGTAAAAGCACCGACAAATACACCTTTTAATCATTATTTATTCATAAAGATCATGTAACCGTTTATTTAAACATTCTAAAAAATAATCATTTCTATGGAAGCTTTTCAAAATATCTAATAGACGTGGTAATATAACAGGAGAGTATTGTAAAAATATTTATTGGTTTTTAAAAACCTCATTTTCTAAATATGGGGAAAAAAAGAAATAGATTTTGGTTTTATCGGCAAATACTTATAATAACTAAAAAAAGAGTTTGTCGTGTAGTGATGAGTTGACTTGGGGTGAGGGTTATCCTGACTTGGGGTGAGTGCGACACGTGTGAGAATAGGGGCGTTACTGTTGATGATTTCTGAGAGAAGATGTCAGTGGGCCTGCGCCTGTGACTTGTGAGAATTAGTAAAAAGGATAGAGATGCAACTTTGAACGTATGGATAGAGTGGGCCCCACCTCTCCCCCTCACATTTTACGTGGCTCTGTGGACCCCACTTTATCTACAAACTTTTTTTTTTCTTTTTTTAGTTTACCCATTCACGTGGCCGGCATCTTCTGCTGTATCTTCAATTCTTTGCCTCCGAACTTCGGACCCACCATTCCCCGCTTTTTCATCTTTTCCTTCTTCTTTTTTTATTAAATCCTTATCGTTTTATTTTTTTTATTTTTCATAAATCTTTTGGTTAGGCACAGACCACCCATGATTCAACAACATTCTCACGCTCCACCTTCTGTATCCTTTCATTTTAAACTCATTAATAACGTAAACAATTAATACACCCTAACTAATAATCCATGTCTTAAAGTACCCAATAAGAAATTAAACGTTTCAAAGTCCAGGTAAAAAGAGACAGACTTTCAAATTATGACTATCTAGTTAAATGATGATTCTGAGGTTATAAGAAACCGCATATCACTTTTTAACATGACATACTATACATCAAAAAATTAATCGCCTTGTATAAAACATGTTCTAATTTTATATAAAATATAATTTTCTTATAAGTCCTTCTAAAATTATTGAGAGCTACAAAATATTTCGTATGGATTTCTTAGATATACTTTTTAAAATTATTTTAAGGAAATTTTTGTTATATTTATATATATGTTTGTTATATTTTTCAGTTTAGTGGCATAATTACCCTTTCAGTTATTTTATATGAAAATTGATAACAATCTGAATTATTTTAATAACAGATTTTAAAATAAATAAGAAATAAATTTATAGATAGAAGTTAGATATTTATTTCTTAGTTTATTTGAAAATTTTCAGTTTAAGAAAAAATTTCTCTTTTAACATATTCTTTCTTTAATATGAAAAAAAATAGATATGTTTGTAGTTTTTAAAATTGAATTTCGTTTTTTCATAAATTTAAATATATTTTTTTAACTTTAAAAATAAATATATAAAGCAATAATTATATATATACACGTATGTATATAAGTATGTAAAGAAATTTCTTTTGTATTTAGTTGGTTTTTACTTTTAACCTTCAAGATGTTTTTATTTAAATTTAACTAATTTTTTTAAATCTAGCCGTTTTTAATTTAACTATTTTTATAAATTAAATAAATAAAAATCATATACTAAGTAAATAAAAATCATGTACGATTTTTGTATCATTATAACTGTTTTTCAAATTTAAATTATTATTCACGATAAAAAAAATTATTTATCCAATGTTATTTATAATATGTTTTTCAATAACTAAATTTTATTTTATTATATTAATGAGGAATAAAAGATCCTAAAAATTAATGTGCAAAAAGGAGAAAGTAAAGATAAAATGAAGTTTGAATGAGAATTTGTTTTAGTCGATCACTTAAATTAGAAAGATTTACTAAATGGCAATAACGACCAGGTTGGATGCCCACTAAAAATTAGGTAATAGAAATTGTCAAAAGGAGATTTAAACAATGAATATGGAAATATGAGAAAGTTTGAGTAAACATTTGGACAAAACCAACTTTCAAACGTTTTATTTGACTCCATCAATTAAATCAGAAATTTCAATAAATGAAAATTAGGTCATGGAACAACCAATTTCAAAATTAATCCTCCAACTAATATGTAAAAACAATAAAATTTCAGTAATTTTTTCTAGAGAGAATAAGCTTTTACAGTTTTATCGTAATAAATATTGTTTTATCGTTTTCAAATATGTTAAATGATAAATATAAAAAATTGAATGACTAGTATACATATATGACGACAACGGGTCGGACAAGACATTGTTTACTCGAATCCGAATCGACAAAAAAATCTACCTATTACTTATACGGATACTTGCTTAAAAATATTTGTGAATATTTTAAAATTCGTGGATATCTGCGAATATCATAAATATTTTAAAAAATATACTTTTATAAATTATTAAAAAAATTTAAATAGAATTACAAAAAATATATATAATATGATATAAATTAAATTAAATATAAATTAAAATTTAATTTTTGTTTCGGTTAAATTGGTTCAATGGTAAGTTGTCGTTGTTTGCTTTGTTCTCATTTGATCTTCAATCCTCTTTGAAGCCAATTGATTAACCATTAATCAGTATATCAAATCCAATAATTAATACCACATCTATTAATTGGTACAGTATATTTTTAGCCAATCAAACCCAATAATCAATACCGTATATTTTGTAAAGAGTAAGTCGATCTGACCTATTAATACATGTTAATTTTTCATAAATGACAATTAATTCTGATCGGTATACTTCATATACTACAATTTTAATTAAATTTAATCTTTGAAATATAAATTAATGTTAATTTTAATTAAATTTAACTTAATAAAATAAAAATTAAAATTTTATTTTTATTTGTTGCAGATAGCAGATATCCACGAGTACGGATGGTATAATACTCGTACCAGATCCGTTTATAAGTAGATATTAAAATACCTACTATTTACAGGTTTCGATTAGTAAAGATCCGTGATATCAACTATCTATCACAAATTTTATCCGCAGATATTCCGAACACAGATTTTTTTGTCATCCTAAGTATATAGTTATCATCACCTGACACTAATCTTGTTTTGAGCTAACAAATACAAACATTCATGTCCCGCTCTCCATCTTTTTATATTTTCAAATAAACTTAGTCAAAGATATTACTTTAGTGACAAGTTTAAATTAATTAATTAAATATATATAAAAAATGAATTTATGAGAATTATAGAGTAATTGATTTAAAAAAAAGAACTTTTAGTACGTTTTTATATTTCATTTGAAAACGGAACGGTTTGATTTTTTGATCAACACATGCTCTGTTAAGAGAATTATTTAATAGTCTAAATCTTTTTTATATTTTTATTTACTTATTATTTAATAATTTTTAAATTAAAATAAGGATTTTAAATATCTTTAACATATAACTAAATAGTTTAATATTTTAATAAATTACTATAACAATATATATTTAATATATAATTATTTATATATAAAGAAACCCCTACATAATTATTCAAAGTAAATATAAATTATTTAAAAAATCAGAGCTTAAATTAACTTGTGTAAACTTAATATTAATACAATAATATCATATTTTCGAAGATATTAAATTATCTATTTAAGTTTTTGTTAAAAACCGTACATTCCAATTAATAAAATTATTAAAACAATTAATTAATAATATTCTCGGTTTTGAACAGAATAACTCTCAACGGAAAGCGTGTTTTTAGAAACTATTATTAATGAAAATGTTATTAGAAATTATTGACGAATAAGAACATTTTATGAGATTTTTTTCCACCTCTTGTACTTTTTGTCCAACTATTTTTCATCTCAATATTACAAAAATATAAATAGTTAAAAATAATATTTATATAAAATATAAATTAGTCATCATAGTCTAAAATATACTTTATATGTTTAAAATATTTATTCCGTAAATTTTTTAATTATAATACAACTATATATTAAAAAATAATATTTATTGCAAAGTTTGTCATGTATATTGCAAAATATTAATATACAATTTATTTTCATATGCAACATCAGCGTATTCAACAGGGATTGTCAACATAATTCAAGAGTCTTAGTTTAAATTTATTTTAGGCTTAATGTCTTTTAATACGATGATTCCAGAAATATGCGAATTCATTAATATGTTAAAACCTCATGCAGAAAATATAATTTTTGATTAAAAAAAAAGTAAAGGGGTCACAGCTAATTGAGTTGGAAAATATTAATTGTATTGAAGGTGTAAAGTGAATGAAAGGATCTTGTATGGTAGCCAGCTTGATTGATTCGTTAAATTAATAATCCAACCTAACATAGGTTGTTGGTGGCTGCTAATGTGAGAAATAATAATAGATGTTAAGTTGATCACATTGCCATTTCATGATAATATCTGATTATATACGTTAGAGTAGTTACCTATGAAGCTAATTGGTAAGTTTTCAAATGTTATTAGGTGACCAGCTAATTAAGTTCAGAATTATTCTTTTATTTAACTTTTGTTTTTCCAATCGGTCTGTCATGGGCAATTTTTTTTTATAATAAAATAAAGGTGATTATTTTAGTTTATGTATACGATTTTCTGTTTTCAAAGTAATCTTAAGATATAATTTTTTTCTTTTATTATGCAAATTTTGTTATTTATAATATTTTATGAAGAGAGGTATTTGGTTGAAAAAAATAATATAGAATAGATGTAATATATGATTTTTTCCATGTAACACATTCATTTAGTATAATATTTAATTATTAATCAGAAACATTTTAGTACACTAGAACCCATCTTATCAACTAATTTTGGTCCTTTTGTAAAGATTTTAGTACACTAGTGTATTTAGTTGCAAGAACAATTAGAAGGTGAGTGTTAGATTATGTATTTCATAGTATTAAAACCATACATGTTAAGAAAAAGCTATTTCTATTAACTTAACTCAAAAAGGTTTTGTTATAATGCATAGTTCATAATACTGACTAATGATTTCTTGCATGAAAAGTAGAAAAGATATACAAAGAATTTTGCAAGAAATGTGTTTTACTCAAAAATTTCCTCATTGTATAGTTCATTTTACTAATACTCAAAATTAAAGTTATTTATCTTCTATTTTACATCGGATGAAAAAGATTTCAAGTTCCTACAGCTCATTACTAACACTAAATGTTTCAACTTTCAACAATAAATTTAAAAAACAAATTATTATTTCAGAAGCTGCTCATAGAAAGAAAACACTTATTAACATTATATATAGCATAGCATAGCCATATTTATGTTCAAAAATACTTAATTACCCTACCATCAGAGAAGTTTGTGACTATCTTCTTGTAACCTAATTTCTTCAAATGAAAATTAATCTAGCTTAACAAAATCTTTTATGGTGTCACACTCAAACTCTTTCATACCTTATTATTTCATAAATTTGAAGGTAACAAATACAACAACAATGAAAAGTATGAAAATATGATGAAAACAAGTATTTACCTCACTATCACTAACCAACTCCACAAGCTGTGTGGTATTTTTTTAAGTTGAGATTCGCCAATAGCGGTATCTAATTTAGCAACCACCATTAGGAATATCTAAAAGTTTTTTATTGTTCATTTATTTATTTATCACTTAACATTATTTGTTATCCTTATTTTTTTATGTTTGTGCAAATAATTGATTAAATAAAATATTAATGAATTATATTGTTTATAGTTTTGTTACCAAAAACTCTTATAAACAAGATAATTGACCATCACTTTACTTAATCAATTAAATCAAAGATAAAATGTATTTATAAACATTTTTTACGATTTTTTTAAAAACCAAAAATATTTTTACAAAGTTATACACTTTAAAATATTAATAAACATTGTCAAGAAAAATTTAAAGAACATCATTTCATGAGAAATCATTGAAAAATATTAGAAAAGGATATACACTTAATATTTATTTGAAAATATATTTTTTTTTTAGTTTTGAAGTTTATTTTTAAATAGGACAAAATTACGTGAGAAAGTGATAAATGTGATTCAGGACAATCTTGTTTGGACTAAAACATGATATATGTCTGCCAACTCCACATTGACCTTATCATCTAACCTCTTCTCTCATCACATTGAACTCACCATCATCTGATATTGGGAATGTTAAAAAATGACATGATTTAAAATTTACATAAATGAGAATGTAACTTACTATTAACATGTCATCTATAGCTGCAAAGGTAAGATGATGAATAACTTTTGAGCATTATCTTCCAATCATTTATATAAATGTGAGATTGAGATTAATTTATATTTATACAGGACATCTAACAAACTGGTTTTAAATTTATATGAAAAGCAACCAAACATTTTTGAATACTGCCAAATAAAAAATTCCATGAAGTTCATTTGTGAGAGTAGGCCAGCCAGCAAATGAAGGTCTCTTTCTACCTTATGCACAAAAGTTCACGATCTAGTACTAACAAACATCGGACTTTAATTAATGCAATGCATAGATAATTGAGACGAAACTTTTGAATATTAGCAAGACTGGAATATTCAAAGTATAAGGCATTCTCTATTTTCTTATGTTTTGTATACAAAGAATATTATTACTAATAACTAATCTATATTAAGATTCTTTGTCTTTTAGGCCTTGGTGTTCCCCTTGGACAGGCTAGAATGTAACTTTTTGGTCTTTGAAAAAGAAAAGAAAAAATTTGAGAGATAAGGCGAATGACAAAGACTTTGATATCTTATTTCCACACTAACAAAGGCCTTATCTATACTAAGCAATTTCAAAAGCACAAGACACAAATTGACAACCTTCATCATTTGTAGTTATCGTTAAGTTCAACAAACCATTAAAATAAGCAGCGTGATCAAGTGCACCATCATCTGCTTCGCTTTTTCTTTCAAATATAAGTGGATAACTAATATTCTAATTCGCCTTTCCTTCTACCGTCCTTTCTGCCCAACCAAAAATAAAACATCTCAATCATTTTACAAACTGCATCTCAATCATTATCCTAATGTGTATCATACATTTATTGCCCCTTCCTTCCAGGGAATTTTTGCACTAACTATGAACTTTTTCATCATATTATAAAATTTCTAAATAATTCTGTGTGTGAAATTTTGATTGCACCAGATTTTATCATCAAGAAAGCTCGAGCCAAGGGACTGGCCTTTTCTATCAATCTGGTACTGTGTTTTATTTTTTTAATTCTTTGACGAGTACATAGATCACTTTTTTTTTCTTTTAAGTTGTCGCCAGGTTTAATGCTGAGACTCGCATGGTACCTACTATAATGATATTATATTACTTGTGACTCTTTAAATATTCGGTGGTTGATAATTTCATTCTAAACATTTGTGAAAAATTTATCAAATATTAATAAATAATACGTGTTATACAACTAAATTGAGGATTTGATGTTTTGAATGAGGAAAATTAAGAAGAGTAATAGAATAATGGCACGTTGGAACTCAAAAATCGTTGTTTATTTTGACTAACTTTCTTGAGCAAAACTAGCAACTTTCTATGGCATTGGTGGACAGTTTCCTCGTTATTTCCGGTTGCGAGAACAAAAGTTAATGAGTATAAGTCTTCATATTATTATGCTGACATTACATTCTTATCCAAGACGCACATTTTTGTCTGAAAGGGACTCAACTAAGTTTAAAATTTAAAAACTGAATAATCGATCTTAGTGGAGGAAACCTTTGGAGGTTTGCAACAAATCAAACTAGAAGGAACAAAATCTTGTATTTTTCGTGATTTTTTCTTCTCTAAAAGCAGCATTATTTGGTGTAAAAGTTTTTGCAAGTTGTTACCAATTTAATAATCAATTATGAATAAATTTTACCAAATATCTTTCGTTCTTTCCCATTATTAAGAATCATTTATCTCCAACTATAATTAAAACCGTGTTATTAAAGTACCAACACAGGATCGAATGGGTTTCTTTCTCTTTGAAAAGATGAAATTTGGATTGTTTTAGGTCCATCCGCGATGACACGAAAGAAAAAAAAATCGAATTTAACTCAACTTTTTGTGGTTTTTAGAGGGTTATATCCAATAGCAGCCCGTACCAAATTGTGCTTTTCAATTATTAATTCAGAAATTTCTTTCGAAAACAGCTTTGAATTTTTTGGGACAAAATACTTTGACTGATGTCAACTTGAGCTGGTTAGAATGAATTGATTGGTTCGAACACAGTCTTACAACTTTGTTGAAATACAATGTTCTAACTTATTTTCCGATAATCATAACTGAACAGTGATTGAGAATTAAAACAGTTATGTTCTAAAGTCTTTCCCAAAACAGTATTGGATACCGAGAAAAAAAAAAGGTATGGTAACTGGCCTTTTAATAAGATGAAATGTTTTATTTTCGAAAACCCCTCGTTCAAGCTTGCTCAAAGAATAGCATGTTCTCATTCATCTTATATGAGTAAAAGTAGTATAAAAGTTCAGCGGTACTGCAGTAGCAGTATAGTTCTGCCAGGATCTATAACTCTCATAGTTCTGCCAGGATCTATAACTCTCAACGCATAGAAAATCTGCGTGTGTGTGATATCGCTCTTTTCAAAGTTGGGAATTCAAAATTTCACAGGCATAACTACATATGCTTTTTGTGAAGGGATAATGATACTTAAACAACATTTTTTTCACAACATTTGAACATCATCTATGTGTCATTCTGTGATTGGTCCAAAATTATTCCACAATCAACATAAACACTATCATGGACCAATTACAGAATGACACGTAAATGATGTTCAAATATTGTCAAAAAAATGTTGTCTAAGTATCATTATCCAAACTAATAACCACTTGTAGAGTTTTGGTAGCTATGAGGTCATCAAACTGACGTAACTAAAACTGGATGTACCTGACTTTCTTCTATTTTAATTAATTTTGAGATCAGATAAAGGAGCTGTGTCCGTGGTATTTTAAATAAGCAAAAGAAAATGTGCCAAGAATTTAACAATAAATAGAAGACCAGGGAAAAGCAATCAGTACACAAGTTGCTTAGCAGTTTAATTCTTCTGTATAGAAGACCTGGGAAAAACAATTGTATGTTACATACCCTTACCAGGTAACAACGAAAATTGAATTGTGAAAGTGTGAAGAAAAAACATGTTTAAGTTTAATGATATGAAGTCAAAAGATATAATTACAAAGAATGTGAGAAAGAATTCTGAAGTTCTCCATTTGTATCCACAAACATCTTGGAAGAAGTCTACCGCATAAAGAAACTAACAATTGCACCTAAGTAGTCATGGAGCTGAAAGGAGAAATTTAAACAAAAAAAATAGTAAATAATAATTCTTCAGTCAAATAAATTTAATAAAATTCATATATCAAATATCTAACATTTGAAAAGTATAAAACTTCGATCAAGCGAAACATTGACAAGTATGCATCTTCTAAAAATATAAAACATTTTTTTAATAGGGGCTATTTTTGTTGGAAAAACCATCTAAATGTTATTTGTTTGATTTGAGAACTCTATGGTGCAGATATAAGAAATTTGATCCAATTCTTGTCTTTGAATTTAGTAGGTTAAAAATACACGAAAACTGAATTAGGTAGAATACACCCTTACTAGCTCATATTAGAGACAAATTCACTTTAAAAGGAAGGCCTTAGGTGTATGTGAAGCGTATGTGCATGTGTTTATTTGAACTCATGTTTTTTTTCTTGGACATGACACAAGCACACGTTAAAGACACATTTCCAAATTTCACCTGAGTCAGAATACTTTTTCCAGTTTGACCTTCAATAACTAGACCAGCCGTGAGACCGATCATTGCCCATGCTCCATTAAGTGCCTCAATTTGGCGTCTTCTCTACAATCAGAACATTAAGTTGGCCAAATTTTTAGTGAATTGAGAAACAGAGTTTCATCAGAGCATACTCAGTTGCCTTCTGCCCAAACTGACAATTATATGGAAGAAAAATGACTTTCAAACTTTTCATATGCTTCTATACTAAATGACAACAACCCCGAATATGTGATTCAAATTCAACCACAGGACTGCTTTCACCTTGAGTTTCTCTTTTGCTTTGATTCTTTCCATTTGTTTGGCAGCCAATCGCTTGGCTTCAACGGGATCAACCATGACCGTATCATCCTTTCCTGAAGCTACCTGTATAATTATAAAGTGAAATGTCAAATATAGAAGGGACATAGAAGTAGAAAAAAGAAATCTAACTGGAAACATATGACTCGTGAACGTAAGCTAAATATTCAAAAGAAGAAAGTTTTAGCAAGAAGTGAATGTAACTAATAATAATTGGTTTATTGCATTAAAAGGACAAAAGAACCATAAAAGTGTACTGAAAATCATAAATCTCCAATGAATAATCACTAGTTTAGACAATGAAGAATTTCCACAATAAACAGTTCAGGATAAAGTTCAAGATATCATGTCACAGGAAGATTCCATCCCTTATTTTTTCCTAGAGAGAGAAAAGATAGCAATGAAGCGAAATTTCAATTATACTTATATAACTGGTAATGATTTTTTCCATTAAACCACATTTAAACATAGGTAAAAGAACATCAGATATTGTGAAGTGAATAAACATCATATTAAGATTTAGCAATGTCTTCTATATAAGAATAATGATTTGTTATGTATTCTTGAACATGAACTGACTATATGTGGAATAAAACAGGTATACTAAGAAGTCATCATGTATTTAAGAAGTCGTCATGCATTATTTTGTATATATAATGCAGGTTTTCCCTCACTATTTAGACTTGTCCTACATATAACTCCAGCAGATTTCCCAAACGTGCCATTCCTCAAAGCGATTTGACTTTCTACCTGTTACATACCTAGACATCCCTGTCAGAGTTTTCAATTTTCTACTTCCGCAATTGTATTTTTAAGTCAGTAGATGTCTAGAATATAAGATAGATTCACTAAAAACAGTATACACAAGAAATGCGCAAAAAGCGACACAAATTAATAGCAATTTGACAAGACCATACCAATAACTTAAAAGCTCCAACTAACAGTATTATATAAACTCAAAATTAAAAAACAAACATCCCATTTTACAAGTCATTTTCAACCAACAATGAACAAGGACTCTTCACTTAATGCATAATTAGAGTTTACCAGGACTCTAACCGCTTGACCTCGGGTTCTATTGGCAACTATGCTTACATCTTGCTCTTTACTCTGTCCCCACCTAAAACAAGGAGTATAATCTCGTTAAGCAACAATAGAAAAACAAGGTTCTTATTCCATATATTCTGTAGATTATCTTTAAATATGGCAAAATTCCAACAATTACATGTTAGAATAGGCCAATCTCAGCCTACATGAAGATAAATTCTCCCTTCCTATGCACAACTTTATTAACTATATCACATCATTGCTATGTTACTTTACTCATAAAGATAACTTAATATTTAAATCAACTTTATGCGAATTCTCCAAATCCTTTACAGTGTTCTTTGAACCTCAAAAAAAAAATAATTAGTTTCATTTTCGAGTGGATTCTTGTTATGAAACTTGGGCAAATACATCATATATAAAAATTAGACGCAGTCCCTTACCTATGAAAATTGAAGTTTAATGAGATGAAAATACAATTCTTAATTCTTAATAGAGCACAAAACCAAAGGCATCTAAGGAGTATGATCTAAGTTTTGTCCATAAATCAACTGTTGCTAGACTAAACACTTGGAAAGTCTTAATTCCTGATACTTTCCATCCCTTCAAACAATTTTTTTCATAACCGCATAACCTAGAAACAAGTAAGATGGCTGTTCGATAAACATAAAGTCAAGGCATAAACTACTACAATTGAAGGTGCAGTGAACGAATTTGATTACAGCAAGAGTAATCAGGGAATCTGCTGGAAACAAAGTGAAGAAAAAAAGTGAACTTACTTGAGAAAAGTGGAAGAGTTGCGGGGAGCGTTGAAGGAGAGAAAGAGAAGGCGAGGGTTAGATGAAGGAAGAATGGTGGCCATTGCCCTTCAGTACCCCTAGCTACACATTCTCTTTATCCACCTTTTCTCACGGCTTCTCAAACTTAATATTAATTAATTTTCATTCTCAATATTTTTTCACCTTTTCTCTCTCCATAAATAATTTGACTCATACATTTATGTGAGGAAACTCTTAAAATGAAAAATAAGATAAATCATTCTAATTCTTATGATAAGATTAAAGATAATAAAAGATTAAACTTAAAAATCAATTAAAATAAAATTACCCGCATTTCTTCTACCTGTTACTAGTACAAAAACATCCACATACACATGTGTATCTATTATTTTCTAAAAAAGAAATAACTTTTATAATAATTTTTAAAAAACATCATATACAAAATAATAACTTTTTGTAATTTTATCATGCATAATTTTTTTACTAAAACTAATTTTCTATTATTAAAAAATAATTATAAAATTTAAAATATAAAATAATTTATATCAATAGAGTAAAACTGGTTGTACAGCAAAAGTGATTATAAAACACTTTAAAACTAATCACTTTTATTAATAGATATAACTACATCTCTCTTTTTTTAATTATAAATGTTATTTCATTTATCTATCTATCTATCTCTCTCTCTCTCTCTCTCTCTCTCTCTCTCTCTCTCTCTCTCTATATATATATATATATATATATATATATATATATATATTATAGTTTTTATATTATTAAGGCGTTTTAAGAGTATCTTTTAAAATTAATATACGAGGAGAACGGACAAAAATATTCTTTTGTATGGATATTTTATTCATAAAAACAACTTTGATTCTAAGACTTATTTACCAAATCCAGTTTAACTTGAAGTAATCACTTGCTGTTAAAATAGAATAAAAGTTATAAAAATTTCTAATAATACTTTGGTCCAAATAAAAACTTATTGTCAAGGTCAAACTCAAGGTTAATTTTAAGTAAATTTTTAAAAATATTTTAAAGAGATCTAAAAATGTGAATATAATTCAAAAACAGGTTTTAATAGAATAAATTTAAGTACATCTTGAGGATACACACCAAAAAAAAAAAGAAATATATATATATATATATATATATATATATAAATTATTGTGAAATTTGCAAACTACTGACACTTATCCAGTTATAAAATCATCTATTTTTAAAAAAATAAAACCAAAATTTATTTATTGTGATTGAAAACATAAAGTTAATAAAATAATACTGACATTTTTCTCATTTTTAAATATATATTTAGCTTCGCTACCAATCAATAATACTTGTGTTCTTTTAGTCACTCTCTCTTTTATATTGATTAAAAATATTATATTAATTAAACAAAAGTTCAAATTTAAAGTTTTAAATATAAAAATTAAGTATGTTTTGAAAAGTTGAAAGATCTAATCATTTAACAAATGTAGTAATCATTTTTATGTCCTTTTGTAAGTCAATATTATACCTGGTATAATTATCCTCATTCTTTGGGCAAACTTGTAAGCCCAATAATAATTAATAATTATAGTATATAACCAGGATTAGCTTTTATGATAAAACATAAGATAAAAGCATACCACGTAATCTAATTCTAAAATTAATATTTACCTTTTGTATTATTAAAGTAATAGATATAATGTAGAAAATAAAGTATTAAAATGGATAAATGTTTTAAAATAATCAGATTGAATATATCTTAAAGTTAAAATAAGTTGATAATATAAATATAATTTCTTAAACTCATCTCATTACTTAAAACACAAATTATATTCCTAATACTCTTTCTCCAAGTTCTTTTTCTCTTTTTTCTAAGAAATCTAACTCTCCGATCATCTATTTGACGATCACGAAGTTTCTAAGAGATCACAACTGAGTAATCTTTATTTTTATCGAATCAGTTCTTGGTTTAAAACAAATAAGTTTTTATCCATTTTTTCTTTTGTTCTTTATCTATGATCATGCTTAGGAATCCCTTCACATGTGTCATTTATACTTTATTCATGGTTCTTTGTCAATATGTGATTCTAAGGATTTACTCTGATCATAAATTGGTGATTTGTAGGTATTTCTAGAGTTTCTTGCATTTGAAGCAACGGTCAGACATTCTTGGAGTTGTAATAATTCTCCTTGAGATAAGGGACGCCAGTGACTTCTTTGTATTTATATTTGCTTTGATAGGTATCATTCATGATTTGGTAGTGAATTATGTTGAATTGGTTGAAGTGTAGATATTTGTTTTAGTGTAACTTATAATTGAATGACTCTAATTGATCTTTGGATGTTATGGTGAATGATATTTTTGAAATGTGTTGATATTGTTTGAAATTGTTTTGATTATAAGTTTTTGTGGTATTGGATGTTGGTGGTGTTGAATTTGGTTAAAGGTAGAAGAGAATTGAACCAGTCTAGTTGTAAGTTGTTTTAGTCCAAAAGTAGAGGTTTTAATGGGTGATTTGTAGAATGTTGGTGTGAGTGACGAAGTGATGATTTAGGTTCCATTGTATTGTTTATTAGAACTTGTTTGAGTTGTGAAATGGTAAATTGGTTATCTAGAACAAAGTGATATGTAGTTGGTTATATATGGAATGAGTTTTGAGTAAAAGTTAGGGATTTAGAGTGTTATATTTTGAAACTAGTAGTTCTAAAGTGATTTGAAGTGGTTGGGGTCTATCTTTGAATTATTTGTGATTTGTTGAGACCTCAAAGTTGTTCAAATATAAATTGAAACTAAAGGAACTTAATTTTGGTCTCTAAAATAAAGATTTGATTATTTTAAGTTAAAATCTTGTTGTATAACATTTGCAACTAGTTTAAGTTGGGTTTAACACGTTTTTTAGGTCTATAATAATGTAAAATTCATCCCAAGTGTTAAAAGTTGGTAAAAGTGTTTAAAATAGATAATAAGCAAGCTACGCCTAATAATGGAATCTAGTTCTGAGACATACTCTACCCTAAACCATATTTTTCATTTTCTGAAAGTATTAAACTTAAACGCATTTCTTAAATATTTATAATGGTTATATATATTTCAAATGCTACCTGAATGTGGATGCTTCATCTCCACGGAAAAAAAAAATTGTTAAGTTTGTGGGCTTCCTTAGTTACTGGTGTACTCCACAGTAAAGACCAAAACAACTTCCTCCGTTATTCACTCCTTGTACCAGCATCTCCTCAAGATTACTTAAAAGAGATAAATAGTATCAACAAAGAAACAGACCTAATCAAGTAAAGAACAATAGAATGGCTACACCATAATAAAATCATATTTTTTTCTATATATTATATATTGCTTTATGGTAAAGAATTCTACATGAAAAATATATTAAAAAATTATAAATACAAAAAAACGAGGTTGGATTAGATTAGTTTGATTACATTACAGATAGTTGCAGATCCTCTTGTTGGGGTTCCCTGATTGGATGGCGTTTTCTACAGTCACAGTAAAAGACGGTCATAATCACGTAACTCCACAGCACTAATAAACTGTACCCAACTATCACATCGGCTTTATCCTCAACCCTGATCCAATCCTTCGCCTTCATCAACCCCTCCACCTTCGACCCGATCAGGCTCGACCCCAGTACGAACAGACCCGACAGGGCCCACCCGCATGCCCGGCTCCCCTTCATCAGAGCGGATCCGACCCGAATGGCGTCCCAGCCGAACCTCTCTTCGGCGACGGAGACCACGAGAGCGACGCTCATGACGGCCATGAGGTAAATCTCGAGGGCGGAGCCGGTGGCGAGGAGGAGGATCTGGCGGCCGTGGAGGAGGCGAGGGCAGCGAGGAAGCGCGGGATGGGGGAGAAGGCGAAGAGGATGGCGTAGACGAAGATGGTGGTGGCGAAGAGGCGGAGGGCCGCGGAGAGGAGGGGGAGAGTGGTGTCGGAGTGGAGGGCTAGGCGGGTGGAGTGGACGGCGGAGAGAGCTGCGGCGAGGGAGAGGAGGTAGGAGGGGAGGGAGAAGAGGGCCTTGGTGCGGAGGAGGGAAAGTGCGTCGTGGCGGGACTGGCGCCAGACATGTCGGGCCTCGAAGCGTGTGGGGGCGTAGCGTGCGAGGGCCTCGAGATGGTGAATTTGCGAGGTGAGGGAGTGGGTGGAGATGGATTGGGAAATTAGAAGCGTGGAGAGAGGGAGGGTGGTGAGAAGCATGATCGATGCGAACACCAGTTTGTTGCAGGCTATAATCTTTATCGACTCCATTATCATCTTCACTGCCGAAACGCACCACCACTCGCCACCCGATTCCTCCATTCTTCTCTCACTCTCACTCTCACTCTACTGCTGCTGTTGGATCACCAACTCAAACCCTTCCAATTTTTTCTCTGTCCTCCGCGATCTTTGCTTCCAAGTTACGTCTTCAATATCCTCCTAAAACTTACTAAAAAAACAAATGTGAAAGAATTATCTTGATAAATTGCATGTAAAAGGTTACTTTAATCCTGTGCCCTTTCTGTATAAGATTGTTTTACAGGGATATTGTATTTTTTGTTTTCAAAACATCAAAATAAAATGAAATTAAAGTAACAAATAATTATAACAAAAAATATTTTATAAAAAAATAGTAGCAAAATAATAAAATATTATTGTTAATAGATTAATAATAAATTCAACTTTAATCTGCATAATTTTTTTCAATATAATACAACATGAACTCATGATAAACTCAAGTTGCCTCACGCATTTAAATTTATTTTGACAACATTATAAATAATTAGAAAAATTTTCATAGTCAAAACAATTAGAATTTTTTTCATTTTGACTGTGAATTATAATTTGACTTAAGATTAAGTTTTCTGTCAATCAACTAGTATACGAATCCTACAGGGACAATTCTTAAAGAGCGTTAAAACTGTGTTATATCTTTTAGTATTACAAAAAATACAACGTGAGAAGGAAAGCTGGTGACGTTTATGAATACCTCTTATTTAGGCTTCTTGTGAACATCCAATTTTTATTACCATCATGCTTCTCCGTTCTGTGTTTCGGTTGGAATAAGTTCGAGGATGTCTCCCTTTCTTCTTTCAATGTTTCCTTGTTTTTTCGACGTTTAAGTCAAATTTCAAGTTTGATGGTAATCTTAACAATAATCTTCCAAAACTGTCTTATTTTACGTTTAAACCTATATTTATAGGTTTTACCAGGGTCTAATCCTCTTCCCCGATCGATCTAAGCTGATTATGTACAGTAATAAAATATTTAGGTTATTTTTAACATTTTATTTTATTTATTTATTTTGCTTATCTTTAGTTAATATAAACCTTAAAACTTTATTTGGATTCTTTTTTTTAGTTATGTAAATACTAAGATTGTTGCACTCTACCTCTTATTGTTGGATGTTATTTATTAGGATATTGACCATCACACTTCTATGTGAATATTGTTTCCTTTTTCTCTTATAATGTTCCACGTCTTCAGTAACCTAACAAAGGTTGTATTGTATGATCATTCAACTCAAACTTCTTTTTCTTTATAAAATAGATGTCTTTTCTTTCCTGTGAAAAACAAATCTTAAATCACTCTCTTTTCTTATACTCTAAGGTCTGAGTTGCTATAATTAAAAACCAAAAAAAAAAAGTTATGATTTTTTACATCCACCATGTCAACAAAGTAACCACCACTGTATTTTGCAAAATAAAGCACGACAAACCTAACCTACAAATTGAAATCATCACAGTTCGTTTGACACTGAAATTTAAGCCGACATGGGATGCCATTTTTCATTAACTAGAAAAATGAGTAAACCTTTATTTTGTTAATACAATGGAAATTGTTATACATCCTTCACACGCACACACACAAAAATTATAATGTCTTGATTAACTCTCTTTTTTTGGGAAAGGAAAAAAAAAACATTTTTCCCCAAAAATCAGACATAATTCAAACAGTGTTGTAACCACTAAAATTCTAATAAAAAAGATAAATCAAGTCATTATTTTTTTTTTTCTCATTTTGGTCATACAAAGTAAAAATTGGTTTCTTAATTACAGAAGTGATGTAGCTCTTTTTTTTTGGGGGGGGGGGGAATGGCGAAATAAGAATGCTTTTTGTTAAAACAAAGAAAGTATACTCCTGTTGTGTGAAGAATAAGAAAGTGTCGGATAAACCCTAAACGAATAAATAAAAATAAAAATACAATTAAAGCAGTTAACAATTTTCTTCCACTGCATCATTCTATTAATTTTTTGTGTTTTTGTTAACAATAATAAATGGAGGCCAGGTTTTTAAAGGTATGTACAAATCGTTTGAGGAAAGCAGCATATAGCAACTATCTTCACACAAAGAATAACATCACATTTACTACTCGAATGCAGCGAGGCTGAGGCATCCGTACAAGTTTATCTGTGTCGAATATTAATTGGTCCGAAACATAATGTTTATTAGCCTTTATAGTTTATTATTATGAGAGCCCTCCCCCAATATATACCTCCGAAGAGAATATCACACTTTCATCGATCTTACCCGATAACATATAGATAACAGATAACACAAGCTAAATAATGGTACTTGATGTCTAGTATATAATTCATATAACTTGAATCTAAGTTAGGTATTGCAATACCGACACCTTTCAAAAGCCACACCTCTGTCAATCACCTAGTCTAATACTTGTCCTCAGCCTATGAAAACACGTTTTTACTTTTCTCATCTTGACCTTACCCTTCTTTCTGAAAATGTCAAAATATAATAATACTAATTTTACATGCTCACTAATTTATCTTCTCAATCCAATCAAAGAACTATACAAAATTATTTCTTCATATTTTTTCACTTATTTTACTTCAATCAAACACAGATTTAAGGAGCCAACCCATCTAGAAAGATCAACAATGTCTTGTGCGAGTTCTTTGGTGCTCCCCTGAGCTATCTATCAGCAACTTCTTGTGCTTGTACCAAAGACCACAGCCAATAAAACAGCCGAACTGGATGTATCGCAGGACGTGCTCCACCATTAATGATTAATACTACTCCGATGAAAAATGTTTTATGAATGCAGAGTATTTAAGGAATCAAACTACAGAAAATAAAATAAAACCTATTACTGTTATACGGTGAAATGAAAACTACATACACGTGATGTTATATGTAAAAGCTTCAAAAACAAAGCACTGATAATTTATAAAAAATGCAGCTAAAACACAGAAGGATTTAATCAACTTCACATTTTTTTCAAATATTCATACACCCCCCCACCCAATTGAAGCCAACCAACCAGCCAGAATAACGAAGCAAGAAAGACCTTCAATCACCCTCCCCAAGTCAGCAATGTATGTCATCTTCCAATCAACCACCCCATTCAGAGACGAGGGGATGTTTTATTAGTTCCATCATGCCATACCCATAATTGCATGATCTTTTGTTGTAGTCGTAAACAAACCATCCATTGTCAGCAAAATCACGATTTCATCACACACCCCATCCATCCAGCATAAAAATTCTAGGACAAAATCCAATTAACCTTGTAGTTATTTAAAATTTCACACTAAACCCTTGTTTTATCAAAGCCCGTGATAATGTTCCCTTAATTATATGGAACACTATACAAATTTCAAGAAAACGTAAGAAAAGTCTGTAAGTTGCCCAATATTTAAGCACACATAAGTTCGCTGTTCTTGGGTCGTTGGACTATGGAGCTAGACATCCCTCAACCCTAAATACAAGCAGAAAATAATGCAGCTAGTGACACGACAATGTTGCAGACACCTTCACAAAAATTAACAAACAGCAATTTAAATCATTCGTCGATGACAATCCACTTCTGTGGAGCGATAACATGTAAAACACCTCACGTTTCCTGCACACCATTAATACTTATCTCTATTTGAATCACGTTATATCACCATTCATACACACACTTGTCTCTCTATCCCACATAAAGTAGTCTGGAACTCCTTATTTTTCAGAAATCAATGGCCTCAATAACTCTTTAAAAATAACGAATACTTAAAATGTACTGACACTAGAGGCAACCATGGAAAAGTACTCTACTTCGGTATATGGGCATCAATCTATACACTATAAAAATTCTCTAAGCATCAATCTGTCTAGAACAAGAAAATTTACTTCACGAATTTTATCGAAGATGAAATTACGACCACAAGGTTGACTAAACAAGGAACGCGATCAACTATCAAATTCAAATTCACGAGTAAAAATATGAAGACATAGCCAGGATCATGAATTTATAACTGTGAAACATTCCGTGGAAAAATCATTTGGCAAATAGGTGAGGATGATCAGAGCAACAGAGTTAGATTTTAAGGCAATTTCCTATTTTTCTTCACTTTTTTCCAATACTTTCAAAATGAGAAAACTAAATAAAACTATTGCTACAGTTCATATACGATATGGAAACTATACATGTGGTAAAGTGAATAAAAATAACCTTATATGCTCTTCAAACGGCATAAAACCGATAACTTACAAGCTATAAAAGGGTGACAGCACTGGAGTCAGTTTCGCAGGCTCGAAACTGGGCAAAAGTAGAACCTAGTGCCGAGTCTTGTACCGGAGGCCCGGCATTAAATCGCACGGATGTACGGCACGTGGGGCATGCGGCGACTTTGAGGAGCCACGTGTCGACGCACCTGCGGTGAAAGACGTGACCGCAGGAGGCGAGTTTCCGGCACCACTGGCCGCTGCGAAAGGCGTCTAAACAGACAACGCAGTGGGTGTCGGCCAGCATTTGGGATCCATGGGAGAGGCGGAAGCGAGGAAGCTTGTTGATTTCGCGAGGAAGGAGGCCGTTGGAAGCGGAGGCAGTGGCGGCGGAGGGGCGGAAGCGAAGACGGTGGAAGGCGCCGCCAAGGAGGAAGAGGTGGAGGAGGAGAAAGGCGGCGAAGCCAATGAAGAGGAAGAAGAGGGAGGTGAGAAGAAGCATAATGATAGGTTTGAGGAAGAGAGAAAGAAGGTTGGGATTAGGTTTTGGTTGGGGTTGGGGGTGGTGCGTGGGAGGAGGCATGGCGATTGGAATTGAGGCCTCGGAGGTAAGAAGATGATGATGAAGAAGAAGAAGATCGTAAGAGAGACCGAGCGTGAATGATGGTGTGTTACAGAATAAAATGGATTTTATGGCCACATCGAAAACGGGAGAACGAGAGAGAGAAAGAGAGCAAGACCGTGTGCGTACCATAATCTAATCTGTGGTTGAAATATGTAATTTTATATTATGAATAATTTTATATTATTAAAATAAAAAATATTATAAGTAATATTATGTAAATAATTTTGTATTATGAATAATTATTTAAATTTGAATAAGTGGTTACTAAAATGATAAAAGAGTAGATAATATAATGAGTAATTATTTGAATTCAAAAAAGTTATTTTCTTATTATAAATTATTATTTAAATTTTAAAAATAGTAATTAAGATAATATAAAAAAAAGGAAAAAAAATAAGTGTATAATTTTTACATACAATTATAAATATCTCAATACTCATAACAGGATGTTATATTATAGATACATTTTATTTGTTTTATTAAATCGTTGTATACTAAATAGAATTTTGATAACAAGATATTCTATTATATCTACGTCCTTATTTTTACTTTTTATATTAAATGATAATTTGATAATAAAATATGTATTAAATGATAATTTAATAACATATTATATTACAATTCTAGTGAATATTTTGTTCATTACAAATTTATTTATATTATTGGATGGAACATTAAAAGCTTTAATATCAACTCAATATATGTAAGAATTATTAATTTGAATTCAAATCAAATTGTCTTGCTATAAACTTAATAAATTGTGGATTTTTTAAATTATTTATGTTTTAGTAGTTTTTAATCATTTTCTATTTATCATTTCAAGCACGTAGATAAAAACATTTAAGAATGTTGATTATAGCAAGTAGAACAAGTTTAATAAGATTTTCCTTTATTTTTTTTTATCACACAGACAATTAAATTGTATATTATTATTTCATGAATTACTTCATATGTTTATTCAAAAATACTAATAGCAAGTGCGAGAATGATTGTGTCCATAAGATTTCGAATTATGTTCATAAGATTTTTGAAAATTTAAAATAGTCAATTTATTATATTTTTAGCTTAATATTATGTCATATCGGCATTAAAATTTTCTATTTGTGTTTTTATTTTATATTTATGCTTTTTACTCTAATGTTATCATAAATTTATACTTGTATATTGGGTCGGTCAATTTTGTAGTTAAAAAAGAATAGAAGCTTAATATTTTTTTATTTAAAGGTACAAACAAATAATGGCCCATTTTGTTAAAATATTATGGGCTGATGTATCCTAAGGCCCAATCACGCTAGCCTTATGGGACTGGTTATAAGTTATGGCTACTTCTTTCTGCATCCTCTTTTTCTCTTCTTACACCTCATTTTATCCTCATACTAAAAAAACAGAAAATGCAAAAGTTTCACCTACCCCTCGTTGCTACACCTCCCTTCCTCGTTCTCTCTCTTCTCTCCTCTTCTCCTAATTATTAAAATATCTTGTAATAATAGGAATTTAATAATGGTGTGCATGAATTCCAGATTTATTAATGTTTTATATATTTTGGAATGAATGTTTCCGAAGTCATTTCCAGATCTGAAATAATTTTTGAAACATCTATTATGAAAATTCTTTTATATTCCAAAATGATTTTTCCAAAAAGGTATTTATAGATTTAGAAATATATTTTGAACTCATAAATATATTTCAAAATACAAAAGAAAATCTAAAATAAGTGTTCTAAAATATACTTTCAGAGAAATGACTTCTAAAACATTCATTTTAAAAAAAAATTGTATTTCAGAAAATATATTTTCAGGTTCATAAATACTTTAATGTATTTTTTTATACTTTTCAGATTGAATGTTCTTAAAACCATTTTCTAAATTTTAAAATACATTTCCAAATATCCAATCTGAAAGCATGTAAAATTATGTAGGTTTGTAGATTTTTATTATAATTGTAATAAGAGATTACGACTTTTGGGGTGCAGGAAGAAAATCCCAACCTTTCTAGTTAACAGGACTTTTTTATAAACGCTAAGTTTAGGCCTTTTAATAAGTATTTTTAACTAACAACTATAGGTTTAATGTTTTACAATTCTCCATTCGTTTTGACAAATTGATGTTTACATAATAATATTAATAATGATTATAAATTTTAGTAAAATGTTTAATGATAAAAACAACGTAATTTTTAAGTTTTTAAAAGTATTTCATACATTAATTCAAACAAGAACAAAAATAATGTAAAAGTAAATAATATAAGTTGAATAAATATCATAGTTTTACATAATCATTTAATTATAATTAAAAGTAATAGATATTATGTATGTACTTAAAATAATAGATAGTACGTAAATATTTTATCAAATGGATAGTTTTTTTTTTGAAATTTAAATATGTTTTTAATCCCTTTTAATTTTGATGATATTAAAATTTGTGTTTATTTTAATTTTTTTTATAATTTAAAAATTTTAAAAGTAAATAAATATTTTTTTAACTAATTGTGTTAAATATACTTTATGTATCAAACGATGTTTTAGGTTAGATTTTAAATTATTTATATTATTTGATGTGTTGTAGTTTAAATATTAATTTAAAAGGTAATTTAATATGTAAAACAACTTTAATATTGTTGAGTTAAAATAATTATATTTATTATTTTTAAAGTTTAAAAATAAAAATATATCAAATTTTAAAATAAAAACAAATATCGATTTCACGTTTAAATTTAAAAACTACAAATATAATTAATAAAAAATTTAATAGATATATTTTCAGTTCATGTAAACATAATTGAAAATGAATCATACTCTCGTTAAAATGTGAAAAATTTAATAAGTCAAAATACATGAAGTCAAGAAACATTATTATGTATAAAAGTAAAATAAAATAAAAAAAGAACTTTCATTTATTAAACTATAATAATAAGGCAACTTTTAAAATTAAAATTGAAAATTTTAGTGTCGTGGCAGTTGAGTTTCAAAGAAGAAACATCTCGCTTATGCAAATCAGATTTTTTTTTATGGAAACAATATTTATGCATACAAATAAAAAATACAAAAGTTCATAAAAAATAATATTTTTAATTTTTGAAAATCTTAATTGAAGATGACCACATCTTGGTTGCAGTGTTTAAAAATGTTGATTGAATACAACCTTACATTAAATATGTGATCAATAATCATCCATAACCATGCATTTAAGCAAGGATTGAATCCAAATCAAACTTTATGCTTCAGTAAATGTGTAATTATTTTATGTTGCATTTTATTAATTTCTTGGACCGTCTCTTTCATTTTGAAATAGACTTGTGGGAATGTAAAGTATACGATCCAAAAAGTAATTTCGAAATAAAAGAAAAAAATTGGTACATTGTAAAAAAAAAAAAGTTAAAGCCTGAATACATATGTCCGTACAGGGGAAAGAGTCCAAGATTCCACCATGTTTCATTACACAAAGAAGACAAATAGAAAAGGTATAAAATAGAGAACCAACTTAGCTTTCACCCAAAATAAAGTGAAAATACGTTGTTTTACTTTATACAGTGACAGATTTATTAATTTTATATTTTTATTATGTCCTCCGGAATAATTAGAGATTTGAAGTTGAAAATCTTAATTGATAGATCTATTTATATATTTTAAATTAGTTTTTTTAGTTAATGTAAAACTTATAAAATAAGATTTATATTTATTTATATATTTTAAATTAATTTTATTTTTAATCCAGTAACTTCCAACAAAAAAAAAAGACGAAAGAAACTTTGTAATTGAGGAAGAGAATAATTGAAGTATTACAAAGACCAAAACCTATATAAAGTCGATGCCAAACCGGTTTTGTAAAATCGTTTGATTATTAAAATTTTAGAACTTAACATACGTTTAATTTAGTTATTCATTTCCCAACAAAAAAATTAAATACTTATGTGGTTTTTCATCCACCCTCTTCACTCTTACATCAAATTGGAAAACTAAAAAAGCCAGAAAGTATACCGAAATTCTTTAACATTCAAAGTTATTATTTTGGACCGACCTGATAGGGAGTAGATTAAAATAAATAGATGCTATTTTATTCAAGCACATTAAAAAAATGAAAATACTATAAAATGTAATGATATAAAAAATATAGATTCAAATCTTAATTAATACCCGTGTTAGACATGGATTACTATATACTAAATGTTACCTTAAATTTGAAGAAGGTAAAATGACCCATTTGGTTACAAGTTTTTTAGGACAGTTTTGTATAACATTTTCTTTTCAAATTGTAAAGCAATATTTTCAACTTTTAATTAGTTACATTCTCACATTTTTTAAAGATAATGTATGTTTTTAAATGGAATAATTATTATATTATTTTTTTGTTAAATAAAGAGGGGGTTTTTTTCATAAAAAATCTTAATAAAAGAATCCTGAGCGTGTGGCGCGGATCTCATTTAATCAAAATAATGGTGTTCTAGGATTTATATATTGTGCTAGATCACAACAATTTACGGTCGAAAAAAAAACAATTATGTTTTGAGTTTATATAACTGAAGCATAAAATAAAACAAGAAAGGACAAAAACATGATTATGCGTACGACACCACCACCATTTGTAACTCATAAAGTGCTGGTCCAATCCAACTTATTCACACCATATGCTTATGTTTCTCGTCTTTGTTAGGTAATCTCTCCATCCTGTGGTTGTGGATAATGTTTTTGTTCTTTCGTATAATATTCCTTTATCTACAAAACCAAGTTAAACTCAATCATGCACCGTTACAGTGCAAAGATAAGTATCATTGTTCCTTTCATTAACCTAAACATGCATCACAATCAATGAAAGGAAGAGACAACTTATAAATATTTAAGAGTCTCCAACTCATTATGAAGTTGTCGTTTTTGTGGATTTAAACATAAATTTATTCTTATAATATACTTTGATTTGGATAGCAGTATTTTAAAAGTTCAACTTATAGTTTCAATATATTTTAAAAAAATTAAAAAAAAACTTTCACCCTATAACAAGATGCCAAAAGAGTGTGATGTACACAGTGTAACTATTTGATGAATGTCCACAAGGAGTAGAACTTAAATAAAACAGAATCATAGATTAAATTATATCAAAATTATGCATTTATATTTTAGTTTTTTCATTGCATCTTTACCATTTTATGTTTTGTACTTAAGTGCTTTAATTAAGAGTTGTTTGAACTATTGTTTCCCTTATGGCTTGTCTCTTTCTGTCTACAATTTTAATTCTACCTTCCCCAATCTCTTTATATATATATATTTAAGTTCAAACCAAATTCAAAAACAAGTAAGTAACATTAGAGCTGCTTATGAAACTTTAATTTTAAAAATAAAATTCATTAACATTTAGAATCTCCGTAGGCTTTAATCCAAAATACAGTAAAACGACCTTTGGTATTCAGAACTCCGTTTTTTTTGTTGGTCTGAGGAGAATATAATTGTGTATGAATTTGTTTGTTTTGTTAGCTATGATATGAGGAATATGAAGTTTGAATTAAAGAGGATGGTACGTGAGGAGAAGGGTTAGGTGGAAAAATTACAGCAGATAGCGGCATCCAACCGTTATCGTGACCTTATTAACACCACCCATCAATGAATTGCAATTAGAGCAGTCACTGACCCTTTTCCATTCAATACTCACACTCCTTCTATTTAATGCAAACCCTTTCATGCATCCACGAGTCTCTTGCCTCACTCCCAAATCAACACCACCAAGAAAGGACGAACCATTCCGATTTGAATTTGAATTTTCATTTCACCCATTATGAAGGTTACATAAATAAGGTCCCAGATATGCATTCAATACAGGACCTAAACAACTGTTCACTGCTTTTCCATAAAGATACATTCATGGTCTTTTTAAAAGTTCACATTATTTCCCCACGTCATCTTCTTCCCAAGACTGTCCTCCGTGTTAAGTGACACACAATTAATTGCTAACATTTTCTTGGCCCAACATGTGAAAACATAGACTGGATTTTCAGTGAGTAATTTTGGTATCAACTCAGAAGGAAGGGCCTAATATTTTCAAAGAAATTATATATTATGTTTGACCTTCCAATTTCTCAAGTCATCTATCACTAAAAATGGTTAGCATCCTTACACTAAAATTCAACAAAAAAGCGCTTGTGGTGTGCAAGAACATAACAGATGCTAGTATGAATAAGAGAATCAGAGAAAATTTACAAAATATTACAAGATTGGAGTATCAAGTGAAAGCTGAAATGTAAGATGCTTGACTGAGAAATCACCCAAGGGGAAAGCCAAAGAATCTTTCTTCTACATTGTTTACCCTCAACGGAGGTGGACTAATAATCAATGGAACAGCAACAAACTCAAAGCAGAAATACTGTATTCGGATCTCCCAACTCATTTTACTTTTTCCATTTTTCTTGCACCTTTCTACCACTAACATTCTATTTTAAACAAATTTAGATTCCAGAACTATAAGATCGAAGCAAAAAAATGGTTCTAAAATAAGGAGATAAACGATGAGAGAAATTAGAGGTTGGAAGCGGAGTGAACAACCTTGTTCTGTCTTCCTCCTGTAAGCCAAAGCAAAGTCCTTCTAGCAAAAGATGGCGCCCTAGCTTGAGAAGAATCCATACTATAACAACTCTGGTTTTCCTCATCGAAATCAAACTCGCTTCCTCCTCCATTTTCCCACTTCCCAATATCCATCTCAGAAATGGTACTCCTTGTATCAAACTTAGAATTCTTTCCTTTCAAATCATCATCGGCACTGACCGCAGCAGCAACAGCACTCGACTTCGCCGGGAAGCGAAATGAAACAGCCCTTCTAGACGAATCCGCCACAGCATTTGGCTTATCCTTCTTCCCCCTGAGCCAAATCTTTGATATGGAAAAACTTTCCTTTCTATTTCTTCCAATTGCAGCACTATTCTCATTACAAGTTGTCCTTTCAGTTGTAGCCCCACCACTAGCAGCATCGTCCTCAACTATAGTTGCATCAAAGACTGCAAACTTGAATTCCCTTCTGGATTCACAGTCACATTCTGACATTGCAGGCCTGTGTCCTGGAGTCAAAGGCAAACCAGACTTCTTCTTACTCGATTGCTTCTTGATTGGGGTTCGTATGGGCACTTGGAGTGAGGAACTTTCGTCCATAACATAAGCAAATGACCCCATGGAAAAACACCTTCTAGAATCCATATTGTTGGTAGTACTACTCCCTTCCCCACCATCACCTCCACCATCCACACTTTTAAACTTTCCCAGCTTAACAGTAACCACTTTTTCCACACCATTTGGTACTGTTGGATCAGGAGCTTCACTCAATAACTCACCTGATTTCAAATCCACACGGGTTGATCCAAATTCACTATCTCCATGGCATCCAAGACGAGAATTTGAAGTCATAACCGAACTAGACCTTCCGACGGCAGCCTCTCTTTCAGGAACAATCTCCCTGGAACTCTCACTCCCAGATTCAAGGACAAGAACATAGGGAGAACACGAGTTGCCCACAGAGAATTCAGGGAGTAAGCTGGCTCTACAAAGAGGACAAGTAGAGTGAGACAAGAGCCAGGTGTCAATACACTCCATGTGAAAAGCGTGGCTACATTTTGGAAGCAACCTGAGCTTGTCCTCAGGCTCAAACTCACACAAACAAACGGCACAGTCAAAGGGGTTCTTGAGTCCTATGATGGCCTTGTAGAGGAAGACAGGGAGGGTGTCAATGAATGACTGGTCGACCCCAGCATCATGCAGGTGGAAGAGTTGCTGTAATTGGCCTTGAAGAGCAGTGGCATTGTCTAAATCATCGGGCTCTCGAGTTTGGGGTCTCCACAAAAATCTAACCAGCAGGTGTAGCAGACCGGAAATGAAGAAAACAATAGCCAGAATTATAATGATCAGAAGTATACTCGGACTGACCTTCAACGCCCTATCGTTCAAACTGAAACTATCAGATCGAGCAGTGGGAGGAAAAGGTGAGTTTGGCTGTGAGAGAAAATATGGTGGCTGTTCTGGTTGAGACACAAAGGCGTCAGCTCCACCCATTTTGTGGAGTCAGAGAAAACTCACAAAAAGGTTGCAACTTTTTTCAAGTGCAAATAGGATCGCACAGTTTTATGACACCATTTGGTGCCATGGATAAAGGGGAAGTGAGAGTACTGTTTTTCCGGTTGGATGAAAAAAAGAAAAGAAGTAGCAGGGCAAGGCACTCTGTAAGAGCAGTGCTTCTGCTGGAGACAAATGTTTTGCTCACTTTTGTTTTTTTGTTTTGCTTTAGATTTGAGCTGGAAGTCAAAAAAGAAGAAGTGGGAGCAGGAGTTCCATCCTTTAGCCGAGATTTTAAAGGGGTTCTCAACAAAGAATATCATAATGATTTGCAAGTCTTGATGAACAATTTTTTAATGATAATGACACACAAATCTGTCACCGAGTGTAATTTAATGAGATTAGGTTGGACCATTGAACAAAACTCACTTTCCTGCATAACTAGCGCTTGCTTCCTGTTCTAAAATTTTCAAATCAATGGATTTGCAAACTACTTGTAAAACAGCAATTAATAATCTTTTACTATCATAAATAAAACTATTAAATTTAAAGAGTTAAAACATGATTATACATTTAATTAAACATTTAATAGAGATGTTAGCAAATAAAAATGCTAGACAAACATAATTAATATTTTATATTCTATTTTTTCAATCAAAGTAAAACACATCTAAGAACTTTAACCAGTGAACCAAAAATCTGCAATAGTAAACGCTCCCTGCAACTTGACTTCTAGGAAGAGCCTTCCCCGGCATCAACCCCAATGCCCAATTAATGCCCCCAAATTAAGATACTACTACTAATTAAATTAATGGACGTCAGAAGAAAATAATACTTGTTTTTATCTGCTCTGTTTTGGAAATGTGAACCGACTAATATTTTTTATTTTGCCTTATTTCTGTGTAACTCAACGTTTGTTATGACTGATTCACATTCTTTTTGGGTTCTTCTATTCCTTTTCCATTCTGAAATCCAAGGGGAAGTCAAAACAAAAGCAGATGAGAGAGAGAGAGGTAGGAGACATGGGATATGGTAAAGTAAATAAAACAAATAAATAGATAAGGGGAGAGCTTTCTGGATTCCATAATCTGGGAAAGTGCCTTCTTTTTATTTTATGGTTTCGATTTGTCTTTATGGAGATTTCTTACCCAGTTTCCCTGCTGCATAAAGCGGAACCAAACACGAAAGCTCGTTCCTTTTATCACATTTCTATTTTCTTTTCAGAACACAGTAAACGATTCAACCCAGTATGAGAAAATGAACGCACTGCATTTGGAGATGAAAAATGGGTGACACCACAAGTACTTTTCTTTCCTTTCCTTTCATTCTTTTCATCTTAGTACTCTCCGCTATTTTTACACTAGTACAAGTTTATAAAATCGCCACCTGCATTGGTCAAAGTTTACAGTAAAACTAATAAATAACCAATTAATACAGGAACGCAAGCAGTAGATGAAACCATTAGTTACGTTTTATTCTCAAATAATTGAATATTTTTGTCAACTATTAACTTCTAAATAAACCAATGGAACACTTCAATTCTCATCACTTCTTTTTTTTCATTCCAGTTGCTGTAAATGGCTCATTTCAAAATTAAATTTTGTTTGATAAGTTATTTTATATAAGTTATAAGTATTTTTTTACAATATTTTTAAAATTAAAATTCATCAGACAGTTTGAAGTTAAATATAGTATTTTTAATTTAATTTTGTTAAATTTTTTTAAGCGTTAAACAATGTTTCATTAGTGTTTCAAGTTCAAACTTTAATCTTTTAACACAAAAAATTTAACAATATTTAATTAAAAAAATTATATATATTTAGAGATTTTAAGAAAAACAAAACAAATTTCAATTTAATTCACAATATAAATATGATTTTTTTAATTCAATTTTGTTTTTAATGAACTCGTTATTAAAATATTATTTTTAGTTAAGTGTTATTTTCAATAGTTTATATCAAGTTTCAGTAAAGAATAAAATTATTCTTAAATGAGATTAAACTTTAATATGTTTTTATTTATTTGTAAACTTTCTTCAAGGATAATTGTTTTTAAATATTTAGTCTTACCTTAATCAAAAGTTTATATATATAAAAAAATAACATGACTTAAAACAAACTAATTCGAGGCATCAAGGGAATAATATCTTCCTTGTAATGTATTAGTAATATATAAGTTAGATGCATTTGATAAGCTTCATGGTGAATGAAAAGAAAAATTCGTATAATATTAAAGAGAATAAAAATACGAAGCTTTGGTTTAATCTGAATTAATTATCTTCCTTTGTTGTTGGACAAAGACTGAAACAGACGGGTGAAGAATAGTTTTGTAGACTATGACACATTTCAGCCTAATGGGGTTCATATATAAGACAATCTAAGATTATGGTCACAGGTCACTTCAGATAGTTATTTCACATTATTTATTATTACTATACACGCAGAAGCTGAGTCATACAACACAGTAGAGTATATGTATCTTTTGGCTCAAGGCATTTGGTTACATTTGGTTAATGACATCCCAATTTGATGAGCAAAATTGAAAATACAATATGGTGACACGTGACAGACCATGAGTTCCAGTTTTCGCTTCAATCGTAGAATTAACTAGAAAATTATATGATGTTTTTTCAATATATACATGTTACAATCCAACTGCTACATATTTTTTGGCTAAAAAAATGTTGCAACTCGATGACAATAAGAGTGTGGTATCAGTGGAAGAAAAGATATAAGTCAAGATCGTAGAGATGAAAACAGTTTGGGTTGAAGACAGAGATGTAAGATCCTTGAATTAACTAATTTGGTCAAGGTTGCTCCTAATTATTAACTACTTCGTTGTCCCATGTGTGTATTTGTCAAATGTTAGGAGTTGCCACATGGAAAACCAAATTGGGTCAAAAGCACCAAGTCTGTGAAAACAAATGAACACTACCACGCACGAGCTCCCATGCATGCTTTGTAAAATATAATAATAATAATCATGGTGATGATGGGAATCGTATTCATAATTCAAGTATAGGGGCGGAAGGAGAAATGTATCTTTTATCTTCTATTATTTTAAAATAATAATGATATTTTTAGAGGAAAAATGCTGAAAATAAAAATATGAGCTAAAGTATTTAAGTTTTGTATGGAGCAAATTATTAATGTTTTTTAAATTTGGAAATGATAAATGTTTAGAAAAAATGAATGTGAGAAGATGAGGATAGTGTCTGTTTTTAAAGTTGAAGATAATGGATATTGCGGGTGAGACAAGCAGATGGATCCAAGTTGTAGGGGAAGTCAACTACCTCCCATCACATCATTTTTGTTTCTTTTAAAAATAGTAAAATAGATATAGAGCTGTACTTGCCAAGCCATGTAAAAAAGTGTTACTTACTATGTACACTTCCCTCACCACCATCTCATTTTTACAAATTAATTAAATTATAAATGATTTTTTTGACATATATAAATATGTCATATTTATTTTATATTATTTTTTAAAAATAAATATATATGAAATTTTATTTTTTATGATTGTTTTATTCTTATAATATATGTGAAATAAATATAAATATTTGTTATAGTACCATTATTTTAATAAAAAAAAAAGCTTTCTTTTACATCTAAAAGAGACTACCCATATTATCCATGTATTTTTATTGTTTTTTTATTACTAGTTTGAAAGAGTAGTCTGTATCTTTATGTTTTCTTTTAAAAAGTAAAACAACCTTTAAAAAGTAAAACAATATTAGTTAAGTTAGTGCAACTCATTTATTTTATAATTACTTTTAATATATGAGTAATTTGTATGTAATTATTTTTTATAATTAAAAAAATAATAATTAGATACAAAACAACAAATATATATATATATATATATATATATATATATATATATATATATAGGAAAATGTGGTATAAAAAGTGTGGAGGGGAGTAAAGTAAAGGAGAGGAGAGGAGAGGAGTTTTTTAATTTACCATAGTGAATTATATTAATTATAGTAAATTTTAAAATCTTAATTTTCAGCTAAAAATATGATATAAAACTAGTTGTTAAAGTAATTAACTATATAAATGAATTTTTTTTTTTACATTTTATAAATAAGATTATGCTTGCTTAGGTAGCAATAATAAAGGTAATAAAAAAAAGATAGTTTTAGTAAAATCTAAAACTAAAGAAGGGCAAAACTAATACTAAAGAAATTCTTACAAATAAGTAGCGCCAAATTCAAAGAGTTAATGCATAAAAAATAAAATAAAAAAAAACTATTAAGATTATATACTTTCATTTACCAAATACTTTAATCTTCCTAGCAAAACGATTTTATTTTGTTGTTCAAATACTCTCAAACGTTTTTTTTTTGTCTCATTTATGAACAATTACTATTAATTATTCTCCAAACTATTCTTACCATAGCAATATAAGATTTTCGTGAGAATTTTTTTTTCTAAAATTTGAGAGTTTACTTTAAAAGGATAAAACATATTGTTGGTTTTTGGGTATATATATATATATATATATATATATATATATATATATATATATATATATATATATATATATATATATATATATATGGGGTCGTTATTTTTAAAAAAGATTTAATCTGTTTAAATTTAATAATTTTATTAAGTTAGTGAGTTTGGGTAAATTGATAAACAGGGAAATAAATATGCATGTGTATATGCTTGTAAAACAGAAAGCATAGGAACTGACAATGTATGGAAAAGGAAGTTTGTAGGGAAAAACAGGCCCATAATGATAATTGGGTGTTAATGTTTTGGATTTGGTTGTTTTCCCTCCACCACCACACCCTTCATGCATCTCCCCAATTTATTTATTTTTTTCAAAAATAGTCTTAGGCTAATTTTTTTTACTTTTGCTATTAACTTTTAATACTTTTAATTAAATATTATAATTTAATACTTCATTCTAGTGCACACCATCCCCTCCTTTTTATTTTCTTCTCTTTCCTTTCCATTACTTTCACACATCTTTTCCCTCCTCTTCTCCATTTCTGTCACCCATTACCTCCATCCCTTCCTCCTCTTCTTTTACTCTTCTCCTTCTCTTTCCCATTTCCATCATCCATCCCCTTTTCTCTCTTTTCTTTTCCTTTTTCATTTCCATTATTCATTCTTACACTTTTATCTTATCAGTTTCAGTAATCAGAACGGGCCACACAAGATTTAATCGTTGAAATCTAATAAACTCAAGACCATCTTCAAGAACACACAATTTTGACAAAAAAAGAGTGCATCTTTTATTTTCTAAACAATAAAGAGTTACCTTTGGAAGGGTCGCTGAAAGAAGAAAAAAAAGATGGTCTAGTTCTCTGTGAAGAACCATGATTAGTTGACAATGGAAGAACGATCTACGAAAAAGGATCAAAGAGAAATATTGAAAAGAAAAGGATTTAGAATAGATAAAAAACAATAAGAGATTTACAAAAACAAAGCTGAAAGATAATATAATTGAAGAAGAATGGTGAGTAATGAAAATGAAAATGAAAAGGAAAAGAGGAAAAAAGGGGATGGGTGATGGAAATGGAAAAGATAAAGAGAAATGGGGGGAAGTAACGAGTGACATAAATGGAAAAGATAAGAAGAAGAGGAGGAGGAGAATGTGTGATGAAAAGGAAAGAGAAGGAAAAGAGGATGGGGTTGGAATGCACTGAAATAAAATATTAAATTAGGATATTTAATTAAAAGTTAATAGTAAAAGTAATAAAAATTTAAGCTAAAACTATTTTTGAAAAAAAAAAGTAAATTGGGGAGTTGCAAGGTGTGGTGGTAGAGGGAGCAAAACTCTTTGGATTTTCATTTTTCAAGGGTCAGCCACTCTCTTTTGGCTAATCACTGTCAATCTTCAATTTTGGTATAATTTTAACTGAAACACTAAGCCCCAGTTAACGGGCCCTATTAATTTCTGCTTCATTTTATAAGAACCGTTTCTTGTTCAAAATACCATGAAGGCCAATTTCTCTTTTTTTTTTTTTATCCTGTCATAGGATAGTTTCAGTTTAGTGAAGTTTTTTAAAATATAAATTAAAAATAAAATTTTAAACAGTACAAAGGCCCGTTCACATTTAATTCAGTTAAATTCAAAAATTTGCAAATTAAAATTGCAAAACATGTTTATATATATTATTCCAAGCAATTTTTTTAGAATGTTTAAATTTCGCATGCATCCATTTTTAGTGAAGAATGAGCAAAAATATTATATGGATGTAAAGAAAATGTTCTTTAAACTATATCTATGTATAATACTAAGGTTACCACTACAACTTAAATTCTATTACCTGTATATCAATAATATATATATATATTACTGAAAATTATTTATATTTTATTTGATAATATTTATGTAACTCACATTTTTTTTATATTTTACTTATTTTTAATAATTTAAATATTTTAACTTATATTTTCTATTTAAAGTTCTTATAATTTGGTAACTTTAAAAAATTGTTTTTCATTTTAATAATTTTATTAATTATTTATTCATTTTAAATATTTTTAACATCTCATTTTATTGTTTATAAATCGAATTAACTTAACTTAAAAAATTATAATAACATGATATTACAGATGTATACAACGTGAATGTGTTTACACTGATAGTAATAATAATAATAATAAAATAATAAAATTAACAAAAAAAAAAAACTCATAAAAAAATACACTTTAAAACACCATGAAGCAGTAAAAATGATTTTGTGTATGATATAGTTAATTAAGTCGCAATTTGAAAATATGTTTATTTTTTTTCCTCTTATTATTACCTAATAAACTTTTCCTAATCATCTAAAATCCGAATACAAGTCATGCACATTCTTCTTTCCACCAAAAATTCTTTTACAACACTATTCTTAATACATCTTATAAACTTGGACCACACCTACTCCACACGTGCCTCTAACCGTAAATCAAACCTATGATTCTTATAGGTTACTTTCACAATATGAATGTATTTAGTAAAAATCAAGGTTATGTGAAAGGAATGAAATTCTTGTTTTATGATTCAAATGTTTAGCCCTATAACATATATTGCTAACAACAGAACGTAAAAGACCAAAACACTGTCTAATCAAAGTTTTCAAAAGAAAATAGTTCCTATCTCACTTCTTAGTTTTACTAATCTTAGTTGTGCAGTAGATTACTCCAATGACTTGCATTCTTAAGAAAGAAAACATTGTCCAAAAATGATTTGCTTATTCCATGACATACAATATTTTTTACCAAATTAACGGCTGATTTGTTGTCAAATATAATAGCTTTACAGTTTTCTCAACCTTAATTTTCAATTTATGCAATAGTTAATCTATCAACATTGCTTAACAAGAAGTAAAAGATCGATGTATTTTGCTTCAAGCATAGATAAAGCTACTTTGGTTCTTTCTTGCATCACCAAACCATTGGTGTTCCTTGGAACTTCAAAAAATATCCAGCGAAACTTCACATACTATACTTTTTTACTAATTGTTTCCAATTTATAATTTAAATTATATTTATAGTTAATAATTTAAATATGTTAACACTTTATTTTATTTTATTTTGAATTAATATGACTTAAATATAGTTAACAATTATTTTTAAATGATATATTCTTTTATCGGCTTTTTTTAAAATGATATATGTATTGATTTAAGATACATAACTTACAATTTTGAGTTATTTACCTCAACATTTTTAAAAATGCTTAAGTGATATAATTATTTTTTGATTAATTATTTTAACTATAATTTTTAAATTCTATTATATATTTATCACATTACAAATCATGCTATTAATTTTCTATTATATCTTAAATTGTTTTCAATTACGAATTAATTAGTACCAATAATAATTAATTGCATTTGAGACATTTGTTATATTAATTATGGTGTTTGTTAAAAATAAATTATTAAACATAAAAGTATTTAAAATAAATATATTATTAGTGTCTAGAAGTACAGTATATAATTTTAATAAACAAAATTTGAATATGATAATTAGTTTTTATGTTAGATATTTGCGAACAATTTTTTTTTAAAACATTTGAGATACGATAACAACTTTTATATATCAAAAAATTTTAATTGTAAAATAAAGTTAAACTAAAATAATTATGTCCTGTTCATTTATATAATGATTTTAAAATGTTGTTTAAAATTTGAGAAAATGGTTATACTATGTTAATGATAAACAAACTTGTGCCTTTTTGTTGCTGTCTAACATATCATTTTTTTTCTATGCAAATATAAATATTGTTACAGGCATAAAATGTCATATTGTCAACATTTCAATGACATATTTCTATTGATGTCATTTCATTTCCTTTTGAGTATATAATATTTCCAAACCAAGAAAATATACTAAATTTGTTATCTGAAACTGAAATTTCATTTGTGTTTTAAATTGCTAAATACATAAGAAACAAATACTCTATAAATATTATATCCACGGGAATAAAATAAAAAATAAAAAAACAAGACCAATTACCATCCAATCCTCATATACTTGGTCACCAAAATTGCTCTTGTGACACTAACAAGAAAAAATTCTTTGTCATGATAATATGATTAAACGTGTAACACAAAAACATGAAGAACCAACATTATAATTTAATATAAGATAGTGTGACATTAGAGGAAGAGATCCTAAAAGATTTAAACCTTTGTACGTAGCTATCACAAAGAAGGGAGAAAATTGTGCCTTGACCTCATAGGTTTTAATAAACAAGACAGAATGATGAGAGAAATTTTCCTTGTCTTCCCTTATTACAACGTGTCATCCAAAATAGGTCTAGGAAACTTTCTAATTAAAACTTTCTACTTGACATACGTCATGTCATCAAAGGTTGAAGAGAAATATATATCTAGTTTTGTTCCAAGTTGATCTTCGTTAAGATTAATCCCTTAATTAAGTGTCTTACATATTTTATAATATAATTTTTGTTAAATCAAATACTATAAGATTCTTAGATTTCAATTGGTTAATTAAAAAATTTAATCATAGGTTATAATTTCATTATTTTTAGTCAAAGAACAAAGAGTTTAGCAATGGTCTACTTTCTAATTTGTTTTTTGCAAACATATTGCATATGGGATTTTGATTTTGATATTTTTATGTTGCATATCACTAATTAAGGTTTGTTATAAGAGGATGAGATCCCAAGGTTAAACTCTTATTAACTTTCTTTGTTTCAAAGAGTTTACCAAAGTCATGTTTGCTGATCAATTTGTAGAGAAAAGTCACGCAGTTGACTTTTACATATGGACTTACCTAAAAGAAGACTTAATCTCTATCCTATAAATGTTATTCTATAATTATTTTGAAGGTCTAAAATATGATAATGTTATGTAAGTGATAAGAAGATGTGCTTGTACTCTACAAAACTAACAGAGCTAGATATAAAAAAAGTGTGATAAAAGGATGAAATTATAAAGTCACTCAGAAAGATGAATATTGTTATAAAATGTCAATGTTAACAGAGATGAAGACACATTTTCGGTTCTTGAAGAGGGGAGAATGATAATAAATTGTTACCTATTTGATAAATTATTATAAAAGAGAAAAAGTAAAATAATCACATATTATAACGGATTAAATATCAAAATTGTATGCATGATGCATTATAGGAAAATGTAACATGTGATGTTCTAACTTTTAAAAAATGGCTATCAACAAAATTTCTGAGTGACTAGATTAGCTATTTATTATAAGCACTTAAAAATAAATTGTCAATAAAAACGGCGATTTAAGAGACGGATAAAATTAGTTTTATTATTAATGTACCTGATTGATTACAGGTAATTTGCCAAAGACCCTTTTTAAAACATTAATCAGTTATGAAAATCCAAATAATTGATCATTTTATTAAATCGTTTATATAATTATGTGCATGCCACTCCAATTTTGACACGTGAAGATTCCAGACACGTTTCGTAGGTAGATAATCAAAGTTAGAGGCCAGAAACAAAACTGATCTTTAGGATCTTGATGGTAATTAATGGTGTTTATGTTGTAATTAACGAGTTAAGCTACATGCATATTGAAGGGTAATGGAGGTCACAATCATTTTGTTTCTTTCATGCACCAATTTTTCTATGGTTGAGTGTGTAAAAGTAATATGCTGTAAGTCGTAACTACTACTCAATCATTGGATGTTGTTGACCAAGTTTTTTAAGAGAAATTTTAAAAATAACAGTAACAGTGGGTAAAATGCCCCATCCTACTTAACTATAGTCAAGTGGGTAGAGAAAAGGTCGCAGAGTGCGAGTTTGAAATTTTTATTAAATATCTTCAATACATTCAACAGCCTGAAAACAACATTAATATCATATATATTTTTTTTTAGATTCTCAAATAAGTTTTTGATGTACCATGCCCTGCTATATTATTTTTGTTTTTTAAAGTACATTGATAGCTAATAGTCTTATGAGTTAAAGTTAAATTTAAATATATTTTTTCTTTCAATATTTGATATGTTTTTAAAGACAAAATCGACATCATTTTAAAAAATAATTAGATTATACAATTACTAATATTTAAAATTACATGATAAATAATAATAGTACCACAGGAATGAATAATTGAATTAGTAGAGTGACTTTTTAATAAGAGTGATGAAAAGATTAGGCTATTTTAATGAATTTGACACTTAACATCCCTTGACATATTGGCTGGCTATAGATCCTTTTTATTTTTGATGTATAGAATTGTGGTTGTGTGTTTTGATGAAAACGAAACAGCAAAGATTCCAAATGTCTAAGCACGATTGGGTTTAGACAACGCATTACAGCCCCAAGTACCATCGTTGGTAGCACAAAATTCCTTTATCCAACTCACGCTTTTCCTTCATCTTTCTTCGATTTATCGTATCGTATTGTTAATGTTGTCATGCCATAATTATCATTAGGGGTCTTAATTAATCAAATAAAAATCTTTCAGAGAGGACCCAATGCCAATGCTAAAGTTAAGTACAATGTTATTCTGGGCGTCAACTTTTTAAAGCTTTTCATCTGTTTAATACCTCCTTCATTTAATTACCACTCCCACGTATATTTATCTAACCAGCTAAATTCCTCACTTAAAGTGGAGTATTAATTTTATGTGGCAATCAATTTAGCATTACACGTGTAATTATTAAATAGAAAACATAGGTGTCGTGTTAGTTAATGTTAATATTTGATGTAATTAATTAAGATAGATATAGATGTTTGACCCCTGGGCAAGGGGACGAGTCAGGTAGTACCAAGATTGAGGACCTCGATCCGTGTGCGGTGTTTGAGAGTATGAACAGTTAGAAGGAATTCTAATTATAATTCTTGCTCCTCAAACGGAGGGGACAATGAAAGAAACGACACAACTACCAAGTTGACTCCTTAATAATATCCAATCATGGTGACACGCCTTTTGTTGTTGCCTCAAGAAGCTGCACACAAAACTTGCTTTTTCCGATAACATCTGTCACCCTTTTGGATATTCCATCTTCTTACATTATTTTTAGCAAATTGCCAGTTTAAGAAAAAACAAATATCTTTTCTGTTTTCATCGTTGCCAACGATTTTGCATCTGGTGGGGTTTCATGGAGGAGGTTTGATGCGATCATTCCTCTCCCAGAAACCACATATCCCACCTCCTGGGTTTTGAATTTTGATGCTTCCGAGGCTGAGGTTGGGGTTGGGGATTTTCATGCTTTTTGTTAGATAGATAGATATATTCTGACTTGGGTTGTGTAATTTGGAAGGTGGGTTAATGCTCAATGGTTATCCCTCCAATCATTTTTTGAAAGGAATAGTTGGAAGTTGGTGTCAGATTCACAGTACCCGCTTCTCAAATTGAAATAGAATAGAAATTCTACCAGAGGTACAAGGATATATATATATTTTTTTATGTGTTGTAAAATAATTTTGTGTTATTGTTCGGTTTCTCGAAGTTCACGAAGGGTTGAACCAATCTGTAAAAAAATGTTTTTTAATATTTAAATGAACAGTTTTAAAGTTGGCAATTCATTGGTTGCGCAGACTCGAAGAGTTGAGGACAAAACTACCGGAACCTGTTTTCCATATCTCTCGAGAATCATGTGGGGCTTTGACTGTTACAACCAATTCTTTCGAATGCGTGAGGAATTCTGATTGAGTTGTTGCTGTTGTTGGTTTGGTAGATGGAATGAACCTTTGACAGAGAACAAGATCTGTCCAAATCAGAATGCTGGATTGATGATCTCATGTCGGGGGTTTTTGTCCAAGAGATAAATTGGTGCCTTTTGGTGAAGCTGTGAAGAGACCCTGCTTCCGATTTCCTGAATAGCTAGTTAATCGTGTTGTGGTTTTGATTTGTGAGGGATATGAAGTTTCTGAGCCTGGTGGGGAATTCTTTTGGTTGTTCTGCATCTGGTGAGCGCTTAGTTTCTGCTGCAAGAGATGGCGATGTTCAAGAGGCCAAAGCCTTGTTGGAATATAACCCCCGTCTTGCAAGGTATTCCACTTTTGGTGTTCGCAACTCCCCTTTGCATTACTCTGCCGCTCATGGCCACCATGAGGTACTTTATTCAATGCACTCCATCTCCTTGTATTATGTTTTGCAATTCTTTTCAAAATATCAAACGTGTTTGTGTTAATGTAGATAGTTTATCTCTTGATCGAATCCGGAGTTGATATCAATCTCAGAAATTATCGCGGTCAGGTAATCCATGTTTTATTCTAATGTCTCTTAAATTCTATTCACAGTATTTACATGTCACATCACATGGCAAATTTTTGCTGCTTTGGATTATAGAAAGGGCCATTTCATTTACTTACTTTTCACACTCTATAACATTAACAGACTGCATTGATGCAAGCTTGTCAACATGGTCACTGGGAGGTGGTTCAGACCTTGACTATTTTTAGAGCCAATGTATGATCGGACTTTCAACCAATTTTGTTCCATATGTTGCTAACAATCAGATAAATTCTTGAGTTCTAAGTGTAAAAGTTGGCTGTTAAATTTGATTGCAGATCCATAAAGCTGATTACCTAAATGGAGGAACTGCCCTTCATTTGGCTGCTTTGAATGGCCACACCAGATGCATTCGGCTAATCTTGGCAGACTATATACCAAGCACCCATAACTTCTGGAATGCGTTACAGACAGGTGATCATAAATCAATCGCAGAATTTGATCACAGGTACTCTGTCTCTCACTCAAAGGTCTAATGGCTTCTTCGGCTGTAGCAATGAGTTAATTTTATCTTTAAATGGTTGCATACAAAGTGGTCTTTGCGAGGTAATTAACAGAACTTCTGATGGAGGGATCACTGCTCTGCATATGGCAGCATTGAATGCGCATGTTGAAAGTGTACAGTTACTCTTAGACTTGGGAGCTTCTGTGTCTGAGGTTACTGTGGAGGATGGAACTACCATTGATTTAATTGGTAATTGTTTGGCATTTCTGTTTCGTAGTGTGGAGAGAAATATTTGCTTTGGAAATTCACCAATATGTATATGTAGATTAGCTTCTCCACCATTATGAAAACTACACTGCTGCTGCTGCTTTCTCTAACTAAAAACACCAGTTGGTTATTTCTCGTTAATGATTTCAACATTTCCATTTCTGTTTCGTAAATGGCTTCAGGATTTTCTTGGTTGACTGAAAATTAGCCTGTGAAAACTTTACATTAAGTGACTGAGTGGATTTTCTCCCTCTTTACATTTCCATTCCACATTGTTTTCTCCATCTTTTGAGCTTTATGATTAGTGACTGAGTGGATTTCTCCCTCTTTCATCCCTTTTTAAGTCTCATACGTATGGTTGAGTCAGTATCAAGTATAAATTTATTAAATTCTATTTGGGTTATGAGAAAGTTGATCCCCATCAAGTCATCATGTTGAACCCCCTCCCCGTTAGAGTTAGTTTAAACACTCTGTAAGTTAGTACGCAGCCTAAAAGATATTAAGAAATTTAAATGTATGATAGTAAGTTTGAGCTAATTTAATCAGTTTTACCTTTAATAACTGCTGTTTATACTTACTTTGCAGGTTCCGGAAGTACTCCACTCCATTATGCTGCATGTGGTGGAAATGCCCAATGCTGTCAAGTGTGTTTCTATTTTCCTTTAGAAGATAACTATACTTTTGCAACTGAAAATATATTATTCAACCAAATTGGGTACCAGCATATTGAAGTTCCTTTCCTTTTTAACTTTTTTGTTGTTTGGTTCAGCTGCTGATTGCCAAGGGTGCCGATGTGACTGCCAAGAATGCAAATGGGTACATCTAAATGTCTCTGTTACCTTTTGATATGTGATGACTTTATCCTACTCACTCTCTACGATAGCAAGATATTAATATTTTGGTCCTATAGTCGATGGAAAAATTATCGTTTTCCTAAAGCAGCCAAACAACTCCCGGCCACCTTGTCTTCTATTTTTTTTAAAATCTTATACTAACACAATCTATAGGCCCCCTTTCCTTTGAGCAGAAACTAAAGTTTATTCCTGATTATCTTGGTAATTGATATTTCTGAGTTATTTTGTGTTTTATTTGATGAAGTTGTGCCCTAAATATTAGCCTCGTATTTTTTTTTTCTTTGTTGGTTGTAATTGAATTTTTCACTGTTTATAATGTTTAAGTTAAATGGCAGTTCATCTTGACAATCTGAATTTTAGTATTATCTGTATGACTTGGATGTGCAAGAGGCTCTTCTTTTTCATTACAATCTGAATAGGATAAAATTGTTTTCTGACTGCATTCTTTTGAAGAATCCTTTGGTCTCTACTGGATAAAAGACAATTGAACCTACCACAAAGTGTAGTAGTGCCCGTAATGCTATGTTGCATTTGAATAAAGCAAGCAAAAAGTTATGCTGTCGAAAGAACGTGTTTGTCAATGATGGGTGTATAACTTTTTGGTTTACTTCTATGATTTTTGTTTTGAAGATGGACGCCCTTGATGGTTGCTCGTTCGTGGCATAGAAACTGGCTTGAGGACATCTTGAAAACACCTCCAGCAGAACCCCTACAAGTTCTTCCATCTCCATATTTATCTCTTCCTCTTATGAGCATTGTGAGAATTGCTAGGTGTGTGTTTTAGCTCTATATTCTCTTATCCATTCTTCAACTAATTTCTTCCTACCGAAGTGTATGATATTTGGTGCTATCTCCTATTCTCCTTATTCGGAGAACCGATTGAAAACTTTTGTTTTCCTAGGAATTATCATCGATATATTTTCATAAGCATAATTCTTTTAATCTGTCCAGTCTGCTCTGACTTCAAATCAACTAGCAGGTGATTTGTCTTATCATGCTTTGATTGCGGTGTCTGTCTGGCCTGATTCTTCAACAGTATTGATGGAAATAATTTATATTTAACCGGTGATTTTATGTGATTATGTTTCTAACTACAATCGTTACGTGTTTTTTGGGTTCAATAATTTCATTTTGACATCCAGCGTCATAGACGTAACTGGGAAACATGGTTTGATCTGCTCATAGCTAGCGCCAAATTCGGGATATATTTGGTCAAACTGTCTTTATTTTTCTATGAAACAATTTACCCCATATTGTACACGCAATGAATTGGCTTACGTTATGTAATTATTAATATTAATTTGTTTCATGAAACTAGACATACTGCCAATATATGAGAACAATTTTTCACGGCAAATACTACATCTTGAATTACAGAGCAAAATTAGTGTACATTTTTATCAACACTTGATTTGTTTTATCCCGTTAACTCTACCCCAAATTGGGATGTTCCAACGATTTCTAATATGCTCCTCCTCACCTTTTGCTTCTGTTGTGATCTTCCTTGACAGAGAATGTGGATGGAGGACGAATGAATTAGCACCAGCATGCTTAGATCCATGCGCTGTTTGCTTGGAAAGGAAATGTATGGTCGCTGTCGAAGGTACATTCCTCTTAAATGGGCAATCAAACATCTTTTCTTTGTCTAGTATTAATGCTGGATCCATGGTATACAATTAGATTCCTTGGTGTCTGGAATGATTTATCCTTTTCAGGCAAAAAGGGTTGTGTTATGTTTAGAATTTTGCTGCAAAGCAATTTTATTGTTTAGGTATCATCACATTTCATTTTCTTGTAATAACTGAAGTCGTTTCGTTCTGACTAACATGGTTACACATGTAAACATCAATCTTCGATATGGTTCTGGATTTTACAAGGGCCGGTAGCTCGTTATAAACAACAATATATGAAGGTTCACATATGCATGAGATATTCCAATGTGCTATAGAAATTAAAATCGGATACAAGACGGCAATCGTTGCATGAATTCATCTCGTTTTATAATAGGTTGTTTTGCAGTTGTTTTGTAGTTTATAGATACAATAATAGCCTCGAGATACTGTTTATATATTATGTTGTTTCATGCATAAATTCCTACATTATCATATGGTGGTGCATGCAGGTTGTGATCACGAGTTCTGCGCACAATGTGCTTTATATCTTTGTTCTACGAATTCTACTTCATCAACCACAAGTTCCCCCCCAGGTTCAATTGCTTGCCCTCTCTGCAGGCACGGTATAGTCTCATTTGTGAAGCTTCCAGAGGCAAGGCCCCTACAGAAGGAAATGCAAAGGCCATCAAATCTGTCACTGGCATTTTGCACTTGTTCAAGTGAAGTATTGGAAGATTCCACTGACATGACCACCCCATTTTGCAAACCAACATCACGTGGGTCCAATACTTCTTCCGTTTCAAGAACATATCGTTCCAAGAGCTTCCAAACGATCCCCTCATTCAAAATCAACCCCAGCCTTTGCTTGGGAGCAGAAGTTAGCTCCTCTTTAGTCCCTTGCAGTGTGAGCAGGAACGTGAGGAGCCACTTGGCGAGGTGTTCCAGTTTAAGACGATCAACTTCTCAAACGGAAAGAAGGAAGTCATGGTTTTGTTCCCTCAATCAATCTGTTGCCACAGGCAGTGGATGCTGATTACATTTTGGTCTTTTCATAAAGCTTTTTCTTTGTGTCTCACCAACGTAAGCAGTATCCAACGTTATATTCATCATTCCAAATATCATTCACTGTTCAACAACTATTTAGCTTGTATATACCTTGCCCATTTATTTGTTCAGCTGGGTCAAGCGTTACTTTTTTGGCAACATACATAAAAAATTCAACAAGATTCATGTTTGATGCATGTAAATGCAAAATGATATATGGAATTTCGTGGCTTATCATTATTAAATAGCAAGCAGTGAACTAGCTAAAGCACAATCCGATACTTTGTGATATATCTTACGTAGTGCAGATACCGTATGAAGTTTGGACCAACGAGTGGTCTTTGCACATGGAGAAGGCCACAGGTGATGTTAGGGGCACGTCACACTTTCATTAAAGTTTGGCTAAGGGGTCAGAAGCTCAGAACCTAAAGGACATTGACGCCTTAATTCAGTTTTCAGTAAGACAATAAATCCGTGCCAGCAGGACTTAGGAATTATGAGTAATTGGACCCACAATCCCACGTGCAGATATTTATTATCGCCTTTGGGTAGCCTCTTCTCACAGAAATTCCAAACGAAAACAAGGTAATGCCAAACATACAAGGATATTGCTAATTAGTGTCCAGAACTCCTTCGAATGAAATCCTTTGTTAAAAACTATGAGAATATTCCATACATCTTGTAATCAAAACTACAATTATATATCTTTATACAATAACACATATACAGTTGTAGTATTTGCCGCTTATAAATTAGACGAAAATAATCTCTAGATATTTACCGTTTGACATTTAGGCTCTCCATATACGCGTTCATATTTTTTTACTAATATCATCTCCATCTACTATCTTCCCCCCTAACTTGTTATTATTTTCTATGAAGATCGTTCTCATTCCATCACCAAGACCTATTACAGAAAAGATGCCAAACGCTCACTCTCCTTAATCAAAGGTTATAACTAATTAACTAGCAGAGATGTTTGTGTTTCAGGTCTCAACCAATTTCACTGAAACTGCTACGATTTTTACCAAATTCAAAGGACATGTTAAAGTCTGTATCGCCACTCTTCAGTAGAAGAATAATTTTCTTTGGGCTAGAGAACATGGAAATGTAATCTGCAATGAGCAGTCGTCTCGAAAATTGTAATTGAAAATAGAAAAAAATGTCAGTGATATATATAGAGCGTGCAACTTCAGCTTAAACGTAAAACTAACACAAGAGAAGGATATAAAAAAACAAATCTATTTGCAAACTGTCTCGTCTTAGAATAAACAAGAATTACATTAAAACATACATTTGCAATTGCATTGCAATTGCATCAAAAGCTCAGGAGGAATAGTTCAAAAATAATAAGATGGAAGTGACTGACATGATGAAAAGAAAATAAAAACATAAAAATAAAAAAAACAATTATCATCCTAAATAAAAAAAATAAAAAAAGTCTTGCAAGGTCAAGAAAAAATAAAGAAAAAAATTAAAAAAGAAAAAAAAAGCTCAATCAGGATATCGCCATTAAAATGGTATCTCACGCTTGATTCTGGATAAGGTGGAGGTGTAGAGAAGGCGAAGGAATCTTGTTGCATGCAGTCGAGTGCGAGAGTGGTAGGAGATGCTTGATGGCATTTGCGGGAGATTCTTGAGGGAAGAGCATATTGAGATAGAAGTGACAAGTTTGTAGAAAGGTTAAGTTAGGAAAAGGTGATATACATAGGAGTAGGGGGGTGATATGATATAAATGGGCAAGTGGTGGTGCATGGTGAGAAGATTGATGGAGTTTATATAGTGAAAAGAGAAGGGGAAATAAATGAAAATAAGGGAGTACTGACATTCCAAAAATGTTGTTGTTTCAGTGAAGTTTGAAGAAAAAGGAAGAGGTTAGTGGACCCAAAAACTGTGGATTAATTGATTCAAAAAACCCTTTTTCCATGTTGTAGGTCTGTGTCTCTGATCCCTCCAGAGAGAAGTCTTGATTATAAATCAGATAAAATGGCGACTGATTTGAGAGAAGAAAGGATAAAGTACAGGGCAGTGACAAGCAACGTGACTTAACCATATTTCTCTTCTGTTCTCTAATCTTTTACCTCCTCACTCACGTAAATTCAAAAGCATATATACCAAGCATGGGAATTCGGACTCAATTTTCCAATAAAGGGAAACAAGTTAAAGCAGTATGGGCCCTGCAATCAATTCTCTCACAGGGTAAAAGTGAAAATCAAGCATCTATACAACAAATTTTAACATCTTCCTCCCTTTACTTCTTTATTTATTATATTTCCATTCCTTTTTATTCACATGTCAAATATTATTTAAGCTTCTATATCAAGATAAACATAATACTACTATTTACAGTTTCACACACTATTCCCTGCAAATCACCTCACACGCTATCTTCGTTAATCAACCATCAAATCACTTTAACTACCCATTATATTCCATTTTTCAATTACCAATCTTTCATTATACTCCCTAACTTTAAATTTAGTGCTAATCATACAACATATATCTTTAACTAACGTCTTCCATACTTATACTTTATTGTCTACAATTGTTGACTAAATTTATATGCCACGCATGCATCGGCACAAATCCGGAAATAAATTTGTATATCTGTTGCCAACATATGAAACATATTCAAATTTGAATGTTACTCAGGTAACCTGAATTATATTTCATGAACATTGTGGAGGAAAATCAATCTAATGCTGATGATAGTCAGTAAAGAGTAAAGAGAAGAAGAAAATCCTTATGGTCACCAAGACTTTTTTGTTCCCTTCAAATCTGTAGAAGCAAACTACGTTGACATCTCCATGCACCTTTCAACCCTCAATACTGATTTTTTTTTTTGCAATTTAAATTAGTTTAAAATATCATTACCATTCTTTTTAACCACTTTATGCTCTGATTTCTTTTAAATTAATTGAAATGAAATTGTACTTATAAACGTGAATTTAGGATATTCCCATTTAAATTGAAGTCGCGTTTATAAATATGCTTTTATTTCTTATATTTTTGTTCAAATGACAGGTGATTTTTTCTAAAATTTGAAAAAAAAATCAGTACATTTCAAATAAGCGAAATAAAAAATGTTTATCAAGCCAAAATAAAAGTTATTATCCCGGTAACTTTCCGTTTAGATAACGAAAGGTGGAACACTAACATTTCAATTCCAACCAATTCTGGTTCACCATTTATTTTTAATTTTGTTCATCTTTATTTTAAACAAAAAGTAAATAAAAACAAATTTTAAATTATCGAAATTTAAATTAAAAATCACGGTATAAATAAAAAAACATTAAATCGAGCTTACCACGAATTCATTTTAATTATTTGAACAAAATTAAAAATCGTATATGCATATAGGATTTATATATATAGATATATTAAAAAATCATAAAAAAGGTTACATATGCATATATGAGTTCTTAATGAAAAGAATCGCTTGTATATGGTTTTGTCAAGAAATATGTGAAGTGGTTGATATTATATTTTAGTTCCACCACTTTTACTTACCACAATGACTTTACATAACCTCAGTTTCGAAAAGGATTTGCAAGCTCGAACTTGGAGTTTTCACCCAGACACACTGCATCTAAATAAAAATACAGTCAAATCTCATTAGGATACTTTATAGCAAAAACAAGTAGTATTTATCCGTCACTTCTTATATCTACAAAGTCTTATTAGCATGTTATATATTAGCCCTTCATCTTATATAGTATTATTGGGAGTCCTACCATTTTACAACTTTCTATTACCCAATTCCCTTCTTTTACAGTTTATGAGAGGAACTCTTTTATTGTAAAATAGTTTCAACCATTGTATGCGTAGAAATCGATTCTAGAATAAGTAAAAGTAAAAAACAGCAAAATAAAATGAAGTTTGTGGTACGTATATACTTGGGAAAAGCTATGGGATGGGGAGTTAGGGTGACGAAAAAACATGACACAGCTTTGCACGCAAAGCTGGTTACTTCTGCATTGGGCCTTTCTCTTCTTTTCTTGTTGATTTTTAATTTCTATTTTCATCTTTTCACTTTGTTCTTTCCCATCAAATGCCACGTTTCATGCCTGTTAGGGTTGCAGCCGTGTGAGGTACAGGGTTTCCAAGTACCAATTTTAGGATTTTTCTTCCTATATATATATATTAGGTTTATATAAGTTTTTATACTTATTAATCAATTTTTATTGTAAGTATTTTACATCTTTTAAAACTAAATATTTTAGTTTAAGTTTCTAATTTCTTTTTAGATTTTTTTAGTTTGTCAATGTTTTTTTAGCCATAATCACCTACCTATTCATTTTGCATCCATGACATCATATATAGATGATTTAATACTAATTATTATTCAACACCTGAAATTATGTGTTACGGAGAACAGTTTAACCAACATGTTACTAATAGAACTAACACACATAGTATAAAGACTAAGAAAAATTATCGGATAACTAAACAAGTTATATATGTAAGCAATCTGCACAAAGAGTTAATCCAATAACTTGTGACGGTTTTTTTTTTTTTTGAATTTGTGAGATGTTATACCATGTATACAAGTTTGTAAATAATTATTTTCTTCTGAATTCCTGTATTAAAATATGTAATTGTCTATTGCATATGGTAAAAAGTATTTACCGACAAGGGTTTAAAAGTGAAGTCGCTAAATCTGAGTTTTTGAAATGATAAAATGAAGTGAGTGAGTGTAACGAACATGGTTAAAGATGAGGAAGATCTGTGGAGGGAGAAGGAGGAATTATTGGAAGGGTGACAGCATGCATGTGATTTTATGTGAAAAGCTCAGCTTGAATTGAATGGAATTGTGCTAACAGTCCATTGAAGAGAGTGACCACTCCCACGTACAAAGGCCTAACGTACCCATCGGATAAATGCTTATCTTCTCATTATTATGGTGGCATTGTACCAGTAGAGCATAGCATATCAACTACTAGTTTGAAGAGAGTGTGAAGGAAGTGGGTTTATTATTCTTATTATAGGGTAGGGATGTTACTTAATTAATGAACCCTTTTCAATATCTTAGATGTAATGATAACAATTGGCAAAGTGTGATAGTGATGGGACAAGACGTGGTCAATCCATCAGTCTCTTCAACTCTGTCTCAGAGTCCTTTCCTTTTCTCCTTCAACTTTCTACTTCCATGGTTACAGCTCCTACGTAAGACAAACATATCAACAACATGCAATGCAAGCCCGTTTCCAACGCCTCCCTTTTCCATGTAACACTGCCCCTACTCCCCCATCTTACACTAATTCTAACATTTTTCACTTTCACTTCAAATATATCATTTTTTTAGTCACCCATCTACGCTCACTTCTTTCACTGCTCTATCCTCAACCTCTATTCTGTCAAAGTAAAAAATGAAAAAACTTATACTCAAGTCAACATTTTCAACACGTTTTTCTTATACGGTACAAGTTAGTAGTAAAGAAGATGATATTGTGGGATTAAACCAAAAAAGAAGGAACACTAATGCTATAGCGGTGGTGATGCGCTGTGTCGGTGGTGGACGAATGTGTGTGTGTGAGAAGCTTGACCCTTGTCTTCAGACTCTGCAATTCTCACGTTACCAATAAATGCTTTCTGTATCTTTTTCCATATTTCCCCCCGAAATGTTGCTATTCACCGCTGTGGTTACGTAAAGGTAAGCAAAGGCATCTTATCAGTTTTTGTGATTGTGGGGTAGCTGTGAAACCAAATTATTAATGTTCAACTCTTTTATTATTAATATTATTAATTGATAACAGAAGGAATCAGTTCAGTTTTTTTTTTTTTGTGTGATGGAAAAGAATAACGGATATTGATTGGCTTAGTCGTAGAATAGGTAATAGGGATATAGCAGTTGAAGTAGGAGGTAGAGTGAATCTACAAGCGTATTGGCTGTGTTAGCAACACTTTGCCGTGTTCAACAAGGGATCTTCTTCACCTACATTTTCTCCTCCTATATGATTCTTCAGAATCAAACACACAATGTCTATCTGTCATTTTATCTCAATAATATCTAAAACCATACAAATAAATATATGAAGACTCTAAGCTAAAACTCATGTCAGATAAACATCCACAAAATCTGAATTTAGGTAATATAGCCTACTCCTCGTAAAATTGTTCCTGATAAATTCTGTGTGTGAAATAGAAAAAACCAACAAAACAAATGTGTTTGCATGAACAGATTTTTCAATTCTGCAAATTTGGAAGGATAGATGTTAAGCTTCATTTATGTTTTAAGAATGAATAAGAAGATAGATTTGCGGAATACCATCATATTCCTATTTTACCATTTATTGTTTTGAAGGTAAGTAGTAATGAAACTAGTTAGTAATTCATCGTGAAAGAAAAAATTCAGAATTAAGGGTAGAATAACTGTTTTCATTAAATAGTCAATAATATTATTATTATTGATAATAAATAATAATAATAACATATGTATATAATATAATATTTTAATAATAATATAATTTTAATTATAAGTTAAAATGGTAACTTTTAATTTTAATCTATTAAAAAATTTACAAATTTCACTTTATTATATTTATCAAATTATTATATAATAACTTACTTTATTTTCAAATTTAAAAAAAAAACAAGTAAAATTCATTTACTCAAATTCATTCAAATTTAAATTCCTCCCTACGTCCTCCCCTTGTAAAAAGGAAAACGTACCCTAAAGTCCAAAATTTGCTAAAAAGTAAAAGTGATCTTGAGCCATTTTTCACCCATATCTATTCCATCCTCTCTGTGAAGCCTGCTCAATAGCCATCATCATGACTTGCAGAACCTCTGCTTGAAACACAACATTAATGTCAATGTAGGTAAAAAAAACCACTTATGAAGTCTCGGACACCATCATTAAAAACACCAGAACTAGTAATATGACCAGGATAATCCCTAACAACTCTATCTGTGTTGCATTTGAGATGACCAAAACGAAGATGAAGTAAATTTACTCGAACTCTGGAAGGACGATTTAGAAATTCCAAAACACTTACTGACCATAAAATCTTCCACTAAACTTAGTTTCATGATTAATTATGAGCCATAATACCCCAAAAAACAAACATTTAGCATGAGAACTGCAACAATATCACTCACAGGTCTACTACGCTTAGGATCCTAAAAGGCAGACCATAGGATGAAAAATAGGTTGGATGAGAAATAGAGGGTGACTCTTATTCACGGAAGGTCAATCAGCTGAAAAAAAATTAAAAAATTAGCTTCACTATTATAAAGGCCAAATTGTCTTACCCTCATCCTTCTCCATAAAAAATATAGAAGCAATGTTTTCCCTGAAGCTTAGGTAAACATGATGAAATATCATGAAGAACAACCATATATCAGTCACCATCACTTTTAATTGCTTTCGAACATTCAAGGGTAACCCTACTGCATAGGCATCATACATCATTCCACATTGACATGGACCTTTCATATAATTTTGAAAAACAAGGTCAAACTGAAGAACATTTATAACAAACTATCACTTAATTATCCCTTCAGACCATCCTAACACGCATTAATTAGGGTACCCCATATTTTACTCACGCTATAGCTTATAAACATGATAACACATCATTACCCTATAGGGGCTTTTATGACACTTTAATATTAAAATTTAATTCTACATTTTAAGTGTATTTATAATAAAGGATGATATCTGGTGAAGTCTAATCACAATATCTCATTTCGTTACAAAAATCACAACTTTTTTTGTACTTCTCTTCATTCGATACGAAGTACAAACAATTTAAACCATTTTCATTAATTTACTACTATTTTGCTCTAACTAATCTCCAGTACCTTATTAATAGTTTAATTTATCAGTCTAATTATAAATGAAAAAAAAAACTCGATAAATATGGGTATTTATAGATAAAATTCGTGACGAGTAGTTATTATATGCAAATATTTATTATTCACGGATAATGAATAGCGAGTATTTTAATACCTGCTTCTAAATGGGTCATATGTAAATTTAAACTATCCATTTTGTTGGTATTTGCTATCCGCAAAAAATAATAAAATATATTAATTTTTATTTTTTAAATTAAATTTAATTAAAAATAAAATTAATTTATATTTTATTAGGTTAAATTTAATTAAAATTAAATTTTAATTTATATTTAATTTACTTTATATTATATTATATATATTTTGTAATTTTATTTAAAAAATATATAAAATAATTTTTTTTAATTTTTTATGAGTATTTGCACCTGTGAGTTTTAATATACTTATTTTCTAAGTAAGTACCCATGCGGATAGTGGGTAGGTTACAGTTCAATTTTTTTTTCAGATTGAATTACGAGTAGACACTATCCATAGCCGACCCGACCCGACCTATTGTGATCCTAAGTCCAATTAGTAAAAGTCGTATTTTTTCAAGAAGTATTAGGTAAGTCTCCAAGAATCCGTACTTCACGCAATTTTTCATTACCATTTGATATCTTCAACAACGAACCAACATGTTTAAATTCATTACAGCATAAAATAGTGAAAACATCAACATGGTAATACTATGAATAATATTTTTAGTATGAATTTATATGGAACCTGAAAAGCATGTTATTAAACTTAGACACTACTATGGAAAGATTGAAAATAGATTTAACTTTATCTCTTAACAACATAAAATATATTGACGGGCTAGGTTTAGAAAACAAGAATTTAAAATGTTAATATTTATCTTTATTTTATCGAGATTAAGTAAATCTACAGATAACTAGGATGTACTAGGGCAGGTTAGACAATTTAAATAAAGTAATTGTTAATTGTTAAGAGCCTTTCTTTGTTGGTAGGATAGAGGAACCTTAAAAACCTGAGTTGACACATCCCTGATCATAGAGCAGACCTGGTCCAGTTAGTTGTAACTAGTCATATGTGCTGGTGTCGAATGTGAGTTTGATGCGTTCAGATATTTGGATCCTCTCCGATGATCAATTGAAAAAAAGTAAGATCTTTACTATGATAAAAATTAGACAAGTAATTTATCAAATATGCACTAGTGTTTGATGGGATGGTTAAATTATTCCTGCTGTACGTGAAACAAAAGGTGAGAAACAAAAGGTGAGAATGTTGAGTGAGAAAATAATTTGGTTTTTAGGATGATGATGTATTTTTTAGTTTTATAGGTTTTAGATGTGGGGGCCGTGGCAGGAGAATTGTAGGAAGGGGTTGGTTTACGTTTTTCTGTCATAAAGTAATATAATAGGTGATATTAATTTAATATAGTATATATATAAAAGATGCAGAGGGTGTGTGTGACGTCCCAAATTATATAGTAAAGGCGTACATAATATAGACGTCATCATGCATAATAATTGAAAGCAGTTAGAGAATAATAGAGGTACTTAGGATTACAGTCATCCTTAGAATAGTACTGAAATGAAAACTAGAGTACTAGAGTTTCTTCCTGTAAAAATACAGAGAATTTAAAACTTAAAGCATAGCAAAGTTCTTCAAAATAACTTGAGTTCAAGGGAAAATAAGGCCTAGAGAACTAGGCAGCAGCATGGTCGTCCCCACCAAGAGTTGTTTCCAAAGTATCCTTCCCGCCATCTGCTCCCATCCAAGTGGATGATCATCGCAAAGGAAACAAACGCAAACATGGCAGCAAACACAAGCAAGCAAGGGTGAGCTAATTATATAAAAAGCATGCATCATGTTAAGCATAGAATCTACAAGAGTTATTCTCAAATCAAAACAGATTAAGACAGGTATCCTAACATGTTGAACACTAGACTTGACTCGTCCGGACTTTAGAATGATAGTCGAGCTATGGCGAGTCATGCACCCGTGGTGGCTTGTGATACTTAGGCTCCCCGCCTTGGGCTCCACCGCCCTGGGCTCCCCCGCCCTGCCACACTCACGAGGTTAGTCCGCGCCCTGGAGCATGATGGAAGCCTCCAAGACTAAGACCTCCTGCTACTCCTCACCACATGGTTCAGTCCTTTCTACGTGAAAAGAAAGACCATTGGAGTTTCAGGACGACCCCCAAGACTGAGCTTCCTACTTTCATTCTAAAACACTAAAATCTCACCAAGAGATTTGGTACTTTAATACACACCACGAACAACCTTGAACTCATATTTCAAACCCCATACTTTTGAATCATAACCAACATACAGGATGGAATTAAAAGGGTAGAGCCATATACAGTAAAATATACTTCATAAGATTACAAGTGGACCCCACAAATCCAATAAAAACAAAACTTATATACTACTTTCATAAAATTACAAGTTACTGTTTCACGTCATCTTTAATCGTAACATCAACACCTAATAAATCTTTCTAAATTTTACTCATTCTTCTAATTCAAAATGAAACCAACACTAGGACTGAATTTACCATATCAAAGAATCCCCTACTGCACCTATTAATTCTTTTCTACAACCTTATGTTTCTAAACCCCCTTAAATTCTAATTTTTCCATAAAACTCCTGTGCATAATTCTCAATGTTTCCTGTCATCATAATAAATCTAAGTTTCTTCTATCTTTATATAAAAATAAAAATAAAAACCAAAAGAAATCACGTATAGTTTAATTAAAAGCATGGAATACTTACTACAAAATATATATATTACTTCATGATAACAATTATTTAATAACATTATTATATTATGCATGACACCTATTATACTAATACTTTACAAGAATTCATTACGAGAATTAACCTACCATTTCATGATTAAAAATATTAATTGATAACATTAATATAAGTTTAAGATATTCCCCAACCTACTTGACTTTGTCATTGGCCAAATAAAAGTTACATAAACCTAGTAAAACAAAAGTACTTAACCAAACTTTCCTTATTCTAAATTAACAACAAAATTCCTAAATCAATAATTCCTTTCAAAATTTCACAATAATCAAGAATTTTAACATTTCATAATTCATTTTATTTTAACTAGTGTGAGACCCATTCTCACCTACTTATTTTATTTTTCATTCTACTTCTTTTCCTTGTCTTAGATGCTGCTACCTACTCCAACATACCACCACTCACCTGGTTCCACACAACCCATCTTCCTTCTATTTTCTCACACTAAACCAACCCCCCCTTTTTTTTTCTTCTTCCCTCTGTCACGTAAATGAAACCCCTCATTTTATTTACACACTCTCACACACATCCAACCCGCCCCTCCTAACCCTCATCCTTCCTCTTCTTTCTTTCATTCTCTCTAACCACACCCACACACACTATCATCTCTAACTTTCTTCCTTCCACTCAAAACCCTTATCTCTCTCTCCACTAGAATTTCTCCCTTCACCCGTAACCATCTCCTGCACTCTCAACTTCTTTCTTCTTCTTCTTCTTCTTTTTTTTTTCTCTACTTTCACAGCACACACATCTCTGCACCAGATTTTATAGCATTAAATAAAAATAAAACTTTCCTTCCATCACCTCTCTCACGAATCCACACCATTTAAACCTTCAAAACCCAATCTTTTACCTAACAACATTTTCTAATATAAAATTATAGTAAAAATGAAAAGGAGCCTGTGAATGAACGAGGCACCCTCCTACACAGAGAAAGCATTTCTTCCATCAATGCAGAACTCAGAATATAACCACTCCATACATTTCCTAACAGTCCAAATTATATAAAACAGTGAAAAATACAGTTCAAACAGTACATCAGTTTCAAATTCAACATGCATATATTTTATAAAATAAATTCACACAAAATAATTAGCTCCCCTTACCTGGATTTCTCAAAGCACAGCTAATTGGAAAATGTCCTAACAGTACCCACACAGTAGTGAACTCACAGAACCAGTCGGAATGAAGAAATTGATCGGTAGAATTGGAGCTCTTTACGCGGTGAACGCTTGAGCACCTTCAGAATCAAGTTTGAACGGTTAAATTTGCTGGAAACCTAGAGAGAAGGTAGAGAACATTTTAAAGCAAAAGGGTTCTCTAGAGAGAGAAGGAAAATGGGAATCTGATTTCAGAAAAAGCCTCTCCCTAAGGCTAAAGCACCCCTTGACTTATGGACCTGGTTGCCCTAATTATAAGGCCCAAAGGCTTTAAAATAATTTTCAGGCCCTTACATTGGATGATAATAATTTATATTAATATAATACAGTTATATATATATATATATATATATATATATATATATATATATATATAATTAGAAGCAGAGATTGGGTGTGATTTTAACTTCCATTAATATAATATAGTATATAAAAGAGAATAAAGTTTTATTTTGAGTGAAGTTTGGTTGAGATTTGGTGAGTTACTAAGTTAGAAAAAAAAATATAATGATAAAATAATTGAATAAAGGAATGGTCGTGGATTTAATGTAAACACGTTTTAGTTTTTTTATTTATTATTTTATATATGGAAGGTTACGTCCAGGAGAGAAACTTTTTATTTGGATTTGAATTTTGAATATTTTAATAGGAAGGGGTCCATTTGATTTTAAGGAAATTAAAATTGAAGGTGCAGGGGAGAAGTTCCAGTATTTTCTTGGTTTGATATTTTAGAAGTGTAGAGATTTGTATTACTATTTGTAGGTTCCACCGGTGGTAGATTGAGAAGGGTATATCTTTTGTTTGAGGGAGTTTTACGTGAAAAGTTACATAGGTAGTGGAATAGAAGATGAGTAATTGTATTGCCTTTTGGATTTTTCTTATGAATGATGTTACACTTCAGAGTTGAAGTCTGCGAAAGGTTGGTTAACTTATTCTTTTGATTAAATAATTACTTTGAATTTTAGAACTTGAAATTGGTGGATAAATGTTATGATGATAATGCCTATGAAAGGTAATAAGATTTATGTTATAAATCTTGTGATTGGTTGAAAGATGTATATTGTTGAGGTTAGGTATATGTTGATTGTAGCAAAAAGTATAAGATTACAAAGTGATGAAGGTACGAATCAAGTGGTAAACCAAGTTCCATCTGTGTAGAATCTCTTACTGAGATTCTTAGTGTTTTAAATGAAAGTAGGAGCTCAGTCTTGGGGGTCTTCCTCACGCTCCAATGACCTTTCTTCTTACGTAGAGAGGATTGGACCATGTGGTGAGGAGTAGGAGGATGTCTTAGCCTTGAAGGCTTCCACCATGCTCCAGGGCACGGAACAGACTAACCTCGTGAGTGTGGCAGGGCGGGGGAGCCCAAGGTGGGGGAGCCCAAGTATCACAAGCCACCACGGGTGCATGACTCGCCATAGCTCGACTGTCATTCTAAAGTACGGACGAATCAAGTCTAGAATATAATATGCTAGGATCAATGTTATATATTACATTGCTTGAATGTATTTTACTTGTTAAATCTGATATGTATATGTTGCTATAATTGTATGTTTTTTATATAATTAGCTCACCTTTGAAAATGTTTGCGTTTGTGCCATGTTTGCATTTGTTCCTTTGCAATGATCATCCACTTGGATGGGAGCAGATGGCGAGGAGGATACTTTGGAAACAACTCTTGATGGCGAAGGAAATGCAGCTGCCTTTTCATACTCTAGCTCTAAATTCATGTACTGTAAAGGATAACTGTAATCATAATTACTCTTGACTGCTTTCCTTTAATATGCATGATGACGTCTTATTTATATATTCTTTTTCTATGTAATTGGGATGTCACACACACAGACACACACACAGACACACACACACACACACACACACACACTCACACGCACACCCACAGACACATAGACACAGACACACACACACATACAGCCACACAAATACACACACACACAGACACACAAACACACAGACACACACACACAGACACAGACACACACATACAAACACACACACACAGACACACACACACACACACACACACAGACACACACACACACACAGACACACACACAGACACACACACACAGACACAAAAGCACACACACACACACACGCACACACACACGCACACACACACACATATATATATATATATATATATATATATATATATATATATATATATATAATAAATCATATATTGATTAGCTATACTTTAATTCAAATAATACATATAAACTTAATTAGATAGATTTATAGTTAAGTGTGTCGCAAAATTATTAAATAATTTAACTATTAAATAATTATGTTATATTTTTAAATTATAAAAATAGAGGTTTAACCATAAATTTTTTAATATCTCTCTCCAAACTTAATTATGGAAAATATTATATATGACAAGATTCATAATAATTTGAATATTAGTCTTTGTAATTATAGTTTTCATCAACATAATTTCGAGTAAAATATAAGAAAACCTATAAGAAAGAGAAAAAAAACCATAAAATTATTATTCTAAATATTAAATACTTTGTAATATAACACGGATTGTTGAGACACCTTTTTTCCTTTTGTGATGGATCTAGATACTTTTTGACACTGTTCATAATTTTCATATATCTTTTGTGCATCTTTAAAGATGATAGGCCAACACAATTCACAGTCCAACACATTCCTACCTATTCTTTATGTGCCATAGTGTCCACCAAAAGGTGATGAATGACAAAACTCAGGCATATAAGGTATCTTATTGTTTGGAACACCCGTATTTATAACTTTGTCACTTTCAATGCACCCATAAGAATGGGTTCATCTCAAACATAATATTTCGACTTACTTTTTAGCTTGGCTCTCTCTGATTTAGAGAATAATGGAGGAATAAATGAAACAACAAATAATTAATAATGACAATAAACCAAGGTTCAAGATAATGGTCAAAACTAGTACAACTTCATCAAGGAAGTCATCTTGGATAGGGACTTATCTTCTTCCTTTTCAATCATGCTAAGATGGTTAGTTACTAAATTATGTCAATTACAAACTCGTGAAGTAGTAATATCCATCTAAGGAACTTCAATGTTGCATGACCAGTATTGTTAAGAAGTGGACTTTAAGCTTAACTCAATCTAACAAAACTGGTTTGTAATGTGAAGTTTCCACCCACTTATACAGTATAAATTGGTCTTATCTCTAATCAATGTGAGACTTTCAACACATCCCTCACGCCGAGGTATATACATCTCGAGCGTGAGACTAAACATTAATGAGTGGCCCGATAGTGATTCCAAGTTTCTTAAGGACCACATGTACAAGACTCATCTAAGTGTTTTTAGAAATATGCTTTTAGAAAAAGGACGTATAATACCTACTTGTAGTAATTTGGTGACTTCTTTCTTAACAACCTCTATCAACTGATGATTCAATCTTTATTGAGATTGTGTAGTTGGCTTAACATCCTCTCCCAAAAGTGTTTTTGTGCATAAAGAAAGACGAGCTAATACTAGGGAATATCTTTTAAAGTCTAGCCTATGACTCTCTTATAATCTCAAATAACATGCAACAATTGTTTGTACTCATCAATAAGCAAAACAAATATACTAATAAGGAGTTTCCATCTCTCTCAAGATAAATATATTTTAAATGAGATGATAAAAGTTGTAACTCTAAAGTGGGTGGTAGTATAATAGATAACAACATTTTACTGTATAAGGTTGTATCACATTCAGTCGTTAAGAGGTGTTTTTATTGACATTACATCTTCAGTTTCACCTATTTTATAATTTTTTTAGTTATTTAAAATTGTGTAGGACATTTTGGAAAAAAAAAATCTAAAAATATAAAAGAAAGAAAATGTTTAAAAAATTAGAAGAAATATTATTTACTCCATCAATAAATAAATTACTATAAAAACAAAAAGTGATCTCTAATGGAATGCTTTATGGCTTTCAATACATTAAACCTTCTGATCCTCAACTGAAAAACAAAGCTCTATTTCGCGCTCTGAAGCAGAATATAGAACCCTTACTGTCACTGCGTGCGAATTACAATGACTCACATACTTGCTCCATGATTTGCATATAGATGATTTTCTCCCTTCCACTCTTTATTGTGACAACCAGGCAGCTGGACACATTACACAAAACCCATATTTTCACGAACAGACCAAACATACCTAGATTGCCATGTCGTACGAGAAAAATTGGAAGTGAATCTTTTCCATCTTCTGCCTATTAAAACCAGTGAACAACCAACAGATATGTTCACAAACCCTTTAGAGTTTAGGAGCTTTAAAACTTGTTTTTCCAAGCTTGGAATATTAAACATTTACATTGCAGCTTTAGGGAGGTTACTAAGTTAACGGGTTTCTGATTTTATATGGGTAGCTTGTTTAGACAGTTTTTCAGTTTTAGGTACATGATGTATATATATATATATACCTTCTATCATTCCTATTCGAGAATAAGAAATTTCTACATTTTTCATGCAAAGCTCTGTTATTTTCTTTTCACTCTCTTCTTTATTACAAAAAACTTGTCCAAACCGTTGCAAGTTCCTGCAATATGATATACCATGAAAATTAATACTATCAGATAAATGATTGGTTTTTGCATTAATATAAGTCTAAATCTATATGCATCCAGTATTTGATTAAAAATGTATCAAGACTATATGTGTAATGTGTGTATGCATATGAAATTAAAATATACGAAAAAATTAATTTGATCATACTTTTGGATAACGTCAAAATATTTTTCTTTCCCACTCCATGGTCCAAGCATGAATTCGCAGTGATAGACCATAACAAAACGTGTAGCTTGATAATGACCTGACCCATTGGTATTCTTACAATTTCTATTGGCACCTGTGAAAAAGACATTTTCACTATGAAGGATGCAATGGAAAAAGGATTTATATTGTGTAATTAAGTACTTATATACAAGGAAAACAAATTTTGTTTGACTATGAATGATGCAATGGAAACGGGTTTTTATTGTGTAATTAAGTACTTATATCTAAGGGAAACAAATTTTGATAGTGTTTCATGCAGAAAATTTTTAATTTTGTAATTTGATATTCCTTTCAATTTGTTTTCCACGAGTTGGCAGGATGACAACAGTTGTGTGAAAATATAATCAATCACAAGACTACATAAAAAAAAAAGTAAAAACTTATAAAGTAAAATTTCAAACTATTCTTCCATGCTTAATATATTTTTTTACTAATAATTTTATTTTGAATACTTAAATTTAGAAAAAGTGTTTAATGAAAAATGAATATATGTAGATAATTAAATGTTCGTATTTATTCTATCCATTAAAATATTTATTTAATACCCATCACAAATTTTATATACAAGTATGAATTTTTTTTTGTCATTATTTTTTATTGATAGAGATAATGTGGTTGACACCCAGTATGGAAGAAATATTAATTAAGATTGGAAATGGAAGATTTAATTTATTTAGAATGGGCCTGGGCTGCAGTGAGAAAGAAAAAAGAAAGTAAAAGAAGAACTCAAGAGAGAAAGAGGAGAGGATAATACAGAAAATGACGCTTCTATCTTTTCTCTGTTCCTGTCCTCCAGTAATTCCGCGCTCATGGTTTCCGTTGACGTCTAATACAAGTGCTTTCTCCGTCAATCTCAGGACCCAAATCCATTCCTCTGCTTCCACCAACATTTTCACCCAAAAACTCGACACCACTCTCTTATCCATCGCTGAATCTTTCTACGAGGATGAGCTATGGGCCGCTGCCTGTCTCCGCGTCCGTTCCTTCCATCAATTCCGCCCTGACGCCTTCGGAGTCCAAGTCAGTCTCTCATTCTAATCTTCTCCTTTATTTTCTTTAAGGCTCAAATTTAGATTCTTGCTTCTTCTTGATTCAATTAAATTGTGATGAAGTAATGTAACACGATGCATGCCGTATTTCGTGTTTGTTAAGTTGTGTTAGGATCATATGAGGTACTTGGCTGAGCGCGAGTTCGAAGCACTCAAGGAGCGTGTTTCGGGGAAAAGAACAGCCTTCAGAAGAGTCTCTTGCATTAACGCTTCCCTTCCATTGTCCCACATCGCTTCCCTCTCCCATGATTTAATCTCTTCTTGTAAGGTTTGTTTATTTCCTCCTTCCTTTCATTCACGTCGCTCCGATTCGCTTCATCAATGGATTGCTCAATGCTAATCCTTCCTCTATGTATGTTTGGAGATGAACATTTAGCGACTGCTAACTTCAGTCATTGGTTAAGGAATTCAAAATAGAAAATTTTCATTCAAAAGCATTATCAATGTTTTTTTTTTTTTATTGTCATTTTCAATGCAGTACTTGTTATGTGAATTCCAATAACAAATTTCGATTTTTGATTTGTAACCGGTGCCTTTAAACTGCAATACTTGTATGACCCATTATTGATATTGCTAAAATTAAATGGAGAGATATCATACCTATCTTTTTACTATGCTTATATTTGTTGTAAAAGTTAGTTCAAACCTCAATTCTATCAAATAAACTGTCACAGTAGGGATTATCTCTGTGTATATATGTTCTGTTTCTTGTTTCTTAACATATCTAACTGTAGTTTTCTGCTAACGGAGAGGAGCGGATTGTAGTTGGCACTCTTGATCTTAATCAGTGCTTGAGCCTTCCTGATGAAATTGTGGGGTTGAAGCCTGAGGTATTTTCCTATCTCCTGATGTCCAAACTTGTATGCTTGTTTTTGTCTAGCAGAGGGTTTGAGTTTTAACACGAAAACTGGCAAATCGTCTCTCTGATTTTGTACAGTGCCACCGTGTAACTGTTTAAATGTTTCACTGTTATAGGTCACTGGAGCTGATGTCACCAGGGCATACCTCAGTAATGTATGTGTTGCTGAAGAGTTGCACAGAAATGGGTTGGGTTATGCACTTCTTGAAGTGTCAAAGTTAGTAGCCTATGATTGGGGTAAGAATCCAAAAAACGCTTAACTGCTACGTTGATGTTGCTATCGTTTCTGCTGTCTTTAAAAAAGGTCAATTGATGTGCGCATACGAAGAATGCTAACAGTATATTCCCAATTACAGCTCTTCTAATACATCCTCTTTTATTGTTTAAAATATTTGAAATTACTGAATCACGAATGAGACTCAAGTAAGTTTCATAAATTTAAACAATAATATAGTGTATTCAACAGAGTATTTTACAAACAGTTATCTTATATGCACAGGCAACACTTATTTCTAAATCCTAATCTTTGTTTTGATAAGGATTTTTTTTTTTAATTTAGAATTTATTTACACCCTCTCCAATTTTCACTCCTAACAAGCAAAATCTTGAATGTTTGGTAATAATTAGGAGTTCATTCGGAAGTCTTGGAAATGATTATTGATTGTACTACTCTGTTATGTGTTTACATTGGACTAATATTCTCTTAGCACTACAAAACGATTCTTGTTGATGATTGAACTTCCCCTGTTCTTTGTTAATCATTCTAAGAGCTTTGTCTGCTAAAGTTCAACAAAGTATAAAACTTCTCTTAATTGTACTTTACTCTGCATCTCAGGTCTTTATACATAGTGATTTAAACATATACTCGTGAGGAAGAAAAGAAAGCAATGCTGTTTAACAAAAAAGATTATCAAATATTATCCCTTAATGCATGTCATTACGTTGATGCTTTATTCAGTGGGTTAATATATTGAGATCATTGAGGATATAATTTTAGACGGCCTTTTTTTACTGAACTACTCCATGGATTCTTGATCATTAAGCTGCGTAAGAATCCGGCTATTTTTCAAAATTTTGTTCCGTTTGGTTGGAGAACTCATCCACAAGTGGTTGCAATTCTAGTTTAAGTTATGCATGGCTCAATTGAAAATATTATCTAGGGCATCATTGCCAAACACAACGATAATAATTTCCCCGCTAGTTATCTATTACTGTTGATGAGATTTTTGTATAATTATTTCAATGCCAAGAATCAGACATCAAGGGAAACGATTGTGATCTCCGTTATCCTTGCTCTGTGCTTAGTGAATATTCTTGTGGACCATGAAGACTTCCCTTGTTGTAAAGCACTATTGGCGTTCATATAGTATTCTATTTTCTTTTTTCCTTAACCATTTTAGTTTATGAACGAGGACATCCTGATTTCTACAGGACAGTTCAGATTGGACTTTCCTAGTCAAAAATTGACTACATTTACTTGTATTTATCGTTCTGTCAGGCATAACAGATTTGTACGTCCATGTTGCTGTCGACAATGAACCGGCAAAGAAATTGTATATGAAAAGTGGGTTTGTCTATGAAAGTGATGAACCCGCGTGGCAGGCCCGGTTTTTGGATCGACCCCGAAGACTTCTACTATGGTCAGGGCTTTGAAGGACCCAATTTTACAGTGTTGTCGTATATATCTCGTATGTATATGGTTTACTGTCTATTCTTGTCAAGTAATTTTCAAAACATGTGAATGTAACGTGTTTTGCTATTTTAGCAAATCTGGTTGACGAGGGTCATCTTTAAGATAAGATGGCATGGAATAGCTTCCCTTGATGATTATATTAAGCACACATTGTATGGCTTAAAGCCTTAGAACATTTGGGAACATTATAAGAACATATCATAGTATCTACTTAATTGCAATAACTAGAAAGATCAAATTCATTTACTCTTAGTGTCTTTATCTACCTCGAAAAGAGATCCCGCAAGTTGTAATTCATCAATGAAGATCATTTCTAAAAATATATTGAAGGAGTATTTACAAGATTTCTACTTCAAATTTCCTGGTAAGCAGTAAATTAACGGACAACATGAATTCATCATTCGAGGGACCGAATTACCGGAGTCAAAATTTGGATTGCAGCACGTGAAATGATAAATTGAACTGTGGCAAAGCCAAATTTGCTGGAGATCAGATCAATATTCTATCTTCTTCGAACGTAGACAACAACTGAAGCTTGAAGATCACGATCTACCTTGAAGTGAGCGTTAAAAAATCTTCTTCCCTGTTGTTGAAATTCCAATGTTAATTAAAAAGATAAGGACAAATTACCAACATTAAGACGAATAAAAAAACTGAGAAATAAACTTAGAACAGTCTGATCAATTACCTCCATATAATCAAATGAAATTAAAAGGTTCTTCAACTTTTGTTCTTCTGAGTCAAATAAAACTATGTGGCTGGCCATAGACACGTTTTTAGCATATTCAGACACAAAAGAAACAGGGTCCATCAAGAAACGGTCCGACTCATCGGGGACCCCTTTCTCTTCACTGCAAATAATATGCATTAACATGAATTATGAACTTATTTAACTTCTAATCAAGATTAGAAGCGATGACAATTCGAACTTCCAAACCTTGGTGTGCAGTCCAGAAATTGCATTGGCAGGTCATGATGTAGCATGGAATAGTATGGAGTCGCATGGCAAGGCGTTAGGAATAGGATGCTTCTCACTTTACCATGAAGAGCTTCCCTAGCAAGATGGTTCATGACATCCTCAGGTCCTCTCTGTTAGAAAAGAAAGAATATATTGAATATCGTAGGTTCTTACATAAGATTGCTTTGCTGAACTCTAGATATAATAAACAAGCACATCAAATTGAAAGAAGATTCTAAATAGATTAGAGCATGTTTGGACAAACTTCTTCATAAGAATTAAAATTAAAATTAACTTATGCACACAAAATTTAGAGAAACAATGACAAAAAATTGACAAATTAACTTATGCTTCATAAACTAATTTTAAGTTGGGGAGAAACTTGTTTCATTTTTTTTCTATAATTTCTTTTGGAGAAATTTGTCCAAACATGTCTTTAATATCTATTAGCAGCATCAAGTCCAAGTAAAGATAGGGGGGGAAGAGGAGAGAGACCTGATGAACCAAACTCATATACAAAGCCATTGGAATATTGGTAGCAAGCAAAAATATGATAGCAATTTTCATCTTGCCCGTGAATCTGGTATGCGTTTTTGAAGATTCTTTTCCTTTATACCTTGCAGAACCAGGATCTTCTATTGCAGCTAAAGAGTAACCAGAGAACATCAGAGCTATGGGAAGAACTGGCAAAACAAACCTGTGCCTCACAGTGATCATTATCACAGATCAAGCTAAACCCAAGAGACCGGGGTACATGAACATGCTTATGTAAATTTTAAGATTGAAATACCTGAATTCTTTGTGACCTAATAAACTGTAGAAACCTAAAACCCATGCAAGAAGGCCAGAAAACTTCCATTGTTTGGAATAAATTATACCAGCTATACAAAATGGTAAGTAAGAGAGGACCATAACTGTAAATCCCTGAGTGAAGTACCAGTGCCACTTGTGAGTTCCATAATAGTCTCCACCCGAGGAGAGAAAATTGAATTTTAGAAAATTAAGTGGTACTAGAACCCATGTGCCGTACATGAAACGGTCTAATAAGCAGGTAAGTCCAAGCACCAGGATCCTGATAGAGTGCACCCAAGTGTTAATAAAATAAGGTCTTCAGGGACAAGGAAAGCAGAAAGAAAATTCACATATGATAACGCACGCGACTCTTAAAGCACAATTCCTTGACAAGATTGTATTTTCATAACAATAAATCGTAAAATGTGTGAACCTTCAAGAAAGGAGTCGTCCGATGTTCATGTAGAAGGAAAAGTCACAGAATTTATGAGGTGAATCTCCTGGGCACATCCAAGGGAGCTAAGTAGAGTGATGGGTTGAATTTGTTGACAACAAAAGCATTATTCAATATAAAATAATTTCTAGTTCCTTTTAATTAGAAGCAGTGATTATGATACTTTATAAAGATTTGGATAAATTAATTTATCTTAACTTTTGAGTTACTAATGTTATTTTCAGATATGAAATGTAATTAAATTTTCAAATAGCACTGACATGTCAAATTAATGATTTTAGTTAGTACAATAAAATATATAAATTCTATGGAATTTTTATACGCTACAAAAAAAATTCTTACTGCCTGAATAAATCGTGGTTATTGGGAAACACAAGGAAAATAACACAAAATTCAGGTATCCTTATATCTTCATCCCCAGACGTCAAGAAGCTTTCTAAGAATATAAACTGGTAAAATCAGAGTATTTAGACAGTCCCAAAACATACCCAATAGGAGCCACCTCCAAAAAAATGAATTTGAATCTATCACGTGCCTTTAAAAGCTCAAGCAGACCGACATACAACCATGTAATTGCACTTGTTGGTCGGATAGCACACGCCACTGCTGCCATAACTAAACCCCACTTCCTTGAAACAAAGGAATAGTTGCTGGAAGATCTCATGCAGGGCCAAAAGTAAAGAGACACAAGTGTAAGAACAGTCTCCAAGCTATTCGATAGCGTTCGAGAAAAACAATAAAACATAAACCAATTGGACAACTGCGAAAAGAGCTGAGACAGAGTTAAGTTTTCATAACATTACACAAAATTAAGAACAGTACACAAAATGCAAAGCAGCAACAATTTCTAACATTAAAAACACCCAATTTAAGAAAAAAAAAAGAGTAGGCAAAATCGTAGGATACTGTCCATTTTGCAACAGAATCACCGAAAAGAACCTCCGAGAGCTTGTACAAGTATAAATCACCAATTGCAGAGAACACAGATTGAAGAAGTCGTGGAGCCCTCATCTAACAAATATAGTACAAAAATTCTATAGGTTAATTTTCAGTTAATATAAAGATTTTAACCTATTAAATCAATTAAAATTCACTCAGAAATGAATTTAAAAATAATTATTATAAAAACTAACAATCTTTATGTTATACTAGAACAATCACAAGACAGTATAAAATACAAATATTTGTAGGACATTACTATTAAATTCAAATTAGAGTTAATTACAGGATAAAATTTCATTCAAGTGGAGGAAGACTATTATTGGCAATAAAATTTTCTTTTTGAAAATGTATTGCAACTGAGACAAACCTCAAAACTCAATACTGATGTTTAAATTGGAATAGTTCCATATTAGTGGTGGTAAAGCTATAATTAATGGAACTATACCTATGAAATACATAAGAATAAGAATAAATGAATTGTTTGGTTAAGCTGCTACATTTATATTTAAAGTGTTTACCATAAGCCAAGGGGTATCAAGATGCAATAAAGCGAGGAGCCTATAGAGCGGAACGAAGAACAAGGGATGCAAGTAGCTTCGGATACCCTGTTTCCATTCCCACGTTAGGTGACCGTACCTGCCAGATCAGCGTTTACGTGCCATCGGCGAAGAAACAAACGGAGGTTTAACGGAAAAATGAAATGGAAATTAATGGAACCGTACCCAAAGGCGACGCGGTGCGCGACCTCGGGGCCCTGCCAGTGTTCGTCGGGGTTGAAATAAGTCTGCACCAAAACGGAATTCACCATTCGGAACGCCAAGCAGAGAAGGAAGATTCGTTTGTGTGAACAGCAGAATGGCGAGTGTTCTGAATCTGATTTTGATGAAGTTAGAGCTTCGGATTTCTGTTTGTCTGCATCTTTGTTGCTATTGTGCCTTTGTCTCATTATTTGAGAATGGGATATCTGTTTCCCTCTGTCGTTAGAAAAGAGTAAGAACTACAGTCACTTGTGTTCTTTTTCTGCACTACGAACAAAAAAAGGAAGAAGTTCCAGGATGAATAGCGTGGACTCGGGTGCTAACCGCATTTTTCTCGGTATGACCCGACTCAAATTGGGTTTGCCAATTTTTTCAGTTATGGACCAACACGAAAGAAACTATATTTTACTTCCTGCACCCCACGACTTCTTTCTGCTTCCCTCAAATTTCCAAAATGACCATTTTATCTCCATAAAAGTGACTTTTCGATTATATGTTTAGGAAACTTTTTCAAACAAACTTTTCAAAATTTTCCAAATAAAATTTTAGAATGAGATTTTCAGAATAAAAATTTTGGAACAAAATTTCCAAAACTCATAATAATACTTTTTGGAAAGACTTTTTCAGAATATCCTAAAATATGTTTTTGAAATTTTTCTCCGAATTCATGAGATAAGTTTCGAAAAAAACTTTTTAAAATTATTTTTTTCCACATTTTTCTCTTCTTCCTCTGACTGTTCTTTCCCTCTTCTTCATGCTTTACAGTGTTTCTCCCCCTTTCTCTTTTTTTTTCTCTGTAACAGTGATGGTGGTAGCAATAAGAGAAGCGGTAGTGATAATGTAATGCAATGGTGAAAGATGTTTAAATCTTTTCATGTAAATGTGGGATTGCAGTTAGTAATTATGGGTGCAAGGAGCCATAGTCCCAGAAATCTGATTTGTGGACATGCAAAATAGACCTTCCTTAAAATAAAATACTTTTTTCCACACAAAATCCTTCGCTAGAAGAAAAAAATCATGGCAGAAAATAGGAGTGGATAAAACATCCAAATTTATTGCACTAAAAATCCACTTCATTCAAAATCCATTTTATTAACAATCCAATCCATTTAAAATCCCTTTTTATTAAATCTAGATTTTAATCTAACCTATATTTTTATGTTTTTTTTATTGGATATCATTTTTTTTAATATTCACTTTCAAATATGAAAAATCTAGATTTTAAATTTAATTTTCTTGATCAAAATTTTAATTAGGTCGAAAAAGATCGACCTAGGTTGAAAATTGAGCTGGATCGACTCGAGTCAAAAGTCGTGACAGGCCAATCTAAGCCAAAGGTCGAGATAGATTGACCCAACCTTAAGGTTGAAAGAGACTGCTAAGGCCACAAATCAAGACAAGACATATCAAATTTGAATGTTGAGACGGACCAACCTAGACCGAAGGTTGAAACAAGATGGAATGGATCAAAGGTCGAGACGAGCTAATTAGGCCAAAGGTAGAGACGAGTTGATTGAGGCAAAGGTAGAGATGAATTAGGCCAAATTTAACCGAATTTAGGTTGTGATCAACTCAACTGGATTTAACCAAATTTTGGTCGGGGCAAACACTATTGAATTTGTCCGAATTAGGCTGAATTTCGACCAAAGCTGACTGTCGAATTTTAGCTAGGTACATCATGTCTGAATTCAAAAAATTTTTTGTTGGATTCCATTTGACCAAATTTTGACGTGCCGATATAAGTGCCTAATATGAGTTTGTTTTGAGATAGATTTGGTACTTATCTTGCTTTGATTTTGCTTACTCCAATTTAGTTTGTTTTGTAGTTTTAAGCACCAACAAAGAGTCAAAGTGGGAAAAAAAGTAGATTAATTTCATGCAATTTTGGACAAAACTGTTATTAGCGCATTTGAGTGGAAAAACTAAGGCTTGAGCCATAAAAGCAAAACCATTAGAAAAGAAAACCTCAAACACTAAACTTGAGGCTAAGTCATGAATGCTCATTCCCAAAGGGGTACAAGAGCTTCAGCACTAGAGCATGATACTTGATCCATAAAAAGATATCCAACTGATAATGCTAATTCTTAACATTATCTAAGCATCATTTTAGTAGCAAATTGAACTCTTTTCTAGCTTGAAACTTGCTTAAATCCTCTCTTTTATCTAGTTTTAGTATTTATCTATATTTTGAGCTACATTAATTAAATAATACTCTAATCCCTTATTTTTTATCTATTTCGATATTAGGAAGATCCTCCATTACATTGAAGAGCCTCGGTGATCCAGGAAGCCATTGATTTAAAAGTCATTTTCGCTTAAGCGAGAATATTTTAGCTTAAGCGAGAATGACTATCTTCTCCAAGAAGTTTCTTCTCGCTTAAGCGAGAATAATTTAGCTTAAGCCAGAATTCGGGCAGTATATATACTCACGAGGCAGAACGAAAATGGGTCTTTGGTTCTTTGGAGGTGCGATTTCACAACTGGAGCTCATAGAGGGCGGGAGGAGCTTGTGGGAACATCTCATCCTCTTCCTTTGGGTCTCCTTCTTCTTCCATCTTTCATGTTTGTAAGCTCTAAGGTTCTCCATGGAAGTGGAGAACCAAATCCATCTTGTTAGGGTTAGATGTAGCTTATGAACTCTTGTGTATTTGTTGAATGATTTGATTATATATATGCCTTTTCTATCAATTACTAGTATTCTTGTTTCCGATCTTAAAGCTTGCATGTAATGGGAACGTTCATGACTTATTTTTGGGGTTTCATTGAGCCAGGGATGGGATATGAAATCTTGAACTGAAACAAGAGTCCTTGTGGGTCATTGAGCCAGGGATGGGATATGATTCACATGTTGTCTTAGATCCTAGTTCTTAATGCGGGTTTTGTTTGTTAGATTTTTCAAGGGATTGGAGTTTGATATGGAAAACCTAGGCTCTTTCACCTAAGGGATTAGGGTTAGAGTGTTTTAGTGGATTGACTTTAGTAAATTGATGGAGAGGAGGTGAAATTGGGTATATACAAGAGTGCATTGGTGAAAACTAACCTTAACAATGTCATTTCATACCATTTCTAATCTTTTCCATTTCTAAGTGCCTTCAACACCAAAGTCCAACCTTGTAATTATTTGCGAATTTATATTCTTGCACATGCTTGTAAATGAATGTTGTTTTATTGAGTCTAAATGAGTTGTTAATCGCACAATTTTCTAGTATTACGAGTCTCTTGGGAAAACAATACCTGGTCTTACCGGTTTTATTACTTGAACGATTTGGTGCACTTGCCAAAGTCCATTATCAAGTTTTATGGCGCCATTGTCGGGAATGAAGCTAAGCCATGAATGCTCATTCCCAAAGGGGTACAAGAGCTTCAGCACTAGAGCATGATACTTGATCCATAAAAAGATATCCAACTAAGAAGAAAACTTCAGCATTTGAAACCACAAGTGTATTGTTAAGCACTTCCTTAAACAATCTATAAAAAAATGAGTTATATCTATGTTTTTAAGGACTTTTACAGAGAGCTATTTAGAGAAACTTTTGTAAACACTCTTTTTTGTACTTAATATTTTTATAGAGTATAAGAGAGCATGGTTCTTCAAAACATTGTATTGTTTACATTTATTATGTGTTGTTAAGTAAAGAGGTAACTCTTTCAGACTCTCTTGTAATGGTATATATTTACTTATATTTTTGCTAAAATTGAAGGTAAATTTAATTAATATTCAACATAAAATTATTTTTATTGAAAAAGGTAAATCTTTACATTGAATGTGTTCGACCCTATAAAAAATGATTTCTAAAACAATTGATTGTTCAACACATTCTATATCCTGACCACTTGATACCCTACACCCAGTAGAAATTACATGTTGATTACTAATGTTGTCAAAATGGATTGAAACATATGAGGTAACCCGACCGACCACGGGTTTGGACTGAGTTGGGTTGAAAAAAAAAATTGAAATTTCGATACGGGCCAATTTTGAGCTTGACATATTCAGAACTAATTTCACTCGTATTGAAACCATGGTGAACCGGGTTGTCTCACCAACCCACCTAATTTTGTTTTTTGTGCTTGCTTTTAAATTATATTTGGAGTTTAGATGATTTTAGATTGCATTATATATATTTTTTTATTTTGAATTGTCTCTCAAGTTTAACATCATTTTGGATTGAAATTTATTTAAATTTTAATTAGAAAAAAATTGTTATTATTTTTTTGGAATTAAAAAAAAAAACTTGTAATTAAGTGAGTTAGTGAGTCAACCCATGGTTAGCTGAACCGGGTTTGAATTTTTTCGGCTCGCTAATAAGTGAGCCGGGTTGGGTTGACCTTAGTGAGCCAACCCATTGTGGGTTGGGCTGGGTGACCCGTTTTGACAGCACTACCGACTACCGGCTACCTCATAAATGTTATAGCTATCTATTGAAGACAGAGGATTGTTCGTCAAAGGTCAACATTTGTCCACCAAAAGAGTAAGTACAATATGCTACATGGCAAGTGTCGAGTGTCGGGTGCCAAGTGTCGGGTACTGCATACCTCCAACCAAATGTCAACTGCCATATGCTAATAAATGTGTTCCTGCAATCATGGGTTAAATATCGCCCAGTTGGAACTTGGTGTCGCCTACCGGCATCTAACTTAGCCAAAACTAACTCTACACTACCATGTGTAAAATAGTCATTGGGCCAATGAACCATATCATAACCTATTTAGGTAAGAGTCCACTATTATTAAAATATTCCTATAAATATAACAATAATCAAGTTTTAACTTTACTTTTAACATTAATCGCATTTTGATTACTCTCTAACTTGTAGCATCTATTTGAGCGTGAAATAATCTTTTGTCACCACATTATGGAACTATAATCTCAAATGAGGACATTGCATTTCTTTCAAATTTAATATAAATCATTAATTCAATGGTGATGGTCAACTGAACAGGAATTGCAACTGTACCGTACGGCACCCTGGGAGACCGTACGGTCTCCTGCGCTGAGGCAGACCGTCCGGCCACACCAGCCTGGCCAACCCGCCATATCCATCGGTTACCCCGAGACCGAACGATACCTGGTCAGATGACCACCAGGACAACCCCGTCCAACCAAGTGGATAGATTATAAACGATAAACAACTGATTAAAGCCCCTAATTGAGGTTAAGGCGTGATTGGGCCGTCGTCCGGCCCACGAAAGGTAAAAGTCCATTACAACTAGTATAAATAGAGGTCTCAGGTATGTCTTCCAGGAGGGATTTTGCACTAACTGCACATTATGCATTACTTTCATATGATTGTTCGGTCACTTAACTGACTTGAGCGTCAGAGTGCTTTTGACAGATACCCGCCCACCCGGACTAGAGAGCAAGGAGGGAGAACCAACAACTTAGAGCACGGAAAACAACAGGAAACTGTTCGGCCTTCCACACCGGGAAAAGCGTCGTCTTCACGGACCGTCCGACCTTCCACACTACCTGGAACTCTTCAGACTCCGTCCATTCAGTCCTCAACACTCGACATCACTTCACACCCGAAACAGAGATAAGGTGAGAATAATTTATTATTATATTTTAATAATAGCATTGAGATTTTATCATCTAACATATGATGAAAAACCTTCATAATATGCAGTGGTAAAAGCTGATGCATTTATGCAAGTCATGTAAGCTAATAAAACAAAATTGGAACAGGGAAATTTCGTTAAAAATTGTCATCCTTAAAGACTGTTCGTTTAAAGAGCATACGATGTATTCGTTAAAGCTATTTGTATGTATGTAATTCATGTAAGCTAATAAAACAAAATGGGAATAGGTGAATTTTGTTAGAGTACAAGAGTTACCCAACAAAAGTTGCGCTCTCCTTGTCTCTAATTTTCTCGTAACAAGGGGACCATGTAGTTGGTGTGGCCTACCTTTTTGTCTAAGAAAAAAAAAGTGAAAAAGGAGGAAGCTTATCTTGTTCGATTCATGTCCCAAATACAGTTTCAGAGAACAACGTGGATTGAGGTTAAAGAAATACTGAAACCCAAAAAGAAGATACCAGTTAGCCGGTTGGCCCTGTCTCAGGAAAAGGTGCCACCCCACAACATTATTTCTTCACACATATCACTCAAAGCGTGTCTTAAAGCCATAATCAAATGACATTTTAGACATATATTTTTTGCAAGTCGATTTAAAGTTCACTTGTAACACACATTTTGTATTCATAATATATTGTTCATTAAGCATGCTCTTTCAAATTCAAGTATATAGTACAATGACAGCACCCTACCCTTGTTTAACATGGCGCGTATATACAAATTATTTTAGACAGATATCACAGATAACTGGAATTTAACAGTAGGGACGATATGTTGTAATAGTTACAAATGTATGTAGGGTACAGGAAGCAAAACGAGTACATAAGGTAAGGGGTGACAGCAGTTATTTCAGTAAAATTGAAGCTCATATTTTGCAAAAGAAGCTGAAATCTTCAGCATATGATTGATGGTTGTGGACCATGTTTTGTAACGACGGTAATCATCCGCCATGTCTAGCTTGAAAACGCCTCCTCTTGTTGTCAAGACAATCAGATAACATGTATCAGCATCCTCTGCTTCTGAACCTTTGTACAGTTCTGCATGCAGAGCCATTACAATTCCTGTGGCAAGTTTTGCAAGTCATTGTGCCTTCTGATCTAAGTTTAAATAAAGTAAAAGAAATGAATTTGATTGGAAAACCAAAAAAATGCGCGTACCCTCCTTCTTGCTTTTGAATAGATTATGCTTCCTCATCATAAGTACAACCTGTAGTTTTAGAGTGAGATCATTGCCCCGTGAGTTAGAGAGACATTCCAAATATTTGAATATTTGAACTAATCATAATGTCTAAGTTAATCATCAACTCAATTTCTTGTCATAAATCCAGTGGCAAGACTCGCACTCCGTAAGTTTCAACAATTAAAAGCACTTTAAGTTTACTTGAACAAGTTATTAGATTTTTCGGTGTCTTTAATTCTTTGCTTGGTTAGCAAGTGTATTATACTATTATCATTATTATCAGCTGAGCTGGGTCACTCCATGTAAAGTAGCTTTTTCGATTTTTCTGTATGTGTTTTCAGTTGAAAATCTTAGGAGCCAAATAAGAGTGGATAGATAAACATAAAAATTATCTATGGACCTAACCTTGGCTTCGCTGCTTAGGATTACAGATACTGATCTCGGCATGTACTTCCCTGTTCAAACACATAATTGAAGTAAGAATAAATTAGAAAATCACATGATGCTTAATAGTTCATAGTTCTTCTTTAGGCTAATAGTAATAAGTGGATGCTACTGTAGAGCAGTTCTTTTTCTGTGTCATAACTTCACCTTCTGGTGTTTCTACATATAACTCAGCTCCCTGTGCAAGAATTGATCTGCCTTTCTCAAAGTCAAAATCAAGATCATTGCTGTCTTCAAGGGGCAAGACAGGAACTCCACCATTCAGTCTGTTCTTGCAACCTGATCTTACTTTAAGTGTGGCTGCTCCTTTTAATGCTGCAATTCGCCAACAGATTTTTGGTCACCAAACAATGGTACATAAAGTATGGTGCATGAACTCCAAAAACGAAACCAGAATTATGAGAAAGATATGTTTCCTTCCGTTCCTTCAATTGCATGTTTCTTTTGTTAGGTGAAATGGAACTTTATCTTACAAAATTTATTCATATAAATATTTTAAGAATATGAGGAAATGAACCTATAAAGGTAAAAAGTGCCTTTTCTGACGGGGGAGGGACACGTCAAGAACCATTTAATTTAAATTGGGCCAGGAATTTCCACACTTTTGCCACCACCAACACAAGAGTTTTAGTTCCAAAATCTGTAGCCAAATCTTTCATCTTCACCCTATCCCCTCTCTAAATAACATAAAAGCATTTAAAAGAAATTAATGAAATAAAATTAAGAATAAGGAAATTACATGTTGCAGCTGCGGCAGTGAGAGTTAGGATATCACTTGCACTTGAGCCACTCATGGCTGAGCCAATTACACTGCTAAGCTGTTCTTTCTTTGCCCCCATTGCTTCAGCTACTTTTGCACACTGTGCAGCTACCAAGGCAGCCGCAGAGGCCACTGCTGCATCTCTGTCTTGATTTGATTCCTTTTTCGAATTTTCAGCAGCAATGGCAGCTAAAGCTGCTGCAACCCCTGCAATTGATATTGCTGCATGCACCTCTGCTCTTTGCAATCTCTGGTCTTCTTTTTTCTTCATCTTTATTTCCTTGAACCATTTCTTTATTGAAACACTTTTCAGTGGAATGATCTGCTTCCATGGCACCTGCATGGTAAGTGGTAACCACAACAAACTAACTAATGAAAACTGAACTATTAACACACAAACATATATACACACACAGACATGTAGCTCTAACACTGAGATTGAGACAGATGATAGGATTACATACCCATTTCTTTCGGAAACAGCTGTTGTAATTCAATTCAGGATGCATCGCTTGCTGCATCCATATCCATGACTGAAAAAACACAAGACGGAAAGAAATATTAGAAAAACTAGTCGTGAAAGATCGATTCTCAATAAAGAATCAGTTGCTTGTCTTGTAATTTCTTACCTTTACATTATTAGATTTCCATCCTGGCAAAGACCTGAAATCGGCACCGTCCACTCTAGCACTCTTTTCCATCTAATGCAAAATTTCAAAAATAAAAATCAGAACCAGAGAGTAGATTGATAACATTACAACAAATAAGGTTATATCCTCTTATTAATTCTCCTGTACTTTGTAGGTATTAGATGAAGATGCAAAAACATTAAAAAGTTCAAGAATTAATAGAAAGATAGTGTAAGAGAATTTAGAATTATTGTATTGTAATAGTTGAAAATAGTTTGACTAACCGAAGGATTAACATTTGGGCTACCAGTCTCTAATTGCTTCATGGAGTTATTATCAAGCAGAACAACAGATCCATGTTGAGGCTCAGGCTGCAGAGCTTGCACAGCGAAGTTACACCATGCAAGAGAAAGGAAATCCATAGTCTCGGGATGTGCATCTGAAGGGGATAGATTAAAATCGGAAGCCATTCTAATATGATAAATTTTCACAACCAAAACTATATATATCTTGGAAATGAGTTGAACAAGATGAGAGTATCCAGCTACGCGGTTTTGAAATATGAATAAATGTAGGCAAGCATGCATGCATATTTATACATGCTAAATCACCATGATAACAATATAATGATTTTGCAAACCCCACTAGCCTCACCAAAAAAGTAAAAGGGAGTGTCTTTTAAACATGCAGTATAGTATACTCAATAACCCCATTAAACAGAACATGCCACCGCGACCCTGTCACATTAAGATTGATACCATCCTTTTTGTTGGAATTTTTTACTGGCATTGATTGAACATATTGACCATTGATATACCAGTAATTCATATAAGAGACTTTCTTATTTTTATTCAATACTAGACTTTTAATGTCATAGGACATATTTGTCTCAGCAGACATCAAGACAAAACATTGAATCTGATACAGGTTTTTTCACATGAGATGATACACTGAAAAGATTGACCACCACTGTGCATAAGTAACCATACAAGATACCACACACCACCTCAAGGTTCAATGTTTTATATCATTCAACTTTTTTATTTCTTTTAATGTGAGACTTTCAACTCTTACTTAATTCTTCATAGAAACCTACATGGATAAAAAACGTTGTGGTAGAGATAATTAATAAAGAGGAGATTAGCCATTTTGCTTTGTATGCACATTCTGATTCCACCATTTTTGAGATTGCATTCAAAGAAGAAAAATAGGAGAAAGTAACGGATGATGAAATTAATTCCATTGAAAAAATGACACTTGGAAGCTATGTGCCCGATTAAAAATGGATTTAAAAAAAGTTAATCAGAAATGCGTGTGAACAAATATAAAATACACTTGATACAAAATGGCACAATCAACAGGAAATTGATAATACAAAGGTTTTTTTTTTGTTCAAGACATGACTGAATCCAATTGGTAATTTTATTATCAAGATTCTAACATTCTATTTTAATAGTATTCAAAGAGACATCACCTACAAATAAATGAGAGTACAAATTTCTCAAAAAAAAAAATGCATACAAAATTCTATCACAGATATATCTCACATAACTATAAGAGTAATTAAATATATTTATATATAAGTTCTTAATTTCTAAGAGTACTATTACACCAAATTAAAAACCTACTATTGTTTTTACAAAATTTAATAAAACAACACATCTAACAATCTAACTTTAAACTTCACAATCACTCATGTCTTGTTCTAAATCAATCCAAACATCTTTATCTGCTCACATCATTAAGGTGATTATCATTACAAACAAAAAAAAAACATATAGACAAACAAACAAAAAAGATATTGTAAAATGAACTATATGTGATTTAATTAAATTTATAGATAATGATTATGTAAGTGATCTAGACAATAGAACACATATGGTTTTGTCTTTATCCTTTGAACAAATACTATTTCATGATTTTCTAAAAGAAAACCCATTGTTATTTTGTCCAATATTCAAATTGAGTTTTGTTACAGTTGCAACCTCAAGAACTATAATTCAAAAAATAAATAAAGGCTACTACAATATTTGAAATGATAACTTAACAATCAAGTAGTAAAAAGAAAAAATCATTCCAATGAAAGAAGTAAGCACGTTGATGTGAAATTTTTAATTTTTTTAGAAATCTTTGCAAAGAAGAAAACATTGATCTAGTTCATTACAAGATTGAAGATCTCGTTGTTGGCATATTCACTAAATTTTTTAATAAACAAACATTTTTGAAGTTGAGGAGAGTTGCTTGATGTGAATATAAATATATATCAACTCAAGCAAGGGATTGTCAGAATAGAAATTTATTAAATATAACAAGTTAAACCAGATACTAATAGCCTATTGATTAGGAAGTGACTAATCCAGTACACTATAATACTCTATAATGCATATTACAATCTTTTGTATTAGCTATATTTATTTTTTAAAATTTTTTAATAGGCAGACTTATTGGTTTCTTACAATGCCTAAAGTCTTGTAATGTTCCTATTTAAAAATCAAACATCATTCTGAATGGAATATAAAAAGAGAGTAAATTTTCTATCACTTTTAAATAAAATACAAGAGCTTTACGGAATTTGTTTTAAATAATTAAAATTCTCATATATATAATTTTTATCTCAGCATACAAGAAAATTATATTGTGAGATCTTAGATAAAATATTTGTCAATGCGATTCATATCTTATGTCTATTTTTCTTTTAGAAAGATTCAAAATTATTTGGATCCATTTTGAAGTGCTTCAAGAATGTTTTTTCAATAAACAAAAAGAAATAATCTTTTGATAACTCTCAAAATTCTAAATGTATTATTTAAATAGTTAAAAATTTAAATTATTCGTTATTAAACTGTTATATCCTGAATAAAGAAGATAAAGAATTAATTCTAATATCTTTAAAAAAAAATTCATAACAGGAATATAACATATTAAAAGTTATTTTATGAATTAGCCAGAGTCATTGTTAGGGTAAAAATAATTTGGCACTTTTTTAGCAAAAATGGTCAGCCCTTGACTTATTCTGAATTTGGAATTCCGTAACTCACTTTACTCTTGAAAATTTGGTTAGAATGCAGATAAGGAAATTATAGGAAATAGGAGATGGAAAAAGTGGACAGAAAGAAAGCGGTATGACATGCTTCCTTGTGATGGATCATATTGATGCATTGTATGTCATTTGAATAAAAAGCAAGGAAAGTGATTATGTAGAGATATTTTTGGGCACAAGTTACTACAGTCCAATGACTAATATCTGGTTATACTGAAAGGTTTCTGGGGAGCAGGAATATGAAGAGGATGGAATAATAGTATATTACAGATGGAAAGTGCCGTTATTGATGAATTTATTGATGATGTAGAAACTGAAGGACCTACCTGATATCGAAAGGGTTATTTGGCTTATAGATTTTGATTGCAGAAAACAAGTCAGCAAGATTCGAATGAGAGATAACACATGGTAGCCATAATAGAAGATTGTGGGATTAGTATAAAGAATGAGCAAGAGGCCCCTTTCTTTTAGGGTTCTTTAATTGAAAGCCATAAACTTAAGGGTAAGCATGATGCATCTTGAGATGATAAAATAATGAAAGGCTAATTGGCAGAGAGAACCAGAGCTTTCCTCAGGGCCACCACGTAAAAACACCCTACAAAAGTGGGGAGCCATCATAACCTAGCATGCTCATGGGCCATTCTTGATGGATACAAACTAGACATCCATGATTGTCATGAATCAAACCAAGTAACTTCCATCATTATGGTTTAACTTTTTTCATTAGAATAATTAAACACTTGATTACATATTACTTGTTAAATAATAACGATAAAGATTGACTTTTCATCCTCTTCCAAAGACCCTTTAAAGCTAATCGAGTAGCCTATGCCTTCATTCACACTTAGCTTACCTATTTTAATCTATCATCATCTTCGATTTAAGTAAAACACTATTAGCCTTTTCCTTCATCTCACCAAGCTAACACATTTTACTTTAGATGCTCGGATCATTCTTTCTCACTCCTGCTTCCTAACTTCTACCAAACATGTCTAGGATCACTGCATTCGTACTTATTTTATTATTATAAAGGACAAGTTCTAGTTAAATTATTTAGAGCCCAGATAAATCTTCATATTTTTTTAAGCCAAATATAGAAAAATAATTGAGAAAAATGACCAAAATGATAACTCATTTAGATGAAAAAATAAGTTAAAATTACAATAAAAGAAAATTAAAATTTAATTTAATCATATAAAACTAATTCGTAAACTAAAATTTGTATATACTTATATACTGTAAATTTATATTATGTTTAGTCAATGTATATCTTAACACACTCTTCACGCTAAAACATCTATATTTTGAAGTAACATTAGACATTAATAATTTAACATTGATAATACAATAAATATAATAAATAAATTTTTCAATAATTAATAACATAATAGATTTAATAAATTACAATATCATTAGCATAATATCATTTTAAAAAATATATTTTAAACCTAAAGAGACCTTATTAAATTTGATTTTCTAAAATTTGAATAAATATATTCTCATACTTTCTATCTATAGGTAGTGTATTCTTTACTTAATTGTTTTTTTAACTGTGATAATACTTTTATTCTCGTCTCTATTTAATAAAATTTTTAATAACGCGCTCTGGACAAATAAGGAAATTCATAACAACTCACATATTTGCTTAATTAATTGAGCTAAAATTTGAGTTAAAAATTTATCTCAATAATTTACTCAGCTAAGACTGATAATAAAAATCGATACGAACTATTAAATTAAAACTAAAATTTAAACTAAAGACTCGTTGACATAAAAATTAATTTTAAAATCATATTATCAGAATTATTAATATATTTTTTTTTTAAAATAATATTTTTTAATATATTTCGATATTTATTTATTATTATTAACATTATAAAAAGGAGCTGCTAGCATAAATGCATAACAAAATACGGTGAAATTTCGGAGTGCAATGGATTATTTTACATCATAAATCAATTTTTCGCTATATTTTTTTTTTTCAAATCAAAAGGCAAAAAAAAAAGGTGAGTTCCAGTTTTTTCTGTTAAACTCCTCCTTGTTTTGTTCCCGGTCAAACTACCATCTTTCACTTCTTTTATTTCTCTTTTATTTGTCAATCTCTTTCTATTATACCAAACTAACAGCGTCTAGATTTTATTCAATTAAAAATGGCTCGAATTAAAATGATTAAAGATATCTACTCAACTTTGAAATATGGTAGGTTAATTTTAATATTCTTGAAAATAATTTTTAAATTTAAAATTAAAAGAAACAAAATAACAAAAGAATGGGGAAATTATAATTGACTTTAAAAATTAATTTCCCTCTTTCTCATGTGAATAAAACTTACAAACCGCATAAGAATAAGAACTGCAAAAATAAATGTACGAAAATTTCTAATAATAAAATATACCTAAAAACATGAGAATACAGAAAAAGAAAAAACACATTCCCACTTTCGTATTCCTAGACAGTTAAGAAGCTTCCCTGAAACAAAGTAGTCTATATATTTGGGCTATTGCTTCCTGCACCATATTCCAACACTTTATAATTCCAGAATTCTTTTTTCGGAATACATTAAACCAAATTTAAAAATTCGTTTCCCCACTCTCATTACGGAAATAATTTTCCTCGGAAGTTATTGATGGGGTGCAACAACAAAAAATTTGATAGGGTGCATTTTTCATGGATCACCACCCAAATTAAAAGAGTAGATAAACTTAACTTCAAAATTCACTTAATTAACTTCATTTTAATGGGTACTAAAAATTTAACATATGGTTATACGTTATACCATAATAGTTAGTATTTTTATACCCAAAAAAATAAGTGACAACCACTAAAAACAGAACCAAATTTGCTCTCAAGAAAAACAAGAAATATAAGCTATCACATAACCATTCTTTATAGATGGATTAGATCCAATGAAATATTATTATTGTACGTAAAAACAATAACTAATATTTTATGTTTTAAGTATCTCATGTCATGTAAGAAAAAAAAGAGTAGAAAGAATGTAATGGTTTGTTTTTTTTCTTCAGTAATCAATTATTGTTTAACATATATAATTAATTGTTAACAAAGTCAATCTAGGATGAATATTGAATGAAGTTAGTTTAAAAGGATGGTTGTGTCAAGTTGATTTAAGTAGACATAGTCTGTCTAAGTTAAAATTTGAATTGAGTTGACCTATATCTAAGGATCGAGTTAAATCGACTTGAGTAAGTTATGATTGAAGGTTGAAACATGTTTGTCTAAGTCGAAGATAAAAAAGTTGGTTGAAGACAAATGTCAAGTTCAGTTATCCTAAGCCATAGGTAGAGTCAAGTCATCTTGAGTCAAATGTCGAATCATGTCAGTTAGGGCTAAAGGTCGAACCGTGTCAATAAGGTTTAGTCAAATTAACTTAGGTTAAAGTTGATCGAGACAATCTGAGTTGAATGTCGACCAAGTTAGCTTGAATTAATTGTTGAGTTAAGTCAACTTAGATTGAAGTTCAAGTCAAGTTGTCTCAATCGAAAATCAAATTAAGTTAGTTTTGACCAAAGATCGAGTTGGCTTATGTCGAAGATTGACTAAGTTGATCTCTGCCAAAGGTCAAACTAAATTAGTCTTAGTCAAAAGTTGAGTTAAGTCGAAATTGACATGTGTCGAAACTTAAAGTTGACCTCAATCGAAAGTTAAGTCAAGTCAGTCCTGATCAAAAGTTGACTTGACATTGATCCAATTGAAGATTTAGTCAAATCGACTCAATTAAAAATTATGTCAAATTAATTCAAATCTAAAATCAAACTGAATAAATATGATATATCTCTAATAAATATAATAGTTAGAAATATTAAATCAATCTAATTCGTTCTATTTTATTAAATTTAAATTGAATATAAATTAGATTTGAAAACTTCAATTCATACCCACCATTAACATTAATAATCTTTATTACATAGTTATTGAACCTAATTTTTCTTTGTATAAGTTAGGCAATACTTTTAAACAAATTTTGTTATTGTATTATGAATAAAAGTATTGATTGAGCAATTTATTTGTGACTTGGTCCGCAATGAACCGGGTCGCTCATCAACCAACTTGTTCGTGTTTGTTCTGCAAAAACAGTACACAGAGATTGATTCGGCCTTGGTTTGGAAGCCTCAAATAGACCCTTCATTTGAGTTATGAAGGAAGGAAGATTACTAAGACTCATGATTCGTGGTTGGTGGGTAAAGTCGGATCAATGTTTTTTTATTAAACACTGAATGAATCAAATCACAGTAACCCATTTTCATGATAAGTTTGAATCAATCAGGTCCAAACAATCACGTTAACCTTTTCCTTATATACTATGAATAAAAAACAGAATAATAATTAATACACAATAAATTTAACTTTTACAAAATAAGCGGAATTCAAATTGGTATAGAATCTTTTAATTGTAAAATATTTTAAGTTTTAAATAGAAATCATTATTTCTTTATGTACATCCGATTACTTTTTATTAAATCTTAATATTTTAATTTGATTCCTTAAGAAATTAAAATATTATTTATATAATGTATTTTTCATAATATTTATACTTTTTAGTCATAACTTAATTAATTAGATATTTTTATTATATTAATAAAATATAATAATCTTAATATATTTAATGACTATATATATATATATATATATATATATATATATATATATCATTGATCAAAATTAGTAATAATTATATATTATTATTTAGACTCAGCTTACAAACACTGAATAAACACTTGATGACACGGGAACCTAAAGTCATAACTTTTTATCGTTATTGTTTGTCATGATTTAAATTCATTAAAGTTAAACGCTATCAAAACTTGTTTTATATGTTCTGTTTGTCGTTAGAATAACTTAGGGCATGATTTAGGTTATCGCGGGAGTAGGAAAAAACTTTCTTGTTTTTTTTCTCTCATGACGCATGCAGTGTTTTCCCAAAATAAGTAATTAGTAATAAAAAACACCCCTTGGTAAGTTATGATATGCTATTGTCATATATTTTTTATCCAATAAATTAATATACAAATTTATATAATCATGAAGCAGTAAATAAATATGAAATAAAATAAATAAATTGATAAAAGTAATTTGAATAATATTGTGTTGATGCTATCAAAAGATGAAGGAACGAGATGGGGGAAAAAGTACGTGTCTTGGGCTACAAAATGGGCCACAAAATTCACTGTGTTACGCTTTAAATAGTCAGCTTCCGCACTTTAGGCCGAAGTTGACATGCCATGGGCTACGCAATCAGCCTTCCTTCTATGCTCTCCTTCATTTTCCCTTTTTTTTTTTTAAATATTGTATTTAGTATAGTAAATTTCAATTCATTACTATTTTTAAAATATTATCATTTTTAAATTATAAAATAATTCTAGATATGTATAATTTTAATTTAACACAGAAAAATGTCTATTTATTATATGAAAAATATTTAAAAATCATTTTAAGAACTAAAAGCATAATAACCGTGTTATTAAATTTTAAAAAACAATTAAAAAGAGTCATTTTTTTTCTAGAACTGAAACATGTAAAAGATAAAAGAGAAAGTTTTATTTTCAATCAGTGTAAATCGTTAATTTTACTTATAATTGAATTAGGAAAACTATTAATATTAGACACTCCTTTGGTTTCTTCTTAAAATAACTTACATTTTTTTTTCAATTTTAAATAATAAGAAAAATAGAAACTATGGAAGAATTTTATTCTAATGATTTATTTATTATATTTCTGGATTTTAAAAACAACCTTAAAAAATGATTCCTTAAAAAAATATAATTTGTGATTTTTATCTCATATGGTAATCATTAATGAATTACTTTTTTTTCTTTTTATTTTATTGTTGTTAAATTATATTAATAATTAACATTGGTTCATGTAATTTAAAGTATAACTTTAATGTAAAGATTCTAATGTGATGATTATTAGAATATAAGGTATTAAACTTATTGGGATTATTTTAGAGTTATTAAAATTAATCCCTCTCTTCTCACTCTAAAAGGGCATTTTGGTATTTTATTAAGATTAATTAAAATACCATAAAAGAGGAAAAAGTTTTACGGAAAATAGAGAGTTACGTTTCTGAAAAGTGGAAAGAGAGAACGAACGTTCTTAGAAAAGACAATATAGAAAGCGTAACTTTTGACAGAGAAACTATCCTTGTAACTTCTATATCATCAAGAAAGCATTAAGGAGGAGTAAGAGGAGAGAGAACTTTTGACAGGAAGAAGTGCACAATGGATCCAGGTTAGTTCTTCTTTACTGTGTATATGAGAATTGTGAGTATCATGAAAATTCAAGATCCTGTTGAGTTAATTTTCATTCAATTGAAAAATTAAAGAATTGCTTACAAGTGGTATCAGAGCCAGGTTCTAAATTTTATGATTCTCCATGAATGGTAATATTCCCAATTTAAAAACCCTAATTTTGAATTATAAAATTTAGGGATTTTAAATTTGTTGGCACGAAAGAAAATTGAATTCCCTGGAACGTGAATTTCGTTCATTAAAGAAAATTAAATTCTCTTTGAATTTGATCAAGCCACACCGTTTTTTATTTCAATTGGTTTATTGATGAAAGAACATTAAATTCCCTGGAATGGGAATTTCGTTCATTATGGAAGCTTTGCCTTTAGTGTCGCATCAACGTAAATGTTGCACTGTTGCGGGTTTTAGTTTTTTTTTTTCATAGCAACTTTAATTCTTGATGTTACGTGATTGAAATTGCTACATGAATTTAATGTTGTACAATTCCTGTAACGGGAATTTAAAGGGAAATAAATTTTCCGGTTTTATTTTGATTAATGTTCCAGCATTGTAATGTGCATTTGAAAAGGAAACAATGCGTAACTTCACTGCTGTTGCATATTATATAATAAAGGTATGTTATTATAATGTGCATTTAATGGAAATTAAATGTGAATTAAAAGTTGGAAGGTTTCATATACTTTTAATTTAAAAAAATGCATTTACTGATTTGTATAATTATATAATTCTGTTTTATGAATTATATATTTTTAGAGGAAGGAAATTCAATTAAGTTGAATTTTGGAAAGTAATTAGTCATTGATGTAAGGATGTTATGGATTACCCAAAGGTAAATCATGGTTTATAATTAATGACATTAAAGTGAGACATTTCATGTACTTAGTATATGTTTGTATATCCAAAGATAGCATACATATAGACTTAAGTATGATTGATTGTTATTAAAGTATATATGCAATTTGTCAGTTTAAGAATCACCCAAAGGTGAACTTAAATGAATGACTTTATTGACTACCTATCAGTTTAAGTGTCACCCAAAGGTGAACTCGAATGTATGATTGATGTAGTAATTTGTTTGAATCCATAAATTTTAATCAAAGCATTAATGTATGAGCTTGTGTATTATTTCCAGCTTACATGAATTTAGCAGGTTTGAGCAACAACGTCATCAAGTTTAATGGGCTAAATTATGCCGATTGGTCAGAACAAATCCAGTTCCAACTGGGTGTTCTAGACTTGGATATGACTATTATGATGGATGAAATGCCCGCAGCCATTACAGAGACTAGTACAAATGATGAGAAGTCTCTTTATGAGGCTTGGCATAGGTCTAACAGGCTGTCATTAAACTTGATGCGTATGTCTATGGCAGAGAACGTAAAGCCTTCCATGCCCAGAACGGAAAACGCAAAGGAATTTATGAAAATGATCAAGGAGTACTCACAATCAGACATAACTGACAAGTCTATAGTGGGAACCCTTATGAGTGAGCTGACTACTAAAAAGTTTGACTGGTCACAGCCCATACATGAACATGTAACAGGAATGGCTAATATAGCAGCTAGATTGAAGTCAATGGGAATGGAGGTGAATGAGTCCTTTCTAGTACAGTTCATCATGAACTCTCTTCCTCCTGAGTTTGGCCAGTTCCAAGTGAATTACAACACTATTAAGGATAAGTGGAACTTTCAAGAAATCAAAGCCATGTTGGTTCAAGAGGAAGGGAGATTAAAGAAAATGAGAGACCATTTTGTCCATCTCACAACTCATGAAGGCACTAGCTTCAGTAAAAGTAAATCAGGAAAGAAGAACAAGAAGGACAAAGCCCCAATGAAAGTGAATAAGGGCGGTATTCAGAAGGACCAGAAATGTTTCTTTTGCAAGAAAGTAGGTCACTTCAAGAAAGATTGTCCGAAAAGAAAATCTTGGTTCGAAAGGAAAGGTACTTTTTATGTTTCTGTAAGTTTTGAAGCAAATATTATTGAAGTACCTAATAATACCTGGTGGTTGGATTCTGGAGCTACCACTCATGTTTCTAATATTACGCAGGGATTCCTTTCAATCCAGCCCATAAAAGGAACTGAAAAGTATTTATATATGGGGAACAGAATGAAGGCACAGATAGAAGGAATTGGGACTTACAGATTGATTCTAGACACTGGCTATTGTCTGAATCTTGAAAAATGTCTCTATGTTCCTGGTTGTGCTAGGAATTTGATTTCTGTTGCAAAGTTGGATTGTTTAGGTTTTAACTTTAGGATTGAAAATGGTATTTTTCATTTGTATAAACTTTCGTACTATTATGGTTCTGGTACATTATTGGATGGTTTATACCGTTTAAATCTTGATGTTAATTTTTCTGAATCCCTGTTTAATGTTGAACATGTTGTTGATAGAAATTCTAGTGCAGGAAATGAATGTTCTGCTTTCTTATGGCATAAAAGATTGGGTCACATATCCAAAGAAAGGATGTTGAGGTTAGTGAAAAATGAAATTTTACCTCAAATGGATTTTGACGACTGGGATGTATGTATTGATTGTATTAAGGGTAAACAAACAAAACACATATCAAAGCATCCCGCCACAAGAAGCAGTCAACTTCTTGAGTTAATACACACTGATATTTGTGGTCCTTTTGATACTAAATCTTGGAATGGTGAAAAATATTTTATCTCCTTTATTGATGATTTCTCACGTTATTGTTATATATATCTATTGCATGAAAAATCTCAATCAGTGAACGCTCTTGAGGTGTTCATAAATGAGGTGGAAAGGCAATTAGATAGAAAAGTAAAAGTGGTGAGATCTGATAGAGGTGGTGAATATTATGGAAAAACTGATGAGAGTGGACAATGTCCAGGTCCATTTGCAAAGTATCTTGAAAGTCGGGGTATTTGTGCACAGTATACAATGCCCGGTACACCACAACAAAATGGTGTAGTAGAAAGGCGGAATCGTACTTTGATGGATATGGTTAGAAGTATGTTAAGTCATAGTAATATCCCTTTATCTTTGTGGATGTATTCATTAAAGACTGTTGTATATCTGGTTAACAGGGTTCCTAGCAAAGCAGTTTCTAAAACTCCTTATGAACTATGGACTGGAAGGAAACCCAGTTTAAGACATCTTCATGTTTGGGGATGTCCAGCAGAAGTAAGGTTATATAATCCACATGAAAAGAAACTTGATGCAAGAACCATTAGTGGTTACTTCATCGGTTATCCCGAAAAGTCAAAGGGATATAGATTTTATTGCCCTAACCATAGTACAAGAATAGTTGAGTCTGGAAATGCTCGGTTCATTGAAAATGGTCAATTTAGTGGGAGTGGAGAATCACGAATAGTGGTCATTCAAGAGCATACTGATAGTGTTTCTACTTCTAATGTCTCTTCTGAAGTTGTTATCCCTCTTGTTGTATCACAGTCACACAACAAGCAGAGACAACAAGTTAATGTTCCAATCCCACAAAATGAACATATAAATGTTGAGCCAGTTGACAATGAGCAAGTCACAAATGAGCAACTCATAAATGAGCAATTGATAGAGGAACCACAAGAAGCAGCATTAAGAAGGTCTGTAAGGCAGAAAAGACCTGCTATTTCGAATGATTATGTGGTTTACTCTGTTGAACATGAATGTGACTTAAGCATTGATGAGGATCCAGTCTCTTTCAGACAAGCCATGGAAAGTAACAATTCAGAGAATTGGTTGAATGCTATGAAAGAAGAATTGAAATCAATGGACGACAATAAATTATGGGATCTAGTTGAATTGCCTAAAGGTTCAAAAAGAGTCGGTTGTAAATGGGTCTTTAAGACTAAACATGACTCAAAAGGCAATATTGAAAGGTATAAAGCTAGATTAGTCGCCAAAGGTTTCACTCAAAAGGATGGCATTGACTACAGAGAGACCTTCTCTCCTGTTTCTAAGAAGGACTCTTTGAGAATTGTTTTGGCTTTGGTGGCTCATTATGATTTAGAGCTTCACCAAATGGATGTAAAGACCGCCTTTCTGAATGGTGACTTAGAAGAGGAAGTTTATATGGACCAACCAGAAGGTTTCACCATAACAGGAAAAGAAAATCTGGTGTGTAAATTAAAGAAATCAATATATGGACTAAAACAAGCTTCCCGACAATGGTATCTAAAATTTAATGATACCATAACTTCGTATGGTTTTGTAGAGAACACTGTTGATCGGTGTATATACATAAAGGTCAGTGGGAGTAAGTTTGTTATTTTGGTCCTATATGTTGATGATATTCTTCTTGCTGCTAATGATATTGGTATGTTACATGATGTAAAGAAGTTTCTCTCTAACAACTTTGAAATGAAAGATATGAATGAGGCATCTTATGTGATAGGAATAGAAATATTCCGTGATAGATCACAAGGATTGTTAAGTTTGTCTCAAAAAGGATATATTAACAAAGTGTTAGAGAGATTCAGAATGGAAAAATGTTCTCCTGGAATAGTTCCAATTCAAAAAGGGGACAAGTTTAGTCAAATGCAATGTCCCAAGAATGATTTGGAACGAAAGGCCATGGAGTCCATTCCTTTTGCGTCAGTGGTTGGGAGTTTGATGTATGCTCAAACCCGTACTCGGCCAAATATCAGTTTTGCTGTTGGAATGTTAGGCCGATATCAAAGTAATCCCGGAATGGATCACTGGAAAGCTGCAAAGAAAGTTCTTAGGTACTTACAAGGTACCAAAGATTACATGCTCACTTATAGAAAGTCAGATCATCTCGAAGTGATTGGCTATTCGGATTCAGACTATGCTGGGTGTGTGGATTCAAGAAAATCCACATTTGGGTATGTCTATCTTTTGGCTGGAGGAGCAATTTCTTGGAAAAGTGCAAAACAATCGGTCATTGCTACTTCCACCATGGAGGCTGAATTTGTGGCATGCTTTGAGGCCACGATTCATGCATTGTGGTTGCGGAATTTTGTATCGAGGCTTGGCATTATTGACAGTATAGCTAGGCCGATAAGGATTTATTGTGATAATTCTGCAGCCGTCTTCTTCTCTAAAAATGACAAGTACTCAAAGGGTGCTAAACACATGGATTTGAAATACTTGTCGGTCAAAGAAGAAGTGGAGAAACATAGAGTGTTGATTGAGCATATTGGTACGGATTTGATGATAGCAGACCCGTTAACTAAAGGACTACCGCCCAAAACTTTTATTGGCCATGTTGAAAGTATGGGCATTATGGATAAGTCAATGTTAACATGATGATGTTATCTATCTATATGGTTATGTATAATTATATGCTTGTACTGTCATGACACTTGTGAATTCAATTAAAGTTATGTTTCTCTTTATTATATTTGTTGTCCACATTAAGTTATATACATGTATTATTGATTGTGGTGACATGATAGGTCTCTTTTAGAAACATGAAAGTTATAAGATTGATCAAAGTTATGTTGAGTTGTTTTGATTATGTGATACATGGAAGGAATCTTGTCGATCGTGACTTTTGCCCGCCATGATCCGATCATTTCAATTCATATAAGGATGATGACTTGATAATTCTAATGAATGGTGCGCACTTAAAGTTTATTTAGATCTTCAAGTCATCACATGAACCAAGTGGGAGAATGTTAAATTATATTAATAATTAACATTGGTTCATGTAATTTAAAGTATAACTTTAATGTAAAGATTCTAATGTGATGATTATTAGAATATAAGGTATTAAACTTATTGGGATTATTTTAGAGTTATTAAAATTAATCCCTCTCTTCTCACTCTAAAAGGGCATTTTGGTATTTTATTAAGATTAATTAAAATACCATAAAAGAGGAAAAAGTTTTACGGAAAATAGAGAGTTACGTTTCTGAAAAGTGGAAAGAGAGAACGAACGTTCTTAGAAAAGACAATATAGAAAGCGTAACTTTTGACAGAGAAACTATCCTTGCAACTTCTATATCATCAAGAAAGCATTAAGGAGGAGTAAGAGGAGAGAGAACTTTTGACAGGAAGAAGTGCACAATGGATCCAGGTTAGTTCTTCTTTACTGTGTATATGAGAATTGTGAGTATCATGAAAATTCAAGATCCTGTTGAGTTAATTTTCATTCAATTGAAAAATTAAAGAATTGCTTACAATTGTTCCCACGTGATAGAGGTTGAAAGATGAGATATGTGATAGTTGGTGTTGATTTGATTGGTGCGTATAAAAAGGGGTAAGTAAATGTAGACTAATTAACTAAAATAACTAAGCCATCATTGTTGATTACTATTAGCTGTCAACCAACAAAAGTTATAGTTTGACAGAAAGGTGGCAAGTCCAGAGATTTTGCCAATCCATCCTATCACGTCACTGCAGGATAAAACCCATTCTCTTTTATGCTTATTTTCTTTTACCATTAAATCATACATATTATTTTTACTTTTTTCCTTTTCTATTTATTACCAACTTTAATACCCATCTCAATTATTATTGACTTTAAATATTTAAAAGTATTCTAAACGTGCAGTATTACTGATCAATTTATATAATTTGTAATACAAGAAACCCTTTCGTTCTTAGTGATATAAATGTCCATATGCGCGTGCAGGATTATTTGTAAACAGTGTTCCTTTTTCGGTTATTGGTATTTTGAAAAAGATTGATTTAATACATCACCTGACTCTTGATTAATTCAATTCACAGTTTTCAATGATCAACCTCGTTAGTATTGTATGCTTTAAAACATTAATGAGGGAAGGAAACTTGTTTGTCAATTCTTTTTTTTTTTTTAATTTGCTAAAAGAGGATAATTTTAATTGGAATTAGTTATAATCATATGGTGAGAAAATCACATAACTATTGAAGCATAACTATACTGAAAATAGTTATCTTATCCATAGGTGAACTTTCAAATTAATTTGATGACAATATGGTTAATTTAATATCGCATCTAACCATTATTTATTTACAAAATGATTTTTATTTAGGTTATTTAAAACTTTAAGATAATATTGGTTATTGTGTTCTTATGTTAAAAGAGAAACATAACTGGATATTAAATCTTGCAAAAACAAGGAGAGATATAAAATTTATATTAACAGTCTAAATATAAATTTTAAAAAACAATAATTTTCTTAATAATCATTATACAATAAAAAAACATTTAAAGAAAGTAATGGAATAATTAGTAAAGTTTAAAATTATGACGGGACTCTCTATGCTTTTCACACATCCACTTCAAAAAGTTCATTATGGTAACAACACGTTTCGTGATACCAATTAATTAACGTGGAAGTGTTTCATCGCTAATTAATGGCGTTAGTTTTATAACAGCTAATGTGAGGGAGAAGCTTCTTATTGCCCTTCAGTGGGGAGGGTTTATCTCCTAGTGTTTTATAATTTATATTAAACCTTCATTTTATTAATCACAGTATATAGGCTTTTATTATTGCACTTCAAAAAGGAATGGTGAGGGTTTCTCCTACTTTATTATATATTTCATAAATTATTTCTTTTCAATCATAGAATAAAATATATTCAAACTCACTGTTAATATATTCTTAATGTATATAACTCATCCATTAATTGTTCCTATACAAGTGGACACTGTGAATTGACCACCAAAAACTTATTTTAGTTCAAAATTTGAAAAAAGTTTACAAAATTCTGTCCTTGTTAATTAATTATTCCGTTATAACATTAATCAAGAAAAATTATTATTATAATAGTCTTCAAAAGGACAAATATTACTAAAAACACAGTGAGAGAAATGATAGAAAGGAGGAATATTGGCAATAAATAGGAAGCGCTATGGTTGGGTAGAGTATTGGGTAACCACACCTTTATTCTTACACAGTATACTGATATGTTCACTATAGAGAAGTTATAGGTTGTTTTTATTTTATTGTAAAGAATATAATTTTTGTAACATGAGTCATACTTAGAGTTTTATTTTATTTGGTTAAAGTTGATAGTATATTTTGTTTTGTATTATTTTATATTATTGTAAAGAATATATATATGTTAAGTTTGAATTTTGTAGCACACCAACTTATCTTGTTATATTCTACATGAAACCAAGTCTTATAATAATGTGCATGTCTTTTTTTAAAGAATGTTTTGAGGAATTTATAGGAAATAAGGGGTAATTAAGTCCAACAAAATTGATTGAATTGAAGTAAAAGAAATAAGTTTGACAAATGATGGAAATATCGAAGTTATTTTTTATTATTCATTACATAATTATATCGTATAATTTAACTTCATGTTCAATTTAGTATAATCTATATAGGTCGCTGAGTGGATACTGTCGATGTGAAGCATAAACGTTTTTGGGAATAATTGGGCACATGTCATATCCTTATTTACCATATAAAAAATTATAATTTATTTATTATATAACACTTATAAATGTTTGTTACATATATATCACATGCTTTAAGGGATCTTGACACTGGAACAGACAAGAATTAATCAAATTCGCATTGAGATAGCAAAATTCCTTCTATTAAGAGTTTAGGACCTTGACGTTTAGTTAAGATTTTCATTTCATAAATTATGTAATTTAGTTTTAGTCCAACTGGTTTTGATTTCAATAGAAAAAAAATTCACATGTGAATATTATATAAACTGTTTGGGTTTGTAAAAAAAAAAAATAAATAAATACAAATTGTTTAAAACTAAAGTAACATTAAAAATACACCAATTATTATTATCAATGTTAATGCCTTGTTCACTTGAATGTATTTAAGGAAGAGTGATTGAATGTATTTGAGAGGATTTGAATATAATTTTTGTTGTTGTTTATTTGAGTAAATTCGGAAGTAAGTGAGAGTGAATTTAAAAGTAAAGTTTGTGAGAATTAGTGTAGGATTTATTTATGTGACAAATTAAAAAAATTTACTTCCAAGTCCACTCTCACTCACTTACCTCCAAATCCACTCAAATAAATAACAAAAAAATGTATCTTCAATTCTTCTCAAATCTTACTCTCCCCAAATTCATTCAAGTAAACAAAGCCTAAAGCAAAATTCAATGTTGTATTTTCCTAATCAAATAGTTAAAACAAACAATTATGTTGCGTAGACAACATATTTTAAAAATGTATGGCCTATGTTGTTTAAAAATGTATATGAGTCTCTTTATATTATATTATATCTTTTTCTCATAAAAAAATCAATATTACAATTTAATTTGGACATCGATTTTGATATATATATATATATATATATATATATATATATATATATATATATATATATATGAGCGTAAGTTAAAAATAGTTGCATAATAGAAAATGATGATATTTTGACATCCTTATCATTTTATCCTATTATGAAACTATATACATAATTGTTTTTTTAAGTTATATTTATATATTATTAATATTATTATGATTTAAATATGATATTTTATTAGTAATTAGATAGTTGTTTGAAAAAAAAAAGAGTGGTTGTCAACAAATCATTTTTCTTACATAAATGGTTTAAATTATATGAATAAATGTTTTTTTAGCAAATGGTCATTCTACTTTTTTTTATTATGTATTACATAAGCAATATAAATTACACCAATAATATATCTTACATTGAATAAAATTTGGAAACTCAAAGTCCTTGACCATGTACATAATCCACATAGGTAGTTAAAAATATAATAATTAATACCTTTCGTGAAGGATAAAGTCCAGTGATAATATGTTTTGTTAATATACACTCTCACACACACACACACGATGTTTAATACCAGCTACATATTTACACATAACTGAACTTAGACTTATATATCTATATATAGCAGCGTGATTTGATGTCTTACAATATGTAGTCAACACATTTGTGCCTGCATATCTATAGTGAACTAAATCAGAAAAAAAAAAGATTTTTCTTGTCTTATTAACCCTATAACAAAAATAATTGAATTTCTACATTATGTTATTGTAAAAAATTTACATTGTGGATAGATAAAAATCCAGTGTCCACATGGTTCATAAAATAGTTATGTAAAATTAGTAATTTGTAATAATCAGATAATCAGTGACAGTATAGAAATTGTAAAATAATTATTAATTTGTAAACAGATAATTGTAGGAATATTAGTCATTAATTACACTCCAATTCGGTCTTGTATTTATAAATAGAATTCAGGAAATGCCTTTTTCTTTTTTATACCACTGTTATTTTAATCATTAGAAAAGTTAATTTTGTATCTGTAAAGAAAGAGAGATAGAAAGGTAAAATAGTGGATACAAAGTTTATGTAAAAAATGATTGGATGTGACAATAATAATATTACCTTAGAATTGAATATGTATTTGTCGTATAAAAAATTTCATGGCAGTAAGTAAAAAACATTTTTGATATACTTTTCCAGATAATTATTATAAAAAGGAAAGAAATTATAGGAATAATGATTTTTTTAATAGATGATAATATATAAATGTATATTATTTTTTCTTAAAAACATTTCCACCTAAAGAAATTTGTATTTATAATATATACATGCAGCAGTCTTCACTGAAATGAGGTATAGAAAAGCATCATAGCCTGTATAATCAATATTCCACTGGGAATATGAAATGAAATTACCTCTGTAGAGAGTTTCATCTCTTTTCCCTCTGATGATTGCGCATATGCACACGAGTAATGAGTTAATCTGTTAGTGTTATGATTATAATATATGGAGAGGTAGACACACATATATACTAACAACCAAGATATCATATATAGATAATTAATTAGCATACGTGTTTAATTTGCTGTTTATTGCAAAACATCAACTTGGTTGACATGTATTGTCAATTTCCTCACATCGGTTTAATGATACATATACAGATTGGCATACGATGATAAAAGCATAACAAAAGTGGACGAATAAAAGATAAACACGCAAATAAACATTTTATGCCAAACGAGGATGATGAAAATAAAACCTTAATTTGATTGACTTGCATATATATGTTTACCTCTGTACAATGCCTTAGCGTATACATGGGAACGCCTCTTTTTTAATTTTCTCCACCCCTTCTATCTCACAAAGAGAAAATGTGAAGTGGGCAAATTTTATAAAACCAGAGAAGAAATATTAAAACATAATATTATAAAATTATAATATAATGGATTGATTATAATTGTATATTCTAAAGAGATATTTACGATGGATTTAGGATCATGAGCTCTGAGGCAGTGACGAGGCATCTCATTACTTCAACTTGAGCTCGCAGTGATTCTACATAATCTAGGGTTTCCTCCACCAGAGACACATCGTCCATGAATTCTCCTCCTGGTAAGAGACTCTTCAGCCTCCGCGTTCTCTTCTGGACCAGCTTTCTCGCAATGAAACTCGCCACCACCCTATCCTTTGGTCTGTGGACTGCGCGGTTTCTTCTCAACCTGTTTCTGCAGCTTCTCATCCTTGTGCTGTGAGAATAATTGGTCGAGCTTTTCCTTACCGGTGGTGATGAGCCTAGCACGTGTTCCATGAGGACTTTGTTGTTGCTGTTTTTGGAAGCATTGGCTATGAGGGCCTTGCTCCAGCGAGTGGTTTTGTTTCTGGTGGAAGCCATGGCCAAATCTGCTGACAGCTTTATGGCTTTCTTTCTCTCCAACAGACTCATGTTCTTCTTTTGAGAGCTATATTTTCTGAGACCCCATATCCACTTTTTGAGGAATTCTTGCTTCACGGTGTTAATATTTCGCATTCTGTTTGGAATTCACAAGATGGGGTGTAAGGGTGATGCGATGCGATGCATATGCTAGTTAGCTAGGGCTTGGTGTAGCAAGAGAAAATTCAATTTAATGTGATTTATTCATAAGCAATTAGCTAGAAAGGAAAAATGAAGCAGTTAAGGCATACCTTGATGAAATTGTTGAAAGAAATAGTAGAAGATGGAGAAAAAGAAAATAAGAGTAAGATTTGATGAGTGACGTTGCAGTGTTACAGATGGAAGCAAAGTGGTATATGATGAGGATCTGAGAAAGAGAGAGAGAGAGAGAGAGAGAGAGAGAGAGAGAGAGAGAGAGAGAGAGAGAGAGAGAGAGAGAGAGAGAGAGAGAAGGGTTGGGAAGAGGAAGAGTGAGAAGAGAATGAATTTATGTGTTCTAAAGATGAGAGTGGTGGGGCTTAGAGAGAAAGACACAGCACATGCTGGCACATGGAGTCTCTGGCCCACTACCCAAAACCATAGAGAATAATGTTACATTATAAAGAAAAAAATGTATTTAGATTAGTGGTAAAGAAGAATAAAGGTGACCTTAGTGTAATGCAAACCTAACATCGGTATCTTTGTTTTGAATACAAACAAAACTCACTAAATACGACTCGCTTCGAAACAATGTGCATATGGCCCGCGAGTGGAACTCCGTGAGAGAAAGATTGTACCTTATCATCGCTATTAATTATTATTAATTAATGATTATAGCTTTGTATTTTATCTTCTTATATGTGCCCTCAGTTTTAGGGTAATTAAATTATGGAATAGGATGTATTTGTATTTTCCACACTTAATTCGTTTCCACAATAAATTCTTATTTTCAGTTTTCAACTAAACAAGATTCCCCCCCCCCCCCCACCCCCCCAAAATAAAGAGATTTACACGGTTTCGTTTTTGCAATATATGTTTTCTATATTGAAAATATATCACCATTATCTTTCATCGTACCCCCCAAAAAAAAAAGTTCAGAGAAAATTCAATTTGCTCTCATGGATAAAGTTTCTTTATGCAATAATTAATGAAATAAATATAGCATGCTTTAATCATGACGTGTTATATGTATATAAATTGATAAGGCAATATATTCACATGATAATATTTTAATATTGTTTTACAAATGCTCAAAATATATTAACATTTTGTCAGGTCTTTCTTGATGTTCTTGTAAAACTTGGATTGGAGTTTTTTTTTTTTTTTAAAAAAGATGCAATATATGTACAGCAATATTCATCTTTTATGATAAACACAACAAAATCTTATTGTATGATTTGTTGTATAAATAAAATTTCTATTTTTTTTCTATAATAAACTGTAATCCTTGTAGAATTTTTAGTCCTTGATCGGCAGCGAGTCCTTTTCCCATAAACTCTGTGAAAACTCGATTTAGATTGATCATGCTTATTAGTGGAAACTTTGTTAATGCGTTGGTCATTGTGGTTAAACTATCAAACATATTTAATCATGACTATGTCACAATAATAATAGTACCTTTTTTTTCGATGTAAAATTAATTCAATCCCTGAGTTGAATTAATTGATATTATGTTTTCAATAAATATAGATCAAATGTAACTTAAATTGAATATATATGTATACGTTATCCAACATGAATATTTATTTATATTATATAACAGAGAATAAACCAGTGTAATCAAGTAACCATTAGTTCTTAATTTACGAGAAATAAAAACTTGAGCTGCCTTTATAAAAAAATTATAATTCATTATGCAATTAGGTTATATTCTACAAAATGTTTTTAAATGGTACTATAAGTAAGAAAAAAGTTTGGCACATGATTCCAAACCTTAGCACAAAATTTATAATTGATTAAAATGTATTGAAAGCTATTTCCTAGATTGAAATACAAAATAATAATCACGTTTAGTTATGAGAAGGTTTCAGCTAGCTCAATCTTATTTAATGTAGTGTTACTATTTTAAAATCCACTTATGTTAAAATTTGAACACTATTATCAATAAATATGATTGGAGGTAGCTTAGAAAATATAGTACTTTTTTATTTTATTTTATGAAATCAACAACGCTAAATAAATCTAATTACTAACGTTTTTTGAATAAGAAATGAGTTCAACAAAATATAGTTTTGAATAAATTTTAGAAATGATAAAAAAAAATTATCAGCAATGAATAAATAGATAGATATAGGGTGATGAATAAACAATATTTTTCTTTATACCGTGGAGTTATGTTATGTTAGTTTTCATTTTATATTATTATTTAATCAGAATTAGAGGTTGATCATATATATACAGTCATTCATTTAATAAATATATTATAATTAAAAAAAACAACAACAACCCTGGCTTGTCACGAATACAGTATCGAAGTATGTATATATATATATATATATATATATATATATATATATATATATATATATATATATATATATATTATTTGGTGAAGCCAATTTTTTTTGTAAGTGTATTGTGTCTTGAAAAGCAGTGTGCTTAAAATTTTGGTGGAGTAGATTTATTGTACATAATTATGTGATAAAGTAATAATAGAGAAAGCGAAGCATTTGTTGTGTTTCCCTACCTGCTATTCCCTGGCATGGATAGATTTAATATAGCACCGTCGTGATGTATAGCTTCTTTCACAGGCACAATGAATAGTCATTTTTAGAAAGTTAGTGTATTGTTTGAAATAACGTTAACAGTTCCAAGAAATAGAATGGAGTCATTGGCAAACAGGAAAAAGAAAAGAAAAATCAATGGATGATTTGTTCATTGATTTGATTTGATAGATAGCAATAAAAGAACAACAGCACAGCCTTAGGAGTTGGCATGAAATACGCACTCTTCATTTCGGATTGGTTGACATGCAAACTAATGTTTGGCTACCATACAATTCTCATGCATGTGCCATGTTCTCAAATCATAATTAAAAACGATTTCATGTGCCGTTATTTTTATTAATTATTATAGCACCAATTGGGGGAAAAAGGTAAAATAAGCTTTCCCCACAGTAATATGATTTGCCATGTTTCTGGAATGTTGGACTTAGAATGTGGTAAATATATATATATATATATATATATATAGGTCATCGAGTGAAGACACACCAACAAAAGTCTACATCAGTTAATGTTTTTCTCTTCCTTTAAAGTAAAAATAAAAAAAGTAGCCATACTAGTTTTATATGCATGACTTGTATTTAAAATTGATTGCCATATAGATACACCTCTTATGGATTGAGACTAATGATATTAAATCATTGAGTGTGTAAACTAAGTAGTACTGTCAAATTCTGAGAGTGGAAAATGTATGTTTGAATGGCGTGATTATAGTAGTATTTGAGTGGAGTTAAAGAGTGAGTAAGTGTGTATGAATAAGAGAATGATATATATTTATAGGAAGGAAAATAAGTAGGTAGGGTTTGGAGTTGGTTGGGCGTGTGAGAGAGATATGGCATATAGAATTTGGAGAAGAGAAGATGAAAGGAAAGAAAAGGAAAATTGGCAGGATCCGGAAAACATGGTGATAGGAGTGCGTGAGGTCCCACGGGAATTCAAATTCCCGGGCACTTGGGATTTGGCATTGCCTTAAGAAAAAGAGCACAATGCAATCCCCACATGCTCACCACATGGGCCTTTCAAAAGTGTGCTTCTATGCTCTTCTTTTTTTTTTTTTTCTCTCTCTCTCATCTCTAATTTTATCTTTCACGAATCAAATCTCCCCTCATTTGGTTACAATGCTACTTGCTACACTCTTACCTAGCTACCTATCTTTTTCTGCGCTTTTTTTCCCACAATAATATTCACTTAGAAAGAAACAACATAGGCAAAATTGTGATTGCCGCTTTCCCATTTTGTCCAACTATGCTCTTTCTCTCTGTCTATCTCTTTTAGATGACGCAAATGTCTGTCAATATCACCCTTTAAGAAATTCACGTTTACAACAATATGAGACGTATACTTACCTATTTCAAATAAACAAAGGGAAAAGGCAGCAGGGAATATGTGGGTACAGTGATTTACTTTGTTATTATTAATTTGGAGGAGGAATATATGTGAAAAACATTTAAAAAATAAAGTTGACATAGTCCAAGATGTAAAGAAAGAGATTTGTGAAGAAGGAGGAATGGGTTTTTTTTAGACAGGTCATGGAATGGGCCCAGAGGTCAGAATTTTATGTGTGTTTAGGAAGATCAAGGGAAGCAACGGGGTGCATGCGTCCCTAAATTTGTCGCCATCTTCTCTCCCTTCTTTTTAGACATTTTACGCTTTCTCCAATCCCTTTTTGAATATATATGTGGAATTGCCAAATGCTCTATCCATGACCATCTTTTCGCCCTCCTTCCTATAACATTCGCATTCGTGGGACCTCTTTTCCTGTTCAAACTTCAAACTTTAAATACTCATCACATGTTCAATACATCCAACTGGTTTATCTTGAGTGGATGGTTCATTATTGGTATCTCTTCTCTCATTGGTTCATCACTCCAAGCATGGCTGCCTCAGACTTTGAAGGAGTTTATGTCTTTAGAAATTGTCCAAGTGTGCATCCATCTTTAACCCAATAGCTTTGTCTAAATTATACCCAGCAAGTTTTCATTCTCTCTGCTTCTCATGGGATTGTTGTCTTCTTCTCGATTTCAAGGCTTTGCAATAACTTGTACATTTTTTACATTGCCTTTGCTGAGAGTACATAGTTGTGTCATTTAAATCAGTACTTTGTAACTTTAATTATTTGAACTTTATTTTTCATTACTATTTTAGTTATATATACTTATCCAAAATGATACTTTTAACACAAATATTTTACATTTATGACACTATTATTCTTTATTCTTTACTTCTTTTTTTCTTAAAATTATAAAAATTCACTTTCTTATGATATTTTACCTAATAATGTTTGTTAAATAAATATAAATATAGTGAAACTAATAATACATAACCTCACCATTGAATTAACTAAGTACAAATGTTGTAATTGGCGCGCAGCAGGAACACTGTTAAAACACTCGTTCATTATTTTAAATACATTTTCTTAACACGTTTGTACTTAAGAATTAAAAAATTATTAATATTTTCTGTTTTAAAAATAAATTTATAGAATTTATTATTTATATTAATATAATTAAATAAAAATAATTTTTTAATAATACTTTAAAAGTATATTATTATCGAGAAAACTGAATCCTAAGAATATTTTTTAGCAGATGATTTGATGCAACTTGCAAAGGGTGGGAAATCTCTAGTCTTTGGAACCAGGCAATTGTTGTATGGATGTATACATCAGTGGATAAAAATTCATTAAGAAAAACATTTTCTATATTCAATTGTCTATAATTTCAAGACAAATTATTGCTGGGATGCTTAATTATATTCACCTTTAAGCTAACACTTATAAAAAATATTTTAATTGTAAATTACTTATTTATTATTATTCAAAACTTAGGACATAAAAAAAAACACACATCATGTTTTTACACTGTCATTACTACGTACCAAAAGTAGGAACTAAAATATTTTAGTTTCTATTTGCCAATGACCTGGTCGTTGAATGATATATCAATCTCTTTTATAATTTAGCAACGGAATTAGACAGATTCTTTTGTTTCGCAAGATCAGTAGATGTAAGTAAATTTTATGCATGTAAAGTATTTGTACGAAAATTTTCAATTAAATCAATAATGCTTGGAAAAGAAGGAAAAAGAATCTATATACAAATAAAAGAATGAAACATTTTTACTAATAAAGCAAATTACTATAACTAAATGTTTAAGTTTGAGATATTTTGATAATTATTATCATTATTTTTATTTTGTTTTTTATTAGTATTTTTATTATTATTTTTAAATAATTAAATTTTTTATTTAATAAATTAAAAAATAGAAATATTTGATTGTTATTTGTGAAAATATCGTGAAGATAAATGGAAATCGCTTAAAATTAAAGAATATGTAATTCCAAAAAATAAATCTAATTCATTAATATCAAGAATTTATCATATATATATATATATATATATATATATATATATATAAATACTGTTACACGCAATAAAAGAAATGTAACTTATTAGAGGTGCTTGTTGAATTAGGTTATTTGATTATACAATTTCATTCGATTCAACTCAACTAAATTAAGTAGATTTCATTTATGATTGGATTAAACTTGATTCAACCTAAATTTATCGGTTCTTATATGAGTTCAATCATAAATTTAATAAGGAGAACAAAAGATTCAATCTCAATTCATGTTTTCAATTAATTTCAACAAACTTATTATAACTTGATTTATTATCTTACTTGAAATATTAGAATTAGTTTTTTTTTTTGTAAATTTTTTTATTTTTTGGTTAAATTAATATTTAAAAATTATAATTTTCAAAATAATTCAAATTTTTTAACCAATTAACCAGATCAATCTAATCCATTGAAGAGTAAATTAGATTTAACTTAAAAAATGTAAAATCTCATTCCAATCCAACCCGACGACATTTTTGTGGATTGGACAATATATTTACTAAAATCTTACCCAATCAACCCAGAAACACACCTAATTTTAATATAAAAATTAACTATGTCAAATTTACTACATTTAAACTAAGATAACTACATAAACTATATAAAATCATTTACGATGAATATTTATATTTTTTTAACATGTTAATGTTTTCATTGATATTAGTCGATTATCATATTTTTGTTCCTTAAGATCATAAAATCAAGTCTAGTTATTTTTGGTTATCTATAATAAAGTTAAAAATATTTTTCATCATATACAATATAATCTTTAAAATTCTAATATATATTCATAAATTTGTATCTAAGTTGATCAAAATATTCACACACATCGTAATAAAAAAACATTTGTTCTTTATACTTATATCTAATTTAATAGTGTATAATTAAATAATATTTCATATTCATACTTTTTTTTTTAAAGGATAGGACATCAGTTAATTGAGTAGGTAACTAAGTAGTTATAAACCTTTCATAATGTTTAGTTTTTACAGATAAAAAATAATTATTTTTATTTATAAAAGGTTTTATTTATCATTTAATTTTTGTTTTAGCAAATTGTGAGAATTTAAAAAAGGAGGTAATATGATTCTTGAAAAGTAGTGAAATGTGTGTGCGTGGTTTTTGGTTAAGAATGTATGAAAAATATGAAGAGCTAAATTTACGGGAGAGTAAAGAGAGCGAGGTATCATGTAAGTGGTCCAGGGAGGGTCCGTGATTTTCGGTTATCCATTTTCCAACACCAACTTCTGAGTCACTCTTTGCATTGCACCACCTACTTATTCGCATTCCACAAATCAAATTTAACACTCTCAACTACATTATCTTAACTTTTCTATATGCAAAAACTGATCTCTCAATATTAACCAAAAAAACCTCATTGCATATCTATTTAATAATTTTATATAATATATCAATATTCAAATTAATTCAAACTAGAATCGAATCAATTCAAGTAATAATATTTAAGAAAAATAAACAATTCATTTTAAGATTGATGAGAAAAATAATAAACAATTCATTTTAAGAAATAAAAACTGAAATGTTTTTTTGAAAAACATAATGTAAACATAAATAAATCATACTATTAAAACATATTTAAAGATAATATATGATGAAATGAAATTCAATATTTATCCAACATTTTTCTAATAAGTTGTTTTTTTTTTTCATTAAGGGTGTTGAAAGGGGGAACTAAACATATTCTTTCTATCTTTGTTTTTTTATCAGGAACAAGATAATGATTTTACAGTTTCTTGCACAATAAATGACATAATAATTGTTTTATCTATATCTTGTTTGTGCTGGACATGGGAGTTCATTTATATTAAATGAATCATGTATTAAACATATTAATAATCTCATTTCTAGATGAAATAATTGATATAACATAGTATACAATCAGTTAAATTTCACCATATCACTTAGTATGTTTAACAGGGACAAATTGCTTGTAGCAATCGATTACATAAGTTGTCTAATTGATTAAAAAAAGAGAGCAATGTCATTATCTGTTTCATGAGTGATTAAATTTGTTTAGAATGAAAATTAGAGTGAAAAATTGCTTAAATACAGGATTAATCGATTACATAAGTTGTCTAATCAGTTAAATCAGTTTATTTTGTTCAAATCCATTTCATTTAATAGTCTAATTTGTTATAACTGTCAATTAAATTAATAACTGGCTTATGCGCTTGTATAATTGATTACATGTTCAAGATAATTTGTTAAAACAAAAGATAAGCTTAACATATTACATAAAAACCTTAATAGATTATAATGCCTCAGGATTCAGAAAATCCTATAAATATGTGTCTTAAGTTCTGTAAAACAATTAATAGCTATCACTTTCAAATATTAACGTTTACATCGAGTTTTGATTACAGGAGCATTCAAGAAGAGATAAGATTCATCATACACAATTTGAATTTGTGTACCTGTGCGAGTTTGCCAGGGGTTTGAGAGTTGTGAGTGTTCTCTCTTGTTGTAAGAGAGTGAGGTTATTTATATCTTGTATTATTATATTGATTTTGAGTGTGATGAGAAGTGCATTCAGAAGGTATCTCTGTATTTATGTAAACTCAATCTTTATTCCCTTCAACTAAAGTTGTTAAAGAAGATGTAAACTTGAGATTAATCGAACCACTATAAATTGTTTGTGTTAATCTTTTTCTACTCTTTATCTTTTATTGTTGATTCATCGGTTATTGCTTATTGATTTCAAGAAAGCAAAAAATTTCACAAATTTTTTGAAAAAACTACTTTTTAAAGGTTTAATCAAATTCACCCATTTTGAACTCGAGATATAAGACATTTCATTTCTTTCTTAGAGAGAGGAATTGGATTTAAAAAGAATATTATATGAGATAGTAAAACTTTCTTTTTTTAGATTACCTAAATTTATTATAATCAATATCAGTTATGATATTGTAAAAAAATTAAAATTGAATTATTTTTTAAGTCCCATAAATTAATGAATAATATGAAAAATATTCTAATATGGCATTGATTAATATTTAGTACTTACCATAATACACACCAAATACTAAACAAAGATATTTATTTTATTTTATTCTATCTGATCCAGTGGCTGAAATCATCTCTTGCAATAACTCCATAGCTAAGTTCGGTGTTGGTCTGTTACAACATTTAGAGCCACGTAATCACACCATGGTGGCTTTCAAGAGACCATAGGTTGTTCACAAAGGTGTTAGGGAATATTTTTAATATTCATTTAGTAATATATCTTTATCAATATGTAATGATTCATTTATATTTTAAACATGTTAAGATATATTAAATAAAATTTGGAAGAAGTTTCAAATATATATTAAAAAGTAGAAGTATTGTACACAGATCTGAAAAAAGTAACAGAGCTTTTGTAATAAAGAATAAAATAAAATAATAGCCTCTATAGGAATTAAAATAAGAAAAAATGAATCTTTAATAAATTTTTATGACAATTTTTGTACCACGTAGTTGATTTGTTTTAAATACATGAACGGATAAGATAAAATAATGACACTTGCAAAAAATTGTTAAAATATAAAAGTCTTCATCTTTTCCTAATAGCTCTTTAAATACATAAACTCTTTGGTTTATAAATAATTTTTTTTACGATTCTCACCGTTGTAAGATGAACTATTAATTGTTTTGAAAATTAAATTATTATATATAAACAGTAAATTTCATAAAGTGAAAAATGATTTTTCTTTTCTGCATTACACTTTGACTGTTTAAAAAAGGTACCTTTTACAATATTTAATAACTTTAAGGGGTATAGAAAGCATTTTTTTTACGTCTAAACCCATGTAAGCACAATAGAAGATATACCAACAACAATAATTGCAAGAATAGCTGGTGCAAACCAATACCAGGAAGTTCAAATAATGACAAGGAAATAAAACAGGAGCTACACAATATGTGATAAAAATCTCATTTTAATTAAAAATAAGAATTTGTTATATTTGAGTAAGTGCAAAATGTGACGTCCCAATTATATAGAAGAGGAATATATAAATAAGACGTCATCATGCATAATATTGGAAAGCAGTCAAGAGTAATTAGGATTACAGTCCTCCTTAATCGTACAGGAATTTAGAATTGGAGTATCATAGTCCTCCTATAAAATGCTAGGAATTTAAAACTTGAAATATAACAAGAGTCTTCAAAATAACTTGAGTTCAAATGGCATAAAGCCTAGAGAACTAAGCTGCAGCATCTCTATTTCCTTCCAACGCTGTCTCCAAGGAAACCTCATTCTCCTCTGCTCACATCCAAGTGGATGATCATTGCAAAAGAAAAACATACGCAAACATGGCAGCAAACACAAGCAAGCAAGGGTGAGCTAATTATATAAAAAAAAACATGCATCATGTTAAGCATAGAATCTACAAGAGTTATTCTCAAATCAAAACAGATTAAGACAGGTATCCTAACATGTTGAACACTAGACTTGACTCGTCCGGACTTTAGAATGAGAGTCGAGCTATGGCGGGTCATGCACCCGTGGTGGCTTGTGATACTTAGGCTCCCCCGCCTTGGGCTCCCCCGCCCTGGGCTCCCCCGCCCTGCCACACTCACGAGGTTAGTCCGCGCCCTGGAGCATGATGGAAGCCTCCAAGACTAAGACCTCCTGCTACTCCTCACCACATGGTTCAGTCCTCTCTACGTGAGAAGAAAGACCATTGGAGCGTCAGGAAGACCCCCAAGACTGAGCTCCTACTTTCATTCTAAAACACTAAGAATCTCACCAAGAGATTCTACACAGATGGAACTTGGTTTACCACTTGAATCGTACTTTCATCACTTTGTAATCATAATCCTCTTTAAATTTTCAACGTACCATAGTTGTTACATTCAACACCAATCATAACCTTCATATGTACATACTTTCAATTTACTAACATTCCAACAATCATACATCAAAGTACAATAAACAATTCAACAATGCATTAAAATTCAATTAAAACATATGAGGATCTAATGTTCAATCCAATTTATGGTTCATTTCATACTCCAAATCATTTCTTCTTCCCTCAAAACATACTCAAAAACCATCATCCAAGAATTTAATATTTCTAAACCAAGATCTCATAACAAGCATTCACATTCATCCAATTTCAACTCATTACTTGTTCAAGAAATATGATTTTCGGATTTGGAAAAAGATGAGGTAAAACTCCCATGTTTTTCATCTCTTTTTAATAACCAAATCATCCAAAACTTCATATTCATAAATACTAACATGTTAGAACGAATTCCCATCATCATTCCCATCATTCAATCCATTAAAACTCATCATACTTCCATCTTGTCAAGATATTCACACAAACCAAATCAATTCATCCATCTAAAATTCATCAACCAACCAAAACACCCAATTTTCGTATTTGATCAAGAGTGGGTTCAAACTCTCATGTTTCTCATCCAATTTCACAATCTAATCCATCAAAAACATCACTTTCATGTATAGTAACATGCTAGACCGAAAATCCATCATCAATCCACCGTATATTCATCAATCTTTCATCATAAAGATCATACAAAATTTATAGATCAAAATTATAGCAAAACCCCAATAGAAATCATTTTCTTGGAATCAAACCATACATCCAACCAAACCAAATTTCCATACACTTGATCATAACAAAATCAAGAAACTCAAATCATATTCACATTCATATCATTTTAGAAAACATGTTTGAGTTAGCTCCCCTTACCTCTTAAAGATCTCTTTTGGACACTTCAATTTCTTTTTCCAAGATAGCAACTCTTCTTCTCCTTGCTAGACCAAGTCAGCTCCCATCCTTTGGACACTTAGAATTTTCGTGCTCTCCTCTCCAAGAGCTTCTCCCTTCTGCCCAAGAGCTCCAGACCAGATTTTAAGCTAAAAGAAATGAGCCTAGACAACCAAGGACCCACCTTCATGATGTTTAGCAATAATAACAACCCATGGACCATCCTAATCCCTTTTTCCAGCCCCAAAACATGGAAGTAATGTCTGAAAGGGTCCCCAAAAATATTCCCACGAAAATAATGCAACCTACCTACTCCAAAAGTCACAACTTGTAAAATTGCACTTACCATTCACGCTGCACTCTAGTTCCTGGACAGTAAAACTGTCACGTTTGTTTCCCAGTTCGGTTAAACACCTTCCCGAAGTCAAAAATATGAATATGAATACTCGAATCGAAGCTCTTCGAGTCTAGTTTTCAATGCAACAAGAATCAACTCAAAATAGGATCTGTACAAAAAGTTATAGTTAAAATACTAAACCATGTCAAAGTTTGACAGCATTGTATTTTGTACTATAACTTGTACTTTGTTACAACTTGCTACATTTTGAGTTTCTTAGTCTTCTAATGATCCAAGACTTACATTTTACTCAAATTTCTAGGGTCTTACACAAAACTCATTATTGTAAAATGACATTAAGTTTAAAATTTATTTCTTCAGATGTTAAAATTATCTAAATTTTTTTTTTATCGAAATTTGTTTATTGAAATATCTAACAACATCAACATGAAACGTGTACAAAATAGTTTATTAGATTATAATAAAGAGCATGCATAACAACACGAGAATGTTAAAAATTTATGAAAACAAAACCTTTGAGAAATTTTGGGAGAAATTCGATTCAGTCATGATGAGAAGTTCAAACACGACATGTTACCAAAAACTATTATGTTCCATCTCTTACTGTTCTCGATATAGTAGCTCTCAAGTACATTTATCAGGTTCAATTGCATCTTCCTCACGTGTTCCCCTCGACATTTTTTCCAAACTTAAGAAAATCCAATACATAATCTAATTTTTCAATTTAAAAATTGAGAAAAAAAGGAGATAGATAAACAAATAAAAAATAGAATAGGAAGAGAAACATGAAGAGGGGTGAATGAAAGAGAGTGACATAGAACAGGGAGATGAAAAACACATAAAGTTCATTATACTCATATTTTCACACATACTTTTTCTGTGATAATATTTTTTTTTTATGATTTCTTGTTATTTTCCTTACCTTTAAACCCTTCTTTAAGGGATGAGAAAATAGTACATGTGAGTTTCACTATATTTGATTACATTTATTATATTTATTCTTGTCTTTAAAGTAAATAATTATATATTCATGTTATTGATACTTCATAGATATGAAATTTATGTCATTGATTTTAGATCTTCAAATAATAATATATAAATTTATATAAATTTCATTTTACATTTGTAAAGTTTAATTATGTTTAAGGACTACTTTATAAGATGGTATACGAAAAAATATCAATATTTATCTTAGTAAGATATAGTCCCACTTTCATAAGATATCAAATTTTATTATTCTCTATCATAATGAGGTTTATTACTATCATGTTATTTTTTATTAAGTTTTTCTTTATTTTACACTTGATGTTCTCAATTTGAAGTTATGTGTTAAAGGTTCCGCTTTAACTATAAATATAATTAAATAATAATATAGTGGATGTAAATATTAATTTATCAAACCAACTTCCAAAATTACTTATTACAATATTTCATTATGAATAGAAACACAGAAGAATAAGGTTACTATCTTTTCAAATTTAAATAAATATTTTCATTAATATTTTCTTTTTTTAAAAAAATCAAATAATTAACAAAAAATTATTTATTTTATTTAAGTGATGAAATAATAATATTTTTAAATCACATTAATTTTTCAAATTTAATTAAAAAGTGGTCATTTCGTTGTAGAGTATTAATATATTTCTTATATGTATTAGACTCCCAAATTCAAATTTAATTTTTAAAGGTCATATATTAGTTAGTTACAAGCAGTTTTGATTAATTTGTAATTGTATCATGTTCACTTTATAAGAGTATGTGGTATGCATCTCCAAATGGTTCCCACTAAGTTGCATAATATATGAGATTATTTATTCTTTGCTCTTTGTTTTCACTATGCACTTGTAGAGTTCTTTCATTACTCTTAGGCTCAATTTGGCATTATATGCACAATATTGTCTTTTTTTTTCATAGATTTTTGGTATCAAGTTGTAACCTCAATTGCAACAAGATACATTGAGACATATCATTCCAAAAGTTTATGGTTTAAGGGATTTATATGTGAATTTAAATAATACAAATAACATAAATTCGTGATTCATCTGATATGGTTTCAAATACCAAGTCTTTTAGTTTTAGATTTTATTAACATTGTATGGAGTTTAAAGCTCAATTCCTATATAATGTTGTTTAATACAAAGGTAAGTTCTGTAGGAATGTAAATTATGTGTTGGAATTGATTAATAGAATTCATAATGATAGCGTAACTTTGTATAATAATTAATTTGTATCTTATATGGAATATGATATAACCAACTTTAAAGAAATGTAGATTATGAATATATTAAGTTCTGTATCATTTGATAATTTGAATTTGATTTGACAGGATATTATATAGTCAAAAAAATAATAAGAGAATTGTCTTTTCAAGATATTCAAATCTCAATATGAACATTTTTTTATGTTACTTTAAATATTAGTTCATTTAATATTTATGTTGTGTTTGTTTGTAGGTAAAATAAAAAAATAAATTTGAGATATATTTTTTTAAAAATAGTATGATGAATGCATGATAAATAATTAAAAAGGGAGCTTAAGACTACATTGCTAACATGTGAATAATATATATATATATATATATATATATATATTGTATGGTTCTTTTCTTTTTATTACTATGGTTTTATAATTAATTGATGTTAAGCTAAATAAATAGTCTGTTGGATAAGTCTAGTTAGTTTAATGAGCTCATTATGTTTACCTCCATATTGTATGCCTTTGTTAACTTTAACAATAAATTTTAGACTATTTTAATGATAGCTTTATATTTAAGGAGAGAATTTTTTATTGAATTTTATAAAAAAATATTTTATTTTATATATTTAAAGTATTAATTAAAAGTTATCCATGATTCTCTATTTATTAATAATTTTATATTTAGATGTTTCACTTTATCTCAATCAATATTTTATATTTTTTTATAATTCAATAAATTTGGTCAAAAAGGCCCTTAATGACCACACACATTCATCACTGCAGCCAAATCCTTATATGTATTAATCTATTAGCATACTAGACTACACAATGAGCTCTTTTAAATATATAAGTTCATTAGCTCAAGTTGTTTTTCAATAATTCTAATTCTAATGTGGTAAAAATTGAAACAAAGGAATTCAAAGAAAATAAATTTGTCAGTATTTTAAGATTTTATTTTATTTTTATTATATTTTAAAATAATAAATTAAATCCGTTTGAATTCCCAAACTAACATGGATAAACTCTATTAGTCAGAAAGTGACTTTTTTTTTGCTATTGAATGGAAAATTAAGTGGAATATAATATATAAACAACGTTATAAATATGGGTTTGCTGTTTAAAATTTCAATAATGTTCAATATATTGTTTTTAATTGTTGTAAGTTGATGTAATTTTAGTAAAATTTCACGTATTCAAATTATTTTTCTATATGAAACAACAAAATAAGAGAGCAGGCCAAAATTTTAGACAAAAGTTTGTGTCCAATTGTACAATTCCTTTTTGAAACCACGTTTTTTCTAGAAAAAAAAGACCATGAAATAACGAGTTCTTAAAAGAGTAATTTTATTATACACAGTAAGAATATCAAAATGCCCAAATAATGAAGTTTTTCTTTGGTGACTTAAGCCAGAAATGTAGAAGAAGAAGGATATGTGGGAAGCAACATGATCAAAGAGGTTTAAGTTATTGTTTATTAATGTGGCAATTTTACAGACAGAAACTGGACTAAAAGTGTTTCATTAGATTGACAGCATCATATTACGTCTTTAATTAATTGGTAAGTCCATGATTATGGCCTTGAATCAAGGGTTTGGTCCCTTCTCAGACACTTTATCTAAATGCACCCTCCAAAGCCATGGTCAAGCCAAGATCCCATTTAGTATAATTGTTTATTAATTAACTGTATTTGTCACAAAAAAAAAAAGTATCTATCTGTTGAATTCTATATACATAAAATCAACACATGGCAACAATGAATGTCAGGATCAACATTTATTCTTTTTTTAGAGTAAAAAATTTAGGATGAGATAACGATATCTTCCAGTTCAAGACACAAAAGTTTAGTCTAAAAAGATGCACCTATACAGTATTTTGTATTTGTATTAAAATTTTGTTACTTGTTTGCTTGAGTAACTCTTACATGTATTAATTAAATAAGACCACGATTTAATTAATTCATATGACTTCTCATGCATATATATATATATATATATATATATATATATATATATATATATATGACTAGAAACAATTATTAGACAGCAATCAATTTTAAAAACTAAAATACATTACTATAAAAGGATGATTTAATTTTGTTTAGCAGCCTTCAATTTCAAGAAAAACTAAACCTTTCATGGGATGATATTTTTAAAATTATTTATATAACTATATAAGCCTAAGTTAAAATGAGTGTACTCTATACTAATATAGGCTTTAAAAATCAAAACCTATTTTTGCATACGGTTAAATTTATATATATATATATATATATATATATATATATATATATATATATATATATATATTATTTCCATAAACATTTTTTTCATTATTGGTCTCTTATACATGAGAAGTCTTTTCCATAACGAAACATTTTATTCTTGTCTTCTTTCCTTGTGAAATATCTTGTTCTCTTAGAGAAGTCATATGAATTTTCATTCTTGGTAGCTACGAACCATTTCTTGTTGTTTAGAGGTTCGTTTTTCTTTTTCTTATATTTGTTTTGGTCTGTTTAATGTTTGTTTGTAACGAAGAGTGTGTGACACGTTTTGGTCTTCGTTGCAGGTTCGTCAAGATCGCACCTGGATACATTACTCATGTCTTATTCTTTCATTATTTAAGTGTTGCTCAGTGTATATTCCATTAAGTAATTTTGAATTTTTTTTTCTCACATGTAGATTTCGGTTCTTTAAAAAATATGTTTCCGTTGGTATTAAAGTTTAAAGTATTTGTTTTTTTTTTACCTTACCTTTTTAACATATTTTAGTTGTAAAACCGAGATAGAACTCTCAAAATAATTAGTATCAAATCTCTTTATTGTACTAGTGATAATTAGTCATTAACAATTTAGATATTATTTTATGAACTAAAATTATTAATTAAAATAGTCAATTTTTAACATTAGATTTTAATTATTAAAGAATTAAATGTTTAAATTAATTAGTAGCTAATGTTAGAAATGAATTTAGACTTTAATTCAAAAATCAATTATAATTTTTTTTTATTCACAAGACTATTTCCTATACCAATAATTTTAATTTTATAAAATGACATATAAGTTAATTATATAATAATTAATATTATTTTATTTCTTTTAAAGACTGTTTAACTGAATTTCACAAAACCAACTTATGAGATGAGATTTCCATCCTACTAATATATTATTAATTAGTCTTATTTCTAGTCGAGGTGGACTTCCATCAAATACTATAAGTTAACATGAATTAATTTGAATTTTAAATATCAATACATGATATCAAATTTAAGATATCATTCTTGACTGTCTAGTTATTTTAATATAATAAATATTCATTTATATTTAATTTTAAATATTACCATATTATATGAACAAAGATGTGATGTGTCTTTCAATTATTTTTTCTCTCAACCTTTAAATGTTATATTTCTAATTTACTTAATACTCGAAATCAAATATTTATTATTAAGTGTTTTATTTTATTTAGAAAATAGATATAAATTTAAGAGTAGCAGGAGAAATTTAGTAATATAGAGGGAGAATTTGTATTATAATTAGCTATGTACTAGAGTAGTAGGTGAGGTAGTGGCCCATTAAAGTGACACGCTCTTCAATTTGTGACCTTAAGTGCGTGTGAATCCCTGTATTATCGCCATCTTCAATTTCATGCTATCATATTTTGCATTATTTAAAACCCCTATTTCTTTTACCATTTAACAAAATTAAAAACTTTCGCCTCTGCTAAATTCAGATAATACATTATTTATAGAAGTAGATTTTAAATTTAATTAAATTTTTTAAAATTGATACCATATATATTAAAATATAAATTTAAAATTGAATTGTTTATAAGATAAGATTTATTGATTTATATTAATATAATTATATAATTTAGATGCTGTAATGTATGAATGTAGCATTGAGGAATGATTCTATGAATGAGTTGGCACCTGGTGAGTTGGTTAGGACTTAAGGATGTATTTTTTGAAGAATACAAAAGTTGAAAATGATATGTGGATAGATGTGGCCTTGATGGTTATGGTCCAAGGTCACGCCAAGGATTTTCATTTAAGTCTCATACAGTGTTTCTTTTGTTTTATAGTTCCACTTCAAATCACTGTAAATAATAATAATAATAATTCCCAACCTCCTCATTTTTCAAATATCACTAATATTTCTTCCTTATCTTTCAAAACATTTTATTTCATCCTTTTTTTTCATTAAATTCACTACAAAAATAATAATAAAAAATAGGTCCAGAAACCAATTTAAAAATCAATTTACTAATAATTTTTAGTTTATAAATTAATCATTATGGTTACTAATTATTTTTTATTACTAAAATTAGTTTTTATTAAAATATTTTTTTATGGTAATTCAACGTTCGGCCCAATTCAAAAATGAAGAAAGGTACACTTTAAAAAAACATTCCTAAACATACTTGAAGAATTTAAGTACGCTGTACCTTTTATTATATATGTTGAAGAATTAATACATATTTTTTTACCAATCATATGAAACCTTAAGATTAGTTAATGTGTACGGATTATTTGCAATGTATACTCATTCGATCTGAGGCGTTCTCCAATACGAAAGTTTCTAAAAACAATGTAAATAAAGATAATTAAAAATTAGTAGTATAATATTAGTAAATGTAAAACTAATAAAGTTAGCATACATTATATTAAATAACATAATGATATTATAAAATTATTTTACATTTTGTCTTAAATAAAATGAGAGAACAACCGATAAAAGGGCAGTCCTATTTTATTATAAAATTTAAATAAAATACAACGTTATTATACTCCCTCAACAGCCAAAGGAAAGAAGCCTCGGTAATGGTGTTAGCCTTACCATGACCCTTTGTCCAGAGCCCCCAGAAGAAGGTTTGTTTTTTGTTTTTTTTTTTAATAGGTTGAGTTCTTAGGAGTCTACGAAAGGGATGTCGTTGGTGTCTCCTTCTTTATACTCCATAAAAATTGGACAAGCACCTTAGGACTGTGACTTTAGCTTCAAGTTGAAGTATGTAGTGTTGAATGTTTTGGAACAAGGTTTGCATGTCCATTTCCTGACTCCCTGGAACTGCTCCTTGAAGCTCCCTAAGCTTCTTCTGCATGGAAGGTTTAACTTTGACACCATTATTGGGCAAACATAGTTTGGCCCTTCTCTTCCTTCCCCTGACATGTCTTGACCATCTTCTTGTGCTCATTTTGCCTAGAAAGCCACACAGAAGGAGAGAGAAATTAGAAAATAGAGATGAGAGTAATAAGTGGAAGGGAGTGAGAAAAATGTAAGAGGGGGGGTTATGTTATGGCATAGCCAAAGATGGATTTATCTTTGAAGGGGATTGGGTTGAGGATGGATGCTTATATAGGCAAATAAATTAAGGGTGAAGAATGCTCTCTCACACAAATAATTGAATTTACATATATTAGTAGAAAATGTTAGAGGTGTGTCAATTTCCAACAGTAGTTTGTGGTGGATACTCACTGACTAGAGCTTCTATCCAAATCCAATACGTGATCATGTCTTTTCAAGATATGACGAGAATTTAATTTTCAGCTTCCATGATTCTGTCTTTGATCAGATGTGCAATTTGTGACTACACATCACTACACTGCATACTTTATCACTTTAAACCCTCCAACTTTCCTATATATATAGATATTACTCGGCAAAGTTAAATGGGAAAGTTTACTTAATTATTTAAGAGTCTCTCCCAAAATCAAAATCTATATAGAAAAATAATATATTAACGAATTACTAAAATTATTCACCTTATTTATTGACATTTGTTTTAAATAATGTTTTTTTTTATCATTTTTATTTGTATATGGTTTACAATTTTATCCTTCTTATACTGTGATTTGACACAATAATTATTTATTTTGTTTAAAAAATTGAAACAAATCACTTTACTTTGTGTTTCATTCTTTTATTCTTCTATTATCTTTTTTTTTTTTAAGTTTGGCAGTTATCAATACAACGAAAATCCTACTTTTTTTTAGAGTCTCACATAATTAAAAAAATTAGAACACGTTACTTAATTTTTGTTCCTTGTTATTTTATTCTTGGCTTATCTCATTTTTACGAGTTCAACATATATTACCGCAACGAACAACTCAATACTAATCATTTCTGCTTGACATGATTAAAAAAATTAAAAAACATCAATTCACATTCGTCCTTTATTATTATATTCTCCTCTCATCTAATCTCTTCCGGCCCGAACACCACCACAACAAACAATTTGGTGTTAACCTTCTCCCTACAAAGTCCAACATGATTAAGAAATTAGAATGCGTCCGGAACATAACACTTTACTTTGTTTTAATAGTATTATATGTCTTTCTCGAATGCATATCCAATAGTTGTGTTATTCTTGATTATTAAAGTGAATGAATTAACCTGACATCAGTTAACAACCTGCCAAGGAAAAATAAAAAATCAAAATATTACGTTTTGGATGACAATAAAAAAAAATCAAAAACTAGCTGAACAGGCAGGTCAGTCTAACCGGCTGGACGAGTTGGATTCCAAAACTTCTCAGCATGGCCTTGGCGCTCTAATCTTGATCATGTTTATGAAATTTTAAAATTAAGCAATTGTGAAGTTTCTTTATGACATGAAATATTCAACAAGTGGTTTTTGCTTTTTATTGGCAATGATTGTATGAATGAAATAAAAATATTAATCGCTTTTCTTTTATTGTTTGATTGAACATGTACTTTGGTTGTATTTAAATTTTTTTGTTTCAATTCATTTGTAGATATTTTGTTTCAATCATTTTGTGGATTATTTCTTATTAATCTGGGGCTTTTATTTGATGCTCGACATTAACATATATAAATTACAAACTGAGTTTTATGATAATATTTTAAAATTGTAATTGAACACTAACAGGATGGAATGGGCTCGTTGGGATGACCGAAATGGATGAGATGGACCAATCTGTCGGGATCAACACAATGGTCGAACTTGTCAGGATGGACATGATGGAATGGTCGGAATGGACAAGCTGACGTGATGGTCGAGATGTACTGGACTAACAAGATGATTATGATGATCGGGATGGACAATTTGTCGGGATGGACCTGATTGGCTAAGATGGACAAGCTGACATGATCGTTGCAATTAATCAAACTGATACGACAAATAAGATGGAAGAGTTAATGAGGTGGCAAGGATCAATGTTCTGGTTGGGATGACAAGATGACCAGGATGGACGAGATGGATAAACTAATGTGATGGTTAGGATGGCTGGGATGGACAACTTGACAGGATGAATTGGGTTGATGGGATGAGCGAGATGGTAGGGTTGAAGGACAAGTTGACACTATGAAATGGATTGACAACATGACTGAGATGGAAGGACTATCCGGAATGCACATTTTGGCTGAGCTAATGGGATGACTTGGTTGGACAAGATGAAAAATCTAACGTGATGGACCAAAATGACGGGATAGACGGGCTTGTCGAGATGTCTGGACGGACTGGGTTGACTATATTACCAGGATGGAACGAATTGATATAATGGCTGAAATGACGTGATGATAAATGGAAAGATGATGCTTGCCGGACTCATTAGGTTTACAGGATGATCATGATGATTGACTAGATGAGATTACAAATATTAAACTTATTTATACAAATATATTATATTTTAAAATTATTTATACAAATATATTATATTTTAAATTTATTATTATTTAAAATAATAAATTAAAAAAGAAAGAAAAGATAGTTCTTACTAAAAGAAACTTTTATATATATTGTTATTGATCATGTTGTTTAATCTAACCATGTTGTTTGGTTAGGATGGTTGGAACTCGTCATTACTATTGTTACTAATCATTATATAATTGGTGAGTCAAAAGTGGGAGGCCCATATGAGTTGACTAAAGAAACTCTCTGTGTGAGTGATCGATCTTGAAAACTCTGCTAAAGGAGGTCAGTCTAGAGAACTCAATTGGAGGAATTCGGTCTCGAGAGCTCAACCTAGAAAAATTTGATATGAGAAACTTGATCTGGAGAAACTCAATTCCAATAACGAATTAGAGAAACTTGGTCTAAAAAACTAGATTCAAAAAAACTGGACCAAACAGAAATACATTACAAAAGAATCTTCATCTTGTTACAGTAAACTTTTGAGAGCAACTTAGCAAATAATTTATAACTTTTAGTTTCGTTTAAAAATACTTAAATAGAATTTATTTACACTTTATTTAACGGGACTTTGTTTAACGGGACGTGAAAAATGAAATTTAACATAAAATGAGTCGAAAGAAAAAAGAATAATGAAAAACATTCAATTTGATGGAATGAAAAATAAGGAAATCATATACAAAGTTTGAAGTTTATTTTTATATATAATATTATTTTTTTAATAAATTACTAAGCGTAGATTCACTTTTAACATAATGTTCAAATTGTCTGTAAGTCTATTTTATAAAATATAAAAAAAAAATATTAAAACTTGACAAATCATCTCACATCACATTTATTAAATGCACACATTTCTTAAATTAATTCAAATGAATTTTTCTAAAATTGTAAATGATTTATAAAGGACTTAAGCTAGGGATAGTAAAAATATTCATACATAAAATCAATGATAAATAATTAGTACTTGTAAATAATTACTCAGAAATAGTAAATAATAGATATTTTAATATTTGTTTATAAATAAATTAAATATACTATCATACTAATCAAGTATTCTCACAAAAATTAAATTAAAATTTAATTTATATTTTATTAAATTAAATTTAATAAAAAAATTTAATGATATTTAATTAGATTATATTTAATTAAAATTTAAAATTTATATTTAATATAATTTATATTATATTTTATATATTTTTTATAACTATTTAGATTTATTTTAAAAATTTATACAATATTATATATATATTTTCGATAAGTAATAAGGTAAGTAACAAATAAATTTTTTATCACAAGTCATACAAACACTATTATTCGTGCTGATCTCGATGTATTATTATCACGAGCACCATAATTTTCTTAAAGTATCCTTTATTTTTTCTTATTTTATTTTAAGTGTCATTAGTAGAAAAACGCGGTTTAAAGTCATCCATATGACGTCGGTTAGTGCGTAGACCGACGTATATGAGTGTACGGTGGCATTAGCGTAAATAAGTGGTATTCTAAACGTCAGTTTGAAGGGGACTCGACGTCTATTATATAATACACGTCAGCTCTGATGTAAACCGACGTCTAATGTATGGTGGTTGGCGAGAAGACAGACTTCTCCTGGCCATTGACGTCGTTTATGCTGAGGGCCCGACGTCTACTAGGGGTGCAATTAATGCTCGTCACCTGATTCCCAGACGCTTAGACGTCGCGTGGTCAATCATTAACGTCTATAGCCTTTCCGGAAGGCGGGAAGACAGAAATTTCTGCAAAATAGACGTCGCATTTCTGGGTGTGCGACGTCTATGTGCCTGTAATTAATTATGTTCACCAAAATCCGAGGCACGTCGACGTCTGGTAGTAGTGACAGACGTCTAGAGTATTATAGACGTCGGCGCCCTTTGTTAATTGTCGTCTACTTCCCTGACAGGAAATGAAACGTCAATCGGTTCAACGCACTAGACGTCGACCCCCTTGGACACCGACGTCTAATGGCATTCAAAAAGTCACTTTAAATGTTATCTTGGATGTCAAATTAGTTAGATAACCGTCGTCTCGGTGACTATAGACGTCGGTGTCCACGGGGAACTGACGCCCCATTTCATTTTAAATAAACCGCAGACCCTTCGCGACATTGCAGTTTCTGATATCGTCTTCCTCTTCTCCTTCTGCTCTTGTGGCACCTCTTCTTTTTCTTGCTTGCGACACCTCTTCTTTTTCTCTCTTACGGCATTCTATTGTTGTTTCTGATATCTTTATCGTCTTCATCCTCTCCTTTTTCTCTCTTGCGGCATTACATCCCAGGTGTGTGGTTTTTTTTATGCTTACCGTTTAAACTTTGTTTAGTCTTTCATCGATTATCTTCTGGTTCAACTGAATAAAATTTGCTTTCTTTGTGTTGTGTTTTAATGCAGTTTTGTTTCTTTCTTTGGGTAACGTAGTAACACATTCTCCATTTGCTAGCTGTCTCCCAGAAAAAACGGCGTCTTGTGAATTTCTTTCGGTCGTTTCAACCCAAAAACGACTCTGGATTGCCTAGTTATCGTTTCACCGTGATTTTTCCCTCTTGCGAATGAAAATGGAACTAAGCAACAACCCAGGTTCGATTTTGGGTTGAAGGGACCCATAAGAAATTCAAAAGACGCTAGCTTTTTTTTTTGGGAAACTAGCAAAAGGAGATTGTGCTACTAGGCTATCCAAAGACGGAAACAAAACTGCACTAAAACACAACCACTGGATTAGACGTCAGTTAATGTGTACACCGACGTCTATAGTACCTTTTATACGTCAGTCAGTGTCAATTTCGAAGTCTTTAGTGCCTCTTCAACGTTGGTTATTGCGCAGACCGACGTCTATATAATGTCTTTAGACGTCCAGTTAGTTCTACTCCGACGTTTTAGTGACGTCGGACATGTCAATGACTGACGTCAGTTATATATTTGTCCGACGTCCCATTGACGTCACCGAAATAGACGTTGATTGTTTTATAAACGTTAAAAACCTAAAATAACCAACGTTAAACAGCGTTTTTGTGAAACATCTTTCCCGTGCTAAATGTATCATCAATTGGTTGAACCATCAGATTCTAAGACTTATTTTATGTACATATTTGAAAAAGTTTGTATGTCTAAATTATTTTCAGCTTATTGACGTACTAGCTTTTGAAAAGACATATAGATTATTAAAATGATTTAATCTTCCACCACTGGTATAATATTCTAGAAGATTTGAAGAGAGAAAAAGCTCTGTATTAGATGGACAATTTTTAATTCATTAAATTTATTTATTTAATTTAAAGATCTAATAGAAAAGTATTTTATTTTCCTTTCCTTTTTTTCCCTCTATCAAATCTATTATTCCCTTTTGGATATGATATGCTGAGTTTATGTAGAATATTACAGTATGCATCTTCATATTTGTATTGAAAAATAATGTCTTCAATTTCATATTCGAATAAGTAACAATTTTATATTCATCGTTGCCTGAATATTATATGTGATCTGCCCCTTTTGTCAAATATAAGTGTTTTTCTGTATCTTAACGATAACATTAGATTGGAATGAGTTTAATATATAAAAAAAAATATAAACTCAACCTAACAAACCCAATATTATTTTATTATTTAAATAATGAATTTATTCATATTTTACCCAAACTATTAGTTTATAAAGATGAAGAGGTTCTCCTATGCCAAAAGATGTCATTAAAATATCATTTGTAAGTTTTTGTTGTCATATATATTTTTGTAAGTTGTAACTATAAAAAAGGAATAACATTAGTTTTCATTTAAAACCAATGTACTAAATACATGTAGTATATCTAAGTCAAAAAAGTACGAATATAATTATATACTTTTATTCCCATATAATTAGTGGATAATTTAACTGGCATCACGAATTCTTTTTGCCCTAAGTAAATTTTGGTCCATTTTCCATTTTTATCCATTTATTTCCGTAAATCAAACAGGTTATAATTAGGGGATCCATTTTTTAAAAAGAAGGTACGAAATCCATAATTTTTACACATTTTATTTAAAAATGATTTCCTAAACAAAATATGTTTTCATAATTTAAGAAAAAAAATACTGTGATTAAAAAATAGATTAGCTTTTTAATACAAAGTCTTTCAAATTAAAATTCCAATTATGTATGTGTTTGTTCGGAAAGAGGACAATAATAATGAAGCCATAATATGCAGTCCTTTTCACAGCTGGGTTCATGCGTCGCCTCGTGCACATTGTGAGGAATTCGTGTAAATCACCGAAATAGGTACACAAACTGGGGTCTTTGGTTTTTTCTGCAAACTCATTCATAGAAAAGATGCTCATCAAGCTATATATAACACATTTACATGAAGACAATGTTAAAATATATTTACCTTTTTGCGTGATATTTTTAGGCAACAAGAAATTAATTACAGAAGAAAATAGTAGAATCACTCATGAAGAAACCAAATATGTTAAGTTCTTACTTAATAGCTACAAGTTCATTAGTACTATTCTATAAAAGCTCATTGCAAGTGTTGTAAGATGAGGACATGTTTTTACTGAAGGAAAAAGTTGATGTGAGTGGATTATTCAAGAAAAGGGGTGTCAATTCATTGATTATATCTCAGAGCATGGAATCGGATGGTGACCAATCTTATCAAGAAAAATTCTTACACGTCTTTTTCTAACCTTGGGAGCATCTGAAACTGGCGAAGACACCAGCCTAGCCCAGATAAAGATTGACACTGCACTATTATTGTTCATAATAATAATGTTAATTTGTACATACATAGTTTCATGGACCTCTCGTACACGTCTGTCATTTGATTCAAATGCTATTAAGTTTTCATACAAATTAATTCTCAATCATTGTGACCATGTTCAAAGTATTTTTGGAACAAAAATTCATCAAACACGGATGCATCTTCTGCATTGTATATCTATCTATATGTATCGAGATATATATATATATATATACCAAGGATGCAACAATTGTGAGTAATATTTTGGGGCGTTTTGCGACAGATGGCAATGGCACTGCGATTTTAAGGTGGGGGTATGCGTATTTAAAGGCATACACGTGCATAGCTTTGAAGGGGGCCTTTATAGGTGTCAGGAGGCTTTTTCTACCACAACTTCTCTTTCGTGATAAGGCTACAGCATATAATCATGAGGAGCTCAATAGACTAGTCTTTTCATTGTATGCATGTGCCCTCCGGATTTTCTGCCTTCAAGTTTCAGCAATCATCTCTAGCCCAAACAGCTTCCATCCATTTCATAATTACCGTACGTAAATTTCAACTTCTTTGCCTTTCAGTGTCAGAAACCTGGCTTCTAAGTTGTTTCTGTGTCATATAAATGCCATGCCATGCCAGAATTAACGTGATGGTAAGAAAATTTACTGTTGCAGGGTAAGAAAAACAAAGCTACTAGGGTAGCTTCAGATTAAAATACACACATAAATGCACCGCACTGGCCAGCAAGAAGCTAGGAGATGCAAAAACCATGCATTATTACAATCAAAAGGGGTGCTGCTGTCAAAGAGAGCATGATATACAGCTTTAAGGACAATAACCTTATCATTTTGACAGTGGCAGACCAGATATGGTAGAGTTACCACTACGAGATCCTCGGGGGTTGTACTTATAAAGTCACTTAATGGCACAAAACGAAAGTGACATTTCGTTCAGGTCCAATCTCTAGTAAAATTCTCACGCATGCTAATGTTAATTAATTCGATCGTCTCATAACTTGTACAAAACATCCTGTTGTAATATGTATCTTTACTTTGGGATTTGCAGGTTAGTGATCATGTTGATAACATGCATATATGTCTTAAAAAATAAGAATCATTACACATTGTAATGTGATGTGTACTTGGCTCATCCACAGATGTATATATGCCATCAGTGGTGCTCACTATGCTGCGTCCTTCACGAAGTCAAATCATGAACCATAGGATGAAGTGTAATATTCTACAGAGACCCCTAGCTACATTTATTAGATTGTTGGGACCAAACAAAAGGAGTCTAGTGCATGCGTAAAATTTTAGCTACATGTAATGTGCATGCACGTCTCTTCTCCAAAACCTGCCTAAGGTAATAGCCCTGGCACCCTAATGCATAGCATTTACCACATGGGGTGAGTAAAATACGTCATGCTTCAATCCTGTACGAGCTAAATCAAAACTGGGATTGAGATGTTACGTTTTAACAACTAAAGTTGAAGGACGAGGACATAAAACAGATGATTATTATGTTGAGTAGGCCATGAAGACCTTGTGCCGGGTTAGTCCCAAGTACAACATAACTTTTAAAAACCCAGATTTGACGAGAAAACCTTCCAAGTGTTTACTTCAATTAGGCATTAGCCTTTTAACGACAATGAATTATGCAAATGGCTTGTCCTAACTAGCAACTGTTAATGAAAGTGACAGTGGAGATGACTTGCACGTTAAGAAGAAATATCTCAACAGCGAATCAGCAATGAACGAAAAACAGTAACATTACGGACAACTTCCCTGTCTGCCTCCTAAAAGTGGTACACAGATAAAGAAACAATGAACGATGAAGTCAAGAAAGTATATATGTACGTGCATATGCATGTATCAACTACTAAAGTTTTAAAACCAACCAAAAAAAAAAAAACCCAACGCGCTTATCTTCATTTTGTAATTGCCATTAAGCGTTGTCCACGTTAATACAGTGAGCAATAGCAGCTTCAAACACATCACGGTTGTGGGACATTCGCTATTTCAATCAATGCTATCTTCATCAGAAACACTAATCGTTACTTAATGAGCTTTTGTGACTGACAACAAAAAGAAGACTAATAATTAGATAATGCCCACGTTCTGCACTACTACAGCCTTTCTACTTGCCTATTGTACAATACTTTTAGGTTTTCTTCTATTTTCTGTTTTTTTACTACATTCTTATTGAGGATTATAGATATGACTTCATTTCTATCACAAAAATGAAAACAAACGACTCACTTTTGCATTAAAAAAAGCAATTCAAGTAATATAAGTGTGGTCCATGCCCCGTTCAATGTATTCAGCAGGCTCTGATCATTGAATGTAAATTTTAATAATGCAGAAAGAATGTGACTGCTCTTCGAGTCATTGGTGAGTAGTAAAACGATCATTGTGTTTGCCAAAGAAAAGTTTAAACAAAATACAGTCCTCAATGACAATCTTGATGATGGACAAGCCCAACACCAATATGATAAGGAAGTTCAAACTACCATTGAAAAAACTCAAAACCTTACATGAAAACTGCATGTCATATATATGACATTTGCATATTCTATCGAAAAACGAAGATAATAATTGATAAAATTCTACATAACACAGATAGTGTGTACACCGAAAAGAACAGCCTGTATAGGTTATAATCTTCTATGTTTACTGTTATATCCAAAGTTCCAATCAACTATGCGCTCTCAGCTGGGAATTCCGGGTAACAATCCCTGCACCATAAATATAAGTAGATTTTTATAACTATCCAAAATCGTTCTTAATAAAATATGCACTAGAGTTCCTTATGCTAAGTCAGCTTGTCACACCATAATAACCAACAAAATCTTGGTTGTCAAACTCAAGATTATAAGTAAAATCATGAAGGTTTCATTTACATGTAACTTCATAAGAGTTTGTTATATATAAAAACAATATTAAAAAAACAGAGATAGTATTCAAACATAAGGTAAATTGGTAAATATCTATGACAGAATCATAATTAAGACGCAAAAAGGAACAAGTTGTTGACTGTAGGTTTGATTTGTTGATGGAAACAAAGCTTATACTACAACTGATCACCAATTGGTCTGCAGAAAATGAAAATGGAAAGGATCTCTTGGCCAATTTATTAGATCCTTGGTAAATATGTTTACTGTTTCCTTTCGCAAGGGTGCATGGCAGAATAAAACATAGAATGGATTCTCTCATTTCTTTGCCATGACTTTATGTTATATGAGATTCTAGCCCTTCAATACCTTTTTATCTCCATACAATATTATTCTATTTTAAAAGATCAACGGTGAGATTAAACATTTGACTATGTCAAGTTTTTTTTTTCAGAGAAGATATTCTCCCATAAAACACTGTTATTTTGGATCGTTGGGACAGAAAAAAATTTGACAAACTTACAAACTTAGAATTTCATGTGAATTTCCTTGAATTAGTCTGGTTGAGTTTACTTATAAATGAGTTTGGAAGCAAGTTAACTTGATTTCTCTACTTAAAATTGTAAAGTGGTCGACTAGTTAACTTGAGAGTTGGACAATAGTGATCAAAACGGTAAATTTCCTCATCCCCCATCAAAAGGCCAATAAATCTACTATAAGTCCTATAATGCCCTGCAATAAATTGAGTCTCATTTCTGGCAAGCAACAGTTGACAACATAAATTAACACAATTAATGAATTAACGCAGCTAAAGTAGGAAAGTAATGCATTTTACGAAGCAAAAACTTTTACTTGGAGCAGCAGTTGAGTGACAAAATTGGTACACAGTATGCTTCACAGTTTCTGTGTGTTTATGCTGATCAGAGATGTCTGTTTGAGGAACAGGACATTCGGAACTTTGGTTTGCATTTCCTAGATGATCAGTTTGTTGATTAACTTTCATTGCCAACCTTCTAGTTGAATCATCCATCCTTTTCACTCCATAGTCATGCAAAGGTTCTGCAATTTGGCAGATCAACACAAAACCCACGCATGTAATAATCTCTCAGTCTGTTAGTAAAAAATCAGAGTGCAACCAATCAGGAAAGGAAAATGGTTAAAACTGACATTTGAAAAAAGAAAAAAGACAAGAACTGAAGATAAATTGAAAAAACAATCAAATTGAGACAATTCAATCGAAAAGATGTAATGTTTCAACCAGTAAAATCACGTTTGGCTGCATGTCACTGCTCGTATATGAATTGTCTCAAGTAAAGATGACATCTAAAATATTACTGAGAGGACCAAAAATGCATACGCCTATGTGTCTCTATGAACAAAAATACTAATAACCACTGATTTTCTAAAACAAATTCATAAACTTGTAAACTTATTATATAAGTTTCTATTATGATTATAACAATAAGGAATAAATCTTATAAGCTTCTTAGATATTAGAAAGATAGATTAGATTATTTTTGTGTTAGTCGATATGTTAGTTGACAATGTGTTAATTGATAGTTTGAAACTAATATAAATATCGTCACTAATATATATATCCCGTGTCCTGTAATTTTTTCAATTTAGCCTTATCAGATTTTGTGATAAGCGTACAAATAAGCTGTAGACTTGCAATGTGGGACTTCTCAATAAATATGATACTGAAAAAACTGATAAATCACTACTTTCACCGTTTTACACACCAAGAGACATGTTGAGGATTGTTTGGATAAAAGTAATAAAACAGTTTGTTTAAGGTCTAACGAATAAGTAGTTATTCCGTAAACAGTATAACTTGTTTTTCATTATCCATCTCTCCTTAAAATAAAGACTTTCCACTTTATTCCTTAAACATTGTCCTTGTATTAGCAATGCGCTCTTAAATTCATATATCAATCTGTGACTGAGCATCATAAAATTTGACACGAAAACTTTACTATTTTGTATGCTACAATCACACAGAACCGCACTCACATCCTCTACAACAGGTAACAATTAAAGTTGAAAACGGCAAAGAAGTATTTATACAACAAGCTAACCTTTAGATGAATGGGGAAGACGAAGCAGCGGATCATACATATAATCATCAGATATGAGATACTTCCCAACTTGTTTCCCAAAACACCGCTTCTGTTTTTCAGCTTTTTGAAATTCCAATTCTGAAACGTTCGGATATCATAAACGACCATCCCATGAAACAAAACAATGGTAGTTGAAACCAAGAAATAACGAAATATGAAGGATAGACGTGAAACCTTTAGCAGGGGAAGAAGGGAAGACGTTGAAAGCATGACTTAGAGATGAGAGGAGAGGCGCATACATGAAAGTATCAGACTTAAGATAATCCAAAACCTTTTTAAGAAACACTTTCGTTCCTCTGCGTTTGATGGGTTTCTTCTTTTGGACTCTCAGGCGCGCTCTCTTTTCCATTTTCCTTCTTCTTCTTCGTTCTCTGTGAAAATGCAACTTTGGCGTTGAAGGAACAGTAAAACTTAGTTGTTTGGCGGTTTGAAAACTTTTGACAAGGAGACACGTGTCCGATTCCGAGGAACCGCTATGTCACGTGTCATGTTTGTTTGTCGCTGTTGTCCATGCGGACCGACCTCTGAGATTATTGGGCTAACAGCTTCCCTTGGCCTATAGAACATTTATGGGGCAGCTATATTTTTTTCTCCTTGCACTATCGTATATTTGTTTCTACACTCTCGCATTTTAAAAATAATCTTCTTTACGAATTTTAAAATTTATTTAATCTTTCAACAGACTTTAAAATTTGTTGAAAAATAATATTTAACAAATTTTAAAACTCATTGAAAAATATCTATAAACAGATTTTAAAATTTTATTAAATCATTTAGGTCTTGTTCACTTGAGTGTATTTGGGAGAGAGTGATTGAGAGGATTTGAGAGAATTTGAAGATAATTTTTTTTGTTATTTATTTGAATAAATTTGGAGGTAAGTGAGAGTAAATTTGAAAATAAATTTTTTTAATCTATCACATAAATTAAATCCTAAACTAATTCTCATAAACTTTACTTCCAAATTCACTCTCATTTACCTCCAAATTCACTCAAATAAACAACCAAAAAAATTAACTTCAAATCTTCTCAAATCCACTCAATTACTCTCTCAAATCCACTTAAGTGAACACGGCCTTAATGAATTTTAAAATTTGTTGAGAGATTTTTTTTTTCAACAAATTTTAAAATTTATTAAAAAAAGTGGATTTAAAGGATAATTTTAAAATTTTTAAAAAGTGTGGAGGTGCTAGAAGAAATATGGAATAGTATAGAAAGAAACCCTCCAACATTTTTCTATATCTTCATAATTTTTCCTACACTCAGAAAATTTTAATTTTACTTTGCTTTTTCATTTTGAATTTCGAAATATGAAACTTAGAGAATTTCCAAAATATACCATCATTAATATAAATTTTTTATTTTGAATTTGCATTTTAGAATATAAAATAAAAAATACATTTTGCATTATATAACCTGAAATATAAAATTTGAATTTTGAAATGCAAATTTATTATTTTAAATTAAATGTTACTACTGTATGTGAAATTTTCTTATGTGAAGTGTATAAGACTTATGACGACTATTTTAACGTTATAGTTATAGGTGACAAAAGAAATACACGTTTTTAATAATGTCGTAAAAGACTTAATATAATAATTTATTATAACATGCATAATTCTAACATAGTAAATTGATTTATTATGATAGATATTAATAAACTTCACAGAGTAAATTCAACTTATTATGATGAGTGTTAATAAACTTTATAGTATGTTGATTTACTCTAAGAGATACTTCTAAACCTAACAATAAAAACTATAGTCATTTTTCTTAAATTTGTCAATCTAATAAATAGATAATATACAAATATAATTTTACATTATTAAACATTTTCTTACCTGAAATTTTTTCCAATTTAAATATAGTAATTTTTTTATTTTATCAATTTTCCTCCATTTATAATAATATTATCTACATTATAATTAATATATAATTCCTAACAATTTCATTGAATTACTTTATTCAACAAACATTATCGAACAAAGACTTATTCTATCAAATTATATATAAAAGAAAAACTTCTACAACTAATGAATTTTTACAGGCACTCTAATAAAAAAACTAAACATCTTACATAAACTTAAGGAAAAAAAATAAAATTCATTACGTTCTAATGTCTTTTAAATATCGACAAAAGAAATTAACTTAATCAATATAAAATGAAATGCATAATTAAATAAGTAAGGTACTATAAAATTTATACTCCTTCTCAGATTTCCTTGTATTAGATATTTAATTTCTCAGATTTTTGAATAATTATTTTCATCATAATCTTTTTTAGAGATAGAAAAAAGAATTTAACTGTACCTCCACCATGACATACTATTGGCAACAGCAATTTTCCCTCTCTACTTAGATGCTAATAAATAACAGTTCCTAGTTGATGAAACGTGTACTTTTAACAAACATTCAATGGTAAGAAACGTGAATAGATATAACACGGAATGCTTCATTTCACAAAAATGGTATTACTTCAAAAATTAAAAGGTCATTCCACAAAAATGGCATTACTTCAAAAATTAAAAGGTATAGTTAGTAATTAAATTCTCTAGTTTATAAGTCAGATACAAATCGGTCAGAGGAGAGGAGGAGATAACCCTAAACCTTAAATCATAAACTCTAAACTGCTTTAATAAGAAAATTATAAGAAAAACTGTTATAGAGTAGATTTTGAAATGAGGATGAGGGTAACTATCAGTAACTAGTTAGTTATCCAAGAAAAATGAAAATTTATTGGTTATACTAACACATGAGTCGAAATCTTAGTCATGCAACTTATATATTCTCCCATCTTTCCTTACAAAAGTAATTAAAAATGATGAATTTTTGAAAGTTTAATTAAATTCCTTCAAAGTTCTTTCTTATCAACATAGAACCATTATTTTTTTTATAATTATTGGAATTAGTATGAAATATGATGAAGTGAAAAATTAACATCGAGTCATCAACATGTTAGGACAAAAGTATAAGAATTAGAGAGACAAAAATAAAAAAAATCAAATAAGAAAACTTTTAACTTTTATATATGTGTATGTTTTTGTGTCATTTAGAAAACATAATTTAACCTATTTTTAGGTTTGAAAAAAAAAAGAAAAAATACGTCAAGCTGGAATATAATTTGATTATTCTAAAATTTTAGAATAATTTTAACATTTTCCTCTCAAGCTGAATGATGAATGTTCAACATCTCAAACTTAAAAAAATTTGTTCTAAAATTAGTATGGTATTGGCTAGTTCTAAAATTTTAGAATGATTTCAATACTCTCTCCTCAAATTGGATGGTAAGTGTTCAACATTTCAAACTTAAAAAAATTCATCATAAAATTATTGTGTAGTGTTTTCTTAATCACATGACAATCAATATTAATGTGTTTTGCGTGTTTGTGAAAGATAAAGTTATGAACAATGTGTCTAGCATACTCAATGCCATACCCTTTACTCAATTTCCGAGGAGGAAATGTGGTTTGGTCCATATAACTACTTAGCATTGTGAGAAAAACACATTGTGGTTTGGTCCTAATTAAAGAGAACGAAATTTAAAAGAAAAAAAAAACACTAGTAAAAGAGTGAGAAAGAAAAGAAAAAAAAAAACGACAGGAATGCTCACATGCTATGGCTTTACAAGAGTGAATTTATGTAAGTGGTCACGGATAACTCCTTTTATTTTATAGAAGATAGATTTTAAGATGGTAGAAATTATTTTTTATTATTATACCATGATTTTGTAATGTATAAAATATTTTATATTTGGTTGAAATAATAGAAAAATGTTGGCTTCCAAAAGTAGTTTTCGTTTGACTGTTGAAATATAAAAAAAGCATTTTATACTTTAAGAATTACAGTAATTAAAGACCAAAGTAAACTAACCTAATCAACTACATCGGCCTGCATTAAATTCTGCACACCCGTTGTATCATGTGAATAAACAGATAAAGGAAAGAGAAAATAGTTTGTGTTAATGAAGTACTATTATTTAATAATAAGTTATTATATAATAAAGCTTTAATTACTTTTTTAACTACTATTTATTTAATTCCGTCTTATTGTTAATAAATGAATTAGTTTTTTAATTTCTTTAAATCGAAGTGATTGGCTTCTCCTCTCTATAGTTTAAGGCATCACCTAAAAAGTTGCAACAAATTAAGAACGATTATAAACTGTCAGTTATTAATTACAAATTAAGTAGTTGCAGTGCAAAATTGTCATTATATTTTCCAACGTTTAAAACTTTTATCAATTAAAACTTTCAAAAGTGTAAAATCAATTCGGATGAAATAACTGAATTAAATAAATGTAAAAAGCAAAGAATCAAATTGAATTGACCTTTTTATTAACCTAAATAGAAATTTGGATGAAATAATGAACAAATAAGGATAAGAAATAATTAATACTATAATAATTCTTTTAAAAAATTATATTAATATGTTACTCCTACTAACTTATAAATGACAGGTAATCTGAAAGCAATAAAGTCTTAGAAATCCCACAGACCACCTAATATGCTTTTGTTGAAGTTGAACTGTCCACAGCCCAACTAATAACTATCCATCCAGCTTTACAAAAAAAAAAAAAAAAAAAAGAAAGGCAACTTACTATTTCTCTTGTTTCTTTATCAATATTACTAGTAATTTCCATTCATACGAAAAACTTATATTATTTCTTCCTACTTTTGATATAAATATATGCACTTCAATCTTAAAACCCTTATCGAACAAAAATGGTATAATTACTTTATATTGGTTATTAAGGGAATATTAATTAAATTTTTATATTGAATAATATGAAAAAGAAAAAAAAAGTTATTGTAAAAATAAAATATTGATTTGATAATGATTATCATAAGTCAATAATTTTTTTGGATTAGATACTTACAATTTATTTGAAGATTTAATTTTCAAAAAAAAAAATTACTATTAAAGTGTTGAATCACATTATTTAAATTTCTGATTTTATTTGTGGACGTAATTCATTTAAAGAGATTATTTTTCATTACAATTCTCAACGACTAAGATATAACACATTAAAATAGATTACTTTACTCATTAATTTTACTATATGATTAATAATAATTAGTAACATCATTAGAAACATCATGACATACATATATAAATACATCCATATATATAAAAAATTTAATTGATTTAGTTTGATGCAAAACCCGTTCAAATTATCCAAATGACAATATTAATACCTCATATATTGATTTTCTAAAATTATGCAGTTCAACTCGTTAAAACCAGCTTAAACAATCACCTTCACAAACTCAGTTCAATATCACAACATATATTTATCATCACCACATATTTAAAATTCTTGTATTTTAAATTTTTACTAATTTCCAAGTTTAATAGATTGAGTTACTACTAACTAAAAATTTAATGCAAAATTTTCAAACAAGACAAAAATTTAGTATGTGGTGCAATAAGCTGAGAGAACCACTTCTTCCAACTCTCTCCATTAAAATTGATAACTAAGAAAACACAAAAAATAGAGAAGAGTGATTTCATATAATAAATAGAAACTTGATTTGTTTTGAAATCTTATTAGTTTGAAATATTCCTTAGCTCTCCAATTTCTAAGTGATGCAATTAGATTTTGAAAAAAAGAAGGAAGAAACTGAAAGAAAAAAAAAAGAGAAAGAATGGCTTGAGAGAGAGAACGTGAGAGAGGAGAAAATAAAAATAATGAGAGTGATGTTTATCCTCTTCTTTATTTTTATTATTAAGTTTTTTATACACGTCTCAATTTAACTTTTATATTTTCTATTATAAAATTTAATTATATATAATGTTAATATTAATATATTACAAGAAAAAATCTGATTGAGGCAATTTTGTGTCATATATTTTAGGTTTTAATCAAATTAAGTTTGAATTTGCATGCATTTCAATATCAAAACGCGGAAACACAAAGGACAAACTTGTATAAACTTTTCTCTTGCATGGTCAACATTTTCCCATGTTTTGAAAACAATGGAACAAATATTTTCCTTCAAAATAAAATTAAGGAGTACTCCTTAATTTTCTTTTTGATTGATATAAAAGGAAATGTTTAAAATAACAAAGCAATGCATTTATATATTATAAAGCAATCAAAATGGCAACTTGCTAGGTTGCTTTTTGGCTTAATTTATGCCATGAATTAATCACTGAATGTGATGGGATCATTTTAACATGGAAGAAACATCAGAAATGTTATACAGCCAGTTCAAAGAATATAACCACAGTTATGGCGGGTGTGATGTGCAAATAATACAACAAAACAAGAAGAAAACAACTTGAGAAAAACACTTTTTGACTGAAGAGTTTTAATTTCTTTTACTGTGTGACACTGGTCTTAAGCCATGTTTGAGTGCTGCTTCCCACACAAGATCAATTCTGTTAACATCTATGGCCCCAACTTCGTGATGAGACCAACCTTCAAGGCTGTGTACCACTCCCCCCGCATGGCAGGCATGAACCACTCCCCTATCCATTGTGTACTGCATGCATAATATATGCATCTGTGTCAGACTATTTTGTGAACAGATATAAGAACTGTATATCAGATGACAGAAAACAAAGGAGATACTGCTAGAGTTGGTAACACTCACCTCACAGCAACCAAGTCCTTCCACATCTTCTGGCAATCTCATGGCAGCCAGATCACCATAAGTGCAATCTCTTCTGAATGATAAAATAGGTGGGACAACAAATTGATGAAAATGGGCTCCACGTGGGGCCCAATATTGCTCTCTTGGCGTTATCCACTTACCAACTATCCAGGTCTGCATTAAGACAAGTAAGCACATGTAAAGTTCATGCTACAGAATAATTTCTCTTTCAATAATCATTATACCATATGTCAATTTCCTAAGTTGCACCAAAATTAAACCACGTGTGTAAATAGTGAAGGAATAAGTTATGTTGATTTGTCACCAGCAAAGTTTTTCCAAGTTACATTTTCATGGTTGTACCTTGCAGTTTTGTGCAGCTTGGTATTTTGTCACTTGGACAAGATAGCTCTGATATTCAAGAGGGGCTTCCTTTTGGATCCTCTGAAATCTATCTGTTGAAAGAGTTAACATCTGCATAGCAGCTCTCAGCACATTAGTTATGGTGATTAAATAAATCAAGAATCATGAGACTTCTGCTTCACGGGAATTAACTACTATTATCAGCATTACTTGAATTAGCTGTGTAAAAAGAATAATAATCAAGTTGGCAATGTCTCATTAATTTACGTGCATAACATAACCGATTGAAAGGGTCTCCCTGCCTACCCTCACCCTCTAATCAAACGGCGAAAAGGTTCCATTTCTCAGAACACCAATTTCATTTTCACAGCATCTATATGCATAATTGAAAGGAAGCTATGAGCTATGATGTTACTATACTATAAATCCACCATTAAAAGAGTCGGACGGAATACTAAATAATAACTCTGAACCTAATAGATGCTAATATGTGACAAGAATTTAATAATGACCCTACAAGTCATTATCTTACTTTAGAAAAGTTAAAACAGAACTAAATTAATATTATAAATACTATCCTAATATGTTCATATTGTATCCATATTCAAGATTGTCCTTCCAACATTTAATTTTCTTCCTTTTGGGCCATTTTCGGCTTAACCTATTAGTCCCCTTCCGCACCCTACCCTGGAATCAATCAAACAATGAAAGGATCTACTTTCACTGCACCACAATTCCACTTCATCTTTTACCATCCGTTACTGTTGAACCAGACACTTTTGAATGCTTTCTCCTAGCAATTTTTTTTTATATTCCATATCCTATGGTAATTTTTCCTTCTGTCGTTATCTTTCTTTATTTATCATTTTTTTGCTTATTTTTATTTAAAAATTAAATTAATAAAAAATAATTAGATATCTGACGTCTCCATAGCAAGGAAAGTACATACTCAAGGAGAAAGGAAAATTTTCACTATTAGTAGATCAATTTGATTAATTTTTGAAACCAAAGTAGGAAAAAAAAGGAAAAAGAATGCTGCAAAAAGCACAATAGAATAAAAGTAAAATGGTAAAAAATGGGAACTCTGAGAAAATTTACCAGAACTTTGACTTTCTTTTGGCAAAGGTAGAGAGCTATTGCTCTTCCGAGCTTGGAAGTAGCTCCTGTTAGGAACACCTCTTTCACATCTTGAGGGATTTCATTAAGTATGACAGCAGCGGTTAACGTGTTCCCATGAACAACTCGAACCCTAAGGTTTGGGTGCTTGTCCACAAAAAGTTTTCCACCCCCGTTTAGCGATTCATTCTACATTCAGTGAGTAGTGATAATACAAGTTAGTAACTAAAAAACAAAGTTCTGACCATTAATGCTAAGCTGAATGTATGATAAAATATTTACTACTTTCATTTTATTTATGTATAGCTCGACCGAAAATGGGAGGCCATGTGTAATTTGTTTCGGAAGTTACAAAAGAGACCCACCATTCCTATTCAGCAATTATTATGTACGTACTACTACCATGGATGGCATTCAAACCTTCACCAACTATGCTCAGAGAAGGCCAGATTTAATTAATTAACCAAGTTCGATTTACTGTGCTGGACGAATCAAATAGCTAGAAAAAAAAAGTTCAATATGTCAGACCTTATTCAATGCAGCAAGGCTAATGACTTTAACCCCAATTTTATCGGCCCTTAGGATGGCTAGCTCAATTTGCTTATTGATCCCGTCAGTAGCAAATGGCAAGAAATACTGCAAAAGAGGAAAAAGACAAAGAAATAAATAAATAAATATTCATGGTGGAAAAAGAAAAGTACAGCTTTCAGACTTATATGGTTCAACCTGAAAGCCACATCGAGGTACAACCCATGTTTGGTGCAATCTTCCTCTCAGATTGTAGAAACTAACTAAAAAGGTCTTGGACCAAACCCACATTGCTAGCAAAACTAGAAAAGCAACGGGCCAGCAAATGATCAAGAAGAGCCTTGTTGTGTATGGCAACGAAGCAAAGGATCGCAGGACGAATTGAACATGCATACAGGATGACACATCAACAATATGAGCCAGGAAAACAAAATGGGGTACCCTGTCACCGTTTCCTGCAATGATAATTGACAAGTGACGGTAAAAAAAATTTACAAGTATATGGTAAAACTCTACTTCATAACACAAAATACAGCTATTTTGAAGTTTCTATTTGTTATGTTGGGTGCCCATCTAGTATTGAAGTCAAAATGAACGAAAGAAAAACTAGAAGAAGTGATCGAATCATAGCACAGCTTACCTGAACCTGAACTTAATATTTTGTGTGTTTGCCATGATTTTTTGTTGAGGGTACCGCCCAGTGCGTCAAAGAGAGGCATAAAGAGGCAGAAATTAGTGTCCTTGTCAGAGTGGTGTAGGCTGTGATATCTGCATAATAGCATGGAAAGAAATGAATGATACATACAAGTCACAACTGCTTAGAAATGGACGTGAATAAAAGAATCGTATTTTGAACTGAGAGCTGGATTGGACCACTTTTTAGGAAATGCATGCTCGCCTAGTCATCCTCTCGGCAATTGCAACAACACATGGAAGAAAGCTAAATATGCACTATGCGGCAGAACTTAAATAGGTTTCCAGCCAAACATCTTTAGCTGTGAGCCTCAAACTCGTTGCCAAAAACTTGTTCAAGTTCAAATCTCGGGGACCACTGGTTTACTTGAATTTCTCTCTTCACATGAGAGAACCCTAGACTGTTAGCTTTAGGTCCTTTCCACTCCCCTCCCTTAATGGTAGGTTTGTGTACGGAGAAAGAGAGAGAGAGTGAGAGAGAGAAACACAAGCTCAGTTATTCTTTAGGTATTCTCATGTTGCTTCGAAGGTTTATGAAAAAGTAGGAAAAATAAGTAAGGATTTTCATCTAATTATCTAAATCACAGTTCCACTACCGACTTTGTTCCAGCTCCATTATCCTTCACTTGTTTCGTTCTCTACCGACATTCAACTATGTCATAAAGAACACGAAGTGCCACAATTCAGGTAAGGTTTCATTTGCATTTAGGTCATATAGTAAATGCTTTTCACATGTCTTCTTCAAAGTCTGACACAGATCAATGCGAGTTTTCTTGTGACATGTGTTACAATTAAATAGGTTATGACAGTAACTGAGAAATATATGTGAAACTAACGGATATAACAGCTCTAAATTAACTTACGTTGGAGTGTATATCACATATCTAAGAAATTGGAATTTCTCGAACAACTGATGAGGAAAGATTTCAACATTGCCGTGGCCCAAGCATCTCAGGAAGTCAAAAATCAAAACATAAACATATGTCAAGCTTGCTGATCCATATCCCATCATAGAAGTCCCAAGGATAGGGATTCCGATGACTACCGTCAGAATAAGATGTTCCAAGAGTGTTGCATGTCCAGCTGTAGGAAAACAAGTCATTTTTCAAAAACAACACAACATTAACAAGTCGTTTGAAAAATAAGTTATTGTGAAACTCGAACGGATAAACACCTATTAATCTTCCTTTTGAACAATCGGATAGATCCAAAATCAGAATCTACAGGGGAGGATTAAAGTAAAGAAAGGAAAATATGATTCTCACCGGTAAAAGATTCTGGTACAGGTGATGAATGGTGTAGTGAATGATAGTGGGTGAAAAGATAGTCTCCATGGAACTTCTTGTGCACCCAATAAAAAAGTGGCTCGGAGACTCCCACATGGAGAATCAAAGTAACGAAAAGACCTTTTATATTCCAGATAGGAAGATGCTGAAGAAAGGGAAACACATAGCAGGCCATGGAGGCAACTAGTGTTTGAAGAATCAAGAAATTGTCCCTGATTGAAAAACAAATATATCATGAGACACATGGTACATAGAGAAACCATTTTCAACATAACGTAATTTTATTTGAACAAATGGAGAAGAGAGAGAAAGAAATTCCTTTCCAAGTTTTTTACCAGTCCCATTCTTTGTCAATCTGCTTGAAATCAACACCCTGCTGAAGAATCCGTCGATTTCTGGTGAGAAAAAGCATGTGGCTATAAGAACCCCAAAGCACATGAATTAGACCTCTGAGACCACTTAGTATGAGCAAATGAAGGCACCAGCTGAGATTGTAGTATGAGTGTTCCTCGTTGTAGAACCATTCATACACGACTTTCGCCACAAACGGCCCATATAATAGATACTGTGTATATCCAATGAAAAACAAAGTAAGATCACAACATAACCCATGTAAGAATTAATATAACAAAGAAAAAGGTACCAACATATGCAAAATACATAGGTAGATTTTCTGTACCTTGTATATTCCAAGGTTTTCCCATGGCCATGTTGATAAAGGAGCCCCCATTTAAGTGCACTATATTGTAATTAAGACTCTTCAAAATCTTTAACGCTATATTGCTTAGAGTTGCACGTTTTCCTTTGCCAAACGTAAATGCTCCTCCACACACTGTATTTCTTTCTTCTGGGCACTATCTGCTTCCTTTTGTATTTTTCTTTTTCTTCTGTATTTGCTAAAATACAACAGAGCAGAACTGTGAAACCGCAGAAAGGAGAAATAACCAATGGGTGGAGAGATCCGTTAATGCAAGAAAGAGTTTCTTTATCCTTTCCTTTCTTAATTGCTAAGACTCTGTGAGTTTTAACCACAACTTGAAAATTTATTCTCCCTTCCTATCGCGTATTTATAAGAGTAGCGGATCATGCATTGAATCTTGAGGCCTACAAAATACGATAGTCTCCCACCTGTCTTCTCATTACTGGGATATTAATTTTTTTCAATTAATGTCTTCTACTCCATCAAAATAAATATAAAATAAAAAGATCCCTGCAAGTCCTACTCTTGATTAAAATCTTACATTTAAGAAAATCATGTTAAGAAAGAATGAAGACTTAAACTCAATTTCAGTAGTAAATACATTTTTACTTGTTATAGTCTCTCGAAAGGGCCACCTTAAAAATTTAGTTATTATTTTTTTTTTTAATTAAGTAGCACACTTTAATTATAAAGTATTTTCAGACGTTAATAGAAGGTTATTCTCTATTAAATACTTATATATATATATATATATATATATATATATATATCATATTTTACAGTAACCATATATAAACTAAATTAGTATTTCTTTATTGTTAGTTTAGTGGTTAAGAGATTTAAATATTTACGCAGACTCTCAAATAATAAATTCTTTCCTTCTAAGAAACCGGAACTTAACGGTGAGCATAAGTCGGTGTTGGGTTGCTCATAATTTTTAATGGATTGGTTAATTTAAGTCTTAATCTTACCATTCAAGATCTAAAATACGTATGTCCAAAGTAAATTAATCCGACTTCATAGATATAACATGTCAAATTTACATGAAGTATAATTAAATTGCAGAACAAAAATATAAAAAGTAAATTATATTTCGTCAATATATATTTTAAAATTAATAAATTTTCCATAAAATAATTAAAAGATATTAAAACAAAACGTGATAAATTTAAGGTAATTTGAAGCACAATCCAAATCCATCTTAAAAGGTATACTAAATTTGGTTTCAAATTTAAAGACAAATTGGATTTTTTTTTTTTAACGTGTTTTTGCTAAAATTAACTATTTCAAACATATTCATTGTGAATGTGTATAAAAAGGACAGAAAAAGTTAAAACTTAATTTTGACAAGGAAAAAAACACTCCTACCCTAAGATATAACACATTAAGAGATCAAGGTTTTAGAAAAGTTATGGCATATTGGATTAAAAAATATTTTAGCTCAGAATATTATAATTTTATACAGAGAAAAAAAGGTTTGAAAATTGAAATGTACGTAAAAGACAAGACAGCCCGCGCGTTGAGGTGTTATATATTGTAATGGAGCAGATCTGAAGAGTAGAGAGTAAATGCCTTAGTTATATGGTTGGCAGCCGAAACAGTACCTCTCCTCAGATGTTAGATAAGGTAGGTTTGGAGTTGCCTCTCTAAATGCTCTTTTCATTATGAGACCACCACCATTGCATATACTCATAAAACTATATATCCTTATATTTAATTTAAGACACCCTGCTCTTTTACATTTTCTTCCTATTTCTATTCCGTCATATATGGAAAACTCTATAATAATTATATAACTTTCTAAATTTAAATTTTCTCTTCTCAAATGTTTGTATTTCTTCAGACAACGTTCTTTTTCTTTATTATCATCACTTGTACATAACTTACAAACTACCCAAATAATAAACTAATAAAATCATGTATGAAATATATTAACAGAACGATAACCTACCATGATGATATTTCATATTCTAAGATAATGATGTACTGAGAGAATGCTACATGATTGAATGTTAATGCATATTAAAGTAATTATATAGTTGCATTTTGTAGTTGAAGTAGCAACCTATTCATAAACAAAATGAATATCTATTTTGACATGTATTTATTTAGTAGGTTGATAATAGATAGAATTTGCAAAAAAAAAATGTATAAATATGTTAAAATAAGTTTAAATTCGTGGACTAAAACATAATTACTAATAACAATTATTTTTTTATCATTTTCTATAAGGTTTTATTATAATTATTTACTATTTTTAATTATGACAATTTTGATTTTTTTAAAATAATACAATGTTATTTAATAAAATTTGAATATTTATTCTATTTGTTTGTCGTATATACATCAATACTTTAATTTTTAATATTTATCTATATTTTAATTATACTGTTATAAAAATATAAGTTGAATCAATTCACTCTAATTAAATTTTAATAAATATATAAAATAAATTAAAATAACATAATATTATTAAATAAGTCAATCCATATAATCATCAGTATAATTGTTAGAATAAGATAATGAAACACTATAAAAAAAATAAATTGTATAATAAACAACATTTAAATACTATATTGTTTACTTTCAATATTCAACTTCACTAGATTATGGCAAAGTAGTATTTATTTTGAGAATTAAACAATTAAATTATATTCCAGAAAAACGTGATAATTAGATATTTCCAATTTTAACGATTATAAGAAATGAGATAAATTGTCAACCATGAATATAAATGTAAGTTAAGGTGAAGCAAATATAACAATATTAGTGATTGGAAATGGTGTAAATCCATTAGAAAGCTGTAGCATCAAGTATCAAATCAAAGTTTTTTCTTTCTCATTGTTAGTGTTAATATTTTAATGTGATGAAGAACTTGGCGATATACAATGCCTAAATTTTGAAGAGTTGTGCTCATATTACATATGGATTCTAAAATTATAAATGATAAATATATGGTTGTTGATATTAGAGATAATAAAAACTAGATGGAAGGAGATTTTAAAAGATATGGTGGCCAACGAAGATAGAAAAACAGAAATATGAAATTCTTGATGAAAAACGAAAAGAAAGAAAGATCGTGTTATATTTTATATCATAAAATAATATTTTTTTTCTTATTTATCATTGTGATGAATAGTCAATTATATATAATAAAATAATACACCAACCGAATAACAGTAAATTATGTAATGATATATGATACTAATTACAATAGTATATAATATTAAGAAACGCTAAAAAAAACCAAAAAAACAATACTTTATTTTCTTTCAGTACTTTATTTTATTTTAATATTTCAGTTGTTTATTTATTTTTTCCTCTTTCTCTCATTCTTTTATTGAAAGAAATAAGATTTGAAATTGTAATTTTTACGATTACATATTTTATGTTAGAAATGTAAGGTCAGTCTGAAATTTTATATCGAATAAAAATAAGTAAAATAATTAATATATAAGCAGAATAATCTATAAACTTATTATTTTAAAATTTTGGATTATAAGTAAGTTTATTCATAAATCATTAGTATCTATCTCATAAAAAAACTCATATTTTATGGACAATAGTCATCGAATGTAGTGTTCAAAAAGAATTCTAATTAAAATATTTATAAAAATTACAAATCCCAATTTATTAATGCAGTGTAAAAAAAATTCTAATTACAATATTTATAAAACTTATAAATGTCCATTTATTTTCACATAACGAATTTTCTTAGAAGTATGAGAATTCTTAACACTACCCTTTTACATATCTTCAAAAAAAAATTTGTCTTTCTCTAATATATTAAAAAATAATTTAAGAAAAATAAACTTACATTAATCACTCTCTAACCAACTACATCTAAAATCAGCAAAATATTCAATAGTAGAAATAGATTTCACAATTTCGAATATAAAAGATTATGGACAATTTAGTATAACTCATCCGATCAACAACTCTTCATATATATTAATCTTTGTTAGTTTTGTTAAACTCATTATTGAGTAGATTAAGTTTAATTTTCATAAAGTTTCAAAATTATGTAATAATTCAATAAAAAATTATATTTAATGATAGTATTTTTTAAAAAGTAATTTAATGTTCATTGTAAAATTACGAAATTTAAAAACTACATTTAATTTGTTTCGAATTATTATACATAATATTACGATTGAAATATGATTAAAGTATGTAATTGTTGGTCATGGGTTTTTTACACAAAATAGTTTGATAGTTTTTATTTTTAGTACAATAGTAAAAAGTTTATTAGTTTTCAAATCAAATGTTTATTATATTAGGAGAAAGTTGTTAAAAGGTAGACTTTATCCATTTAGAGACTTCACCATTAATGAAAATGGATATTAAAGTAACGTGATAATCAATTATTTTTCGTGCTTTTAATTTTTTTTATAATTTTTGTTTTTAATATAAAAAAACATTACTTTTAAAAATATAAGTTTTTCTTATAATTCTAGTATCATATTATTCGCTAAAATATTAGCGTACAATAAATATTGATTAATTTTAGAACTTAATAAACTTGATATGTTTTGTTTAAAAACCTTCAATAACTAGTTAGGTTGATAAAATTTAACTTTTGTATAAGTTATAAAAAAAAAAAACGTTAGGTTATCTATCATGTCTAGAAAAATAATTAACTAAGATTTAGTCTTATATTTGTATGCAAAAAATTGAATTTGAGAAAATTAATTTTTCCGCCTTATAAATGCTAGCCACTAAAAATGATTACCTTTTTCTAATCATAGACAAAACAACTTCATTTTTTGTTTCATTCTTCTTTAAACATACGTAAAATTGTACATTTGATCATGTTTAAATTTTTAATCCGTTGTTGTGTTTTATATTATTTTATTATATGATCTACAAATTTTAGAAAGCTTATTAATTTTATCAATTCCTAATTTTACATATATTTATTTTTACATTTTAAATAATCAAAGTAATAAGTACCAAGATTTAAAAATTTGAAAACTAAAATCTTAAGGAAAAAATCCACATATTAGAAATTAAAGCATGACAAAAAATGATAATGTACTAAATATATGTAAATAATTATAGTTTTCTTAATTGTTGTGGGTTCGAAAACTTGGTCCTTCTATTTGCTTTATCAACTTGATCTTTCTCTGTTTTAGTAATGTAATTTTTTATTTTTAATTTATTACATATATGAATAGTTTTGATACCATGTGAATGTAAAATTTTAATGAGTGCATCAGCATATCAAATTTTTTATATAATAATAAAGTGTGACGTTGAAACAAACGTATCGAAGTAATGGTGATCTCTAAATGGATGAAGTCTACCTTTTAACAACTTTCAACTAACCTCTTCTTAATGGTATTGCTGACCTAATGCTTGTCTTTTGTGTAATAATGATATTGTTAGCATTAAAGTTTGTCTTTCTTATAATATTACCATGATGAAAACTATTAATAAGACAAGTTAAGTCTAATACATATTCACCGAAAATGAATTTACATAATTAAAATGGGACTTTCGGTAAAATCTAATCATCTTCCTTATAACCATTGGGAGAATGTTCATTAATGAATACAATTCAATAGTTATGGAGAAGTTGAGTTTCAAAATATTTTTCTAATATTCCTCTGCGTCTTTGTTTTTGTTATTTATAACATTTGGAGATATATGAATGATTCTTTATTCAAGAACGTCCCCTATAACTGTTTATTAAAGAATCATGGATTGTTTGTAAGAGGAACAGTTAGATTTACCATAATTTCATAAGTTCTAGATAGGTTCAAACCCCATTCCCTTTAGTGCAAGTGTAATGCACTTAGATAAGTGTTACATGAGAGAAAAAATTGTCTCATGTGCAAAAAGTGTTGGTGGAAAAGGTAGACCTGTCAAATAGGCTCTATAATAGGCCCTGGCCCTAGCCCATGTGGGTTGGGGCCAAAAAAGCCCTTTATTAAAAAAGCCCCTAGGGCTAAAAAACCCCCCAAAACCCTGTGGGTCAGGGTCAGTCCATGGGCTTTCTTTTTTTAAAAAAAAAACTAAATATCCAACAATAAATTCCATTTTTACATAGAAAAGAAACACTTATGTTAAGTGTTATAATTTGGAAAATTTAAATTAGAAAACTAGTAAGGATATAACATGAATAGGAAAAACAACAAAACGATACAACACCTAAAACCAAAAACAGGTTCATCAATTCAAACATCAAAAAAGAAAAAACTTGGAAAGCAACCTCAATAAGCACTCATAATTTAGTCAAACAAACTGAAACACATGTCATCATCAGATTCTTCAGCTGGCTCTTCCTTCTTTTCCTATTCCTTTGTTGCAGCAGCTGGAGCACCAAAATCAGCAGCAAGAGCAGCAACAGCAACTGGAGCACCAGAATCAACATCAAGAGCAGCAAAACCAGCTGGAGCACCAGAATCAACAACAGGAGAAGCAACAACAGCTACTGCAAATTTGCTTGAGTCCTGCATTTACAATAAAAACTCGTAAATAGATAAGATGGGGAGACATAACCTACACAATCAAAACGTAAAAAATATTACCTTGAGATACTGCTTGACCCATTTCAGGTACGATCAACTTGGTCACTCTACTCACAACTGTTCCACCACCTCCAGTCACATTATCACAAACAACTCCACGTCAGTTGCAGCAGACAGAGTCATTATACCATGCTGCGATGATAGAGCCACTTGTAAGTTCTCCAGCAAACTTCTTTAGAGCTGATAAATCATGAGGGTCACAGGGTGCTTGATTATTATTAAGCCCTAGTGACAAGTAAACTAAGCAAGCCAAAAAACACCATTGCAAAAGTGTCATTGAGAAACATCCGAGCAGTACCATTGTTGAATCCAAATTGATATATACTCTGCTCAAAATCAGGAATAAGCTCTCATGAGCACAGCAGAAGCTAGTATCATTGAAAAGTGCAGCGTTAAACTTAAGAAGAAGAACTACAATGAAGTATCTTTTAGTCACAGCCTCAAGACTTTCAACCTCAAACTGCAACAAACAACTTGCAACTTGCAAAGGAAAACCACAATTTGAAGGTAAAGATTTGGACTACCAATCCCACCAAAACCAAATCCCAAGAACAAGAGATTTAGACAGTGGGAAAACGCCTACTCAAACTGAAAGCAGATTTAGAAACACCTCCCTCGAAGAAAGAGATAAGATGCCCAAATGAAGATACTTATATCCCATATCCCCAAACACCAAAGTATGTAGAGCATGGACCATATGACAACAACTTGCAAAAGAAAAGGAGACCTGGTCTCTAACCAAAAGAATTAACTAGCTATAATTCCAATGAGTACTCCAGCTTCTTCCAGTGTTGATCAAGTCCTATAAGATCACATTGTTATGTTCCATCACCGAGATAAATGTACCTCTTCTCTAATGCAGCATCAACCGAATTTTGGATCCTTTCCATCATCAATCCCTGTATAACATTATTAAAAAGTGTCGATTAATAATGGTTTCAAAAGTTGAACCTTTGCAAGTAATATTAAAAAAATTTATCCACCTAATTAATCAGAACTTGATAAGAACATGAAACATTAACATAAATGGATAAAATTATATAGCATGAAAAGCAAAGAAATGTGATACCTCAAACATCAATTTTTAACAAAATTGGGGTTGAAGCATTTCAAATGCATAAATTCCTGTACTAGGTTCAGTCATTATACTTCTAAAACTTGCTTCAGTGTTTTCTTTAATTCTCATAGAAATGATGGGGTGAAAAAGTTCTCAGCATCCATAGTATATATCTCCCTATGTAGTGGTTATTATTAGCAAAATGATAAAGATGAAGTTTTGATGATGCCCAAATCAAGTCAAGATTTATCAAGATTCATGAAGATCCTTTGAAAACTTGTTTTTGTTATAAAAAGCTTTTGTAATAATTGTAGTTTGATGTTTAGGACTTAGATTTGTAATAGGTTTTGATTCTTGTACTCGGATAATTTATATCTTTTGTTCAGAATTAGAAAAGCACGATTTTAATCGATTAAATCAAGTATTAATCGATTAAAATGTTAAAGGTGCTGAAAACTCAACTGGAAAGGGAATAATCGATTAATACCTTTTTTAATCGATTAGCTAATCGATTAATCCTAAGAATAATCGATTAAAACTAGCCGTTGGAGTTTTCTGGTTTTTGAAAACTAGTCGTTGCACTCAATTTAATCGATTAACAGTAATATTAATCAATTAAAAGCGTTAAATGGCCATTTTCAAATAATGGAAGAGTTTTTGCTTGAGTTTATAAATAGGCTATCTTTATCCATCGACAGAAACTCTTCCCTTGTGCTTTAGAACTCAGAAATCAGTGTGAATTGTGTGTTCTTGTTTGGCTTGAGAAACTCTCGTCTGTGGAGCTGGTGAAGTGCTACTACGGTGACAGAGGAATAGCCGGTTCATCCTTGGTGCGTCTGAGGAGGTGTGTGGAAGAGTTTCATCCTTCGTGAAGTATTCAGAGGAGGTGTCTCATCCTTTGTGAAGACTCAAAGGAGGTGTAGGTTCATCTCTTGTGGTATCAAGAGAGGTGGTTTCTAAAATCTTACAAATTGTTTCTTTGTGAATGTAGTTTGTAATTGTTTTGTGCTTAGTGAACTGTTTATCTTGGTTTGAGATAAGCGACTGGACGTAAGATTGGTAAGATCCGAACCAGTATAAAAATCATCTGTGCAAATTTCTCTCAACCTTACTCTTTTATTTATATTTATTATTTGCGTAGTAAGATAAATTGAGTAGAAATTAAAAGGCACACGTTTATATTAAAAACCCTCTTGGTTTGTTATTCAACGCTAACCATTCTGCTGCAGCCGCTCTGACAGCTATAAGAAAAATCAATAACTAGTAAGATCGAGCAATATTGGAAAATCATGCTACATACAGAAACGAGAAAGTATAAGAAACCAAACATATACGAAAACATAAAGGAAGAATGATGTACGAGAAAAAATTATAAAGTGTGGTTAAAGATTGTAAAAACTTGATCTAGAAGCACCCCAAGATCAAAACGACCCTGTCCACCTACTGCACGATGAACAAAACGGTGTACAAACTCGCTAGGCTCTGCAACGGCGGCAACGGGTACCGGGCGCGGACGTTGACCCACACGGCGTAAACGACGGCGAGCATGCCTAGGACGTCGTTGGGACCGGTGCGCCTGAAACACAATCCCTTGAAATACACGATGAGCTCGAACCCCAAGAGCACAATCACCACCACGAGGAAGACGCGGATCGCGCGGTAGAGCTGCGACGAGTCGCCCTGCAACGATGTTGAGTCCACAATCCGATGATGTACGGTGCGGGTGAGGTGGAAGACGCCGCCGTAGAGCCAACCAAGCGAGGCGGCAAGCTGCTAGCGGGGTGCTGGGGTTGGTGGCAGTGGTGGTGTCAGTGTGGGGTTTGTTGGGGCCGCAGCTATGATTGTTCAGAAGAAATTGCGAATAGTCTCATTGTTTTTGGGGGTAGGGGGCTAACCCGACCCTGATTCATTACAGCCTCATCAAACGGGGGCTTGTGGGGTTGGGGCTCTAAAAAAGTCCCCTCAAATGTGGGTCAAGAAAAATGGACCAAATATGAAAAAGGCCAGGGTCAACCTCAGGGTTTAAAACTAAACTGACAGCTCTAGAAAAAGAGTTAATTATCGTTATAGTACAAAACCACAAAAATATTCTTTTAGTGATTTTTGGACATTTTTTTATAGTATATACTCGCCATTGAATTAAGTTATTTAATTATAAATTTTCATCACTATTAATATAAACATAATATTCCACTGTAATTTATTGTGATAACTACAATTTATTTATCATAATAAGAACAATATACTAGAAAGAATTTTTATATTGGATCATTCATTGTTTATTAGTAAAACAAAGAAATTTGAGATAAATTACTTTTTATTTTATTTTTACAATCGAATCGAAGTATATTAAGATAAAATAAAAGAATAAAAATTTTAGGTTTTGGTTTCTGAAACATATTCTTTAAACATACGTTTTAGTATCGAAGTCTTTTATGTGATATAAAAAAATTATTTAAATGCATAAATGGAATAATTAAATGTACAATCACTAGTGTAAGAAAGAGTTTTGATATCAATTTTTTTTACATTATACTTGGATTTTCCAACTGAAATATTTAGATAAGATAAAAAAAATGAAAATTTTTGACTTCTGTTGTGAACAATCGAAACCAAAAATAATTAAAAAAATTGAAAATTAAAAAAAAAACTTGAAGAAAAAAGCAAAGAGAAGAGCAAACTTTGGTTATGAAAATAATTTAAACCTATTCGAGTATATGTTTTGATTTTTTTTATTAAGTTTATTCTTTATCATATGTTTCGGTTTTTACAATAATCAAAATTATTTTATAATTTTTTTAAAATATTTGTTTCTTTTTCTTTTTTTATATCATGAATTTTGATAAAGATCGACGTGAGACTTTCAACACAAATTAAGTATATTAAACATATAAAAAGTATATTAACAACGTATAAAAAAATATAAATTTTAAAAAACATGGAAGTAGAGAAGTTAGATAATACAACAGTATAAAACATATTTTGAAAACAAAGAAACACGTGAAACAATAATGTCACATAAAACTTGTACATAAATAATAATACAAAATGTGTGCGTTAGGAAAAACATAACAAGGCTTAACGGAATAAAGAAAAAAGCGAAAAAAGAAAGAACGAATGAGTGAGTGGAAGTTAAAAATGAAATAAAACGAGAAAGAATAGAGAGAATTGCAGTGGTGAAAAATTAAATTGAGTTAATAAAATTCATTTAAAAAAAATTATTTCATAACTAAAGTGTTGTGAATTATTTAATCAAAATATAAATTTCGATTTTTTAACCGATAACTTTTTTTTTTATTAAGATCAGTATTGAAATTCCCTGAGTTCAATTTGTGCACCTTCCCCACCTTTTATTCAGAACTAGCAATTTCTGGATGATTAAGGTTAGACACATTCTGAGGGATGTTAGTTAATGTGGTGATGCTAATGATTTGCCTTTGGGTCTTTGTTTGTGGGAATATCCTTCTTCACAAGTAAACCATGATGATGTTCTTGCTGACATGAACAGACAAAATAAATTAATTATTTTTATAAAAAATATACTTTTATAGAAAGAAACCAAAATACTAATTGATTTTAATTTACATATTATGTTAAAATAGATAGGGATGTTAATAAAAGGTTTGAAAAATAAGTTCGTAGTTTTTAAGAAAGATAATTTATATTGAAAACACTTGGAGATTAACTGGAAGAAAGACGGTGGTCCAAGTTAACGGCAGGCTTTGGTTGGGACCGCCTAATAATGAAGTTAGAGGGGAGACTGGCAGGTATGGGTCATCATCATGTCTACCCAATTCGTGGTTCTTCTTCTCACCATGTTTAACTGCCACGTGCCTCACTCTTACCCTCTTAAATACATAATCTTCCTATTCTTATTGCAAACAACACTTATCAAATTCATTATTTAATAAAAACACATGCTTTATACCTTAAGGAAAAATAGACAATTTATACTATTTCTTCTTTTTTTTAATATGCGTTTTTCAATTTTTTTAATATATTTTTCTATGATTTTCAATCCCTTAACTAATATGGATTAGAAAGACTGAAAATTTTATCACATGATTAAAATATTAACTACCTGTTTTTGGTGACTTTTAAAATGTCTCCCCCACTGCATAATTTCCTAACTACTAAACACATTATTGTGAGAGGGACTTGTTACTACATTTATAAACAGATATTTAATTTAAATATTATTTAATCTTTTAATTTAGACGTCATTTTCCTCTCAACGGTACTATATATATATATATATATATATATATATATATATATATATATATATATATATATATATATATATATATATCTTTTGTTACGAAAATAATAATTTAACATTTATCAGATAAGATAGTTCAAGAAAGATCTGGATAGAAGAAAAAAAAGTTAAAAATATTTATTAGACAAAAAAGAAATGGATTGTTGTTTTAATCTGGGAGCTTCCAGTACTTTTCTTTGATGACATCCATAAGAACATTAAAGAAGGAAGAATATGATAATGAGAATTAAAAATAAGATTGAAGAGCACTAAATGATGCTGATAAGTGGTCATTTGTTTAAGACTGGAAGTGAAAGGGAGTGTCTCTTTCTTATCAATATTCCAAAGCAATGTAAATAAAGATTAAAGGTGTGATAATTAAAACTTTTGTCACATATTTATTATAATATTAATAATTAAATCAATCAAATATTGAACTGATTAAAACATTAAAATATTTTTAAATATTAGAATATTTTTAATAAATATTGAAGAACTAGAATAACAAGAAAAAAAATTAAGAAATGAAAAAGACAACTTAAAATGAATAATCATACATACGAAACAGTATCTATTAAACTTGCATCCTGAAACAAGATCTGTAAAGATATAAAATGATTAAGAAGAAAACTTGTTAAGGATAATAAACTAGGATTTAAATATACTTGTCTGAAAAGTTGATAACAAAAAAAGTGATTTTACGTTTTTGAATATTTGTCTTCTTTCAGAATTTGAATTCAATAATTCCCGTTGGTTTGAGGGTTCTTGGCAAAACTAGTGAAAGTTGGCGTTGGCGATTGTGCTTTTATGTAGCTACTACAAGCAAGTGGATTTTGACAACAGAGAAAAGGCGAGCCTCAGGTTGCCGAAAGGGAAGAAATTATTATATTTATATCATATCATCCCGAAAGCAATTCGGATGGACATGTTGTCGCTTTAATTTTTAATATTTAATTCCAAGTCAAATTAATGTTAACTGTTTTCTCCATAACTAACTCATACTCAACGTTTAAGTATCCATTTGACTTATTCTTATTCCATTCCCATAATTTTTGTTTTTTTATTTATTTTATTATATAAACCAAAATTAATTGAAGTTGGAATTAAAGAACTTAAACGGTATAATTTGGCCCAAATCAGCACTGTCTGGTCCTATATAATGAATATTTTGAGTTTTATTATGCTCTCATTTCCTTAGAAAAAGTTTTATTGAGTTATAATTTATTTTTTTGTCCTAAAACTATCAAATTCTACAAAAATACATATAATCTATTTAATATTATCACAAATATAGTAAAGATAAACGTGCATAAAAATTAATTTCAAAATACCGAAACAATGATTTTTCAAACTAAACCATGTTATATGTATGTGATCACATATTATTATTAGTCGCCAACACAAAAAAGAAATAAAAAATTATTATATAAATTACATGTTTATATGTCTATCCATCAAACATATTCGTAAATAGTAATAATAATAATAATAATAATAATGTATTAAATTAAATTTAGTTTAAATATAAACTAAATTGTTGAATATAAAAGAAATAAAATGGATTGTAGAATGGGATCGGAATTTTTATAGTTAATAAATCTCAGACCAAATTTGTTTTAGAGTCTATAGCTCCATTAGTAAAAGAAATTTTTTGATCATATTTAATAACGATTAACATGTCCATACGCAGATAAGTCCTTAGACTTAATAAACTAAGTAACACTGCACAAACTTTCATCCTTTATTAACTATATCACCTTTAATACCAATCATGTATATGATTTAGGTATAAGTGAAACTTTATCTCCTATCATTAATTTCACTGATACTTAATAAACATAGCATTTTAGTCAAACTAAGTACTTTACTTAATTCATACTCCCATTAATCCAGCTCAATTATACTAAATGGGTAACATCTCAAATTTATAATAAAATATTTTTCAATGCAATAGTTTAAATCAAATTATTATTATATTATAACTCTTTTTTTAAGTTCCTAATGTTATATAGGTGAAAATTAAATAACTTTATTAGTTAATGTTATAAAAAAATTATTTTTTAAATAATAATTTTACAAGTTTTATCTCTTTTATTAAAGTAAGAAAGAGATAATCTTATCTCATCAATCATGACTAAAAAGTAAAAAAAAAATGAATGTACCTACTTAAGAATAAAATAAAAAAAGAGTTAAGGTATATAATTTTAACAATTTTTTTTTTAAATTATGTATAATCATATTTCTAGCGTGTTAGCAAGAAATAATATAATAACAAGTTTAATATTAAAAATTATAAAACTGACATTAAATAATACAAAATATATATAATATCAGTATAATAATCTAAAATTATACCACAGGAAACTGTTATATTAAAGAGTTTTCCTCTAAAACAATACATGACAACAAAACATATAAAACTTCAAGTTCTTCGTGATCGTGTGATGCATCTGCATCATTGCTCACATCACAACGATAATTATTAAAAAAGAAAAAAATTACAACAAAAATGCAACCATTCACATTACACATACCACCACTTGACAAGTGGTCTGATACGAATAAGATATTTATTAGATATATTATTTTTATTTTATATTTATCTTTTACTTTTAGTTAGTTTGTTATTATTTTTTATTAGTATTTTAGATTTAATTTATATATATTTTTATAAATAGAGGACATGTTTGTATATTCAAATAAGGGAAATTAATCTCATACATAACTTTTACTATATTCAACATGGTATTAAAGTCTAAGGTTTTTTCGACGATGCTTTCTACCGCTGCCAACGATGCAATTGTCTATCGTTGTCACTACCAAAGTTTTAGTTTCGACCAACGATCACATCGTTTTGATCATCCCAATCAGGCGACTACCATGTCATCAATGACACCTTCATTGAATCTCTTACGCGCTTTTAGTGCCTTTTGAAGTGTTAGATTTGCTCCATTTTTCGTTTTACATGATGACATGTCTAGTAGCAATTTAGAGCGTCGAGGTTGTTCGTTTTCCTCTTTCAGGTTCATCGTGTTGCAGGTCTTGTCTCCTCTCAGACTCTATTCAGAGCATCGATGTTGTTCTTTTTCCTTTTTCAGGTGTCTTGATTGGAGAATCTTGGATTTTTATGGTTTCTCTCTCCTGTTCATCCATGGCTTCTTCCACTATGTCATTTTTTATCTCCCTTTTATCACCATTGTGTTTGATCTGTCCTTCTATGTTTTTTCTCCCATGAAAAAAATTGTTAGTTTATTTATAGCCATGGTGGCTCTCTAACTGTGGCCTCTTTATCCAATGAATGTCAAAAATGCATTCCTTAATAACGATTTTTAAGGAGATTTACATGGAGCAACCTCCCATATTTGTTGCTAAGGGGAGTCTTTTGAGTTTATATTTCGTCTTCTATGTCGACTTGCAAATCATTAATCATTTAGTGACACTCAAGTGCAGAAACAGATATTTTCACTAAGTCTTTATGAATTATATTAGTAACAAGTTTGATAGATATGATTTGTATGCACTAGATTGAGGGAGTGTTAGATATATTATTTTTATTTTATATTTATCTTTTATTTTAGTTAATTTGTTATTATTTCTTATTAGTATTTTGGGCTTAGCCCATATTTCTTCTATTATAAATAAAAGACTCGTTTATATATTCAAACAAGGGAGATTAATCTCATACATAATTTTCACTGTATTCAACAATATCAAATAATTGATCTCATAAATTTTGGGAAGTGTTGAATATGGTAAAAACTATGTATGGGACTCATCTCCCTTGTGTTGAATATACACATACGATATTCTATCTATAATGGAAGAAATATGGGCTAAGCCCAAAATAAAGATAAGAAATAATAACAAACTAACTAAAGATAAAACATAAATATAAAATAAAGATAATATATCTAAAACTCCATCCTCAAGCTAGTGCATACAAATAGTATGTACCAAGCTTGTTATTAATATAATCCATAAAGACTTAGTAAAAATATTTGTTTCTACACTCGAGTGACATCAAAATGCTAATGATTTGCAAGAGGACGTAAAAGACGAAATACCAACCCAAAAAACTTCCCCTGAGCAACAAATTTAGGAGGTTGCTTTCTGTAAATCTCTTCTTACAAATCATCGTTGAAGAATGCATTGTTGACATCCACCGGATAAAAAAGTTATTGTTGGAAAGCCACCACGTCTACAAATAAACTAACAAAATCCATCTTTTTCATGGGAGAAAAAACATATATAAACGGGTCAAACGCAATGGTGATAAAAGGGATGTCAGAAGAGACGATAGTGGAATAAGTCATAGATGAACAAGAGAGAAACCATAAAAATCCAAGATTCTCCAATCAAGGAACCTGAAAAAGGCAAAAGAGCAACCTCATGCTTTGAATAACTGCTTAAGAGGAGATGAGACGTGTGACAACGCACGAGGAACTTGGAAGACGAAAACGAGCGACCTCGATGCTCTGAATCTACTAAACATGACACCATGCACGACAGAAAAAGGAACAAATCTACAACCTTAAAAGGCGCTGATAGCACGTCAGAGCTCTGATGAAGGTGTCATTGATGACATGGTGGTTGCCTAGCCGAGATGATCAAAATCATGTGATCGTCGGTCAAAACTAGAACTCTGATAATGACAACGGTAGATGATGGCACCGCCGACAACAATAGATAGCCATGTTGCCAGCAACACTGAGTGTAGTGGCAGAGGCAACAAAACTATTTAAAGAACGAGGCTCTAATACCATGTTGGATACAATAAAAACTATATATGAGATTTATCTTCTTTGGGTTGAATATACACATAAAATCTTTTATTTATAATAGAAGAAATATGAACTAAGCACAAAATACAAATAAGAAATAATAAAAAACTAACTAAAGATAAAAGATAAATATAAAATAAAGATAATATATTAAAAGAAAGAATAATATATTTTTATTATTAAATAAGATTACATATATTTTTTTTGTCCCAAATTATTAAAATATATATATATATATATTATTCTTAGATTAAATTATAAAGATTTCGTTTTTTTCTTTATTTAGTTTAGATTAATGTTTTGTGCAAAAATTATTAACATACTATATTTGGTTCTTTTCATAACTTTTAAATAATAAATAATAATAAAATTAAATAATTACTCCGAGTTTTTCATTATTCTAACTTATAATGATAAAATGAAATTTTAAACTAATTAATTACACTCTTAAAAAAATTATTTAATTACAAGATCGATGATAGGCTAATTCATAATATATTTATAAATATTATTAATTTTTTTTAATTCCTTTTTACAATAAATAATTTATTTATATTTAGTCAAACATTATTAAATTTAATTATTTGAGCTAATTGATTTTTTGAAAACTAAAAAGTTATTCTTTTTTTCTTTTTTATAAATAATATAAATTTATTTTTACTCAATTTTTTATTCTAAAGTTTATTTCCACTTCACCGGCCCATAAGATCTTTATCTAGCTTTCGTTTTCTTTCTGAGTTGTTTATGGGCTGTGAGTTTAGTTTGGGCCGTTTATTGCTGTACCTTCACAAATTTCCCCGTTCACCTCCATATAAAGAAAATTAATTTTTTTCGCTTTTTTGATTATGTAATTTGGAAATGAAAAATCATTTTTAAATTGTGCAACTCGTGAACTTTATGAAATTTTCAATCAAAAGTAAAAATTAACTTTTTAAAATTAAAAAAATTACATAATATAAAAATATTTAATTTTTGAATCATATAATTTAGAAGTCATTTTTAACTTCTATTCCAATTATAGAATTCAAAATAGATAAAAACAAAACTTTATTTATATTGAGATACATATGGTGCTGCAGAAACAAACTTCTTTAGTCCGGATATTTTGAACCCAATTTTTTTGGGCCTAAATCCAGTTTGGATATTTCAGGCGATTGTTTTGTTTGGGTTATAGTGAGTCAGTACTCAATTACATTTTTTTCCCCAATTAATTATACTTTATGAAAAATTGTTAATTTTTTTTAAATTTTAAATTATAATCTAGTCATGAGTTAGGCCATCCCTGGATATCATTTTTCGTTAGACAAAATAGCATGTTGAAACAGTAAGTTAAGCCTAGAGTGTTTACACGTTAAAACCTTACAAGTTTATTTACATTACTATATTATATTTATTTCAAAATAATCTCTTAAGTACTTCAAAATATAAACCAAAAATTTAATAGTTTTTTTAAAGGTTAAACTAATTATCTAAAATACTTTTATATCAACTCTTCAATCCTCTTTTGCAGTATCAATGCTTCTATTATCATTAGTTTCAATCTCTTCTCCTATATATTATCATCACAAAATAAAATAAATAAAAGATATACAAAAATGCACGATTAAGTTAATTATCACAAAATAATAGAAAATAAACAAACTTCAATTTATACATGTTATATTTTCACAAACCTTTTCTAAAAAAATATTTAAAATATACATAAAAATCAAATTATTTGGTTAAGGTTCAAGCATCAAACTACAAAACATTTTTAGAAGATTAGGATATTAAATAAATTAAAGAGAGCCTATACCTATCATGTTTTCTAAATAATTTTTAATGTTTCAGCACTAATGACCAATTCTTAGACTAAGCAATGTTAGGTTTAATTCAATTCGTTTCTTAAGTATGATATTTTTTTCATATCATATACTATACCGCCGAAATATTCTATTTAGGTGAATTAAATACTTTAATCAAAATAATTACACTCTGAAATTCTCTTTCAATACACATTGTCTAACTTTAGATTATTATCCTTCTCTTATAAATAACTAATTTAAACTATTATATCACAATCAAATTTCTCAAAGAAAGATACGTCAAATCAACATATATAATTCAATCCATACATAATTTCAAATTAAGATATAAAAGCATGATAAATTTCTCTAACCTCAAATCTTGATAAATTCATAAATTTTCTTAAAAGGCTGACATTTGAAATCAACTACTAGAGACGATAATAATGTATTCATGTTCCTAATTAACTCATCAATCAAACAAAATTTAAAAAATGAGAGTTTGTAAGTATGTAACCCAGGTCAAATAATGTCAACTCCAACATTGTATATCAATCTCACAAACATTTCTTTTATATGTACAATATTTTGAAACTGTTCAATCACATTAAACACCATAAAAAATTTCCACCTTCACAATTCAATATAATTTCTCAGCACTATCATATCCAACAAGAAATTTTGTTTTATTTCTTTATTAATTGCATAACCCATTCAAGATGAACCATCCTTAGTATCAAGTTCAACAATGGTATGAAGTAAATCCTTAGATCGCTAGTTTCAATTCTTTCTCTTCTCAATCCACTAAACAAATTATATTATTAAAAAAAAAAAAAACATGCAAAAGCATGCAAAACATTCACCATAATCTCCCTCAAAACACGCAAAGAGAGAGAGAGAGAACCAAGTCTTGGACCCCAAAATCCCAAACTCCATGTCCGCAGTGGCATGCTCGACTTCTCCGCACTGCCCTACTGACGCGCAGATCACCAACAATGTTGTGTTCCACGGGACGTCCTTCACCACCACCGACCGCAAGAACTCCAAATCGCTCTTCCGCGGGTTGTGTTGGTTCGATTGTGCTTAGCTAGAGATGACGACACCGGAGAAGCTGAAACAGGAATCGGAGAGAGGAAGGAGAGATCACGTTGGTGAGGGAAGACAAACAGTGCCGACTTCAGCCGTTCGTGGTCACGGCGGCCGTTCCGAAAGTCGCGGTGGCATCTCCGGTCGCTCTGAATGGTGGAGAACGCGCAGTGGAACCTGGTGCTACCTCCACAGTGTTTCGCATGAGGAAAAAAGAAGCGGAAGGTCAATCGGACACCGACAGTGCCTCCAACGGGCACCAGCGTCGTCGGGGCCCGCTCTGACCGCGGTGTAGGGCTCATAATAAAAGTAAGTTTTCATTTTCATATTAATTACTAATTTCATACTCCTAATAATACGTGAAAATAAATAAGATAATAAAATTAATAAATAAAAAATCTTAGTACTCAATAAATAAAAAAGTATAATATAAATTCAATTAATAGTATTATTCACATTTAAAAGAAATTGAATTTAATTAATTTTTTTCTTATTTTCGTTTATTTTTTGCTAGAAGCTTCGAACTTCTGTTTCTAGGTTTTCAATTTATCTACTTGATCCATTTCTTTTTCCCACATTTACGTGTTTCAATTTTGTTTGAAATTTACTTCGTCCGTTTCTTCTTATCATTTTTCTGCTATTAGTCAAATGTCAAAAACCATTATCATCTACGTATTCAACACTCCAATGAGAAAAATGAATAGAAAGACTAATTTGGAGTCCTATAAGTAAGAGCTGCCTCGAAGAAAAAACAAAGAAAAGAAAAATATATGTAAACCCTGAAGATCATCATATTAGTTATTTTTCAAATAAAAAATCTACAATGTTTTATTTTTAAATTCCGACTTAGATCATTTGTCCCTATATATACAGTTTTGTCTAGTCATCAAAACATTAATATTTGACATATATAAAATGGAGAGACTATATGTATTTAATATTGAAACATTAATAGTAAATTTTATCAAATTAAAACTTAAATAATAAGATGTAAAAAAGTATGAAATATTAAAATAAAAATATATCATTACACTCAAAATATTTAGATATATTAATTAATTAAATATTTTATATAAATATCTTATTTTTATTTTTTGTTATTATATTTTATTTATATCTTAGACTTATTTTATATAATTATTAATCTTATATATAATTTTTTAATATTTAAAAAAATAATATTTTTTTCAATTTCGTTGGATTTAACGTAAACCATTTGTTAGAAATTTTTTGACATGTTATCGGAATCTTAAACGTATTTAATGAACCTAATCGTAAGGTGTAAATATAAATATATAATGGATAAGTATGTAAGTAGGCTGATTAAATTTTATGACTATCATCTTAAAAAAATCCAGTGAGGAAAATAATCGATGGGGGAGAAGGATGAGTGAGTATTGAAATAATGAAGATTATCGTGTCAACATGCACACCTGTTAAATCCACCCAATCTTCAAAATCTCTTCACTTACGTTTGTCTAATTTCTTGGGCTTTATCCAAAGTTACTTTCAAAATCATTTGTTCATTATTTTTTAAAATATTACTTTTATATCTTAATCTCTCAAATAAAATAAGCCATCATTATTATTGGCCATCGATAACATATCCAATCGTATTTTAAAAAGGTTACGTATATATTTTTCATTGTTATATACAAGTTTTTCATTCTTCTAAAATTCAAAATTTTGTCATTTTTTATTTTATTAAAAATAATAAATGAATCCTCCCTTCAATTAAAACAAGATCAAACAATTTTCTTCCCTTACCCAATTTTTCTTCCTTCACACATGATAAATGACTCTCCCATGCAACTAGCACATCTTTCCTCCTCTGTGAATAATGATAGATATTACATGACACATTACAGAAATAAAATAATTATAAAAAGCAAATTTTTATATTTGTAAATAATAATAATAATAATAATAATAATAATAATAATAAAAAGTCAGAGTGTAAAAAAAATATTACTCCTACCTTTTATGTTTTAGACAAATATCCTACCCTTGACTAGTTCTATTTTTTCTTTTCTTTTCTTTTCTTTTTCAATTGATTCATTTACACTCTGTGTTATTAATAACCTATTTCTCCAAAGATTCATCTTCCCAAATATCAGTGGATACAGTAGAAGCATCATTCTTGTTTACTCGGTCTTCTTCGTCTGCAATTTAAGAGAACAAGAAAGTTGGATTAAAATAATTATTTTAATTAGCATAAAATCATTCTTCAAATATTCTATGTATTTTCTTTCACTTTTTTTTTCCATTAATCTAAAAAATTGACTTATTTTTATTGTATTTTCTTATATCATTCCATACAAATAATATATATATTTTAATAATTTTCTCTCCATTTCACTTTAAACCCAAACGAACAGAGCATATGTAAAACTTAAGCCTTCATAATAAAATGAATTCTATTACAAATTTTCTTTTAAAACATGTGATTCATGCAATTTAATTGCTATTGGTTATGAAAAATGTCTAAGCACATGTTAGTTCATTATAAATTTATAATTAATATCTGTATAGTCCATATCAGAATAAAAGGAAAAGAAACAATGATTTTATTTATGAAAAATTTCATTTGATTAAAAATAAATATATTAAAGAACTAATTCTTTAAATTTTAATTTGATGATTTTTCTTCTCTCTTCAGTAATAAAAGAACTTAAGCCTAACATTTTGGCATAAATCGGAGGATTGTATTTTTCAGTTGTCCTGGCACACAACTGGAATAGATGACGTGGTCTGACGTGGCACTATAAGAATGGTTGTGGCATGTGGATCACACTGGATTTTTAATTAACAAAAAAATGCAACACACTTCTCACCCACCACAGACAGCTAGGTTTCTTACATAGGATGTTATTCTTGACAAAAAAAAATTCAAACTCTTTTAAGGATGTACTTATTTCTATTTTATTTTTTACATCGTTATCTATTTTTATCCTCACTTTTCTATTTTCTTCTTGATAAAGTTTCTGAGAGAAAAATAAAGATTAATATCTTATTTCGGTGAAGGAAATTAAAAGAAAAAGGTAGGACAAAAATAAATTAACAAAATGAAAATAAAGCAATTATAAAGTATTTATAAATAAAAAATATGAGAAAGATGAAGATGAAGAGAGAAATATAGAAGCAAACTTAGATAAAAGAGAAATATTACAATGAATTTTGCATATTTTAAAATTATCAATTTTTTATTTATTTCCTTGCTAACACCTAATTGTTTTTTTTTTATTATTTTACTATCTTCTTCTTAGTGAAAGAGGATTAAGAGAGAAGAGATAAATAAAACATTCAATTCATGGCATGATAAGAAAGAAGCATGAGATAATAAAATTCATTGTTCAAATTCTAGAGTAAATCTTGCACCTATGATATCTTTCTTAAAAACAACCAATCATAATTTAATATAATTAATATAAAATTAGAACGCTCATCATTCTCTTATATTTTTAACCCATACTATTTAATGTATGCATGTTTCAAGATTTTCTTTTTCAATTAATTTAGCGTAAAAAAATTTGTAGAATCATAAAAGCTTTTCTGTTTTATAACTTTTAAAGAAAAATATTTTTTTTTCTTATTTAACTGAAAATTTTAATGCAAGATTTTAAATACTATTTATAACTAAAAAGTTTAAATGATTATTTTTAGTTATAATCGTTAAGTAATTATTTATAACGGAAACGTTTATTTTGAATTAAGTTTTCATTTAAATAATAAAAAAATAAAACATAATTTTGAACGGTTGACACATTGATGAAGATATGATAAAAAAAAGATGTTTTGAAAATGTGATTGAGTTGTGACTGTTTTAAATTTTATTAATGAATTAAATTGTGATTAATGATGTGCTAGATGAGTTTATCCGCAAGTATTATTCTAAACAACATAAAAATGAGATAAAATTAAAAAGAAGGACTAGTGACGTGATATCATATAAAAGCAGCAAATTCAATCCCTCATACATGATTTTACGAAGAGCTTGAAAAGATGCGTTTGGTAGAGATCAGAAAAATGTCTATTTGTGCATATAATTTTTCTCGGATAATTAATATTGTTAGTATTTATTAGTAGTTAATATTTTAAGATCAGTTTATAAACCGATTGAATATGGATATTATATTATTTATATTTGTAGGTATTCATTATTTATAAAAAAAATTAAAATTAAAACTTAATTTATAATTTTTAAGTTAAATTTTATTAAAATTAAAATTAATTTATATTTTATTAAGTTAAACTTAATTAAAATTAATTTTAATTTATATTTAAGTTAATTTATATTTTTTATAATTTTATTTAGATTTAATTTTAAATTTTCATAAAATATATTTTTAAATATTTGTGAATATATATGTATATATTTTTAGATTTGAAAATATTCATGAGTATTTTTATATAAATAATTACGGAGAAAAACTGATAATTTTTTTATTATAAATAAAGTAATTGATAGAATTATCCGTGAATAAGGTTATCACGATGTTATGGTGAAGGTCCTTCTAAGCCGGTGGAGTTTGTTTTTTAATGTTGTTGTGCTAAATTCATAAAGGTGGATGACAATTCTTACAGTAACAGGAACATGGAAAAAAAGGATAAGAACAGGACTACGAAAATGTCTTCCACTTTGATAATATTTCCTGCATCTTTCTTCCGTTATGGAATTGATGGTAAACAAATATTTGATACATCTCAGAATCTTAAATTTAAGATTAAAATTCTTATAGTAACCATTTCAATTAAATGTAATAATGTTTCATGGTAGAAATCTTAGAATTAAGAATTAAATCTTATATAAAATAACAAAATATAAAACTATGTTTTGGATGAAACATAATTATTCAAATATTAAAGAGTGACAACATGAGGATTTATCTCACCATCTGAATACTTATTATATAAAAACTATATGAATTGGGGAAACTAAGTTAAAGTAAAAATTTGTAATAGTTTTGGTTAAATAAAGCTTTCAAACAACAGTTTTTGTTTTATGTTATATAATTGAAAAAATATGTATTGAAATTCTGAAAACGAATTTCAGTTTTTATTCGAACACTACCTAATACGACAGCCACATGGGGTTTGGCAAGTGTGTAGATGACAAGAGGAAGCATAATAAGCCGGCAACGATGCATTGGCAGTGCTGGTTAAGGAAGCCATCAATTATGAATTTCAACACAAAATATGGACCTATTCACGACCATGAAAAAAAGAAAGAGATGTTGAATAATAAAAAAAATAAATTATGGATTTCATCTTATTCTTCTTTAATTCAACAAAACAATCAACGGTATTTTGTTTATTTATTTAATTTCCATTTAAGAAAATAAGATAATCAATTATCCGCACGAGATATATATATACATATTTTATTTTGAAGGTGGCAGTGTGATAACTGGAAATTTGAATTTATAGACAAAAGTGGTCACGTTTAATAGTTAAAGAAAAAAAGGTACATTTGGCAATAGAATATGCGGAGAATAGTTTTTAATAATTTGAAGGCGGAAAGATTGAACCAACCAAATTCAATCAATCATGACAATAATATCAAAGTTTCGCCCAAGAAATGATGTGGGTTAACGTCAGAGTCAATTTGGTTGTGCTATGACAAAACTCTCCCAATAATGCATTTTATTCCTTTTCATTTAATGCTCTACTAATACCTGTAGAATGTAGAAAACTACTCGTATTTGTTCTACAGAACCAACGATCGCTTTGGCACGTGGTCGCAGTTGATCCATTTTTCAGTAAGAGTTACCCGTGAACAAATGAACAACTGTTCTGTCTGACATTTCATGTGTAATGAACGTGTAACATCGAGTGCATCGGACTCTCTCGCATTAATTATATACACTGATACTTTTATAATATCACTTTCTCTTTTCACTTTTCTCTGTATTTGTCTCTACACAAATCAATTTTCACTTTCCACTTTCCACTTTTTTAATTTTTTATTGTATGTGTCGTTTTTGTACAACTGAACAGAGGAAGCACTAGATATTGATGAAAAAAGGAGAAGCCAAGTCATTACTGGAATCTTCATGGTAATATATATGGTTCCATTATTATCACTGGGTGTGGGGCTTTTAACAGTAGTACCAATGGCTGAAGTTGTTTATTAATATTAATGTTACATCAAAATTAATCTGATTCTGATCCGAGTATATCCTTTTGTGCATTTAATTATTTTCTTTGTTTCGGGCTGAATTTGATGATGGCGTCGTACGCTAAGAACTGCCACCGCTCAAGGAAAAAGACAAATATTGAAGGAAAATAATTATGAATTAAAAATTGAAACCTATGTGTGTGTGTGGAGTATATGAATTAAAGATGAACATGAAGTCTCGAGATGTCTGAGTGGTGTGTCCCCTCCAATAATGTTGACCTGGCCTTCACTGCCGTGGACATCCTATCTTCTCAATCACACTGATTGGACTCTGTTTATTATGCCACTTTGGCAATTGGCATTATTTACCTAACCTTTATGTATGCCACGCCATTCAATTATTTTTTCACCACTCAACGTATAGATCTACTCTACCATTATTCCATCAACAACTCAATTTTATCTTTTAAAATACATTTTACTCTTAAATTTTATACCCTTTAAAAAACCTCTTCATCATAATCAAATTCATTTTTTTCTGAAAATTAAAATTTATACAAAATAATTGATAGATTCATAGTTATATTATATCTACTGGGGTAAATGCAGTTGGTAAGAAAATAAATAAATAAAAACATAATCGATTCGACGTCTTACATGGTTCGAGTCATTGTTTTCCTACTAGAAGTTTCGTTTCTTGCTTTTTTCTATTTTCTTAAACGTGTCTAGGTGTATTTCATCTTTCGATATCCCCAATCTCCGCGTATCCTAACCTTATCTTTGGTACCTATTATTCACGAACGTGGATGTGTCCCTCTTCATTAATTTGTCTATTTGTCTACTTGTATATTTTTTTCTTTTTCCATTTTCTTTTTTTGTGTGTGATGGTGGCTAAAAGTCGCCCCGTTTTTTCAGTGCTTTTTATTTATGCTAGTATTTGAAGCAGTAATCATTCACACGTGTCTTCAAGAGAGATATGGTATGTATGGTAGAAATTGATTTCAAATTATCAATAACTCTTCAGGTTGAACTTATTGGTAAAAAGCTGATGTAAAAAAAAAATAGTTAAATACATATTTTTATTGCCACGTAGGGATTAAAACAATTATTCTATCCGATTATCATTGGTTCAATAACTTTTTAAATTCTTTGAACAATAATTCTCAAATACCCGTTTTCATATCTTTTATAATCATTCATTCAATAAACCAATTTCTTTTAAGGTAGTGAATAAGCGTTTAAATTCAATACTTAATTTCTTACCATACCTGAGTTGTTTCCAGAGATATTTATAGAGATAAAAAAATATAGCCTGTGACATTACTAAACTAATTTCACATTTCCTTTTTTATATTTTATTTGTGTTTTAATAATGATAATGTTACAGAGAAGTGGTGTAGAAATTGAACTTGGCTTGATATAAATAGATCCAACACCCTGCTCTCCATATATGTAATAGAAGGTGGGAAAACATTCCAACTTTTGATTGTATCTGAAAAAAATGGGTAGTCTAGCAAGTCATCTTCCTCTATTTGCTATGGTAGGTCTGCAAGTTCATTATGCAGCACTAGCCATCTTCACAAGAGCAGCCCTGTTAGATGGGTTGAGTACAACGGTCTTTGTAGTGTACAGGCAAGGCATAGCCACCTTGGCTTTGGCTCCTATGTTTTTCTCTTCTAAGAGGTAATACTTAAACCACCTCTTCCTCTCTTTAGGTTACTCTCAAATTTTTTCATTAATCACACACATGCTTGTCTTTCCATAACAGGAGACAGTCGGCAAAAAGTTGTTTGGGATTCAGGAGCGTCTTTTTGATGTTCGTCACCGCTCTTGTTGGGTACGGTTTTTCAAAACCTCTTCTAACGTGCTCTGGTTTCTATACCAAAATATAAAAAGGATTACAAGACTTACCCCGAGATTGTTTCTTTTTTTTTTCCCTTGCAGAGTCACGGCAAATCAGAATGCATACTTCAGAGGTTTATATTATTCATCTTCTACTGCAGCTACAGCAATGAGTAATCTGATACCTGCTTTAACGTTTGTAATTGCAGCAATTGCGGGGTATTGGCTCTAAAAATATACGTGAACTCTAACTATACACGACATTAAAAAGAAAAAAAAAAAAAAAGAGAGAGAAAGAAGAGATTTAAATCAGAATTACTTAAACTAAAATACAATATAACCAATATAAAAGAGGAAAAATCATATATATATATATATATAATTCTTTTGCTGATACGTGTGTTTTCTTAAAATGAATGGGTCAGATTTGAGAAACTTGAACTACGAAGCTTGAGAAGCATGGCGAAGATATTAGGGACAATTTTCTGTGTTAGTGGAGCCTTAACCATGGCCTTGGTCAAAGGACGTAAACTCTTACACACAGAGTTCCTTCCTTCTATACATCTCACTGGCAGTAGTGAAGGTGACGATTGGCTGCTGGGTTGTCTATTGCTTTTAGCAAGCAGTGTTTTCTGGTCTTGTTGGATGATCCTGCAGGTAAATAGAAACCCATATATTACTGTAGATATACTTTTCTTCGTTTATTTTTTCCTACTTCCATTGATACACCCCTAGAGAAATGTTAAAAAGTCTCAATTTAACACGTTTATAATTCAGATTAATCTAAAATTACGTGTATTTAAAATCGTTAATACAAAAATTAGCACCAAAAACATAACTGAGCGACCAAATAATTGCCTCAAAAGAAACATAGTACAAGTAAAATTTTGCCATAAAAAGAAGAATATTCTAGGTTGATTCCTTTCTCCATCAGTGGAGATCTGACAAAACTTCAACTAACAATCAGGTACCAATCGCTTCGTCCTGCCCAGACCATTTATTATCAACCTTTTGGATGTGTCTCTTTTCAACAGTACAGTCAGCCCTATTTGCTCTACTCTCAGAGCCGGATCTTGAAGCATGGATTTTGCGTTCACCTCTACAGATTTCATGTTCTTTATACGCAGTAAGTTTCAGCCCCCTCAGTAAAAGTTGAACTAGTAATTATTTGTTGTGTAGTACAACAGTGGCACATCCGTGCCTAGTTGGAAAATTGTATCACTATTGCTGATATGTTATAATAATGATTGTGATTGTTATTCTATGAAATAGGGACTCGGAATAGCGGTTAGTTTCTTTATTCAATCCTGGTGCATCTCAGAAAGAGGTCCTCTATACTGTGCAATGTTCAACCCTTTAGCAACAGTAATCACCGCTTTCATAAGTGCAACATTCTTACAAGAAGAATTATACATCGGAAGGTAATACACTATTATTTTTCTTGTTCATGAAAGTATTATACATTAGTATATGAATGGTTTGATCATATGCATGATTCTTTTTTCAGTTTGATAGGGGCTGTTGGAGTTATTGCTGGTTTGTATATTGTGCTTTGGGGTAAAGCCAAAGAGTTTGCTGAGATTAAACCAGCGGCACCACAATCAAACTTGCAAGATGATGAGATAAGTAGTAGGATAGATTTGGAACAACCCCTTCTATCAGATAAATCTGAACAAGTAATAGAGACAGATAGCAAGGTGTAGTAGCCATGATCACTAATCAATAGAAGTTTTGGTGAAATTTTGATCATTTCAGAATTCAAGAAACGGAAACATGAACAAGTTGCAGCCTAAACAAACTTGGCCTCATTTCTTTCACCAAAATTTCCAACGATGATAGTGTGAAAATAAATTCAGTTCATGGCCCTGATTAATGGTAATTATGTAAAAGTGATAATATGTCTTAGGAGAAAATATGAATTATTTTTGGTTTCTTTCTTCAATGCTATCTTCCTTCCGATTTTGCTAGCCAAATTAGGGGTGTTTTGTTTTTCATTTTATTTTAGTACAAAGTTATCCTCATGTGTTGTATTTCTATTTACTTTATATAGTGAACCTTGTATTTGTTTAAAATTCACAAATCTTCTGGCTTGGAATTTAAAGAAGATTTTTTAACATCATAGATAATATAATACATTTAAGATATTAACAATATAACAGATAATTTTTATTATGATTTGATTTTATTAATATTCTAGAAAGAAAATCATTTAATTATGAGATTTGAAACGAATAAAAATCCCGTGGAAAGGAATGCACGAATAAGTAAAATTAATATAGGAAGAAAGAATTCAACACGAGTTCAAATTTCCTTATGGGTTGTTGGTGTCTATTTTCTAAAGTTTTTATATATTAAAAATAGTATATTTTAAGAAAAAACTAGAAAGACAATAGTAAAAACTTATTAGAGAATTTTAATTTTTTTAGCATCTCTGCTTCAAATGATATTTTGTAAGAGAAAACTAAAAAGTTGTGGAATAAAGTTTTTATTAAAAAAAAATTACTAAGTACCCAAAATATTAAAATATTTTTTAATGTCATATAGTTTTATTTTGTTGTTAATAGGATGATGTGGTCCTTACTTTTATTTTTCATCTCTAAATTGTTAATCAACTGGTTTATTTTTTTTTATCAAACTGTATTAAAACTAGTTCTTAACCCGCTCTAAAGGGGAAATAAGCAACATAGATAAACAAATCCATGGTAAATAAATTGTTGATCGATTAACTTGAGATGTGATGTGAAGACGGAAATAACCATTACATCATGATGATAAAAGTCAGATGACAGATTGGATACTCCATTCCGACATTTAAATTAGTGATTTTAGTAATAATATTATAATAAAAACGATAAATCAAAATTAATTATCCGACATCTATATATTTATAAATAGGTTTAATATTTATTTTAGTTTTTATTTTTTTGAGATTTCTTCAAAGTGGTTCTCTTTTTTTTTTTTAAATTCACTAAAATTCTATTTTTTTGTAAAAAACTGTGAAGTTAGTCTTTTTTACTAACGACGTTAATTCTACACAAATATTTGACAAATGGGCTCACGTGTTGGCGAATAGGCTGACGTGTTGGCAAAAGACATATCGAATCTTCTTCTTCCAAAAATCTTCGTCGCGCCGTTCTCCCCTATCCCACTTTTCCTTCCGCCCTGCCTCCCCCACCCTATCACCACCCCCATCCTCACCAAACCCCTCTTTCTTATGCCCCCGCCAACCCTAATTTCCAGAATTTCAAGAGACCTTGAATTCACCCTGCCGTTCTGTCCCACCACCCTCACAATGCCCAATTCAGTGGGTTGCGCAAGGCTGCGTTGCGATTTATCAACGGCTATTCTGGTTTGGTTCTCTTGCTTTGTAGGTCTGAGGAGGCACAATGTTGATGCACGATGAGATGCTCGCGGTGGGGATGTTTTCTACGTGATTAGGGTTCTTCAATTTGGGGCTCTTTTCAATTGGGGTTTTGGGGCTGGTTGCGTTTCCTTACAGGTTTCGAAGGAGAAGTATTGAACTTGTGATGAATCTGGTGGTTTTGGAATGGTTGAAACTCGTGAGGTGGAGGCGCGATATAGATTTCGTATATGGGTTGTTGTTTACTGGGTTGAGGTTGCATGTCAAGACACAAAGGATGATCTAGATTGCAGTTTTCACGGTGGAGAATGAAGGAGAAGATGAACTTTCTCGGGTTCTCTCTGTTGTTGCGATTTGGGTGGTTGATGGAAGAACAAAGGAATTGTCCCAGTGGTCTGAGGCTACTCGCGGTGGTGCGCCCATGGAGGTGAGGTGATTCGTTGTGGTTGCTGAACAGCGCTGGTTGTGTTCTTGAGTGTGGTTGAGGATGAATGAGGAGTTGATGGTGGCCTTGGATGGTTGCGCGATGGTTCCAGTGATGGTGGCAGCACAAGGAGGTTGATGGAATTAGGGTTGCGGCAGCAACATCATCAAATCACAGCTCTGCCGTTAGCAGAATTAACGTTGTTAGCAAAAAGGACTAACTTGCACAGTTTTTGCAAAAAGTAGGATTTTAGTGAACTTTTTAAAAAAAGAGGACCACTTTAAACAAACCGCAGGACCAAAATAGGTATTAAACCTTATAAATATTATAATAATCTTACAATTAAGTCTCGTCCATTTATTACTAATAATGACATTATTTGTATAAACAGTTAATCAATGATTATTATTCTTATTAACTGTTTATTAATAATCAAATTAATTATTAATTTTTATTCTTCCAGACCGTTCAATTATTTTCTCGCTAGATAGTGGACTGCTCAGTACTTGACCGATGCTTACAATATAATTTAATTAAAAAACATCTCAAATAATTGAAAGAAAAGTTTTTTTAATTTTTTTTTAAATGTATATGAAATTATTAATTGTATCTTCACATATTTAAGTATTTCTCTTTAGATAATGATAACTTTTGTTTATTTCAAGGTTTCTCCTAATTTTTTTTTTTATTTTATTTTTTACTAGTTATTACATTACCAAAATATTCAATAGTTTTAGTTAATCTATAAAAAAAACATTTAAATTCGTTATTGTTATAAGGTGTGTCATTCTCTTTTAAGAAGATTATAAACGCACGAGTCAGTTTTAAAACTTTATCATAATGCCCTGATGAGGTAATTTCCTTATTGTTATATATCACTTCTATAACTATTATTAAACTGTAATAATTATTTTTATCATCATTTCTATAATGATTTTCAAGATTCTAATTTGTTTTTCCTAAGATGTAATCTTTAAAAGTTACTTAGTTTGTGTTTGGTTTTGAAACTGGATTTGAGAAAAAAAAAAGATATAAAAGTTATATTATTTGGTTTAAAAAAATGGTGAAAAATAAAGAAAAATAAAATAAAATATTACCAAAGTTGATGAGAGACGTGATAAGTTTAATTAATAAAATTTATATTTTAATTAATAAAAGTGAAAAATTACAATTTTATACTCAGACATAAAATATAATTAAATGTAAATTATGTTAAAATGAAATTGAATTATAATTTTAAATTGATGAAATTATATTAGAATAAAATAAAATAGATAAAAATTAAGTTAAAATAATTGTGGCTAAAAAATTTAAATAAATAATAATAATAATCAATATAATAATAATAATTGTTATTATTATTATTATTATTTTTATTATTTATATTATTATGTGTAATTAAAAAAGTATAAAAGCATTAGAAATAAAATGGTAATTATTTTTGAACCGATTTGACTTTCTTTTTAAATCTTCGCTGTCGAGCAAAGATGAGTGACATTCCTCTATTCCGAAGCAGTCCTCTTATTTCATTACAAATCCTCATTTAAGCAGCTGAAAAAGCTTGAAGATTTTTTGATGCTATTATTCACTAAATTAATCAACTTTTTTAATAAGCACAAATCACTTGTCATTATCTTATTTATATTGAAGGATAATAATACCTTCTAATAGAAATGAAAAAAAAACACACACACATTTATAAGTGTGATAATTGAATACACTGATAATATATAATAAAGAAAAACGGTATGTAGTGAGATATATTTAGAACAAAGGAAAATGAGTTCATAACAATCACTCGTACATAAATAGATTTTTAATTTAATTAGTAGTTTCAAATTTAAATTCTATATATATAGAAATGGGTTAAAAATCATTGTAATCTTATTAATTCGTGATTGTAATTCTTTTAAGATTATAAAAGAAAACCAGAAATGACACGTGAGACAAGTTCTGTCAGACAAATGTATCTGCCTCATTTCAAGGATAAATGCATTTCATGATTGGTGCAAATAATAGAATAATACAAAGAAAATAAAAATGATAACTAAAATGACCAATGTATCATTTTCTTCTTTCATTCTGTTAATCATATTGGTATATATATGAATTTCTTCTTATTCTTTAATTTTTTATGATCTTTTTATTAGTCATTATATCACTAAAGTATTCCATTGTTTTAGTTAATCTATTAAAAAACATATAAATTCATATATATGTTATAAGGCATGTACGTCATTCTCTTTTAAGAAGATTATAAACGCATAATTCAGTTTTAAAACTTAATCATAGATTCATAGTGCACTGCTGAGATAATTTCCTTTACTGTATATTTTATTAGCCAATGCAGTATCTTATCATAAATACTTGTTTTTTTTTTCTTTTCTTTTTTTACCATCTTTATCTCCAGATTTATTCTTACCAATCAACACTTTTTTTATATTATTCTCCCCATTATCATAAATACATAAATAGATTTTTAATTTAATTAGTAGTTTCAAATTGAAGTTCTAAATATACAAATGGGTTAAAAAAATCATTATGATCTTATTAATTCATGATTGTAACTCATTGAAGAGTCTAAAAAAAAAACAGCAATGATACCTTTTTGATACAGAAGAAATGACAAGTTCTGTCAGACAAATGTATCTATCCTCGTTTCAAGGATAAATGCATTTCATGTTTGGTCTATCAATTATGACAATGTGGAAATAATAGAAGAAAATTCAAAGAAAATTATAATTACTACTGTATCATCTTCTTTCTTTCAATTTACTGCATTTTAATATGATAAAACTTCTGTTAAAACACCTGATCAGATATCTTTAAAGTGGTCAGCAAAATTCTTTTAACAAAAGTAATTATTACATATGATAATCTTTTATATACCAATATATACATGTAATGCCAATACGATTAATATCTGATCAGATATCTTTTTTAGTGTTTTATATACATGTATATAATAAATAATTTACTTAATTAGGCTTAAGTCTCTCGTAAAAAAACAGTCTTTATTTACTTTTATTTTTCATTGAGTGACATAATTAATATTTTGTTTAATCATTTTATTTTTATTCTGTTTACATTTCGCAATATTAATTTATATTAAATTTAAAATCTCATTTTTAACTTTGCTGAAATAGAAAAAAATAACATTCACATAATTCAAATAACTCAAATAATGTAAAAATTGAATAGTAAGAAAAATATATATAAGAAAAACAAGACTCAACGAGTTTTATAACTAACATCGTATAATTTTAAGGTTTTGTGATTAAAAGTGATATCTCTTATATATCTCCTCTTAAAAATTAATAAACTGGCATGGTGAACTTCAATAAAAATTTAAGGTAAGTTTGTTCCCTAATAATTATATAAAAAAATTTATCAATTTTATAAATGTGAATTTTTTAAATGCTTCTTATGTATAAAAATAAATAAAAATATAGAGACACAAACTCATTCTTCAATAAAATTATCTTTTGTCCTTAAAAGCTACATGTGGTACGTTAAAAAAGCAGCAATAATGACATTTGACACTTGATATTAAGACAAATTGTGTGTGGTACCAATGTATCCACCCTTATTCTAAGGAAATGTACATTTCATTTTGATGTAGAGATGTGAGGTGGAAGAAATAAATAAATGTCATAGTTGTGTTCGCACTCTGTATAAGAGATTGTATATTATATTACAAACAACTTATCTTTTTTTTAAATTTAAATAAATATCTTAAATAAGTAAATAAAAATAAAATCATGCAGGAAAAAATTACAAAATCCCATATTATTTTTTTTTCTTCAAATTTATAATTTAGTCCGTTGAGTTTCTATCTAAAAGATTATTTTTAAAATCAAAAATATGAAACATTCAATATATTTAAGTTCCTAAAATACATACTAAAAGTATTTTTTATGCACACATTAATAATGATTAAAATTAAGTTAAATATGTTTTTAATTAATAAGTTATTATACAAAATTGAATTTCTTTTTGTTTCACAATTTACTTCTTAAACTTAAAAAATAAATGAATATAATCTCTACATCAAACAACATTAAAAACTTGCCAATGTGACCAATGATTTTGTCACACGTGTATTCATGTGTTAATACATATATATAATTTTACATGTAAGTGACATACATTGAATGTTACAGAGACAAAATATTTCAAATCGTTTAATAAGAAGAACTATATTGATTCGTTATTAAATTTAGAAATGATTCAAAGTTTTGAAATAGAACAAAATCTTATTTTACGTGAAAATTAAAGAATTAAAAATATATTTAATTTTTTAAAATTAAAAAAATGTTTCATAATTAATATTAAATGATTTTTCCTGACTAATTGAAATATTCTACGGATCATATATATTGGCCATATAATATAAAAATATAAATTAATATTTTATTGTTTATAAGAACATAGATAAAAGTAAAAATATTTAATTTTTTTTTATTTTCTTGTAATTTTGTATGTTTATTAACTTATTTTCTATTTCTTTTATATCAAGATATAACTTAAATGTTTTTATTACATTATAAGTAAAAATAAAATTATAATGTCATGAACCATTTTTATATAAAAAAAATGTATTTAACATTACATATATTTTGGTATGGATAAAAAAAGGAGAAAATTAATAAGCAACATTTTGAATATAAATAAAAATCTATTAATTTTTTAATTACTATTTTATTTCATTTAACTTTATTTTTTGAACTTCATAAATTTTATTACATAAAAATAAAAATGAAAAAAACAGTACAAAATCATCAACATAATAAATTTTTAAGTCAAATTATATAATCATGATTGTGTAGAAAAAAAAGCATAGATATATTATTATGACATCTTTTATTAGTTTCCCGATATTACTAAAAGATTCCCCTGAACATAGATTGAGAAGAGAAGGAAAAATAAAAATGGTCAATTGGTATGGATTTTCCTTCCAATTTTGAAATAATAAAGGTTGAAGAAAACAGCAATGTTCGGAATAGAATAAGCACTAATACAAACAGGTCATTTGTTGACACTGTTTCTTATACAGACATCGTATGCTTTTTGGACGCGTATTTATTTAATCATGGATTATATTGTCCATGTGAAAACGACATTGGCAAGCTGAACTAAATATGAAAATAATAAAATAAAAAAGTATTTTGTATTAGACTGAATATGAATTTAAATTATATTCTTTGACCAAAGTGACGTTGATATATATATATATAAAAGTTTTACGAGTTATATGTTAAACTATTAGTAACTATCTCATAAAAGTTGTTATGATTGGTATTGTTTGAAAAAAATAAACAACATAAATGAGTGATTGAATTTTATTTTTATATAATTAATTGCTAATATGTTAATATATATTTATATATTTGGGCACACATGTACACAAGTATTCCAAACTTATAATCCAGGTAAAATGTGTATATAAGTATTTGGATAATTTTTGTTAAATTTTGATTTTTTCTTTTTATGTGGATGGATGATTTCTTATATGCTTTAAGAGAAATTCTCGTATATAAATTGTTAGAAAAAACTTGAGGCCATACACATGGAATTGGGACTCCTTTGATGTTTTGCTAACAACTTTTTATTCGTTTATTTTTGTGCCATTTGATGAACTAATAGATCTCATAAATGTTACATATGTATGAGTACATGGAATTCGTAAGATGATATCTTAATATTTATTCTTAACAAAAATTTATTTGATTTTCAATGCTATCTAAATTAAAGATTCTAAGTTTCTAAAACAAATTGTAATATACAACACAACACAAGTTAACTCAATTCATAATCACACATATAGTAAATAATCTTTAATATTAAAATAGAAGTTCATTTTTTCTTTAAACACCTTCGAACATCTACGATTTAATTTTTTTCAAAGGCTTAACTTTTGTTTTAAATTTAACTGTGCTAGTTGTTAACTCTTCTTCAACTTGATAAAAAAATCATTCATATAATACTTAACATACAAAAACACGTCAAAAATACTCATTTCATTATATTTATTTTATTGTTTAAAAAAATAAATCAAGGTAAGAATCAAAGTTCGATGCTAACAAACATGATATAAAGAAATGACATTTATGAAAAGTCATGACTATGTTTCCCAAAAAATAGTCACGTTCACAGATAAAAATAGAAACATTGGTGAATAAACCTCAACAAAAAAAATCAATCAGAGAGAAGTACTCCACATGATACGTCTATCATTAAAAAAGACTTGTTCAAAAGTATCACCAAAACACCACCGTTTCGTCACTAAAGATGAAACCCTAAACCTTAATGGTAAAAGAACTTGTAGATGTAAATATAAGAAGAAATTAAAGTTGAACCAATTACGGACCTAAACGAGATAATTTATATCAGATGTTGGTAAACCTGTCAAATAAGCCCATATTATAGGACTTGGCCCTAGTTCATGTGGGTTGGGGGCCAAAAAGCCCACATAGCCAAAATAATCTTTTATTAAAAAAAGCCTACAATGTTAAATACTCCCAAAGTCCTATGGGTTTTCCTTTTTAGCATGAAAAAAAATATAATAATACACTACAAATTTGAAAATAATACATTTATAGTCTAACCCTCGGAAATCGGAGAGGAAATAGACGTGAATGGAACCAACAACGATGTGAAAGACAGGGTTTGGGTTTTGGAGAAAGGGATATGAGGGATTAGGAATTCGAGACAAAGAGACTGAGAATGAAGGACTTTCAGGGGTCAGTCTCACCTATCACAACTCCAACCCACTTCCTATGAGTTTTGGGACTCGGGCTTTAGAAAAGCCTCCTGTTAAATGGTCAATAAATAAATGACTTAGTTTTAAATGGAATTAGGATCTATCCATAAAGTGTAAGTTAAAATGACAGATTTAGATAATTTAACATAAATTATCTTATTTATATCAATTCATATGTAGTCTAACATAAAATCATTTTACTTATTTATAAAAAAATATCTAGTATTTTTACTTCAAACATAGATTAGATGTCAAAGACTTTTTTTTTAAAAGTTAATATAAAAAGTGACCCTTATATTAGTTATAAATGAGTAAAAATCAAAGGCAAACCTATATGGGAACGACCTTAGATTTTTTAAATAAAGTATGTATTAATAGAGGATCAAACTTCTACTCTTTAATTATTATGAGTTTTGATATACTTCCACTTTTAAGATTATATAGATAGTACTTTTTTTTTTTCAAAATCTAAAATTTTGTTATTACACATTTTACTTTCTTGGCTCTAGAAAGATGGTTTTCTTTAATAAACCAAGTTTAGTATTTTCACACATAACTAGTTTCATGTGACTGAAAAAGTTCGTAATACTATTGAAACGAAGACACCACGTCTCTATGCTGTTTTGCATCACACAAGTACCACTAAGCTAATAGAAAGAGACGGAGAGAAAAATACAATATGAGAAGGGATGAAAACATTGTATAGGTAATGAAATATTATTGTATTTATACGTAATGGACAAAGAAGAGTATGAAAGTTGAATAGTGTTGTGTGGTTGACGTCTCGTGAGAGGAAAATGCATAATGGACCACCCAAGAGCTAATTGAATTTCACTCATTACCCTGTGGAAATAATCTCCTAAAAACATTTCCTTATCCACAACATGTCCACTGACTTCAGTCATCAATGTAACTCTATTTCAACACTTCCATCAAAACTGAGAATGACACCATTTTCACCATCAACATACACCTTCAACCACGCAAAAAAATAAAATAAAATAAAAAATAGGTCCAAAAATTTCTTTCACGTCATTTGGTGACCTTTTATTTGTTTTTAATTTCATTTTTCTATTTTAATATTTTTTTCAATTTGATTTCACCTTTTTCTAAGAACTAATATAGTTTTTTTTTTCCATCAAATTAATTATAAGAATATTAGAGTAACGATGTGCTATATAACAATGATGGCCATGTGTTAATGCGGTAACATCATTGCGAGAAGGAATTACGTTGCTTATTTTCTATAAAAAAACTAAATAAGAGCATTTAAAATAGTGGAACAAAATTGAAAATTATTAGAAATAAGAATAGAAAAGATATCAAACCTTAAAAGTAGAAAGAAAGAAAAAAGCTAAACTTGTAAAATTGAAACTAAGAGGTTAAGCTGATAACAGTTGAATTAAGATTAAGAAGTACTGCCAAGGACAAAGTAAGAACAGTTGAAGTTAACATTTGAATTGTTGATCCAAGTCTTGCTGTTTGCAAGCTTATTCTTTAGCATTTTCACAGACTCAAGGTGAACGTTTTATAAACTGTAGAAATATTTGTTTCTCTTTACACTTTAAATATACGGATATGCTGCATTGTATAATTTATAAGACTTTTGAAATACCGGTTCGTTGCTGAGGCCGGCCTTTTACCAGTCTAAAAGGAGGTAGGCCCAAGTCAAAGGCTAGAAGGATTATAAATAGGGAAATGGCTTCCTGCACCCCTCAAATGTGGAAATGTCATCAATAATCTTATACGATGACGATGATTTAACAATATTTAATATTCTCTCATACTATGAATTTTTTTGTCGATAACCTTTAAATCATAATTGAATTATCAAATTAAGAGTGTAAACACAATATCATACATGAAAAAACTCATCATCACATAATAAATTTTGTATCCAAAATTATGTTTAATTATGACTCTCCCTTTTGATTGATTTTTGGTGTCCCTAATTTTCATTCACATTCTTTGTTTTGGTAACTGACTGCACACACATGTAGAAAAAATAGTTTCCACTATTGTCATTGTATCATACAACACCCCCAAACCACAAAACTTCAATAATGAAACAAAGAATCGGGGTTGTTGATTGATAAACAGAAGGAAAATATCACATAAAGTAGTTGAAAGAAACGCTAACTTCATCCACAATTCTTTTCTTCAACCACTTAATCATCGTAGCTTGTATCATTGTGTGCTGTTGTTGAACTCGATCAAAGATGGTGACAGTTGAAGAATGTGAGGTTTCGTTTGAAGAAAAGAAAAAAAAAATCATTTGCAGAGATAAAATTTTGAAGGAAGAGGATTAATATGTCCCTAGTCTTATCCTGACACATTTCATGGGATTTTGGGGAACTTTGAAAAGTCCCCTAACATGTGGATCAAGAAAATGAGACATAATTTTAAGGATACTAAGAGTGACATGTCTAATTTTGGGTAATTCAACTATACTGTTTCAGCCAAGAGAACCCAAAAAACAATTCCATACCTGAAACTACCTATCACGGACCTCTCTAACTTTCACAAACCATCACCTCAACCAACGTTTATCAGTGTAATCTCTCCACGTTAAAGCATACCCGCAAACCACCTTCTCCATTAAATTCAATAAAACTCACAAAGACGAAACTGAAATTCCAGAAAAACGAGGAATGGAGGTAGAAATTGATGTGGTGGAGGAAGCAATTGCCTGTAAATAATTTGTATATAAATCCATTACTTGCATTTTTTTTATCTGTACCGTGTATCAAATCCATCACAGAAAACATTTATCATATTTAAATAGTATGATTAAAGTTTTAAAGGGATAACGTTCATAAAATTTTATTAATTAATTTACACCGTGTTTTTTTGTAAAATTTTAGTCAACCGTTAACTACATTTTGTAGTTTTTTATTTAAGTGAAACTAATGACATAAGCTTTCCATCTTGCGCAGTAAAAGAAAAGGTTGAAAACGATGCTGCAAAATAAAATATATCACTATTTTAAAAGAATAAAATTAATTTACATTTAAAAGAACTTGATATTTCTCAAACGATCAAGGATCAAAATCATAGAAATAAAACAAGGAAGTATAATATGATAAGTCATTATTAATCACAATAACCAACAAAACAATTTCACTTGGACGAATTAGATAGACCCGTTTCAATTTTGTTTTTTATTTCAAGTTAACGATATCCTCCATTTTTAAAATTGAATTGAAATTGTTGTAGATATACATACTTATTGAAAATCATAGTTTGTGAAATTTAACCAATTTAATTTATCAAAAAAAAAAGTAAGTAAAACATTACACAAATGAGAGATTTCAATATACAATTTAAAATATAGAAAAAAAATAATTAATTAAAAAACCTTAATTAAACTAAATATAAAACTACTTTAAACCATGAATGAGGTAGAGGGTGAAGATTCAGCTGTTGCCACTACATTATGAGATGTTGGAGCAGAAGGGGAATGCAGTGTCCAAAAGTAATATCTACGTACAGATGTTACCAAGAAACGCAATAAAAAAAACTGAGCAATTTACACGATAGTCTGTGCTTAAAATAGTATAATCCAGCATTTATAAAGCTCACTAAAAAGTAAAAAATCAAGCATATAAACCAGATTGCCTAGCAAATTCATGAACAGGGTAATAGAATAGTAGTAAGTGAATAATAAAATGAACCTAACTAATATCTCTTCCAATTCTCCTGCCTGTTATTCCTGAAAGCACAACAACCTATGGAGTAGACAATAACGAGGAAGACCAAAACTACGATGTTAATAACAGCCACCTTCTTCCAATCAGTCTTCAGGTTTTGCAGTAAGCCAGCCTTGCATGATTGGCAATCGAAGCACAGAGTGTTGGGATTGTTATTCCAAGTACCACAGTCAGGGTTGTTCAGAGTAGCATTTGCGGTCTTTGTCCATGTAGTTGGATTCACATAGGCAAAATTGCACTCATCAGCAGGCTTACAACACCCGGACTGCACAAACCATCCAACAAATGCAAGTTAAAGTATAAGCACCAGTGCTCTTTTGTGTGTCACACAAAGAAATTCAATGAGACATCCATTAATTAAAGATGTCACAATAACTTGCACTCGTTAAAGCAAACAATTTAAACAAATAAATCATGTTCAGTGCATAAGTATAACTATTTATATGTCTACAGTATCATATAAGAATCTCTCATGTAGGAAAATTCTTATGTCTTTGAAGACTGATATTCTCTTTCTCTTTCTAAAAGAAAATTTTGACCAAGTGGATCCCATTTTTAGATCCAATAGTGGATATGTTCTCTTGTAGCGTTCACACGCTATGCTACAATGAACCAAAGATTATTTACTGGCAAGAAAAGTGCACATAAAATCATGCAGGATGAAGGGCATCAGGATGTAAAATGGGAACAACTTTTTAGCTCTGTGTAGGCAGCAGTACTGGCATCAGTCAATTCCTATTTTAAAATGGCACACTAGAATGCCAAAAAGTGCGACAAAAAATACATTGGGAATTAGAAAATAAAGCAAAAGAACACAGCCTTTTCAGATGGAAGCCAATCCCAGTTAAAAAGATCCCCTTTCAAAAAGACACCAACTTGAATACTCTACGAGACTACGACTATAAAATACATATTATCTTATAAATTTGATCTGACGAAAGTTCACTTTTTCCAGAAAACTACTCATATATTGAAACTCGCTTCGAGAGTGTAAGGAGACAAAAAAATCTTAAAGGAGGTGGGCCAAAGGGCACACATATTTTAAGTTTCTAGTAAGACACAAACTAAACCAAAAAAGTATGTGGTCTAATAAAGATAACCTGATTTCAAGAAACAAAAGCTGCGAACAATTCTTTATTTTTTTCTCTACGTTTTGATATTTTGATATTACCCATTATTTGAATAATTTTAACACAATTTAATTACATATATCTTCATTCTCATTACAGTTTAGTGCCGCTGTTTAATGAGGATCAAGATTTCACACAAGGAGGTGAAACTCTAAGAATTACCATGGGATAAACCTCATCCAAAAGATTATGATCTAATTAAAGAACAGCGAAATTAGGACAATTTCTTTACTTTTTTATAACTAACAAATTAATTAATGAGAAATAAACTTTTATCTATAACTTATATTCATTTTTTATGAAGGTAGTAAACCCCAATTCCCCAACCAAACAATAGAAAGAAAAATAAAACACCTAAACAATTATGCGTTAACTTTTTTCTCATTGTGAAGCAGTCACAACTGAAAAACAGGATCTTGATCGAGAACCAGATCTTGCACGAACAAGCTGAAATTTTGGCAACAACCCAGAAAAAGGATCAAGGAAAACAAAAGAAAATTGAGAAGAGGAGAAAGAAACCTGAAGCGCGGAGAGGTTCTCGGTGTAGAACTCAGTAAAGGTGTCGTTTAGGAACTTGTTTTGGAATTCAGTACAGACTTTCCCAGACTGTAAGCAACTCTTGATCCTGTTCCACGTCTTCTGGTTGTTCACCCTTTTCTGCAACCAATTGGAGTAATCCCCGAGCCTATACTCCTTATAGCCTCTGTTAGACACGGCCTCACCAGCGCCCTTGTTGGTGACAACGAAGGCGAAGATGGTGAAGGCAAAGAGAATAACGATGAGCAAGAACATGACGAGCAGGTAGAGCCAGAGGAGCCATGTGACGCGACAGCACGCGCCGATGAGGCCAGCGAGTGAAACGACCATTAAGAAAACACCGATTGCGATCACGGGCTTCTCCAGCCAGCGATCGCACTCGGTGCTGGCGTGCTTGGTGAGCCACACTCCGCCCCCCAGGATCGGGATGGAGAGGAGGAAGGTGAGGAAATTGAGGAGTCCGATAATGTTGTTGCTGAAGCGAACCATGGTGAAGAAAGTGTTTGGGAAATAATGATTGTTGTGTAAGGAGTATTTGAGAGTGAAGGTGGTGAAGGTTTATTTGTGTGTGGGCGCGTATATATGTGTTTGTGTGCGCCTCATGTTTGTTGTTGTGAGTTGTAACTGTTTGACAATTCCGGATCTTATTTGCACACGCCACGGTTCACGCGATTTCGCCGTTTGAGGAAAAAAGAGGCATTGGGGTTAATTAATTTGTTGAACGCGTTTTTTTCATTTCTTGAACTAGTACATTCCTCTCATTCATTTAATTGGAAAATTAAAAAAATAAAATAAAAAATAGCAAATGTATATTTAAGAACTATTCTAATTTTTTTTATTTACCAAATTAAATGACAAAACCATTTTATTATAGCATCCACGTGTTGATAAAAAAATTTTCAACTAACTAAAATACAAATAATCGGTTGTAATAAATATGTAATTAGTTATGCAATCAAACAATATTATGGCATGTAAATTGATTGTAGATGATCATTTTTGGCATTTTCTATCACCATATATACTTGGTCTTTTATTGAGTATGCGAATATTTTATGAATAATATGTAGGATATAATTAAAACAAGTGATATGTGTTGATATGAATATGGTACGAAAGAAGTAAATTTTAAGTTTAATTTAATTTAAAAAAATAATCTTAAATTTAATTTAATTTTATAAAATAAGATTTATATATATATATATTATAAATTGATTTTATTTTTAATTAATGTGAAATTTTGAATACAGTGAATCATATATCATATATAATGACATGTCAAACATATGTTTACTAAGTTAACATAGAAGATCTTTTGGAGTTTATGTAAGGTGTGTCCCATTAGAAGTGTTTATTGATACATGAGAATGTTAGAAGGTGAAATTTAGTATGTATTATTTAAACAGTTAAGTATCATTTGGATGAGTTTATTAGATGACTCAAACTAATACCTATGCTTTAGTCAGCAGCATCGTTAATGAAAAGCATTAGAATTGAAAGAGAATAGGTAACCAAAATAGTATTAAAAAAGTATGACTTTTTTCAAAAGTGAAGAAAGAAAAATTGAAAGAGAATAGGTAACCAAATTCAACTGCCACGGAAAGGCAGTTGTAATGTAGCAGAAAAATTATGATGCAAAAAGAAAAACATTTGGCTAATTGAATGAATGGCTGATGAAATTGACTAATTCAAGTTTGATTATGGAAGTGCGAAAGTAGCGCAGCTTGTTCAGAAAAGTTACTTGTGTAATAATTTATAATTTTATTAAATTGAATTAAATTAGGGTTCAGCAAACACAAAGGACCTGGTCAAATATTGGATTTATTAAATGAAATTAGTAAGTTGAAAATTTACTTTAGGGATTGCCTTAAGTCGTCATCTTCTATGGGTTGACCGCTACCGTTGGATGGTTTAGAAGTTGAGTCAGCGACTCGCTTTCACCACACCCTTATCTTTTACTTCCTTTTTCTTTATTATAAACAATTTATTCATTAATACCATAATTTTCATAAATGTATAGAATTGACTCAAACGACCATTTCAATAAATAATTTTACATCAAAATATATTATGAATGGATTTTTTTATTAAGGTAATATTTTGTAGCAGTTAATGTACGTAATTTAGCTAAATTTTAATTGAGCTAAGAAAAGTTTCTTATGGAAGTGCTTTTAGTATTTTGTGTCGATAGATTATTAAGTTACCTTACCAAACTTTTCATTTGATTCATTTAAAATAAGTGCCTAAGTTCAACCTTTACTTGGAATGAGAGAAACGTAATAGAAGGGAGAGTGACAAAAAGAGGCTTCGATTTTAATTTTTATATACACCCTAAATATATTAATACTAGTTGTTATATTCACCTCGTCTAACATAACTTTTATCTAATAATAAAATCTAAATTAATTATTCAAAACACCACAAACACAACTTTAAATACATAAACACAATTCAAGTCAAATTTAAATATTTAAAAATTATTTTATTTTTATTAAATTTCAAACTTCAAACTCCAACTATTTTAAGTGTATAACAAATTATTATATTCAACCTCAAATAACAAAATTTTATCTCACATAAAATCTAAAGTTAATATTCAAATATCACCTAAGAATTGGTTTAAAGTAATTTTAATACATTTTTTTCTTTAATCTTTTAAAATACCTTTTAAAAACAAAGTGGTAACGAAACTCTACTCCCAAACAGAAAATATTTCAATTCAAATATTCAACCTATTGATATTATATATCCAAATAAACATGAGATAAAAACAAAACTATTTATTATTTTTTTCAAATTTTCACAGACTTAATTACATTAAAATACAAAACTGACATATATCAACCTAACACTTTTAAAATAATATTTTGTAAATGAATGATTTTAAATTAGACAAAAGTGACCTATTAACTTATACAGGACCAAATTAAACCAAATTAGACAATAGTGAGAATAACCATTTTTATTTTTCCAAATTTAGGGTATTATTTATTTTGGTTCTTCAATTATCATTTTTTATTTCTTAGTCTTTGGATTGTGTGAAGTGTAATTTTTACTCCATGGGATTAGACATCATCATTATTGATGAAATGGTGGTCTTATACTGATTAAATTCAGCTACATGATTATTTGAAAAATTATTAAACACTTAAATATATTTTTAGTCCTATAAATTTAGCACATTACCTTTTTTTATCCTTTAGTTAATAGTTTCCAATTTTCGTTAATTGATTTTTTATATAATTATATTTTTAATTCCTTTATGACACTTGTAATACGATGTAGTAAGTGATGGTCTACTCAACATTTTTTGCGTGAATTTAATTGATCAAATTGAATTTTGAAAGTCTTTTAAAATTTTGTTAACTTGTTTAGAATAACAATATTTTAGTTATTTTATACAAAATCAGTGTTTTAAGAGCTGAAAGGGTTATCAATAATCATCCATCGCTATTAACCTACACCTTAAGTCAATTGTTTATTATTATTATTTGTTCTCTCTTTCTCCTTTGACTTTACCAAAAAGTAATAATCCATTTAAAATAGGTTAGAATAATTTCAATTGACACTTGTAGCAAACAATTTAACTTTAGTCTATAATGAAGAAGTGTCACAAGAGTCACTTCACAATATTTATTTATAATAAAGGAATTTATTTTTGGTGTTGACATTATTAATTTTTTTACTGAAATTTGAAATATAAAAGCAAAGTGGAGGAGATTGGTGTGCAAAATATTTACATAAGATGAGTGAAAATAATGATGATAAAAAAAATACCACCTCTAATATTGTCTAACCTTATAAATTAAACATAATTTTTCACAAGATTTAAAACCAGAGAATACATTTTTTTTTTCAAATTGAAGTACCAAAAGATTTGACGCTCCAAATTGAAAAACTAGAAACACAATAAGTCTTTATTAACAAACTTTTAAAAAAAAATTATATGAGAAATGTTAAAATAGACCATAATTTATATTATCGTCAAAATTTAAAAATATCACCTTCCAAAATTGGAAACTAAAAGTTAATATTTTTAATTAAAAAATAATAATACTTGAGTTTAAAGGAACAAAAATATAATTAGAAAACGTAAGTATTTTGTTGTCTTTTTAGAAGATACAAATCCTATGTATATATATTTTTATAAGAAGTGGTGAAGACAGAAATTGACAATTGTCCTTTTGGGAGGCAGATGGCTTTGCTGTCGGCTAAATGAAACAACAACTGTCTCTTTGGTCTCATTTTAAATCACTAAATCATTGCTTTAGTTCTATAACGCTGTCATATTGTTTTTTGAAGTTAAATTTTTAAGAACAATTATCTCAAAATTTCATTCCAGTGATCATAATAATATATAAGCAGGGATAGGAAATGGAACACAAATGACTTTAAAGATTTAGATAAAAGTTGATTTCTTTTTAAAATGTATTTACATTTTTAATTTGAAAGATGAATACAAAACTAATTTATACTTTAGAGTAAAAAAATCACGTTTTGCTCGGTTTAAAAGTTGTCTATCATTAAGATGTATTTGGTAAAGAGAATAAATGAAGGGGAAAAAGAAACAAATGAAAGAAAAAAAGGGAATTTTAGTGAGTTAAAGAAAGAAATATAGAATAAAATTTAATTTCGTGAGATTATTTGATTTAAAATATTAACAATAACTTATTTTATGATTGACATTATTTTCATTAAAATAAATTGTTTATTTAGTACAATAAATATTAATATATGTTATTTTTAATGAGGTGAGAAATATATAATTTTAGTATAAGAATTGAGAGCGTGTAATAAACTCACATAATAATTAAAAAATAAATATGTTTAATTATCTTGATTATTAAGAGAATTAAAACAAAATTAATGGAATTAAATTTTTTATATTAAAACTAATTTTTTGTTATATTAAAATAAAATATGTCTGAGTATTTGTATTCTATTTTAATATTTTATTTATATTATTACTATTATAAATTGTCTTAAACATTTGATAGAAAAAATAAGTTAAAAAGTAGTAAAATGTATATTACAATTTGACTTATTTTTTATTTATCTTTATGTCTTTTGATATCTAATTATTTTGTCTTCAATCAAATATTTTTAATTTAACTTTTTCTTATATAATTTACTTTATGAAATTATTTTAGACCTCACTTTGATACAGAAGAAGGTTCATGAGTGTGATGATTGGACCATTATTGATGCTGTGACGTGTGAGTAATGGGTGCGCTGGCTAATGTGACGGCTAAAACTATGGAGTGCTCAATTATTTGGCAATACAAAACTATTTTTTCTATTTAAATTATTTATTGAATTTTTTTATAAATATGTTTTTTATTTTTGAGCGAAAATTAAAATTATCTTTACTTTGAAATTTTAAACCAATTCTTAATTTTTAAAATTGTGTAAATTTAATATTTTTAATTAAATTTTATTATATTTATTTAAATATTTAAATGTGTTTTTAATTAATATTGAAAAAAAAATTATATATAACCAATTTATATATTATTTGAAATATTAAATCAAAATTTGATGAAAATATTAAATATGAATATCTTTTATACATTTATTTTTTTTATCAAAATTTTTCTTTGATTTTTTTTATATAGAGTAATATTTTACTATATATAGACATTTTCTTCTCTTTCACCTTTATTAATTTTCTATATAAGATTTTTTTAGAATTATGAATAATAAATATTTTTTGTATATTTTTGTTACACTATTTTTTTAATCGTTATATTGGTTAACACAATAAGAGTACATCGTCAACTTAAAAATATGACATTTAATTTTATTTAAAATTTATTGAATGCCATTTTTATTTTATGTAAAGTTGATTGGATGATATTTTTATTTTAATTAAAGTTGATTGAAAATGTTTTAAAATATAATACGAGACTGAAAATAAAATATAACATAAAAATACAATGATTAAAATTAAGAATATAATTAAAAATTGCCAAAATTTAAAATAAATTAAAAAATAAATACTCAAGTGCTCTAAAATTATCTGTATTAATAAAATAAAATCAAAGGTTTTATAAAATGACACTTTAACATATGTTTTCAACATACATCAGACACTTTTTTAAAAACTAATACTATTTTAATAATAGATTTTAAATTAATATGAAATAAATTTATATAAATAGAGGTTAATTGATAATTTATTATTGTTATTTTAAAACTTTTAAGTTTTTAAAACTTATCACTTTATTTTTTTTTTTATAATAGAATTAGGTATAGTTTGATATTAATCGATCAAAGTTTGGATTTGATAATGGTAAATAATCATACTTTAATTTTAATCATTTTCTTCTTATCTTCCGTGATCGTTTAAGGGAAATATCATCCGTTTAGGTTGACTTGTTTAAATTTTATTTGAATTATTTAGATTGCTAACAAAATTATACGCTTCAACCAAGATAAAAAAAAAAAAAACATTAAGTCTCTATAATGTGATTATTGCTTTTAAGTTGCATTTCATTCTAAAAATATTATAAAATAACCAATAAAATCTTATAATAACAATAAGTGATTAGACTTTTTAGCTTACATAGAAAATTGATAAATAAGTAAATGAGCTATTAAAAAATATTAATGTGGGAAAGACCTATGCAATAGCTCATTTGATAATCTGAAGCCATAAGAGCATGTAAGCTAATGTTTATCTTAGAAGATTGAAACTGTCTCTTTCATTACATATTAGGAATATATCCTTATCTCAACAGCTTAGATCACAAATTTGATTAGGGCACGCCAACATTTTCTATGCATTCCTCTTAACAAGTCCAAATGCTTTATTTAGCATCATGAAAGCGTCTTAATAATTGGCTTTAAATGTTCTTAATACTTGAATTCCTTATGTTAACACACACACACACACACAAAATGTCCATACTTCCATCACTAAGGTTCCTCTCGACATTTTATTATCTCGAGCTAACAATAAATAAAAAATATTAAAAGGTATAATTAAATTGGTTGACTAAGTAATGTGAATTATTATAAGCCTCTTCACATATGTTTAATTCATTCAGAAAAGAAAATATTACAGAGGTATACATTAGTTTCATTGCAAACCATATATTTTTATTACATGAGATGAATAATAAAATTTTAATAAATTTTCGAAAGTACATCAAAATGTTCATTTCTGTTACAGTAGTTAGATTTTCATCACTAAAAACACATATATAAAAATATGAATATGCATAAGATAAGCATAAAAATAGGGCAGATTGATGAAAGATTTGAATCTCTCTACTTTATAGATGAGACTTCTCGAGCCAGGGTCCTGCAACATCTCAGCCGATAATTGATTATATCCCATTAATGAAGAAGAATGATAGAAAGTAATGTGTGGTACAGTGATTGAGATTTTTCACGCTTCAAACGAAAATTGTCTTACACTTTTGCAAGCCATTGTTTTGAAATGACAGAAACTTAATGAAAAACAGAGGGAGTCAGATTTAAAAAACATGACAAAATTATTATTTCTTGTCAAACTTAGACAGAGAAGAAAGGATCGAAAAATCAAGTGGGACCATCATATGTGAAATTCATCACTCTAGAGAAGAAACTGAAAGAAAACTGGTTGACGAGGTCAAAGTTACCAAAATTACCTTTCTTTGCTAAGCAATTTATGTTATTTAATACAATTTTCTGAACATCTTTAATTATACCAAACATCTCACATTCCTTTCAATTTTTTTTAACCAGACGTATAGATCAAGATGTGAAGTCGTACCAAATCCACGGTGAAAAATTTATTCAAAACTACTTTAAAAAATGTGTACGCATTCACTTCCCAATATCGTCAGACTCATTACTTTTACAAAACTTACATTCAAGCTCCTTTTTTACTTTAAAGTTATTTTTCCCCAACTCAATAGGACTGTAATAGGATACCTAATAAAAAAATACGTCCGGTTAAATGATGAATGTGTATTCTTTCACACTTTTTAACCTTTCTCACTTTTAGAGGAAGATAATCCCTTGTTAGGATAAAGTTTACTGATTGTTAATATTAAAATTAATGATCTGAACAAAGAGTACAGAGCGGTACACAACCTGAACAATTATATCAACTTCGAAAGCAAAATGGCTAGAGCCATTTGCGAAGTGATGAATATCCACAAATTGCCTTTATTCACAATGACTCAATCAATTATAACTGAAGAAAATAAACCAACAGAATGTTCAAGACTCTTCATGCCTCAAAAGGATATCAAAGCGGCACATGATTTCAAAGTGGTCCTGGAAAAGTCCCATTCTCCCTCTGTTCATTCCACCTTTCAACCTGCCACAGTATATTCCACACAATTAAAAAAGAGAAATGCAAACTCACCCAATACACATCATTGCATCTCTGTAATAACGACCTTCATGTGGAATAACATCAATCTATTAAATTTGTGACAAGATTAGAAATATAAATTGTTTTATGCAGAAGTGGGCAAAATATATTTTATCAATTCTAGGAATGTCAAGAGATTAATTGAAAGGCGTGCATTTTGAATACAACAATGTATACCACGCAAGTTCACTTTCTTATTTCCTAAAACAAACATGAACACCTACATATACAAATAAGTCTCATGACTTGTACGCACAATAGGTTCAAAAGCTGACATATGAGAGTATTGGCGAAGATATTAAAAACAAAAAAAGACTAAACCAATTTCGCTCATTCAAATTATGCAAAAAGACTGTTGGCACTGCAAAAAACATTTGGACTAGTTTCAAGCAACTGTGTTCTTGGCATAGTAATCATTTTCGGATTGCTTCACATATTGACCAGCTCTGAAAATCCTATAATGGAATGACCACTATTTTAAATATTATAATAACAAAAAAAATACTAAACCAATTTCGCTAATTCAAATTATGCAACAAGACTGTTGGCACCGCAAAAAAACATTTAGACTAAGAAAATGTGTTCTTGGCATAGTAATCATTTTCGGATTGCTTCACATATTGGCCAGCTCTGAAAACCCTATAATGGAATGACCAATATTTTAAATATTATAATAACAAAAAAAAAAACTTAACCAATTTCACTAATTCAAATTATGCAACAAGACTGTTGGCACCGCAAAAAACATTTAGACTAAGCAACTGTGTTCTTGGCATAGAAATCATTTTCGGATTGCTTCACATATTGACCAGCTCGGAAAAGCCTATAATGGAATGACCACTATTTTAAATATTATAGTACAAACGAAATTTATACTATACGTATAAAAACAAAAAGGAAACTCAACCTTAATGAAATTATAGATAAATAAGTCATAGTTAACATACACAGTCACCAATCTAAGAGCAATAAGAACATAATAATTAAGTCCAAAAATGAAAAATGATTGTAAAATTAACAGAAAAGAAATACAACAAATTAGATAAAAGTAAATAATAGAATGCAAGATGATAAGTTATAACGATGAAAAAAGAACAGAACAGAGGACACAAAATATTCCTTCAAGTGTGAAGGAGCAGAGGTAAAATGGAGGTAGTTTTTTCTTGAATGGTAAAGGTTTCAAGTCCGAATATGTTTTCCAAAGCAAAAAATGACAAAGAAAATGCAGGAAGACTTGGAAATTTACCCATCAGAACGTTGTTTCAGGAGCAAAAAATGGGTTATGGGAGCTTATATCAAGAGAAAAAGCCACTATTGCAGTTGCCATAGCTGCTACCAAAATGGTTTCACAATTCTGCCCGGCTACTCTACTTTCCTAAGCTACTGATTACTATATTTGTGAAAGAAGCTGACAACTTCCTTGAAGATAAAAAAATAAAAAATCAATGCAGGTATGAACTTAAGTACTTAAGTAGGTATGAACTTAAGTAATCCTAGCTGGGCAAAAAAAGGGTCTTCAAAAGGAAAAATCTACATATATACAGAAATGCATATAGCTTGACTTAAAACTCACAACATTTAAAGAAAGGATGCAGGGGCAACTGGGAATACTTTTCCTTTGCTCTTTGAGCAATTGGGAATGACTTATATCTCATAAACTAAACCACCAAATAAACATGAATTACATTCATCATATCATAAATGTACATATTCATTCATCTTTCTATATTCTTATTTAGACTTCACAATCAGAATGCATGAAATTGGTTTTTAAGACGGTGTGTCATGTCTTCCAGATTTGACTCCTATAGAGTAAGAAAAACAAGCAAAGTAATAAAGGGAATATCCACACTTAACTTGGATTAAAGTGGATAAACTCTTCCATTCATAGTTTTACACACCCTATCGCTTTAGAAGATCTAAATCCCAAACTTCCAAGTATGTGATCTACCAAATGTCTATGTGGCCAATATCTAAAAAGATTCTATAATCCTTATATCTCGGCAGTCTTCAAACACAAATATAACGAGTGATGATTGTTTGTTGGAAATCACAATCGGAGGTTGTATTCTCAAGAACAAGCTTAAATTCCTTCATTAACATAAAATAAAAAATTCACCAATTATTCTTCTTTTGATAAGTTCAGAATGTGATTTATTAGTATTTTTAGTTACTATAAAAAAAATAAAAAAACTGAAAAAAAATATGTACAGAGCTTCAAAGGACTACCCAAAAAGATAAAAAAAAAAAAAAAACACCGCATAAATCCAAAACTATTACAATATATCAGCAAAATATTGATAGAGAAAACAACTTTATTAAAATGATCTATAATAGCTTGTAAAAACGTTTATTGGTGAATGATGTAAGTTAAGGAGAATCCACATCCACACGCATCACAAATAGAGACTACACACTGACACTGGGAATTCGGTTATTCGTTTGGCACCAACAAAATCTACAGTTCCTAACAGTTTACAACTTTGCAGACGTTAAGGATCAATCTCATAAAAAATTGAACAATGCAAATCACAAAAATTTCTGGTATGACATCAATTCTTATATTAAAGTTCACAAGCAGTCAGTTACAAGTAAACCAAGAAGCTAAGGGTTGCTTACCCATTCACCCGGGCAAAGGGAGCGGTAGTATTTAGCAAATTTCTCACATTCACCAGAGTTATCACCCTTTGCTGCCAGGCATCTGTTATTAAAATCAATATTAAGTAAAAGATTATATGTAACACTTTCGCAGAAACCAGATAGCCAATGTCAGGAAATCCACCTATGAAACTCTATGTAGCGGGTGAAACAGTGTCTGGTTTGATTTGTTGTAGGAAAACGAAAATCGGCTGGTGCTGTTTTTAGTTCAATCTAGCAGGAAGTAACAAAAGAAAATTATGTTAAGGTATTAAAGAAGATACCAAACCTGTTGCATTAAGAAAGTCAAATTCAAAACAAAAATTATACAGTGCAGCAGAAAGCTATAGGGTGATTTTGTATCTGGACTCTAGTTTTAAGCAATGAAATAAGTGTGCCTGAAATATATTACCCATACCCACCCTCCTCAATTCATGAATGAAGAATGGCTTATATGAATGACAACAAAGACCAAAACACATCGTCATACAGAATCTTAAGTAAATTGCATAGAGGGGGTCCAATACCGCAAATTACAGTGAATCAAAATTTAGACAGTGAGCCAAAAATGCCATGATCAGAACTAAAAATATGCCGTTGAATCACTGCAAGGCCTTTGGATTTAATAACAAAGATGTGGACAGAACCCAATCATAAGTAACAAATCAGCACTGGATAGCAAACATTTCTTTCTGGAATAAAAAAAAAAATATCTTGAAAAGGAGGCATATACATACCACCATCAAGAAGTATGGTTATTTACAAGAAGCAGAAAACTAATAAAACTACGGCTCAATTAATCAGCAGATCCTTAAACAGTTTGGGATGTTAAAATAGGTGTTTCGATCTTAATTGGTTCATTCCGGTTTCGGAATTTTCTACTTAAGTCCCACAGTATTAAGAATGTAGAACTGGATTCCAGCGACTGCCAATAGAAGTTGGCTTCATGAATTCAGTTAATTTTTTTCTGAAACCGTGGATGTCAATCAAATTACACAACTGCATCCTATGATTTTTAATTTTTGAATTGGGATCACAGAATCGACACTATCAGTACGTAACTATATCAGTCTTGTAACAATAAGACCTAGTCCACGAAAACATTTTAAAACTACAAAATTAGGAATCAAAATTTGCAAACATTTAAGAGATGTAAACACGATAAAAGAGGCAATATCAATACAATTTGGTTTAACCTAAAACTATCTATCAAAAAGGGCACCCCCGACAGTCTCGTTTTTCTCTTCTACAATCTTAATCTCGATACGGATATTAAATAGCAGAAACCCGAATCTATAAAATCCAAATTTATCTCTTTCCACATAATGGAGAAAAGAAGCAATTCATTACTTGTCGTATGGATAAATATTCAGTGGTAAAATGATTCGATAGATCCGAATAACAGATTACACCGAAGAATATTATAACAAATTGCACTCTTAAATGGCGAAAATAAGAAAACAAAAAAATATGGAGATGGGAGTCAACTGAAAATGGTGGAGTTTGTTGTTCAGATATGAGAATCAGAGTCGGAGAAAATGGAAAGAGACTAACCTCCGCCATGAGTCAGACACGATCGAAAAATGAAACCAAAAGAAAAGAGCAACTAAACAAATAAATAAATGATAAAGAGCGGGTCACATGGGGCCAAAGTAGACCCAATTAGAAATGCTGATACAATGGACTAACAGTAAGAGGCTTCTACTTCCTGAACCTCCACAAATTCTTTGTACACCTTTCAAAATTTTAAAATAATTATTTTATCATCTCGTAAAAGTGAAAACTATGCTCTGATGGATTGATTCCTTTTTTTCTTGATTTTGGCAAAACAAAAAACAAATACAATTTTATGAGATTGAGTCGGAGAAAGAGAAAAAGCTTACTTCTAAATATAGTATTATAATATTATAATCATTAAAAAAACTATCATATAAACCTCTCGATTTTGCATAATTATACTAAACATATATACAAATAGAAAAAATAACTTCATGAATCTCGCAACATATAAGTAATTATGCTTATAATTGTGATGAAAAAAAGTATTACAGGATTTTCTTGACCATATTTACACGACAGCTAAAACTTCGTGCACCCCAATCAAATTTCACTTCCCACCCGATCAAAACATTCCAGAAAATGTTTCCGTAAAAATAGGGGTAATTGATTTTGGGAGAAAAGTTTCTAAAATTCTTTATTGTGTTTGAGAAAATAAATTTGGGATAGAAGAAGTGATAGGGTGTGTAGGAAGAGAATGATAGGGTGCAGGAAGTAATGGCCCTTCAATAAATATCGAACTTGTTTCATCATCACTTTTAATTTATGGAGAAAACTAGAGTCGGCACATCCATTTCTTCCTATTGCAAATATGTAACTGAAAAACAGCCCATTTTAATAGTAAGTTTAATGTTTAATATTGATTTTGATTTCTCGGTTTGTTAGATTTGTTTATAGTGATTCTACTTATTTTTTTGTAAGATGTTTATTATTGTCTCGTATTTTATAAAATGGTTTAAGTTGGTCTTTTTGTTTACGATGTTAGAAACGATAACAATATAATTGCTTCCTAGCCAGTATTGAGTGACTTGTGTAGTTTTGCAATACCTTGAAACAATCAGTCCAATTGACTTAACAAGGTTAAAAATTAAAGTTAAATTTAAGCTGAGCAGGGTTAGGGTTAGGGTTTTGAGTTTCCTGTGTTTCTATGAAGAATGAAGTTGTCTCGAGGTGTAGAAGACAAATATGATGGAGTGATGGTGTAATTTAGGTGTTTGCATATTAAGAGTTTTCTGATTTGGGATTTATGGATTTTCTGATTTGGGATTTTAGGGTGTTCTGATTTAGGATTTTAGAGTTTTTTGATTTGAGATTTTATGGTGGTGTTGTTGTAGCTTGGTTGTTGTTCACGAGAAAAGGATGATCACGATTAGGGTTTTGCGTTCTCAATTTGGGGTTCTGTGGTCGTTTCTTACGAGTTAAATCGTGGTCATGGAGGTTTACGCGAAGGTTTCTCTCGTTATCAAGAGAAGGAAATTCTTGATGGTGGTTATGGAACGATGTTATTGGTGGTTGTGATTTAGGTATGGTTTGTTGTTTCAGATTCGTAGTTGCACGAGAGAGAAGAACGAGAAAGCTTTCGCAGTGTTGACATGGTGGTGGCCCAAGAGAGATGGTGGTTGCTATATTGGTGGTGGTGGCCCGACGAAGAAGAAGATGAGAATCTATTAAGAATAAAAAAAAAAAACTTTTAATATTGTCACGTGTCACACAATCAATAATTGCACTCATTCAAATTCAAACTCCAATCAGCACTCTCTTTAAAAGACTCTTTTACAGTTACCTCATTAACTACACTATTTATAATATTATTTATGGTCTTTTTTATCAGGATGAGTTTGCTCTATGTAACTAATTCTTTAGATAGTCTTTAGCTTAATCACAATTTTAAATCAGTCAACGTTTAATCACAACATGTATTTGACCAAAGATCAATGTGCCTATACTCGAACCTTATGTATGCCGTCGTGGTGTTACATCTGCTTCTGTGGTGTCAACTTCTAATGTCGCGTAGTGTAAAAAATTTAGTATTTCTATGGTTATCTGGCCCATGGATATATGAAACAACTTTTCCCATATATCAAATCTTTTTACTAGGTATTTTTAGTACTTCTTCGATGAAATCAATGGAATAAATATTTGGTAGGCTACTAATAGTATCCAGCACTCACGAGAAGAAAATTGAACTTCTCAGGAAGCAGTGATCTTCAGACCCTTATTAATGCAGATGACTGAGTACCAAACCAAAAACAAGTTGAGTTATATAACTCATTCAACTCTTACATATAACATTTGTTTTGGCAAAGTTACTTATGTACTTCTCTTCATCACGTCAACTATCTTATCCTACACCTTTTTTTTTTTTTTTATCTTTATTGGATAGAAAGATTCTGCTACCATCAATAGTGATTTGCAACAATTTCGTCATGCCGGATGGAAAGTAGAACGTGAGCATGTTTCATATGCACTGCGAAAACTAGGATTGCGATCTTCAGGCTAAAAACATCATAATAGTATCATATAGCTTATTAAAAGGCCGTGCTTGACTAGAATTTCAATTCATTCTACCGTCAGTTTTGTTTGAGACGGGCCTTTGGACTCTCCAATTCGTAGATTTGATTCAAAAAATTGTATTATATCAAATGGAAAGGACCTAAAATAAAACCACCCAATCTGTCAGATTTAACATAGAAAAAAGCAAACAGTTACCATGTACTTTACAATCAAAAGCTCAATTCAAGCTGCATTTGATTTAACAGAAAGAAAACCCTTTCACCTCCGACCAACTGAGGGATCATATGGACTTGACCAAAGACCACCACTAACACCAGAACTATTGACAGCTGCTACTCCATTGCTATCACCAATTGGTACCACACCCTCTGCTCCTTGGCCAGAAGCCATCTGACTCTGAGTTCTCCCATAAGCATCAACAAATGGACCACTGCTTTGTCCAGGGGTGGAAGCCCTTAACAGATCCGGTGCTGTTTACACAGTAAGAATGCATTAGAAACATATATGTACAAAATATTGCATGACCAGACTACAACACAATGAAGCAAGAAAGTTACCATGTACTCTTTTCTCGGCATTCAAAATCTCAGCTCGTAACATTTCTACTTCTCTTGCCATTGCTATTAGATTCTTCTCTTTTGCTTTCATGTAATCCACTAGCTCTATGTTTTTCTTCTTTTCATATTCAAAGGTGCCGCTGTCACCCAACCGGATTAGAGGAATTAATAGATAAGTTACAAGATAAAGAGAAACAAACTGCAAACATGATAATATGCACCAAGATGCGCAGGAATGCCAAATATTTATGAATTTAGGTATAAAATAGGACCCATGAATACCAAATCCTAACTTAAAGCTTGATTTGATAAATGTTTAAATAGGACCCATGAATACCAAATCCTAACTTAAAGCTTGATTTGATAAATGTTTAATACACTTCAGTAGATACTCACTGTTGGGGAATCCATCATACAATTTTTTAACTAATTTTCATTCCGGTGTATGACAGTCTCACCTTAAATATAACAATATCAATAGGAGACTCTTCTATAATGTCAGTCCCAATACCCACTTCAAAGAACATCTCATATCTTGAAAGCAATCAGATACTACGAAGTTTATGCCTTGCCTGACTTGAGAAACATTCTCTATTTTTGTTTCTTGTAATCATAAGTATTTACAAGTGTCATCCTATTTTCAAATATTTGCATAGAAACAGAAAAAACAAGAAACATTATGTAAATAAAGTGCCATTTTTGTAATTATATTGTGAAAACAAATAAAACAGATACAGAAGATATTTTCTCAAACAAAACAGACTTTCATAGTGAAATGAAAGGAATAATTCTTGTCAGCAGCATTTGGATTCTTGCAGGAGCAAAACCCAAGATAAATAAATTTCTATATGATTTTTCTTCTTTTATTTTTATTTTGATAGTGGTTGTACAAAATATGCAACTTTGACTTATAATATGTTAGTGTATGTCATTCTTAACGTTATATCATTAGCAATAAAAGCCTTTCGCATGAGGAAGGATTGGCTACACAGATCAAGGTTATCAATGGTAATGGAGGAAGGCCAAACTATGGCTATGCCACAGTGGCCCTCACTTCACAAATTACCCAAGGCAAAGGAGCTGAAAAATGCCACTTCATTGCGTTATCCCAAAGCAATAACGGTTATTTAACAACATTGGCTCAGATAAAAATATTAGTTTCCAGAAGGGAAATCTAGACCCTGCTATAGCAATTAACAAAATTAACTACATACCCTGAAGAATTTAGTATCAGTTCTGATTTATATGAAGGTAGAAATAGCCACACAGTGGAATTCAATACTTACCGTAACCTCTGATGCTCCTGCACTAATCCATCCAGTTCAGCCTGCGAATCTGAAATACTCTTAACATCACTATTAACCTTCTTCAGTTCCTGACTTGCTCGTTGAATTTGGGCACTCAATTCCTGCCTGGAAGCAGCCAAAGTCTGTGCCTCAACATAGGCCTGTTGTAGATCCTTCTTCACACTATCACCAGCTCTAAGATCAACCTCCCCTTTCGCAATTTTGTCAAGTAGAATTCTGATCTGAATGTCACTTTCTGTCTGGATGCTTCTAATGTGTGACTTCAACTTCTGCACATCCTGTGCAGCTGCGACAAGAGCCTCTCTTAAGGCCACATGTCCACTTGACAGACTATGGTTATCCCTTAAAAGCTGCTCTATTTCTGCTTCCTGAACAGCAAGTTTATTCTCCAACACCTGAGGATGAGGCAGGGACTCCATAGAGAGATGAGAAGCAGCGGAACCTAAACCAGAAAGTTGACCACGCCGCATCATCCCAGGAACTTGCACAGAGCGTCCCTCAAATGTTGGTGGAGCCTTGCCTCTTGCAGCCATTCATTGAACTTAATAAATCCGATGCAAATCAATACCCAACTATCCCAAGGGACCTGCAATGTAAATAGCACCTCACCCATTAAAAGGGACATTGGAAGAATATCTATGCAATTGAATAAAATCTCAAACCTAAAATATGAGTTCCTACTACCCTCCAGAGATGGTCTAATTAGTATATGGTCTCAAGGTTAGAGCAAGCATTGCAAAATATAAGAATTTTCTTCTCTGTGAAGCCACTAATTTTACAGTATCTTAGGTTTTCAAATGTTATGCATAGTATAACAAACATTTGGGATTAGAACTACCTTCATTGAAAGAAACATTTCAGAACTCACTAATAGGCTGCTCAATTTCACATAAATGAAAAAATACGAATCAAAAGGCTAAGAAAATACAAAAATCGTATAGGCAAGTGCCCAGCAACCAAGAAACTAACAATTCATTGCAAAACTATAAAGGAGCAAAAAGGTCGCCACCGAAGTTAATGATACAAATTGAAAATTCCTTAATATTTAATTTAAACCAAAAATGATAGGGCAATGGGAAAGGAATAGAAAAAGATCGAAGGGAGGAAGAGAGGAGGGTTACCGCTGCACGAATCTCCTTTTCACCCTGCGGAACAAAGCCAGAAGCGGCACAAATCAGCTTCAAAACTCCAATTTAGAAATTTTCATGAACACCTTAAAACAGAATCCAACCAAACTAAAACTAAAACATGTAAGACCCTGGTTTTCTTCATTCTTGTCATCTATCATTAATTTAACATTTACCAAAATAACATTTTCCTTTTACTAGTGAAAACCAATGTTTTAGTCATAGTACTTTTGATTTTATCTTGACATCAAATTATTTTCTTCTGTATTGTATTGTGTATGCTTTTGTCATTGCTTTTAATATATTAATATATTAATGCTTATTTATTTATCATTAAATATATCGTGAATTATTGTTAAGATAAATCAATTTATTCTATAAAAAAGGTTTCTCACCTTCATTTTATTCCGTGATTGTTTATACAAATAAAATTCCATTGAACAATGATATTGAAGCATCCAAAATATATTATTATTTTTACGTGCAAAATAGTTCGATAAGTATAAAATTAAATATAAGACCAGTATTTGAAAATTAGGAAAAATTATATTTGTAATAATATAAATAATTCAATTTATAATAAATTGAATGTGGTTATTATATATGTTAATATATTGTTACATAATGAGTTTATTTTATTTATTATTACAATAATATACTCTTCAAAGTCGGCAAATATATTATATATAAAAAAACACAATAAAACAATAGATATTATTTATTTTCGTAATCACAATATACTATACTTTGAGTGTTTGAGGCTTTGTATGTGGACTTTCTTTTTCATAGCAAATTAGAGTTCCAATATTGAGATTAACCTAGTTCACTTTGAATTAACTCAAACAAAATTTTCACAAAAGTATTTGACATTAATCATGGAAGTTAAGTAAAATTTTATCTTTCTCATTTTATATTATCATCAGTTAAAAATAATTTATCATTAATAACAAATATCTTACACGTAATATCATAAATATTTATAATCAAGATTTTGCAATGCATTTAGAGAGTGTTATTTCATACTCTACCTTTTTTTACATAAATTTTATTATGATATAATATTTTATTAAAAAATTTGTGAATGATTGTGTCAAAATAGTTTTTTTCTTTTTTTACTTTGATATCATCTGCATGCACATTCTAGACGCTCCTATTACATCAAGGGATCACTCATTTCCTATTTATACACAAATCTTAAATACAATATGGGAGTTATACTTCAATGATAACACATGAAGTACACTAATCTAATAGTCATTCTTTATTCCTATACTCACAAAATATTATTTATTGATTTGAGCAATAGAGTCATGACATATCAGAACTCTCACCTGTTTTAAAGATCAAGCTATATAAGTGTTGGTGACAAGATTCTAACTTGATTGTTCCTTCTGTTTGAAGAGGATATCCTGTTGATGAGAGGGAAAGATCTATTTGCAAAGACTCTCTAGAGTTAGTAAGAGAGTTAGGATCTATTATATCAGAGTAATCATCAAGTATCAAGTGTGAAGTGAGTATCTTAAATGGTTACTCTTATATTTATAAGATCAACATGGATTGTGTGCCTATATTCCTATTAAAATAATACTTAACTGCGGAATATAATAATAATAATAATAATAATAATAGAAGGATAAGTAATAATTAACATGTTTACTAATATTTAGTTATAATAACTCAAATAGGTGTAAGTTTGGATGATAAATGAAGAGCTTTAAATTACATTATTAGATCATACACCTAATATACCTTTTAAATACACTATGTATATAAATTTTTGAACTATTGTGTATATATATTTATATTTATTATAGGTTTGACGTGTCTTATGAATATATAGTTATATTTTTTGTGTGAAGATGGAAATAAAATTTCTTTCTTTTTTTTTCTTTTTTTATTTATATACTTATTTATTTAAATTTTTTTTTGTTATTTTTTTTTTGAATTATATATATTCAAGATCAAGCTTTAATATACATAATGTAACATTTTATTCTTTTATTAATATAGTATAGAAAATTAATATTTATTATTATTCATGTTTAACTTTTTCTATTAATTTAAAATTTTATTTACATTCTTTAAAGACAAAATTAAGTATTTTTTTAACCCTATAAATGTTTTTCATAATTGTATATAAGTCTTCAACTTTCTTAAAATTACAAATCCATCCTTTTATGTTTTATAAGTATTGTAAATTAGTCCTTAAGTATTTTTTTATTATTTAAAACTTATTTTTTGAATATTTTTAATAATTATAATTTAGTTCTCCATTGCTTTTTTATAATAGCAATTAAGTCTATCACCTAATTATGTTAATTTTTAAAAATACTTTAAAATTTCAATGAAAATTATTCATTCAAATTACAACTATTAAATTTACATTGAGTCTTAATTATTATTTGATTTTCGATATGAATGTAAACTAAAAGTCTTCCTAGTTTTTGTTTTTGTCGGTAATTTTGTTCTAAAATCCATTACTAATAAAGTTATAATTTAAAAAAAATAGAAAAATAAGAATCAAGATAAATTATTAATAATCCATAAAAATAAATGTTATAATGTATAAAAAATAATTTAAATTATTTTTGGTTGAAATACATGATTTTGAATTTAATAAGGGATTAAAAAAATTGTATTACAAGTTTATAAATTCAAACACATTATTTGGCTCAATTAAAAACAATAGAAACAGCAGGTCAAATCCATTTCTCTCACAATTTTTCTAAACCTTTGATAAAAAAAAGTGAGAAGATTTTGGTTACCCTTATGTCATGATAAATTTAATGTAAACAATAAGATGAAATATATTTTTATTTTGTCTTTCCATTAATAACCTTTTAAATGTAATTATTAAGATTAAAGAGATATTTTCTTTAAATACTATCTTTGTTCTTTAGTACAAAACTTTGTTTATAAATATAACAACATATCTAGTCTTTCACATTTTTCTCACAATTTTCTACATCAAAAGAACAAAGAAACAAAGACTTAAGATAAGCTTCCTTTTTCCCTTTTTTTTTCTTCTCTTTTCTTCCTTCATATTTTCCATAAATCCTTATAAAATATGTTTTTTTGTTTTTTTAAAGTTTGTTGTGAGGCAACTTAAATAGAAGAATATATTACATTCAGCCTTCTTTTTCAATCTTAGAGTATCATTAGTTGTATTGAGATAAAGGGTTCAACCTCAATCTTTACCTTTTTATTTTGATGCATTTTTTTTTTCTGAGTATACAATTTACCTATTTTTATTGTACGTACATAATTTGCAAATTCTGAGTTCAAAAATAAATTTCTTGAATATAAAAACCTAGGTTGAGGTTAAAAGATCACTCATTTGAAGTTTTATAGAAAAAGTTGTAAATAAAACAAAGTTTATTGATTTATTTGTGTGATAATTATGTTTTTTTCTTTGTTGATTGCTATTTTTTATTTTAATTTTCAATATTTATGTTATGTTTTGGAAAACAACCTTATATAATATTTTAAGTCAGAATAGATGAAAGAACTAAATATATAAACACTAGAATAGTTATCCGACGCATATATAATTTAATATCACATGCATTTGGACGGAATGTATTTATTGTATTGTGATTTTGACTTTTTATTTTAATTTTGCTAAAGTTTTTATATATTTCATTTTTAAGAATGTCTTATTCTATTCTTAATTTATCTCAACTATGTTGTTAGTCTAGGGAGGTAAGTATAATGACATAAGAACATAGTGATTTGCAAGACTAAAAGTTAAAATTGATAGTTTGTAGACAACTTTTCTATTTGTGTAATAATTTAAGTATCACAATTTTATATTTTTATGTAAGAATTAAACAATTAATATTTCCTTCGATAAATTTGACTTATCCCAACCTATTCATATCTTACATTTCAAAATCTAAAAAATATCTAATTTGTATTTCATTAAATAAATTGAATTGAACTTAAAATTTAAATATCTTACATATCTTTAAATAAAAATTAATTAAAAATACATTAAAATGATATAAAATTAAATAGTTGTACAGCAAATATGAATTGATAATTTCTTTCTTTATACAAGCATCTTTCATTTGTTTTTACTAATTTTTTATTTAATTAATGTTTTTATTAAATATATTAATATCTTATTATTAAACTAATAAGTGTTAAAAATACTTGTTTTCATATTTATTAATTAGTTCAAAGTTGTGATTATTCATGAAACGATGTGTTTTTTTCATAGAAAAGTTGTATTAGTGAGAAGGATAGTTGTGTAGTCAATTGTACAAGAATTTATACATCATTTGGAGTGTTGTCACTTGTTTCTCGTTAAGCAAATCAATCATGTGCTCAGCTATAAAGGAAATCATTCGCTCATCACACTACCACAACTCGCCGAGCGAATAGGGTCAGTTGAAGGATCAACAGTTGAGTTTTCGTTCAGCACATGCATAGTTGTGTGGTGAGCAAATTAATATATATGAATTGACTTTTAAATTCAAGACAAACAAAAAAGATAGTAACTTCTAACATAGCAACGAACGAAAACATTGTACGACTTCAGGAGACTACTTCAAAGCATCAAGACATCATTGTATGCAAGGAATTGCTCAAATGTGTATGTTATAGATGATTAGGAGTACGTAGCAAGACTTTTCTTTTATTGGGATTGGATGTAATGACTTCTCATTGATATAATTTTCCTGTTCAATATATATTTGTCTTCATATATTTTTCTTGATTTACTTGTCATTATACGGGAGTATGATGTAATTTAGATATTCATTTGTACTGGGAAGTAAATTTGAATATAAAGATAAGAAAAGCAACCAAAATGAACGATGCTATGAATAGTTTCAATTCTTCTTGTCATTTTTTAACATCAAATTTTAATACAAATGATATGTTGGATTAATTAAAGAATTAATGATTTAACATATATATTTAGAACTTGTTTTAAAGAATTAAACCAAGATACATTAATGTGAATGATGTAAATGTTTGAATACAGATTATATTATTCAGAATGTTATTCTAACGTCTCAATTCTAATGAAGCTTTCTTTAAAACTTTCAATAATAATTTCTAATATTTTATTATTTTCTTTCAGTTTAAATTAGATGAATCAAATTGTTATCTCTACTAAATTGATTTTGATAAATAATTTAAATTAGATAACTTAACTCAAATTTCTTGGAACAATAATAATTTGTACTTACTTTTACTATATTTGGTATATTTACCAAAATGTTATCATAAACAAATTGTGAAGTTGTGTCTTGTAAGAGAAAAAGTATTAAGAAATTAGTTTTTTTTGAGATAAAACTCAATTGAGTACTGAATTTGAAAACATGAATAAAGACGATAATAATTTTTTTACTTACTTGCTATTAATTAATAATTTTATTATTAAGTTTACAATATATTAGAAAAGTGTTTAAACTTTCAATTTCACTATTTTATTTTGGATGTTGTTTGTCATTCAAATTTAAAAAATTAATCATGTTTGAATTATGGCAATATTAGATAAGAATAAAAAAATACATTTGAATAGATTTTTTTTTAATAATTTATCAAACAAAATTGCAAAATGAGTCGAAAAATAAATTTATTACAATATGATTATTTACATAAAAAAAAATAGATAAAAGTTTTAATTTTGATTTAACTATTAACGAATTCAATAATTTAAAAAAACAAAATAAAATTATTAGATACTAATAACTAATAATATAATTAAATTAAATTACATATTCATTTTTATTATACTAATAACTAATAAATACATAAATTTTGAAGGTTCTTCAAAATTAGTGTTGAAGCCATTGCTTGTATGAATTATTACCCATAATAATAAATCAGATAAATACATCACAAGCAAATAATAATTAACATTTGAGTCAAGGAAGCAATTAATTAGAAGTAACATATTACAAGTAGAAATAAAAGAGATAACAGAGTTGGAGTAACAAAACAATTTCAAACTGAAATTAATTCACTTTTTATTAAAAACACATAGGAGGATGGTGTCGACCACCTTAGGTATACATGCATGCTTACCATATTGGTACAAACTACGTAGAAATCACACACTACTTATTTATTACACAAACTAAAAAACACTTAACACCATCTTCTTTCATTTCAGTAAACCACTAATTCCTTAATCACCACCTCCTTGCCCGTGACCCTCCCCATGGCCATAACCCTCGCCGTGACCGTAGCCTGAGCCTCCGCCGCCACCGCCACCTCCCCCACCGCCTCCGCCGCCACCACCTCCCCTTCCACCAGATCCTGATCCAGCCCGAGAGCCTGCATAAGAACCAGCTTCTGAGCCAGCTCCGGAGCCACCAGAGCCAGAACTGGAAGATGAAGATGCCGAACTTGAGGCAGAGCTAGAACTGGAACCGGAGCCAGAACCGGACCCTGCTCCAGCTCCAGCTCCAGAGCCACTACCACCTCCTATTCCCAGGCCCAACCCTACTCCAAGTCCAACCCCCAACCCACCAAGGTCAAGGCCCAAGTCCTTCCTTACCGCTCTGCTTTCTGATTCAATAGCTGACATAAAAAGTAGCAGTGCAAGCAGACAACAAGACCGAGATGCTGCCATTTTTGCGTAATGTAGTTTGCAAAAGTAACAACGAAGAAAAGTAGGTGAAGAAACTATTATAGCAAGAAACTTTGCAGGTGATGGTAGTGATGTCTCTTGCTATATATATATTCTACAACATGGTGAAGAGACCTTGAAGGATTGTGGGGTATTTATATATAATTGGTGAGTGTGTTGGTTTGGTGAGTACTTACTACTAGTGGTGGAACTTTGTAGAGTGGCTATGATAGTGTGAACAAGTGAATAGATTATTTTATCTTTGAGGGCAGAAAGTGGGAAAGATGGCGTGGCATTCTCGATTTGGATGGAGAAAAGCTTGTGGTTGACATAGCTTCATCACATGTTTGAGGACAAGTGCCAATGCAATAGCTTCCCATTATGGCCACTCTCGTAGTGGAGGATGAAAGGCTCTTTTCTTGTTGACTACGGTGTTTTGCCCATTAAAGTAATTTCATTTTATATTAACGATATTTTTCTGTATGTGGCCAGCTCATGGCCGGTTATAGGTGAGCAAGAGCTTTGATCATTCCCACAATGTTTTTCTTTTCCTTAATAATTTTCTTATATGGTATCCAACTTGCATATGGATTTCTCATAAACTCAAGAGCCACGAATCAATGTCCAAATTGGATTCATTAGTTATTGGTCATATGTTGTTTGTTATCCATATATAAGCGCAAAAAAGTTCTTTGAATAAAGGATAGTTGGGAGTAAAATAATACACATTTAAATATAAAACAATCTATATTGTTTGAAGTCACACATCGACTAGAGATAAGGTCAATTTATAATATATAAGTGAGGTGCAAACCTTATCTTATAAGCCGGTTTTGTGAGGTTGAGTTAGGTTTAAAAACTCACCTTCTAATATATATCATCACATTTTTCTCTCTTTGTCAACTCTTTTACTTATGATATACATTTACTCTATTGAGCAATCTTTATTTTTTACAAATACAAAGATTTATTTTTATTAAAATCATTTTAGTTTTACAATAGACGGTCAAATAGTAGTTATTATAGTGTAAAAAAATCATTTTTCTTTTAAGGTGTAAACTAAAGATAACTATGCTTTTTTTTTTCATTAGCAGAACTTTTTTCCTTTTACATAGGTGGTTAATTCGATGCTTCATGTTTCGATTGGCTTGTCTGTATTTCTCATGTCTTTCCTTGGTGAACAATCCTAGTAAAAAAATATCATCTATCATATACAGTCAATTTAAAATTTAAATAAATTTTTATTAGCTTATTTGTGGACTCACTTAATTATATATTTTAATAAAATAAAGTGGTCATATAGTTATTTATAAAAACTTAGTTCTAAAAACAATTCTAAAATAGAAAAATATTGCATGCACTCGTGCAAGTAGGATATGCAGAAAGAAGGGAAATGTGTGTGATATGAGGACAAAACAGATCAAGAAAAATAATGGATGTGAATGAGATGTTTGTATTCTTAAAGTACAATTCAATACATATGTCCCACTATTTTCTATTACAAGATAATATGCGTATTAATTTTGAAATAATGTATTATAAAGAATACCAATAGTAATGAAAATTCTTACCAGCATTACTAGCTAGATTTGTATTATTATTATTTCAACATTAAAATATAGTGGAAGGCTTATTAGTGAGTCATTGTTATCTTATCCTAAAAGCAAATAACACTATAGTCTGATTTGTCAATAGAAAAAGTTTTACCATAAACAAAGATACTACTGCAACTTCTTTGCTTCCTCTTGTCCTTGTATCTGCCATGGGAATGAAAGATTTTTAACTATGACTACAAAGAGCATCTATCTCTTCTACTTTCTACCCTGAAAAAAGAGAAGACGCTTAATTACTGTGTATTTCACACGTTATACCTGTAATTACAGTAAGCAATTTATCAATTCAATAGTCTTAATTATGTTTCATTGCAAAATATTTTGACATCAGTTTTTTTTTTTACATTATAATTCGGTTTTCCAATCGAAATATGTCCATACAACGATAAAAAAAGAAGGAATTTTGACTTTAGTTCCTAACCGAAGCTTATATTTCTAGAATAAGTTTTTCTAGAATAAGTTTTTGTTGTCTTAACAACTAAAGCTAAAAAGAATTAGAAAAAGATTGAAAATAAAAAAAAAATTATTAGATAACGTTGTTCGCAATGCAACAATGATGTTGGCATCTCCCAGTTGTAGAGTTAAAACAAAGGTGTTCACAGCAACGCAATAAAAAAAATGTCTTCAGTGAATTCTAAATATGTGAAAACTTATTAACCCTAGCAAATGTCTATGTTTGCTTTGAATTTTTTTTTTTAAATAAAACATATTAGGCGATTTGGAAAGCATTTGTTACTATTTATCTCTTTTAAAATACTTTCTTTTATCTCCATCTTTATACTGAATTAATTTTAATGTTTTAAAACATTTCAATTCATTGAATTTTTAAAACATTTTTATCTCCATGATAAATAAAATATTTCAATTTTTTTTTAAATTAGCAAATATATGTACAAATTCAATTCATTATAGCAATAACATGGGTTTGAGACAAACGAAAAACTTTCAGTCGATTCGAACTTCAATAAAAGATTTTGAAGGAGGACAGAATTTTATGTAGTTATGATAAAGGTTATTGGTTGCTTTTCTAGATTGTTCTCCCCGTATGTTTTATATCTCCAACATGTGTTAGTGGTCTTGCTATTAGGAAAACATATCCTTAACAGTTTTATCTTTAGAAATTGAATTCCGTGCCAATCGAATCATTGTGCTTAAGTGAGTGGAATTTGCTGCTGTTAATGGCCTCATTGATAAAATAATATTCTACAATTAAACTGCATATTTATAGACAATTAGGCTTATTATACATAATATGATTATACTCATATATAGGCGTAACATTATCAAGGATTTTTGTAAATTATGCAGGTGACATCTTAAAAGAGTTTAGAAGAAAAAAATATTTATAATGATTTGATTGAATTGAAAAAATATGTGAAGGATAGAAGTCCACTTGTACCAAAAATATGATGAAAACTGGTGCAAACATTCTCTGGGACAAAGGCTGCAAGTGACACCCCCACTTCGTAATGTCCTACTACGCACGCTTCATGCTTTTACACGTGCTTTGCCCACCTTCCTAGGTAAATCTATCAATTCTCAACTATAAATAGCATGCATCTCATCGCCTCTTCACAAAAAATTTATCAACCACTTAGATAGCTAACTCATCAACCCTAGTGAACTTTTATATTGATCCTTGGCAATGGCGTCTGCTATGACTGCGAGGGTTATGGCTCTTGTAGCTTTGCTTGTTGCAATCAATGCCATAGTGTGTGAAAGTAGAGTGGCAAGAAAGGACCTCGGGTTGGACCTTGGTGGGGTGGGAATTGGGGTGGGAGCTGGGGTTGGAATTGGCCTTGGTGGTGGCGGCTCTGGTGCGGGTGCCGGTTCGGGTTCTGGCTCCGGCTCTTCATCTTATTCAAGTTCTGGTTCTTCTTCTTCCTCGTCGGGATCAGGCTCCGGAGCAGGTTCCGAAGCTGGTTCCTATGCAGGGTCCCATGCTGGCTCAGGGTCCTCCAGAGCTGGGTCAGAAGCAGGTTCATACGCAGGGTCTCGTGCTGGGTCAGGATCATACGGTGGTAACGGAAAGTAAAGCGATGCATGCGAGTTAACTATATGAGATGGTGAAAGGAAGATGTCAGTGTCATTGTTAGTTCGTTAGTATATTGTTAGTCAAAAAATAAGCTCATGTCTCCTTTTGCACGTGTCCATCTTTTCTTTTTGTTTTGTATATGTTCAATAAAGTAACTATGGCTAATAATTTCTAGTGTTTGTCCAATCATCATCACTGTCTGTTAACTAAGAAAAGAGCTATGTGTGTAATCTTAATTTTTATTTTATAATAAATTAGTTTTTAGATTAATTAAATATAGATGCACTTAATTTTCATTTTTAAGAATTATTAAGCTCTCTTATAAAATCTCAATCTCAATCTCAAATTGCAATATTTAATAATTATTTTAAGATAAATTATAATATTATGAAAATTTTCCAGAGATTCACAATTTAAAGTAGATTCATTGTACTGGAGATCTTATTCTATTTTAAAAAATACTTACAATTTAATTAGATAAAGGTATAATAATATAATATTAGTTTTAAATTAGATCATCTAATGAAATAACACAAAAAATTATACTAATTCACATTAAGACAATGTTGTATTCATCTTTGTTTGAATTTTTATGTGTATTATTTTAATATTATGTTATAATATTATCTCAAAGCATTACATAAATAATTATTATAAATATTTATTTAAATATAATCAGTTTATTTATGAAAGTTTATTTTGTTTATTCTTAATAAACAAGCTTTTAAATTAAGCAATGTTATCACTATTAAAAAAATAAATTATAAAATAAAAATAAGATTAATCTTATTACAATATTTTTTAATATGTTATGATTTTTAAAATATGTGGTCTTATTAAAGTATAGAAAAGTTTTATTTAAAACAAAATTACATGTCCATTTAATTAAAATACGAATGAATATATTTAATTTCACATCATAACAAAAAAAAAAACCTTTCAATTTTAATTATATTTATTATTATTAAAACTTTTAGTGCAACTGTTAATTGCTTTTTTACTGTACTAATTAGATCATCCAGATCCTAGCCATATATATTAAGTTTTAATACATTTTCTAACGTACGTATATTAATAACAAAATATTTTTATTTATTTATCCAGTATTTTAAGGATAGTTAAGATAATTTTAATACAAATTATTTACTTAGGACATTATAAAGGTGAACGTATACAAATTAATACATTTTTTATCAATATCAAACTGCTTTTCAGGAATTGCTTCTACTATTTCCTTTCTAATTTAAAAAGAAAAAAAAAAACTTCACATATATATATAAGATGGAGTTGTAAAAGTAGGTCCCGTCCCTCATGTGATAACTTTAAAATTCTGTTTTCACAAAACTCCTTTCTTCTTTATAAACTAAACTCTCCAAAAAAAAACATTCATTTCTCTTTCAAAATAAAAACAGTAATAATAAATAAATAAAAATAGATTACAAACACCTCATTAATAAAGTAATAATAAATAAATAAATAAAAATAAGGTTATAAACACCTTATTAATAAAATAATGATAGTAATAATAAATAATTAAAAATAAGATCAAAATAAATAAATCAATAAATATAAATAAATGAAATAAATAAAATGATAAATATTTTTCTTTCCTTATTTTATAAATTCTTTTAAAACTTCTAAATGACAATGATAAAGAAGATAAATACGAAAAAAGAATTTGGAACTTGTAACAAAGAGTTTAGACATAAAAGAGTAGTGTCTTGAACAGAAAATATGTAGATATTTATAGAGTGATAAGTAGAGAAGATGAATGTAGAAAAATTATAAAAAAAAAAATAGATAGAAAAAATAAAAAATGATGGGAGGAGTACTCAGCTAAAAATAATACAATAATATGATTGAAGTAGGTTGGGTTTGTTAAAAAATACAAAAATTGGAAGTTAAAGACCATGAAAACGTAGTGGGTTAGTTGGCCCATTAAAAGAAGTGGTAAACATATAAAACTGGTGGATCGGGTTTCAAAATAGTAACATTAAGGGTGCAATAAGTAAAATGATAAAATAATAATATTTTTTTTTTCATTTTTTTGACAAGTACGATAACATTAATTGTGAGATATTACAGTTATAAAAATTTCATTAAATAAATTAAATAAAAATATATAATAAATGAGGTTATAAACACCTTATTATATAAATAAAATAATAAATAAATAAAAATGAGTAATGAAAATAGAAAGTGTTATATATTGCAAAATGATGATGAAAGAGTTTTGGTTGGAATGTCATGAGAATTTTTGGGTTCGGAAAATTCTAATTGGACTTTCAATGGTCTAAAAAGTCTAACTAAGTTTATATTTGTGTAAATAAGAGGGTTCTTTCAGGAGATAATGTTAATTTTGCAGTTTAAAAAAAAATGTGTTGGTATACTTAATATTTTTGTAAATGTATTTTCCGCGTTAGTTGTTGAATGAATTTGAAATTTTGACAACAGTTATATGATATATGATTCTTCATTAGTTGGAATCGTCAATTGGGAAAGTTTGTGATTAAAAAAAATTGTCTAGCTATATTACTATATTATTATTTTTACACATGTATAAAGAAAAATTAAACAGTACGATTTTTGTTGTTAAGAATGATATTTTTCTTATTATACATATGTAAAAATAATAATATTTTTACATATTAAGAATATCTTTAAATTCTCCTATTGCACACGCTTTTTATTTAACTCTTTTATATTTATATTTGATTTTAGTGAAATTTAATTTATCGGTTTATATTCAAAGGTTTTTACTTCTATAAGTGTTTTTTTCTGAGTTAAAATTATTTATATTTTTTTTATGATTATTATTGTTACTCGTCGTAAATTTTTAACAGTTTGAAAATTTTATTTCGAGTATATACTTTAGTGTTTTTTTTATTGTTGTTTTGTTTTTCCTGTCAATTGCTTGATTTGCCTAATTTATTTTTTTCTACCAAAAGGAGTAAAGCGCCAGCATCGCATTCTAGAAAGGAAAACCATTACCTTTGGGCGGCTGAATTGTTATGATATATTTCTGTTTCTCAAGTTTGACTTTACATTTTTATCATTCTTTTAAGTTCCAGAGAAATTTTTAACTATTTATTTGGGATTCAGAGAGGTTATTCTCAGTTTGGTGTGATTTATCGCAAATTTTGCATGTGAATTGTTAAAAAGTTCTCAACCAAAGAGAATCAAAACCTCTTTAGCCTTTGGCTAAAGATAGTAGGAAAAGTTTTATTTGAATTTCCTATATTTGGTAGATACTCACTTTACCGTTAAAGAGATCATAGGACAGTAACAAGGGTTCTATGCTAAGCCAATCACTTCAATATTAATATCTTTAAAAGATGGTAAAACACATCATCAATGCAATACAAAATTCATTCTTTTATTAATGTCAAACTACCTAAAGGAGTTGCTTTTAAGTTCTTGCTTCAATATCCTATAGAAAACTTGGGACCAAATCCTCTTATAGCCACGCACCATCTATAACATTATTTCAAATTGCTTGCTTTCAAAGATTAAAATGGGTGTTGAGGCTATTATTAGACACTCTTTTCCTCTTAGAAAGCTAAACCTTAAATTATTTGTTGTATTAAATGAGTTGCTTGACTTCAAAGATTAAAACAAGAAGAAAAACTAAACATTGAGATTTTATTTTTTTTTACTATGGAAATTGAATAATTAAGTTGAAATACATACCGATCCATGCGCATTCACCGTTCAGTCAATTCCATAGCACCAACCGAACGATTGATACAACATAAATTACATTTATAGTTAGCAGAGTAAAAACATTTTTAAACAGTATTGGACCGTAAATAGGTCATGTCTGGACCTACACTAATCAAAGGCTCATACAAAAACCTATGAATACAAAGGTAAGGTAAAGAAGTATATGATTGCATTATTTAAGGACTTAAATACTATAACCGATCGGTAAACCTTGAACTAACTTGAGCGTTGAAATATCTTTAGCAGATACCCACACTAATCAAAAGTTCATACAAAAACCTATCAATACAAAAATAAGATAAAGAAATAGATAATTATATTTATTAAATATTTAAAACTTAAATACTATAAATGAACCTTTAACTAACTTGAACGGAATATCTTTAACAGGTAACCAACGTTCACATTCGTATCGTACAAGAAATGGAACAGAAAATTTGAAAGAATCAAGAAAATTAAGTATAAAAGAATAAACTTTAAAATGTGGAAGTATATCTCTCAATCCTACGTAGAAATATTTAGTTGGAGGTAAAGCCAAAACCAATTATGAATCATGGTCATCTCATATCCACGTGAATGTTCCGTATCTGATATATGTTTGATCATGTAAGCACGTACATACGTAATAAATAAAAGTTTTCTTTGAGAAATGCACATTACAAAAACTTGTTGTTTTTGCTCTTCCTCTCCATTCATGAGTTTTCCATAAGAATGAAAGTTACGTGCCCAGAAGAATGATCAATTAATTTGTTTACTTGTACTAAACATGTTTAGTAAAATTAGTTATTTAATTGTTGGAAATGGTGTGTTTAGTAAAATTAGTTAACTAATTCACTGTCATTCTAATTTCGGCATTTTTATATCAAATTTATATCAGTTGTTTTTAATTTGTTTCAAATTATTTGCCATCTATGAAGTAGAAAATTACCACCTTTATCCTAATGTTCAAGTTGCAGACTTGATGAGTTAAGCCCAAGTGAAGACCCAATTCATTGCACATTCTTATATAATAACCACATAATTGCTACTTAGAACCCCATGTTTAATGATACACCCCCTCAAAGCAGCCCTTCATCGTCCAAAGATCTATCTTTCGTGAACATATATTTTAATTGTTTTCCAATCGTCTCTTTTTCTTCTTTTTAAGATTTAATTAAATAATTTACTAAAATTAATGAAATCAATTAATCTAAATCCTATTTTCATTTTTTGTTGTTGTATATTTACATATTTTTCCAAGAATACTCTTAACACAATGAAACACGTTTTGAGTTTTTCATAATATTTATATTAATTAAAAGTTCTAAAATATCTTTCTTTATTAGTATTTTTATTATTTGTTTTTTACTGTGTATGTCAACAGTCAAATTATTTTTTCATAAAGTCAAAGTTACTGACTATTCATGTTTCAATATTGTTTTAAATTTATACACTTCTTTTCCAAGAATATCCCCCGTATTAACGAGAGTCATTGAATTTTTGAAACATTTTTATTAATTTCAATTCCTCAAGTATCCTCGTTATTGAAAAAATGTATTTTATTTATTGTTATTCGCTATGTATAAGAATAGCGAGATTATGTATTAATTATTACTCTTATTGTTTATCAGACTATAAAAGGATTTTGTAATTAAAGTTTTTCATAAAAATAAATAATATAAAGTATGCATTAGTTGATTCTTATTAAAAATCGTTAAACAAACCTAAAATCATGAGATAATAATTAGAGTGGCAGAAGCAAGTAAGATGGGAGGAAGTAAATCCATTTGGAGTGATCCTAAAATTGAAGCAATAAATATTCCCCTGCATGATTAGTGGAGAAAAATAATGGGATAAATCTGGTTTTTTTTAGTTGTTTATTTGAATAAGTGGAGAAGAAAAAAAAAGAAGGAAGGTTCCAAAATGCAAACCGGAAAGAAAACATGTTCCCATGATCCGCCAGCTAAGCATAAAACCATCAACTTCACCGTCTTTTTCTCTCTCGTGTCAATTGGCATACAATGGAAGCACCGATCAGGTCAAACAAACTTATATTTTTTTTTTAAATTTATTTTAACTATGTAAATATAATAAATCAAAATTACTTTTATAACACTCAACCATTTTTTCTCATATAAATTACTTATCCATGTACATTCATATTAATATAAAGATTACCAAAACCGTATTTCATATTATTTGTTTATGTATAATATTATGTTTGATTGAAATATTTTTTTTCTTCGAATTAATCATTCAAGAAATATTTGTTAGAAAAATAATAAAATACGAGTCTAATTTATATAAGAAATTAACACATCATTTCTAATTTAAAATTTTAAAATAACAGGTTTACATTCTTTTGGTGAAATATTTAACTTTTTCATCTGTTTATCATAAAACTTGAATTTTCAATACTTTTATAGTACCAGTGTCTTACTTTTGATTTCCCTGAGAAATATTTGCTGTAATATATATATATATATATATATATATATATATATATATATATATATATATATATATATAAATAAATAAGAACAAAATAGCATCTATATAAATCTAAAATTAAATGATTTGGTATTCAGCTCCATGATTTGAATATAAAAATTATTATTGTATTTTTTGAATTTTATTTGTTAAGTATTTATCAAAAACTACAGTCCAGTTTAACTTTGACATTAAAAAGGTATTTTCTGTAAGCGTTTTTCTTTTTTTACATTTTATTTAGAATTGAAATCAAAATATAGTTTTAACTTTTAACTTATCCCAATTATATATACATTAAGTTTTAGTTTCAAAGTTCATAAACTTTCCATGTATGTGGACCTTTATAATCTTAAATATTTTGTATAATATTATAAGTGAAAACAAAGGGTGGAAATTGTATGTTTATTACTAATGATGTTATAAATACAAACAATAATGTAATAAATAAATTTTATCATACAATAATAATTAACAAATATAGAAATATACTTTTGAATGAAACATAACGTCACTAATGATCTGGAATGTTGAAATTTATATTTCGGTTAAATTTAAATTAATATTGACTAAGATTTTAATAATGTTAGAATTTAGTTTATCTTACACGAAGATGTGTTTTTGTTTGACATGGTGGAACTATTCAAAGTTAAAAATTAATTGCAACCAAAACTGAAATCAAGCAATGTATTTCAAAACAATAAAAAGTTATTAAGTTAAATACTATAAACCACATGGATTAATGAAGATAAAAATAATCCCAAAAATATTTTTGCGTAACACATTTTTCTTAAACAAAATAAAGAGCTGTGTCTCTTTGACAGACAGCCAAGTTTATAAAATTAATATATTTGCTCATTTATAAGAATTATATAATTTTCTACAAACTATAGCATGAAAAATAACCTTTAATATTTTATTGCTATTATTTTAAAAGTGTTTAAACTAAGCCCTTGAAAATATTTTTATGGTGAAGTCAGCATACTCATTTGAACCTGTTGGTAAAAATTGTTTTCCAATGCACTAAAATATAAGTACGTAACACTCTTTGGTTTTCCAGTATATACTAATCCAAATTGCAATCTTATCCAGATATTCTAAAACCTGTGTTTAAAAGAAAAAAGTACTATATAGTCTTAAACAGTGAAAAAAAAAAATTATATATATATATATATATATATATATATATAACTCCATGTATTCGTTTTTAATTTCTTTTGCTTATATCTATAATATAAGATATTTTTGTATTTGATATAATTATATAATTTCAAATTACATATGTATATATCCTTGAATCAATAATTTCGATATAATTATACAATTCATACATATAAATATTTAATTGATACACATTATCAATCACAAGAAATCAACACACACTCCCACTTTAAAAAATAAACACAATATTTTTCACTTGAATTACTTATATCTAAAAATACATGGATAATCAATTATATGTTTATGATTTAAAATAATTTCTCACGTTGAACCCTTTTCAAAGATAATCTTATTAAGAATATCTTAAAAAAGAAAAGAACACTTGATGCATAAAAAATATTATTTATAAAATTTAATCTTAAGTAGTCAGAATAATTTTTTATATCCACCATAAAAAAAACTTGAATGAGAATTTTCTTCAGTTTTTTACTACCCAACAAAATAATTACTTACAACTTTCATAGAAAAAAAAAGTATCAATTATACAATAAATTTTTATTATTTCACTAATGCTACGACAAACAGAGTAGAAGAAGGCAGATCCAAAATTCACAAATAAAATATGGTTCGTATCACTTAACTTATTTGGTTAAAAATAAATTAGTTGAAATAATTTAATTATTTAAATTGTCTATTTATTTTTATGTTAAGACTGTCGAAACAAAATAAATCTCTATCAAATTTGACTAAATCGCCAAATTGTTCAGGCTTTTGAGATTCACTAAATACATGTCACTGAATGATTATGCAAGCAATATTTTTTTTTTAAATATAAAACAACTATCTAAACATTCAATTATTTACCTTTTTTCATTTTAACATTATTAACATATTTGATAACTTCATTACAAATTATAATTGAAATGAAAATAATACAACAACACAAATATATATTTGATTAAGGCAAACTTTTAATTTTAAATGTGATTATCCCAGATTTTCAACTCATATCACAAAATAAGAACTCCACAGTATTATATGTATCGTAAAATTTCACAAAGATTATAAAGAAACAGATCTATATAAAATGTGATAGTGTAAAATAAATCAGTGGATAGTTAAAAGTTTAATTTATACATTAAATATAACTTAAAATTTTAACTTTTACTCTTTTAAAATTTTACATACGAGACATAAAAGTTTGTTCGTTAATTATAAAAACAAATTATCTACATTTAATTTAACCTTTTTTAGGCATGCACGGTATTTCAACAGTTATTATAAAAGTTAAATATATAACACTGGGCTATTTTTTATCAAAGTTTTCCTAATCATTAATTTAACCTCATCCATCTGTCTATTTTAGTATTTTAAAATTAAATTTTAAATATTACAATTATCAACACTAAGATATCAATAAATCGTAGTATAAATTATTTATCATAAAAATAAAATATATTTGAATTAAATATAAGTTAATTAAACATTTTTTACAACTTTAATTATATAACATTAGTATTAATATGATATTTCAATAAGAAATGTATACTAAAACGAGTGAGAGGTGTTGGATAAAAAATAATTTTAACATTTTTTGAATAGAAACATAACAATGCAGGGATTCGATTTGGCACATGAACCAAAGTGGTAAAAAAATCGGAGTCGTTATTTGTTAATGTGTTTTTTTTCTGTTCGGGCTCCTACCTAGGTAACCTTTGTCTCTTGCGCACATGCTTTTATTATTTAAACTTTTTTTTTTATGTATTTTATTATTACAATAGTATTTTCTACTTAGCATTTTACTCTCGATGTGCTGATATATAAACATAAATAAAATAATATAATCTTATTGTCATTTTAAATTTTTTTTACATAAATCCACAACATATTGTTGTTTATTCAATTAACTATTGAAATACATACAATTTTTAAAAGTAATAAAAATAAATAAAAACATGGAATGAGAAAGTTATGATAATTTAACGTGTAAAGAGCAACTAAGAGAAATGATTAGTCGAAGAAAAATATGATGAAAATAAAGTGAAAGTGAAGGAGAGGGAGATACTATAGGTAGTAAACTATTAAAAACTTAGTTTATATATTTTAACATAATAATTAATTTTCCTCTTATAATAAAAAATAAAGCCTACCTTTGATAGTAGAATAGCACACAGTTATGCCTTTCTCCCAAGCTGCATGTCGTCGTGGGACTCACGTCCTTCGTAATCCCAAATTAATTCTATTATTAAATATTGAGAAAAACTTCAAATGATGGATAGACAAATGAAGGAAAAGCTTAATAAATTTGGCTTAAAATTGATCTGCTTTAGAGAATAAATGGAAACATGATAAGGATCATATTCATACTATTATTAATATTGATTAGTCGATACTTCTAAGGATATTTTTCCATGTTTTGCTGAGTGACAATGTCTTTCAATTTTAATAAAAGCTATATAAGATTTCAATAAATGCAAAAGTCAATTTTAAACCTTAAGATTGAATTATGAAAATCTCGATACTTCAAAATTGACTATTTTATTTAAATAAATTAAAATTAACTTTCTAAACTTATATAGGTGCAATTGGATTTTTTTTACCAACCTCTTCGAATTATTTTTCAAATTCCTTTAATTTAGTAATTAACACACCAACGATGTTTAAATGCAACATCTTTGATTTTTTTTTAAAAGAAAAGTTATACATGTGATCTATGTTATATTTTTCTATTAAACATCACATTTTTTAATAAAAAATATTTTACCAAACCAAATATATTTAGTACATATAACTATTAAAAAAAAACTATCTTTTTATAAATTTATGTAAGTCTTTCTTCTTCTTCTTTTCCACTTTGAAGTACCCACAATTATTTGCTTGCTCAAACATTATTTGACAAGATAAAGAGAAATGAGACATTCGTAAAAGTAATTGTGACAATCAAGTTAACCAGGTTTTCCATCTCAGATGTAATTGAATTTTGATATGATTATTATGTGACCATTACTTTTAATTCAAAGGTAGAATTTCATTAAAGGTTGTAGTACTGTTTAATTTTTTCCGAACTCTATTAATTAGGTATATGTACCATTTTTAGTGTTTTGCACATTCACATTCAATTGTGGATGGTTGTTTATCATTTAGAAATTTGATCAGATAATCAATTTTACCTTATCTTTGAACCTTTTCCACCATAAAACTTAAGGTTTTAGAGTTGGGACCGTATACTTGAATAACCAATTTTGATGACATGAAAGAATAATAAATATTGTGACTTCAATCCCTCTCTAATTCCTCTAATTTAGTTATCGGACTTCAATGATACACTAATAAACCATTAATACATGTTTAACTAATCAGACACACATGTATATAAAAAAAATGATAAATGAATATTTTAGACACTATATCATAAATGGTATATCTTAAGTAGGGGAGATTCAAAACATCTATATAAAATGCTATTTAATAACACTATATCAGAATATTGAAATAATTAATAAAAGTAAAAAAAAAAAGTAAAACATTTTTTTATCATATAAAGCAAACCAGTAGTAATTGGCTTGATGAGTAAAATATAAATTCAGTTGATGGTTACCTAAAAAAAAAGAAGTTAACATAATTTAATTCAGTTGATCTTTAACTAAAAGTGATGAAACGGCCAAATGCATTAGTTATATTAGGTACCATAGCATCCATCCACAGTGATGATTATTATCTCATACTAAAAATGAGAATTTGTGAGGAAATAAAGAAAAAAAAAAGAATGGAAAAAATGAGAAATAAATAAGAAATATTGTAAAGCATTAAAAAAAATGGAGAATGGTGGAGTTTAATCTGGGAGAATGAAGTAATGTGAGTGATGAGGCGGAGTTGGTTGGTTTATGGATCTAAAAAAGAGGAGAGAGAAGGAGATGGTGGGCTAAATTCCTGGTGGTTCAGTCGTGTTTAATTTCTCTCTCCTCTGTCCCTCCTTTAACGCGTTCACGCGTAGACTAGCTTGTCACTTGTCCGTGGGTGACCACTATATATAACAAGCCATCCCATTGCTTCATTCAGCAGGTGCAGGAGAATTAATCTCTCTTTTGTTTCTTTCCTCTGCATCTGTACCGTTCCACTTTTTTTGTTTACGCAAATCACCTACACCACCAATAATCAAGATCCATTTTTCCATTAGGAAAGGAAACACTAAAATGCCGCCGTTGGAAGACGAGACCTTCCCCTCAACTCCAGGCAAATTCAAGATCGAGCGTGCCCATACCATGAACCGCCAGCTCTACCGCTGTTTCGCCTCTACCAGTACCATGTTTCTCTGGGCTCTCTTTCTCATCGCCCTCACCGCTTCCTACCTCAGCTTCCAGGGTTTCGTCGATTCCGGCAGCCGCTACCTCTCCGCCTCCTGGGGCGGGATCCAGTGGGAGAAGCAAGTCCGCACATCCGCCCAGATCCACCGCCAGGGAGGCATGTCTGTACTCGTAACGGGCGCAGCCGGTTTCGTCGGCTCCCACGTCTCCCTCGCCTTGAAACGACGCGGAGATGGCGTTGTTGGACTCGACAACTTCAACGACTACTACGATCCCTCCCTCAAGAAAGCCCGCAAATCTCTGCTCAACACGCACGAGGTCTTCATCGTCGAAGGCGACGTCAACGACGCCAAGCTTCTCGCCAAGCTCTTCGACGTCGTGGCCTTCACTCACGTCATGCACCTGGCCGCACAGGCCGGCGTGCGCTACGCCATGGAGAATCCCCAATCCTATGTCCACAGCAACATCGCGGGCCTCGTCACGCTTCTCGAAACCTGCAAATCGGCCAACCCTCAGCCCGCCATCGTTTGGGCCTCGTCCAGTTCCGTCTACGGGCTCAACGAGAAGGTCCCTTTCTCCGAATCGGACCGCACCGACCAGCCCGCTAGCCTCTACGCCGCCACCAAAAAAGCCGGCGAGGAAATCACTCACACTTACAATCATATTTACGGATTGTCGATCACCGGGTTGAGGTTCTTCACTGTGTACGGACCGTGGGGAAGACCCGACATGGCTTATTTTTCTTTCACCCGCAATATCTTACAGGGGAAACCTATTACCGTCTACCGCGGTAAAAACCACGTCGACCTCGCTCGCGATTTCACCTACATTGATGATATCGTAAAGGGGTGCCTTGGTTCGTTGGATACCGCTGGGCAGAGTACCGGGTCGGGTGGGAAGAAACGGGGACCCGCTCCTTATCGGATATTTAACCTCGGGAACACTTCCCCTGTTACCGTGCCCACTCTTGTGAGTATCTTGGAGCGACATTTGAAGGTTAAGGCGAAGAGGAATATCGTGGACATGCCTGGAAACGGCGACGTTCCGTTTACTCACGCGAATATTAGTTCCGCTCGGAGAGAATTCGGATACAAGCCAACCACTGATTTGCAAACCGGGTTGAAAAAGTTCGTCAAGTGGTACCTTTCCTATTACGGCTACAATCACGGCAAATCTGTAAATTAATTTTGTTTCCCTTATTTTTTTGTGGGGAGGGTTTTTTCTGTTTTTTAGTACGGTAGTCTTTTAAGAGTCACAGATAAAAACAGACAGTGTAAAAAAAAGGGAAAGAACCCCTGGTCTAGAAGAAGGGAAACAGACTTAATGGATCATCCTAAAGAGAAGAAAAAAGAGAAGGATAAGAGTAGATTCTTTACTTAGGAGGCCAGCTAAACCAGCTGATGTTCCTTCCTTTATTTCTTTCTTTTTTTGGTATTAATTGGTGTTTTTTTTTTTACATTTTCTTTTTCTGTAAAGAAAGAAAGTTCAAGTTCATCTCCTTTATCTGTCTCTTTTAATTTTGTTATTTCTTTTACTTTCCCTTATAGCCGAAATGCGTTGCACTGTCAATGGTCGCTGTTTTGTGAATGGTCGGTTTAACAACTGAACTGCATTTAAAAGGTTTGATGAATCCAATAATGTCAGGGCAGGTATAAGGAGGATACGGTTTGCTTGCGAATTGTTGTGTTGTATTTGGTAAAAAAAATGAGGAACTGGTTATATTGAATGCAATTTTAATAAAAGGTTTTATTTTAGGTAGGTGAGAAAAATGAATTTTGAAAAAAGGAATTTTAGTAATGTGATTTTGTAGGAGAGATAAAATACATGAAAGGGTGGAGACAGCTAGGATGACAGGGACAAGTGGTGAAATGGTTGTGATGATGGGATCCACAAAGTGGTGGGAGTGTGGGACAGACAGTGATGACCGTTGGATTTTTGGGAATTTGATGGATTTGTCCAGCTGTAAAGTACTTACGTAGTAAGTAGCAATGCAGTGCAGTGGTGGTCATGTCATGGTGGGTTCACCACAAATACAGTGTCAGCTTGCCGACACTCTGTGAAGAAAACAAGCATGGTGGATGGTCTTATTTTTATTTTATTTTATTTTTTGTTTTTTGTTTTTTGTGGCTTGTTATTCTTTATGTGCGTGTGAAACCACTTTCTGTAAGAGATGACGGAAAAAATGGAATCCAATAGGGTTGTCCACGCTGTGCGAACTTGCTTCAAATAGAGCACTTGGCCTCTTGCAGAAGTAAGTGGTTAATTTGCTTATTAGTCGTGTTTGAAGCCGATCTTATCTTTTCTAAGTGGCATGCTTAACTTAATCCAATTCATTTTTTGTAGATTAACAATGTTACATCACATCCACCGACATGGCTTGTGGGCCCAATCAACATGTGACCTAGTTTGTCGATTAGCCTGAACAAAATAAACCATGATATATAAATTTATTTATTTTATTTAATAATTAAGATGATTTTGAATGAGGTACAAATATAAGTAATTGTTTGTTAACTAACCAGAAGCTATCATCTTCTGATTTGTTGTTGTTTGTTTATAAAGTGAAATATGAGAGTTTTGGGCCTAGTTGCCAAAATTAAGGAGCTTGGGCGGTTTATGGCGTTATTGATAGGTATTAAAAAACAGTTGCAAAAGATATGCGTGTTGAAAAAAACCACTATTTATTCAGCCAGCTTGGATTGATTGACTCACTACCTTCAACCCTGCTTGCTTCAATCTATATTTTTTCCTTCCATAACAATGCCAAAGGACAAACCATCAAACCATATTTTCAGGATTAAGTATTTCTACTCACATTATTAAATCGCATCTCTCATTTTTTTTACTCACATATAAAATATGTTATAGGTCTTACTAATATAAAAATATTATCCAATAGAATACTTAAAATCTCTACAAATTAACAGCTATAAAAGTTTTAAATATTTTAAAAGATTGGAATTTGAGATTTGTTTAAAACATTCAATCCTTACAAATCTAAAAATACTTTTAATAAAATTAATACTACTTAATTTTAAAAGCTCTACAGCTAGTAGTCTCATTTGTACCTTTCACTGTTCAAGTATTTGATATACAACCATTACCGGAAAAAAAAAAAAACAACAATAGGAGAAGAATAACTTATACTATAAAAGTGTGAATTTTTTTTTTACCAAATTTCGAAATTCAATTATCGTTATTTTGAATGCAAATGGAACGAAGGAGGAAAAAGGATGAGGGTGTCATGGCAACGTTGAAGGAACTTAAATAGAATTTTAATCCAAAGTCAAAGTCAAAACCTAAAAGTTGCTAGGGGTAATTTAGGACTATGAGAAAGTTTGGGATACAGAAAGAAATTTGTGGGATGCAAGAAGAAGCCTCTTTTTGTTTTCCTTCTAGAGAACCTTTAAATCCCTATTGGACCTTCTTTACAATCCAGAAAGGCCCACGAAAATAAAAACAACCACTCACTTCAATCTCTATGAGTTACAAGTGACTCATACAAAAAAAATTGAATTAAATATGGCGATTCATGTTTGAAAAAAAAAATCACAATTTTAAAACTACTCTTGTGTAATGAAACATCTTGTGCCAGTTTACCTAATATTAAATATTACCATCAGGCTTACGAAAGCATGGAAGCGAACGAGATTAAAAGATGAGTATTCGCCTTTGGTTTACAACCACACAAAATTCTCAATTCTATTACATTTTCTATTGTACTAATTCTCAATAATTCACTCCTTTCACGAGATATATCATTTTAATTGAAAATACATTCAAAAAAAAAATATATAGCAGCAAAACATAAATCAAATATTTTCCTCTATTATCTCAAAAACTCATATTAGTTAAGGTATCATGTACTCAAATGTTAATTGCACAATTTCTATTAATTTTTCTTACAATTTCTATAAACTCAACTTTAAGTATGAAAATCACAACAGTCCATTTTTCTACATGAAAAATATGACAAAGTAAAATAATATCCACAAAGATATGTTACACTCTAACTTTTCTACCACTTATAGATGAGAAATTTATAATTAAAATAATAAATGATCTTTGAATTAGTTATAAGTGTGTATCCTCGTTACTACCTCAAAATTTTCTTTCTTAACACTACAATTTTTCATGGGTGATAAACTTAATTTATGTTACAACTAATTCTGAAATAAATATAATACTATGAACCCACTCTCCACACTTTACCAAGATTCACTTATGCTCTCGTACCAAAATGTAATTTCTTTAAAATTTCATTATTTATAGGATATATAATAAGTATTTTACACGTCTCATTAATATAAACATATGATCAATAAAGTAATTAAGATCATTACAAAACAATAGTATTAAAAGTTTAAAGTTTTTTAAAAAAAAACAGACTTGTCTATCATAAGGGTTTTTCAAATGTTTTTTTATTTAATATAAAATAATTTGACGAGAGGATGAGGTTTGATTAAAAACAACCAATCATTATTTTATTTTTTTAGTACCTTTGTGTCTATGAAAATAAAGGAGATTTTAATATCTGTAGATTCTTATAAAAATAAGTATTTACTAATTTGATTCAAATTCAATTAGATATAATTTATGCAGTATTTGATTTGTCCATGTCCAACGTATATTTATATCTGATATTTTATGAATATTTATTAATAAAAATATAATTTACAAGATATTATAATATTTTTATAATGATAGTAATTTATAATTTTTTTTATATTGACATTATCTAATAATTTTAATTATAACTTGAATTTACACCATATCAATTATGTACTGATAATGTTTTTCAAAAAATTGATTCACTTTTTAATATTTATATAATATATTAAATATTATTTATTTTCAAAATAAATATGTTTGTATCTTATACACCTTAAAACATAATTGTTATTCATAGACTATTACCTATTTGTGAAGCAATTACAATAGTCTCATTCCAATGATCACCCTTTATCAAGCCATGATGATGGTTGGGTAATGAACAATCTACACACTCTTTCATACATTATTTGGTTTTTAAAGTCGGAGTTTCTTAACTTAAACACTGATTTCTTTTTATCATAAAACAAAGTTATAAGTTATAAACATTTAACTTGGAATCTACATTATTTATACAAGAGGATTATAGTTTAAATAGCCTAAATACACCATAAAAAGTTTTTTTTCTATAGATAAACATAATTAATTGATAATCACAAAATTTTAAAGATAAAATTAAAATTAAAGAAAAAATATTGGTTAAATACTGAACAATAATATTTAGTAACAGGTATAAAAGTTTATTGATATGACCAAAATTCCACCAATATTTATTTATTAGAAATTATTGAAAAAATATAATTCAATAATTATTCCACGATAAAAATTATTAGTAAATACTTACAAATTTTTACTATAATAAAACTTATTAGTAAGTATTACAATATTTTTTTTTTCTTTCTCTTTTTTTCTTCTTCTCTTCCCTCTCCTTTTCTTTCTATTTCTTATTTTCTTCTTTGTTTTCCTCTCACCATTAACACTTTGTTAGTGTTACTCCATTATTGTACTACTAATTGATATGGTTATTATTGTTTTTATCATTTTGCTCTTATTCTTTTCTTCTTTTTATTTTTATTATTTTTTTTTCTCATAATCTCATCAATTTATAAACATGTTTTGTAAAATGGAAATTTAATGTCCAATTTATTAAGATATTTACATATAAATTTATTGATGAATTTTAAAAAAATAATAAATATAATTACCAACGAATTATCAAATAATTTAAAAAAATTAAATTATTAACTAATTAAAAAAATTATTATCATCAAATTCAATCATATATAAAACATAAATTTTAATGTCCATTTTAACAATGAAAAAGAAAACTGACAAAAATAAAAGTTTTAATCTATTTACAAAATTTATTGACATAATTACTATAAAGAAATAAATCCATTAATACTTAAAGGTTACTTTTGTGATGTATTTTGTTGACAAATTTTACTTCAAAAAATTGTATTAGTAATTAAAATGTTAGAATCCTTCAATAAAATAGAGATAAAGAAGATTTAGAATATTGTCTAAATTTAAAAGGAAAAAATATATTTTACTCTATAAGAATGTATCAGAAATTTGTTGTTAATATATATCAATTACTGTGATGGAGGTTGAATGGAATAACACACTATTAAAAAGGCTATGTGGTTTAAGAGTAAATGTTTGATGCAACAAAAATAATAAATAGAAGTGAGAGATACAATGTATAAAATAATAAATATTTTCTTTTTCTATTGTTATATTTGAATTTTGAAATATTTTAGATTTAGTTTTTTTTAGAGTATAGTTTATGTTTGGATTAAACATTCAAATTCAGACACAGAAAATGTAACTCAACCGAGATTCTAGAGGTCATTATTACAAAGTTTCATAAAAAAATATGTTAAATACAAATTTCTCTCTATATATAAATAAAGAGAGACGTATAAATAAAAAATAAATAAATGTATAAAGACATAAGATTTTGAAAATCCTATATAGTTGAAGTTTAATTATTTATTTGATGACTTTTTCGAATACAAGAAGTAATAGATATTAAAAGATGAACAAAATGTAAATGTTAGTTAGCCTGTATATTTATAAATATGTAAATTCACTTGAATAATTTAAATAAATGAAAAAGAAAACTATCAAGAGTAATTATTCTACTCGGAAGTACGGACAAGTTAAATAGATTTATAAATTAAACCATACAGTTATTATTTAAATTAAAATTGTAATAAAAAAGTAATTATTTATTATTATGCTAATGATTTTAATCATAATAGATAATTAAATATATGAAAGGATACAAAAATTACTATTTGCTTTTAATTATGATATGCATAATGAAGTAAAAGGGTGTGATATGATGTGACTAACAAGTTGAATATTAATTGTTTAATTTATTTAAACATGTATGATATACTATGAAATAATGTCATTGTAATTTAAATACAATGTTTAGGAATAATGTACATGTAAATTCTTGTATGATATGTAAACTAATTTGAACTAAATGACATATATTACTTGTTTGAGATGAAATGTTTTTGCATACAGGATGTTCTAAATTAAATAGACTAAGATACCACCAAGTAATGAAATATTAAAAGAAAAAAAACTTTATATAGTGAAGTGAAGTGGGATTTGGATTATAATGAATTCACTATTATTCTTAATTCTTACTTTTGTTGTTGTAAGTTTTTTTTTTGGTAAAATGTTAGTTTTTAATATAATATAATTAATATAATATTATAAAGAACGTTCAACCTGAATCTCATATCACCTTTTGTATACATTGATGTATTATTTATCAATGCATTTATAATATAAATAACATATAATTGTGCATGAAAAAATTAAATAATTTTTTTTTTCATGATCACCTTAAATTTAAGTTAACTTATAATGTTATTTCTATACTTTTTTGATCAAGAGTGATCACATGTAGCTAAACATATATAAATACACATTCAAGAACTATACTGAATAAAGTGTACCATGATAATTTATTTTACTTTCCAGAAAATGTGTTTAAATATATAAAATTCATTATATTTACGAGGGATTTACAATAAACATGAATATACATGCCTCATGCTATAAATTTTTATGTTATCAAATACACATTCATGTTAATTAATGTTTATATGATTTTTATTTATATTACACAACATTATTATACTATATCTGAATAATTTACCTCTGTTTATTTATAATTTATAAAGCATTTTTATTATAAAATAGATTTCATCTTACAGTTCGTTAGATTTTTTTTTTATTAATATCGTCTATATAAAATTTGAGATAGCTCAGCATATATTATGTTTAAAATTAATTTTATCACTTTTACAAATTAATTATTCCGGATAATTTTTGTCCGCAATTCATTATGTATCATTCCATACATTGTACCAAATTGCAGTTACTTTCCCCAAAATCCGGAGAGAAGCGAATAGAAAGGAATTAGTTGGAATGCGATTCCCTCTTATTTCCCGTGGCCCCATTTCTTTTCTTTCTGCTACCTTCTTTAAACTCAAATCTGCATCTTCTTGCACTAGGGTTTGTCACATGGCTGCTTCACCTTCTGACGATGCTGTTCGCAATGGCGCTCCTTCTGCTTCCTCCGTCATCAACTTCCTCTCCCTCTGTCAAAACCTCAAGGTGTTTATCTGTAAACGAGCTTTCTATTTTGTAATTTAGTACTTTGCTTTTCAGAAGTGCAGGAGAAACTATCTAGATAACGGCCGATTAATTTCGCTTGCTAAAACTGTCAGAACTAGTTAACCTAAGATTGATTGCAGAATGAAATTTGTTTGTATTGTTTGACTTTAAGTGACTTCAATAAAAGCTAGATTTCACTTGCGCAGGTTCGATTCGTATTTTGTGCTTTGCCTGCTTTTAATTTGCAGTGCTGTAACTTGTTTGAGTTCTGTGTGGTATGTAAAACAGACAACAAAGAGAACAGGATGGTTACGAAAAGGTGTTAAGAATCCAGAATCTATTGCTGATCACATGTATCGAATGAGTTTGATGGCTTTAATTGCACCAGATGTTCCTGGTTTTGACCGAAACAAGTAAATTCCCGTTCCTTTCCTACTAGATGATTATAGGTTTCTTAATGACTTTATTTCTGTAATGAAATTGGCCATAATACAAAGGGAGGTAGGTTTCCTGAAACTTGTCTGTGTTCGTTTATTTCAGGTGCATTAAATTGGCTATTGTTCATGACATGGCAGAAGGTATGCTAATCTGCCACTTGCTTTCAGTTAATTGTCTATGCCTGGTTAAAGTGGTTCTGCAAGCCTAAAGCATTGTTACGAATAATAATATAATATTGTGGACAATTTAGACTAACTTCTGCTGCTGAAAATGTAAATAAGCTTGAAACAGTGGACGAGATTGGGTTTGTGAACAATTTAAGCTAACTTCTTCTGGAAATGTAAATAAACTTGAAACAGTGGACTATATTGAATGAATACAAGGGAATGTTTAGATTTGAAATAGATTCGTTATGTAATATATAGTGTTCTAAATGGAAATCCTGACTGCAACAAGTTATGTTATGATGCTAAGCGATCACTAATATACATTATTGCACATGCATTTCTGCCCTCTATTTTACTGTTTTCATGTTTCACACGATGAGAACTTGATAAATGCCAAAACTACTAGAAGTCCACATGTATAAATTTGTTTTACTTAGTACTACATGTAAGTTCACAATGCTTTCATAACCCCTATTTTGAGTTTACTATGGAAGCATAATTTGAGTTTTCAAGTTATTAGAAGCTTTAATATAAGTGTTTTACAATATCATCATATCTCTCATGCCTTCTCGTCAGAGTTCAGGTTTGCAATTTCATTTGTTCACTTTGGTGCTTTGTTTAACAGCAATTGTTGGAGACATAACGCCAACAGATGGTGTGTCTAAAAAGGAAAAGACTTATCTCGAAAAAACAGCATTAGATGAAATGTGTGAAGTACTTGGAGGAGGATCTGCAGGTATTTTTCACTTTGTAGTCTGTACATGAGTTTGTTAATGTGAGGATGGAGAAAACTCACCCCTTGGTTTTTATTTGAATTCTCATATTGAAGCGACGGAAATAATTGAGTTGTGGATGGAGTATGAATCAAATTTTTCTCTAGAAGCTAAATTCGTCAAGGACCTTGACAAGGTTGGTGGCTTTTTTGCTAATGTCTTTCAGCAAGTCATAGGTTATAACTTTTGACTTGTGTGTAATTTGGTGCCTATGCGATCGATGGGTCCTCTCATGAGGGGAATATAGAGAGTGAAGAGATAAAGTAGAAAGTGGGGGAATGGGAAAGGGCTGTTCCATCGGGGGCGGGAGGGGGGGGGTATTGAACTTATCCCGAGAACTTGCCATGTCCCATCCAAGTGAGCTAGGCTCAGGATTACTTTTTGATTCATTTTAATAATGAGATATTGTGATTCATGAATTATGTTAATTAAAAGGGAAAAGATGATATAATATGTGATACTGCTTTTCCTCTATCACATTTATTGTTAATATTCTATCAGCCAGATGATTTTAATCTATTTAAAATTATTGTCACATTTTTGCCTGCATGCCTTTGAATCTTGCCATATTCATAACTGATTCTCTAAATTCTGTTCCATACAGGTTGAGATGATACTCCAAGCTTTGGAATACGAAGATGGTGAGACAATTTTTTGAATTATATTTTTCTTCTTATCTTTTAACTTTGTTGTGATCATATTCAGGCCTTTTTAAATCATCTGGATAGTTTGACAATTCTTATAGTAAATATCTACAAATTAATCTATGTTCAAGGAATTTGTATACGAGAAGTGATGTTGAGTTTTGGGTACATGGTTTCCTGGACCAAGTGGATGGCCTCAATAATTAAGACAAGCTAGGTGGAGGGTCAGAGGCACGACAACTTATGAGTTTTATCATGGTCCTTAACAGATTAGCAACTATATCTAATATTTTGGCTAGAATTTTTCGGCATTTGTTATCTATAGGATATCATTAATGATATGTTATATTAAAATAAGAATGATGATGGCAAACAACTGTTTAACTGCGAATTCATATATCTTTTATACAAATGTTTCTAATCAGTAATTTTATGCAATGTTGGGCCTTTTTCATAGAATTTAAAAAATAATAACTTTATATGTTTCTTCTTCGGTTAGATTGAATAGAATATCCTCTACCATCTACTTAATATGATGGGTTGACTTATCTGTTGTAATGATATTGTGGGGAAAAATACAGGTTGCATCCTACTGGTTTTTAATTCTAGTACATGTTGCATTTAGAGTTAAAACTTTATATTAGTAAACATTGAAATGAAGGGGTATTTTGGTTATTTTTTTCCGTGTTATAATACTGGTTTAGATATTCTGAATTTTTTGTCTTGACTTTTGCAGGGCAGGGGAAAAATTTGGAAGAATTTTTCCGGTCAACTGCTGGTATGAATTTTTTTCAAAGTGTGGTTTATTACTTTGTATTCGGAAATTGAATGATTGAAGCTAGATATTACGTGGTTTGTTAATAAGAAGAAATTCCACATTTATGATTTTCTCTTACCTGTCCTTTTTTGTGTGTGGAACAACAATGTTAAGCCTCAGCATTAACTTGATTGTCATATATAACATCTCAAAATCGACATTTCTAAGTCGCTTACTTGATTTGTGAATTTATCCCATGACTTTGATATTCTGCATATTTTAGTTCACTTGGTAAGGAGTTGTTGATCTTGGATTGGAAGATGTTTGATTGATTTTTCACCTGTTTACGAAGTATCCATTTTCTGCTTTTTATGGTTAGATAATGTGTTGGGGAAAACTTTACCCTTTTGCAGGGAAGTTCCAAACTGAAACTGGCAAAGCTTGGGCAACAGAGATAGTATCGAGAAGGAAGAAACCATTCTGCATTACGGATCGTCCTGGTAGATAGGAGGTTGTATTTGGTTTGTTGCGAGTATTCTGTTCTTTTGTTCACTTGGCAAGAAAGATGACTAATAGGGGTTAGAGGTATGCATGAACTGCAGACCACCTAATAAGTTGAAGCTTTTCATGAAGCAACAAATGGTTAATTTCCCTAGGAAATTTAGTGTCTCGTACAATCAAGTTTGTTCAACTGTCTTTATGGTTTTGGAAACGAATATGCAATGAAGCCCTTGCGCTTATAGGCCAGCTACAACTAAAATAAAAAATGCTGTTATTTTCCTGCAACCTATCAATTTTTTTCTTACATCCCATCAAACTTTCCGGAAAATCTTATCCAGAATAGAATTGGGTGAGCGTCTTCCAAAAAAAATGTTTCCGAAATTGATTTAGTAAAAACAGCCAATAGAAAATGCGCATAAACTATTTTTTAACTTCCGAATTTTTAGATGTTTTAATCATATTGTTTGATATAATGAGGGCTATGCTAGATGTATAAAATTCTGCATCGAACTTTTTAAAAAGAATATTTAATTATAATTTCAATAATTAAATATACTATCTTATGTACGATTGTTCTTTAAAGTTATCGAACATTATAAACCTAGGACCAAAAGAAAAATGTAAGGATACACCAAATTATTTGAAAACGTAATTCGTTGTGAACTAAATTCTTTGAAGTATTAAAATTAAAAATGAAGTTATTGAAGTGTAGCTTGTTTGTCTTAGTGATAGAAAAATGAAACTAGTAACATTGTTTTAAAACTTAAACATTCATCATTGTTTTAAAGTTTGAACTTAATTATTTTTTACTTTACTACTACTTAAACTTAGATTATTTTACGAAAGTATATGTAAAGACTTAAAAGTTGACACTTTAAAAGTAATAATTGTTTAAAAATAATAAAATTTAATTATTTTAATATTAAATTTTTTTAATATAAATTTTTTTTATTATGAATTAGTTATATTATTTTTAAAATATATAATCTCTTTAGAAACTGTATTTTTAAGTCTCTTGATTGATTTAATTGTAATTTCTTTATTGATTTTTGAAATTAAAAAAAATAATTTTGTTTGTTCTTTTTATTTTTATTATGATTTATTTTTATTATGTAATCATCTTCTTCTCAATCTTGTCTTTAATATCTTCATCCTTTAATAAATTTAATAAATTTATCTTGACCTCTTCCAATGTATTTATCATTACATTCTTCTTTTAGTTTCTCAATTTCAATATCTCTTGTAGAGATATTTTATACACTTTTTATAATTAGATAAAAATAATTTTCCTCAGTCATTTTAAATTATCTTTACTTTTCTTATTTATATTTATATTTAAATTGTTTATTAAATATAAACATAGTTTATATATTTAATTTTTAAATACAGTAGACATTTTAATGTTAGAATCTACTCATTCATTTTAAAGTAGAATTATAATTATAATTATAAACAAACAAATAAATACTTATTTAGTTATGCGTAATATCATTAAAACTTTTTTGTTTTTTTGTCTTTTTAATTCATTTTTGGTGGCAGGAAAAAAAATCCTCTATAATAACATAGACACTGAATAAAATATAAATTATTTTATTAATTTTAACACTTTTATATGAAAGATAAAAACATAAATGAAGGGCGAGATGTTTAAACCGGACAGTTTAGTTTTCAGGAACCGGAGAAGATCAATAGTGGTTGTATAAAAACTAAAACTAGTTGGGAATGGGCGCGTAAAAGCAAGGGTACGTTCTTCGCGGTTTCTGACCATACACATACTTTTTCTAATACGGACACAAAAGCTCCTTTTTCTTCCTCAATCTTGATTGAACTCTGCACGTAACTCTGAAACCCAATCAAAATGGCCTCTCTTCGTATTCGTACCTGTCTCCCTCTCTGTTTCTCCATACACGTATGTATAACGCTACACTATTCTCATTCATTCTCCTTCAACCACATTCATTCATTTTTCTCTTTCATTCTTCACAGGGGACGCTGCTTTCACCTTCTCCACTCTACCAAGGTCTTTTTCCTATCATCACTTTCTTTCTTCACTTTTACCTACTAGTTCTTATTATGCCTTTTACCTGTTTGTGTTTTTTATTCCGTAAACTAACAGTAGAAATAGAAAAAATGAATATCGAATCGCGCTTAACCACTGCGTCAGAAACCGTTTTGCTGAGACGTGTATAATTCAGGCTTTTCGGGAAGCTCTCGAAGCTACAGCGTCGTTGAATCTTCGCAACAATGTTTACTGAAGCCCGATGACGAAGAGATATCCGCACTCCGTCGCGAATTCGAAGCCGTCAAACAGAGTTTTCTCACTATTCCAGATGCGCTCAGAAGAATGCCCAAAATGAATCCTAAAGGTTTGTTGCTTTAATATTTCTTTTCGGAATTATGTTGATTGTTTTTTTTTTAGTTTTTTTTTTAATCTTATGTTTATTTGATTAGGCATATATGTGAATAGGAACTTGAGATTGGATAAATTGCAAGTTTATGGATTCGACTATGATTACACTTTGGCGCATTACTCGTCGCATTTGCAGACTTTGATATACGACCTTGCCAAGGAGTATTTGGTTGGTGAGGTTAGCTCTTACAACGCGTTCTGGCTGTGTTTTTTTATGGCTGTGGTTCCTTTCCTTACTTGTCTTGTTGCTTCTTTCAGCTTAGGTATCCGGAGGTTTGCTTGAGTTTTAAATATGATCCAACTTTCCCCATTAGAGGCCTATACTATGATAAGGCAAAAGGGTGCCTCATGAAGCTGGATTTCTTTGGTTCGATTGAGCTGGATGAATGCTTCTATGGTAGACGGAAGGTATTTGGAACTAATTGTTTTGTTTCATTGGCAGTCGAATGCACCTCTCTATAACTAACTTGGTTTTAAACTCTATGAAATGTTTCCATGGTTCTGAAAATTCACATACAGTTGGCTCTGTGAGTTCTATTTTATAGATTGCACGAGTACAAATTAAATGGTAGTTATATTTGACAAACGTCAGCCAGCATGGTTTGTCTGTTTTTTCATATATTAAAATAGTGCCAGTAAAAGAGATTTCTTTTTTTACGTTGATTTCTTTCCATTGAATAATTTTACAGCTAAATCAAAAGGAAATACATGAGATATATGGCACTCGGCATATTGGTCGTGATCAAGCTCGATCACTTGTTGGTTTGATGGATTTCTTCTGCTTTAGTGAGGTTAGTTCCTTGTTATCCTGTTAATAAATAATAATTTCTGCTTTTGTATTGTGTAATGTTGGAGCTTTACCTCAGTGAACTTTTATGCTGTGAGTTTTGTACTCTTCTTCATATGTCAAAGAAGATTATTGTTATTTCGTCTATACATGTCATAAAGTTGCGCACGCAAATAATTGATTGGCGTCCAGAATGGCCATACTGCAGTATCTTTCTGTTTTTGATTTGAGCCACTACAACATATGAAGCAGTCATAGGATGTAGGGAAAAATTAAATCTTGTAAGATAAAAAGTTACTTCCTTTCAGGGCACAATTTTTAAATATTTGTCTGATGATTAGATATTTTTTATTTTTGAAAAAAAAACAAAAAAGTAGTTTTGGTGCTTAGTTGCTTTTCCAATAATAAGCTAATATCAAATCAGAAGTACCGTTTTCAAAAGTTTATCCAAATGTACGCATCCTTATTGAGACTTGACCTAGTATATTCAATCCTAATTGCCCTTGCTTCTTCAATTGACCATTTATTATGTTGTTGACGGTTGCACTCAAAGTGATAGAGACCTTCTTAGACTCTTGTGGGGTTGGATCTTCCATTCAAGCTTCAAGACTTTAGAGAACCTTCTTGGATGTAAGAACTTGCACCAGTTGGCAATCTTCGTGAGTTATTGAAGGCTTTCTTGGTTGGACATGGTTTGGCTGGATACTTGATGGTTCACGGTGAGGTTACTCTCGGCTATGTTGAATTTCATGATTGGTACTTAGAGGTAAGCACAACCGTAGGTTGTGGACGCTATTAGGAGCGGATAGGATAATGTTTCTTGAATACTTGAAGGATTCTTGGATCCTAACTTGCTTTGATATGTCAACCAAGCGAGAGAAGCATGAGGTGAAAATTATTTTAATTATGAAGGTCCGATGTTGCTAATCTAAGGAGGCCGAGAGGATTGAGTTTAGTGAGGAAGAAAAAAGTTCTTGAAAGGCAAGGTAGGCTTTGATTCTTTATAAGGTTTGGTCTTGAGGTTTGTTTTGTTGGGTGATGTTCTTGGTTGCAAGAATGATATATTTTGATGGCTAAAGGAGGTGTGCACACAAGTTCAAAAGAGAAGAGAAGGAAACCCAGAATGGTTAGGAGAAAAGAGGAAGGAACAAGACTAAACAAAGTCGTTTACCTTGTCAAAAAGGAACGTTTTCTTAATAAGTGGGTTTATAGCTCAACCTCACACAAACCCAGCTTAGATGAAAATTTCACCCCTATATATATATATATATATATATATATATATATATATATATATATATATATATATTAGCATTATAATAACAGCTCCAAAGAACTTAATTAGGATAGCCTCTGAATTTCCTTAATACCATTTTAGTAAGTGAGTTTTTGTCTAATTTAATCTTACAAAAATGACTTATAAACAACGAGAATCACACAATAGAAAAATAATATATTCTAGTGGAAGCATACCCATAAATAAGAGCATAATTATAAGTACATCATAATTTTAACGTGGTTTGGCACCTCAAGGCCTATGTCCACGAACACTCAACAAAAATATTATTATTCAACATTGCAATTTTTTTAGCAAAACCTGCAAACCTTCATATAATTTTTCTCACAAAAATTGCAAACTTTTTCATGCAATTACTTTTGGCAAAAACCACAAACCATCATATAATTTTTCTTGCAAAAATTGCAATCCTTCTCGTGCAATTTTTCTAGCAGAAATTGCCTAACATTCAAGTGCAATTATTTTGGAAAAACTTGCGGACCACACAAATACCCAAGTCCCCCTTACACCCAAGAGACTATTGAGTTGTAAACATGGTATCAAAGCCATGGGTTGCCTATCATGAAGGAGTTTGTTGTTTGTTAAGTTTTTTGTTTCATCCGCTATGGGACTACCATTATTGTCTATTCTCATCTTCGAGGTGTATATGTTTGGTGTGAAGGAATGTGTTGGAAGTCCACATCAACTAGATATAAGATCAATTTACAATATATAAGTGAGTGTGATTTTGTAAGATTGAGTTAGGTTTAAAGTTCACTTTTTAACTTAAAGTGAAGATTACACCCCATTTATATATATACACATTCAATTTTGGCCTTGTTTCTTGATGATGTGGGATTTCCGTCAATCATAAACTTCATCAAGGAATTTTGGATAACAAGTGTATGTGCACTCATTATGTGATAAACAAAGAAAGGTGGAATACTTGGGTCTTCACTCGATAAGAACCCTCCAAGAAGGAAGAAGTGGTCAAACACTCCCTTTTCTCACTACAAAGCTAAAGCACATCTTTTAGACTGTCTAGGAAAGCTATACCACTATTGCAAGCAAGAACTATGTTGCCAATTTTTGAAATTACAGAACTTATATTTTAAGGGAAGGCTCCTTTTATGGAGTTTATTCACTTGGAAATTTGAAAAATCTACTGAAAGTTAAAAGATCCTCCAATTTCATTTGCCTCTTCGTGGACTGTCTATTGACTTACGAAGTCTCTTTCTATCCCAGGGTTGAGAACTGATTGTTTGTGTTGTTGCTCTGTAGGCATGCCTTCTTGCAGATATAGTACAGTACTTTGTTGATGCTAAGCTAGAATTTGATCCTTCCTATGTATATGAAGATGTTGTTCGTGCAATTGAACATGTCCATCGAAGTGGCCTGGTTCATCGAGGAATTCTATCTGATCCACGTAGATACTTGGTGAAAAATGTAAGTTCAAATCAACCATTTTGTTCATTTCATTTAATTGCTATCAATGAACGTGTTGAATGGATGCTGCAATAAGTGGTCACAATATGAGCAAAATGCTATCTCAGGGTCTATTATCTTAATCCATTTAAGTTTTATTTTGACTGTTGTACTATCTATTATCAAGGTAGACATTGTTTCTTCCTGTTGTCTTATTAACAGATTGAATTTTTTATTCTCCTATTGAGAGTTTGTAGCTTTATTTTTTTCTTTGTGATGAATATTTCAGGGAAAGATATTACATTTTCTTAAGATGCTAAGGGAGCGGGGGAAGAAGCTTTTCTTATTGACTAATTCTCCTTATTACTTTGTGGATGGAGGAATGCGTTTTATGTTAGAGGTATTTGACAGAAAGGAAACTGTATCATGCATTTTGTATTCAGGTGTAAGTAATTATCTGGTCTCTATAGTTATAAAACTTTTCCTTCCTATTCTTAAAATTATCCCCTGTTAGTGTAGTCTCTAAACACAACATTTTAATCCTTTTTAGTCCATATAGGGAGGACTGAAAGGTATTCAAAGTTATATGCACAGGGACTAAAAGAGGATATTTTCAAGGATAAGGACTAGAAGGAAATATTTTGGTAACTATAGGTACCAAATCAATAATTAGACATATGAGAAAATGAGAAAAGAAATTAAGTATCACAACTTTCTAATATACGTGGAAGGATAATAAACAGTAAAGGCTTCTATTTCTAACAAAGCTATGAATTTTTATTATGACTTCACTCCCACTTTACCAGTTGATGTTTAGTATTTGTTTCTTTTGCGGAAAGAGATGTTGTCCAATTATTGTCGACACAGATGAAAATCACATGGTTCAATTGATTCAACAGCTTCAAAGCTCCATCTCTAAAATACATATGCAAACTATTATTCAAATAATGCAAAAACAGTATTGGTAGAAAAATGAATGTGGTCAGTTCTAACTATTATGATGATTATAATTTACATTTACATGATGAAGGAATCTGGAATGAAGATCATCTGTACTTTTCAGTTTTCTTGCTGATTGCGTGCATTACTTCAGTTTAGTAACTTGTGAAGATATATTTCAAATTTCGTCAGAATATTGTGGATGATAAAGGAGTTATGGTATTCTACTTCATTGTAAGCCACATATATCCACAAACCTTAGCACGGTGCTCATATTTATTAGCAGATTGTGCTTTATCAGGTTAAAATGTGGCAAACCAATTACATTTAATAGTAGTTTGGTATGAGGGTCACATGAATCAGTTCTGTATTTGTCCATGATGTCATTTGTTGTAGCCGTTGACTATAACCTGGGTTTCTCTCTATGACCTAATTTCAGTTATCTCACTGTTAATCCTTTAGTGTTTTGGAGTAAAATTATCGTGTTCTGAGATCTACCTGTGCTCATGAACGAGAATATGGAACATAATTTAGACTTGCCCTGAAATTTTTTAAAGGGAAGGGAACGTATATGGTGGAGTTATAGTATAGTACACGTATTGCTTAGATAGTTGACACTGACACCTGTCAATGGCAGTCAGGTCTCTTAAATTGTTTGGTTGAAAGTTCCCTACTTATTTTTAAATGTAATTTTTGTGTTTCATGATTGTTTAGCACTTACCATTTCTGGACATAATTTCCTTGAATTTATTCTTGACTGTTGATTAGGATTCTATGGATTGTAGAGACTCCTGGACGGAATTGTTTGATGTTGTGATTGCTAAGGCCAATAAACCGCAATTTTATACATCTGAGCATCCATTCCGGTTTGTATCCCTTGCATGTAATTTTATCATATGTGATATGGAGCTTGTTTTCTATTCTAACTTAATTCTTCTTATTCTGATTCTGGTCTATTTTTTAGTAAAGGATACTTGGGAGTTACATTGTGCTATTGGCCTTTTATTTATTTTTATTAAAAACATAATAAAACTGACTTCGGGACGAGATCATTTAAATGTGGCTTTCTTTAGGATTCAATGATTGAAGAACTGGTAGAAACAAATAATTTTCCTGACATGGAGCTAACTTGGATGTTTTCTTTTGCGAATCATTTTTGGCTAATTATTTATTTTCATTATTATCTCTTTGAATTTATATTCTTAAATTTTGAATTTTTTGCAAAGGTCCTGAAACCTGCACTTTCACGCAGTTGTTACGACACGGAGAAGGACACATTAACTTTTACCAAGGTTGATGAATTTCTTCCAGGTAAAATATATTATCATGGATGCCTGAAATCCTTTCTCAGAATAACAAAGTGGAACGGCCCAGAGGTATGCTTTATTTGATGTCTGATTATAAACCATTGTATGCAATATTTCCATTTACTTACATGAATTTTACGATAACTGTTAATTATAAAACAAATATGGAATTTGACATAAATATTTCACATGGAATCCCTAAAATCCTAATATTCACATTTTTAATTAGGTGATATATTTTGGAGATCATCTATTTAGCGACTTGAGAGGGCCATCAAAGGCAGGTTGGCGTACAGCAGCAATCATCCATGAACTAGAGGCATGTGTGCCATCTAATCCATTTTCTCGTAGATTTTAGAGCTTGCTTGTTATTATTTCTCATGACTTCTGATAAATAGATCGAAGTTGGCATTCGTCCTTCTGTGGGTTCTTAAATACCCTAGAAAAGAGGCATGAAAATGTTGTATCATATTATGTTTGCTGAGGCCAAATATGTACAAGTTTAGATATTTTGTGTGGTCGGGCTTCCAACGAGGTTAGTTCATTTATCAGCATTCGTGATGGTTCTCATCATACTTGCCTGAGTTTGTGAAACTAAAATCTGAGTCTTAGATGAGCTGTAAGTGTGAAACATGAACTCTGATTTACATAGGAGGCTCTCTCTCTTATCAGCCTGGCTTGTGGGTGTTGGTTCTCCTCATAAGTGGCACCAGCACCGTAGCTTGGTTTACCATTGCCAGTGTGTATAAGTCTCTTGCTTACTTGTCCATACTGAGAGGTAGTGCAAATCCCCTAGTGGCTGGGTGTAAGACACAGAACTCCATCGGCAGTGAGTTCTGTCTAATAGAGAGGCTTAGCTTCAGTAAATAGTTACTAGTTTTTTTGCATCATTGTGCTTGTTTTGTTCTTCATTTATTATTATATTGTCAACTTAGACAATGACGATGACATTTATTTGCTCATTGTTGAAGATTTTTTATTTTTTGGTCATTTATATGAAAACTGACCTTATCAAAAGTAAAATTTAATGTGCCGTTCCTGTACATGTGATGATGGTCGTTATGAATGTAGAAGAAGTAGTAGTTGAGTCAAGTCTTTAATGTGTCAGTTAATTACACAGTTGCTAAAGATGAATATCAATCTTTAGAATTCCAGTTGGTTATGCAGCTGCTACATTATTAATATAATTGTGCTTGGTAATTTTTTTAAAGTTAAATTATGCTTGTTGAATGCTCCTTTAAATTTATATGTTTCTTAATTAGGATCTGATGCATGTAGAACTTTTGTCATAGTTAACATCAGAACACAGACATTTATGAATTTGCTTCTTTAACAATGCAGAGCGAAATTCAAATGCAAAATGAAGATACCTACCGTTCTGAGCTGGTAACTTCACGTTTTTGTTCATACTTACATTACTTCTCTACAACTTCATACTTTTTAGTTCATATACTGTAGATGTTTTCCTGTTATTTTCCATGAGTGGTTGTATTGTATTGAAGACTCGTGATCACCAACTAAAAACTATTTTACTCTTATGTTAAGAGCTTGAGGTGTGAGTGATTCAGAAGAATTTTGGGATCATTAGTAGTTCATGCAAATGTTGTTATTTATCTTGCATACTGAGATTTCATAAAATTAAAATTGCTAACATAATTATATCAATCATGTAGCTACTGGTATAAACATATTATTATTTTCCATAGAGTTTAATTGTAATTTACTTGTTTGTTGCCTGCTCTTTGAGCCCATTTTAAACCTCACTATACGTGCATGATTGTAGTTTAAGAGTTGAGATATAAATTACAAACTCATGTTTTTGCGGAGTGAAAGGCTAGAAACAGATTTTTAAGAATTAAATCAATTTAGTGTCAGCTTGCTTGTGTGCTGTAAGAAAATGATTACAGCTCTCTGCCTTCAAGTTAAAATCGCAGATGTTCTAAAACCTCTGGACATTATGGAAGTGTTTTCATAACTAAAATAATTAATTGAATTTGTGTCAAACATTTTAATTTAATACTATTGAAAAGAAAGGTTTACATGAATGTTTTAATATTTCTTAACTTATTATAGAAGGTAAAAAGAGTCTGTTTGGTTGAGTAACAGTATAATTAATTTCTTTAACTACTGTTAGAGCTGTCAATTTTTATGCATTGTGTCCTGTTGAAAAATGCAGGCAAAGTTTCATATAATACAAGAATTACTTGGTAAATTGCACGCAACGGCATGTAGTAGCGTGAGAACTCCAGCTTTCAATTCACTTCTGGAAGAACTTAATGTGGAGAGACAAAAAACACGCAGCAAGATGAAGACGATTTTTAATAGATGTTTTGGAGCAACCTTCCAGACTAGCACAGGACAAGAATCTGCTTTTGCATATCACATCCACCAGTATGCAGATGTTTATACCAGTAAGCCAGAGAATTTTCTTTTGCATTCACCTGAAGCATGGCTTTATGTTCCATTTGATGTCAAGATCATGCCTCATCATGTGAAGGTAATCCATTTCTTAATAGTAGTTAATGTCACTTAATCACATGCCATAAAAACCGAAGAATTTTCTTCAGCTATCCCATGCATCCTGTCTTGGATTTATTGTTTGTAAAGATCGGTTTGTTTCTGAAAAATCATGGATTTGTTGAGTTATAAACTTGTCTCTAAACTTTAGCTATTGAAAAAGTGCAAAACATTCCCTGTAATTTAGTATTGACTTTTTATAGGTACGAATGATCTAAAATGAATGTGGAATTGCCTAGTAATTATTACAATTACGTTTAATTTGAACTGTGTTCCACTGTGTCGGGGACTGAATCCTGTCAGCTTGTTGGTCCCTCGCATATGCTGGCTGCCATTATTCAATAGTTGCTGAAAACACCATTTAAGAATATATTACTCACCCTAGCTAGAGAAGGCGTTATAGTTTTAGCGTATTTTAGTTTAATTAACGCCTCGATGTTTGGCAGTTTGCAAGGTTGGTAACGGATTTGCTTGCAATACAAGAATAATGTTACTAATTTCCTGCTTCGGCCTACTTTTTCTTTAATTTAATCCTTGCTTATCCTCATTTTTAGGTTCCTTCAAGCTTGTTGAAAACTGGATGAACTGCCCTCCAAATCATTCAAACTAATAGTGGCAGTCCGCGGTTCTAATATCGGAATAATGACGTGGCAAATCAAGTAAGCATTTAATTTGTGAGAGGGAGTACTGGAAGACAATTGCTGCTGTAGAAACGTCAATTCAATTTTATTCTTTTCTTCTTCATTCCCTAATTTCTTCTTGCCACAGCTAACTTTGTCTCGTGTGCTTCAATTGATTATTAATAGAGAAATAAAGTAGAAAATGAGAGCCCTAGGGTTTATTTCTACATGCTAACTATTCATTATGTGAGAATGTTTATTTGAAAACAATATATAACTATTAAACCTATATGAAAAATAATTCATTAATGAGATTAAAAATAATATATAATGACACTGACCATGATTTTGATAGTGATCACAGAAATGATAGTGGAATTTCTTACACGTGTTACTCTCTAATATATCCCTAATCTAAGGAAAAATTATTATTATTTTTATTTTATTTCTTTATCTTTATTCATTCTTTCTCATATCATTTGTTCTTTGTGATGACTTTACATTCTTATCTTAAATTTAAATTTTTTAAATGATATTTCATGTTTAAATAAAACAACATAAAAATGAATAAATATTAAATTAAAAATTAATATATATTAATATGTAAGATAATTAAAATTATTACAACAATAGAATAACATAAGAGCACCTGTATTTTCGTTAGTGGTAATAAATATTTTATGTTTAATTTTTATTGATAAATATTGTATTATTAGTTTGGTTGCAGATTTTGGTTGAGTAAATATTTTGTTTGGAATTATTCACAAATAATTTTAAATTGAAAAGAAAATTCACAAATTAAAATTAAAACTAACATCTTAACTTATAAAAACTATAAAACATGTTGAAAATACTTATAGTTTTAATTGGTAGTTTTGAGAAATCAAAACAAATTTTCTTATTACATGGTATAATTTTTTTTTTGTGGTAAAATGTTTATATTACTGCCTTATAAAATTACCTTTTCTTGAATTACATGATTTTTTAATTATAACGTGGATTAAATTTGCTCCCTCCACCTCCTTCTCCAGCACCTCTCCGTTCCTATTTTAACCTTCAGTAAAATTTAATTTTTAGGTTAATACTTTTTAATTTCTACCCAGTAATGTTCGATTTCCTCTGACTGTTTCATTGTTTCTTCTTCCTCTCTTCTTCGTAGTGTTTTTACAATCACTTTGTGACTCTGAACCTCTCACAGACGCAGAAGCCACTTACATCACGATGCATTAAAACGTATATAATAAAAGAATATTCAGTCGCACATTTTTACCCACATACGTCCCTTTTTCTGCCTCATATTTGGCGTGTCTGTTCGTTTACCCATTAGCTTTGTTTTAGAATGCAAAAGAAAAGAATTAACAAAAAGCAACGAGTAAACGAATTCAATCTTTTCCAATCCCAATTTCAGACTTGGTTTGAACAGAGAAAAAGTGGAAAACCCAAAGTTGGTTAATTAATAAAGCTACCTACAAAAGAAATATTGAAAATTTATACAAGTCCGACAAGCTCAAACGATTCGCCGGTTGCAAGTCTTTTAGGTGTAAGCCTTTTGTTCCTACCTTGCCTCCTCCTCCATCACCACCATTGCCGTCACCGTCACCTATGTCTCCCGTTCCTCTCCGCCCCACCGCCATCACCAGTGTACTCGCTGCCACCACCACCTCTAGTGTACTCGCTTCCTCCACACCAGGAATCAACATCAATGGAAATAATAGGAAAGAAATGAATGAACAAAAAAGAAAGAGAAAGAAAAAAAAAAACTTAAAGGGAAATGAAAAAAGAAGAGACGAATATAGTGGTGGGGTGTAGTGAATAAATGAAATAAAATTAATATATTATAAAATCCTAAAGGTAAAAGTAATAAAATTTTAAATGGTAATTTTGGAAATAAAAAAAATTGGAGGAGGTGGAGGAGTACAGGTGGTGGTGGAGGGAGCAACCTCCCAATATTAATATAGCATTATATGAATCTTAACTTTTTTTATCAACTTTGCAATAATAAAAAGTTATCTTTAAGTGTTAAATTTTAAGAATAACAAATATTAAAACAATGTTTTCAAAAGTTAGAGAACTGACCAAAGACAAATTTGAAAAAAAAAAATACAACGATGAAAAGCATTTTTTTATAATGTTAATATAAATTAACATTTATGAAATTTGCATTTGTAAAATCTGAACAAAGAAGAACAAGTGCCTAGGTGACTTTACACTTATTTAAAAACTAAAAGGAGAGACTTTTGCTTCCTCTACCCCTAGTTTTTTCAAATGATTATTTTACTCTTCATGTTTTTGTTTCAATGGTCCCTTCTTCCTACTTTTTTACTTGCTGGTGCTTTTTCTTTGACCTCAATAGAAGTCTATACTCAATTACTTTTTCTTAAACTTCATTAGAAGTTTATACTCTAATTACTACAAGTTTAAGGATTGCTGTGAGCTTTAAGTGATGATTTAAAGTTGGTAAACCTTTGGTAGTTGCAAAAGTTATGAAAGTTAATATCAACGAGTTTTTATTTGTTTTAGTGACTGTCAGACTGGTTTTCGGATCATCTGATAATAAACAATCCATAAAATATTTATAAGAAAAAGGTAATCAATCTTAATTGGACAATTTTGAACATGAATTCAGATTTTTTCTTAAAGAATATTATGAAATAGTGAGATCAGTGTTCTTGATTTGAAAATTTTCCACATCAAGATTTCTGGAACAAATATCTGAAGAGCTGATTGAATAATCTAGGAATTTTCTGGATTGAGCTATCCGGAAGTTAAAAAATAAGACACCCACAACTGTGCAGTGATTTTGAAGAAAGATGAAATATTCTTCAAAGAAAAGCAATAGACCCAAGAATGCTCATAGGAAGTGTAACCAAAGAGTGCAAGAGAAGAGACGGTGAAATAATTAAGTTATATTTTCACTTTTTTACAGTTAGTAGAAAGTGTAGGCAGTTATTATGAGTATAAAATCCATTGATTGGGAATCAAAGGTTTCATCTAGCATGTAAGGACAAACTGACTTGACATGGGGAATATTATTTATAAAACCAATGAACATGATGATTGAAACTTCGAAAGAATTAAAAATAAATGAATGTAGATAGGAAGATCATCATCCATATAAATTATTTGAATTTTTGCATTACACAGATTATACATTTTTGGATATGCTAGCAACTGATTGATACTATCTAACACCTCTCTTCCAGTGCAGGTGGCAATATAAAGCTCTCTACACTTGCTTTTTATTGAAAATTAACGAAGCAACAATAAGAACCAAACTCAGCCAAATCATAATGCGCTGCATATGGATTTCTTTTTGTTTTAAATTTTTGGTTGCTCACAATCAATTTACCCCACTTGCACACTATAAGCTACAGCAGTAGGAACCAAAATGAGAAGATGTTTTCGATGCTTTCTTCAGGCTTCAAGGGCATTCTGATTCATACTTTCCTTCTTTTCCGATAACAGGGCAGCATGATGCTCTAAATATTCCTTGCTGTTAATCTCTGTCAATCTGCATTAAATTTATACCACAATCAGTAATTGCAACAAATACATACCTGTTACAAGGAAGAGTTGTGGTTATCTTGGTAAGTGTATGTTATATTTCCATGCTTATATTGCTTTTAGCTCTTGGTAATGTCAAAACAGAGTAACCCAATGCCAATCAATCCCAAAACCGGCTCGATCCCTATGGGTGTAACAGCTTTGCACAATGAACAAAGCTGTGGGTGTAAACCTATGTACCCGAATCACTAGAGACATCTTTGCAACTGACTCATAATATACAGCAGGCAAAAGCAGTTTCAATTCTACTCTAGTACACTCAGATACCAAATCTCAGTTGTTGAGATTGTTGTTTCAGGTACATCACTTCTCACTCCATCTGTACCCCTGATAACCAACACTTTACAAGATCCCGGCGATTGAATGTACATCTTAGGTTGAGGTAAGAGATTTAACGTTTGAATATTTCTATGAAAAAATATACTAATGAATAAAGGGCGGCTGTCTGCTCCTAGTATTGCACATCAACCATTATCCAGTTCTTTAACATCCTAGTTTTCTTCTCTATTTCACAAATTTAAGGGTACAACTTCAATTGCATTGCTAGTACTCAATCTATAGTTTTTCTCGATCATAGATGATCATATAAGTAATATTAAAAGGCGAGATATTCCAATTGGCATCACTAAATTGTTACAAAAAAATATTACTAGTTGTTTTGCGTTGAGATATACCATACCTACTAATGGTGCGGTCTTTTGCAAACCCCAATTCATTATCCACGCAAAGATTAGAATCATCATTTTTCCTTGATCTTGAAGAGGTTCTGGGTGCCATATTTTTAGCTTCAGATATTGTTACTATTTTTTCAAAGAGATCTTGAGGAGTCCCCTCAGCAGTACATAATAGTCTGGCCTTGTTCTCGTATATTACCTGTAATCACAGTGAAAAATGCAAATTATTCTTCTCACGCTGGGAAAAAGAAACCTAGAGGGTAATGGAAAAGAATATGATAATTCATTTAAATGTAATAATTCCTAAGCTTCACGTTATGAGAATTCTTGGTTGTTGGCTGTTTCAGAAACACAAGCAGAATTTTATTCCTTATTTTTCTAGTAAAAAGTCCACATTTTATGCCATATAAGGAATATTTATAAATATCAAGATTCACAGGAACAAACTCAGCTAAATGGAGAAAAACACACTCAACACACTTTGTTATTCAGAGTAAGAGTGATATACATAATAGAAATGATAACAATACACTTCTGACACACTAATATCACAAGGAACCTGGGATGGGAAGTGAAATCCACATAATTTGTAATGGGACCCCATGAAATCCACTCAACAATAGAGTGGATTGCAACATTCAAAATGTGTTCTAGCATTCGTCTCTGCATGATACTAGAGTCAACAAGCAAGGGAACGACTGATAGCAAGGTCATTCCGTGGGCAGAATGAAATATTACAATATAAAGGTTTTGATAAAATATGCTAATGAAACTCACAACAAATAAAGTTTTATATACAGAAAACCCATTTAGAATGGCAAGAGACTTACGTCAACTAAAGTGACAAATCTATGTGCAGCTGATTTATTGTGAAGCCCAAAAATTGGAATGCCTTCTAAAGCCAACGTGTGGAACTTCTCTGAAAACAAAAATGATATCCTGTGAGAACTTCGATTTATGGTTCTTAAATTAGAAGCTGAGGATACCAAACTTCCCAATATGAGAATAAATGAAGTTACACAAAAAATAAATCATTTTTTTTTTACTTTTAACATATTCAAAGCATTGTTACTTTTATCATTACCATGTGCAATTCATAGCAAACAATAAAACTGTCTTCTGGATAGGACACAAAAAATGTATGTATGCATGAATGAGAAAGTTCACTCAAAAATGACTTACTAAATAACCCAAAATAGTCTGCAGCCCCAAGAGGTCTATCACAAAGTTCCTCGAAAGGAAAATAGGCACATCCGTTAGCTCCCAATGGAACCTAATGCAGAAAACAGGCACAGCTTAAAATTGATTATAACCATGATTGTGTGCTCAATGTGTCCAGTATCAATTTAGTACATACTTGCAGTTTCCTTCCCATAACTACTTCTACTTCTTGGGGAGTAGCTGCACCTTCTCCAATCAACTGTTGAAACCTTTGCTTAAGAAATCCAGATAAGTCTCCCCCAACGAAATAGAATCCTTGTTCGCCCTACAATCCAAATTTGCAGAAAATAAATTAAAAAACCAACAATTTGAGATTAGTGCACTTACATATATAAGATTCCACATCATACCGAAGTCATTTTGCGGTAGTCAATTGATGAACCAATCTCATGTACTACGCATCTTTCCTACAGGAGTATACATGTATTAGGAAATTACAAAGGAAAAAATAACATAAGAAAACATATAATAGGCAATTACAAAGACAAAATATAAATATGTCCTGATTCTTTGCTTTCTTCCACAGCACTCACCCGAATTCCACAAAGCAGATGTAGCAATGGACTTGGAAAGCCAATCTAACACAAACATACCTTCAGTGATGCAATGAAGGGTAGAAAGAGATCCCTCTGCAGTCCACCTTCGTACAGGTTATCTGGTGCACGATTTGATGTGGCTACTAGAATCTATACTTGTGTTCAAGCACATTGAAACACACGAATGTTTGAAATTAATTAGGCAATAATCCCACAATTATTGTTTTGACAGACCACCACACAGCTATATTACTTACAATGCCTTTGTTGAACAAATGCTTAAACAAGCGATTTAGTACCAATGCATCTGCTACATCTGTTACCTATTGAAAAACCAAACAACAATCCCAAGACATAGCATCAAAAAGTTATGCAAAATCTATTATCACAAAATAAATAAATGTTATGCTAAAACTTTACCATAAATTCGTCAAGACATAATAAAATTGCATCATCAGAAATCTCTCCTGCAACCACGTCAAGTGGATCTGACAACCCCTTGTGCTTCTACAAGGATACAAGAATAGGAAATCTGAGATAGGTTTCATCTTATTCTGTTGGCCAATTAAACATACAAAGACAACATCATTCTGGAAACTGGAAACAAACAATTAATGCTCAAAGCATAAGACATCTTTTGTATCTTATGAAGATTTTCAAACAAATCCTTTGCAAAAGCATACATAATTATTGGCACTGCCCCCCTGTATTAAGTAATGAATTCCAACCAAAAAAATAGACACAAGGAAAGCAATTCGACTGTAGGTTACTTGGATTTATTATCAACAGTAACTGTATTGGGAAAACTGTAGTGTTGATGTATCACAATAAATAGATTTGCCCCTTTTATCCACTAAAAAGAAAAGAAAAGAAAAACATTTGACGGGAAATTAACAGGTTGGGTAGACTTACCTGTAACATGCTATGTACATTCAACATAAAGTCATGAAAATGAATCCTCTTTTTCCTCCAATTAGAGGGCCTGATAAGAAACAACCGGTGAAGACAGTAAAGGTATAAATCCTCATAAGGACACACTTCCATAGTATATTCTAAAAATGCCTCATATTTTTCCTATATTGAAAGTTCAAAAGCTATGGCAACTAATGCAACAAGACAACATCAAATGAGAAAATAAAAGTCACTAGAAAATAAATTCATTCAAACTCACAATTGATCAAAAAACAAGTCCATCAGCATAGTTTTACCAGTACCCACTCCTCCAAAAAGATATAAACCTTTTACAGGTGAGTAAGAAGGATGTGACAAGAGCCTAGACCACAGCCACCCACTCCTGCAAAATCAAAAGATCAATAAATTCAGAACCAAATAGGCAAACAAAATGTGAAAAATAAGCTTCAAGATTTGAGCAGACATATCAGCACGAGGCAAGACCTATACTGGAAGTAAGCAATGGTTGGTTACCTTACAGGTTTTTCAGAATTGCGATCCAGTTGGCAGACATCAGCAGACTCAACAAGCTCATCATATAGTCTCTGAAGTTCGGACAGAGTGTCAACCTGTTTCAAAAGAAAAGAAAACAAAGAACAAAGGAAATGAAGAATAAGTGCAACAACTGAGGAATAAGTGCCACAGTATATAATCCATATAGTAATATCCAACAACCTTTTATCGATAAAATAAGCAGGAAAATCCATTTCATTAATGAAATTAGGCATTAAAATGAAATGTAGACACTACCTGGCAAGCATCACCTTCTACAAGTTCACCATTAGCAATTCTTCGTTCATACTCAACAAGAGGCCCAGCTTTGGTTGTTTCTGTAACTTAGAAAACAAATTCAAATACAAAAAGAAATAAGAAGAGAATAAGTTCCAAACCCTCCTGAATCCAGCACACCGAGAGAAAATAGATGAGAACCTGTATTTCTGAGTTTTGCAGCATCGGTCGAGAGAGCTCTCGTGATTGCTACAAACGAATGGTTTTTGACAAAGTTGGTCTCAGCAGGATCAATAACTCTATAAGCTGAACTGTGAATATGACAGCTCTTTCCAAAATGACATGGGGATTCTTCTGCAACATTAACACTGAACAAAACACAATGTCGCCTCTGAAAGGCTGGTCGCAATTGTCGCAGACAACGGAGCACGTTTCTCATCCTCAACAACTCCCAACTCCCAATTCCTCTAATAAGCCCCCACGAAAAGAATTAACTGTCCCTGATTTCAGAAACACAACTCACTAAAACTCAATTTTTAATCATCACAAAGAAACCAAAATTAAATCATGGGTCTTTGAACTCCGACTTTCCCCAAGAATTATAAATGAACAAATTTCAAGAAATCCCAAATCAAAAACACTAGTGATTCACCGCAATTTCTCAGTACAAAAAATCCAAAATTAAATTACAAAAAAATCTCGAGACAGGATTAAGAAGTTATTGCGCTTTGACCAAGATTAGAGACAGTGAAAGGGTAAATTCGTAAATTGGCGAGAATATTCCGATTAAACAAAGCGCCGATTGAATCTACCAATAAATGTAACAGACATGCATGATTCAAAACAAGGTTAACTTAATAAGACCACATAAAACCGCGTATATCCAATTCGTTCCGATGAAAAAATTTGCGGAATGAGAAAAAATGAAAAAAAAAAAAGACTGAACACTCGCTATAATTATTTAAGGATAAAAAACCTGACCTGGGTGGACGTAAAAATGCCCTGAAAAGAGCACTCCCACTAAACAGGAACAGCAGTAGTAAATAAAAAAGGAAAAGAAAAGAGAGTGTTTGGAAGAGAGAGAGATGACGATCCCTGATTACGATGATACAAGTGGTTCAGAAAGTTGAAGATGCAAAGGGAGTCAGAAAAAAGTGAAGATGCTTGTTCAAGAGCTGCAACAACGTGGTCATGGTAATGCCTCCTCTTTTACTTTATGGACTAATCTTGTTCATGAAATGTGGGAATTTTTCACATATGATGGAGCCTATAAGCTAAGGTCAGCTTGGTTTTAATTTTTTTGGCATAACGTAAAGGTCAATAAGAATGAAAATATTGATTGTATACCCACTTTTCCCCTTATCCCCTGACCCACTGTTTTCCTTTTGCCCTTCTTTATTTCAACAATATGTATGTCCCTAAATTTCCATCATCAATTAAAAAACACTTTTTTTAAGTCATTTTTATTTTTTGAGTATATTATTGTTGAATTATAATTCAAACCCATGGCAGATTAAATTACATTTTAATAATATCTTATAAAAATTCACTTGAAAGTATAAATATTAGTATTATCCCACCTCGGTCTGATTTGTCAGAGTATCATTTAGTCTGTCAACTCAACTCAGTTTATTTATTAGTAAGTTAGAAAAATTTGAACCTATTCGATTTATTACGGATTTATGGATTGATTCATTTGCTCAATTAATTATAATTTTTTTAAAATAAAAAATTACTAATTTTTTATATTTTAAATCTAAATAAATTTTATTTCCAAAATAATATTAAACTTAAGATAATTTAAAATAAAAAAAATATAATACAATTCACGTAATATTTTTTATTTAAATAACTGAATTTAAATAAATCAAGTTAAAAGTTGATCTTCATAAAAAAAAATATTATTTTCCAATCCAACAAAACTGGACTCAAACTCGTGATAAGATTATAACCCATTTTCGCCGTTATCATAAATGTAGATTATGTTTAGAAATCTCTTTTTATTAGGAATTAGCTTTTCTGACCTAGGAAGTTGCGTTATAGATTATATAATAAAGTATAACAGTAACTTTTTGTTTTATAAGATTGTCTTTTTAAAATTATGATAAGATTGAATTTCAATTATTGTTAAATTATGAAGAACTAATTCTGATATATTTTTCTCTTAAAATAGTGTTTATAAAATATAAGTGTTTTTACAAATATACTTAAAAGTAAAACTATGTAAAGGTTTAACATTCATTCGTTAATATGTTTTTATTAGACTAAGTTAAAGTTTTAAATTTTTCATAAATTTATGTATTTTTAATTAACTTTTTAATTAAAAATTTGTTAATTAAAGGCACAATTTTTTATATTTTTTAATTAATTTTTTGTTGCTCAATCTTCATTTTTTTTTCTGATTAAGCAATGTATATATTATCTTAGTGACATTACAATTCAGATAAAATAAATTTTTATTATTATTTTATATTGACTACAAAACTTTATATTTCTTAATTTATACAATGAGAATACAATATAATAATCACGTAAACCTATTAATAAGAAAATTAAATACTAAATGTTTAATTAAACAATATAAATTTTAAATATCTAACAGTAAAAGAATTAATAAAAATGAAATTAAAATACACACATTTAAAATATAACTAAAACTTCATTAAACTAAGTTTTAATATATCTGCAAGAGGCTTTAAATGATTAACATTTGTTATATTTCTGTCTACCACAGGTGTAAACCTATAACTGGATGGTTTGAATTTATTATATTCTTGTACCACTTGCGTTCAGCATTCATCCTATACGAAAGTTTGTCTTCTAGTATATGGACGTTGTTATATTCATTGTCTTTATAAAGCTGATAAAAGGCATAAATAATATAATATTTTTATTTACCAAATTATATTGGAGATGTATTTGTTTTAATGATCTTGATTTTTTTTTTTTCAGTTTTAATCCGTAGAATAATTAATAATAGACCCCAAAAACTTGCAGGTGGCATCTTTCACGTCATCACCAGCAACTACTAATATTGTTTAGGAGAAAAAAATAAACATGTTTTTATAGGGCATTATTTTTTTATTTATTGTTTTGAATAAACTTTTAATAAAAAAAAATATGGAGTTCTCTTTTATTCTGATTTGTTTTGAAGAATGATAATGAGTGCATAACGTATAGAATGACAAATGAGCAATTCGCGGAAGCAATCAAACATGAATTTGAAAGTGGATTCCAAATTGAGGCACTATTATGAGTTGAAAATCCCATGTTATGTTTTAACACCACTTTCTCTCGACACCTACGGAAAGAAACAACTCCAACAATCTTTAATTATTATTGTTTTGTCACCATCAACTCAACCATCCATTTTTTTATTCATATTTTAATCCAACACGTAGTACTTTACGCTTACTTGACGTGGATATAAATCAAGAACACGTAGAGATAAGAAAGATTTTTTTAAAAAAATCATGTATTTTATACAAATGATTTTTATCTTTTATTCTATTTTAAATAAAATACAAAATATGATGGATTGAAGTATTGATTTATTGAAATATTAATTAGTCTCTATATAATGAATTTATTTTTATTTGAGTTTTATAATAACAAAACTTTGTTTGACATTTTAATTATGAGAATGAATCATTTATTCAAATGGTGTCTAAGTGTGTGGCCATCATAACATATTTTTAATTCTTAACAAGTGTGCGGCCACTCAAGCATATTGTGTTACTTGTGAGTGTAAGGTCACTCCTTATTGTTTTTTGACGCTTTTATATCAAATGTATTTCAATTCGTTGATATATTTCAATCCCTATTTTAGACACTTTGTTTGAATACCTTTTGATCGTTATCGTTTTTTTATGCTTTTAAGTACTTAATATATGTGTTTCAATACAGAGTTATATTGTATTAGCTTACGAATGTTCTCTTCTCAACAACAACTCGTCATTGAATTTGTCAAAATTTTGATATTTTCATTTTTCTACAAAAACTTTTCTTGATATTTATTTTCAGATTATTGACTCATATTTGGTTGGTCTTTCACGTTTTGTCTTGTCTATAATTTTAATGCATTCTTTTAACTGTTGCTATTGGTGTGATGTTACATTTAATAATATAGTATCTTATTACAGTCATGATAACTAGTTTTGTTGACATTTTTATCTTTTAACATTACTTAAAAAAATATTTTATTAAATTGAAGAAAAATATCTTGTGATTAGAAACCATGAAAAAAACATTAGTTTAAAATAATTTTTTAATCCATTTGATTCTTTGTTTAGTTTTTAAAAATAATAAGAAAAATAAAAGGGGGCTAGATTCAATATTTTGTTTCTTTTGTTTACTAATTTTCAAAATCAAATTACTGATTGGAGAAATTATTAATAAAAATATCATAAATTATTAAAGCAACTACATGAAATTTATCTGACAAGTTAATATATATTAGGAGTAAAAAATGTGAAAAAACTTCGAAATCTTTTATTTAACCCTTAACTTATTTTCCATTGTCGAATTATTATATTTATGTGTTCATTTTTTTTATTACTGGATACAAAAACATAAAAAAATGAATTTAGAGATGACGCATAGTATTTTCTGACTATCCTATAATTTTTTTAATAATTTCGGTAAATATATTTACCAAACAATTTTCAGAACACAAATAACATAAAAAAAAAAAACAATTGTTACGTAATAGATTAATATCGATAATTGAAAGAATAACACATTAAAATTATATACAAACTAATGTATAATTTACATAAACCGGTCAATTTTGGCTAATATATTAAAAAGGCGTACAAAATACTTGTAAATTGTCAAAAGTTATTTTATAAAAATAGAAATATGTTAAATAAATAATTGAAGACTGAACTTCAGTATTCCCTTAAATAATTCGTATGCCCAATTAAAGACTTAGTTGACGTTAAAACCGGAACAAAAGTAAATATATATAGACTTGTCAAAATTTTATTACTAAATTTAGGTCAAAATCATATCAATCCATTGACCTGCTCTAAAACTCAAATTCAATAGTCTATGAATCATTTTTACAAAAATATGGATCGATACCTTTAAACTTTTAATCCCAAATTCCTTTTATGATTAAAAATAAAACAATAAAAAGTATGCTTTCAATTTTAAGTTGGTTGAGATATTTGAAATATTTAAATTCTTCTCGGTGTCTTTGTTGAACTATTAGGTATATTTAAGTTTTTTGTGTTATCCTATAAATTGTCCTTAGTTTGTTTGTAAGAAAATATTTGTGTTATTTTATAAATGTACACTTTTTTCTCTCAAAATTCTTAAATTTTTAAAATAAACAAGATTTTTTCTTTTTTTATCCCTCCTCTAGTTTAAAAAATCATTTTCTTCCACTCTCTTTCATTCGGGTCACTCTATGAATTTCAAAATGGATTTCTTTTTTCTTTTATTCTGAAATGAATGGAATGTGGTATAATAAGTCCATTGGTCTACAAAGTACTGTTTAATTGTACGGCCCAATTCAGTGTGATGGGCCTGAAGGCCCACTTTCGAAGTTCGGGTGTTATTGTGGTCTGTTCCAGAAACGCAAACGCAGAAGCAGAATCGGAAGTGCAGTAGCGTGTGGTCGTTTGGGGAAGAAGGGGAAGAGAACAATGGCGAATCAGGGCGCTAAGAAACGCAAGGAAGAGAATGCTCGTCACATGGCTAGGCTACGCCAAGTCATCATCGCCTGCAACGTGCTCTCTCTTATTCTCTTATATTGTGATTGTTGCAACCAATTTTTTTTCGATACTGTCGATTGAGGACCTAATTCTATGTTTACTTTTTAATTGACATATAGGTTATATATGTGTTGCTAAGAATGTTGGTGTTCCATTCGAGTTTCACCTGGAAGCACTGGATTGGGTTGATTTTGACTTCTTTGGCATATGTTATTCCCTATCAACAGCTCGCAAGGATGGCAACTCCTGCTTACGCTGAAGATGGTGAACTTTTAGACGGTGGGTTTGATATGTCTACAGGTGGAGTTTGTGGGTATGTCTTTGTTGTTGTATCATTTTCAACTACTTCCTGTGTTAATTGCTGATGTATCTGGGATGGCTATGTTTCATGATTCTTCTTAGTTTTATGTTTTTTGTTTTTGGGATTAGACCCCTCTCAGATAATAAAAAATACACTGTCATCCGATCACAGAACATATTGTGTTCTGAGTTTATTATAACGACCTAAAAGTATAAGTACACGAACAGTGTGATACGGGTAAAATTGTTTTACGTTGTCACTGTGTAACCATTAAATTCACTCTCTTTATATCTTCTGAGTTGGTGTATGATGTTTATTATTAATCTTTTGCAGATATTTACACGATGTTATCTACATAACATGTTTTGTGCAAGTCATGTCCATTATCTCCGGAAAGTTCTGGTATACATATCTTGTGGTAAGGCTCTGCTTACAAATGTGTCAGCTTTAGAATATAGGCTTTTAAATTTTTAATGTTATATAGTTTTTGGGCTAGAACTACTTCAAACACTCTTGTGTCGGTAAAGAGAGATTTACTGTACTCCATCCTTAGCTGTCTGCATTTGTATGTGCTCTCACCATCTTGTGCTGTAGTTAGACATAGGAGTGCTTGTACCCTAGGGAAGAGTACTTTCCAAGAAAGGGAGGAAGCCAGAGAGAACAAGTTCCTTGTAGTGCATGTTGTGTATTCTTTATACCTGAAAACAATCAATCTACAATTGGAGAGACTGGAATGCTAGAGAGAGGAGTTGACAAAAATAGTGTCATTTATCTATAATTGAGTTTCTTTAGCATGTTGGCCAAGGTTCAGTTCCTAGTCATGTGTATAGAAAACAACACTTTGTTAAGAGAGACAAAGTTCACTTTGATGGTCTCTGTCTCTGAAAAGATTATTCTCCAACTGTTAGCTAAGCGATGTCCATGGTGCCCATAGACAAATGATTTTACACTACCCATCAATCAAGTATTAATTTTTTTTTCTAAAATAATTTTGCACTACCCATCAATCAATTTCTCATCCAAAATCTGTGAAGTCTACATGTTTTCCAAAGCCGGTATTTTAGATACCAAAAATAAAGAGCAGGTGTGTTTTATCATGAATTTCAGTTTTCATTTTTTTTTCAACCCTTCTCTCAACAATATCACGCTTGGCTTCGTGTCTTGTATTGCATCCCTTTCTATCTGAACAACTTTTGTGTAATTGTATATATTGAAATCAAACATAACTAAGTCTGTGAAATAATTTTGCCTTTGCTTGGCATTTTCTAGATACCGGCTTTTGGAGCATACAAGTCCTTTGGCTTCATTAAAGGATTTTTGCCACAAGGTTCAGAGGTACGTCACCTTGATGATCAATGTTCACTTCAGACCATAAAGAGAACCATATACCTTGTTGCTCAGTGTTTACTTTCGGACCACAAAAGAACTAGACCATGATAACTTACTTAAATTCTGTATTTCTTCTGTGAATTAGGAATCATTTGAAGATGAAAAGACCCGCAAGAAGAGGGAAAAGATGGAGAAGAAGGCATCGAGACCCAAGTTTGTGAAGACAAGAACTAGATAGTTTGTTTCAGTGTACGCACCCAGTTACACTGTAACCCAATATTGATGGAGATAGCCCTGAAACTTCCGACCTTATTGGGAGAACATGCTGCACAAAGTCTGAGTTGTATTTCATGTATAACATTATTTTCCGATTTTATGCCCTCCAAGAATATGTAATTTTACACAGTTTAGAGAAGTATGTGGAAAAGCTAACCTTTGTGGGATATTGAGATTTAAGAGTTGTCACTTTCGAGATTCATCATATTTATCAAACGTCTCAACATCTTCTAAAGTGAACGATGTGGAATTGCTTAAACGGAGGTTTTTGAAATCCTAGGTGTGTAAAAATGAGTACTGTGTGACTGGTAGCTTGCATATCAAAACTCGATAGCACAAACAATGTTAATGTTTCATTTTTACTATTTTGTATGTCATTTTCAAAAGTTCCAAAATCATATTAATAATTTTTTATTTATATCTTTATTATTCGTATTGTTTTTAATTAGTTTATATATAAATATTGTGAAGTAGAAATGAAAAAGTTAAATAAAATATAAATATCTTATTAAAGTTAAGAAAGATTATTATGTTTCTTGATTTCGCAAAGCGTTATTACGTCACCTCCTTTAACGTGTTGAGTAGATTCTCATGTAGATGCTAGAATGGAAAAAGAAGACAGAATTAGCACTAATTTATTATCATCCATCAAGAAGTTGACAGTGAATTCTCTGAAAGTAGAGATGCATCCCATTCAAGTCATAACCCACGTTCGTTGTTGGCCAACATTCAAATAGAAGAAAAACTTTCATAAACAGTGGGGCTTTCTTCACTCAGCACCATTATTCATCACATCACATTTGTTACATTCACTGCATGTCAAGCTAGCATTTTGAAGGATCAAATATTGAAACAGATTGCTGTGAACAAGATGTGCAAGGTCCATCACTGCAAGTTGTGGAACAGGTGGTTCACCAATGGAGATATTCATTAAACAGAAGAATTTTTTTGTCAGCAGAATACTTAAATTTATAAAATAAATATAAAAAGTAACTTTCATCAAATCAGAGTGGCGCAGCGGAAGCGTGGTGGGCCCATAACCCACAGGTCCCAGGATCGAAACCTGGCTCTGATAGATGATAGATTTTTTTTTATGTTCGTTTTGTATAGAAAACAACGGTTTAAACTTCCTATAATCCTCCGGGTGCCAGGATTATTTGTTTGGAGATATAGCCCTTAATTGTGACAGCTCTCTCTAATTTAGGTTATTGTTCTATTCTAGTTGGAGAATTGTAGGAATATTTGACATTTGGATGAATCACTTTAAACCCTGTAAATGTTTCTAAGAACATGGAAACGTGGTTTCTAATTCCAAGTTTATAAAAATTGACTGGTTTATTAGTAAGTCGGTCGTTATGACTATTTACATCAACATATTTCAGGTAAAACATATTTATTAACTTTTAAGGTATGATTAGATCAATTCTAACTAAAAATACACTTTGAAACTTATAAATTCAGATGACCCACTCACTTGGCTAAAGGACAGAAGAAGAAAGACTGATGTTAACTTTGTAACAGAAACCTAAAATGACTTTAAAGGATTGACAAAAAAGTGTAAATAAATATTAATTGTGATTCTCAATTCCATATCCGAAATACGTACTATTAATCTTCTCCTTACTAAAGGTGTGGTGACTTACATGTGTTATGAAGTGGTGAGGTGTACTCTAATCCAGTTTAAAGATGCTAATCAAGCAGTTAATTCCTTTGCTAAGTTTGACATTTCTGTTATTTATGGCCTTAGAATCTTGGATGCACAGCAATGTCTAATTGGTTGAGGCATCACCTGCGTTTATATTACTTAAGTTCATTCATTGATAGCAGTTGAAGATAACGTATGACAAAGAAATGACCTTAACAATTAATTCCACAAAATACAAATATGTCAAAGTGAACTGTGACTCCAAATACCTCCTTATCATTTATTTCAAACTTTGATAATTACATTTTCGAGGATGACCAAAATACTCAGTATGTTCAACATGAGTACTAATTTGGGTTATCCAAGACACTTACCACTTGATAAACCAATTTAGCATACGAGACCAGATTATAAATACTTTTAGAAACCCAGATTAAATATAATTTTAACGTACTTCCCTTGCATTGTGCAAGAGCAAAGTAAATGAAGTTCTAACGCTGTACACGTAACTTATACAGGATTTTGTATCACTGATTCTTGCAACACTCAAGATGGCAGCCATGGGAGCTCTGAGAATTTCTGAGTAACACTTGAATGTTGGTAGCAGTGGTAGTTCTAGAAGTTTGAGTGTAGAATGCAATTCCTCAAGCTTTACAGTTATAGATGGTTCGCTTTAAAGAATGTTTTGCCACTCCTGGTAGCCTGTCCTAGGTCACAGTCAAAAGATTGAACTCACGACCTAAAGCCCAAGATAATTCATTCCGGGCATTAATGCTTATGTTGTATTCCTTGAAGAATCCGTTAGATGTTATTACCGACAAAATTGCCCTGGAAAATGGAAAAACATAAAAACTATAGCAAATGAAATTGATATCAAAAGTTATATGAAACACAGAAAAGGTAAAACTATGAAGAAAATTTCTGGAAAAATTATGTGATAAATACTATCAACATCTGAGAAAAAGATCAATAATGAGCACTCACCTACAAGCTAGGAGTTCAGATGATGAGGAGTTGGTGAAATTTTCAACCTTGCGAATTACTACATAGCTGTAAGACAAAGAGAAGATTTTAAAAAATAATTTATGCAAATTTCGTACAAATACGAAATCATAAATCCTCAACAAGGTTCGTTTGGATAACACAATAAAATCTCAAGGTAAAGAAAGTTCTTCAGATTATGGAAAATAAAGATCATATGAAAAAGTTCCAAGTTTTAAAATGGTCAATATAATAAAAAGCAACATAGCCAAACAATACTTTACCTTTTCACCCCTGCAGGAACAGCATCATGAAGTACGTGATGATAAGCAGGATCGAGCACACCACTCACAGCATCAGGAATTATTGATCCTAGAAAGCCACTTGAACTCTTGCTCCTGCTAAAGTCACCAAATATACATGAGATGACTTCCCAACTCCATTTCAGAGAAAGCAAGATAATTAAGGGAAAAAACATCGGAAAGAATTTTTCTCAAAGAGCAAAGAAAGCTAATCCAGTTTATATGCAAAACTAAAATCAGTCACAGAGGTTGTACACATTTATCACGAAATCACTATTATGCAACCAAATCTTCCTTTATATACTATTTGACCCTTAACTCTCTCCAAATAACCAGAATCAAAGTTGAAGTTTTCATTATGAGAGGTCTCTCACGCTTGCTGGACCATTTGAGTGGTAATTGAGTTAAGCAAGATAAATAACGTTGCTTTAAATTTAAATTAGGCTGCTATACATCAGTGATCTTAAGAAACCTAAACTTATATGACAATATTCACCGAATTCAACAATGAAGTAGCCAAAAAGATGGAAAGCGGGGAAGAATATCTAAAGTTGCAATTCTCGCCTTGGATGTGAAGCAAATCCAAGAGTGAAAAGATGAATAGAACCAGAAGAACTTGAGGCTGCAAGAATATCTGGAAGCTCCTTCGATGGTCCAAATGACAGTGAAAATATAGTGGACGGGTATGTCCCCCTTCTAAAGCTATATGACTGCTAAAAGAAACATGTCAGTTCAACAGTTGAAGTAAAATAGTATCAATTAAAAGCATAAAAACAGCCACAAGGTACATAATCCGCAATGAATATAACTCATGCATGAATTACTTCAAAGAAATAGCACTAGATAAAAAAAGTTAGAGGAAAATATTTGATTCCATGGTTCAATTTATGCTAGACACTTTACATGTTTACCTTCAATAACATGGTTAGAGAAAAAACTGTAACTAGTCTTTGGTCACCAAATCTGTGTCAGCATATTATTCAGTAAAAATCCAAAGTTATGAATAACATCTACTATCTACTGAATGTAACCAGAATATCAAGACATGTACGCCACCAAATATAGTCATGTCTTTGAGATTGTCAATCAGGACTTGCGTCGAGCAAAAGACATTCTCAATGGAGCAAGAAAGCAGTCAAAACACTAAGTTTCTAAATATTACCAAAATAGGTATTGATGAATTATAAATTGAATTTAAGTGATCCAGAAAACCTTACCAAAATAATAGCTGAAGCATTGAATCATAAGAAAACCAACATGATAGTATGTATTATTAGGCAAGTGTGTTGTTTTTTGAAGTTTGTGGGCAAACAATAACCTTAGTAGGACTCTGTCTCTGGGACAGCAATTGTATTAATGTATCATGTATGATTTCTGTGTTCATTAATGTATTTAATTGGTTTCTCGATTAATGTTCTATCCAAAGTTTCATCTGGTAGACAGACAGTACACAACCTTAAATGAGGATATGAGAAAACAACAGGAGAATTGACAGCCTATTCACATAAAACATACAACTGCTCTTATCTTTAAGAGTCATCCAACATTGAAGGCAATTGAACAGAGAATGAGAAGGGAGAGAATTAGAATCAAGGAATTGCACAAGGCCAATTAACCACTCTCTCAGTTTACAAATATAAAGGCCCAAGCCCTAACAGATCAATCACAACCAATACCAAATGTCCATTGAATACAGAAACCGCCACACAAATGCATAACTATGTAAAGACTCGTTGCATAAATTTCCTACGAAATAGTACACATGCAAAATATAAAATGGAGGACATATGTCCACGGTGCAAAAATAGTTTAGGAACACTGCCAGCTAATATTATAAGAATTCACACACTTGAGCCAACATTCTTAGTTAAGGGACTGTGTGTTGATATGACTTGATGGGACCTACCAGAGAGCAGTACCAATATTATGACCATAATTTCAAGCAGAAAGAATACTGAAAGATGTCAGAAATAATGGTTTATACCACCAATATTCCCAATTAATATTTAGAAATATTGACTTCAATTTATCACCTTTGTTGCATCTGACACCAAATGAACTCTGATTATGGTACCTTGCTCAGATGCTGTAGCTATGTACATTCCATTAGAAGAAAGAACCATTGCAGCCAATGGTGAACGATGAGCCTCAATCTGTAATTCTTGTTTGACAATGTTTATGAATACAGGAAAAAAATATAAACAACTATCAGCTCATACCTCAACCGTTAAAAAGAAAATATCACTGTCAGAAGATAAAAAAATCAATTGCTGATATGTAGTTAAACTCAACTTTTTCCTACTGTGCTCCCTAAAGAAGAAATCCCACAATCCAAGTAGGCATTAGCATATATATTAACATATTAGAACAAACAAGATATGCCAAACCACGAAGACAGTAAATAAAATTGATTATTACTAAACATTCGAAAACCTAAAGCATAATGTTGTAAGTTTTATCATCTCACTAGTTTGATACTACAAGATAGGATGATACAAAAGTAAAAATTCATGAAATTATAGTAACAGTCGTTTAGCATTCAGAAGAAAATTTATGCATAACCTCACAGTGTAAATGACGATTCATGACATTATACAACAATGCAGATCCTTTGGTAGTACTGGCAGGCAGAGCCAAATAGCAAGCATCCAAGCAAGGGGAAAAAGCACAAAGCCCTGTGGGGAAAAACTGCCTTAGAAAATTATATGCATGACATAGCAGCTTGTGGCAATCCGGTGAGAATAGAATAATATAGTCATAATCTAAAAAGTAAGAACTACAATTAACAATTAAAGAATCCAATTAAATGAAATTAAGGCCCATATTGATTCCACCGTCACCTTTATTATTTGGCACTGTGTCAATAATGTCCACAATACTGAGACTCCGCATTTCATATACATATGCTTTGTCTTGTAAAATGACAACAAGTCTGCATTATGGAGAAACAGAGAGATTAGAGTAATATTAGTGGTCAAAGAAGGTAATAGGAGTTGACAAAAAACTTTATTGAGAAAAGAATAACAACTTAAAAAATATATAGGAAAGTGGCTGAATCCAAAACTCGTAGACTAGCATGCATTGATGTTCAATATAAACTAACAAAATAATAATCTGACCATATGTCTCTACTACACAATGAACACATACAAAGCTCCAGAAACACAGACAGAACACCAAGTTGATAAACATTCTTATTTGAGTCACCTGAATGATCAGCAAATTTGGACAAAAACAACCCACAGACAAGCCCCAAACTTTCTCGTTAGTTCTCCTACTCTATATGTTACAAACCAAGTGAGAAGAGAGAGAATGATAGACGGAAACAAATGGAAAGAAATCAACGATTTTGTTAGATGATTGAGAATAGAACCGAGGAGAGTCTCTCCTGCACGATTTCCACTTTCAAAAAGGATTACTCCCGTCACTCACAAACTATCAAATTCAGAACTAAGCCCTGATCTGAGTCTTAGTTTCCCCTGCTGAGGTAACCAATCTTTCTAACTAATGTACTAAAAGTTGCCCCTTTCAGTCCCAACAATATGAAATATAAAGTTAAAACACAAAGAGTAACCTCATAAAGTAAGACACAGATATCATAGAGAAAAAATAACCACTAGTCAGCATAATTACAACAGCAACATACTTCGTTACAAAAATAAGCATTTGGCAATGCTACACTGAGTATTAGGAAATATCATGATGCCTTCATCATATGTATACATAAATAATCATTGTTTCAGTGATCAACCACCCACCAGGCTTCACGAATGTTCGATGCCCATTTCATATTCCAATATTAAAAACACAGCAGAATATGATTTTATACAAAAAAAAAATGCCCTGACAGAGAAGATGGAGGTTTGACCTTTCTCTATTCATGCGAACAGCAAGTATGGAAGTTAGAAAGTTCAATTCTTTAGAAGCAGCCCCCGAGGCTGTATTGAATAAAGAGAGACGGCGAGGGGACAATGATGGCTGCATGTAAATAGACAATTAAACAAAAAAAAAGAAGAAGCCCGAAGCTCAAGTCCATGCCCAATAGCAAAGCTTGTTGAGTAATCATGAGTACAGCACCTGATCACCAGCACCAACGATAGCAATAAGACTGGAGCTGAACAGCATCTCCACAATAACAAAAGCTCCAACAGCTGCAGGAAAGAAGGGGGAATATTAAGAAATTAAATTAAAAGAAAAAAAAAGTTTTTAATCAATTGAATGGAATTTACCTCTTTCATAGCAGAGTTTTCCTGAATTGGTCTCAAATATTCTAAAACCGTCCCTGGTGCCAACAGCAAAGTAACTACAACAAAATATATATGTATGAAGTGAGCGAATTTGAATGGAATTTTGGAGGAAAAGGAAGAAATTGAAAGAGAATGAATTGACCTAAGGTCCTGGTTGAAAGAAGCGCAGAGGATAGAAGAAGTAGAAGAGTGGTTGGCCATTGAATTGAGTCTGAATTACATGTGCTGCTCAGAAGCTTCCCTAATCCCTACCTATAATCACCATTCCCAACCCAAATAGATGCATTGTCCTTCTCCTTCTTCTGATTGTCTTCTGATAGGTATTTATAGATGATGGTTAAGAATTTTGATATTTCACTGTTAAAACAAATATCCTTTTTTAAATATATTCTCTCACTTCAAATCTAATTTCTATAACTTTTTAATAATAAAATTTTAATTATTGATAAATATTAAAAAATTTAATTATTAACTTTTTTATTACGATTTTCAGTTTTTAAAAATTTAATATTTCTCAATTGAATTTTTGTTATTGGTTTCTTCTGTTAATCAAGTGATGCTATTGTTGTCTTGATTTTAAATATTATTTTATAATTATATAATTTTTTAATTTTATATAAAATTAGTAAAAACTAAATAAAGTGACAAAATAAAGGTTATATCACTCATTGAAAATATCTTTCAACAGATCGAACATTACTTAATTGAAAATTTTAAATTTTTTTAATATTCAATAAATCAGAAAAAATTAATAAAAACTTATTGAAAGTGTTTTTAAATTTATATGACACTTAAAATTCTATTAAACTATAAATAAATAAATACTTCTAAGATATAAATTATATTACAAATAAGTAAATTTTAGTAACATATATTTTAACAAATAGATTAAACACTTCTAAATATATAAATTATATTATAAATAAGTAAATTTTAGTAACATATATTTTAAAAAATATAGATTGCATTTAAGATATGTGATAAATAATTTATATGGTGGAATATTGATATTTTCAATCATTGGTGTCTTTTTTTTTATATCAAAATATTGATATTTAAATGGGAACAATGATAGATGAGAAGAAATAAAAAGAGAATTAAAAAAAATGATATTAAAACAATAGAATGTATATATACATGTTTAAAGTGTATTTGAATTTTAAAAATACTTTGCTAAACCGTTTATTTGAACACAAAGCATGAGAGATGATAATGTATTAAGAATTTAAGAGATGAAATATATATTTAAAATCATTTTTTTATTACGGTTTTTCATTTATTAAATTTTTTATTGCGATTTATAATTTATTAAAAAAATTAGATAATTAATTTAATTTAAAAAATAATTAAAAATAAACAAAAAGTCAATTAAAAAACTAAAATAATAAAATAATTATTTTAATTTTAAAAATATTTAAAATTAAAATTAATGATTACTTAAAAATAAAAATAATAAATAGTTATTTTATTTTGAAAAGAGGTTACTTAAGAAAAAACAGTTAAATTTAAATTAATTATGATTTAAAAAGTAAAAATAATAATATCATTAGTTTAGTTTAAAAAAATATTTAAAAAATAAATTAAATAAGTTATTTAGACGGAGAATATCATAATAATGATAATTAATAAAGACGATAAAAATAGAATTTGTTTATAGACGTTTTCTTATTATTTTATATATTGTGGTAAATTTTGTAAGAGCTTTAAAATCATGTCGTGCATGTTTTTAATTATATGAGTAAGTTATTTTAAAATCAAAATTTTAAAATATAAGTAAAATTTCTATAAACAACTTCATTATTCAAAATGACATTGTTAAATCTCTCATCTCTTTCTTAGGATGTTTTAATATTCAATTATTTTTTTAAGATTAAAGACCATTTGAATTTCTACGGTAAATTGGTTTTTATTATTTCTTTTGTATGTGGGTTTTCTTTTATGTGGATGTGAGTGATTCTACCTTGCAGTGGTCCTAATGGTGTGTCCTGATATATTTTTGTTATTCGTAGGAGCAAATAGAGTTTATCATGTGTTTAGAGTTTTTCAAGACTTTTAGAGTTGTTTCAAGACTTTTAAAGTTGTTTGGTGTCTGAGTTAAGGGAAACTAGTTACATTAATTTTAACTGATAGGCAAGTTATAATTATTGATTTTATGTTTGTATAATAGTTGATTTGTGAAATTGAGTTATTTGACGAAATGACCTGTTGAGTGAAGTTAAGGAGTTTGAATAATCTTTAGCGATGATGTGATTGAAATTTTGATATGTTGAATTGTTGAGATTGTATTTGAAATAAATTGAGTTATTGAATTGTGTATAATTTAATCGTTGATTGTTTTGGTATATGTGATTGGTATTAGACTAAAGTGTAGAGGTTTATGTGACATAAATTTGCAAAAATTTCGTTATGTAGAATTATGCAAACTCGTTGGGTGAGCATATTCTCGTTGGGCAAGGTTCAAGATAAAGAGTTACTGACTTAGTTGTCGCTGGACGAAACCAAAGTCAAGGAATTTACTAACTTGACCTTCACTGGCCGAGAATATGGTCATTGGACGAGCTCAAAGTCAGTAAGCTACTGACTTAGTGACCAAAGTCAGAGAACCCACTAACTTGATTGGGGCTGTGACGACCTCGTTGTGCGAGCTATCTAGCTGCTGGGCTAGAGAACTTTTAAGTACTATTTGATTAGCGAATAGGTTGTGATTTGTTTAGTATATGTTTTAACATATGAGAGTTCAAAAAAAAGGTATCATCGGTCGTTCAACTCATAAAGAGATGAATGAAGTGGGGAGAGAATAACAAAAGGTTTTTACCCTCGACTTTGTGTCTTAGGTGTAAAAGATTAACATAATAAGTATTAGGGTGATAATCCCTGTATTTATGACTTTCTAGAACATAAATACTACTACAAGGACACCTTTAATGTATGTTAAAGTATATATCCAGAATAATTAAACGTTCTATGTATGTTTTTATGAATTCTATTACCTTATAATTTTTTATTTGTATTAAATATTTTATTTTATTACGGACACCCAGGTTGTCGTGTTTGTACTTTTGTCAGTAAACATAGATCATATGCATAGAAGTAAAATTGAATTGTGAACCGGGAATATAAGAACTTGAACAGTGAGCCATAAAAATAATAGCTCAATTTTCTTCAGGAGTTCTGTGGATGGATTGTTGCTGCTTATTGAAAATTAGTATTTGAATTTATACAACATATTCCTTCTGGTAAGGGCTTTTTAAGTGAGAAAAGTGGGTTTTCAATTAAAGGTTTAACAAAAGAATTGATTCCATAATTTTGTAAACAAAAGATATTTTTGTAAAAGACAATTTTGTTACAGGTATTATATTATCAAAAGCTAATAATAGCTATTCATTTATTTGGTCGACTTTTTAAGAAAAATAAATAATAGTTTTCAAAGAAAAGAGGAGAGCACATTTTTTTCTTATAATTTCTTTTAATACTTACATTCTCTTTGTTATAACAAAAATGGTTTCAGTTTCTTTATTGTCGTAGCGCATTCCAAATGTTATCCGAAATTAATTTTTTAAATCACTTATGAATTAATATTTTGAAACGGAATTTTAACATTCCAAAAGTTAACTTTTAAGTAATGACATTTTAGTTACACTATCAAGATCACATTTCTAAAAGAGAATTTAACCCAGTATTTTAAATTTTTTAAAACAATTTATATTATTTGCAGTTCAGATGTAGCCCTGTTTTTTTTTTTTTTTATCAGCAAGTAGCCCTGTAAATCAACCCCAGCGTCAAGGAAGAGTAAATTTCCATACAAAAAATAGCAAAGTTGTTTTTAAATAACGGTTAAAACATAGACCCGGTGTCACTTTAAAAAAGGAACAGTACAAAAAGCGAAAAAAAATTCATAACAGTGGCCTGATTGGCCAAGAGGATCCTTTATTAAAGTTTAAAAGTATATGAGGAGGTGGAGATTCTATTGACGAGGTTGTCTTTTGGTACTGTCTCTTGAGTTTGTGTGCTAGAGTAAGTGTTTAAGAACCATTTTAACCCCCCAAAACTGTTCTGCTCTCAATAATAAGAATTAGCGTACTTTGACAATCAACCATATTCATGTAGACCATGTTCGTAAGAGACATATTTTGGAGTAGGTATTGGAGTCAAAGGAAATCATATAAAGGGAGAAAGGGAAAAATTTCCAACACTATACTATAAGAGTAGCAAAGACAGAAAGGTAAAAAAGAACACACGAAAAGACACTAAATGGAGAAAAAGGGCAAGCGTGACCCTGCAAAGCATCAGATTGACAATGACCTCTAACAGCTCAAAAGCTCAGACTGTGACCATCACACACTGATACTTCCAAGTTTGAACATACATGAACAAGACATATGAGAGGACACTACGAGATATGCATGCCCATCTTCATCTTCAGTCAAATATCATTCTGCGGAACACACCCTCTTGTCTCTGCTGCTTCACACTCCAGAGCAAAGAATCTGATGATGTTCCCTGTCCAACCCTATAAAAAGTCTAATGTGCGTATTGCGCACCCACCTACCGCATTGTCCTCCATTATATATATTTTGCACCCAAATAATACACAGGAATAGAGTACAACTGCACTGGTACTAACCTCTTTATTTACACCACAGACCCAATATGACAAAACTTTTTGGAATATATATACATTTGATTTGATTATATTATCCTAGAATAACCAAAACTAACTAATTTAAGATTCATGACAATATAACTCCTTTTTTCTCCTTTTCTATCTTCTTCCTGTTTTCTTTTCCCCATTTATTGTTTATCTAGGACCAGAGAGTTCCATGGCATAGGATTCCAAAGACTGTTCATCATCATCATCCATTGCCATGCCAAACATGCTTGAACGGTCATGAACATCATCATGTTTCGAAGCAGAGGTAGGGAGGGATGAACTATTGTTGCTATGGCTCGGGTTCATGTCGTGATTACCGTAATTATGTGATGATGCCCACTTCTCAGCAAGCCCGTCACCTTCTAGCATTCGAACCACTTCAGACATTTTAGGGCGGTGGGCTGTCAAATATTGAGTACACAGTAAAGCAACTTGCAGCATCTCGCCCACCTCTATTCTATCATAATTGTTTCCTAGCTCTTTGTCCACCAACACTGCAACCTTCTTTTCATGTAGTATTTTCCTAACCTGTCAAAACATACGGACAAATATTCATCTCTGGTCTCAGAAGTGTACATAATTCTTTCACCCAACCTTCAAATACCTATTTCAACAACTACTCAACACTCAATAGGCTTTTTTTCTGAGAGGAGAGGGGGGGACCGGGAAGTTTGGTTTACAGGTAGCAACCAACTATATTCACTATATATTCCATTAATATCATACATACTAACTATTCAAGAAAAAAAAACATCATCCATCATCAGCTGCAGATAGAAAAGTTCCTCTTGTAATTTAGTAATTACAGCACAGAACCCATCCACTGCTCAACAGCAATAACTAATATATTGGACCAGTCACATAACTAACCATGTTTTTGAGTTATTAAGAGAAATTAGTTAAAACAGCCAGGTCTAATACAATGCACATACCAGACGACAGAAGTGTAGCAATGGTTAAGCGCATTCAATACATTAAGACAAATGCATAAAATAAAATGAAGACATTTTGGTAGAAGCTGTAGCCCAGTGCAGATCAGAGCAAATTATTAAAAAGACCATGTTCAAAAAAAAACCATGCATGAGGAACTCCTAATGGAGAGTTAAATATTAAGCTAAAAGATATTAGACTAACTTCCAATTACCATGTCTAATATTTTAGAATGCCATGATTGTTTTGTTTAGCTTGCATAGAATAGACTTACCCACTCTAGCATAGCACCTTTTTGATTCACCGTTTTCCCAAACTCGAGTGCTGTCATCCCGGTTATGAGCTCTAACAAAAGAATGCCAAATCCAAATACATCTGTTTTCTCAGATGATTGGCCGGTCGAGAGGTACTCAGGTGCAATGTGTCCAACAGTGCCACGGACAGCAGTGGTGACATGGGAATCAGCGTGGTCAAGGAGCTTTGCAAGGCCAAAATCTCCAACAACAGCCTCATAATAGTCATCCAGAAGCACATTGGCGGCCTTCACGTCTCTGTGTATTATCTTTGGATCACATTGCTCGTGTAAATACAGAAGGCCTCTGGCAGCTCCAATTGCTATCCTCTTTCTAGTGTTCCAATCTAAAGCTGGTTTGCCTATCATATAACATACATGATATTAAATCACAAAGAGTGTGAAAGTACTAAGATTCAATAGCTAAATCGTCCCTGGTCATATAGAAAAACTTTACGGTAAACAGTTAGTTAAGAAAAACTTTACGGTAAATCGTCCCACACTTTTCATTTATTGTGCTATTTAAAGGAAAACACCAATGGCTTTATAGCCACTCTTGCTAACAGCCACAAAGAAACAAGTAATATTGAATCTATCATTGTAACAAAAGTAGGGATCCGACGCCTAGATAAACATTATTGAAAAAACCTGACAGGAAATCATCCAATAAGAGTTTTATTAGGATATCAATTACCCAACTACCGTACCCTTTCTAGCCTATCATTCAAAATTACAACAATTTGGGAATTTTTATTTGATAGAATGCACCACGATAGCGAACACCAATGACATATTGTAAGCATGAATGCATCATTACATGTTTTAACACTAACAAGTAGGCTTAACATTGCAAATTACTTAACTAAAACAAAAGAAAGGGAAAGAAATAGTGCCCAAAGTCCCAAGCCATATTATATTGCAATTTGAAATGAACATTAAGGCCCTTCAATCACAAGAATAACGAAGCCAAAACATGAAAGACAGATAACAGATTAAAACAAGGTCCAAGCAAGATGACAAGTAGATAATATTGCACCTAATAAAATATATAATATTATATAGTCAAAGAAAGTGCGCTGGCATGGAGAGAATATCCAACCTCTAAGCCTGGAGGCCACACTGCCGTTAGACATATAAGGATAAACCAAAAGTTTTTCATTAGGAGTAGCACAATAGCCAATTAAGCGAAGTAAATTGCGATGAACTGCCAAGCTGATCATCTCCAACTCTGTTTGGAACTGCAATTCGCCAGCACTGCCATTTACATCTTTCAGCCTTTTCACCGCTACCATCGTGCCATCTCCAAACTTCCCCCGATAGACATTGCCAAAGCCCCCAGCACCAAGTATATTCTTGGAGCTGAAATTATCCGTTGCATGTTGAAGCTCTCTGAAAGTGAAATTCTTTAGATTTCCCAAACTAAGAACTCCTTCTTCCTTGTAATCTGCAACAATAACAAAGCCATAAATCTTAATACCTTGATAATACCAATCCAGTACCATATAATTTAAGAACCCCAGGTGCAAAACTACCCACCACTGATATATAGGATGGCTCCGAGCTGTCGTTTCTTTCTATACCAAAATAGCCCAACAAGCAGGAGGATGACAGAAGCACAACTAAGGCTGGTCTCAAGTGCTATTGCTAGTTTTTTGGATTTGTGTTTTCCTGTAAACAAAAATGAAATACATATTAAAAACTTTGTGTAAAGAAAATATACGAAACCGAGAAGGTGGGAGGTAAAATGACGTACCTTCTGATGACACTTGCGAGAAGGAAATTGGTATGAGGGTCGCTGACCCAGAGCAACCTTCAGTAGTGCTGCTCCCACAAACTAATGGGTTGCCCACAATACTAAACAAACAGAAGAAACAGTGAATCAGGACAGAAGCACAGTTAACACTGTGAAATAGTATAATACCGTGTCCACAAAACAAACAGATGAGCAATAAAGAGAGAAGCATACTTGAATGACCTGGCTGGGAACTTAGGTAATGGTCCACTGAGATTGTTATAAGACAGGTCCCTGAGTGCATAGATTTAGCATATCAGTTTCAGCAAAGAAATTGACAAACAGTAAGAAATGAACCAAGTGGCAGGTTGTTTCGATTTTCAAGACACTGACGTGTGAGAAGAGGGAACTACACTCACAAGAAAGCAAGCTGTGGGGTTTTTGCCAGTGACTCGGGAAAGGATCCGGACAAATTATTGTTGTTGAGCCTCCTGCTCCCATTATGGACAAAGAAACAGTAAATTAATAAATTACATTACATAATTTACACAACAAGATTTGAATCCGAAAAAGAGGCAACAGAATCCAAAAACACACAAAATAAAATAATAAACTTTACACCTCAACAAAAAAAAAAAAAAGCAAGTCAACAACTAAAGAACAGATAGTGGCCATTAGCCAATCTTTGCTTAAATAATTTCCCGCACTTTCTTTACCAAAAGAGGACTAAAATCAAGGAAACAATAATTACTCACAGGTACTGGAGACTATTCAATTGACTAAGAGATGCAGGAATCACCCCTGAGAATCTGTTATTGGAAAGGTCTAATGTCTGAAGCTTGGGAAGCGCTCCAAGTTCCGGTGGTATATTGCCTGAGATATTGTTGTTCTGCAGCAATCTGCATTCAACCACCAAACCACATAAAAAAAGCAAAAAAGACTAAAAAACCGCATAAAAAGATAATCATGCTAGCTATCCATTTGGCATAAGATGACCGTTACACTGTTAGAGACATGAAAAACAGGAAAAAAAAAGTTATAGAGATTGCAAAGAGGAGAAGGTGCTAACACTTGTCGAAGATTTGTTAGATTTCCAATTGCCGGAGAGAAAGTGCCAGAGAGAGATTGGCTAGGCGCACCTCTGCAGAGAAAAAAAAAAAACAAAGTGAGAAAAGAAATGCAGGAAAAGTGAAAAAAAAAAGTTCGCAAAAGAAAGCGTTTAGTTTAGCACTAACAGGCCTATGACAAGGTCATCAGAAGAGCAAGTGATCATGGCCCAACTGCAAGCGTCGACGGAGTATTCATCCCAGTTATTCAAGACGCCGTGAGGATCATTAAGAGCTGCTTTTATGTTCATCAAAGCCTCGACTGCAATTCACTCATATCAGTAGGAACAATTAATATGAATTAAGTGAAGCTTAAAAATGGTAGAAACATGGAGAGTTATGGTTACAGACCTTCGGGATTGCGAGGCTGAGAAGCAGAAGAAAGAGAGAGGAAGAAGAAGAGAAAGAGGAATAGCAGAGCCATGAGGGTGGAAGTGGAAGTGGAAGTGGAAGAGGAGGGAGAGAAGAGCATGATATTTGAAAAGGGAGGTTGAGTTGAGATGAAAGAAAGGTTGGTGCTAGGAATGAGACTGGACCAAAGCAACTACACCAAACCAATCTTTTTTTTATGATGTTTTGATTTCTCTCTCCTCTTCCTTCTTTTGGTATATCTCTTTCCTCTTTTGCTTTCTCTCTCTCTCTCTCTCTCTCTCTCTCTCTCTTCTCTTCTGTGTGATTGCTTTTTACTCAGCAGAAGAACGTGAAGGAGGCCGCGAGAATCAAAACGTCCATCAGATGTTGCATTGCAGTGCAGTCCCAGCCTACGCTGTGCGTTGCTTCCTTCTACTGCTTTTTCTTTTTCTACTTTCATTTTACTACTTTATATATCTCACTCCTCTTGTCTTGTCAATACTCACTCTCTATAATATTTTTATAACCAACTTACTTACAATCATTTATAAAAATTAATTTCTTTACTGTGTAGAAATTAAAATAAAACCATAAGGATTATTTCTATGATTGCTTTCGGAAACTATTTAATGAAAAATTACATTAAATTGAATCATCACGATTTTTAATGTTTAAGTCAATCTTATAACAAGTATTAGATTTTGGAGTTAATTTCATGAACATAACCCAACTAATGAACCAAGTAAGTATTTTTATTTTTAATTTCTCGTCTATATATATATTTGTAAAAAAATGAAAAAAATCATGTTTATTAGATTTTTTTATTATTATTATATAGTATATTATATAACCGATTTGAGAATATATTTTTTTAGTGATCGAGCACTTAATGTTTCCAAAAAAAGAAAATTTCTCTAAATCTAAAATAACACTTCATTCTCATCGATCGGTCATTAGTTCTATATAGGACCGATCTACACTATATATTAAAATCATCATCATAAATCTAATAAGTTTAATAAGGTAAAATATGTTTACAGATTTTGAGACTATGTTTACAGACTTTGAGAATGTAATTAGATCAATTTTAATTAAAAATTTACTTCAAAATCTATAATTATATGTGTAAGATAAAAATAATAATTAATTATATTTATTATAAAATTAAGATTTTATTGAATTCGACATAGTATCAAGTTGTCTTTAACAAACACACCGTTATTAAGAGATTAACAAAAAAGTGTTGTGTGAATGAGTAATACAAAAAATGTTTACTAAAATGTTTTTATTATATAACATGATACACTGAAACTGGATACGCAAAGTGTGAAACCGAATACGTGCAATTGAAATTGAATATCCTTAGACTGAAGTCGAATACGCTTCACCTCGAAACAATTACGTATATCTAGAATCTGGAATCAAATATCCTTATACTATAACCAAATACATGTAACTGGAATTGAATACTTTAGTCATTTTAAAAATAGTATATGACAAATGCATTATTTTGGCATAAATCATTCCAGTTTCGAGCACTTTCATGGAATAACCAAAAAACATGATATCTCACAATCATCCATGAATGTTGAAGTAAACTACACAAATCTTGTAAATTCATTCTAGTTATTTTTCATTTGGATAATGATACTTTGACAACATTTTTTTATAATATTTTAATATCATTTAAGTATATTTTTTATTGATTCAAAATAATTTCACAATCAATAATAATAATCATAAACACCATTATAAACCAATCACAAAATAATAATAAATGATGTTAAAATATTATAAAAAAAATATTGTCAAAGTATCGTTATGTTTTTTATTAACACTAAAATCACCTCATGCCAACACTGAGAACCTAAAGTAACACTCCTCCATGGTTTCTAAACTTTTCCTTTTTTTAATCTAAGTTTCTATATTATATTTAAGATGTTTAATTTCCATAAAAAAAAAAAACTTTTGTCCTCTAGTGTATAGATTTTGCAAAAATAAAAAATAAAAATAAAAAATAAGTTTTCTTAGTAACTTATCTTTATACATTATCAAACTCTAATTCCAAACATAATAAAACATAAGTTTGTCTCTTATAACCATGCTCAGTAAAATTTCTCTTATCACCTTTTCATCAATTTTTAGCTCAAAATTTGATTTAGTTAGTTTAAATATATTATTTAACAAAAATACAGTAAAGATATTTGAAACTTATAATAAGATGGCTCGATAAAAGGAAAATAGTATTTTTTTTTAAATCTATAAAAATATATTTTACTTTTTATTAAGGCAATTCAACACTACCATTAGTACCCTATATACATGGAAGTTCACATTTTCCAAATCATTTTAGAGAAAAAAAAATATGTTTTTTTATCTTTTATATGTTGAAGAGAGTTATATATATATATATATATATATATATATATATATATATATATATATATAGGTATAAATTAATTTAAAATAACTTAAATATATATTTAATATTAATGAAAAGTATATGATAGTAAAAAGTGATAAAATTATTATTATTATAAAAGTAAATATAATATTTTTTACAATTTTTTGTAAATAATTATTTTAATTTTAAAAAATTCAAATAAGAAATGTTTAAATTTAAAAACCAAATATTTCACTATTATTTTTCTCATGTGGTTATAACCTTGGTCATTCAAATGGAACATTTGAACAATCCAACAACTATATATTACATTCATCTAATGAAAACGCTATAATGGTTATTGTTTTTTGGTTTGTTTTACTTTCAAATAAATCCCAAAAAGTATAAGTTTTTTTAATACTATACAAGTGATAATATAATAAGGATTAATCCATAAGCAATATTGATAGCTTGTGGTTCTTCTTTGACAATGGCAAATTGATCCTCTGATCATACTTTCAAACATGTTAATACTTTAAATGATAATTCTATTTGTGAATTTGGATAAAAATCATATATGAATATAAGTAGAGATTATGATAAAAAAGAAATTCTCCTAAATCACATATATTATCAAACTTTAAGTATTTTTTATTTCTTGATAACAACTAGATGTCAATCTTACTAGAACTTTTAAAATTATTGAGTTTTTTTAATTGAATACTGTGTTGTATTATAGGTTCACAAAAAGAATGAATTATTCTACTATTTTTCAAAAGAAATATAAGATGACTCTAATAGAAATAAAACTATCATAACTTTTGAAATAGCAAAGGTGGCACTGTCATCACACGAGACATGCTTGAATATGATCATCTAAAACATGTTTTACTTCTTTATCAATACTTTAATTTGTTCTCCTGTTTATGTCATTTTTAAAAAAAGTATACATAGTACATGTATTTCAAATATAACATAAAAGATAAAGTGCATTGAATGATATAAAAATATGTATATATTTTTCATAGGTGTTTCGGTGGAATTGGTTTGAAGGTCAGTTGTCCTTCCTTATCTGCTATATTTCGATCGTTTAATCCTTTTTTAGAATGCAATACTCCAATTGGTGATTAACCTGTAAAAGACTGACGCTCAAGTCCTATATGTTTTATAAAAAGGTCGGTCTATATTTTATTAGATAGATCAAGCTTCCCTTACCTGTAAAATAATATATTTATAAGGTTCGTGGTAGGCAATCAAATTCAATAATACATGTTAACTGTCCATTAATGTCATATTCTCATGTAACATGACCTGTCAATCACTCATAAATAGCGTATATTTGTATTTAATATGGTCATTAAACATATTAATTGACCATTAATGATATAGTACAACAAGTTAATAAAAAAAATTATATGGCGTTAGTAACTTTACTGTAAGATACAAAAAAATAATTACATCTTCACTTGAAATAATTTTTTTTTAGTTTTATATATGTGTGAGAAAGCATGGATAACAATAGATAAAAATGAAAAGATTAATTATATTTTTAGTTTCTTATGAAATTGAAATGTTTTAGTGTTTAAAATTTTGATATATTTTGATTCTTAAACTTTAAAAATGAATAAATATGATATTTTTAATTCAATAAGTTCAATTTTTTTTATATATCAAATATTTTGTATTAGTATTTCAGTTGTTTATACTATTTAACACGTATAGTTTCAATGTCTATTAAAAAAACACGTTTGATATATAAAAAAATCAAAATATATAAAAGTTTCGAACATAAACCAATTTTAATTTTATATAAAAAAACTTAAAATATAATTAACCGAAAATGAAACCCAAAATATAATTAATCTAAAATTAAATGAACATGAAAATGATGATTAAAATTATTGAGGTGAAGTATAAGTTTTTCTTATGAAGATGGGTATGAGATGAATGGTGCAAACATTTTCATCCTTATTTTTGGCATAGAAGCTTGCTAAACATGGTTAAAAAATAATATTACGTTTAACGAAATTGACCAAAAACTTAATTAAGATTTGGAGTAAATTAGAATAATAATTAGAGAGGAAATGGGGAAAGTGATGATAATACCGATCAAGCAAAGCTGCCTTGATCTGACAAAGATCTCACAGCACTGCGCAGCCAATTGTTCCGTCCAACCACACAGTGGGGTCCCTCCTTCTTCTTCCTTTGCTTTTTTTAATTGGACGAAGAGAAGTTATCAAATGAAAAAAAGAAAGAAAAAGATAGGAAAATGAATTATTACAATAGAACATAAATGAGTAAATAGTTGGATAAATTAATTTTTCGTTAATAATTTTATTTTATTTATTATTTTTAAAATATTGATATAAAATCAATACACGAGTTGTTTTAAGATTTTTTTTTTCCAAATTAAATATCATTATGTAATAAACAATATGCGAGTATACCCTTTTTAAAAAAAAAAATTGGACTCTTCCTATTATTTTGATTGAGTTTATTTGTAAAATGTTCCAACATTATTATTTTGTATATATATAGACTAATAATACAGTATTCACATAACTCGTAATATATGTATGTTTTAATTATTATACGATTAGGAAAACTTTAGAAAATGTTTGGTAAATACAAAATGTAAATATGGACAATTTAATAATGAGCAATCTTTTTTTTTTATCATCAGTCCAAATAAAATATTAAATCTATTGTTTCACTTCAAAGAAGAAGGTTAATAGATCATTTGTAAATTTGGAGATTATAAGATAATAAGCCAATAATTACTGAATTTATTTTTCATTAAGCAACTTTTCTTTCTAAAAACAAGTCTTATAAAAGAAAAGCCGAAAAAATCGTGCTTTAGGAAGGGAATAAATTGTTTTAATGTATAGTTTTTTATGCCTTAGTTTACTTTAAAAACCATTAATATTATTTTTCTTTCATAATTTTATTTGTATTATCTAATTTAATTACAATCTCTAACACCTATTTGTTAATTACTTTATAATTTGTCGTGCATTCACCTTATAAAAAGGGTAAGACTGACTCGTTTGACACAAGAATTGTGAGATAGTTTTATTGATCCGTCTTACATAACAATTGATTCGCAGACTTAGAAGTTAACTCGCATAAAACATTTAAAAAATAAATATATAAATATTGTAACTATAATTTTACTTTAACGTTTAATATTTTTATTGCATCGCATGAGTTTATCATAATAAGATTGAAATAAACCAAGTAAACATAATACTGAGATTGAGGTGGAATAAATATATTAAAATTAAACCTTTTATGAAAAGAGAAACACGTAAATAAATAATTATTACCTACAAAAGTATGTTTCGTTATGGTGATGAGATGAGTGGCTGAGGGAATGAAAGATTGTTGCTGCTTTAGGATATTATTGGATGATGTTCCTTCGTTCAAATGAGATTCTTAGTTTGTAAATGTTTTAATTAAAATGTTGTGAAAAAATCTTTATTATAATGATAAAAGAAGTTGATATAATAGTTTATTAAGATGAAGGTAAAAGATATTTGGTGAGAAGTTAGAGAAGATTTTGAAATTGATGGAACAGTGGTAAGTAACGTGGGAATCTCCATTATTTCAGACACAAAATCTTCGTTGGAGTGCGTTTATTCTTCTTCCATTCCATGCTCCTTTTCTGAGAATTAAACCAGGCTAATGATACTTTAGCAAGGAGTGATTCATGTGTTTTAAAAAATAAAATGACAGAATAACATAGATTTATTGTAGAATTCAAACAAGTGCCAGATTCAAAGATGTCTTCTTGGTGTTAAAAGTTAGCCTAAACTATCCAGTTATTTGTACATTGCTATCATTTTCCTTTCAACACCATCACTTTAAAAAAATGTTTCTTTCGGGACGGACTTCGATATAAATGTGTTCTTAAATGATAATTAATGAATTTTATTCAATAAAATTGGTTAAAAATAAATTGTGGAGTTCAAAACAAGTGGCAAATTCAAAGATGCTCTCCTCGTAATAAAAGTTAGCCTAAACTACCCACTTATTTCTACATCGATTCTAAGTCTGTTACTACACATTGAATCCACTTCATTATGTCATTTTATTTTTTTAAACACATGGATCACCCAAAATGTGACATGTGGCGGTGTCAAAAATTTGTCACATTTTGGATCTAAAAGTATCATTACCCTTAAACCAAAACCCCATTTAGATTGAAATAATTTGGTTTTATGATTGATTCCACTGCAGTGCACAGAGTAGCACCCATTTATCTGCCTTTCAAAACTAAGTTTCCTCTGTATTATTACACACACATATGTTTGAGCTAGAAATTGTACTTCCTCATCCATCATCTCAATCATTAGAGCATAAAGAATCACACTCCCCACAAGCTCCTTCACCCACTTGTTCTCTTTTGTACCATCAAATTTGCTCACTGGTGCAAGGTCTAATCCCAATAACCCAAGGTCAATTCCAAAACCTACATCATGCATTAGTAGGTTAAAATGTTAAATCATAACACATTAGAGAAAAGAAAAAAAAAAAAAAACTCAAGTCAAACAAAACAATAAGTTTAACTACGAAAAACTATAGGTCAAATACTAACCATATATTTAATTATAAATCTTAACACAGTAAAAATAGCTTGTAGCTTTCGATTTTATATTCCTTTCTAAAGCATCAGACTTGGATGTTATTCATGAAGTGTTTCTGGATTGGTTTAAAGTGAAAAGATTTTAATGTGTTATCGTTTCATAATTGGGTGTATATAAATCTGATATGCTAGCCTGTAATTTAAACAATAACTTTTATCTTGTCTGGTGGATTACAAATTATTGAATTCTCTTAATAGTGTTTCAATGATAAATTCATCATAGCTTCTTTTGTACCTCTTCATTCTTATCAACCTTTTTTCTTTTTGCCAAGTGCCATATCGATTTCAATAATGAGATTCTAGGTTTTCCACTTTTGGGGTCACACTGTCATAACATGTCCTGCTTTTAGTTAGTGTGGCCCTTGCTTCTCTTGCAATTTATGACAATACAGGCCCAAACCCAAACCGATACAGGCCCAAATTGAAACCCAAATACCAAAAAGTGACATTGGCGCATGTTAGATTGAAGCAGATGCAAGGAGTAATTTACACCTTACAATTACATATGCTTTTTATAGTGAGGCACATTGACACTTCACTGTCAGTATCAATGCCATGTACCAATAAAACTGTCTAAAAGATGATACGTTCTTTTCAACCCGCTAATTTAAGTAACATATTACATTTTCGATACAATATATATCAAATTTATTAAATTTTAAGTTTTTAGTGATAAAATATTACATTTATCTCTGAATAAAAATCATGATTGATATTAAAAAAAAATAGTCATGCAAGAAAATTTTAATTAATTTTGATTGAGAATTAAGTTCAACTGAATGACGTCTTAATCAATGTTAGTTGAAAAGCAATCTCAGCTAAAAATAATCACAATTGATTGAATCGCTAATGTTAATAGAGAAAATCTAAACAAAAATTTAGTAACATCGGTATGTTCTGTCAAAAGATAACCTTTGATAACTATGATTAAAAAATAATTTTGATTAACCTATAGATAAACCTAAACACATTATCAACCTAAATAATAGTGTTGTGTGGTTGATACTTTAACATGGTCCAAGTCAACATCGTCTAATTCGAAGTTAAATGGACGATATTCGAGTCAAAATTTAACCGAGGAAAACAAATTCTTACTTTTTCAAGGTAAAATTTAAAACCATCTAATTTTAATTAATTCAATTCCTATAATTTAAATTTCTTTTAAAAAATTATACAAAACAACATATTTTATCATAAAATATTTTAAACTTTTTATAAATATAAATTATTTCTCCTTCCAATCATACTATAAAAAAAAACTCTCTCTTCAAACATTGAAATATTTTATTCCATCATTTCATCTAAAAACCGTACTGCAGCAAACTTGTAAGGCCACCAGGCCAGTTATGGGTGTTTGTTGGGCCCATGGAGTTGTGGGAGCTAAATAATAAAAAAAAAAAACAAAAGAAAAAACCTTACCTCTATATACTGTTGGATGCCTAGCTATCACAAAACACTGTTCCACGAAATTGAATCATGGACATTCTATATGATGTCATTTTGAATTCAAAAGTTAAGGTTGTTATACTGTAAAGATTCATTTTGCTTATACCATATGTCCAAATAGTTCGACATGGTTTAGAAGTTAAGTTCTAATACTTTTTTTTCTTTCTTTCTATATTATAAGATGTTTTGTAAGGATAAATAAAACTGTGATTGATGAAATTTCATATTTCAATATGGACAATATCATGGATTCATGTATAAATTTTTGTAGAAGAAAAGAAACATCTATTTTTATTACTGATTCGAACATGAGATGGAGCATTGGTCGTATTTTAGGCATTATCGTACAGAAAAAGTTGGCACTAGGAAGTCATTGTCGATTGTATGTGGTTTACATGAGGCCCCCATTGCAGTCTCAGACCAAATTCTGAAAGATGGAAAAGTGGGGAGAAATGAAGGTAAATAGGTGTAGAGGCAGCATGATGTGTGTCTCTGTTTATACTAAATCTAAATCAAGCATTGATAATGGTATGAAAGAGCATGAAAATGTGCACAACAACACTTTTCATTCCATACTGCATAACACTGCATAACTGGTTAACTCTCTCACTATAGTTAAACCCTTTTGCTCCTCATTTCACCCTTTAAGGAACCAAACATAATAAAACTAAGATCCATTCTTCTCCAATAATTCTGGTCCACAAAATCTCACTTTCTTGCTTTCAACTTGTTCTTACTTACATTATGCCTGCTCAGCCGTCCTTGCACCACCTTCACTTTCAATATTCTCTATCTAATAATAACACAACCCTATCTCAAACTTCACTCTCACGCGCCTCCTACTCCTTCTGCATATCTTTTCTTTTGCCAATACCTATTTTCTCTTTTCTTCTTATGTGTAAAGTCCACTGCCACTGTCTGTCACTGATGTTGAGATCAAAATAATTGAATTATTAACCGAGAATTAGTGAGTAAGGGACACGTATATGACTTCAAACAAACCTAAAGCTAAAAGCCAATGGCATGAACAATCTTCTGACGTATCTGGTTACCCTGATTTGCTTTCAATATGCGAATCATTGAAACTGATATCATTCTATGCAGGCAAATGTCGAGAAAGAACTTTTGTAGTGGCATATGTTTGAATTGAATATACATCACAAACTATACTTGAGTTAATCAAATTCACAAGAAGAATGCATTATAAAAAGGCACTGTATTAAGTGCACTCTATGGCTTCCTTTTGGAATTTCTGGTGATGTTGTGTTTACTGCAGACAAATAAAATGATAAAAAGAAAGAGAGACAAAAGAAAATAAAATGTGAAAAAGATTTCTGATAAAGTTGATTGATGATTATATTTACTGCTGCACCCTCATGTGCAGTTTATACTTTAACGTGTTGGGATTTCTTTTTCTTTTTCTATTTTGCCGTAAATGGTGCCTGTCCCTTCTCCTGGACCTTAGCTTTTGTAGGCTGCAGCCCAATTTCATAGATAAAACCACTGTACGATTCACTTCCTCAAATCACAAATATAGAGCCCCTCAATTCTAATATCATATTGCACTGTTAATGCCATTTAATTTAGTGCATCAAGAGTTTAAACATAACCATAAGTTAACATTATTACTTGTAATACTACTCATGGAAGCAATGCTGAAAATTTAGATGTAGATGATTAGCAATAATCCTTTCATTATGTTTGGCTTTTCTAATGGTGTGCTTTAGTGTGAAGAAAAATATTTCTCTCCTTGTCTGTTCAATTTTTCTGCTATATATGTACATATTGAATGCACATGTAGCATATCCTATTGTGATTGTGGTCTCACTATTTTTCCTCTATTCTTTTCTCTATCTGCTTTCCTCTTTTGGAACAGTGAAATGGGTTCCAATATCTTCCTTTAATTTACCTTTTATCATTTGATATTCATTGAAAGTTTTCAGTTTCACTTTTTATTTAACCAAACTATATGTCATGAAAATTAATAAATTTAACCATTCCCATAAAGTATATGAAAAATAATGTTAATTACTATTCTTTGGGATATTAAAAGTAAAAAAGTGCAGGGGCAGTAATCGATGTGCTCTGTTATGTTTTGTAATGCACCCTTACTGTAACTGTGAGTAAAAATGGTAATTTTTATTTTATTTTTTACGGTAATTAGTAATCATAAAACACTCATTAATAAGGTCCTTATTGAGAAAGAACAAAAATTTTGCTCACAAACACTGATGATACTATAATTAAGTCAAGCTATTCAGTTCAAATAGCATGTACTTTTTCACTGGCTTTGACAACTGTCATTGAAGTTAATTTTGTTAAAATTTGAGGCAATCAAGATGAAAATAAACAACTATGAATCAAGTAATTAAGCTTTCACTCACTGGCTCTCATTATTACAATACAAAATGATGCATTACTTGTTGATAAAAAAAAATATATGCTTTTGTTCTGCAAGTCTCTTTTCTCTTTTCACTTTTCTGGTACCTAAACTTGAAAGTTCGAACACTGCTACTGCTAACTTCCAATTAATATGGAAATTTTTGTTGGGATCAAGTCACGTGGCCAAACCTGACTCCAAATTTCAAAGTTGCTAAGGCAACATGGATCTTTATTACAAGTCCAATATGGAAACAAAAAGAGAAGCAGGGAACGAACTCATTATGAAGACAATGTACAAAGTACTTCTAAATTGTGGTCGATGGGACCGTACCCACTTGGTTCCTTGCAATCACACTATTCTAATCACTTTTCAGATAAAAAGTAAAAAGAGTTACATAATTTTACGTAAGAAATAAATATAAAAAAGGGATTTTTCATAAGAATATCATGATTTTTGTGGAGTGGAATTGATCCCTGTGTTATCTAACACTGAGATCAATTATCTGTGGACACTTTGAAGTGTGACCCTTTTCAGCTCGATCGTTTTTGGTTATTTTAAATCCTTGGTTTGGTATGTGAAAGCTACTCTGCCACTGACTTGAAAATGGAAATGGTAAGGCTTGTTTGGAAAGTTGTTGTAGTTCATGTGCAAAGATGCATATGCTGGTTTCAACGAGTGCATGTGATGTTTTTCTTTACTTTTTGTCCTTTGTTGCTTCTCTGTTTCAACGAGTTCATATGAAATGAAAAGGAGGGGTTTAATTGCATCAATGCCATGTTAAAAGGGTAGCACAAGACCCAAGAGAGATTTAAGAAAAAAAAAAAAGGAAATCGCCAGTTAGCCACATAACTACTTTACCAAAGAATCCTAACATTATTAAAGAGAGATATTAAAAATAAAGAAAACGCTTGATAGGAACGTCTATAAACAGTATATCAGAGACAAAAGCAGACTATAATACTAGAGACAGAAAATAATTAAAAATAGAATGGAACAGATGGCAGACATTATAAGTATGAAAATGTGGGAAGAGAGAATGATTGGTGAGGTGTTGTTTGCTATCACGCTAAATGCTGATTAAGATTAATAATAATTGAAGTTGTGGCGTAAAGGGTATAACTAAAGTGATGGAAAGGAGTAAGTTTCTAAAATTATGGAACCAAGAGAAGCTAAAATTAGCAAGATGGTTTAGTTTAGTTGAATGCTTAGGATCCGTGGTTTGAAGAAGACACGTCCATTTCGGAGGAAGAATCATATTCGTTTGATCTTGGTTTAAATTTGAAGCTTTATTCCTTTTAATGGTGCAGGGCAGAATCCCCACTTTCACGTGCATACTAAAACTAAAAGGATTGAGAGAAAAGAAGAGTTTGGGAGCACAATTGATAGGACACTTGCAAATAGACTAAAGAAGCATTCGTCACCCGAAGCTCAACTTTCTTTGTCTTTGTGTCTGTTTTTGCGTTACTAACCCAGTTAATTCGCTATGCAAGAAAAATAAAATAAAATGCTCTATGATTGTGCTCAACACAGGCTCCTTTGGACTGCCAATTTCAGTGTTTTGCAACCCAAGACCCTACTTCATCTGTTGCATTGTCACCTCACCCACCCTCATAAACACACACTGATTGGACAATATAGATTAAAACAACAACACACCATTACTTAACGCATTCAATTCAACCAATCCATAAACATGTTCCAAGGGAGCTGCTAATCATAACTTGTTAATCTAAAGTTTTTAAACCATGATGATTGAGGCTACTGGTTTATCAGAAATGGGTCTCCTTTTTTACCCCCCTTATTAATATAAGAAGCCCCACATTGCCCAAGAAAAATCAATAAAATTTGCAAAAAAGACAGAAGCAAAGACTGACATTAAATTTGAAACGGTAATAAAAGATTGTTTGGATGTTGAAGGGTCTGTAGTCTGTACCTCAAGGGACCCCCAAAATTTAAAGCATCACTGACTAAAATCCTACAGGATTAGGTGCATCCCCATTTACTGCAAAAATGTAGCAACACAAAGCTCAAACCAAGTAATGTCTACCTCCTTCCTTGCTTTCTTTCCCAGGCCTTCTTCAATTCAAAACACACACAGGCAAAAAAACAAAATTTGTTTCGTTTTACCAAACCCAAAAACAAAAAAAACAACAGTCAGCAAACTCAGATCATGACAAACAATAAAAGAAAAAAAAAAGTGGCAAAGCAACATAAGATTTGGTTTGAATTTGAAATATCCACTCCTGGCATATTAACATTGGTTACAAGGAGAGTAAGTAAGTAAACAAAAATAATAGCAATGCTAAGTGCTAAATGCTAATACCACTAAGCTAACAGATTGAGCCATCTAGCCAATATCACCAGCAGCAGCATGATGTATAATCAGGAGAAGAAGAAGAAGAAGAGCGTAGTGACAGGCAAGAATTGGAGTTGAGCGAAACCCTTTTGCCTGGGAGGGATGGTGGAGTGAAAGAGGAAGCATTGTGGTCGGATCCCATAGTCTGTGAGCATATTTTGGTGGTGGCGGCAGCAGAGCGAGGGGCTCCCCCAGAGTGGTGGCGAAAATGGAAGCATGAGTGAGAGAAGAAGAATGGGTGAAAAGGGGTTGTGGTGGAATATGGTAGAGGCAAGGTAAGTAGTAGCTAAGAGCTGAAGAAGGAAGACACTGTGATTGTCTGGCCAAACATAACGTGGGCAAAAGAAAATGAATGGTTGGTGTGCCTTTTTTCTGTACGGTTTGAGCATGGAGATAATTCTCTTGTGCTTTCTGTGTCTTGTGTTGTGCTGTGTTTTCGTCTTTCTCTCTCTCTCTCTCTCTCTCTGAACTCACCTCAACTCAAATTTCAATCCTTTTCTTTCTCCACTGGGTGCCCAGAAGCCCAGAAGCCCAGATTAGCTAGATTTGCGCAAGCAACCTCTGTCCTCTTTTCTCTTCCTTTCTTCACCTTCATCAATCACCATAATTCCATTCGGGTCCCTCCTTCTTCAAAACTCCTTCCTCTCTCTTTTTCTATCACTTTTCTCTTCTCTCCCTTTGGATTCTACTTCCCTACTCTCCCCACCTACATCTCACCATACAATACTACTATTTACGCTCCATTTTCATTTATATATGCTTTTAAATCTCCAATTTTTATTATGCTTTCAACGTCCATTAAAAATATAACAAAATATGCCAAAACTTCTTCTCATCCCACTATTTTAAAATATACTGTAAGTATTATTAACTAATAGTATTTTGTCTTCATTGTAGTGTCCTCTTTTTTTGTGAATTTAAAACATGTTCTGAATTATATTTTCTCTCGTTTTATATCACATAACAGACGGGTATCACAGTAAAAAATGAGTAAACTGTAGAAAAAAAAGAAGATGAAGAAATTATTACTTTATAAAATTAATATATAATTGGATTCTATTCAGATAATTATTTTCTGATCGTCGATATTAATTTCCAATGAACGACGCCTTTTAAAAATGATTGTTTAATGTTGTATGTAATTAGAAGTGAAATAAGTTTGTTATGTTTATGTTTACAAAAATGGATTAATACCATTTATTTTCAAATATTTATAACAACCTTTTGATATAATTCTTTAGTTTTTTTTTTTTAACGTGGTGTTTGTATTTATTAAAATTAATAAATATAGTTCCGTCTAATAATATTGTTATAATGAGTAATGATAAAAGCTATGTTACAAATTATGTTATAAACTGTGTATTAATTTGTTAAGGTGAAAAACATCTTATTTTGTAAATATTGAAAGGAGCAGACAAATTGGGATTTTTGTGAATTAATTAGAGATTAAAAGTTTTGATACTGAATATTTAAAATGGATGAATGATTCTGTGAAACTCCCATTCAAGATTTGTTCAGTTAAATTGTTTTTATTTAATTTATAAACATGAGAATAATTACGTACCAAACTCCCTCCCTGACAGGATAAAAGAAAGAGAAGAGAAAACATGATTTAATTATATTAAAGAAGGAAAAGTAACTATTATCCTGATCATTTGTAAAGATTTAATATCATTTTTAACTCAAAATTTTAAAATAATATATTTATGAATATTCTCTCTCTCTCTCTCTATATATATATATATATATATATATATATATATATATATATATTATTCAATTTTCTCATTTTGATTTTGATCTAATTAAAAATACTTTTAATAATTTTTTTAAGATTGAGTCCTTTAAAAATTATATATCCCATTACTTAAAATAACATACTTAGATTTTTAATAATATTTTTTTCAAGATGAATTTTTTCTACATTAGCACATTTCTCTTCGAGTAAAAGTATGTAAATTACTAATAATTTTTTAAGAATTCATTAAAGATGGATTATTTAAATGTGATTTAAGATTAGTCCACATAATGAATTTCTTCTAGTTGACACACTCCCTTCAAATAAAAGTATTTATAATGACCTTTACTTATAGCTATATTATTATTGTTGTTGCAATAATGATGTGTTATTGTTTCTATCAAAACAAGCTTTACTTATTATTGTTGTAGTAGTATCATTGTGTTACTGTTTTTATCACGACAATTTTAATACCATTGATATTTCTTTAAAAAGAATATTCATTAGGAAGAGATAACATAAATGTATTATGAGACCAACCCACATAAGTTATTGATACAACTTTCAATTCAAAATCTAAAAATAATAAATTTACGAGATTTTTCTCTTATATGATACTTATGTTTTTTATTTAGACTTAAACTCATTCAAATTTTCATCACGACTCTTTTTAACAAATATCATATAATTCTTTAGTTCTTATTTTTTTGAAAAACATCTTATTTTGTAAATATTGAAAGGAATAGCGAAGCTGAGGTTTTTGTGGACTAACTAGAGATTGAAAGTTTTGAGACTAAACATTTGTAATGAATGACTTATTATTACACTTGCTTTGTGGATTTCTAATTCTTGATTCATGAGGTTAAGTGGATTTTATTCTATTTCCAAACATGAAAACAATCTCACAATAAACTTCCTCATCGTTAAAACAACATAGAAAAAAAAAAGGAAATCAATTTAATCATATCAATGAAGAAAAAATGAGTCCCTTAAAGTATCACAGTTTAATAATAAGCTCCTTCTACATTTATATTCTCCCACGAGTTAAAGTATTACACTTAGATTTTTTTAAAAAAATTCTTCAAAAATGAGTCTCTTTTACATTGACACATTTCTCTTTGAGTGAAAGCGTGTAATATGATACTACTAGTAGATTTTTATAAACAATTACTTATAAAGATTAATAAATATGATTTAGACCAGTCCACGTAAGGAATTGACACGATTTTTCATTCTTCAAGAATGAGTCTATTCTACATTAACCTACTTTCTTAAAGTAAAAATATGTAGAATAATCTTTATTTGTAACTTTGTTGTTATTATTATTGTAGTAATAATATTATGTTATTTTTATCACAACAATTCTAATACCACATAATTTATTTTAAAATCTAAATTTATTAGAAGATAACATAAATGTATTATAAAACTAATCTATGTAAGTGATTAATATAACTTTCAATCAAAAAGCTTAAAACAACATGAGTATTTTGTGTCATATCATATTTATGTTTTTCATTTCTCAAGTCATACAAATTTTCAACATTATTTTTTTAACAAATATGATAATCATATTAAGATGAAAATGTTTAAAAACATTATATTAAAAAATTATATATATATATATATATATATATATATATATATATATATATACGTACGTGTGTGTAATCAATTTAATTCATATAAATTTAGTAATAACCCGCAAAATAAAAACAAGTCTAATGGATATATTCAACCACCCAACTCTATACTTATCTATATTTATTGTATTCTGTATATTTTTCAATATACTCACGTCATGATATTAAATACATGATTTATTACCAATGTGTGCATGATGCAGTTGATAACAATCAGTATGATTTGAGATTTAAAGAGTTTTTCACTTTTATAAGTTCGGGTATATATATATATATATATATATATATATATATATATATATATATTGGTATTTTATTTTCAATACAGTAACATAAAGTTGTTCGATTTTTATACAAAACTTGTAATTTTACCTAAGTTTCAGTCACATTGGTTAATTATATAGTTAAATATATTAAAGTGAAGATTATTATTTAGTAAATATAGTAATATGTTAATTTATTACATATTTTATGTAACAGTTATTGTCAATTTTTATTTTTAGAATAACGGTGAAAATTAAGCAGTCTTAATATAACATGTTTAATCTGGGTTCTATTCATGTTTTAACTGATCAATTAAATGCATTTCTACGTAATACTAACACCTGAGTAAGATAACAATATTACCTTTTATATTATTTTTAAGTGAAAATAATTTCCTTAAAGAAAGTATAGTATTATATCTATCTATTTAATTAATTATTTTTGAAAATATCCATTATAGAATTTAAAACCATTGACCAAAGATATGTCTTTATCTAATGCCAAAACCTCACCAACGTGACACACTACACTGAAAAGAAATTTGCATCATTTGTCTCTTTCTCCAATTTATGATAATTAAAATATGATTCAAAAGAGGACCACTCTTTAAAGGTTTGAAAGAAGGAGTCTTTAAGAAAAAAAAAAAAACTGAACATAATAAAAGCTTGTATTTAGAATATTTATGTTAATTAAAATAATACTTAAAAGTCTACCGATTATATATATATATAAGTAACTAAAATGTAATAAAGTTAAATATTTAATAAACGAGAGGGTTTTGCGGGAGCAGGAAAAGTTAGGTGTAGCCGTTCACACTGTAGTAGTTAGGTTTTTGTAACGAAGTAGAAGGATCAGAAATTTTGAAAGGTTGGTTCCGTATTGTATATACTGAAAACACGCACTTGGGCCGAGGTTAAAGTTTTGGAGATAACCACCAAATACCTAACAATTTCATTCGCTTCCCAATTTCCTTTTTCTTGGGAACCTCAACTGCTTATCTCCTTAATCTCCGTTCATTAATGCAATCCAACTGTTACACCCGTGGAGGGCCCATAAGCCCAAAAGCCCACTAGCCTCCTTAACGAGTCCTTTTACACACACCATCAAAAATATTTATTTATTTTAAATAATTCAGCACACTTCCACATAACATAACTTTATTCTAATTTAAAAACACTCATTAAAATAGAACATTATACTTTTCTCCAATATCAGTACTATGTAATTAAAGAGAGCACACCTTTAGGCTTTAACTAACCCCTTTTTTTTTTCCTTTTGTTTAACCAACTTACGGTTAATGATGACTAGTTTTTGACCAACTTGAAACTGTAAGTAACCCCGATAAGAAATTGAAAATTATGTTGCTTAATGGTCAACAATAATGATAAAAGATGAGTTTTTTTTTTCTTGGGAATAGGAAGATTGGAAGATGATTAGGTGGAAAATGGTGAGCTAAAAGTTTTGATTGGAGAGCAGAAAGAGACAGAATGTCTGAGGAAAAGTGAGATTATGGAAAAATAAAACGGACTTTTTCTCTCGAGAGTGAGTGGGAACGAGAAAGAGGTACCTGAAGAAAAGAGTAGGGTAACTCTTAAACCAAGATAAGGTCCAACAGAGCCAACCCTTGTAGCTTGAGGAGTTTTTATCTTCAATAGGAAAATTATTTCATAATTAATAATAATAATTAATAATAATAATTATAAATATTGTCATAAAACAATCACAAAATTAACATATAAATAATGTTTAAATATTTCAAAAAATATTATTTAAGTATCATTATTTATAAAAAAAAAGTAAAAAATCACATGTAATGCTAAAGTACCGTAATGCTCGTTTATTAATACAACAAAGAAGAAACTTGGAGTGAGGTTACAAATTCGACGGATTAAACAATAAAGTATGTATCATTATTTTATTAGTTTATATATTTGAAATATTATATTATATTATATATATATATATATATATATATATATATATATTTTGTTATAAAAAATTGTCAAAAAACATTTTTCTTATAAATTTACCAAAACAAGCTCTCAAACAGGAAAGGCCCAAACTAGCTATGTAAGAAATTTTTGAGTTCTGGTCAAAGAAAAACCTTCGACTGCTCTTCGTGTCCCAATTACAATATATGTTTCCTAAGAGTATGTTTGGTATGTTTCTGATAGAGTTTTGGTTGGATGGATTTTGTGTGTGTAGAAAGATAGTAAAGTCATATTATTATCTCGATTCTATGTATTCTTTTTATGTTCTTTTAATAGTTTTCTGTTACGTCAATTAGTGTAACACATTAGTATCAGATAAAATTAGCAACTTTAGTTGACATCAGAAAAAAATATTGGAAAAACAGAGAGAGATAGAAAACAAACTATGTAATTTTAATCTTCTAGAAGATTTATTGTAGAACTATATTTTTTTTTCTTCCTCTTAACTTAGAAACGTAAGAGTTATGGGTGAAAGAAACATTTTAGAAACCTTGCGGCTGAAGATGGGTATCTAAAATTTTCAATTTCTTACACTTTTGTTCTTGTGCCTTTTGTCCATGACATATTATGAACCTTTGTCTTTTATGCACTGTGTCTTATGAACTTTTGTTTCCTGTACTTCTTTCAGGTGGTGGTGTGCTTTTTGTCAAATCATAAGGGAGTAGTAAATATTGTATATAATTTCTGTATAGTATAAACTTGCCTTACATGTTTATAAGAAATATAAACTAAATTCTTTCCTTTATTTAATGTTTGCTTTGTGATACATATAAGAATTATAATAATTTCATTTTTATTTTATTAAATTAACAGAGATAATAAATTCTATAAGTTTATTTTTTTTAAAATAAATAATATTCATAATTATATAATTTATAAATAATAAGAACAAGTCTATTGAAAATAAAAATAATTTTGAACTAAATCAAAACAAATGTGAATGAAAAAACTATTTTTGGATCAACTTAATGCAAATAAATTAATTACTTTTTAATATATAAGAAAAGAAAGACGAATAAATAAGTTGTTTAGAAGACACATGACTAATTATACCAATATTAATGGATTTTTAAGAATTTAAATCCATGGAAATCAATTTGTCATTAGTTCGTATGGACTTAAATACTTAATATATCCCACATGTTTTTTGTGAGCGCATTTTCGTTTTTACTAAGGTTTATGTCTATTTTTCTTCACCATTCCCCTTTCTTTTACCTAACATATTTAATATACTTATGTGTAAAGTTATTATGGACAAGAAAAATGAGCATAAATGACAAAAAAAAAAAAAACAAGAAAAATGATTTAACATATGACAAATCAACATTTAATAATATTATTGTTAATGAAGGAATCACGTTCTAAAGTCATGGAGAAGAAAATGAGTATAGAAGAAGAGAAAAGATTTAACTGTTATTAGTATTAGTTTAAGTAGCACGTTAATGTCCTTGAATTGGAAAGCTAGCTCTAAGTGAGACTTATGCTTCAAATTCACCTTTTTAAGAGCTAAAATTGAAAATATTAAATTAAATCTTTCACGGTTAGTTTGATTTAGCAGAAAGTGTATAAATTTTTTTTCCAACAGTTGACTATTTTCGTCATAATTTTTTTGTGTAGCACGAAATAATGCATCAAAATCAAACGCTGTAACTTAGGGTGATGGAAACCTTATACGTGGGACATTAACGAATCAATTTAAAATTTTTAATGTTCTTAATATTAATATCTTAACCATAACTTAAGAAAGAAGTGATATATTCCACTAGCCTACCATTTACTTTTAATATGCCTAAAGATACATTCATTTAGGCGTATAAGTCTTGAAAGAGTGTTTTCTAACCTCATTTATGCTGTGTAGATTAGGTTCTATGAGAAGTAAGAGGCAAGAAATGAAAAATAAAATAAAAATTTGTGAATCAGATAAAATAATAAATTTCATTCATTTATTATTTTTAATAATGCTTTTAATTGTTTATTATTATAATAAAAAAATATAAATATTAATAAAATATTTACCACATTATTTAATTATATTGGGTTATGTATGATGAACATTACCCTAATGAATTACACTGTCATTATGTAGATAATAATATGTAATTGAATATGTTATTTTTTTTTCTTTTTTAAATTATATATTTTTTAGAATATATAAACAAATATAAATTTTATTTCATATATTAATTCAATAAAGTTAAATTAAACTTAAATTTTACTCCATAATATTAAATATTTATGTATAATTATATACTATAGTATCTCACTTAAACTAATACTGTAAAATACATTAATCTTTTTTTATCTTATAAAAAATATTATTAAAAGAATAACATAAATATGAATCAAACTCAAATACATTAAAAAAAATACATATCAAACTTTAAAAAAAAGACTAAATAATAGAAAGTTTATACATGAAATAAGAGTCATCCTAATGACAGCTCATAACATCATACCATATTATTTTATATTATATATAATATATTTATATTTGGAGGAAAATGACAAAATAAATTAAATGGTGTAGCGGTGATGTTTTAATGAATAAGACATTTGTCATAGTTGGTCTGACGTGTCATTTTTGTAGGAAGGTCCTTGAAATAAAAGATTGAGCATTCTGCATCAACATTCTTGGGTTCTTCAATACCTCTGCAACAACAGTCTTGGATCACGTCACCTTTTTCATTTCATCCTGGACCGCGTAACATTAATATCTTTTTTTTTTAGTAATATTCATTTAATATTTTCTCATCCAAAATAAATTATAAAATATTTAATTTTTATTTGTATTCCAATATAATCTTAAATAAATTACTCATTATATTTATTTCAAATATCTATTCCTTTTAAAAGAAAAATGGTCAGTCCGTTATTTTAATCACGAAATTAGAAATAAAATATCATATGTTTTCTAATATATTTCAAGCATAAATGGTTGTTCAACCGAGAGATATATAAAATGATAATTGATTAATATATAAAATTCTATATTTTCAATAGTTATCTATTGCTCACAACAATACCTCCTGATATTGGCCACCCACAATACCACAAACGAATTTGGATTGAATTCAATCTCCAAAACATAGATAAAATATAAGAGTAAAACTTCAACCTTGACTTACCAAAACTTAGTCTACAACATATACTTAAAAAATATTCTGTCTACATCTCTTTAAATTTGAACAAAATCTATACTGGAACAATACTATTCTACGTTTTCAGTGACTTTAACTAAATTATTCCTTCTTTGCTACTAAATACCATCAACATTGTGTGTAGATGAGATGGATTTAGCAAAGAATAAGAATTGGATGCTCGTAAATGACATGTATCCTTAGCTCATACTCCATGATGTTTAAAACATGCTTTGTCCATCATATCAACTGTACCATCTTCCAAATAAATATAGGTTTTAGATTATTTTTTTAGAATGAGCAACGACATTTTAGCATCACATTTACAAAAGATATTCTGTACTTTATACACTTGACCTCCCCAATAAATCAGCCATGGTTGTCCCTGTTTCGCATGTGCCACAAGTGGGAACCATAGTATAAGACTTCTTCCGACATTGGTTCACGAATATGTTTGTTCTTAGAGATACTCCAAAAAACAACAAGTTATTTAGATCATGTACTAAGGAATTGCCATCTATATAAGACCTTTCACTCGACGACCCAACACACAACAATTTGGTTTCTCTCTTTCTCTTTCTAACAACCAAAACTCATTTTTTTTTCAAGCCTAGCTATAGCTTGAAGATGGCAATTGATTGTGAAAGTAGAAGATATGCTGTGCTGCAAGCAGTGCGTGATTCTGAGTATGTAGAGAAAGTGTACGGTGGCTACTACAACGTGTATGTAGAAGCCTTTGGGGAAGAGGGAGATGTGTGGGATTTGTTCAGAGTGTATGAGGGAGATTTTCCTGAATTGAATGATCTGCATAAATATGATGGGTTTGTGATCACTGGTAGCCCCAGTGATGCTTATGGAAATGATTACTGGATCCTTAAACTTTGTTTCATTTTGCGAATCATTGTTACAATGGAGAAGAAGCTCCTTGGCATTTGCTTTGGCCACCAGGTATCTGTGTTTAATGCTTCTTTGGACCTTAGTTTCTGAGTAAAGGGTCATCGAATCAGAGACTTTCATTGCAGTAATTATCTAGCAACCGTATAAAGTATGATTTTTCTTTTTTTTTTCTCTGGAAATTGAAGTTTTAAGCTTGAGAGTTGTAATTTTGTGAATGACCTCGATGTTGTAGGTACTGTGCAGGGCTTTGGGTGGAAGGGTAGGGAAATCGAAGACAGGGTGGGATATTGGGTTTAGAGAAGTGCATTTCATGAAAGATCTAGGTGGATGTTATAGGTACCTAGATCATCATGAAATGTCATCATTCCTTTCTATCATAGAAGTGCACCAAGATGAGGTTTACGAGGTTCCTGAGGGTGCAGATGTGATTGCATCTTCAGACAAAACTAGGGTGGAAATGTTTGCAATTGCAGACAACATTCTTGGAATTCAGGGACATCCTGAGTACACCATAGATATATTGTTTAATCTCATTGATCGCCTTCTCCAAATGGATGTCATACAGGTAACATTGCAATATATAGTTTTTGTTTTGTTTTTTTGGTCTTGGAATGTATGAGTGAAGCTTTCTTATGGTTATGATGCAGAAAGGATTCGCAGAAGATTTGAAGTGTCGGCTTGAGTCTGCTGAGGCAGACCAGGAGTGCTGGAAAATGATATGTAGGAGCTTTCTCAAGGGGAAATAGAGCTCCTGCACTTGTTATCCACTCTATGCACTAAAACATTTAAGACCTTAGTAAAAAATAAAATAAAATAAAACTTATATTTAAATATATATATTTTATCCTTTAATGTTTAAATAAAATCTTAATTAAATTTTTATATCTTTTAAATGAGTTTTCTTGTTTATTTTTTTTAACTTTAAGGTGATTATTATTTAGTTTTAACATTAGAATTATCTTGTTTACTTTTTACCTATTAACATGTTAAGAAATATGAGATTTTAAGATTTATATAAAATATATTATTGTCAATTTAAAATAATAAGTGATTTTTAATAATTTTATGAAAATATATTAAATAATGATATTGTCGTATTTCCTTGTGATTTTTATATTGTTATTTTTCGTCACCAAAAGTTGTGGTAATCCGTATTAATCACAAAATTTCTAATATATTAATCACAAAATTTTACATTAACACGTAAAGACAAGTAAGGTGAGGAACATGATGAAAATTATGTCACTTAGTTCACGAAAAAATTAAACATGTATTAAGTATGTTTTATTCTTAGTTTCTCGTTATGTCTACGACCCACAATTGATTATTCTTTTTTATTTTTTTTTATTTTTATTTTACCTTTATCTAATTATTATTTGATACTATTAATACAATTATATTTTCTTTCCTATTATTTGATACTATTAATACAATTATATTTTCTTTTCTAATATTTGAAATTGAAGAAAATAAAATGTATATATTTTTTACATTTAAAACTTGATATTATGTTTTCTTTGTTATGTTTTTTTAATAATTAATTAATATTTGAAAAAATAAATAGACAAAAATGAGTATGTTGAGTTTTTGATAATTTTAGTGTATGACATTTCTCAACCGCATTAATGCTAAGTTATTAAAACATATTACGATTTTTTTATAAAAATAAAATCTTAATTGAGTCTTTTAAATAAAGACTCAATTAAGCAAAGTAAATAAATATCAAAATTAAAACAAATAAAAAACTTAAATATAAAAATCATAAACCAACAAAATAACACAAATTTGGGTTCCACAATGTTCTATTTTAACTTATGGTCTTCAAAAATTAAATGAATAGATTTGGATCATTTAAAAAAAAAAACACTAACCCAAAATGTTCAAAAAAAATTAATACAATAAGTTAAAAAGACTATAACCCTTCACTTTTAAAGTTTACATATGTTAAAATTATGAAAAATAAATAAATTATACTTTTAAATTAAAATTTAAAGATTAAAAATATATTCAACACCCAACGTATTAAATTCATCCAACATTTTTATTTTGTTGGATATTCAATTTTACTGACTTGATTGATATGAAATGTAATTAATTTAGAGAAAAATATAAATGGGCATCTAATGTCGTCTTAAATCTATTGGACATTCTTATTTTTACATTTAAAATTAAAGATGATAAAAAAAATATATTTGTAAATATTAAATAGTAAAAATTGTGACGGAAAGTATATATATATATATATATATATATATATATATATATAACTTTAGCGGATAAATCTACGTAACTAGTCTGAATATTATTAATAAATTTTATTTAAGTATTTATTCTATTTCAAATAATTAAAATTAAATTATTATTGAAAAAATATTAATTACGGAAGAATTACTTAAAATTTGATTTTTATATTTCTATTTTTTATTTAGATATACGAAATTAAAATTAATTTGTAAAAAAATAATTTTTTAAAATTTATATTTTAATTCAATTTATTAACATTTATTTTTTTTACAAATACTAAATTTATTTGTGTTAAGATCGAGTAATTTGATTTGAATTATATTTAAAATTTTATTTAACATTTTTATAAATAAAATATAAATATTTCTTGTTATATTTATGGATACTCGATGTAAAAGAAACGGTAAATACTTTTTTACAGATACTCAATACTTAAGAGGATGACTAAAGAGATAGATTTTTTAACAAACAAATGGCGGATAAACACTGCTTATATATAATGCATTGTTATCCCTTATAAAAATGAAAATCAAATAATTTTAGAAAAGTAATAAATAAAGTTATTGGAATGTTTGATAATTCAGAATATTGTATATGAGTGTAAACTTAGTTAAATTTAAAGACTAACATGTATTTCAATTATGAGTTAGGATGTATTCTAACTATTACCATTCTTAAATTGAGTATATATTTTTTAAAATGAGTGCTTAATGGGTCTGGACCTTTGGTTATTTAAATTAAAAGCTAAATAAATAAACTTTAGTTGAAGAAATGATATTTCTAAAGAAGGGCTATCACTTATACATCTGTATCTTATTGGATCACTGGTTTTCTTGTGTTTCAATTATTTTTTTTTTTCTTAAAGCTCAAAGTTACGTTTAATCTTCTGTTGCGTTAATTTGAAACTAAGGCTTACTTTCGGGTTTACTTAAAAGGGTGCAATTGGGTATTCCAGTGGAATGTATATGCAGAATGGCATTGGACAAAGGTTGTCACTGCAAAGGTTGTCCCGGACAAATGAATTCTAGCTAAATTCATTTTTATCTATTCATTCAACATCATGTTTATGAACAGAAAAATCAGCAGAGCCACAAAAATTTGTCTAACATCATCTTGTTGGTTACAGATTCAGCTCAATTTTTTTTACCCCATCAATTGTTCTGAGCAAAGGTGCTATAATTGAATGCAATCATCAGATGCCAGCTGTTCCAGTCAGAACAAGCACTGCTCTTACACTCTCCTTATGGAGATGATAGTGGGACATATAAGGCTGTTACATGCCAAAATAAGATGCATTTGGATGATGTTTTTAGGGATCTGTGACAAAAAAAATCTTCAGTACAGTTTTTTTATTTTTTGTGAGTTTTCAATTTTAGCCTGAAATGGTTGACACCATCCTTTTTTTTCGTGATTGTTAGTTTAATCTTGGTAAAAATTACTGTGTGAAAGGATAAGTTGTAAGTACTTGCTAAAGTTTGATGAGCAGTTGAATTCGGCCCTTGGACCCAGAAGAAAATATCTTAGGATGTAAAAGAGTTAGATGCATATTCATTATAGTAACATCAGACTTTTGTACCTCAAATTTTATGAAAACAGGTTTTTGTCCTTCAGTAGTTTGAAAGAATGTCCTTGCACATATCAGTTTTCGTAATTGCGTAAACTCTTAAAAAACTATAACATAAACGTTCAAACAAAGCTTATTCAAACTCACTTCAAGTACAAGCCAAAACTGTACATATTTAATTTCGTTTTACTCATATTTCAAATAAAGTAAATCTAACTTTTTCGCATGTTCATAAAACACCTCTCAGGAGTCAATATGGATACTGTAATAAATCCAAAAATTCAATTTGTTAATATCAACCATAAGATTTTATGTAATTAAAAGTAAATGGTTGTTTGTATATTCTAGAGCCTTAAATATGTTGAGAAGTATCTATATAAAAATACATAGATGATGAAGAATCAGTCATCCTAATTTTATTTTTTTTAAAAAAACTAAAGTTATTATATATTTAAGTATTTGCCAAAAACTCATTGACTTAAAAATGTTACTATTATTATAAAAATAAATTATTAATTGGTGGAATAAAGTAAAAGAGTTATCAAAAACATGATTCAGATCCATTTCCGAAGGCAATTAACAGATAAATTTATCATATTCACAGATTGAAAATAAGTTCATTTATTATAATATTTTTGTGACCGGTGACCCTCTTCGAAAACCTTAAACTTGACTGAAGATTCCAGAGTGGTCTTTAACACATATGATGGACCAATTAAACAAATAAACAAACATATAATATTTTGTTGTCTGCATGCATTGATTATGTAAACTTTACTTCAACTCTGGAACTCTTCACAGTGGTAAAACGGCACAATGGAGCTGAACTCGTTGAACTTGAACATGAGATCATCCACTTCCTCATATCTGTTGGAATCTTCATACTCAAAGTACGTTTGAATGTGATCAGGAAACGCACACTGTGGCAACTCAGACTCCATCTGTGTCGACATATTGGCCACAGATGTCATCTCCATCATTTCCTTGAACTTTGATGACTGAAGCAGAAGCTCCAATGCTGACGTGGCACCTGCTGCACGGGGCTGATGTGTCACCGATGTGGCTTCTTCTACAATAGTATTCAGTGAATCCTGGTTGTGGAGGAAGCTTAGTTCTTGCTCTTGTTCTTGATCAGGGTTTGGGGTGAAGCTGCTGCTGGTGCAATTGTTATTCATGTCACTGAGATTACTGCTAATCTGGTCATTATTGCTGGTGTTGTTATTAGGCTTAAGCCACTTGATGTAACGGCTGAGATCGAAATTGGTGACAGCATTGAGTCCACGGTATTCTATAGCTGCGAGGTCATAGGCCGTAGCAGCTTCTTCTTGGGTAGCTGTGATAATTATACACATAAATTAAAAAGATGACAGATTTAAGATTTTTATAATGATTGATATCATATCATCAATTTAAACTTTGTTTATTATAACGATAATGACATGTTATTGTATACTGCGTAGCAGGAGAAGGTTAAGTTAACAAATCAGTTAAGAGTTGGTGGCTTTTCTGCCTGCCCCCATTGAATACTGCTGATAAATTCGCCATACATGACCCATGCAAACCCATGGCGTGGGAATAAGCTAATTAATTAAATAATAACCGAACTGAATGTGATGGACCAAACAGATTTATTCAAGTAATACTTCACTTCTGGATGGTTTTGGTTTACAAAACTGACTCTGAAAGTTCTCTCATTGAAGTTTCAAATGGTGATAATTTTATGCAAGGATTGATCACTTATAGAGTTAGAGTTGTGGCACTTGTTGACAAAAATGAAAATAAAAGCTTCATCTTTGAGAAGTCAGACGTTAAATATTTATAATGATAATTACTAAGATTAAACTTTAATGATTTTTAATAAGTGTTCTGCACTAATTAAGTGTTGCCACTGCATATATAAATACTAGAGAACAAACAACAAGGTAGTTACGTAAAGATCTAAAGCATTTTCGTGTATTAATTACGTACTAATGATATTGTTGTATTTTCTTATTATTTCATTGCTGGCTATTTTAGGAGATGAACGTACCGTAAGTTCCCAGATAAAGATATTTATTGCCAAAAACTTTGCCAATCCGAGCCTCCCACCGTCCATTGTGATGATGTCTGATCATAAGAAAAGTCACGAAAATTTGATTAACTATAAGTAAGATGATCACTACCACCGATGCATGGTTGATCTCCAAGAGTCAATATGAAACATTAATGCATAATATAATAAATATACCTTGCAACCCCTCTGTATTTAGAAATCCCTCGAGAAAAACCACTGCTTTTCCTGCGGTTTAATACTGAATAAGTTCTTCTGCATATGTAAGGAATAGTTTTTTCTTTTTCTATAAAATCATGTTTTTACCTCCTCAGAGATCCAATATACTCCTCCCTTGATTGACCCTCCATTTCTTTCAGTTCGTTCAGATAGTTTGATAACTGCAATTGAAACACAAATTTAGTGTGTTTTGTTCTAAATTAATCCACACGAACCATGCATACATATATGTAATTAATATGAAAAACCACAGAATATAGATTAATTAGAATACAATTAAGTACCGGAAAATTAAGAATGGTATCTTGACCCCAGTATTTTAGTGCAGCTAGATCATAAGCATGTGCTGCTGCCACTTCATTGTCATAAGCACCTGAATTACAGAACCAATTTCTTAATATCCATGTAACTGAACATGCCGATTCTTTATTAATCAATGTATAATCTAATACACGTACCAAGGTAAACTGAGGTGGTTACGTATGTGAAGAACCCCCACAAGATCGAGAACACCGCATGGAAGTAAATCACATTAAAAACATCAGCCAACTTCATCAAACATTAAAACTGCACATATGCATATGTAAGTATTTAAAGAGCGTGAAACCTTGTCGTCCTTTTTTGTTCTGTGTTTCGTTCCAGCAATGCTTGTCCCATAAATGAGCTTCGTAGCGACCAGTCCATCGGTGCCTGGAGATGAACACCCATTAAATGAAATTAGCTAATGATACGTAAAATTATTGGAATTGAACAAGTTGAGATCGAAGAACATATGTATTAACCTAGTGACTCCTCGGTATATGGAGCTGCGTTGAGGAGGGGAGTCTCTGGGGACACTTCTCCTTGTTCGTTTGACCTTGGTGGGGACAGTGTTGGTTGCATTAAGATTATTGGCAATGTTGGTTGCATTGTTTTTCTGGGTTCGAAGCTGTGAGTGTGATCTTTTGGCCATGGAAAAGGTTGCACCATGCAAGAGAAAAAGAAGAATAAGATATAGATGGATGGATGTTGATGATATTAATGGTTGATTAGAAAAAAATAAGTTTTTTATATATATGTATGTATATATAGAAATGTATGAATATGAAATATAAATGTATAGTGATTTGAAGTGAAGAGGGTTTGTTTATAAAGGAATGGGGTAAAGGATGGGTTAGAATAGATTGTGCTGGCAAAGATGGGGAGAGCCGGCTCAAACATGGATGTTTCTGGCCGTCTGTAAAATCGGCTCTATGTTAAATTCTTTCCCTCTTGTCTTCACTCTCACTTTCTGCATGTCATGTACCTTTCAATACATTTTCATATCTCTTTTATTTCTTAATATTATACTAACTTTATCCTTTCTTTTCTCTACCTTATTAATTAACACTTGTTATCTTCATTCCTCTATCATCACCTTCCTTCTCTTCTCTTCTCTTCTTTCATTTAGGTATATAAATCTAGCTTATAAGTTTTTTAAAATGATGATATATAAATAATTAACTTTATATGGGTTTAATTTCTTACTTATCCATGCATGAATAAATATCTATAATTTTTTTTTAATATCCAATCAATTTATACAAACATTTTAATTCTTTAATTTCTTTTTACAAAAGTTATTTTTTTTTAATGACCAAAATGTTTCTAAATTTGAGTTGTCAAATGGTGCAAGCAAAAAGAATCATGACATAGTGTTATATATGTTTAAGTCATTAGCCGGTAGAATATGCAGAGCTTAACCAAAGAGGGTGGTTTTGAAGCATATAAACATGCGTTGTTAGACCTAATTATCAACACATGCAGATGTGGTTGAACCATTTATTTGGGGTTTTATCGAAAGAGAAATATGAAATGTATAATATAATACTAAGTTACCTAATGTTGTCTCCTTAGACATGGAATTTAACAGAGAGCAGTTGCCCCATGTTACTATGTAGGTGTAACTACCCCATGTGATGGATTAAAAGGGTGATGCAGTTTTTGGGTTTGGGGTGTTCCTCTTTTCCACCATTTTCTGAAAATGTGTGCTTTTTTTCAAACTTTAATGTTTGTGGTAGGGGCCTAAGAATTAGATCATGGTTGAAGTAAGTAGTATTTTGTTCTTATAGTGGATGGAGAGAGGTAGATGGAGTGGCATGCATATTGCACTCAGATTTGCGTTTTAGCACCCAAAAAAAGATGTGCATTAATTAGTCATGCATCGCTGTTTAGTAGAAATTTGGTAAGCAAACCATAGCTCATTTTCAAACACTCACTCTCACTTCCACTCACTTAGACTCACCTAAATTACACCTAATATACCAAACAACCCCTTTTTCACTCTCTTTTTCTTTCCTCTGTTGCACCCTATTTTTTTACCCATCTTCACTTTCCTTTTCTCAATATTCTAACTTCCTTTCATAATTTTCAGATATCTTCAACGTTTAAAGAAAAAAAAACTTAGAGGATTTTCAATTTTATGTGTTTAGAAAGATTCTGTTTTTGTTTTATCATTTCTGTTTCTTATACTTTTCTGTGTTTTTTTTAATGAAAATTAAATTAATATAGTTTATTGGTAAGAAATTGCTTACATATTTATATAATCAGACAGTGAAGATAAAAGTAATTGAATAAATTATTCTCTAATATCCTAAGATATTTTTATTCAGATTTTGTTTTCTTATCAATGATCACGTTGCAAACTTTCATACCTTTTAACTATTAACAAAAGTTTATGTACTTTATAAGAGATTTCGATGTAATATTATTAAAATAAGTAATAAGAAATTTCCTAATGAACCTACAAAAATATACATAATAGGATTAAGAAAAAAAAAATCAGAAAATACAATTATAATTGACTTTGTCTTTAGAAAACAAAACCATTGAGGAGATTGGCGAGGTGAGAAAAAGGGAGTGTGTTAAATATCTTATATTAAATTAAATTATAATATATAAATAGTGCAATTATAATTCATAAACTATAATTTTTAGGTTAAGTTAGATATAAACTTAAGATGATATAACTCTTTATATTGAAGTTCTTCTAGGATATTATATTATATTCAATGATTAGATTTCTCTTAGACTATTATAAATATTTAATCTTATGTTGGTAATGTTGTTGGATAAAAAATGAAAGAATACTAATGAAAAAAGTTGGGAGAAATAATGAAATTCGTTGTTGATAAATGATTGTCACACAAATTTCAATTAATTGCATACTATCCTTCTATTACATAATACACCTCACAAAACTATCTTGTACTTATTTGTAATTATATCTTTTTTTCTCTCACTCTAACTACTTTACAAGTTAGAAAGTGAAATATTTATATTAGTCTAAGAAAAATTAAGACCACGTAATAAATATAGTTATTATCTTAAATTTAAGCATATGAATTAGTTAATTGGGTAGGCTCCTTTGACTTCTTATAGTAAAAGTAGCTGAATTTATTCGACACGTCTCTCTTAACGTGACCAATAAAAAAAAATAAAACCGAAATATAATATACAAGTGAATTTACAAATTGATTTTGTGATGTTAAATATTAAAAATTATAAATTAACTACTATATAAGAGATGTTTCTTTAATGATAGAAATCAAGTAGGTAACAAATTAAAACAAAACAAAAATATCATCTTGATTATTCATTTGTAAAAAGAAACCTATGGTTTTTTCTTCTTGCACCTTCCTTTTTCTTCTTCCTGCACTCCCATATTTAAATTATAATAAAATCCCTAAAATAATCTTCAGTACCTCCTTCCATGTGCGCCGCATACCTCCATCTCCATCTTCAAGCTTCTTCATACACCAAACAATCCGTCTGCACCCGCAGCTCCCTCCATCACCAAGCTTCAGTTCACCCATGTCTACTCTCTCCCCGTCTCAAACCAATCACCAGAACCGCAAATTGGAATATATTGGTGTGTTCTGGATCCGAAAATTATAACTTAGTTATGATTTGTTCATTCTGAAATACATTTCCAAATTCCAAAATGCATATTGGATTAACCAATCTAAAAATTAAAATCTGAGTTTCAGATTAAACGATGTGGAATGTATTGACAATCCAAAAATATGTTTCAGATTTACCAATCTGAAAATCATATATAAATTTCAAATTAAACAATCCAAATTATAGTTTTCAATTGATCGATGCGAAACTCAATTCTATCGTTTCGGATTACCCAATCTAAATTTGTGCTCAACTTTAAATGTCAATCCGTAACATTTATTTCAATCCGGAAACCTGCAACAGATTCGGGGCTGAACGAGGGTGGTGTGGTTGCCATGGCTCGCATGAGTAATAAGCTTACTGGCCAGGAGGTGCATGCTTGAGCCCTTCCATGATATACATCGTTGCTCCGTTGTTGACCGGCCGTGGACCTAGTTCTCGCCGGCGAAGAAGCCTCCCGCGTGAAAAAAGAGAGGAAGAAGAGACTGTGTGGACGGCAACACTCCCAACAACTTCTTTGCTTCTCCAATGGTCCCTGCCAACCACCCTTCCCTCCCTCCTGCGGCAACTTCAGCGTCCTCTTCGTCTAGGCGTCGAGGCGATGCAAGCTCAGTTTGAAAATGGCGTGGAGGTAGTGGATCTTGTGGAGCTGTCGAGTGACGAGGTTGCAGTGTTGATTTTGCCGGAGGCAATGGCAGCCTAGAGGAGCTTCTCCTTGGTTCTCTCGTTGGCTCCGTCGGAGTTGCAGGTTACTGGCGCTGCTGAATAAGAAGAAAGAAAGAAGAAATTAGATTTAAGGTTTTTATTATATTTTAATCAAGGGTGAAGTGGGATATTAAAATTTATGGAGGTGCAGGAATAAATTACCAAAACCATTACATCACTGCAATTATTAAAGCCCAAAAGAAAAGCCTGTAAGCCTGTAAGGAAAGCCCAAAGTAAGAAGAAGCCCATCACAACATGACCTATCTCACTAAAGGTACTGCTAACCACGTTTAACAGTTTTTGTGTCACCTTTCTGTTGCTTGCATTGGGGCTGATTTTTCAATTAAAAATTGATCAACAAAAATTAATAAAATAAAATAAAGGTTTTGCAAAATTCTGTACGAAAAGTTCAACTGAAATTAGCATAGGATAGGATCTCAGCCATATTATCCCACCTTTTTTTTGGTATAATGTATAAACAAGTTTTCCATTGCACTCGATTTATTTTATTGTACAAAACTCAAAATTATAAAAATTTAATATATTAAAAAAATAAAAATTAATTGTTGTTTTCAATTATTTATTATCGGATTAGTTGGTTTTCTTAATCTCAATAAAAGTATTATATTAGTCGGGGGTGGCGTTACTTTTGTAATCTTATACTTTTGTAATCTTATTAAAAAGAACATATTTATTATTGTTTTTAATTCGTGTAAAAAAAATTAATTGCGACCAAAGATAATAATTCGCATAGGCTCAAACATTCATCATAATGGTTCAGCATAGGTAATTATAGAGTAAAATGTGTTGTCTATTTTATCTAAAATAAATAAAGTTCTGTTTTATTCCTTTTAAAAAATGTTTTTATTTCATCTATTTAATTTTTAAAGTGCATTACTTTTAATCCTGGTTTTTACAGACATTGGTGTGTTGGTTAATTCACAAGTACCCAATGATATGACATGACAAGAAGAAGAAAATGGTAAACAATGTCAAGTTTTCAAAGATATCCATATCAGTTGCCAACTTCTTTTAACACCACCTTCTTTTTAGGGTGCATGTGGTCGAGATTAAAGAAAATGAATAAATGAAAACTAATATGGTAGATACAAATACACCACAAGTAAAATAAAAATCAAAGTTTTTTAAATTAAACGACTAAAAGTAAAAAGGTTTAAATGAAAATGATTGAAAAAACAAAATGGAAATATATTAACGAGCCTTATCATATTTTAACTTTATTTTCATTTAATCAAATAATCTATAACTTTAGTTTCTTTATCCACCTCTTTACTTCCATATCAACCCACCAGACGTAAAAATTTAACCTAATATTCTTCATAAAAGAAATTTTAAAAACACAGTAAAGAGTTTATCATATTTTTTATTCCTAAAGTTAGCATGGGAAAGCTTTTATTTCGTGATTTTAATAATTCATTTTATCCTATATATTCAAAAGCGTATCATTCTAATAACCTTCATATTTTAAATTGTTTAAGTATTTTCACCATTTAAAAAATAGACACTTTTAATTCCACCACTAATTTACTGTAACATTTATAAGGATTGTTGTCGATGTAAATATTTATTTAATTTGAATAGTGCTTTTTGTGGTTAAACTTTATCTGTTTAACGTTTTCATATTTTATTAAATAAAAGTGTTCAATATTATAATATTTACTTTGTAAAACTAAAATAACTGGAGCACAAAGAAAGTCTAGCTAACACAACTAAGTTCATTATATTTTATTTTCATACAAATTATTTTTCTAAAACATATTTGATTGGTTATAATGCAAGAAATACGTCTATATAAATTCAAAATAAATTATAAATATTTTTTTATCTGTTTCTAAAGTAAGAATGAATACAGGTTAATACTTCATTTTATAGATTGTTTAGTACTATTCTAGAAAACGTGAACACCATAGGAATCAAAGATATTGTAGAGTGAAGTGCCTCTGAAGGGGCAAAGAGTATAATAGGTCTAACCCAGAGCGAAGAATCGCCGGCGAAGGTGCACGATAAGGATGAAAAGCCTTCGCCGGAGCGGCAACAAGAAACACGGCCGAATCATGCCGGCGAAATCGAAGCGATTCGAACGGCGATTGGTGAAGTTCGAGGAGCTTCCGGAGTACTTAAAGGATAGCGAGTTCATATTGGACTATTACCGCTCCGAATGGCCCGTGAAGGAAGCCTTGTGGAGCATCTTCGCATGGCACAACGAAACCCTAAACATTTGGACGTACGTGACCATTTCAATTCCACCACTCTTTCCGTAAACATTTCAATTTTAGCGCGATTGTTCCATTTGCTTGATGCTTAATTTATCGCGCTTGCTGACTGCAGGCATGTAGGAGGCTTTCTTATATTTGCCGTGTTGGCGGCTATGAGCACCACCACGGAGATCTGGAATTGGCTCAGGTATGCTAAACGCAGGATCGCCGAGTCGTTTTTGATGTTTCTGTATAGTGTTAATTCGCTAGGAGAGTGAATGAATGAATGAACTGATGTTGTGTGAATGTGAGATGGGACCGCCAGATCCTTCACTTCGCTCGGATCGCCGACGATGGCGGCGGAGATTAATACCTCTGACAGTGACGCATTCTCGGTAATGTTTTTGAAGTTCATCTTAATTTTTTTTATATAATAATGGTTAATAGTGACAGTGATTATTAATTTTTTGTATTGCAAAATTAATTTCAGAAAGTTTATTGTTTGATAAAATAATGATACAGATTAAATTAGTTGAAAGTGTCTGCGGTCACCTTTCTGATCAAGAAAGAAAGGTTTCTTAAGTAGACATGGAATATTTTATGCATATAAATTGAAAAACAATGCTAGAAGCACCTATTGTATTTTTGCCGATTCAAAATCTCCAAACAAATATTCTATTAAGTGTTTTTTATGTTTAACATTAAATGCATTTACTTTATCTTTTAAAGAAATTAAGAAGATATGACAAAGATTGTACAGTAACATTTAGGACAAATCTTACATATTTACTGAGAAAATCAAACTTTGATTAGAAACAACACCATCCATACCTACCTCTATCAGTTTTCTTCTGACATTAATCGTGGCATAATGATCTATGATTGATTTTGGAACTTCTGGTCTACTCTTCAACTATTAAGAAAACTATGATCTTGGTGTAATTCTTAAATATCAGAAAATAATTTAACCCATTAAAATATAGAATAAAAGAAATAAACATGTGCAAAAATTTAGAATTATATAAAAATTGTGAATTTTAAAAAAATCCAGGAACTAAAATGGCAGAAAAAATTGGAGAACAAAGTAGGAATCAGTAATGAAACAGAGTGCTAAGATTACAGTTTAGCTTCACTTGAGATTTTTCACATTATCTATTAAAGTTTAAGCATCACTTCTTTAATGGTTTCGCATCCTCATCCCCTTTTAGATTTTCACCACAATCTTTTATATAGCATTATGGAGGATAATGTTACTCATCCTATTGTAGATAATGTTATAATCATATTTTGTAGATTGTACTTTTGCTGATTATCTTGATGGACAATGTGTGCCCCTTAATATAATATAAGTAATATAAGTAAGAGCTCATTAGCTATTCTACCTATTGTTTGTTTTGTTTTTCTGTTATGTTTTTCAGGATTTGCATTTTAGACAAGTTATGGACCCATCCATCCTTAGTGGGATGAGAGGATTTGGGGTGGCGACAATTCCTCGGTGGCCATGGTTCGTTTTCTTAGCCGGAGGAATGGGCTGCCTAGCTTGCAGTTCTCTTTCCCATCTTCTGGCCTGCCACTCTAAAGACTTTAACCTATTCTTCTGGCGTCTAGATTATGCTGGGATCTCTCTTATGATTGTGTGTTCCTTCTTTGCTCCTATTTACTATGCTTTCTTCTGCAATCCTTACTCAAGGTTATTTTATTTGGCGTCAATATCTCTGCTTGGAGTTTTTGCCATCATTACCCTGCTTGCACCTTCACTTTCTACCCCTCGGTTCCGACCCCTCAGAGCCACCTTATTCCTTTCCATGGGCTTTTCAGGTGTCATTCCGGCAGCTCATGCTGTTATCCTGTACTGGGGTCAGCCCCATATATTTGTTGCACTTGGATATGAGCTTGCTATGGCCATTCTATATGCCACTGGAGCAGTGTTTTATGTTTCTAGAATACCAGAACGATGGAAGCCTGGAGCATTTGACATCGCAGGCCAAAGCCATCAAATTTTTCATGTCTTTGTTGTTCTCGGCGCACTTGCTCATAGTGTTGCCACACTAGTCATATTGGATTTCCGACTGAGATTACCTACTTGTGCGGATTGGCCAATTAATTAATACATACATGTCTTAGAACACTTGAGAGGGATATTATATCAGTTTCCTATTGCATGCATTGTCATATTATTGTGTTTTAGCAATTCTGATTTTTTTTTTTTTTGCAACTTTTATTCTTTGACGTAGTCATAGAAAATGTAATCCAAGCACTCCATGTTTCAGTGTATCGTCTTGGTAACAATAATACTGCGTAGTAAAGAAGAAAATTTGTACAAAAATGCATGCAAAAAAATTAAAATTAATCAGTTAATTTTAATAAAAGATACTCCTGTATATTATGGATAGAAAAAGAAAACAGAGAGTAACAATGCTAAGCTTAAAATGAAACTTCTTTGCAGAGATAAAAGACAAATGTATGCTATTTGAAATATGATGGGACACAGATGAAATATAGTTTTTTTTATTGAATCTCATGCTAAACTATGATGACTATCTCTATTTAAAGAGACAAAAGTCATTAGACTTCATAAGTATCTTCAGTAATTGATCTATATTATGCTTTTAAGGAAGATTTTAAGATAGTTTGTCTTTTACTTATTAAATGATCGGAGATCTCGTGAAAAAGTAATAACTAATGAGATTTTGGAGAGAAATTTTGTACTTAAAATTTTTTAAGCTTAATTTAATCCAAGACGAAATTTGTTATTATTCTTATAATATAAATTTATCTTATTTTAATCTATATGAGATTTTGTAACACATAGTTCAATCAGAATCTTTAAATTCTTTTTTTACTTCCATTTTTTATTAACGAAAATAGCCTTTTATTTTATATTTGTTTGGCGTATTAAGATATTGATTTAGATGATTAGATGAAAAGAAGATATCATATTAGGTCTATTACGAAGAATAGGAGCCTTCGTATGAATCTTCTATACGAAAAAAAGATATATTAAATATGTTTTTAATTTTTATATTTTAATTTGAAATTTATCTTTATTTTAAATTTTTTATTTAAACTTTAAAAATGAATAAATATAATTTAAGTTTTTTATGTGCCAAATAGCTTTTTATATTAACTTTTTAGTTATTTATACACTTTTCAACTTAAATGTCATCTTGAGATGTCATTTAACACATAAAAAAATATTATTAAATTAAAAAACTATATGTATTTATTTTTAAAGCTTGAAAAAAAATATATAGCAAAATTTAAAATAAAAACAATTTTTAATTTTATGTTTAAATTTATATATACTATAAATATATTTAACAAAAAGAGAATCTTACCAATTTCCTAATGATATGTTTGAGACTTTAGAGCCAACAATAAAGTATATTTAGATAAGTTTCGCAAGAAAATTTATAAATAATTCTAATTATTATTTGCTAAAATCCAATTTAGTAGGGAAAACAATTTATTTTACTCGATGAAGTTTTATGTCATAACTAATTTGATTTTTTTCAAAAACATATATTAAATAGATATTATTTTTATTATAACATTTAAAACATGCAAAACTTACGAACTTTCTTAATAACATGCAAAACAGATAACTTATGTGCAAATTTTAGTCTTAAGAAACACTTATTTTATTTTTATTTAATCATATATTGAATTTTAAATAAATTTTAACATTGTACACTTTTTAAACCAACCCTATTTTTGATATCTCACTTCGTCCTTGACAACGTGTTATACAAACATGGACATTAACATTTGCTAAGGAGAAATAACTACTAAACTAATATTATAGACTAAATCTAACTTCAATGACATCTAGAAAATTTTATTTAAATCTAGGAACTGATAATATAACAACACCCATCAACTCCCAAGTGATCATACAATTTTTTTTATTATTATTTCCATTAGATCATTCAAGTAACATTCTTTCAAACCCTTTAACATTTCTGGATTGAGCTTATTCATATCCTAAGTATGATCTGAGCCTTATAAGATGAACAATAGCAGCCCATTGATTCCATGTTTACAAGATTTTCAACCAAATTCACACTTCATTCCATTGAAAAATTCAAGAATCTGCGTCTGTTGGCAGAAAAAAAACAAGAAAAATACACAAGGGAACAACAAGAAAAGCTGCAACCTTAAGCAATTCCTCACTCTCTGATGTTATTACTCCGATTCTGGACCAATCACCGCTGTACCTGAAACAACATACATTTGTGCATTTCCATGAATTAACAGACTCAACCAGAAAGAAAATAAAGCATCCTAACTAACTAACCCGGCATCAATGAACCCCAATCCAAACACTCCAATGGCAGCGCGAGCGATTTTTGACTTCGAAATCTTCAGAGGGGAAAAGGGTAGCTGTTGGAGCTTATCATTCTCGTCAAAATCCTTCCTTTTAGCTAGCATGGTTCCAAACCTTCTTCCAATCTTTTTCAGAGGAACATAGTAATTGAAGCCCAAAACACCACACCTAATTCCAGTACCTACCATTTCCTCTTATCCACTGGCTTTTCACGGCAAACAAACTTGTTAGTTTTAACTCACCCAAACACAGAAGGCTAGCTTCGTAATTTTCATTTAAGGTAAACCAAACTACACCAATTGGACTGAATATAATTTTTTTTTAATATGTAATTTTTTTTAGAGGGAGTGATAATTATATTTAGTTTTTTTTTTCACTCATTTTATTTTATGGAGAAAAAATTGTCCTAATTTTTATTTTTATTTTATAGTATTAATTAATTATTAACTGTGCTTCACCATTTATTATAGTTCAGAAAATAAAAACACATAGTAGATAAACTGATTAATACAAAAAACTGAGTATTGGTTGTGTTTGTTTGTGATTATGGATTATAGATTTCTAAATAAAAATAGGTGTCAAAGATGTACTGAATTTGGAGGGATTTGTAGAGATAAACTTGAGGGGATAAGTTTTCTTGAATCCTTTTATGAGTATAGAGAATACAAGAAAAGTTCATATCATTTTATGCTTAATTACAAAAATACAACGAACACAATTTCATGAAAAGGAGTTTGCAAAATCACTTTTTAGGCCACAAAAAAGCCTGTACCTAGTTCTTTTTTCAAACACTTTTTCCCCTTTTATCCCCCATATGGATTTCAAAATACAATAAATATACCATATTTCTCACACCACTTTCAATCAAGGCTTCAATTTAAAAAAATTATAAATCACATAATACATAACAAGTCTAGGGATGACAACGAGTCGGGTCAGACACAGATAGTGTTTACTCGCAACCCGACCCGCTAGGTAAAGTTGTATCCGTTATCCACTAGATATCCGTCTTAAAAAAATCGGCGAATTTTTTTCAATTCGTGAATACTCGTTGGATACCCGTTTTCAACCCGTGAATATTTAAAAAAAATTATTTTATAAGTTTTTAAATGAAAAAATTCAAATTAAATTGCAAAAAAAAATGCAAATAATATTTAAAACATATATCCAAGAAAAGTCAATGGATAAGTAAATAAAAGTTTACATAATTCAAATTAATACAAATTAATAGTAAAAATAATTCAAATTGATTCAAATTAATACAAATTAATTTAAATTAATACAAATTAAAACTTAAATTCAAATAATTGTTCTAAAAATAACACTTCAAGATTTATGTTTGTTCTCCCACATCTTCATTTTGACCACTTAATTCCTGAAACAAATAAATACAAATAAAGTCATCAATCAATGACAAAGTGACACTATTAATAAAATTAGATTACAATATTATAAACAAAACTACTAACATCATCATCAATTATCTCCTCTAGTATTGTATTAGGCTTCATGTTAGCCAATCTTGAACACATCAATGCCTCTAAAGTGTCTAGGTGTAATCTACTCTGATGTGGAGTAAGAAATTGATCACCGGTACCTAAAGAAGACTCATAAGCAACTATTGAGATATGAATGGCTAGAAAATCTCTTGCAATCATTTGTAAGATTGGATATTTTAATCCATTAGTCTTCCACCAAAGTAAAATGTCAAATCCTTCATCTGAATTCGGTAGTGTCGGTTTCTCCAAGTAATAATCGAGTTCTAACTTATAATTTGTTGGTTCATTTTTCTTTGCAATATGATGTTTTGCAAAATCTCTCCTCCAAGCATATTTTCTTCCGTAAACAATTTGACCTACATTTATGTTCAAATTTTGACACGAAGAAACTAACTTCTTACCTTTCATGCATATTTCATATTCTCTTACCAAGTCTTAAAAAGAATCTTCACCTTTTCAATTTCACAATGAGATTCATTGCCATATATCTGAGGGAAAAAATAATCCAACAAATCAATTTTGTACATGGGATCTAAGACAATACCTATAGCCATCACTCCACTGATCCAATAGCTATAGCAACAACAATTTTGGAGTAGCTAAGGCTTTAATGTATATTTTTGAAACAAGGTCATTATCCACAGTCTACATTAGAATATATTAATCAAAATTAACAATGAAATCCATTTCAACTTAAATATACAACAAATAGATCATTATCCACAGTCTACATTAGAATATATTAATTCTCTCTGACCTCATAACTATAAGTTATCTATTAAAGTTTTCTATCTTACATTGATGTTTATATTCTGAGAGTTCTGTTTAGTCATCATTATTATACAAATAGAATCATTCAGAGTAACAAGTTGCAATAACTTTTCCACACTAAAAAAGGGATTTACAATACATATATATTCAGCAGCATACGTTGAAGCACACAAATAATTCCAATTTCACGGTCATGCATTAAGCAATCATCAAACCACACATTATCCACTGAAAAATTCAAAACATCTGATAAATCAACAACTCCAGCACACTAGTCCTTCATTGACAACACGTGAAGTGACTGATTGATTGGTCCTTTTTCCTTTCCCTATAATCTTAGACCATGAGCACAACTAAAGCAATACAGAAACACACAAGGCAAACCTAGCTAGCTCTCAGTTAGTCTAAGTTAGTATATTTTTACCTCTGTTCTTTTCTACTAACCATCCCTCAAACCTTAAACCACAACAAATTCAACTAGTCTGGCCAATCTTAATGTTAGACGCAATGCAATTACGATTGTAGTATGCTGAATCTGAGACTTTTGTAAAACCAAAAAGTTAGAACAAACAGTGAAAGCTGAGGACTGGCACAGACAATGAGTACAAAAACCAATCGATAATCATCTAGCCTGATCTAAATATCAAATTTTGACCCACTACAGGTTTCAACACCATCAAGCATAAATAATTACAGAAACATTATATTTTGCACATATACGAGAATTAATAAACTTTGAGTTTGTAATGTGGAATTGATTACATACTGATGTACCAACAGGTTTATCCAAAACAACATAGGATTCCGCCACAGTTGTGATCCTTGATCTCTAGTCAATCTCATAACACCTAAAAAAGGCTTTAAAATGTCAAATAACATCTTCCAAAAAATAATCTAAAATGTAAATTCATTCCAATAAACTCTCTGAGTGTACCTAGGAAAGCGTTTGGGGTGCACATGGACTCGCAAATATGTTCCAGGCTACACAAATTTATTCGCGTGAGTTATACAGAAAGTTTTCTGTGCCTCTCGCGTAGTTTTGCCTTTGATAAAAGCTCTTTGGCGCAATACCGAAGGTTCCATTACTTCTTTGTATACCCTAATTTTTTCTTTAGTAGCAGTCGGAGGAGGATGTGGACAAACAACAACGTAGTATACAACTCAGCTCCAAATTGAATCAAATCTTTAACGTACCTTCACAAAATGAAGCATATAGCATTTAATATTACATGCATGAAGAAAATATGAGAAAATAATATCTTACGACATCCATAGGGATAGAAAATACGCTTACAAAGGAGGAAGTTCCAGAGCCTTTGCACAAGATAACATGCAACAACAGTGAGAAAGAAAGTTAGGGTTTGAAGAACTTGACAATAGAGAGTATATGAAAGTAAGAAAACTTAACAGGATAAAATTGTAATTTCATCTCTCAAACGGGTAGCAGGTACCCGCGAGTATGGATATGGTGATATCCGAACCCGACCCGTTAACAAGCAGGTATTAAAATACCCGTTACTCGCGGGTACCTCTTACCCTTGGGCACTAAATATCCGTAACAAATTTTACCCACGGATACAGATTTTTCTGTCATCCCTAAATAAGTCACCTAAGTAAAAATAGTCAGGTCATGCAAAGAGTGTTACCATGTACATTCTTTGGTTAAAAACTAAAATGAAAAGAAAGAAAAATAAATTAAACAAAATTGACTAAAATAAAGACCTAATTAAACGTGTAAAAAAAAGAAAGAAAACTAGATATTATAATAATATTTAAACCTAGATTTAAAAAGTATTTTAATTGTTAAAATTGGAAAAATATCATTTTTTTCTAATGTTTGTCTCTCCTGGAAAAATTGGAAAAATATCATTTTATTATATGTTTATTTATAAAGATTGAAGTAGTTATTTTTCACTGTAATCCTTAAGACTAGTGGGATAATGACATTATTATTATTATTTTTATTGATTTAAGTGGACTCCAACCCCAATATTTAAATCAAATATTATCAACTTTTTACACTTGTTTAAAGCAAAAAATTTATATCTTGGACAAACTAGAACCCCTAAGCTCAATAGGTAAGGTAAAAGGCTATAAAATTTTAAATTATGAACTAATACAAGTTTCCATATATTAATTATATAGAACAAAGATTTATTTAGCATAAAAGTTGTCATGGAATTGCACTAAAGCAAACATTAGCAATGACTCAATGATACAAATTGGATGGAAATAAAGATGAAAATAATATTTATATCTTAAATTTATCAAACTCTTCACATAATTTACAAAGGGTTAAATATGTTTTTAGTTTCTAAACTATAAAACGAATTTTTTTTAGTTCCTTTTTCAAAGTAAGGTACCTTTTAGTCCTCCACCTTCAGGAAATCTTAATTTTTCGTCCTCCAAAACTAACGACGTTAAAAAAAGTTGAGTTGGCTAACAGTAGAGTGCCACGCCATTTTTTTTCCTGACACTGAGTCAATCTCCCTCCTTCACTGGTGCTGTCTTGACTCCTTCACGGTCTCCAAACAGTTCCTCCTCACCAACCTGGTCCTCCACGGCGAGAGCCGCCACAACACCCTCTCTCTTCCTACTCCCATTCTCCAAAATAGCAACCCTAATCTAATGCCGGTGAAAGGGAACTTGGACCACGGGAACGAAGGCAAGCACGAGTGCTGGAGCTCTTCGGTGGCATCAAAGAGTATGTGGACGAATCTCGTGGCCAGAATCACCCCGGCGGCAAATGCCTTTGCACCCACGAAGAGGTTGCCGTCGGTGTGGAGGAAGCGACAGTGTTTTTCGAAGGAGAAATGCACTGGAATTTCTTTCGTGCAGTAGCACCTTGGAGGTTCTGATTTAGGGTTTGCTTGCAAGTTTGATGGCGTCGCAGATGAAGGTGGTGAGGCGTTGTGGGGGTTGTGCGAACTCAAGGCATGCGTTAGGGTTTCTGTTCTGGGTTTGATTTGGGGTTTTTTTGGGCTGCTGTGTTTTTTGGGTTTTGTCTTGCAGGTCAGGAGGGGAAAGTCGTGAGGAGCTTCACCGTTTGGATGTTCGACAGTGTTGCTTACGGAGTAAAGAAATCATGGTGCAGGTTTCCTAGAGGGTTGGGGGTTTTGCTGGTTATGGCTATGGAGGCTCGCGACAGCGGCGAATGGTTGCTCATGGCGGTGGTTTGATGTGAGCTTGGAGGATGACAGGGTTTTGATGGCGACCTCGCGATGACGAGGGATAGTGGTGGCAGAGAGATTGAACTCGTAATGACATTGCTCGCGTTGGGTGGTGGCGCTATGAGGTTGCTCGCGTCTGGGTGTTGATGGTGGAGGTGCGTGATGGAGGATGACGGTGGCTAGGGTTTCTGCGGCGGCGGCTTCACGACGGCATGGTGGCTAGCTAGCGCGACATTGTGTTGGCAGTGCAACATTGACAGTGGGAAAGATTGACGTGGCAGAAAAAACTGGGAAGATTGACTCACTGTAAAAAAAAATGGCGTGGCACTGACTTAGTGTAAAAAAAAAAAATCGTGTCAGTCTACCGTTAGCCACATCAGCTGATTTTTAGCGGTGTTAGTTTTGGAGGACTAAAATCAAAGTTTCCTTAAGAAATATGACTAAAATGTACCTTACTTTGAGAAAGAGACTAAAACCAAAACCACTTAGTAATATAGAAACTAAAAGTATATTTAACCCATTTACAAACTTTAATAAATATTGTTTTTAATTGCATTCATTTTTTTTATCTTCGTAATTTCACTTTAACATCTCTTTTTTCTTAAATATATTATCATAAATTTGTATTTAAAGACAAACTCCCCACTAAACTTATAAAATGATGAGAAAGTAAAATTTGTTTTCGTGTTATTTATTTAATATTTGAAAAAACGTTTTATTTTAATTACTATTTTACAAAAGCAACAAAATATTAAATATTTTTTAGGTCAATAACCATTTATTAAGGAATAAAAAATAAACGAAAGAAATATTTATTGTATAATAGAAGAAAACATATAAAAAATGGCATAATAGATTTTATAAAAAATATAAAATATGAATTATGTTTCTTAATTTTTGTCTAAAATATTAGTTTCTCATAGAAGAAAACTAAACATACACAGGTCATAAAATAATTTGCCACCGTTGGGGTTTTGAACCCTGCGTGTAGTTGTTGCAGTTGCAGAGAAACCCTGGCAATGGCAGCTACGGCAATGCACAAGTTCCCCCAAGACCAATACGTAGACGCAGTTCGTTGGCTTCCTCAATTATCTCCGTTAGATCGATTTGCAGTTCTTGCTCTATTTGATTTTGATTCCGATGATTCATCTATCCAAATCCACTCTCTCACCCCAAACCCCTTCTCCCTCCAACCCCAATTCTCGTGGTCCTCGCCTTCCCGCATTTCCTCTCTCAAGACCTCGCTCTTCCTTCAGAAACCCCTCATTGTCGCTTCCACCGCCGCCGGTTCTCTTCACTTCCTCTTCGCGGATTCCTCGGACGCCTCGTTCGACTCCGAGGTATCGCTTCCCGAGGGTACGCTTCATTCCGTCCCCGCTTCTTCCGTCGACCTAATGGACGGTGGCGTCGAGTGCGTCACCGTCGGGGAGGATGGGAAGATCAACTTGGTTGGTGTTGGGGAGTCAAATTTGAGTTGCCGGAGGTTGTTTGATAGCGGCGGCTTGGTATCTTACACGGCGGCGAGGTGGGCCTCGTCGGTGGAGTTTGCTACCGGTGGGTACGGCTTCAGCCTTCAGTGGTGGGATCAACGGAAACCGGGAGGACCGGTTTCTAATTTTAAGGGTAACTGGTAAGAGAAAAATGTTACGGCAGTGAAAGCGCATTTATTTCATCAGTGATTTCAAAATGGATGCCATGTCTCTCTTGTAATGTGTGGCATTTTTGAATTCCAATGTTACTACTTCACTATCGGCTAGATGTGCGCGTGATGATATACATATAGAAGTTTATTACCGTGTTAGAAATCTGCCTGATGGTTGCCCTGTAATTATGTTTGCAGGGATAAAAAAATGAGTTCAGGAATTGTGCATTCCATTGACATTCATCCGTCGCGAAAGCACACCTGTCTGGTAAGATGCGTGTATTCCATTTATTATTTTGTGGATTTGATCATAGGATGGATAATAAATACATGCCTCTTTGTGAACGTTCATGCAAAGAGATGGGAGCACTGTCTCCTCGGTTTTTAGATTTTATATTTTTTCCCATCGATGTGCTGGTACTTCTTTATGCTCAGCATTAGACTACTAGTTGAACGAATACAAGTATTACCCTGCTAATGTTGAAATTATGAATGTTGCATAATGCCGGGAGAACTAAAATGCACTTCTATGATGTGTTGGTAATGTGCTTTATCTGCGATCGAACAAAATTTAGGGGTGGTTTAATGACATTATGGGCGCTGTTGTCTGTCTTTCACTTCTGCATTAACGACTGCTCTGACATAAATGAATAAAAGAATGAATGATAGTTGATTTCTTGTATCAGATTTTAATAAATTAAACTGGTGGTTTCGAACCTTAGAGATGCGTAGTTCTTTTTCTTGTATGCTGCTAACATTTCTGGGATTATAATATATGCTCAGGCTGGTGGCTCCTTGGGTACTGTTTTTGCCTGGGATCTTAGGTGGCAGCAACAACCAATTATACTTTCTGGTGCAGGGGCTGGGACTGGAGCCGGCAACACTATGATCCAGTCAATATGTGAAAGCGAGGTTTGGGAGGTACAGTATGACCGTTGCATAAAATCAAACACTTCATCAACCCGGATCTTACCTTCCATGATCTGCTCAGAGGATGGAATTCTCGCAGTGATTGAGCAAGGTATGTCCATTGGAATTTGCAAAATTCTAATGTGCAAATTACGGTCTGTTTACAAGTCAGTGGAACCAGAAAATTTAGGAAAACAGTTTATTTTGTTCTTAATATTCTTTTTTCATTACTTGTATTTTGTTTTTAATTACCAAAATATCACCGCATTTTCGTTTTGTTTTCTGTTTTCTAATATTTGTACAGGAAATGGTAGAAATGAAGTGGCCTTTTTGCAATTAAAGCTAAGCTAACGTTTTTCCAAATCAAAAAGCTTTTGAATATACTCAAATGGTGGGATTGATTTGCTGCTTCTGTGACGTCTTTATTGTATAGGTGAGGAACCTGTTGAGCTTCTAGCTGAAGCTTGTGCAATCAACAGCTTTGATATTGATCAACATAATCCATCGGTAAGTGGCTGGCAGCAAATACTCTTTGCATTACTATTGTGACGGAATTATTTTGTTGTTGCTTTTTAGCTCTTAATTTTTCGTTTCTTAAAAACAAATCAAGTATGCTTGTTTCCTCGTTGTCACACTTATCCTTGGTTGCTAGGAAAGTGAGAAACTCCAAGGATTTTTTAAATGGAGAAACAAACGCACTGTAAATAGTTTTGTTTACATTAATAAGATAGAAATGGTAGAAAGAGAAAGTAAGTAAAAGATGAAAGTTGTAACTTCCTTTCTGATGGTATACGACTACTATGCAGGATGTGATATGTAGTTTAGAATGGGAAGCAGTGGCCATATTGACAAGACAATAACATTCAGAGTTTCTACCATTTGGTGGCTTGAATTTCAGAATGGATAAAATTGCAACTGATACAAAGGAGTGGAGCTTTTAACGGACTATTTATCCTTTTTATGCATCCCGCAATGTTCTATTCCTTTTGTAAAGCCATTTGCACGCAAATGGATTTTGGGATTGTACAATATGTAGCATGCGAAAAGTGACTCAAAGGGGCACATTCTACCATTTCCTACCACCTAACACCCGAATTACCTAAAGTGCATTCCCTTGTTAATGTGAACACGAGGATTCATTTTTTTAATTTATGTTTAGAAGAAAGAAGAAAACGAAAAGAATGGAAGCAGATATTTTCATCTTTTTTATTCTTGTTAATCCTCTACCAAGGAATTGAAATTGATGTGAAGCCCACCATTTTCAGCACCATCTCTTCCTTTTTACTCCATATCGGCTGCAACAAACAAACCAATAAATTAAGGTAAATTCGTGATAGCAGCTATATGCTACAACTTACATGTATTTGTTAAATTCTAAATAAAATTAATTATTGTATAGCTAACTTTTGCATACTTCAATGCCGTGAATTAATTAGGTATTTCATTTTTAACTGGAAGCGAGATTGTGATTATATGCAATATATATTTATTGAATTCTATATGTAATAAGAATATTGATTATACACAATGTTAGTCTTGTTTTCTTAGTTTTATCTAAGAATTATGCAATATATATTTTTAATTTAGTTTTTTTTACTGTATTTTTTAGAATTTTCAAATTCTAAGAGTATATTAAAGTTTAACAATCACTCCAATTACGCAATCACCACTAATTCAACCGTTCGATTGATTCAATTTCAGTCACTTAGCAAGATGTAGCAAACTCAAGTCACTCAAACTTTGTTTCAGTGTAGTAAAACCAGTGGTATTTTAATTTAAAATTTATTTTTAGTTTCAGACTTCACTAAAATTTGTTAACTATTTTTAAATTTTTTACTAACCTAATTTTATTTTCTTGAAGTAACGTATCTTTAAGTAATTTTGTCTGAGTCCTATTTGGTTTGGAAGGAAATAAAAGCAGAGGGAAGGAAAGAATGTTAATTAAGAATTGGGGTTTGATTTTAGCGGCAAAACCAAAATACGCGCCTCCAGTGTCGTACCTCCCTCGACAGAACCCAACGGTGTGGATTGGAAGAGCAAAGGCCGAAATGGAAAACGCCACCGTAGATCTTAAGCCACATGGAGAAGATTTGAGCGGCCGCGTTCATCAACTCCCCTGCTGCGTCAAGCACGACGGTCCCGCCTCCGTTTCCCACTACTTCAAACCCAAACCCAACGGCGTCTCTGACGAAGGTTTGCCATTACAGGAAGCGCATTTCAGAGGAAGGCTACTCCAGGGAACCACTCTCCAACTTCCTCACGGTTACTCTGGTATATCATTATCTTCGTCTCCCTTTCTCATATTTATATCTTAAATTTAACTTTTCTTTGTTGTTGACAACAACTGATGAAAATGAATGAATGGTTTCTGTTCCTGTCTGTGGCTCTGTAGGTTTTGTTCTGGCTAAGAAAACATCGCCTCCGTCGTCTAAACAATACTCGAATTCTTGGGTCACCAAAGCAACGTTTCAGGACATTACCTATTGGAACCATGACTTCGTTCCTTCCCAAAACGATGAAATGCTCCGAGCTTTTCATTGGCTTACTGTTGCAAAAGCTGTAAGTCTTTTCTGATTCACTCACTATGGCAGTGCGGCAGTTTGATTTAGTTATTGGACATTTTGGTTACATAAAAACTCAGTATTTACTGTTTGTACAATGGCGAATTTTTCAGTGTTGTTTTTCTTCATTATGCATTGGGAAATTCAGGGTATGTGTATTTGATTGCCATATATTTGGGAAATTGCTTCTTGATTATATGTTATGAGGTCTGCTGTAAAAAGTGTAGTTATCATGCAAAATTTTCTCTCCAATCACACAATGTTAGTCTAGAAATTAATTTTGGAGATTTAGCCCAAAGCTTGTTGAGTTGTGACTGGCGTAGATGTTAAGGGAATTTTGCTTCTTGAATGTCGTTTGTGGAGGCTAGGCTAGTAGCTTGGACTTGGAATGGCTCCACCTGATTATTTCAAGGCACTGTCCAGACTTAAATTGTTTAGAACTTTGTTCTCTCTGTTTAGAAACTTAAATTGTTTGCATACTAGGACTTGGGAGGCAGAGAAGAAGGTAGCCCATGTATTACCGGCTTCGTCTCTTAGGCGTGGAAGTTCTTGTTGGGTAGAGGATGCACCACCAGAAGCAAAAATTTTGGCCCTTCTTCATGCACTTTGAATTTCAGCGAATTCGTTCAAAAGTTAAAGTAAATAAAATGCTGACGGGAACGAAGAGACTTGTATTTAAATGATTCTGATTTGTTGTTTTTCAATTATTGTGTCTTTCTCCCATTCATTACATCAAAATAGCATATGACAAAGAACTTCATTTAAATGATAGGAAAGATATTAGAAATAGAAAAATTAATGTTAACTGCCTCGGTGTTTTAAGTTTACCTTATCCTTACTGTATATTTGCTTGTGAGTGCAGCTGCACGATCCTGTGACACCGGAAGAATTAGCTTCGTCACCTTTTGCACTCTAGAGATGGACTGCACTGCTTATGAAATGCTGTATCTGTCAAATTTACTCTTAATTTATAGCTGTAATATTTATGTTTTAGTTGTACACTTTCGTTGTCTCCAACAATTGCAATCTACTGTATTACTTCCCCTTTGACAGAAAAATATCCATTTTTCTCTGTTAATACAATTTGTCTTTAACGAAAGCATGCTGTCTGCAAATGCCCATCATGTCTTGTTTCTCTCCAGAAGGAAGAAATCTGCAGAGTCCACATCCATTAGAATTAGATATTTAGAGACAGAAAAGCGAATAAGTTTGAAGACCTCAGGTGATATAGCTTGTGAATGATTCTATGAAAAGTATTGTGTCTTGATAGTCTGCCTCGTTACATTTTTAATTCCTTAGATTTTATTATTTTAAATTCGTATTAACTCCATTTTTTTACTAGGACAAAAACATGTTAACTATGTTATACCACCTTATTTGTTTGTGCTGGGGAGGGAGGGAAGAGGTTCTGACTGCAGGCCAAAAGGCTGGAACTTCAAATTTTCAAAATTATAATGTTTTACAGTTCTTTAGCTTTTAGAGATCTTTTCTCTTTGCCGGGACTGATGCCTGTAAAGATGACACAATGGAGCTGGTTGGGAGGAGTTTCTTTCGGGAAAAAGTGATCCTAATAATGATATTTGTGCAGCATAATCATATAATTAATCATGTTTTCATGCTCTGTCCCATTGCAGAGCAACGGTATGATATCAGTGCCTTTGCAGCCTAGCTTGTTATTTATGGTCATTAGAAGCCCCTAGACGATTGACAACTAAATATTAAGTAAAGATGTATTAATTTATTAGTTAAAAAAATTAAGAGAATAGAATTCCAACTTTAAAGGTAATTTTGAAAAATTATATTAATATATTATTAATTAAAAGACAAATTTTAAATGTGATTTCTTAAATAATTTTGGCATTTTTTTCATCAAAACTGGATGTGGAGTTTTTATACCATATTGCAGCACATTTTTGTTGATTTTTAATGTAATTTTTTTTCGTTGAAATTATTGAAGTAAAATTTCAATTTAAATAAACAAAATATCTAAAACATGTATGATTGAAGATTTTAGTATATAATTCTCTTTAGTATATAATGCATGTATGTACTATAAAAAAAAATCTTTCTTTTTTCTTTATGTTTAATTAACAAAGTATAACACTTAGGAAATAAAATTAATTACTTTTAATTTTTTTTAGTAATATTAATTATTATAGTATAAATTACATTAATTTATTTTTAACTGATAAACACATCATAAAATATCCAATGCAATACACTTCAATAAAGAAGAAAAACAAGTGAATTAACAGAGTCAACAGAAAAAAAAAATGTCAGAAGTGGGATTTGAACCCACGCCCCCTTTCGAAGACTAGAACTTGAGTCTAGCGCCTTAGACCACTCGGCCATCCTGACACCTTGTGATAGATTTAAACATAAAGATTAATTTAAACTGTAAGAAAACAAACTTAAAAAATGAAAAGAAATTGTGATGAGGTGAATGTGAAGGAGAAAAATTAGAGGACAAGAGCTAGCTCTCAAGCTGCATAGGCAGTTAGCACCTCAGCTTTATCCATAAACCAGAAGTTTGGGTTAAACGAAGCTGAGCTGACCTCAGACTGAAGATGGCTACCGTGTCGTTGGGCTTGGGACTTTTACCTTGCGCTTCTTCTTCTTCTTCAATTCGTCTCTCTTACACTTCAGTTCGATTCCCTACATCCAACAACGCCAACTCACTCAACCTTAGTTCTTCAGCTTCCATCTCCGCCCTACTTCTTCGTCAAAAGCTGTGCACAGCTCCTTCCCCTCTCTCTCCAACCCTTCGCCCTCTCACCATTGTATCCGCTAAGGGCTACAAAATGAAAACCCACAAGGTCTCTTTCTCTCTCTCTTTCTCTATTTTTCCGACTTCATTCGGGTTTTTCGAAATTGAATTTGGTTAATGGATGATAAAGGCATCGGCAAAGCGGTTTAGGGTCACGGGGCGAGGCAAAATTGTGCGTAGGAGAGCTGGCAAGCAGCATTTGCTTGTCAAGAAGAACACCAAGCGCAAATTACGACTCTCCAAAATGGTTAGATTATGTTTATCGTATTATCATCCTCTATACTTTCTCGTTGCTTAACCTAATCAATGTTCCCAGCGCACTTTTTGTTACCCGGTTTTGGTTAATTGTATGGGCGTTTAGATATTGGATGGATTTTGTGGTGGCCAATGACTGCTTTGATTGTTCTACTAGTTGCCTTCGGGGCTTGGTTGTGCATTTTGTTAGATTTCCTTGTTTAGACTGCATTTCATTATAACTTGACAACCTTAGTGTGTTTGCTAGTTTCTTTGCTTTGGTGTTAATTATCAGATTAGAAGAATAGGGTTGCCTTTGGAGGGTCAATTCTGTCTTCTAATCTGCTCTCCCATTTGACCAGCACATAAACTCAAGATTAGATATATATTTGGATACTGTTTCCCATCAATACCTTAAAAAACACCTTCTTCATAAACTAAAATTGGCTTAAAAACATATAAATTAAAAATCATCTTTTGGAAAAGTTTGTATGAAAAATAGAGAAGTCTCTGTTACTTTCTTTCTTATTTCTTCTGTTATAAGTGCTTTGAGAAAAATTTATTCAAACAAACTTTAAAACATCTGCCCTTATGCATAAAAAAAGTAAATCTGCAATGCATAGTAATGTTCGATTAAGGTTGTACTTGAAGGGAAGTTTTTCACTTTCCATTGCACAAATTAATACAACCACACTTTAAGTGACTCATGTAGTTAAGACTGTCAAAAAACAATTTGAATTGAACTAATTGATATTCAAGTGAATTTCATAAAATTCTGAATTGTTATTTTTAGTTTTTTTTTTTTTAAACTGAATAGTTCTTAAATAGAATTACTTGAACTAAACTGAACTACATCTTATAAGATTGAAAATATGTTTTAAAATAAGATATTCGTTGATAATAATTCAAAGTAGTTTAGTTCGGCTCAGTTTCGTCAAATTATATTGTCCAGTTTATTTCATCTGAACAACTATACAGTTCAATCTAGTTATTTTGAACAACTTTTAGACTTCAATTTAGTTGATGCATTTTGTTTATCCTTGTTTAATGGATGCCATATGATAGTTTGTTGCAGTGAATGTCTTAATGTTGATACTTGAAATCATTTTTTATCTTATTTTGGGAGAAAGAGCTTGCAAGAAATAACAACTTAGAAAATATTCAATTCAACCTTTCCCCTCCTTTTCCTATGAAATGTTAATCTATTCTTTTCTTTTTGGTTTCTAATTTTGTGCAATCGAACATTCACCAAATACCAAATTCAAGTTTAGAATGCTTATTTCTTGTCTCCTACATGTGGACTTTGTCTGTAATGGGTTTCTTCTGTCAGATAAATGTTGTAGAATCCTACTAATGAGTAATTTAAGGGAACTGCTTAAGGAATAATAAAAAGAAATTTTTATAAGAAATCATGATGGGGGCGAGGTTTGCATTCCTTACACTTCTCCGTTGAAGCTTTCCACATTTAATTGTTTAATCAATGCCACTCAGCTGTTAGCATTTTGGTCATTGTTTGTATTAGGATCTGAAATTTAATCTGTAGAGATGATGTGAAAAACTCTGCAATGGTACAATTATTTTCAGATGTAGCTATTTTGATTTTGAGGGATGTGTTGTGTATAATTGAAATTTGGAGATTGTAACAGTTTTGAACTTGATGTGTATGATGAACAAGCCTTTTGGAGCATCTGATATTCAAAACATGTCATTGATTCTTTTTTTATCCTCCAAGTCAGCATAGCCAAAGTCTCAGCATATGTCACTGAACTGCCTTGAGCAGTTTATTCCAAGTTGCATATGTTCTATGCTCATTTCAAAATCCTAATTTAACTAAGCATCCGTGATTTTCTTGTCCAATATCAACAAACTATTTCAATTATATTTGTAACTTAATGTGAATACAGCTATCTATAACTTCTGCCTAATCTATATCTATCTCAACAGTAGTTGAAATTCTAGAATGACACGGCTGGATTCAGCTGTTATTCTTGTTGACCTTGAGTTATTTATAATAAATGTTTTGGCTAGAATTTGGATTGTTTTATTAAATTATGGGATTGGTTTTCTCGTGTCTTAATTTTTTTTTTATCGTCTTGCACAGCATCCGGTCAGCAGGAGCGACTATGACAACGTAATTGGAGCCTTGCCATATCTGAAAGTAAACAGAAATGCTAAATAGATGTCGTGCTTGCAAAACTGAGTCAAAAGCCTAGCTGTGTTTAGTTGTGAATTGTGACGCCTCTAATCTGCTTTCAAATGAATACAGTTTGTTTTGGCTAATTGAGACATCGGTATCTTAAGAATGTGGTTTACCTTTCTGTGTCATGTAACAATGGGTATTTATTGACATCCCAGTATTGCTATTTGTTTCCCATCTTCCTGTTTATCTCTGGATTTGTTTGGTAAGCTATGTGAGCATCATAATGTATTTGGTGAGTTATGTAGAATGAGGAATATTAACAAAATACTCTACAATACTTTCTTCTCAGATTACTATTTACTGTTACGTGATATACTTATGTGGAATCTATCATGAATTTATCTAATAATGAAGAGCAGTTAAAGTGTGTAGCTAGCATATTTTTTACTTTACATATTTGATAAGTTGAAACAAGGTGTTCCGGGTTTTTACACTAATATATGACAAGTGAATTTGCTCAGGTTATAGCTAAAGAAAAATCAAGCTTCCTTCTTGCGTATATCTTGATTTTTTTCTTTTTCTTTTACGATGTAATGAGGGATACTTCAACAAAACGGAAGAGGGATATTAACAAAATTGTTTATAAATCATTCTTTTAAAAATACTATTTACTGTTAGATGGAATTTACTCATGATTTCTATCTAATAATGATGAAAAATATGTTGAATACTGTGTAGCTAACATTTTGTTAGGTAAAATTTATGGGATACACAGTTTATCATTGTTTTTCGAGGAACATGAGTAGATAACTCGAAACTGAGTCTTGCGTGCTTCCTTTCATTGGTTGAAGTGATACACAGTTTATATTTTTTTATTGGATGAAATTCGTTCAAAGTTATAAAGTTTAGTATGATTCTTTCTTGATTTTGAAATTTTTAATAAATTTAATTAATAACAAATTATGTTTGTAACACTCTCAGAAATTTTTGGATCAAGAGAAAGATTATACAATTTGAGATAAAAATTTGTATATAATATAATGAGTATAAGATATTAAAAACATGTTTTAATAAATAAAATTATATGATTACTAATTTACTAAGTAAATATGATATAAATTTAAATATAAATAGTAGAAATTATGTTAAGTTGAAAATGAAGTTGTTATTTAAAATTATAAAAAAAAAGTAAAAATTAAAAAAATAAAAATAAAATTAAAAAAGATTTGTAAGAATAAATTTCAATAATAATATTATTATGATTATTATTTCATATAAAACCAATATCGAGGAGGGGAATTGATTTGGCAAGAGTTTCATATTATATTTAAGATTTTAAGTTAAGATTTTACTCTAAAAATACTCTTTAACATATAAGCCAACAAGTTTGAATAAAAAATATGTCGGTAGAAGAAATTTCAACTAATCAAATACCATCAAATGTTAAAGAGTAAATACAAACGGGTTGTCATCATTCTTTTTTAACAAGTTAGGATAGTAAATGTAAATTAATGTTCTCATTTTTTTTTAAACAAATGCAATCTTCGTCTCCTTTAAACTTTAATAATACTTCTTAGAAGTTACTTCCTTCCCAAAACATTAATCAACAAAATGTTAAATGCTAATATAGTTTAATTACGAGAGATCACGCTTCTCTAATCAATTTATAAGCACTGCTTAAACATAGTATAATATGAACAATGTACATAAAAAAATGTAGTTAGCAAAAGGAAAAGGTAAAATTAAAAATGCAAAACGTGATAACGCCGCCTTATCCAATTGTCGTGGAATGCAAAGAGTACACTTGGCAAACTATTTGAACAATTAGTCACGTGACTTAAACTTAAAAGCGAAAAAAGAAGGGCCCACATTATCCATAACCGGTTTCGTTTCATGTGTGTGCTTGCCAGCACACGCGCCGACAACAACTAAGCAAATGTCTTACTTTAGACAGATGAAAGATTCGCACGCGCCATTGATCAAGTTCACGCGCTGCACCTCAGAAGCATCGAAGGATGTTTTGTTTTTTTTTCCGCCAGTTGCCAACCCACTCCAACCGAAACAAAAGTTCCATTTTTTCTTGTTTGGTTTGGTCTTCTCCGCGTTTTCCTTTTCTTTTTAAAGGGCTTTTGCGACTCGCCATTTCTTGCTTCACTGAAAGTTTTTCATGGTTCTACCAACGAGTTTCATGACGTACCTTGAAACGGTGTCGTTGAAGTTGGAGGTGGAGGAACCGCTGCAAGAAGAGCATGCTCCTCTCAATAAGCGTTTCAAACCTTCATCCGCTTCACTAGAGGTTTCTCATCTTTTTCAATATTCTTCTTCTTTTTCTTAGATAGATAGATAAACCTGTGCCAGGGGTATAACAGTTTTAATCTTTGAAGGAGCAGTGACAGTAATATAAAGCTGTGATCATAGAAGAACATGCATTTTTCATATCACAAAGAAAGTTTTTAAAAAACTTGTATTATAGTGTCATGTTAAATAATTATTTAAGAATGCAATCTATCAAACATATTAGTCCAAAATTCAAAAGATTATATCACTGGAATGATAAGATCAAGTTTAAATACCTAGATGAAACAGTTCAAGATTATAAGGATTTGTTTGTTTGTGTTATTTGTACCATTTTTTGTAAGCTGCGTGTTTAATATATGCTCACTTTGATAACTTCCTTTTCTCCTTGTGCGTGTTTAGCAATGGCATGCTTCAAATAGTACAGCTTCCAGTTCTCCTCCTCAGTACAATATACTTGATGAGCCTAGCCCTCTGGGTTTACGTCTTAGGAAGAGCCCTTCGCTATTACATTTGATACAGAAGAAGCTTTCTCAAAGGAATACTTTTATTGCAAATACACAAAATGAAAATTTAAGCTCTGGTTTGAAAAGGGAAAGTCCCGCTGCGGCTGCAACAGGCTCTGTTGAAAAGCTTAAGGCTTCAAATTTCCCAGCTTCACTTTTAAGAATTGGTTCGTGGGAGGTATATTCTAGATATAACTACTTGTTTCCAGAATTTTGGGAAACTATTATTTTCATTGAGTTTTAAATGATTCAAGGATGTCTCTCTTTGTGGCAGTATAAATCAAAACACGAGGGTGATTTAGTGGCAAAATGTTACTTCGCTAAACGAAAGCTAGTTTGGGAAGTTCTTGAAGGCGAACTAAAGAGAAAAATGGAAATCCAGTGGTCAGATATCATGTCACTTAAGGCAAATTGTCCTGATACGGGACCTAGCTCGTTGACTGTAGCTGTAATTTGTTCTCACACCTCTCTATATAGCTACTTTGAGTGTTCTTTTACAATACAATGATACAAATACGTATGTTTGGCTGAATGTTCAGTTTCATTTTCATTGAACTATTGGTGTGTTTGTGTATTGCAGCTCGCAAGACAACCTCTTTTCTTCAAGGAGACTAATCCTCAGCCTAGAAAGCATACACTATGGCAAACAACATCAGATTTCACTGATGGAGAGGCTGGCAAACACAGGTATATATTCTTTTCAGTGTTCTGATGTGTGGCTGTGAGCTCAACAGTTTTGCATAGTATCAGTTTTCTTATGGTTTTTGTTGATTTATCTTGAGCTGAGCTGGAAAACCAGCTTTCAATAAAACCTTGATAAGAGCAAGATAGCTTACTGAAATAGTTGAGGAAGAGTGGTTGAGTTGCATTTGATGCAGTATCTTTTGTTGCCTTTAGAGGACTCTTTTGAATAATAATGTTAGAGTTTAAGATTGAATAGGAGTTTTACATTGCATAGAAATGATCAAGTTGAGCAACATATAAATAAGAATAATCTACAAACCTATTAAGGTTTTAGATTAAATGTGGTGTTAAGTCCTCTTATGTTGTTGACTTGTCACTCATGAATAATAAGTTTAGGTATCGATAGTGTGATACATGTTTATGTTGATTTGACACAAGTTATAAAGATAAAATGATCATAAAAAAATAAAATTTTGTATTTTTTCAAAAAAAGAAAGTAAAAAGTAAAAAATCATAACGTCAAATGAATATAAAAATTTCTGTGTCAAATTATCATTTCTCATGATTTTATTTTAACAAGTTTATTTGGTTAAGTTTCCTAGTTTTCATTTGTATCAAGGTTGATACTTGATACTACTATGTTTAGGTCCCGGGGTCCTGTATTTACTAGGCCATGATGTTGAGAACTTTATGTGGTGGTTTTGTAGGCAACATTTTTTGGAATTTCCGCGAGGGATGTTAGCCAAGAATTTTGAAAGGCTTGTTCAGTGTGACGCACATCTTAATTTCGTAAGCCAGCAACCTGAGATAATCTTGGATTCACCTCATTTTGATACACGACCTGCTGCTTTTGAGAACCTTGACAATCCAGAAGATCATGATTTCCCTCAAGTCAATGCAAAAGTATCTACCACATCTTGTTTGCAGGACATAGGATCTCCTCATTCATCCCTGTCACCATCATTTAAGAATGAGTATAATGGTCGTCTTGGCATTAGCTTGGATAGTTCACCCTGTGAAGCACCTTCCACTAGTTCAGGTACTGTAAGAACTTAAACTCTTGTTTGAATAGAATCCATTTCATTAAGTTTTATCCCATGTCATTCTATTTTAAACATTTCAAACAATAAGACCCGGTGTTATTTCACACTTATCTCTCATGCCTACAAATTTCTGAATTAACTGGTCATTTCTATGACTCATTTATTAAACCGTATGTGTGGTCTTAACTTACTGTTCTTGTAAAATTCATGAATTGTTGTGTAATTGAAGGGAGCACAAGCTCTGAAGCTGATTCCAAGAGCCCAAGAAATTGCGATCAGATAAAATTGCCTGGACTCCGCACTTCTATGTCAGTGGGTGATTTTATTGGCCACATTGAACATTGCCTTTCGGAACAAATAACGTGTGAAGATCCGTCCTTTTGTGATGGAAGACGAGGTTTTCAGGAAATGCTGGAGGAAATTGCACAGCATCTTCTTAATGACAATCAGGTAATTGCGGCTTCTGATGAAAAATCACTCATGACAAGGGTCAATTCTCTCTGCTGTCTTCTACAGACGGACCCTGCAGCTTTGCAGAATTCACATGACAAGGAAAATGTTGATGATGGAAAAAATATTGATCTTGAATCAATGCACAACATCAAAATTAAAATAGATGTCACGCCTGCTGAGGTGGACTTCAGAGATGTTTCTTGGGGCATGTCCAGGAAAGACTCTTTCGGAGAGTTTCTTCTTCACCTTCCTCGTATTGCTTCACTGTCAAAGTTCTTTCTTAACATATCAGAAGATGACAGTGACTGCTAAACCTGATAGTTACTCTGATATTTGAAATATAAAAAATGGTCAAGATCAAGCTGTGCATAGAGAATACGCCATCTTTAACTTTTTACCATTCGAACCATTAGGATTTGTACACGATGTGTTACCTAATAGAATATTGGGCTAATACCGCTGTTTAAGTTGAGGGGCCTAGCTATTATTCAAACATTGTATTATTTCTTGATTTTTAACCACCCATTGGAAGGTAGGTATGTTGTATTAGAAGATATATATCACTTCTATGTATAGGAATGTCTTGTTATCTAGTTTGTTTCTACAATGTTTCTCTCTTTAGTTTCAAATATAAGAAAATCATACAGCCACTTTTAAATTAAAACTTCACTTTCATGGTTATTGTACTTGAGATGTAAAAGTTCTAAATTAAACTCGTTCAACAAAATTAACTATTTTTACGGTGAATCAACTTTTTATTACACATTGAAGACGGGAGAATGGTGGATATCCTCGTACCTAACATTATATTAAATGAATGTCATCACATTGAAATGAGTGCCACATACAGATATTTATATAGCAATAAGTTGTTAGGTGGGGGAAACTGTGACTTCTGAACTCTGACCATAACTACAAAAGATCATTGTAATTTGAGAGGTTCTGTTACCCACTTGAATCAAGTGGATTTGAATAAGTACCTCTTGCAATCACCAATAAAAAAACAATTAATACACTTTAATTATATTTTTCAATTGACTTAAAATGCTAGTATGTATCATTATATTATTAAAATGAGTTATAAATTAAATATATTTTAGATATCAAAATATCATTTTTGGAAAGGAGCACCAAAAGTCGAAATAAAGAAGTTGTAAATAATATTCACAATCTATACAAAATGTCATAAAAGGGTTGAAATATTCACAGAGATTGAAACTAAATTGGTTTATCATTATCAGCAGCTGTACAAATGGTTAAACCAGGCATAATGAAGAGCACTTGGACTTTGAATGTAGTTTATGTACAATTGAATTCTTCCATCACGTCTAATCTGCTGCCAGGGATGAAGCAGGATCAGGAAGGAGACGATGAATGAATGGTGGTATCAGGTAACATGGCTACTGTCACTAGGAAATATTCACAGCCAACAGGGAGACCGTATGGGTTTGGAGTTGATCCTGAATTCAAGGTCAACCAGTCAGTCCCTTTGTCAGGAGTAGTAAACTTTTCAGCCCTACCATGCTCAGGCCGAGGGGGTGCCGCCTTCACAATCTGGCGTTCGATATGCACAATTTGTCCAACAATGTAGTTAGGTCTGCTTGGAACATGTTCTGCAAACAGGGCTACAGATTCATCGGATAAGTAATAATTAGAGCAGTTCCTGGTAATTGCCTCATAATACCCAGCAGAAGTGAGCACAAAGGCTGCTATCTCATGAACTTCCAGGCAACCAAAACAAATCTTCTCTTTATTTGCCTGCAGAAAATCACAAGCAGAATATAACTCAATCCACAATTTTGAAATGGGTAGAAAAGGCAGTAAAAAACCATCCATGCAATCAAGTGATCATCAGGCATTTGTCTGTGGATAAAAACTAGCTCATCTCAGAGGCTCAAACATTTTATTGTCACATTAAGAAAACAAGGTAATACCTGCTTCTCAAGTTGATGCTTATTGTAATAAGTTTTGACCTGGTCTATTTTCTCCTCCAATTCTTTCCGAAGCTGTTCATTAGCAGCTTCCGTTCTTGAGTACTTCTCATGCAGCTCTTCCCGGTGCCTTGACAAGAAACTAACTTTATCGGCCAAGACACGAATACATTTTCGAAACTCAGCAATGTCGTCATCATCTCTGTCATTAGCAGAACTGAAAAAAGAGAAGTGTTCCAATCATCCTTCTAGTTGCAATTCATTAAGAATGAATATGAATATAAAATATCAATGGAACGGTCTCAAACAAAGGCCTGGAATCTTCTCCAATTCATGAAAAATGGCATAGAAATTTGTTGGAAATGTTTATATCAGATTCCCCTCCATGCAAGAGAACAAAAGAAGCGAAAACTGTTTACTCAATTGTAGAAAGTCTCAATCGTCAACCTAACAATGTGATTGCAGAATGAATTCCTTTATTATCAATAACCTCGTTACCATCAAACTTAATGAATGAACATTCCTACTACTTCCTCCGTTCTTGTTTAACTCTTTTAAGTTTGTTTTGTACGAACTAAGAAATATAATAAAAATTCTTGATTCTAATAAAGTAGTTGTATAAAATTTGACTCTTTCCCTATCCACCCCCACACAATAAATACATATGTAAATCACTTAACAGATAAATAGACATAAAAATTCTTCAAAACCTGACCCTCAAAAAGAAACAGAGAGTAATAAAACGGGGGACTCATAAGTTCTAACAAGTGAAGAAATTGTTTTCATCACTACAAGCCTACCACCACAAGTCATTTTATATTTTCAGTGGGAATGGGCATAGTATAAGTAAATTACTTGGCCAAAGACTGCGACAAATTACGAAGGGAATCTGCAAAACCAGCCACACCACCGGGAGAATAAACACAAGTCTTGAGTCTTTCAAAAAAGCTGCGTGTTTTAATGACAGATGCTCGTAGTGAATTATACTCTAAAGCCCTCCTGTCAGCAGAACTTTTTTGTGTCTGAGCTTCCTCTCTTGCTTCATGCAAACAATTTTCCAAGTGAGCACAATTCATCTGTAATGAAAGTGAAATATTTCATTAGAATATGAAAGGCAAGCGCAATACTGAATCAAAAATGGGTAAAAAGTTAGTAAAGCTTAGCCGGTGGCAAAAAAAAACTTCAACATGTACAGTTCATTCACTCAATATCCTTCTGATCCTACACAAGTCTTTGAACGAAATTCTCAATTCACCATACGGATTCAACTCAGATCCAATATACAAAAGAATTAAGAAACTTAATTTGGTTTCTTTGTACAGAAATGCCTGTAGTTCAGCCCAACAGATTTGCAACATGTAGCTACAGAAGACTATGCCCGTATGAGCCTCGCTTATCTATAGTAAACATCCCAACTGACAAGAGTCAAATAAAACTCTGCATGGCATGGCTTTATAGAACAACAAAATTAATGCATATTTTTCTTAGGATATTTGCTTTTAGTAATACATCTATAACCACTTCAATGGGATCTATAGACACTAAAATACCACAAGAATGTGGTGTCGCAAGGCAAGAGCAATATAAAGATGATAAAAAAAATTCTCTATTTGGTTTTGACACTAACACTTTTCAGAAGAATAACCAATAGAATGCATGCTTCTATAATGTATGAAACAGGTGAAGAAAATGGACAGAAATTGGAAATTAAAAAATGACATTAAAATAGCAAAGTGGGAGAAATAAATAAACAGAGACAAATAGTAAATAGTATAGAAGAACTACACAACAGATTTAAAAAAAATTGCAACCCTAAATTGATGGGTATGATTCAACTTCACAGTTACCTGAGATTCATCAAGTAGTTTTTTACTAGCTTCCAGCTCCCTTTTGAGCACAACAACCTCCTCTATAACATTTTTCAGCTTGGTTTCAGTCTCAATCAATTGATCTGACTTATCTGCAAGTGCACTTCGTATATCCAACAACACCTTATCATCATTTACTTTGGATTCTGAGTCTTGAGAAACTGTGGAGTCACAAGGTACAAGGTCATGTGACACAGGTATGTTCTCACCAGTAGAACTGTTTGTTAATGACATGCCTAATTGTCCGATTATCTTGTCTTTCTTATCTTTATCAGCACTCTGTGCTTCTTCGCGATGAGGCTCCATCATAGAAGAGTCCAACTGTGGGTTCTGAACTCCAGAGGAATCCAACATGTTTTCATCCACCCCATCTAACACTTTACCTGTATGTTCTGTGAACAAACCAAGTTTTGCATCCAAGGAACTTGAGATGCATGAAACCTCATCCATGGGCTCAGAAGTAGATAAGGAAGGCATGTGAGCTTCACTACTGATAGATTCTGACTTTATTTCCTTCCCAGTCACATCGTTTACATTGGAAAGCTTCTGCCCAAGCATATACTGATCAGACAATTTCTGCTCCAATTCTTGAATACGTTTCTCATATGACATACATTGCATTTGCTTCATCTTAAGCATGGACTGAATATGTTTAATATATTCATCTTTCAAATGCAAGGCTTCCTCTGTCTTTTCTCTAGCATTCTTTAGCATATTATTCACCCTTTCATCATCCAATGACTCATACTCTACCTCGGGACAGAGCGAACATATTAAAGCTATTCTACCAGCAAGCTCAGCTTTCAGTTTTGCATTCTCAACTTCCATCCTGCAGGTTCCAGCAATTTCTATCAACTCACTGCCATCTGGCAAACCTTCAGAATCATATCTCTCAATTGAGTCAGCAGTAATATCTACATCCTCAGCCAAATGAGAGCTATCACTACTCAAAGCAGTTGAACCTTTAAAGCTTCCTAGCTTCTCCATCTTGGAAGTTACTCCTGTTAGATATTCAGGAGCATAACGATCCAAATCTGATATGTCAATATTAAGCAGATCACCATCAAACGGAGCTATATTGACATCACACTGGTTCGGACTGTCAAACAATCCCATAGATGTTAATACATCTTTAGGAATGCATGGACTATTAACTCTCAAAAAGTCCTCTCGTCTTCTGATTTCGGCCTCGCGTTTTGTAGCTAATTTTTCAGCCATTTGCCCAGCCATGCCCATGTACAGCTTCATAGAAGCCTTTCGTCTCACTACCTCTGCAAGGCAAGCTCTGTATGCTGCACCAATACTGTAGAACAACTTTAATTCCCCAAACAAGCCATCCTGACGAGCCATTGCCTCCTTAAAAACAGGGAACTGCAGCTTTTGATCTTTAATGAGATAAGAAACATAAGTTATGTTTCGAGTGTAATTGTGCACAAAGTTATTCATCTCATTCTTGTTTTCCTTGCAAAATTCTAGTAGCTTTGAAATTGCACGATCACAGGCCTGCATTTTGGGCAGGTGATTTTTGTCATGAACATCGTACATAGGACCCAAGGCTGAAACTGCATCATGAGGACGAAGTGAGGAAGACAATTGAGAGGATAGACAATCATCTACCAGTTTCTTTACGGTGTTAACATCCTTGCTGCAAAAATCCCATGAAAATATAATTGATAAGATGTTCTGGTAACATTAAATATTATGAAAACATCTCAGAATAAATGAAATATAAATATAAATTAAGTTACAAATTACAATAGTAATTAAGTACAGCAAGTATTATTCCATTTGATTCCTCTCCAGTGAACTATAGGCACTCCTAAAAGCCATAAAAAAAAGTATCATGCGTACACGTTAAATAATCAACATGGAATGGATCGAGAACTTTGCAGAAATGGTGTTTAACTATTTCAGGCTCGCTATGCGCTAACACAACATATGAGAAGTTGAGAACCAGATTTTGCATATTTATGAGAGAAAAACAAGTTAAAAACAGGATGCCATATCAAACTTGGTATACACATTAACCTTAGATGCTTCGTCAACAAGACAGAGCACACAAAAAATAGTTGAAAAATGTTAAAATATAAACTAACCTCAGAGATTGCATGATACTCTTTTGTTCATTAATATATCTCTGGTGTTCTTTAATTGTCTGTTCTATATTCTTGGTGGGCAAGAAAGCCCTGGAGGACAACAATTCCTCCGCCCGACGCTTCACTTCCCCAAAAGTCTGCTTAAATTGCGACACTTTATTCTCAAATTGCTTGTGGGAGCTGGTGCAATTCTCCACTGACTTCCTCAAGCTTTCCTCCTTTACCAAATCCAGTAAGCATTTGCGATTAGCAGTTTGCAAAGCAGGGTGAAGTTTGATGGATCTTAGTTTCTCGACATTCTTCCCAAAATTCACCACAAGATCAGAATGCATCCTGTGTTGTTGCATATAACGTTTCATGAATTCCACATAGCTTTGGTTAATCATTCGATAATACTGATCCAAATTACCCCTTGCAACGTCCACTGCTCTTTCTTGGACCATCTGTTCTCTCCAAAGCCTCTCACAATGTTCATATTTCATTACAGTACTAGTATATATAGCATGCCCCCGATGATAATGGTACCTGAATTGTCGCTCATAAGAAGGTAAAGCCTTCAGAGCAGGATCTGAAGCATCATCAAGAGGGTGTGGATCATGGGAGGATGCCGGCGATGGAGGCTCTAAATGGCTGGGAATATCAACTTGCTCCGGCGGTGGAGCCGGCGAATTGTTTTGAAGCCTTGATTTGTTGAATATGAACACCTCCTTCTCGTCAGATGGAAGCTTGTACACAGATAGCGGGCGATGTGATTCCAGCTTCATTTCCTTACAAAGAACAAGCTGATCACTGAAATTAATTCCAGTAACAGATTCAATAGACCTCATAACTGCTTCAACAAGTGTGTTTTCATTGCAATCCAACTCAAAACTGTGTCCATTCTCAGCAATATGAACAAGCAACTGGCCCTGATGGACTAAACTTCCAGACATGCTGCTACTCATCTTATCCACCAATCGACACAAGAATGAATCACAATCCCTCTGTCCACCAAAATATTAAACCAATGAAAACCACACAAAGGGTTCGAATCACACACCCACCAATAGCTTAAACACAAAACAACACCAAGGCAAATCCAGCATAACCCTTTTTTTTACCTCACAAACTCGCACTTCACTTGATAAAATGTATAGAAGAGGTACAAGGACAAAATTCTGGATTAGGAACCTAATAAATTCTCAGATTACTGAATCCGGAAAATAGTCCAACCAACGGAAGAATAAAACGTACAACCGAACAGATTTTACGCTAATAATTCAAATCAATTAATTCAGCCCTTAACACTGCATCAACAGCTCAACTTTGCACATACCCAACAGAGATATTCGCGGAAAGACACGAACTTTAACCTCGGATCCCCTCGAAAACCCTAGTTAGAAGCACCCCAACTCGAACAACAGACCCACGTGAGCAACAATCAATGAGGCCAAGACTAAAACACCCCTTATCGTTATCAAAAGGCGATAATGAAGAAAATGCCCCAAAAGAGACGAAGCTATCAAACCCCAAAAACGAGGGCGTAGAAAAAACCCGAATTACGCCCCACCCGGAACCCAGTTCGTGAAGGAAAGTCAGAATCCAACACGGGACAGAGCATACATAACAAAATTGAGAAGTACAGAGTCCGTTTGGTTGTTGAGGGAAGAGGGTAAGGCGAAAATCTTGGAGTGACAAAGAAGAATATGATTAGAAGAAGATTACGTGGAGATTTTGATTTTCCAGAATCTCGGCTAAGCAGAAGAACAAGGCCACCACGAAACCCTTTTGATGATTGCTTAGAAATCAATCACTGCAACAACCAATTTAAAATTATACAGTCTCTCTCTCTTCCAGTCTCTCTCTTCCTATGCATTTATTCTTCTCTTTTCCCCATATTTGTTTTATAGATTCCACACAGAACCTTCTGCGGGAAGTAACTCTGGCATAACAGAACCCTCTCTCTCTCTTCTCTCTTCTCTCTTGGCTGAACGTTTGGAAGGATTGAAAAAGCAGACACTGTAGTGAATTCTTATATATATCACATCGAATTATAGAGCGCAATCCGTATTTAATAACTGATTACTTTTAACTTTAGCCATGATAATCATTTAAGATGCTTATGCAAAGATTAAGATACATTGCACCCACTGCTGTTTTTTTTTTACCCTGAAAAACGTTAAGCTAATAACAACGCCCATTTTGTTTGGATCTCTTAGTTTAGCAATTAACTCTATCTGTTCTTTATTTTTTTACATAAAATTCAATCTGTAATGTATCTGAAAAAAGAAATTCTGGTAACATGTTTTTAAGGAAATAAAACCTCACTGTCAACTTAGGCACAACGCAATAACTAAATTATAATAATAATAATAACTAAAACATTGTCGTTCTAGCTTGCGCTGACCAATAAATTAGAATAATTCAACTGCATTTATTTTTAGAACTTACTGCCTATTTTACTCTAATCTTAAAAAACTTTACACACTCCATTAACAAAATTATCTTTTATGTAATTTATTAAGTCTATTTATTTTATACTATACAAATTATTTTGTATCACCGTAATAATTTTTCTCTTAATTTATACTATAAAAATTATTTTGTATCATCGTAATAATTTTTTTCTAAATATCGTTGACGTTTTATTTTATGGTTTACATTCTGATTTAGTTTTTACTTTTGTTTAGTTTGTTTGATTTGATTTTCATTTTATTTTAATGTTTAATTAAGTCTCGATATAAAAGAAATATAAAAAAATGTTATAAAGAAAATATGTATTCATAAGTTCGTTTATTATTTTTAGTAGTATATGGCTTACCGATACATATATCAAGTATAAATATAACATTTCATATATGGGTTAACCATTTAAAATCAACATAATACAATATATCATAAAATAGATAAGTATGTTAATATACATTATATTTTCATTTTAGAAGACATCATAAAATCCATAAATATGTCAATATACATTATATTTTCATTTTAGAAGACGCCACATCAAATTACACGTGAAGTGATTGTATCTAATATTAAAGGGATAATAAATTGTATTTCAATAATTTATAGCATTTAGTTATATATAACATCTTTTAAAATATCCATGTTCCACTAAAATTTAACATACAACCAAAAAGAAATATATTAGAAAATACATTTTTTTTTGTAATAGTAACAACTTAATCACAAATCTCATTCAATTAATGAAGTTAAATAATTTTTTCTATTATCAATTTTGTGCATAATATTATACCGTTACTTTTTCGATATCTTTTCACACGCTCAAAAATCTTAATACCACATAATGTAAACACATAAAATAAATATTAGTGAGTATATTATGTAAGTATATATATATATATATATATATATATATATATATATATATATATATATATATATATATGGGTTTGCTAATTTGCGTACCCCTGTTTTTTCAGTTGGTACATTTTAGTGATATGTATCGGGTTTTAGTAGACAAAAATATCCTAATATATCATGGATTCTAAGTTTTAAGGTTAAGGGTATTTTAATAATTTTCATTTTCAAAAAAAAAAAAAAACTCAAACTCTTCCTCACTTCCCTCATTCCTCTCCATCATTTCTCTTCCATCTTTCTCACTCAAACATTTCTCTGTCATCACGTAGTCCCAATTAAAAAAATCAGAAACACTCGCTGTTAAACAATTACTTACCAAAAAAAATGATTTTATAATGAGTTTTCATTTCATAATTTATGTTATCTATCTAATTTTCACAAGTATAATGACATCTGAAGAAATTTGGTAATTGGCCTGAAAAAAATCAAAAACACTCGCTATTAAACAATTTCTTTAAAAAAATGATTTTATAATGAGTTTTCATTTTATAATTTTTGTTTTATCTAATTTTCACAAACATGATGATATTTGAAGGAATTGGTAATTGGCTTTGAAGTTTTTTTATAAATGATGATTCAACATCCGCAGATGATGAAATTAGATAGGTTAGTGAAGATGATGAAATTAAAAAGATCTTGAATGAACTTTTTGCTGAAGACGAATATGTCAATGACTCCATTTACAAAAGAAAATTGTTTAACGAGTTTTTTCAATTAAGACTAGCAAATGTTGGAGTGAGAGAGATGAAAGAGAGATGATTGAGAGGAATGAGGGAGGTGAGTAAGAGTTTGGGGTTTCTTTTTTATTTTTTAGTTTTGAGAATGAAAATTATTAAATTCAGTACACATTGTTAAAATGTACCAATTGAAAAACAGACGTACACAAATTAGCAAACCCCAAAATAAATAAATAAATAAATAAATAAATATATATATATATATATATATATATATATTACGGGAGTATTTCATCAATTTATCACAATATCGTACACCACTCAAGTGAAACTTCTCTAAGAAGAAAAAAAATATATTTTATTCTTATAAAAGTTTTACATGAATTAAGTACATCAATTCTAAAAGAAATATAATTAGTTAAATTTCTCTCACTAAAGTGATTACTTATCACTTAAGTAATTATTATTTTTATTTGTCATTCAAGTGTTATATCAACATTTGAACAAGAAGATTTGTGTAATTCAACAAATTTCAAAAGCACTAATACACTGTCTCCTCAAAATTTGAGCATTTACATCATCGTATAAGTGAGATATCTATTTGTATGATCTAAAAAGTTTGAAAAACACCATGCATAACTTTCACACCTTAACGTTTAGTAATAACTTGTCTTTACATATTTCTCACTTAATCCTCAAGCCATAATTTGAATGGTGTGCTTTATTACTTTAGTAGTGATACGTGCAATAATTACTTACCACTTAAATGGTATTTCATCATTTAAGAAATATACATCTAAAACCATATGATTCCATATTTTATCATACTTAAAAATTCAATATAACTCATTTTAATTATATGTAACATTCATCATACACTCACGATAATAATTAATTTCCTTTTTAAATTTAGTAATATTACAATTGCAATTCCAAAGGTATGTATATAATTACATTCTAACGACCAAGTAACTTTAACAATAATACATTTCGACCATTTAATTCAACATACAAACATGAGTTCATGTACTTGAATAACTTCTCATCCCTACACCAAAATGATTTATTTTATACAAAAGTCTAAATTATTTTACAGTATTTTCTAAAATTTTAAACTTACATCACCCTTCTCCTTAATCAAAATCAAAAAATAAAATAAAATCAATGATTCAAAACTAGATATTTAACTCTGATCAATGATCCATTATGACTATCTTGATATATTTATTATCATTTTTTTAACTATATAATTTGGTTAAAGAACATGTAAGACTAAAACTTATAGAAAGTAAAAAAGGAAAAAAATTCTAAAAGAAAATAAAAATAGGAAACTGAAAGAATATATAAGAAATATCTTTATCAGAAATTCTTATCAAATATGGGATAAAAATCATATGGTGCATGCACAGGTTTTTCCATTTTTTATTTACTAAAACTTATATCTTAAAAACGGTTGGTATTACGTAACAAAATAATAATATATTAAGTTAAGATATAATAAAGAGATAACTAAAATATTATACTTTTGTTTAAGTGGTTAGTAATTGATATCTTAATTTGTTAGTTGGTAATAGAATAATAGTACATCGCAGTTATCTTTGGATCAGTTACTTTCAGAATAAATAGGAAAAGAGTGGGTAAATATTTTTGTTATTGTTTATTTATGATGAAGTTGATTATTATAGTTACATGGTATACGTTATGTGTATTATATTTTCTCTCTCTTTTTTTTTAATAAAATAACAGACAATTTTAAAGATTTTTATAGAAGAAATATGATTATAATATTTTAATTTTTTTTTTTTTTACTTTTGAAGTTATTTTTCACGTATCTTTTGAGAAGTTAATCAGAAAGGACGTGTTGTTTAATTTTAACTTCTCTTTCAACGAAAAAAAGCTCCAAATTAAACAAAGAGAAGTTAAAGACAAAAAAAAAAAACATGTTCAAATAAATATATATTTATTAGCATGTATGTTTGAAAAAAGTAAAGTGTAATAGATAAATAAAGACAACATACACTTAACTATATTATAGTAAAGTTATCAAATTCATTATATGTAACTGTAAAGTTTTAATTGTTTAATATTTATAATTTATAATTATAGTTTTAAAAAGAAAAGAAGTTTATGCACTAGTCATAATCATGTTAACAGATTTTACAATGGTATTCGATAGCGAATTACATGCAATAAATACGTTTATTAGTTAAGTTTATTTCCATCTATTATAGTTATTTTAAAAATTATACTTTCTATATATATATATATATATATATTCATCTCTATAATTACTACATTGAATTATTAGTTATGTCCTACAATATTATTTTTCAATTTAGCATTTATCTTTTTCTCTTATTTCATGTTTCTAATAATTACACTTTCAAAACCACTCACCTTCTTTAATATATCACATACCTACTTATCATTTATTATTTTAATATCCATTATTAATTTTTCTTATCATTTTATCTTTTAAATAATTGTTTTTATCTATGATAAAAATAATTTATAAAATCACTACAAGAAAAAAAGAAGAAGCAATTATCTATGATCGGTAAGTAATAACCGAAATATGAAGATAATTGTGATTTATATATAATACAAAAATTATAAGTTTATAATTTGGAATATTACTTAAATAATTTTTTATTATTATAATAAAAAAAATTAAATATTTTTTTATCTCTTAACTTTCCGTAAAAATTGAAAATAATTATTCATCAAAATTTTAGTTCAATTTAATCCCTCAATTTTAGAAATACGTATATTTAATTTTTTAATTAAATTTTATAAGTTTATTTAACTTTTCAAATGAATTTTATGATAATATTTAAATTTTTTATCACATATTTTTTATTAAAAAAATTAAATTCACATAATTTTATAAATTAATAGAAGGCTAAATTAACCAAAAATTTTAAAAATAAAACTATTTTTAATTTTAATTAAAGAGATTAAAAAGATATTTAATTTTTAAAATAAATAAATATACATATGAATATAAAGACGTGTTTTTACTGGAAATACAAGTAAAGTAAATGCATTTTTTTATTTAATTTTCTATCAAAAAGCAACTAATTTTGTATCATAGAGTGATTTCGTATTTTGTTTTTCTTCTGCCCTTTATTTCATTTTCTAGAAATTTCCGCGTTCGTTTTTGTCTCCATGAGTAACCATGGAAGGGCTTTCTCAAATTTTATATTTCCAATTTGACATAATTATGCCTGTTCGAACCAATAATTGTTTTTCTCGGTTTTTGTTTTTTTGCCTTTTGCTTTTGAAATATTTTCAATTTGTTTGCCTTCTAAAGTAACAGTTGTTTTTTTTTTGTATTTTTTTTTTAATTTGACTAGTTCCAATTGATAAGACTTTTTCATCCATGTTCGAAGTGGAGAACTACATTAACGGATATAAATTATGTTTTGATAAATTTGCTGTTCTTAGCATATCGTGCTTGCAACCCTTTTTTGCATTTTCTATTTTGAAATAAAAATTGCAACTATTGTGTTTGTGTCACAATTTGCTTCTTACAAAATTTTATATGATAGTTTTAGAAATAAAAAAATTGAATGAGAGATAACTCTTGGTATTAAATCTTATGAATGTCTCACGTATACACAATTTTAAGAGTAGTAATTTATACAACAACAACACAATATTATATATGTCATGTACAATTATGTATAGTAAGTAGGCTTGAGTTCGTATCCACAAACTTCTACAAATGGTATACTAAAATCCAATTCAAATTATACAGTTGTTTAAGTAAAAATACGTATTCTTAATGGTATAAGGAATGAAGGTACGTAATTAGTCACGTGTAGAAATGGAAGTAGACATAAAATATAGAAACTTGAAGTGAGTGAAAACACAAATAATGTCCTCATACGTTGCTTTTCCAAACAAACGAACACAATCATTGATTTATAAAATCACCTTTAAACATTATAATACTGCAGCCATTTTTCCTTATGAAATGACAATTACAATTACCACGTGTGCCACCAACCAATCATTCATGTCTACTAGATCTTTCAGAGACACGAATTACAATAATTATAATAACTGATATACTCTTCAACAAAATAAACATAATTTGTTATTACTTGTATTTTCCTCAGAAAATCCTTTTTATTCTTTCACGAACCTTTAAAATTCTTAAATATATAAAAAAAATTTAATATTATGGTGTTGTCATCATTATGACAGTAATTATCTTTTTTGTCGAGTTTATCTTAACGAGATTTATTTAAACATTTTATTCCATTTATTATTGGGTTATTATTGGATCACCTATTAATTCTACTCTTACGTTTAAGATGTTTATATCTCGATGTGAAGGGAGTCCATTAATTCTATTCTCACGTTCAAAATAGTCTCACATCGATTTGAGATAGATCAATTTATAATATATATAAGTGTGGTTCAAAACTTCACCTTAAATACCAGGTAAAATTTAATTAGACTTAAAATTTATTTTTTAATATTTATAACATAAAACTATTTGCTTTTTGAAGATGACGACAATGAGACGATGTCGAAGGATTTATCTGATAGTGGTTGTTTTGTGGCTCATAATGAAACTTAAGGGTAAGTTCCTGGAAACTTCCCTAAGAACAAACACATGTAAATGCCATATTCAAAGTTGTTTTCGTTTCTGCGAAAGCATCTGATTCCGATAGGTTTCAAAATTACAACATAGGAATATTGAAAGAAAAGTGGTCGCAATTTCCACATAGTTTCATGTCCAAATATTCGGCTATGGTAACAACAATGAGTAACGTGTTCAATAAAACCAAAGGTTTAATTAATTGATGCATGTTGCAATTCCTTTCAATGGTCGTTTTCCTGAGGGAGAAACATGAAGGTCAATCTTGCCAACGACATCGTTTTCGCTCAAACTGATAAGGAAACAACCCTAAGTGAAAACTCTTATAAATAATTAAATCATTCTGTGGAAAAGTCAATATCATAAATAATTATTTGTGCGTGAGATTTTCATTAAGTACAACGGTTAACTAATAAGGATGGAACGTAATATTGAATTATTGATCTCTCTTTCTTTCTTCTTTCTATTTTTATTATTTTCGTTATAATTGAAGTCTCTTTCTGGCACGCCATCTTGCTGGTTTTATAGTACTACTACAATTAGTAATTCAATTCAATCACGTGATTACTTTTTCCTTCTTAATTAATGCATTTCAAACTATATGAATGTTGATAAATTTTTTTATAATGACTAAGTTGAAACTAATTTTTGTTTCGTTAACGATTTTATTTTGTATTAACATGACAAAGTTGAAAGTAAATCACTATACAAGAAAAAAAGAAGAAGCAATTATCTATGATCTGTAAATAACTGAAATATGAAGATAACTGTGATTTATTTATAATACAAAAATTATAAGTAAATATATTTACTAATCACATCCGTAAATAATTACTTACTGATATGATCCCTTAATAATATCACATCGAACATATGTATGCATGTAGATGTTTTCGTATTAATAAAACATAATAATAAGACAACAATTAAATAAAAATAGAAACATAATTACAAATAAATAAAACAAAAGATATTTCATCATATTTAAAAAATTCAAAAATTATAATATATAGGTAATATCTATATCTAACGCTTATATTACTTACATAGATAATATTTGTATGTAATATTCAATTTGTTTACATATTTGTATTTGTATATAATAATTGATAAATAAGTTATGATTTTTTTGTAATCAATAAATTAATGAAAGATTGTTTTAGTCAAAAATTAAAGTTGGAAGGTGAAGTTAGATTCAAAACTATAATCATTGGTTTTGGTTAAGAAAGAAAGATTAGAGTAAGGTGGATTCAGAACATTGGTTTACATTATTTCATCACGGAATGGTTATGGAATATTCCAAAACATTTCACTTTTTTTTTCCACAAAATTTAATAATTTGCTTTGCCCTATTTGTATGCATAAAACAATTAAAAAAGCAGACAAAAATACGATCATTCAAATATCTGCATCATCACATCCTATCAAATATTTTGTTGGAATAAAAGTATACTCTTCTGAATATTATATACATATAATATGGTATTATACATATTACATTATAATAATATAGAAACAAGTCCTCTTTGATTCAAAATAGCACATGTCTATCACAATATCATCTGGTTAATCTCCGTTCAATCTTATAATTTGATTCAAAATTGACTTAATTATTTGATGGTCTCTATTTTGATGCAAGATGCAAGAGTGTTAAGTTGATTTTCACTTTTAATTACATCTTAATTTTTGAAAAAGAACAACTTAACATATTGCTACCAAAATAGAAAACGTCCGAATAATTAATAATTAAGTATATACAGTCGAAATGATGAATGTTGAATTTCTGATTATTTTAGAATCCAGAAAATTCAAAATTGGGACATCCTTGAAATTTGAGGACAGTGATGTGTGACCTTAAAAGGGGTGTGATGAAGATGGAGAAGGACCTCAACAGCATACGAATACATGAACAAGTGAGCATGCATCTATGCTTACATAATATATATATGTATGTACGCATGCATCTATGCATCTATGCTCTGTCTCCTTTTCAAATGGATAAGTATAGTGACACAACACAAACTCATATTAGATAATCTCAATTAGTTATAATTAAAACATGTTAAAATCAATAATATGTTTATTAACTTAGGGTTCTTGTACTAAGTAATGATACACTTTGGTGTGTTGTGTTGTCTTCAAAACACTATATCTGTTTTTTTGTTTCTTTTCCTATTCACTAAATAATGCCAAAACTCTCTCTCTACAATATTAAAATATTGGAATTAATGTTTAGGCTTATGATAAGTCACCTGGTTTTATGTGGCTTAATAAGAGTGAAAAAATAACTCTTTAACAAGCCTTTGGTCAAGATGATTCAGAAATTTATATATGGAACTCATTCTTTTCTTATTTAAATTCTAATTGTATAAAAGTAAAGAATTATTATTATTATGTATAATGGATAAACTAAAATACTAATTCATATATGATTGCTATGTGGCTTTTAAAAATATCAAAGTTTCTATTTTATTTACATGAGCTTTGTTGTTTATTGCTGTTAACTCAAAATGTTATTAAAAGCATCAGTTTTCAGCTTAATTTTATTTTTTCAGAATATTTTTACGAGTATTCCACACAGGTGTGTATTTAGAAACTAAATTTACAATTACTTCTTAACTGATGAAAAATCGCTTACTAATTATTGAACATAACAGGTGATACATTTACACATTTTTTTAATATACTAAATTTTAGAATAAGAGAGTCACTTTACTAAGAGTTGAGATTTCATATAAAATAAGCTTATATGCTATCAAAGAGGAAATGAAGATTTACACATTATTGTTGGTACAACGGTCAAAATAGATCATAGTCCGCAGGTCAATTTAGTCTATCATGGATTGGATTTAAAAAAATTATATTTTTTTATGGGTCAGATTTCAATCCGATTCATTTAAACTCGGTTCATTCGGGTTGAATCCGTGGTGGGCCAGGTTGATCCACCAACCCACCTACCAAATTTTATTTTATTAAAATTTAATTTTAATTTTATAAAAAAAGATTATTTATTTTTGGTTGAAAAAATTATGTAAGTTCCCTATTTTCCAAACTAATTAAACACTTCATGTTTGGGAATGAAATTTGTTTAGATTTAAATTATAAAAAGTTTATATATATTTTATTTAAAAAAATTATAATTAAGTGAGCCAGTGAGTCAATCTATTTATCCATCAACCTGTGGTGAATCGGACCAGGTTCGAATTTTTCTGGTTCGCTAATAAATGAGCCTGGTTAGGTTGACTCACTAAATGATTAACCCATAATAGGTCGGACCGGATTGAGACATATAACCCGTTTTAACAACACTAATTGTTGAAAAGAATAATAATATTATATCACCTTTTATATAAAAAAATAATAACCCTAACGATAAAGAAAGAAATATTATTTTTTAAATATATTATATTTATTTTATATTTATAATTTTTTTATTATAATTTTTTATTTGTATTTTAGATTTAACTCATATTTATTCTATTATAAATAAAATATTATATATATATATATATATATATATATATATATATATATATATATATTCAAAAATTAATCTCATACACAATAATTTAATATTATCGATTTAAGCGGTTCTGGTGCAAATTAGTAGTTGTAAGTATGAAGTTCAATTTTCAATGTGATGTACATATATCAGATCAGTGCTAATAAATCTATGAATTGCTTGCCCCAAGAACCAATCTTTCGTACATTATCTATCATATTAGTTGGTTTAAGAAGCCGGAGTGTGAAACCTATGTAAAAAGTTGACGATGTTGGCATAGATTGTTGCTGTTTTTGTTAGTTTGGTAATAAATTGAGTATCATGGTACATAACAAGTGGACTGTTTTTTCTTGCATCCGATTTGGTTTTTCATGCAACCTCATATTTAGAGAAAAGGTAAATCTCTGCTATAAATTTTGGAACAGTTAATTTAAAACATATGCTTTTTATTCTGAAAAAGATAATCTGCAACCCATGATTGATTTAGTAACATCTGTAATTTTATCGCAACAGTCAACAGAGTATACAGGGATATGGGATTTTGTGAATTTGGAACCCGATTATCAACATGATCAGCATCTTTAATTAATGAGAAAATCATTCAAGAAAAATGAAATTACAAATTCCCAAAAGCTCACTGTAAGCTCTATGAGCCACATAGTATGGACTGCCAACAATATGACTAAGTCTTTGATATGTAAAGGACAATGAAAAGTCAAGAAATAAAGCAACTCCAAGATAATAAATAACACAACATATTCAGAAGGAATCAAAATATACGCGGTTTAACAAAATCTGACAACCCAAAGTCTTTGGCCTTCATGTTTAACTCAGACATGTGTCACAGTTTAAAAGCAAGAAGTTACTTCAAGACATTAGAAAGGAAGATAAGATGATATGACCATAATTCTCTTTGCAGGCCTTATAAATGAAATTATATCAGATTTATAGCATCAAAGCGGATAGACATAACAAGGATGAACTCTGCTATCTACTTCAATCTTGATATAATTTTAATATATAATTGAAGTTAATGAAATGAATAAACTCTATGTACAAGTTACAAAAATGATTTATTCTATTCCTAACAATCTATCTTTCAATCTTAGATGTAATACAGATATTCATACATTATACAGGTAAAACAGAAAGAAAATGGTTTATATTATCAAAATCAGTTATGGTCTTCAGCTCCGCATTGTACTTAAGCCTTTCTACAACTCAGTTTCAGTCGAGGAAATCGCCAATATTAGATATGTATGAAATGATGAACGCTTCTCTGTTCTTAAACCAGCCAAATAAGTATTGTTATGAGCATTCTAGTGACAGGAGATTTCTTTCCAGGCCTTTCCCAAAAGCAACTTGGTTGAATCACAACTTCTGACCGGATGAAGTGTTGTCTCAGAAGCAGAAGATTCTGAACTATTTTGCCTCAAAAGTGAAGGTAACAACATTTCCATGGAATCTTGTAATAGCTTCCTTTGAAGGAACGTTCAGTTGAAGAAGTATGGAGACTCGAGAACCTTCCCCAAGTCAAAATGACCTCTCTCTGGCACAGGAGGGAAAGCTAATCCCGGGTATGATGTCTCAAAACCTTCCAACAACTGTTAACAGATAAAATAATGAGGTTTTCTTTCTCCCTCTGTTGGTTTAAAAGGAAAAGGATTTGCATTAAGTAGGATGGTGCTATTTTCGTGATGTTTAATATTTGATGATGAGAAAATAAGAAATAACTCTTCTCCATGTATTCCGATTACATAAGCCAGTGTTTCTCATAATACAGAAAAACCTTACATTTTCAAGTATTGGCATGTTATAAAGCTCCACAAACTTTTCTCTAAGAATGTGACTCATTTTCTCCACGTCACATGCATGTGTCCAAAACGAGTCATGAACCCCTGCACACATTTATTTCACAAAATTTAAGCACCAAAATAAAAAAAAAGTATTTTTCTTTAATTAATTTACTTTTCCACCAAATTGGATATAAAGTGAAAGTTGGAAGTAAATATATTTACTGAACCAGATAACTAGATTACGGATTTAACTACAGTGGTTACTGCACACACAACACACATTGAAATTGTCTTCACAGATCAAAATATTTCTGTTTTCAGATGGTCATGATATCCTTGACTAAGGAATCACAAATCCACAAAGGTAAACTGTTAGGGCCTGGCGAGTGTACGAAAGAAGACGTTATAGGAGGGATAGGGGAGAGGACGAACGAGCGTCCTGAACGAGCAAGTGGAGGACGAGCGCATGGAGCGAGTGGAGGACGCGAGGAGCGAGGACGAGCGTCCGAAGTAAGGTCGAGCGTCCTGGGTAAGGACGAGCGACCTGAAGGAAGGAGAATGACAGCGTGCGTCTAGCTGGCGAGCGGGAGTTGTGGCGGACGCTCAGCTTGGTGTTACAGTAATTAATATAGTAGATAAGGATGGGAGGATTCTTTCCAGATAACTATAATAAATAGGCAATTACTATTATTGCCTGCCGTTTCGGGAAGGATTGATTAGTATTAATAAAGGGGGGGCAGCTAGAGATTAGGTTATGTTTTGTTTATTGGAATATTATTAGAGAGGTTATGCTCTCGTGTGACTGAAGGAGATCCTGCTCCCAGTCATTGTTTGTGTTACGTGATTTACAGAATTATAATAATAAGGAGTTTTATTCAGTTACGTTCGTTCGTTCATAAAAAGAAAAAGAGAGTTACGTATTCAGGCACGTAACAAGTGGTCCGACCTGCCGGATCATATTGAAGGGAGGAGAGCGTAATGGAGGGGAAAATGACTGCTATGGACGGGAGGATAGAGACCCTAGAAATTTCCATGGGCGGGCTGGAATCGGCAGTCCAGGAACTAGTAAGGATACTAGGCGAGCGAGGTCGACGGGAGGAGGGACGCCTGGATAGTAGCCAGGGGTCAGTAAATGGAAGAAGGAATGACGAGGATGAGAGAGCTGGAGGAGGCTCAGGAGGGGGACACCGAGAAGAGCAACCTTACTGGAGGAAGAAGGTTGAATTGCCCGTGTTCGAAGGCAGCGAACCTATGAACTGGATTTATAGGGCGGACAAATTCTTCGAACTCCAAGGGGTGCCCGAGGACGAGAAGTTGCGACTGGCGTACATCAGCATGGAGGGAATAGCAGGACACTGGTTCAGGTTTTGGAGGGAGAAAGCCAGAAACCGGTCATGGGCCGGGTTAAAGGAGGCATTAGTGGTTCGGTTTGGAGGCCGAAATCAAGGAACGGTCTTTGAGAGACTGGCAGCATGTAGACAGTCGGGTTCCGTGGGAGACTACATCCAGGAATTCGAGGTATTGGTGAGTCAAGCAGAACAAATACCCGAGGCACAGTTAATGGGGTATTTCATGGCCGGCCTACAAGAGGGGATACGTAACCAACTCAGGTTGCTAGACCCAAAGGACTTTATGGATGTCATGAGACTAGCCAGGGACGTAGAGGCGTTCCAAGCAGGAACGCGGGTGAGTGGAGGAATCAGCAACAAAGGGCAGTCGTGGGGAAAGACGAGCGGTTCAGTGGTAAGGGTGGACCCTAGCCGCAACAACCAGAACCGAACGAACGCCGAAGGAGGCCCCAGGAGGGGGGATGAGCGTACGTTCTCCAACGTGCAAGGCAGGAACGTACGGGATTTACCGTACGCAGAGTACGTCAAGCGCAGGGAGGAGGGGAAGTGTTTCCGATGCGGAGGACCGTACGGTCCAGGCCACCGCTGTCCAGAAAGAGGAATTCGGACGCTGATATTGGCCGAAGAAGAGGAGCCAGGAGGGGAAGGAGAGGTGGAGGTAGAATGTGAACAACTGGAGCTGTCTGCTTTCTCAGCCGGAGGGCTCACCCAGCCCCAGACGATGAAGCTGCACGGCCAGATCGGGACGCAGCAGGTGCTGATCCTAATTGACAGTGGCGCCAGCCACAACTTCATAAGCAGGGAGTTGGTAGAAGAACTATCCTTACCCGTAGTGGATACACCACCCTACCGGGTGAGCTTGGGGGATGGACGGAGGAAGGAGACGCGAGGATGTTGTGAGCCAGTAACGATCCAAGTAGGGGATATTGTGATCAACGAACGTTTTCACTTGTTCGAATTGGGCGGAGTAGATGTGATCCTGGGGGTCGAATGGTTGGCTAAGCTGGGCGAGGTAGTCATAAACTGGAGGCAACTAACCATGGCGTACGTACAAGCAGGGAACAGGGTGATTATCAAGGGAGATCCAACCCTAACGCGAAGGTTGGTGGAACCTGCAGCGTTGCGCAAAATGAGGGAGGTGGAGGCCTGGTGGCTATTGTGGGAGCTAGGGGTGACAGAAAAGGATGAGGGGCAAAAACCGAACGCTCAGATGGAAGGAACGTTCGGTCAGGAGTTAACCAGGGAACAAACGAGCGACATGATGAAAATCTTGGAGCGTTATGCGGACGTGTTCCACGAGCCGAACGGCCTACCACCAGATAGGGGAATGGTTCATCAAATTCCCTTAAAAGAAGGCACGGACCCGGTGAATGTGAGACCGTATCGATACCCCCATGTGATGAAAGGTGAGATTGAAAAACAGGTGGCGGAAATGCTAAAAACGGGCATCATAAGATCAAGCAACAGTCCATATTCTAGCCCGGTAATTCTGGTAAAGAAGAAGGATGGTAGCTGGAGGTTCTGCGTGGACTACAGGGCCTTAAACCGAGCCACTGTACCGGATAAATTTCCTATCCCCCTGATAGAAGAGTTGTTGGACGAACTACGGGGGGCCACATACTTCTCTAAGGTGGACTTGAAGTCAGGTTACCATCAGATACGAATGGGAGAAGGCGACATAGAGAAGACTGCTTTCCGAACACACCATGGTCACTACGAATTCATGGTGATGCCATTCGGCCTAACCAACGCACCAGCCACCTTTCAGAGTGCCATGAATCAACTGTTACAGCCTTATTTGCGGAAGTTCGTACTTGTATTTTTTGATGACATATTGGTGTATAGCCGTACCTGGGGAGAGCACTTGGAGCATGTAGGAACGGTGCTAAGGGAGCTCGTGACACATGGTTGGGTGGCCAACAGGAAGAAATGCGAGTTTGGCAAAACCCAAATAGGATACTTGGGCCATCGGATATCCGAGAAAGGAGTGGAGATGGACGAGGACAAGGTACGAGCCGTGATGGAGTGGGAGAAACCAAAAACGGTGAAGGCGTTGAGGGGATTTCTGGGATTAACAGGATATTACAGGCGGTTTGTGAAGGATTATGGGAAGATTGCTAGACCTTTGACCGACCTCCTTAAAAAGGGCCAGTTTGCATGGACGGAACAAGCAGAGGAAGCCATGTCCAGGTTGAAGAAGGCAATCACGACTGCCCCTGTATTGATCTTGCCTGATTTTAATCAACCGTTTCACATTGAGTGTGACGCATCTGGCAGAGGGATAGGAGCGGTTCTTATGCAAGGGAAGCAACCCATAGCTTTCTTTAGCAAAGCACTTTCAGAGAGCTCGTTGGGGAAGTCCATTTATGAGAAGGAACTGATGGCGCTGGTTTTAGCCATACAACACTGGAGGCCGTACCTATTGGGGCAAAAATTTGTGGTTCACACTGATCAGAAGAGTTTGAAGTACCTCCTGGAACAACGCATCACAACTCAGAATCAGCAGAATTGGTTGGCCAAACTCCTGGGATACGAATTCGAAATTGCATACAAGTCAGGGGTCACCAACAAGGTAGCGGACGCACTCTCACGGAAGGGTGAGGACGAGTTGCAGGATGAGAAGGAATTAACGCTGATTGCTCGCCCATACTGGCAAGACTTCAGGGAAATCCTGGAAGAGGTCGAGGCGGATGAGGAGCTACGGAAAGTAATGGACGAATTGAAGAACGACCCCGATTCTCACCCCTCGTTCACGCTGGAAAACGGACGCTTGCACTACAAAGGAAGGCTCGTGTTGTCAGCTCGTTCGGCTTGGGTGCCTAAGTTGATAGCTGAATTCCACACCACACAGACAGGAGGCCACTCAGGAGTTTACCGAACGTACCGCAAGGTGGCGCAATCTCTGTATTGGGGGGGAATGAAGAAAGCCGTGACGGAGTTCGTTGCCAGCTGCATAGTCTGTCAACAACATAAATATTTGACTTCATCACCGCAAGGGTTGCTGCAACCGTTGCCCATCCCCAATGCAATTTGGGAGGAGATCAGTATGGACTTTATTGTTAAACTACCCAAGTCTAGAGGATACGATGCCGTGCTAGTGGTGGTGGACCGTCTCAGCAAATACGGACATTTCATACCCTTAAAGCACCCTTATTCTGCACGCACCATAGCTGAAACTTTCGTGAAGGAGATCGTCCGCTTGCATGGGGTGCCGTTATCTATAGTAAGTGACCGAGACCCACTGTTTCTGAGTAAATTTTGGAAGGAGCTGTTCAAGCTGCAAGGCACACAACTAAAGATGAGCACCGCCTATCATCCGGAATCAGATGGACAGACCGAGGTGGTCAACCGAGTGTTGGAAGGGTATTTAAGGTGCTTCTGCTCCGAACAACCCAAAGGCTGGAGCGTCGTCTTACCATGGGCAGAATACTGGTACAACACTAGCTACCAGGAGTCAGCCAAATGCACACCATTCGAAACCGTCTATGGAAGACCACCGCCTTCACTGCACCGGTTCGTTCCAGGGGAGACTTTAGTGGAAGCAGTCGGTCAGGAGTTGCAGACGCGAGATGAAGCACTCCTCCAGCTCAAGTTCCATTTAGCCCGAGCTCAAGAATTAATGGTGAGGCAGGCCAACAAGACACGGAGACCGTCCCAAGTAGAGGTGGGAGATTGGGTTTATCTGAAGATTCGACCTCACCGACAAACGACGATGACATCCACAGTGCAATCTAAATTATCCGCTCGTTATTTTGGTCCTTTCTTGGTCATTCAGCAGGTGGGGGCCGTCGCCTTTAAACTACAACTACCTGCATCCGCAAGGATACATCCGGTATTCCATGTGTCACAACTCAAGAAGGCAGTAGGGGACCACCGGATCGAACAAGAGTTACCAATGGACTTAGACATGGAGGAACCTACTCCACAGCCGGTCCGCGTTTTGGATAAAAGGCAGGTGCAACAGGGGGAGGACGAACGGCAAGAGGTCTTGATCGAGTGGCAGGAAGGGGGCGTTGATGGGGCGACATGGGAAGATGCCCTGACCATCTACGATCAATATCCTGACTTCAACCTTGGGGACAAGGTTGATCTTCAGGGGGTGGGTAATGTTAGGGCCTGGCGAGTGTACGAAAGAAGACGTTATAGGAGGGATAGGGGAGAGGACGAACGAGCGTCCTGAACGAGCAAGTGGAGGACGAGCGCATGGAGCGAGTGGAGGACGCGAGGAGCGAGGACGAGCGTCCGAAGTAAGGTCGAGCGTCCTGGGTAAGGACGAGCGACCTGAAGGAAGGAGAATGACAGCGTGCGTCTAGCTGGCGAGCGGGAGTTGTGGCGGACGCTCAGCTTGGTGTTACAGTAATTAATATAGTAGATAAGGATGGGAGGATTCTTTCCAGATAACTATAATAAATAGGCAATTACTATTATTGCCTGCCGTTTCGGGAAGGATTGATTAGTATTAATAAAGGGGGGGCAGCTAGAGATTAGGTTATGTTTTGTTTATTGGAATATTATTAGAGAGGTTATGCTCTCGTGTGACTGAAGGAGATCCTGCTCCCAGTCATTGTTTGTGTTACGTGATTTACAGAATTATAATAATAAGGAGTTTTATTCAGTTACGTTCGTTCGTTCATAAAAAGAAAAAGAGAGTTACGTATTCAGGCACGTAACATAAACCAAGATAAGTAGTTTTTCCAATTGTCATGGCAATAGGAGTAGCAGAAATAGAAGCCATACTGTTAGGACTTAGAGAGTATAGGAAAGGAGAAAAAGAATAGAGAAATAAGGAAGAATACTTAACTGCTGAGCGGTTAAGGGGGTGGGACAAGTGTCTATATAAGATACCTCATTTGTAGTTTCAGGGGTGTGACTACTTTGATTGTGTTGACCGGTGTTATACCTGGTGAAGGAGGTTAAGCTCCTGGATTCTAGATTGTATTCTTTGTTCTTTTCCTGTGAATAACATACTTTCTTTACTCAATTCTTGTGTTGTGGCTATTGGAGTGTGCTGGGAAGTGAGAGAGTTAGGTTTCTAAACTCAGATTCCTAACAAAGTGGTCTGACCTGTCGGATCCACTTGCGAGGGGACTGCCAGATCAAGAAGGGATCAAGAAGTTGTTGGATTACTGTACGGGTGAGAACGAAAAACGATGGAGGGGAGAATGAACATAGTCGAGGGACGATTGGATCACATTGAGATGGCCGTAGACGGGTTGAAGGCGAAATCAGCGGCGAATCGTCAAGACTCTATCGCGATGCGCAAAGACATCCAAGAACTGATGCAGATGATGGGTGCGCGCATCAAACACGCCGATGAGAACTTCGATGGAAGCCAGAGTTCTGTCAACGACAATCGAAGGGACCGAGGCGACGACACAGAGGGGGAGAGAAATGGGGAGCGATTAGAGAACCTACCCAATTGGAGGCGAAGGGTGGAATTACCCACCTTTGAAGAACCCGACCCTCTGAACTGGATCAATCGGGCCGAAAATTTCTTTGAAATACAAAAGGTGGCGGAGGCGGAGAAGATCGAATTGGCCCATATTAGCATGGAGGGAAGTGCCAGTTATTGGTTTAAGTTTTGGAAAGATAAAGCGAGCGACCGATGGGAGGGGCTTAAGGAGGCTTTGTTGATCAGGTTTAGTCGCCATTTTGATAGGATGGCGGCGATAAGGCAAACGGCCACCGTGGAAGAATACGTGCGGGATTTCGAAGCACTGGCCAGACAGACAAAGGCGTTTTCGGACGACCAACTGCTGGGGTATTTCCTGGCGGGCCTAAGGAAGGAATTGCAGTGCCAAATACTGCCACACGACCCACGAAATTTGATGGCGGCAATGAAAATTGCGCGGGATGTCGAAGAGGCACTACGTGGGTTAGGTCTGAGTGGTTGGGCAGCACCCAAGGATTCCCAGTCGTGGGGTCGAACGACGGGAGGAGGGGCGGTGGCGAGAACCGAAGCGGCAAGGAGTAACCCGGGGAGGATTGTCGCAACTGAGAGCGTCAGATCGGAGAGGAGAGACAACACGACGGGAATTAGAGTGGTGAGAGAAGGAAATCCCAGGGGAAGTGATGACGGAGGACGAAATTCGCGGAACCTTCCATACCCAGAATTTCTGAAGCGAAGGGAAGAAGGGAGGTGTTTCAGATGTGGGGGACCTTTCAGGCAAGGGCATCAATGCCCTGAGAGGAGTTTATGAATAGTGTTATTGGCTGAGGATGAAGAGGAGGACGTAGAAGAGGAGGTGGTAAAAGTAGAGTAGAAACGGATGGAGCTCTCAACCTTCTCGGCTAGCGGAATAGGATAACATTGCATGAGCAGTTTCAGTTCAACCTTGGGGACAAGGTTGATCTTCAAGGGGGGAGTAATGTTAGGACTTAGAGAGTATAGGAAAGGAGAAAAATAATAGAGAAATAAGGAAGAATACTTAACTGCTGGGCGGTTAAGGGGGGCGGGACAGGTGTCTATATAAGATACCTCTTTTGTAGTTTCGGGGGGTGTGACTACTTTGATTGTGTTGACCGGTGTTATACTTGGTGAAGGAGGTTAAGCTCCTGGATTCTAGATTGTATTCTTTGTTCTTTTACTGTGAATAACATACTTTTTTTACTCAATTCTTGTGTTGTGGCTATTGGAGTGTGCTGGGAAGTGAGAGAGTTAGGTTTCTAAACTCAGATTCCTAACACATACACTTCCATCCCTTCCTAGGTTTACACTGCCTTGGAACAAGAAAATATAAGTATTAAACAAATATTCTATATTTTTGCAACTTTAGATGGAAATTTTGAATATGCTTTAGGATTTTGTTAGTGAAAGGAGAACTTAAAACCTGCAAAACATAAACCAGCATCCCTACAGGTAAGAGCAGTCATCATCATGTGTGAACTGTCTAGTGAATGTATGAAGTTTGGGGGAAATGCAGATCTCTGTTTCTTGGCATCTACCTGGAATGTGAATAGTTTTAATTGAAAATATCAACAGAAAGGAAAGCTGCAAAAATGAGGACGTGTACACTTACTGTGTTACCCTCTCGTCTCAAAGCCAAAAATTGAAGAGATGTTTTGATCTGCAGTCAATGGCGAGATTCATAACTGTCATGCCTCAAGATAGTTAAAAATCCTTAAACTATTATTTTTTATTAAAATGTATAATTATTGGTTCTGTCTTGGGTTTTTACAGCTTCTTACAGAGTGCCTGCAAATCTATATAGCTTATGCTAGGAATATTTTGTAAATGGGCTTGGGCCCTATGTTATGTATTTATGTTCCTCAGCTGTAGTCATACACACAAGGGGATGATATCACGTGAATATTTACCATTTCTCTCAACAGCCTAAAAGAAGCGCTTCTTAATACTTGTGTTGACCTCTGAGAAGCAAACAAGCACACAGCATTATAATGGCTGAGAGATTATGAGGAAATACCAAAAGGTCATACCGAAATAGTTTGAAATGCAGTGGAGTCTTACAGCCACCAAGATTAATTTATTAAATATTCCGCAGGTAACTGACTGGTCATAGTCTATCTCCATTGCATTTCCAAATAGCCAGACTTTGTTGAGGTATCTCACAATTGATAGACTATTGGGTTAAATAAATCACCAAACATCTCAAAAGTTACTGAAGTGACGAGTCACCAAAAAAGCAAGTAATACAAAATATGTAGTTTGTAGAGAATAACGGTTATGAATCTTAGCATAACAACTGGTCAAGAAATGGTGAAACACATCAACCCATTGCATAACGTCACATAAGTTATCGTTTTAAGTGGGCTTTTAACAAAATTCGTTCTTTTAACCAGTTGGGTGGATATCTTCCATTGTATATTAGTATGATGGTTTTAACTTGTCACTGTTGAGTAAATTAATTCCAATAACATAAAGAAAGGAGGGGGAGTGGGGAGGGGAGTACGGGACCAGGAATCACGTTTTATAAAAGCTTACCAGATGACGCTCAGTTTTACAGTATGGCTGTATAACTGGAAGACCAAGAGGAGTGGTCCAACTAACAGGATGATTTTCGGAAGTAATCACCTATCAAAATTTTAAGGTCCCACCATTCAGGAATAGAAAGAGAGCTTGAAAACATGCAGGAACACACACAACAGTGCCAAAACCAATAGGATTTTAGTATCATTTGAAGTTTAACATGGCTGAGACCAAACCTTTGCGCAATCACCAAGCCAACCCATGATGACACGTGCAGCTCCAAAAATTTCTCCAAGGGCAGTTAATGTCACCTATAAAATGAGTATCAGAATATAACTACACAAATCTGTAATAACAACTAAGCAAAAAGAACAAAACTGAAAAACGAAAAGATTCACTTAACCAAAAAATACAAAGAGAGATATCTCTAACAACTAATAGAAAAGATGCAAAGAGAAATATCTCTAACAAGAGAATAGAGCAGATTTATTGTATAAGCATGTTTTTGCATGTTGGTTCACATGTATTTCCTCTCATATTACAGTTAGATTTAGTAAAACCAAACCCATCAAGAAATAAACAGAGATAGTACTAAATAAACAGTTCTCTAAAATAATCAATTTGATCATAAAAGTATACCTAGGTTTCATATTGATCAGGTTTAAAAATTAATATTATGTGCTATAAGCCATGAAACACGGACATGGCTATTCAATGGCATGTCTTTGTGTCTCTTCCTCCGCTGAAATGTGAAATTTAAAAACATATTTTGCACCTTCAACACGGCTTTTAAATGTTCTAACACAGCTATAATGAGGTTAGACATGGTGATTTTTCCAGAAGTCAGAAAACTAATGCGTGTAAGTTTGTGGTACAATTATAGAGACAAAGAGTAAATCCTATACAAAAATAATATCAACTTTGTATATCTATTGGTAGGAACATTGTTTTATTCTCATATTATATCTCCCGTATACTGTGGAATTCTTGAAGTTGTTAATTTATTTTTAGATGAACGTTAGTTAGAGGGTGTCTTTTTAGGTGAAATGTCCTAAATGAACTAAATCATTTTTTAGATTGTAGATGATTGATCAGGTTCGTTCTTGTATTAGACAACAATGTGTTTAGATTGTTAAATTCGACTAACTTTATTCTAAATGATTTTGAAAATATAAATTTAAATCAGTCATGATGTGTATATATATATGTGTGTGTCCCAGTCGCGTGTCCAACATTTTAGAGACTATAAATGTTGCCGTGACTGTCTTTATCGTGTCCATGCTTCATAGACTGTAAGTGTTTTAGTAGGGTATAATCTCCCAATGATGCAAGGATAGGAAAAACACATTAAATCAGCTATTGAACTTTCTAACAGCTAACATAGGTCTGATAACATGGCTGAAACTTACTTTAGCAGCATAGCAAGCTGCAGTAAATAAAAGTTGTTCATCATTAATATGGCCTTTCTCCTGTAATCTTCTCTTCATTTGCTCTCGTGCACCAACAAAAGTAACACCATAAACTGAGGTCATCACCGTCTGCTTGACCAGCTTTCTGTCAATCTGAAAGTTTCCAAAAGTTGGGTGAGTCAAAAGAAGAGATTATACCTAATTGGAGGAACATATATTTTAATTAATATTGACCTGATCAATTAAAACTCTTGCCAACAAAGCATTTGGATAGACAGCTGGATCTTTGTTACTGTCCCTTCTCATAATATCATGAACCCTGCTCAAATATTCAAATAAAAATTAAATACTGATTATGCACAGTAAGTTGGTAAAATTAATTGTATAGTGCACTTAGTACTTTGTTGGGGTGTAGACAAACTACTACTTGTATGATAATATAGTAAGTATATTCAAGAAAAGTAGGTCACGAGGTAACATATTTTAACCAAAAAATCTATATGACTGATATTAGTATTTCAATGCAGTTATGAAAAAATGCATTTTGCATTCAGACTTCAACAAGGGATTAATGTAAAGATTATGAGCTTGAAATAATATACCCTGAAACGGTGGTTTGAATGTGAAGTGTATAAGATGCTGATAATGGATTTAACATACCTAACAGCAATCTCTGAGTAAACGTCAGCTGGTCTCTCACTAGCCACCAAGTTAACAGCAGCAGCCTCCAGCTGACAAATAATTTTTATTCCAGAAAAGTCAGAATAGAAAATATTATAGAACAATTAATTAGTTTAATTGCCCTTCTTATCAAAATAATTTATGAAAGTGAACACATAAATACTTAATAACTTAGATAAACAGATTCATGTGCTCCTCTAATTGTTGTGCTTTGGTTGCAACTTTGGATTGACTTCTCGCTAACAAACTCTTTGGTTGCTGTTGAAATATAATCAGTTATTCAGTATTGAAATTACAGGTCCAACTGACTCACGTGTCCGGGAAATAGAGAGTCTGTATAAAGCATATCTATCTTTTAAGTAGATTAACAAGAAGAAAGACAAGTCCTCTATAACACAATAAGTCAGAAGGCTGCTCTGACTCATCGAAGTTCATGATTAACAATTGGGAGAATGGGGAAGAAACTAACGATTATAACATATTATTGATAAAACACCAATTGTAATAGATGGTAAATAGACTTAAATAACACCATGTTACAGAAATTACAGCAATTTCATGCTGTTCTAAAGTTCAGGAACTCGTATAGAGGCTCTGCGTATCCAGAAACTGTCTAATAAGCACACATAACTGTCTCCTAACATTCACAAACATAAAAGTGAAAATGATAACTGCTCCATAAACTCACATATCAGTTATCAAAACTGAGTTTTGGCATTACGGTACAGTCAAACCTCCCGGTACTTTATTGGTGATTATAATGAAATTCTGCACATTAGTGAAACAACAAAGTTGGAAGAATCAAGCCGTGAGTTTAAACATGAGCCTTCAGAGAGCCATTGGTAGACTGTACCCTACATGGTCTTGGGTACATAGGACATACTTTCAAATGCTCAAATTGAAGAAAAGCTGACAGAGAAGAATGAAAGTGAGTAGATCAAGCTACGGCTACAGCTTCTTGATGAGTTATTTTCCATAGATGTGGTCAAACATGTGGAAGCCTCTACTTGAGATCATGATTCTATGCTACTAAATAGTCACGATCAACCAAGGGTATCCAGGCTCCTAATTTTCCTAGAATAAACTTTCCAAATAGTGGATCGTTGTGGCCTAGGTGATCTTAATGCTTATTATCAATTATATTGCCTCAACATAGTTGTAAATAATGGTCATACTATTGAATATAATACCAAACAAAACGAAGGTAAAAACATTGTAAAGCACCCAAAACAAGAAAGTATACCATTTTACATTGAACAAGCTATGTTAATACTCCAAAATAACACTAACATTTCAAAATATAGTGACAAAAAGAAACTAATGAAGAAAGCTATAGAACAATGAATCATACTAAAATTGTTACAAAATCGAGGAAGTACAAACTTATGGGCACAAAAAGAAGGGATTATTTCAAGAGTGATGAGTGATTTCAAAATCAAAACGGGATATAAGTAGACTTACAGAATCTCTTCCCAAAGCAGCATAGTGTTGTAAGCCATTACAGGAACCATCCTAAAATTCATCAAAGTAGTGTTGTTAGCAATTTTTAAAAAAGTTACCAGTAAAAGTGATAGGAAACCAGTGTTTAAGAGAGTGTATGTAAGGGCTATCAGTGGACATACAACTATTACCTAATAGTTTATAAATAGGAGGATAAGGGATGGTAGTTGGAAGTTAGAATTGATTCACAAGTTGTAAGAAGAGATGTTAGGCAATTAAAGGTTCACGTGAGAAGGGGTAAAAAAGGGATAACATAAGTAGCGGGAAAAGGTGGTTAGTTTGTTAGAAGAGAGAGGGGGAATATAAATAACAAACAGATTAGGGAGAGAGGATATCAGATAATATTTTGGGAATTGAGACTGGACCTCTTGGCCAGTGGAGGAAGGGAGGCTTCCTTGGGGGAGATATTGATATTTGTATCTTCTTTTCTACACATTACAGAGGAAATAGAAATACAGATTCATACATATTACTTTATACTGGCTGACTGTTGAGTGTGTGTGTGAGCATAGAGCTGTTGTTCGGTTCCTTGAACAAAGGAACCTAACAAGAGATCTCTAGAATACCTTATTGTATGTGTAGGTAACATTGACCAATAGACATTTGATGAAAATGTAGGCTATTTCCTTGTCATTTTCTTCAAAATCTTCCATTCTGTCAATTGAATCCTATCAATCAGTATCGAAGAAGAACAATCCAACACTTGAGATTAAAACATAGAAATATATTTCTAAAGGGCTTAATGGACCCTTCTCATGTACTACTATTTATATTGATCAAGAGTTGATACAATAGGGAGATGGAAGGTCAAGGAACTGTCCTAGACTGCTAGGTACAATCATTAGAGATAACCCAACACACTACCCCCTACTTTATTCCTTCTGACTACACTAACATATGTAGACTTAGTAATTATTCTAACACTCCCCCTCAAGCTGTGAAGCATAGAGCAATATGGGAAGAGATCAGTATGGATTTCATTGTTAGACTCCCAAAATCCAAGGGATATGATGCTGTTTTGGTAGTGGTAGACCGTCTCAGCAAGTATGGCCATTTCATCCCTTTAAAGCACCCTTATACAGCTCGCATGGTGGCAGAGACATTTGTGAGAGAGGTGGTTAAGTTGCACGGGGTGCCCAAGTCAATAGTAAGTGATAGGGATCCCTTATTTCTAAGTTTGTTCTGGAAAGAGTTGTTTAAGCTGCAGGGAACAAACCTTCAGATGAGCACCGCTTACCACCCCGAGTCGGATGGGCAGACGAAGGTGTTAAATAGGATCCTGGAAGGTTACTTGCGTTGTTTTTGTTCGGAGCAGCCCAAGGGATGGAGTGCGCTACTACCTTGGGCAGAATACTGGTACAACACCAGCTACCAAGGAGCAGCAAAACGCACGCCTTTTGAAACAGTTTACGGGCGAGCACCCCCAACTTTGATCAGATTTGTTCCGGGGGAGACTTTGGTGGAAGCGGTGGCACAAGATTTGAGGACGAGGGACGAGGCACTCCAGCAACTATAGTTCCATTTGAACCGAGCCCAAGAAGCAATGGTAAAACAGGAAAATCGTAACAGGAAGCCGGTGACAATCAAGGTGGACGACTGGGTCTATCTGAAGATTAGACCTCACAAACAAACTTCCATGCCAACCAGGATACACCCAAAACTAGCCGCTAGATACTATGGACCATTTAAAGTGGTGTAACAGGTGGGGAAAGTGGCCTTCAGATTATTGTTGCCCGATAGTGCACGAGTACATCCCGTATTCCACATATCACAGTTGAAGCTGGCAATTGGAGCGAAGAGTGTAGAGAGGGAGCTGCCACCTGATCTGCATATGAAAGGCCCAACTATTTGGCCAATACGTATTCTATATACAAGACAATAACAGCTAGAAGAGGAGACAAGAGAGCAAGTGCTAATCGAATGGAATGAAGGAGGGGTGGATGGAGCAACATGGGAAGACAAGATTACTATCCAAGAGCAGTTTCCAGAATTCAACCTTGGGGACAAGGTTCATCTTCAGGATGGAGGTAATGTTAGGGGTTGGATAGTTTATGAAAGAAGGAAGAAAAAGAAGCCCAAGGCCCAACTGGCTTAGCGGTGAGGCGGTGAGAAAAAGCGGGTGGTATGGGTATATAAAGAATAAAATAATAGTGTGATTAGATAGAGAAATCATATACTTTGTATAGTCAGGTCTCAACACCTGGTGAGAGGGGTTAGGCCCTCGTCTTACACGTGTTTCTCTTTTTTCCATTTCAGTGAATAATATACCCATTTATATGATTCTTTTTGTTGTGCAAGAGTGCGTATCAGTGAGTGAGAGATACGGTTAGAATCACCCCAATGGGCATTCAGGTTTTGTTAGAACCTATAAACGAATTTCAATACTTTTTTATTAGGAAGGTACCAAGACTGACATCAAGCACTTTATAGGCAAGTGCAATACTTGACAAAACAAATCATACTGTCCTTTTATCAAATCAAAATATTAAACCGAAAGCTGGATACATATGACAATGATTTTCCAATATGAAGAGCCTACAATCGTTGTAGAAATTTTGCTACAAAATTTTAATTTTTTTTTTCTATTCTGACTTTTCTTATGGTTGTATGTTACTATTTAGATAGCATAATTTCTATTAATGATCTGGCAGAAATTTTCTACACATCATAAGCCCACAGGGGAACTTGGGAGTTGGTTTGATCACTTATAAAAAAGTAGTCTACAAAGTTAAAACATCTTTTTCAATCCTAAGGCTTCCAATGAAATACCTGATGAATAGGCAGGTGTGAGAGAACAGAATTTGGTGACGAGCTTCTTAAGGCTTCTGACAGATTAATACAAGCAGCAAGGCACTGGAAAGGATCCTCGGCACCTAACCACCACCGATTACCATTAATAGGGTTATCAGCAGAGTCAAATATATCATGGAGATGATTCTCTACAAAAGCCAGCCGTTCATCATAAGACAGCTTTTCAATACCACCAGCATATAAATTTGCCAAGTGTATTTTCAGCCAGTGTAGTCCAGACTTTCCTAATGGGCGCCCTTCAGCAAATTCAAGCAATCCTCGACATAGATCACAACTTAAATGGTTCAAATGAGAGTGCATGGGATATGCTCTACCACGGAAGTCAATATTGTGGGGATAATAAAAGCCTTCCTCCTCTTTCATTTTCTGAGCCACCTGTTTCGGATGATATTGCAATTATTATTCAGTAAGTGAAACATGGAATAGAAAATAATTATTGAAAATTTAGTTGAGATTATGAAACTCATGATCAAATGGAACCAACATTCTACTATGGAAGATCAAGACAAGACCATAGGTCACTGATTCACATATAAAACTGGAATTTTCAATTCTTCAAATCATAAAATGGAGAAGTAATGATAATTGGAGGAGAGGTCTTACAGAAAGCTTGAGTTCCGTGTCACATCTTAGAGAATGTCTCTCTAGATTAATTTTCTCTGCCTTCTTTACACTCCACTTCCATTCCTGAATTTGTTTTAATCCCTCTAAACGTGGCCTCTCTGGTATAGGAACCTACAAGTCAATTTAGAATATATGTATATATATATATATATATATATATATATAGGTCAGACAGATTACATAGAATAGGAATGCTGAAAAGTCGTCACACTTCAAGCAATATTTAATTAGTTTATTTCATTTATTTATCTTTGCCGTCTAATTTTTAAAATAAATTGAGAAACAGAAAAAATACCTATAAAGATATCTCTAAAAACAGAAATACATACTGTTTATGCTTACATCTTTACGATCTATCAAACCTGCAATGTTACCTCCTGCAGCCCAGAGGTACTCCACAACACCAAGTACTCTTCCATTTACTCGCCATTTGGTGTTGCCAAGTGTATCCAGGGCCTACAAAAATTTGTCATTAAAAAAAAAGGTTAAGCTTATACACCAAGAGCATGGTATCAAAATAAGACTAAAGAAGAAAGTGTTGAAAAGAATTGTGCCTTGGTACAAGGAAAATTAAAAGGAATGATACCCAAATAAGATTTTAAGATATAATTAACTGCTCAATCCAAAGAACCTTTAAAGTAGGAGACTTCAAAAATTGAAAGTTAAAGGAAATTAACAATAGTATTTCATAAAAAAACTGGAACCGCTCAATTGGAAATTGGAATAAAAGAAAATGTTATCTAAATGTTGTGTTAAATGCGAACCATAGTATGTATTATGCCAATTTATAGAATAAAATTCAATGGGAAGGAGGGTAGTCTAAAAAAAGGTGAGTTTAGAAGTAATATACACTTGAAGTTGAGGAAAAAAACAATGGTAGCTCTTAGGCTCGAGTAACCAAGAAAAATACACTTCAGATATTTGGCAGAAAGTTCATTTTTACCTCGACTAAGATCATGGAAACATGTGCAACCAAAGATATGAAAAAGATATAGAGTAATGACCTCTAGTTGAATATAAGAGAGAATGCATAACCTAATTATTAAGGGTAGAGGAAAGCATGCAGTAAATAACATGTTATGAGAATCGCATCACCCTAGAAGCAAATATGAACATTGTGGCAAAGAAGGATATGGGCAATTTCAACCGGGTGTCAATTCCTTTTTTCCGGTGACACCATTCTGTTATGTTATGTGAGAACAAGATGTTTGATGAAGAATACTCTGTATACTCAAAATAGACTGAAACTAGCAAGACATGTTCACAAGCATTGTGAATGCATAAAATTTTAATAGAATTGCCAAATTGATTTTGAATTTCAATTGAGAAACTTTGGAATTCAGAAAAATCATCAAAATGATTTTTCACTAAGAATAACATAGTATATCGGAAAAAATCATCAATAAAAGTAATAAAAACCCTAAGTTGAAATAACACAACTATGACCCAAATATCTTAATGAACCAAGATAAAAGGGGAGAAAACACTTTTATTAACTTGAGCATCGTAGGTACGATGAGTGTTTTCCTAACTGGCAAACTTGCATTGAAAGAATGAATTGTGAGAAAAACTTACAACCATAAGATAAATTTTGGTAATACTAGGATGGCCTAAGTGTCAATGCTCAAGAGATTGAGATACAGTGGAAATACAAAAAATTGATTGTGACAGATAGTATAATCCTCAAGACTCATGTACTCCAGTTGTGTGTCCAGTATGCTAATCCTAAACAAGAACAAAACCAAAATGAACAAATAAATTTTGGGTGCTATTGAGCTTGCTAATGGAGATTAAATCAAAAGGATGCCTAGGAATATAAAGCTCAAAATCATGGAAGTGGTTGTGTTCAACCAATGTTATGAATTTTATTCGAGTCTTCTACCATGGTAGCAACGGGTAAAGAATCCAAATAAGATAGATCATAGAAAAGGGAATTGTTACCAAACATATGATCAAATGCATTAGAATTAGAGTCAAGCATCTAAGGTCCAAGGGAGGAAGACTAAGAAACAAAGGCTACAGGATTACTAGATTGAGCAACGGTGGCAACAGGTTGTCTATGGTTCATAGCTGCCTTGTATTGGAGATACTCATGGTAAGCATCAACAAAAATTGAGCCCCCACCAAATGCTTCTTGATAAATGACTTGAGAAAAATTAGTGATCTTGAGTTGATGTCGGGCCTTTGTATGTCAGTCTACCTCAATATGGCCATATAGTTGACAAAAGTTGCAATGAGGATGTCGACCACGATTTCCACTTCGTCCACCTGGTAGGTAAAGTGGGAGTAAAAGGCAAACAAATTTATTGAAAGTTCAAGAAATTGCCCAAACATGTGAGAAACTGCTAAGCAAACTAATTGTTGACTAACATTGTCATAAGATGGAACAATAATGTCAGATAATATTTGAATGTAAACAAAATCAAACTCAGGATGAAGTTCAGCAAGAGAAGGAACTATAAAAAAAATTTCCACGATGTTCAGACGTTTGCCGCATCATTAGTGAAAGGAATCACTACATCAAAATCAGAAATTAATCAATGGAGCATACCAAGAAAGCTTGTATATCATGGTTTTCCAGCTTTATACAAACAAGGTTGGAGACAACGTTGTTAGTCGATGAGCATCATTGGAGTAAACTCTCTTGGCTTTGTTCCAGACATCATAATAGATAGTAAAATCTTGGTTTTGGGTTGCAATTTAACATCAATGGAGAGCTAGAGAACACTACGCAAAGTTACCCAAAGCTACCGTATAGTTTGTTTAGTGATAGGAATATCTTTGGCCTGTTTGGTCAAGTGGTTGTCATGACCTTGACCCTAGAACCACAACATGACAGCAGCAGCCCAAGAGCTGTAGTTGCTTATCCTGGTCATTTTTTCACATGGAATCAGTGAAACAGTGGTAAAAGACACTGCAAAACGGTACTTTAAAGGGAACTGTTGGAAGTCATGGGAATGAACCTAAAAGGGACACCTAAGTGTGACTAGGTATGAGGAAGGAGGCAGAGGGCGTATAGTATATTACAGGCACGTGCAACACACGCCTGGAAGAAGCTGCTTGTGTGGGCATGTGAGACAGTGGAATGGAGTGATGAAAAAAGCTTGGTGGCTGCAAACGGAGGGTGATTCGGATCGCTAATAGTCATCAAAGGAAAATAACACTAGGAGATGGAGGGAAAGGGCACACAGTGGCTGTGGGTACAGTTCACCCAAGAAAAAAGAAAAGAAAAAATAGGAGCCTTCTGCAGATCAAAAAACCTAAACTACTGGGTACCACAAAATTAAAAAAATGTTATGAGTGTTGTGTGACAAATGCAAACAACATGGTATGTATTTATATCAATTTAAAAAATGAAATACAATAAATTCTTACATGATAATCGGGAATCAATGATTAATTTCCTATAATTTGTAACAGCTAATGACTAATACCTTCTAAGAACTTTCATGGTAATGAAAAAGGGAAATAAAAATTTACCTCAAAAACTTTTCGCAATTGTTTCCTCCCAACATTCTTCATTACATCTTGCTGCTTCTTGGATCCATGAGTGCGCATGATATAAGATGTCAAGAACAAATAGCCACCATTTTCATACCTGGAAAGACTGTGGTCAGATACTAGACATGCAGTCTTATGAAAGGAGAGAGAAGCACCTAAGAATTTAAGGTTGTAAAGATGATGTAAAATTGCTTCTAAAAAGAAATGGCTATAAGTTGTTAAGTTCGCTGTTCAATTCAAATTTGTTATTCTCAATTGAGACCTAATGAAAAGATTAAAAAATACACATATTTCTAATGGATTAAACCGTACAAAGGATGAGTGAATATATAGATACAAGAAACCAAAAATAAGGGGGGAATGAAATAAATCTATCCTAACTAAAAATGTACAACGAATTTCCTATAAATAGGCTAATTGCATAAATACAAATCAAATTATAATCTCAAATACTTCCTATGAAAACATAATATCTAATGTGGACCATCTGTGTTACATATAAAAGAAGAGGAAGTAAAATGTTTGAAGCAAGAAGCAAAATCCATAGAAGTTTTGAAGATAGTTTTTGCTTTACGTAAGTTCCAAACATTGAAAATGGCAAGCTAGCCCAGGACCTAGATGATAGTGATTAGAGAGTAAATCCTAAAATCCTGGAAAACAAGATTCTATTATACAATTGATTAGAATCTTGAATTAATTGATTATGTAATGTAATCTTGAATTTCAAGGAAAACGTGCTCCTTGGAATGATAGATTACAAAACAATCATAAAGAGTTACAAGCAAGAAAATCAATTACAAAGGTAAAACCATGAACAATGGTAATCAATTGTATAAGGTAAAAGGTAACTCAGTTAAGTATATGAGCTCTAAGTTGTAATTGGTTACAAGCGAGATAAGTTCACACAAGGAAAATATTTTTAAGTCAGAATTAAGGTGTTCTCTATTGTAATTGATTACATAATCTTAGAATAGTTTCTAGAAAACCGGTATGAACAGTAAGAACAATGTAACCAATTACATTTGTCACAACATATGTTTTCATAAATAAATGTTAGTTCTACCACACACGATACACAAGTCCATACTCAAAGAGAGAGAAATCTCAAAATCATTCAAATGCTCTGAAAAAAGCTTGTTTTACACTTGGAAAAGAGAGATAGAATGTTTGGAGAGATTAGATAGATGTGCATGCTTCTGGAGGTTCTATCCTTCCTATTTTTACTTACAAATTTGTGTAAAGAGTCCGGAGCCGAATTTTGTGTTCCAGCTAAGTGGATTGTGTTCTTGAGGTAGGTAGTCTCAAGGGGTACTAGATAAGGTGTCTAAGTGATTTGGTTGGAGTGGATCAGGTTGTAAGTGTACACATGATATTAATTATAGTGGAATCCTACAATCAAGTGTTGATTGTTCAAGACTGGTGTAGTTTAAGAGTTGAAATTGAATCAGTATAAAAAGGGTTGTGTGGTCTATTTTGTCTAATATTTTTCATCTTTTTAATCTTTATTCGATTAACTGGAGATTTGATTAAATTCTTGAAGAGATCTTTAATGCTTTGTTCACATGAGATGATTTGGGGGAGAGTAATTGAATGAATTTGACGGTAAATTTTTTGTTGTTTATTTGAGTGGATTTAGAAGTAATTGAGAGTGGATTTAGAAGTAAAGTTTGTAAGAATTAGTGTAGGATTTGATTGATGTGACAGATTTAAAAAATTTGCTTAATTGGTAGAAATTAAAGATTACCAAAATGCTTCTAGTTATTAAAATAATATAAAATGATTTTTGTTAATGTTATATCTAATTGTAAAAATGTTTATAAAGAGTAAAAAATTTAAAATAATTATTAAAATTAATTTTTAAAAAGTAAAAAAATTATAATTTAGTAAAATGAATTTATTTTTAAATGTAGTATTTGTTTGTAATATAATTTACTATCAAATAGTATGATTTTATTTGTTATGGAAATGAGATTGAATATTTTTAAAGAAACAAATAATTAAACAAATAAATTTATTCAATAATAACAAGGAATATATGAAAATAAAAATAAAAATAAATGTACATCATAACGTATTAACTCATACCACAGGTCAGTGTGATAAAATATTCAATGTATATCATAAATAAAAATTTCTGCAAATTTATAGAAGTAATTAAAAGAAAAAAGTTATGCAAGTTTATAAATGTAGAATTTTATATTTCCTGTTAGTCTATTTTAGTTTTATAAACTTGCATAACTTTTTTTTTTAATTACTTTTATAAATTTGCATAAATTTTTATTTATGATATACATTGAATATTTGATCACACTGACATGTGACATGAATTAATAAGTTATGATGTACATTTATTTTTATTTTTATTTTGGTATATTCTTTGTTATTATTGAATAAATTTATTTGTTTAATTATTTGTTTCTTCAAAAATATTCAATCTCATCTCCATAAAAAATAAAATCATATTATTTGGTAGTAAATTATATTACAAACAAATATTACATTTAAAAATAAATTCATTTTACTAATTATAATTTTTTTACTTTTTAAAAATTAATTTTAATAATTATTTTAAATTTTTTACTCTTTATAAACATTTTTACAATTAAATATAACATTAACAAAAATCATTTTATATTATTTTAATAACTAGAGACATTTTGGTAATCTTTAATTTCTACCAATTAAACAATTTTTTTAAATTTGTCACATCAATCAAATCCTTAACTAATTCTCACAAACTTTACTTCCAAATCCACTCTCAATTACCTTCAACTTCACTCAAATAAACAACAAAATACTTACCTTCAAATCTCCTCAAATTCATTCAATCACTCTTCCTCAAATCATCTCATGTGAGCAAAGCATTATATTCATTTACTGTACACTATATATAACAATTCCTGTCTTTTACTAAGATACCTATATTCCAAAGAAGTACCACAACCAACCTATATTTTTTGTTGGAAAATGATACGGTCGGTATTGTTTCAGTTTAGCACTCCTGCTATGATCATGGCATGTAATGACTATATGAACATAAACAGGCAAATAAAATTATTGTTTAGAGGAGCACACATAAAAATGGAGTAATCTACTGCACTCCAAATCAGGGGAAAATGCTAGATAACTGGACTAAATTTTATAAAGCATGCTAGAGGGGACTATTTGAGACTTTATAAAACCTTGTAAAGACAATGTACATCCATGTGATTTCCCTGGGCAACAAAACCATTTGGCTGTTCCATTACCTCTTCTAAGTTTCCATTAAAGACATTTTTATATATAGCTGGTACAATTATCAATGTCACATGGCTTCCATAGAAAGAAAGAAATTAATACAGGTCATTTTAGCCACATGGAGTATCATTATAATCAAGGGCAAACATGTGGGTATAGCTTTTAGCCACCAAATGAGCTTTCATCCTATCAATTACCCTGTCTAGACCAACTTTTACAACATAGACCCAATGTCATCAAACGGTACAATTTCCAGGAGGAGAATGAATAAGGGTCCACATTTGACTAGAGCCTAAAATTGTCATCTAATCAATCATAGTCTATTGCCAATCTGGATACGAATGAGCAGCAAAGACTTAGGACCAGTGACATAAGAAAGAATGAAGACACAGGTATAGTGCAAAGGAGAAAAATAGTGATAAACTAGGGAAATTATAAATAGAAGAGAAATGGATACCTTTATAAACTGGAATGCAGATATGTCAATAACTCCGAAAAAGCCATAGTAGAAGGTTGGGACAAAAGACAACTCAACTAATCTTTTGCAGGAGATATGTCAACAAAGTGTTAAGAAGTGGACTATAAGTCTAACTCAACCCCACAAAACCGACTTGTAAGGTGAGGTTTGCACCCACTTATATATTCTAAATTGGTTTTATCTCTAGTCAATGTAAGACTTCCAACACACACTCTCACGCCGAGGTATAATACATCTCGAACGTGAGACTATATATTAATGGGTGGTCCAATAGTGGCCCGATAGGGGATGGAATAATATGTCCACACAAATCTCACTAGGATAGGCTCTAACTTGGCTATGATACCATGTTAAGAAGTTGACTTTAAGCCTAACTCAACCCCACAAAACCGACTTGTAAGGTGAGGTTTGCATCCACTTATATACTCTAAATTAGTCTTATCTCTAGTCAATGTAAGACTTCCAACACAAAGACATTACACAAACGACACTCATGAGTTATCAAGGGAAAAGGAGTAGGATTGCCTTTATGAATATAATGGAGTTGACCTATCCGAGAAAGAAGTAGATGGACAATTGAGGTGAGTCGAAGAATAAGTAGTGCTTGAGAAGCAGGAAAGGAATACCTTCAAAGAAATTGATAATTTCTAACGTGTAAAACTGATGTGCAGAAGGGCAGTGACATTGATACCTCTAAACTCTAGAATAGTCAAGGAAAACATGCTTCACAACACAAGCAAAATAGTTTGTCAAGTCTTGGACTAAGATCAAGAACAGAGCAAGTGGAGCCAAAATCCCGAGGAGGAATACAAACCATGGATTCATTGGAAAACAATACAGAATGAAGCACCTTGTCTTGTTTAGTGGAAGATAGCATTTCACTTATAAAAAATGAAATAAGGACAATATTGCTCCAAAACTTCAAAGGCGAAATAGTACTCATAAGTAAAGTACATGCAATTTCCATAATATAACTGTTTATATTAATAATATCATTTTATTGAGTATAAGGACAGAAACACAAAAGTATTAATCCACTATTGACCATAAAAGAAATACAAGGAGTTGAAGAATACTTTTTATTGCATTATCACTACATAGAATATAAATAGAACAATCAAACTAATTTAGAATTATTTTAAAGAATTTTTTAGTTACACCATATAATTTTGATAAAAACCCACATGCATATGGAAAACCCACCAATAATGGTTACAAATAACCCATCCTAGAACAAGTGACACAACCTTGACATCGTACATTACAGTGAATAACAGCAAAAGGAGCATAGTTTGTGACTAGACACTGCAAGGATACCAAGAAAAAAAATGTTTTTCAAGCTGACAAGATTCACACTCTAAGTACTACAAATAAGATTAATGAGGAACCCTTTCTTTAAATTTTTAAGATTCTGGCTCAACCAACAACAAAGAAGATTAGGAAACCTTGTACTGGTGCATGCAACCGAGGATTAAGACTGGAGGTAATAAATCCCACGTGATTCATATCATGTACCAATTGTCACCTTATATTCCTATTCTATATAAAAATAGAATCAGAAGAGAAGTCTATAAAATAATTTTGACTAAGAGTTAGAGGACTTACAGAAATCAAATTAAAAACGTAATTAGAGACAAGAACATAATCTGGAGATAAAGATGGAAGAGTGACTGACCATTGCCACTAGTTTTAGCTTTTGACACACCTACAAAGTAATGTGATGAGGAGTTTTAAGTTGGGATGATTTAGAGTTAAGAAAAGGATTACCAAGTACATGATTAGAAGCACAAGAATCCATAATCAAATGGTCAACAAACGAGGATTGAGAGAGACAGCATAGAATTACGAGTATAAGCAACTGTGGCTAAAGATGATGCCCTGAAGTGCAAAAACTCCTTGTACTCATCATTGGATAACATATTATGCTGTGTTCTTAGGCTCAAAGTCCACCTCTCTCCAGCTTTGAGAAGGGTTTAAACATGGCAATAACTCAAGCCAAGTCTCATTAAATCTAACCAATGCAGATATTTCAACATGAAATACAAGTATGAGCCATTCCACGTGCCATACCCTTTCCACTTTTTTGGAGGTACTAGCATTGGCATGTAAGGCATTAACATATGCTTAACCTGTACAAAACAAATGCATAGATTAACAAAAAAAAAAAAGATTAAGATAAGGTATTGTTATCCTCTCCTTTGGGAAAGAATAAACCCTTACTAACATTAAAAGAAAACAGATTTACAAATAACAAACAGAAGAACATGTTAGAAGAAATGTGAATGTTCAATGATTTCAGGAAAAAAAAAAAAAAACCTTCATGCTTTTATCTAGGACTAGCAAGAAAAGATTTAAAGCACAAAAATCTCTTCACAGGAAGTTTACACAAAGCATTTAGAATCCAGGTGTTAAGGCCCTTCTGTACCTCCACCTGAATACAAGTTCTTTAGGGGAAGGAGAGTAATAAGAAGTTCAAAAACTAATTTACAGCAGGATAATGCAATACCGTTATACACAATTATTAATTTGCTTTGCTTTCACGCTCAGTAAAATGAAAACTTTTACAATTCAGTAGGACAAATTCAACTTCAAGTTATTGTTAAAACTGATCAGGAGGGTGGGGGATAGATCTCTCAACTTACAGATTTATCCATCCCAGCAAGGATTAAGGGATCACATTCTATAACACCATAATTCTTCAAAATCTTTTGCCTACAAATATCAAACAGATATTCAAAATATAACAATAAAAACACACGGGTTAAATGAAGTCACTTTGATAAAATCATTAAACACCTATCTTTGGAGATATTTTGTTGTTCACACTCTAAAAGATCTATAATTGACATACACATGAAATATGAGTCCCTCTTCAAAATGTGAGATTTTCATCCTCTCATTTTCTTTAAGTAAAGAAACAATCATACTCCATCACAATACCTTATAATTTCTGCTTGTCAATGAGAATCCTAAACTAATAATTATTGATTAAAAGCATCATAATATTCAAACAAACAGCCAATCGCTACTTCCTCTAATCTGATAGTGCAATTCAGTTACTAAGGATTAAACTATTAAACCAATCATTATATTGATTTAAGTTCTTTAGAAAAGGGTGAAGCCTCACTCTGGATTCTTTGATATAAATTTAAATCTATGTCTGAATGCTGGTCGAATATCAGGTGGAGTGTCAGCAGACTGATTAACTGGAGAGTGTACAAATGCTGTTTGAATTAATAAATCTATTAATCGACTTCCCAGCTGCAGAGATTCATAGAGTGCACTTATTAGTTCCAATTAAAACAATAAAGTCAATGATAATTACAATCAAACATTAAAGCAAACCTTAGCCTGGGTATCACGCCCCCAAGGGCCACATTCTTCATCTTTCAGTAGCATCTGAACCTGTTTAAGTCTTCTTCTTTTAATCAAACCATTTACATGTTTCCTTAATTTTTGTGTATCATTATTCGTACAGTCTTCATGAACAACCTCTGTTTTCTTACTCTGGCGTGTTCTAGTCTTTTCCACGAAGTTATGAATCCTAACCTAAAGTACAATCAATAAGATAGTCAAAACAATATGTGATTTATAACCAAAGTGAACAAGTAGAAAGAGTGCAATTCTTATCTCACTTCGCTATTAATGCTAGATTACAGCAACAACAACCAATAAAAGTGACACGACCACAGAAGGAAACTTCAATGAAACAGAACTCCCACTAGTACCTTCCCTCCCCCACAGTAAAATTGGATGTGAGAATTCCTTGACAAAGAGCCCCCTGGACTAGATATAATCTAAAAGGAGCAATTAAAGGATTGAACCTCAGTCAGTATAACACGTTACTAATAGCATGTTTGGATTTCTGGTGGGAAGATTCTAAAAAGCAAAGAGATACACATGCTTTCCTTTAGCAACCCAAACAAAGGGTAAAGTATTGGATAATCAGAACAACTCATTTCACTTTTATTCCCAATGCCAGAAACTTCAAGTGAAAACAGTAACAAAAAGTCACAAAACACACTATCAGACTAAGGGTCCAGCAGACTTTACTGAAAACTTGAGTGCAAGGTACCATGCAAAATGCAACAGCAAAAACACTGATTAACTATTAAGATATGGCAACAGGTTGTAAACGTGCCAATTGGCCATTCGGAAGTCCCTCACCACATATCATTTCACTATTATGCCCTAATAACAACAACAAAGCCTTATTATCTCACTAGGTGACAAAAAAAAATCAACACACTAAAATAAACCCAAATAAATTAAATTTTAATGAGTCAAAAACAAAACTCTTTAGGGTCCCTCAAAACTTACGTGGACCACAAAACCAGCAGAAACAAAGATCCTGTTCGGGTGGTGGTGAGCTTTTTTGGCTTTTGGATACAATGTTCAAAACCAAAACATGTTCTGCAAAAATGATGTTGAAATGATTAAATTTTGAATGTTTATTGAAAGATCTAAGGAGTCTTCTAAGATACTATTACTTGAAAAACAGCTTCCAACAGCTTATAGTAGTACACTTAATATCCTACTAACAACACTGTCTATAATCTATAACAGGATTCTTCCTTTAACTGTACACATTTTATATTTTTATTCTAACGTTGAATATACTTTAAAATTAAAGAAAATAAAGGAAAAAAGAAGAAAAATGGAAATCAACTATCTAAATGATAAAAGTAACTCCACACACTTCAACATCACAACACATTACAAATCATCACAACATCATAACACATTACACATTTCGTATTTCTATCATACCTTTAGTTATATTTTAAAATTACAAATGAACAGAAAAAAACAAATGCTAATCACACACACTTCAACGGTAGAAAACATTACAAATCACACATATCTTTTATAATCACCCAGTATTTTGTATTATTTTTTATGTAACAACCATTATTAATATTTTTTTTTTCTTGTAACATATAGATTGTATGTTTGACATTAGTAGCCATAAAATTGATTTTAAAATCTTGTAAGTTCTTATGATAAAATCCATTAAAATATTAACTACCAAATATTGATTATAACAGTCATTCAAAAAAATTCTTATAAATAGTTGCATTTTTACATAAAAATCCTAAAAAGAAATGCCAAAATAGTCTTTTAAAAAATTCAAATCTCAATCCAATACACTCTTTACCACTCTCTTGGCCAGAAATAACACCTCCTTTCAATTGATAAACCAATAAAGAGGAAGTTGTCATATGATGTACCTCCTGTTCCACAGCCATACCAATCTGAACAGCAGCATCCACAAGGAGAACACAACCCGCATGAGAAAACTCCATACTCACCAAACCCATCAGCTTGTGCATGACAATTACAGCCATTTTTGCCGCAGGCAATGAATCAATGTGGGGAGCAAATGCCGCTTTGTGCTTCTTCGACCTTTTTGACTTCTGCTCTGCCTCTATAGCCTCTTTGAGAGGATCAAACCACCCCAAGAATAGAGCCTTCACGTGAGGCAAATTGGGAATCAGATTCTTCTCACGCATTTCTCTCTCTAGCTCTCTGTACTCCTCCACCATATTCTCCAACGCTTCAGTCTCCATTTGAATCTGCCTCCTCCTCAGCATATTGTGCTTCTCCTCCTCCTCCCCAATACCATTCATCAACAAGTCGTTCAAAATCCAAGGTGAGTCTTGGATGAATACCCTCGGGGGTGGGTCCGGGGGCTCGGTTTGATGAACCCCATTAGCCGGTTTGTGACAATTTTCGATGTCTTGGACGAAATTGTGTCGGAATGAATCAAAGAGAATATGAAAGTGAGATCTTGAGGGTTTGATTGTCACTGGAATAAGAGAGGAAGGAAAGAAAGAGGAAATGGAGGTTGGGAAGAAGAGAAAGTGATGAAGAGATTGAGATTTTGTTGGTAGGGTTCCCCTGTGAGGGATTAGGGTGGGAAAGAAAGTTGCAAATTCCATTGAAAGCAATCTGCAGATATTGGAATGGGAATGGGAATAACATCAAACCTTCCTAAAACCCCTCCCTGTTTTTATTGTGTTTTATTTTTATTTTTTCATTTTTTAGATTTTCTTTTGTTTTCTTTGAATACAATAATAGTTAACTTGTACGATAATATTAAAATTTATAGAACTCATAAATAATGTATTTATAACACTGTAATATTAAATGAAATTTGTTATGACAGCTAACAATTCTTTAACTAACTTTATTATTAAATAAAATAAACATGTTTATATTTTATATTTTCAAGATCATATCTACTAAAAGATCATATTTCTTTATTTTATTTCAATATTTATTAACTACTTCAAATTTCCTCACAATGTCCTCCTGTTAATATTTATAAGAATTATTATATTTTTATATTTTAAAATTATGTAATAATTTTATAATGGCTCTCATTTGAGTGAATAATAGAAAAATATTATACGAGAATGTCGTTGTCGTTTACTTTATAGAATATTTATTAAGATAATTAATTAAAATATTTTTAAAATATATGGCGTCACTCTTTATTCACAGTAATTATACCAGTAATGGATATTTATTGTAATAAATTATACCTGTATTAAATATTTTCTACAAATTAAAATGAATAAAATATAGCCTAATCTATGTTTGTATCTATCATATATTATCAAATAAGTTTTTGTTTTGCTATAAACAGATTTTCGAGACATTTTCATTTCTTTCTAATCTAGAGATTAAAACGGATAAAATATAGTCTAATCTTCATCTTTGTTTTGCTTTCTAATTATGATAACATTTTAATTTATTATCACAGATTTATTATTATAATGATAAAAACTATTATGTTATTAGAAATATCAGTATAATCTAAAATAACAAGTATACCCATGTGACGAGTGCTGTGACCTTTTTGTGGAATGAAAAGTTTAAAGTCAAATATTTGAAGTATCATGCGTCTAAATAAAAGGGAAAAATATATATTTAGATTACTTTTTAAAGCAAAGAACCAACTTTAAAAATGATAACTGACATTTATTTATTTATTTATTGTATAAATTTTATGATGACCTATTGATCTTCATACGTCAAACTTGGACATTATATATGTTGTTTAAGATTAAAAGAAGTAGTGTGAGAACATTTTCCTGTCATAACTTTTTCACACTTTCCCTTTCCAAGTCTTTTACACATTTGTGAAGACATGTGAGCATCACCAAAAGTAAGTTTTTATTCATTTTAATGTAAATACACGTTGTTTGATTATTTTTTACATTATTTTTTTTTTCATCAATCATTTTCGTGTAGCTAATGTGTTTTAAAATTCTTCTAGCAACGATATGAGTTTTCTTTTCTTTATCATTAATAATGATGGTGATGACTCATTTATCATCTCCAACTTCATTCAAGGTTTGTATATACTAAATATTAAATGAAATTTGAAGTTTGGTTTATTTCATTCAATTTTGGATATGGCTTGATTTGTATGTAATTTTGGTTATGCTTCTATTATTTTATTTATCTTACACTATCACAAAACTTACTTTTGGAGTTTGCTAATTTTGACATTTAACGTCAAAAGAAATTCCCACGTCTTAGCTGAAAACGTCAACCATAGACATGAATGGGGTGAGAAAAAGAATGGTACGAGGTCTTTACCTTGAACTTTTGATTTCGGATGTGAAAAAAATTAACCTTGTGAGTAGTAGGATGATAACCCCTAGCGTTTATGACTTTACAGAGTATAAATATTACTACAATTGTATACCAATATTGAATACACATGTCAATCCGGATAATCGAGTCTAGAGTCAACTGATTATATGTTTATGAGTTATAAAATATTATAAATTTAATATAATATGTGATGTATAAAATTGTTTATGAAGTTTTTTTTAAAACATTAATTTATCATGTTGTCTCTTGTGTTCGTCTTTGATGTGTTATTTCTTTCTTTTTGATGATATTCATGTGAACAAACGATGAATAAATAGTGATATTATATATGTCTAATAATTATATTTAACTCTTTTAAATATATTTATTATTATAATTACTTTCTTCTAAATAATTCTATCAATATTATATTTATAAATTAAGAGAAATGTGTTTTATTTGATCAATTTTATAATATTTTATTTTATTAGTGGTGTTACACAAACAAGATCCTCTCGTCGAATAAAAAATAATATCAATGAGAGTAAAACTTTTGTTGTTAACCATGTTATTTAATCGTACTTTTGATTTGTCGAATTTTTCAAACAACATATGTATCTGCAAATGTTAACATTCAAAACAGACTTTATATATTTTGTTTATTATTTATTTGAAAATAGATTATGGCACGATCATATATTGAAAACATAGGACGGTAAAATAATTATATTAGTTTGGTAGAGTTCCTCTTGTAATTAAATATGCAAGTGTTTGAAAAAAATATTTATGAAAAAAAAACACGTGTAGTTGCGCTATTTTTATTATCATCATATATGAACATATTCAAATGGATCACATTGTATTGCTATTTCTGCTGTTACTTTCTTTGCTACTTTTGACCACTCCATTCACAATTTTTCTCTTTTCCTTATCAAATGTTTCTATGCATTCAAGTAATTTTTTTTAAATATAATTCTTTACACACACACATATATATATATATCAATTTTCAACATGAACTTAAAATCTACATAAATTTATTTACAATATTTTGAAGTAACGCTCACCATTACCTATGTTTAGAACCAAATTTTGATAAATATATCCGATTTTACTCAATTTTTAGATGAACTACATTACTCTGAATCCAGATACTGGAATACTGGTGTACCTTGTTCACACAAAAATTAATAATAATAATAATAATAGAAAATTTCTATCGTCTTTTTTATAACTTTTTCTCTATATACTTATAGAAAAAGAAAGTAAAAAATAAGTTTATTTATAATCTAAAATTAATTTATGCATAAAGTAAAATAAGCATCGAAATAAATTATATTGGAAGTTTATACCAATTAAGTTATATATTAATTTATATTTATTATAAGTTCCTATAAAAAATAATTATCTTATATCTTATTGTTTTCACCTAAAGTAAATAATAATCAGAGTAAAACAGTTCGAAATATTGTATACGAGAATAAATAATTTTATCATGCTTTTATTTGGTGAAAACATTCCATAAAGATATATGAGAGTATTCATACATTATTCTTAATTTCATTCCCAGCTTTTAGGCTAATTGGAATAATTTGATTATGAAAAATATCTTCTCTTATACTTCTCCAAATTATCCTTTTTTGCGGAAATTCAGTTGTTTTTGCAGTCAAGTCCTTAATTTTAACGAAAAACAATTCCAACATAAAAGTCAGAGTAAAAGAACACGCAAAGAAATATTAATAGTAGATTATTACACAACTAGGGACTCTCTTTTTGCAATTTAAAAATTACAATTTGATGAATGTTTTTGAAGTAGCATAATAATGGGTTTCCTCCACCCAGTTTATAGCTTTTGGATTTTTTTATTTGGTCTGAATCCTTGTGAAGCATGTGCGTCTTCAATTTAACCTATTTCAATACTTTTTTCAAAATTCATCCATAGTAATGTTAAAAATCGAACTAGTTATTATAATATATTAGTACTTAAAACACATTATTTTAAGTAATAAAATATATGTGTAAGATATAGTATGAAATTGGAGCAGTGATTATGTCAAATTTCAAATCCATTTGGAGACTTTGGATAATTATACTCAGACAATATTTTTTTGACAACATTTTAATATTATTTATGTGTCATTTATTTTGTGATTGGTTTATGATAGTGTTTATAATTATTATTATTGATTGTAGAGTAATTTTGGACCATAATGACTAGGGATGGCAACGGGTTGGGTCGGGCACGGATAGTGCCTACCCGCAACCCGACCCGATAAAAAAAAATCTACCTGCTACCCGCACGGATACTTGCTTAAAAAATATTCGCGGATATTTTAAAACCCGCGGATATCCTCGGATACCCGCAAATATTTAAAAACTATATTTTTATAAATTATTAAAATAAATTTTAAATAGAATTACAAAAAATATAATATAAATTAAATTAAATATAAATTAAATTAAATATAAATTGAAATTTAATTTTTATTTCGGTTAAATTGGTCTGATGGTCAGTTGTCCTTGTTTGCTTTGTTCTCTTTTGATCTTCAATCCTTCCTGAGAATGTCATTCACTCTGATGGGTTGTTGACATGTAGAACACACTCTCACGCTCAAGCTATAAAAAAGTCTAAATTTTATTAGGATAGAAGAGGAAGATTGTAACTAGACATCGATTCATTAACCATTAGTGCAATATATTTTTAGAAAATCCGATCGGTATACTTCATATAGTACAATTTAATTAAATTTAACATTGTAAAATATAAATTAATATTAATTTTAATTAAATTTAACTTAATAAAATAAAAATTAAATTTTTATTTTTATTTTTTGCGGGTAACGGATATTCGCGGATACAGATAGTATAATACCCGCACCTGGCCCATTTATAAACGGGTATTAAAATACCCGCTATCCGCGGGTTTCGGGTAGTAAATATTCGCAGGTATCAACTATCCGTCGCGGATTTTATCTGCGGATATCCGCAGGCATGAATTTTTTGCCATCCCTAATAGTGTTCAAATGTTGTGTTGTCTAAATATCATTATCCTTTTAATATTAATGAGACACACTTTTGGTTCCATTCAATTAAGTATTTTTATTTCATTACACCTTGATATTTTATTTCTTAGCTTTTGCATTGTATTACAAATATCTTGTAATATTTATAAGGAAAATTTTTCAAATACATCTCTCGATTTTCATATCCATTTTTAATTTTTTATTTTTGTTATCGATTTATTTTAAACTATTTTATATTTTGAAGTAAAGTTATTATTTTGTCAGTGTTTAATATAAAATGGGATGTTTATGTATTACTACCCATTTATAAATATATTGATTAAATTTTTATATTTATCACTCCATCTAGTTAAGCTTAATCCTTACTTTTTCTTTTTGATTTTTTCGCCTATTAGCTTTGTTTTTTAAGTTCATTACACCATTTTTAAACAATAGGAAGAAGTTTTGCACTAAAATGTTATGAAACATGAATTTTTATAACTCTTTATTTGTATTTTTTTAACTTAAAAAACTAATTAATTAGTGTAATATTTAATTAGTAATTTAGTCTTTATGTTTAAGTTTATTTTTTTTGTCATTATATTTAATTTTTACTCAATTGAATTCTAATATTTGTTAAATAATATTAATATGTTAAATTTTTGGTTTAAAAAATAATATATATCAATTTAATGAAATATTAAATAAATATTTTTTGTTATATTTTCTAAATAGAAACAATTAATCTCTAATATTAACATTGTATTGTTAGGAAATGACTACGGATAAGTTCAAACATTTTCTTTCTTTTCAATCTCTTTTTCTCTAGTAACAACAAATATAAAAATTAAAATAAATCACAAATATAAATATAAATATAAGTAATAAATTAGTAATTAAGTGATTATTATAATGAAATGTTTTAAAGAAATATTATTAACAATGAAGAGTGGAGAGAGGCAAGTCGCCGCGTCCCGCCGCCTTAATCGGCATTGCCATGGGAACTCTTGAACCGTCACAAGAAACTAAGAAATAATTCTGAAATGGAAGGAAACAGTAGAATCAACATTGTCAGCACAGTCCCCACACATGGCGTGCTATTAACCTAGCTTATCCTTTTAAACAGCACATAATCCACTACTTCAACTCTATCTAGCAACCAAAGCAGCATAACAAAATTTTTATATCATATCATATCTTCCTTAATAATAAATCAATGTTAGGCTTCTTCTGCTGACATCTACATCACTATTGCAAAACATCCCCTAACGTTGCTCGCCTGTCATTTCTTTATTCGTCAGTTTCAAAGTCAAACATCGTAGGCACCAAACGTTCGTTTGCTACTTCAACGGCAATTAGGCACATGGTGTCACAATTTTTCCATCACTAATCCTCACTTTAAATTAAGTGCTCCCGTTTTATTCAGACACGTTGAGCCTAGTTTGTCACCCCAGTTCTTGCACATCTTTCTTTGGTTTTCAACCTTTTCTTCATTGTTTTTCCTTGTTAAGATAGAGACAAGACAAGACAAAGACAAGACACTTTGATTCATGATGGGTTTGTTTAGGTTTGCAGTGTTCCTATTTTTCTGTCTGGACACTGTTCATTCTACAGTTCTTGGGAAAGAAAATGCTGGCCTCGTGAATGGAAAAAAATCACTTATTTCATTCATGTCAGGCATTGTTTCAGACCCTCAAAACGCTCTAGATAGTTGGAAGTCACCCGGTGTTCATGTTTGTGATTGGTCAGGTGTGAGATGCAACAATGCAAGTGACATGATCCTAGAGGTTGATCTCAGTGGAAGGTCTCTGGGAGGCACTATTTCCCCTGCCCTTGCTAACATCTCTTCCTTGCAAATTCTTGATCTTTCTGGGAACTTTTTGGTGGGTCGGATTCCAAAAGAAATAGGCCATTTGGTTCAGCTTAGACAACTCAGTTTGTCTGGGAATTTTCTCGAGGATCACATTCCATCCGAGTTTGGTTCACTTCACAACTTGGACTACCTTGACTTAGGAAGCAATCATCTTGAGGGAGAGATCCCTTCATCACTCTTCTGCAATAGGACTTCACTGGGTTATGTAGACCTCTCTAACAATTCCTTAGGTGGCCAAATCCCCTTGAGCAAAGGGTGCATCCTTAAAGAACTCAAGTTCCTATTACTTTGGTCTAACAAGCTTGTAGGAAAAGTTCCTTTAGCTCTTTCAAACTCTACGAAGCTAAAATGGCTTGATTTGGGGTTGAATATGTTGAGTGGAGAGCTTCCTTCTGAGATTGTAAGTAATTGGCCACAACTACAATTCCTCTACTTGTCATACAATAATTTTACTAGCCATGATGGTAATACCAACCTTGAACCTTTCTTTGCCTCTTTGGTGAATTTATTGCACTTTCAAGAACTTGAATTGGCGGGAAATAATCTTGGTGGAAAGCTGCCTCACAGTATTGGTGATCTTCCTACCAGCCTGCAACAAATCCACCTAGAAAAGAATCTCATATATGGCTCTATACCTCCTCATATTTCCAACCTTGTCAACCTGAATTTCTTGAAGTTGTCTAGTAACCTAATAAATGGATCAATCCCTCCCAGCCTCGGCCATATGAAAAGGCTAGAAAGAATTTATTTATCAAACAATTCACTATCTGGTGAGATTCCTTCAACCCTTGGTGGCATTCAGCATCTGGGACTTCTAGACTTGTCAAGAAACAAGCTTTCTGGCCCAATACCAGATAGTTTTGCAAATCTCCCCCAGTTAAGAAGGCTTTTACTTTATGACAACCAGCTTTCTGGAACAATCCCACCAAGTCTGGGAAAATGTGTCAATTTGGAGATTTTAGACTTATCTCACAACAATATAACTGGGTTGATTCCTGAAGAAGTTGCAGCCTTGAGTAGCTTGAAACTATACCTGAATTTATCAAACAATAACTTGCATGGGTCTTTGCCATTAAAGCTCAGCAAAATGGACATGGTTCTAGCTATTGATTTATCCATGAATAACCTCTCTGGCAGCATACCACCACAGCTGGAAAGTTGCATAGCACTGGAGTACCTCAACCTCTCTGGTAACTCCTTTGAAGGCCCTCTCCCTTATTCATTAGGCCAATTGCTTTATATTAGAGCACTTGATGTGTCTTCAAATCAGTTGACTGGGGCAATACCACAGTCCATGCAGTTGTCTCCCTCTCTGAAGGAACTTAATTTCTCTTTCAACAGATTCTCAGGGAAAGTGTCAAACAAGGGAGCATTTTCAAATCTTACCATAGACTCTTTCCTGGGAAACGGTGGTCTTTGCGGCCCGTTCAAAGGCATGCAACAATGTCACAAGAAATGTAGTTATCATTTGGTGTTCTTGTTAATTCCTGTGTCACTATTTGGCACCCCTCTCCTATGCATACTTTTTAGGTACCCAATGGTAATGAAGTCAAGAGTGAAAAAACGATTTGCAATTGCTAGCAGAGGTGATTTTGAGGATGTAGAAGAAGGAGCAAAAGAGGTCAAGTACCCAAGAATCACATATGAACAACTTAAAGAAGCCACCGGAGGCTTCAGTGCTACAAGCTTAATTGGTTCAGGCCGGTTTGGGCAGGTCTACGAAGGAATGCTCCAAGATAATACAAGAGTAGCTGTGAAGGTGTTGGACACAACACATGGTGAGATTTCAAGGAGCTTTAGAAGGGAATGCCAAATACTGAAAAAGATAAGGCACAGAAATTTAATAAGGATCATAACAATCTGTTGTAGGCCAGAATTTAATGCTCTTGTTTTTCCTTTGATGCCAAATGGTAGTCTCGAGAGTCACCTATATCCAAGCCAAAGATTGAATGTGGTTCAACTAGTAAGAATCTGCAGTGATGTAGCTGAGGGAATGGCCTATCTGCACCATTACTCTCCAGTGAAAGTAGTGCATTGTGATCTTAAGCCAAGCAATATACTCCTTGATGAAGATATGACAGCTTTGGTCACTGATTTTGGAATTTCAAGGCTTGTACAAAGTGATGAGAACACATCCACCAGTACTTCATCTTTCAGTTCAACGCATGCTTTGCTATGTGGGTCGGTCGGTTACATAGCTCCCGGTATGTACTTCGTCAATTTAGATTCAACATTTTTCTGTACTATGCTCTTAAAATGGAAGTATACGATAGTATCTTTTATATATTTTTAATATCAGAAAATGTTTTGTATTCCATTACACAGAGTACGGAATGGGAAAAGATGCTTCAAGTGAGGGTGATGTTTACAGTTTTGGAGTGCTTGTGTTGGAGATGGTCTCAGGTAGACGCCCCACAGAAGTGCTCAGCCATGAAGGCTCAAGCTTGAGTGAGTGGCTTAAGAAACTATACACACAACCACACCACCTTCAAAGCTTTGTTCAACAAACACTTCAAAGGTGCTATCCTTTTGGTCTGCCAAATCCTCACAACAAAGAGTGGAAAGATGTTATTCTGGAACTCATTGAGCTGGGGCTAATCTGCACTCAGCACAACCCTTCAACAAGACCAAGCATGCACGACATAGCACAAGAAATGGAGAGGTTAAAGGACTACCTCACCAAGTCAACCTTCACACGTCATTCAAGTCAATCTCAACATTAATTCTTTTTGCAACCAAGATATCGTACTGAAACAAAACCACAAAAGATTAAGTAGTTTAAACATAAAATGTTCTTTAATGTTTGTTGTTATCTCTCCTAACACACTTGTTTTTTTTAGTTCGTAGGCTAATCCCATTCATCCTATTGTGATTGCCATTAATTCAGTTAGTTTTTGTATATTGCGGGAATTGATCATGAGTTTCTCACTACGTGATTCTTCCTACTATTTGTGAAGGAAAGTTTTCTTCTACTTTGGTGATGTAAAGTTGGGTGAAACACGCGGATCAATATTTCTATTCTTTTAGATTATCAAGTTGATATTAATTATATATGCATTTATCTTTCTGGCTACTTTTTATGTGGTTAACTGGTTATGAAGTGGACATTGATAAAAAAAAGAAAAGAAAAAGGAAAAGAGAAGAACTACACATACATGAATCCTATTCAGATTGCAGATATCATTTAACACTAAAAAAATCACTCTGTCATGAATGTTTACGTCGGTAGGTCAAGTTGTCCTAGATAGATAATAAGTGTCATCATTCGCATGGTTGATTTTAACAAGGAAAAAGTTTATTTGACACAAATAACTATATTTAATTTGACAACTAAAATGGTCTAACAAAAATGAAGTTTTGTATTTATATATAAAAAAAAAAGAAATAAAAATGCTGTTGAAAGAAGTTTTAGTAAGATGAGATAGTTTCAGTTTTTCCAATATTGTCACTCGAATTTATAGTTTCTAAAACCTCTTTCCCCAAGAACGAGTCAACGTTATTAATTGTAAGAAAATACAAATTTTTTATATTCTTTATTTATGTGTAAGATAAAGATAAAGATGGTGAAGCATATATATAGTGTAGAAAAATGGATTCTAATACTTTGTATAAATATTAAATATTAAAAGATACTTAATTTAAATTTTTTATTTTGATCCCAAAATTTTTGTTCAAACCATTGTCATTCACAAAGTTAACATGAAGCGAAAAAACATCATTGTAAAAATGTTTTTAAACGAATATGGAATTTGGTTATCAAGTTGTTCATTCACACGATATCAAGAGAATTCAATATCAACTAATATTTCTTCAATGTTCCTAGTGGATCTATTTGTGTCAGACTGAAAGCAAGAAAAAAATATAGTTAGGACAACGCCTTTTTTTATTTCATTGATAACCTTGCCTTCAAATCGATTAAGGATGTGTGCTATTTGTCAACCTTTCCATTACATCATATCGTCTCAATTCACTCGAGCAAAAAGGATTTTTCATTCAACAAGTTCTAGTAAAGAAACATTCGGTGACAAAATTATAATTTCCTGAATTTTTTAATAATAATTTTTTAAATAATTATAATTAAAAATAGAAATAACAATGATTCTCTATACAAACATTATTAAAAGTGAGACGGACAAGAAAATGATAAGCAAATAGAGAATCATTGTTAAAACTCGAAGAAAAGATAACATTATACATAGAATTATCATTAAATGTGTAATACTTATATTAAAAAAAGACATGATTCTTTCTTTCGTGCAATTTTCATTTGAGTGTTTTCTTTTCTCCTTTCACTTTCATTTTCTCTTATTTTGCATTTTCATTTTTTCCCCTCATGCTTTCCTTTTTTCTTCCTCTTGCATCTCACAGCTACCACTACTAGCAGTAGTGAACCTCTGCAAGCCTTTACCAGTTGCGAACTGTTCTATACAAACTTTTTCTAGTTGTGAAGCACTACTAATCTCACCACACATTTCAAGTTTTTGTCGCATCGTGCTGTGAAATCCACAACGTGAGAGTTTTCCACAAAGCTCTCCACACTATGTTGCGAGGTTCCTTTGTGAATCTCTCTGCATACTTCAAAATTTTTGTAGTGAGTGTCATTTTCACCTATGGTTAGTACTTTACATTTATTCAAAGATTTGTTTATTTGTTTCTGATTTATCACTACGACTTCACAAGCAAGTAAATGGTTAATCAATAGAAAAAACTTATGTGCCTTTTAATAATTAGATAGAGATGTTTGTCTGTTCTACTCTAGTAGTTTTATCTTTGTTAATCTTGTCATAATATGTAACACATTATTGCTTTCTTTTTCTAGATGATTTTTAACTATGTTTGAAGAACAATTGTGATTGTTTGAAATTTTTAATGACTTTTATTTTAATCATTGTTATTTTTGTCAAATTTTTATCGACATTGACATTTACTATAATTTGAAAACTATCGTTAGTTGATTGTTTTAGCTGTCATGGAAAAACCATTTTACATAAGTAACTTTTTAAAATCAATTATCAATTTAGCTTTTAAATATGTAATAATCAATTAAATTATATTGATGATTAAAATTGATAAACATTTCTTTTTTTATATGATAGGAAATTAGTTAATTTTTGGAACTACTGTATTAATAAAATTATTTCTTAAAATTATAAAGGACTTGTTGGAACAAGTTCATGTTTACATTCTCTCCAATAATAACAAAATTTTGCAACATAATTTCTAATTACTGCAAATAAAAAAAAAATCCATTCCAAGCCATACGTGTTATAACAAGTCCACTTTTACATTCTTTCTAATAATAAATAGTTTTTATTTACTATAAATGGAGAAACAATCCTATTAAGATTTGTCGTAACAAGTTAATTTTTATATTCTCTCTAATAACAGTTTTTTAAAATTTATATTTAGCATAAATGACGAAAAGCACCATAATAGCAAAACTTGTTGTAACAAGTCCTTTTGCATGATAAGAAACCTCAAATTACACTTTAATCGATTGCCTATTCCACGACCAGAAAAGGAAAACCAACTCATAAATAGAAGTTTCTATTTCTCACTTCTATTTTCCAAATTTATGACCCAATTTATTTGTCAGCATTCATTAAAATTTATATAAAAAAGTATTATAAATTTATTTTATTTAGTATTAATATTTGGCTAAAGTAAAATATAGAAATATTAGTTAAATATTAGTAAATAATTCAATAATGTGTATAAATCATAAAAAAAAATAAAGTCTTATGATGATAAATTTTAAATAAATTTGATAAAAAAATATTAAATATTTATCAACTTAATAAAATCTTTATAAAATGAAATTTATATCTAATCGACTTGAGATTTAAAAAATGAGCTCGAAAATTATATTGCTTATTAGTAGGACAGATCCGTATTACATACGTAGTGAGAGATAGATGATAAAATTGTATTTTGTAAAATAGCACAATTAAGTCCTATTAATTGTGTTATTAAGAAAAGTGACATTAGCTTTAGAGAAAGACTATTAAGAAATTTCTTTATATTTATGGAGTTGCTTTGTAATGAATGTGTATCGCGCATGCATCTTCTATGCCCACTTCAGTGCTTCCTAACACCTGTCATTGGTCACCTCCAAAAAGGAAAATTGCCAACGAGATTTACCATCATTCATCTCACATTATGCTTTATTTTCATGAATATAGTTAGTATGAATATTATTAAGTAAATATTTATTAAAAAATACTAATTGTATCTATGAGATCAATATAAACTGTGAATTATGTTTTATTATAATAATATTTACTTCAAACATATACATAATAACATAATGATATCTTATCATAAATAATAATCATAATATATATCAAAAATTAGTTATAATATATAAATATTATCCTAATAAATATAGGTTTGGACTTCTTTGTAAAAGTGTATTTAATAATAATATAATAATACATTATCATGAATAATAATCATAATATTAAATTGTCAATATTAATTATAATACGTAAATATTAATGTAGATTTAGATTTCTCCATAACAAAAAAAGCTTAATGAACTTTATTAGATATTACTTTTAAGTATATTTATTTAGGAATATACTTAGATAACATTTTTTTGACAACATTTGAATATCATTTATGTGTCATTCTGTGATTGGTCAAAAATTATTCCACAATCAATAATAATAATCATAAACACTATCATGGACCAATCACAGAATGACACGTAAGTTATGTTCAAATGTTGTCCAAAAAATGTTGTCTAAGTATCATTATCCATCTATTTAACCCCCTAATAACAATTTGGATAATGATACTTTGATAACATTATTTTGACAACATTTTAACACCATGACAACATTTTTTTGACAACATTTTAACATTACATATGTGTCATTTTGTGATTGATTCATGTTTGTGTTTATGACTATTATTAATTCTGAAATAATTTTGAACCAATCACAAAATAACACGTAAATAATATTAAAATGTTGTAAAGAAAATGTTCTCAAATTATCATTATCCTCGTTACAACATCTTTCTCATAAATATAGTATATCCAATAAAGTGATTTTTAAAATTTATAAAATATTGCAGAGCCCCTTTCATTCTGAAGTTGGATTAAATAAATATAGAGGAGTAGGTTCATGCACCAGTACATATAGGCCATGAGTGCTCCTGTTGTTTATGCCACTGCATAATCTTATCAATAGATTAGACTAAGTTAGGTATCTATGCACATGATTAATTAATGTAAAACTATTATCTAACAACTATTCAGAGCCAAAGAAAGTTAATTAAAGTACCACTGTAGTGTCAACTTAATTTGTTTAATTGTTGAAAGCAACATTTAGGATTGGTCACATTTTAATTTTAATATGTTGAAACTAGTGGGTTTAACTTAATAATGATTAAACATATTATCATATGTTATAGAGACTATTCATGTACATACAATTTTATCATATTTTTTTTTTTAAAATCCGTTTAAGTAAGATAAAAAGAAAGTTATTAATTTATTTTGATCCACTAAAATCTAATAAAAAAAAATCTGATTTGTTTTACATAATTATAATTCAATTTATTTCAAATAAAATCACATTAGGACATCTTAATTATGTTAATGCTCTTAAACCTATATTAAAAGTTTTTAAGTAAATACAAAACAGGAAAGACTACATTGAATATATGATAAAAACAAACATGAAAAAATATAAATCAATATATGGAGATATTTATTAAAAATTGTGAAATGGAAATATTTAATCCATCAATAAAAAGATTTAAAAAATTAAAACTAAATTTTGAGAGAGAAAAATCAAAATTAAAATTCATAAAATAGAATTAAACATATATTTCTTAAGTCTTTTAAAAATAGTAATTTGAAAAAGTATTTAACTATGAAAAATTAGTTAGACTTATTTTTACTAATAAGTATTAATGTAATAATGGATTGGATTTTGAGAAAATAGTAAATGAATATTCATCATTTATTAATTGATAAAATATTTTGTTTTAGACTTTTGTAGTGAATGATTTTTTATGAATTTTCTTATAGATGGACTAGAATAGATTTCTTTTTTTCACCATAACAGTTAGTGAGTTTATAAAAAAGAAAACATTTATTTAAAGACCACACAACTGCAAAATCTGACTTTATGAGAAATTTTAGGCTGGGTCAGTTGCACTTGATGTATAATTATATATATATATATATATACACACACAATCATGGGTAATAATATAATCATGGGTAATCATGTTTTGGTGTACTTTCCTTCAGCAACTCTGCTTTTTATAAGTATCCTTTTAATCAAAGATCATTTGAAGAAGAAAAATAACCCGTCTTAAGGGGTTATCCTCCCAAATTATGAGAAAAAAGTTCAAAAAAACTAGTGAAAGTCGATAAAAGAAATAATCATAAATATAATTTCACATTCAAAAAACTCCAAAAGCTATCTTGTTACAGAGACATTCCTAAAACCTGTTGACACAACATTAAAAATGAAAAGCAAGACATAAGAATAACTTGAAGCATATGGTACAAGATATGTACTTTGTACTGTAAGATTATACTGAGAACTAACTTAAATAAGCTATCTAGATAACAATTTTCACACCTTCAACTAGCTTTTGAATAAGTTGAATTTGAATTAGACTTTAAATCATATGCCAAGAAAATCTCATAGACCATCTTTATAATTGTTATTGGACCTATCATGTTAATATTTTATTTTATTGTTATCCTCAACATGAAAAATAATAAAAATCTCATATGATATATATATATATATTAATTAGAGATTTATCGTTGTACTTAAAATTCAACATATGAATTCGTAGTTATATGCTAAGAAGTTCAGCACAAGGTCATACATATTAGAATGATAATATCTTTCTAATGTGTTTTCTAATCAAACCATTTGTATATTTAACTAAGTCATGTATATTGTTTGGGGGAAAACATAAGACACCATACTTAACAACACAACAGTGTCAAGTCACCATCATACCAGTCCCAATTGTAAAATATGGAATTAGGAAAGGGTATTTACATTTCTCATAACTAATATTCAATGTAGAAGATCTGTTCTACCTGCCTACACCACAAACATTCAATCCTCTCTCTGGACAAACCATACTTACACCTAATTTGCATACAGTTAAGTGGTTCTCTGAGATGACCATTCTGCATTTACTAGATCAAAGCCAAAAGTACGCCATTGCCTGTTCATATAATGTTTTCAAAGGTGAAGAAGAACACAAATAAATCAAGAACAGAATCATCAAATGTAAAACATTATCAAATAGCCCATCAGTATGAGAGAATCAAAGAAAGGAGACATTTTGCAGCAATTTGGATTCTCTGGGTTTTTCTGTGTTGTTCTTTTGTTGTTTCTTCAAAATACACTGATAGGCACTTATTTCAATGTTTTAAAAAACCTTAAAAAGATTTTTAAAACAATAACATCAGTGGCTATCAAACTCTCGAGTTAACTCATAAACTCGTATTTTCGGATATAGTTTCTGAGTTAACTCGAAAGTAAACTCGTTTTTTGCGTAAACTCGATAAAATCGACTGTAAAATCAGTAAAATCGTATAGAATCATAAATTTAGAACGATTAGCTTGAAAGTTATATATTTAATGAAATGCATAAAAATAAATGACAATAATCCAAGTACTCATATTTTACAATATTTATTTTTATGAATAATATAATTATAAATTTTATTTATTTAAAATTATATAATTTTATAAATTTATTTGAATTAAAATATTATTTATATAATTTTTTTCATTTGAAATAAACTCTTACGAGACTACGAGTTTACATAAACTCTCACGAATTTGATAACTTGAACATCCTTATATTTTAGATGTTCAGCAGAGGATAGCACAAAAAACCCAAACCCAGCAGAGAATCTGGACTCTATTTTGCAGGCAACAGAAAGTTCTTTTTTTTTCTCAAAAGAAAAAGGAAAAAGCATTAGAGTATAGATTACCTCTTGAATAGGATCCAAAGGAGTATCCCTCTTAGGTGGGGGTTTTGGGGTTTTTGCACTTCTCATCTCTGATTCCATTGATTTGAGTTGACTGCATATATCTTTCAACAAGTTCAAATACTCTTCCCCTTTCACTTCATTCATAATCTCTTTCATTGCACTGACTGTCTCCCTCTCAAGCTGATCAATTCTCTGATTCAACTTTTGAAACTCAGCTAGAGCATTGCAATCCACATCCACCCCTTCTTTTTTCTTCCAAACAATGGCCTTCATGTCTTTTGGACTCGGTATTCTGCTCTCAAGATTTGCACTGAGCAGGCTCTTTAGCTTGTCCATATCATATTTAACATGCGATCCAATGATTTCGTCAGTCACCAGGTCTGGTTTTGTTAACCTGTTATCTGCATCTGAAATCCATTTCTCAAGTCTTCTTTTCCCAGGTTCAGCTGTTTGTGGAACTTCAAACACATCATGGATATTACTCGAGCACGAGGGAATAACAGCAGCCTCTCTGTCCTGTGTTTGATTTTCTTTACCTGAGCAACTGGTATCTGTTTGGTCTGTGGTTACCTTAATGTTTGCCTGTGAAAATATTGAACCCGACCTCCCTCTTCTGCTCCTCAACGTGGTGCATTGTTCTCCTTCTGACTCTTTACAATCTGAAATTACTTTCACTTTTTCATCTAACTTCATGATCTGGTTCCAGTATGCATCAAGACTGCCCTCTGCATAGTCTTCTGATTTTGCGGGCAAATCCAAGCTTGGAGAAGTGGCTTCTCGGCCATCACTCTCCACTATTCTAGGAAACGTATCTGGAACTGGAATAGGGCTAGGTGATCTTTCTCTTTTCCTAGCAGATTTCAAGTTATTCTTAAGCGGAATAGGGGGCAATGAAGTCAGCCTTCTTACCGTGCTACTACTTGCTCGATCATTTTCTCCTTGATCATTTGATGCACTTCTACTCAACAACAGTTCTTCAGTGAATTCAAGATCACTGGCATTGAAATCATATCCCAGGGTGAGAAGTTTGTTTCTATAAGCCAATATCTGAAACTCAAGAGAAGCAATTTCCATTTCCTTCTGATACATAAGCTCTTCAAAAACTTCAAGAGTGGCCTCAGCATGACCTATCTTCTCCTCTGCCATTCTCTTGTAGTGACTCGCCTCCATCTTCACCGCAGCCTTCTCTCCTTGCAACCGCAGTATCATGTCCATGGTTTCACTGGCTGCAGTTGCAGAGGCTTCTCTTTCCTTATCCAACTCTGCATACAGCTTCTGCAGAAGTTGCTGCTGGGCACGAAGCGTCTCCTTCATGACTGTTATATCACTCTCAGCCATGCTGCTTTCTACCATTTGATGCTTAAACGTTGAAGCAATCACCAATCACTTATTCCTGAACACAAAACATAGCAATTTCAATTTCACTGCAAACACAGTACGAGAAAACAATGCTTGGATACAATACAATTCCATTTCTTTCCTAAGTCATCAATTTCATAATTAAATATTAACACCATGGCTCTAAGGTAAGCATGCAAGGCAAAATATCATAAATACATAACCTAAAATGAAAATCAAGCTTTCAGAGTCCATTCAACATGTTTGTGGCTCGGAACTATTTACCCTTATGCAAAAGAACACAACTTTGATCAGAAAGGTTATATATCAGACGATCGCGACAAATTGAGGCATATTAATTCTCTCTAAAACCAGGCAAAGTAGAAAACATTAACAATCGCAGCTTTCGATATTTTCTTTCGAAAAAAAATCGTGAGAAAGCGAGGTTTAAACAGGGACAAATTGCACAACCGTAAAAATCACCACCACGCTTCTCTGACATATTTATATATTCCGAAACCAAAATTCACCAAGAATTTTATTTATTTATTTCCAAACCCTATGTTTCTTGTATGAAGATTGAAAAGGAAAGGCTGAAGAAAAAGAAAAGAATGAAACCTGTGTGTCTTGGGGGTTTGTTTGAGTTTTGCAGAGGAAGACGATGCAGTAAAAAGAGGAACCCTAAGGTGATAATACGGTGGGAAAAAACACAGAGTGAGTTTCCTTATGATGTACAGTTACATTACAGACAAAATGGAGGTTCGTTAACGTTTTTGTCTTGGCATCATTGTGTTTTTCCATCGTCTCCTCGTAGGTCCCTTCTTGTTTTCTTTTCATAGGTAGTCCCTTCTTTTCGATTCTTTCTTTCTTTATTTATTTTCTGTTTGGTGTTTCAAAAAGTCGTTTCTTCATGCTTTCCAACGGCTACAATGAGCCACAGCCACGACCACCTTATGATGATGTTTTGCATAATCAAATGTTCCAACACGCGCTTCCTGCTTGCCTCCTCCTCATGCATCAAAACAAAATCATTCCTTTCTATTTTAACAGTTAAATTTAATACACCTCTAAAATAAAAACCATTTCACCAACTATTATTACATTAAATTACACTTTTATTTTTAATAAGTTTTTCTTTTAACAGCTAAATCTGATAATAAATTACTATGATTATTCAATTACAGTAAGATCTTAGTTAAACGGTTCCGTATACAACAACTATAAGTGTAGGTTAAACTTTACAAATCATAAATAATACGTTAAAGAAGGCAAAGGATAATATTATAAATTATTAGCTCACAAAATAAATCATGTTTAAATGGCTAATATTTTAATAATCAATAACTATATATAATACATGACTAGCTCTTTTCTCTAAATATTTATATTACATTTAAAGATAATTTTTCTAAAATGTTCATTTTTCAGAATATTCATTCTATAAGTATCGATTTTTTTAGTTATGATAAATAAATATCCTACCAATTTTGTTTGGTCCATTACATTTCCATATCTTCATTTTATAAATATCAATATATACTTGTATTTTTTGTTCTTTGTTTTTCACAAATCACTACATATAGTTTGTCATTTTTTCAGAGTCAAATTATATTGAGAGAAGTATTATTTACCCCATCAGGCCTTGCAGACCCTTCAAACCCAAGCACCTGATGAAAAAAAAGAAAGAGCTTTTGTGTATAACAACCAATGCGTTTCCCTCATATGTACGGATTGTATAAAAATTTCTTTAAAATGATTTGATATTTATTATCCAGCCAAGTTATAATAAGAAATAATTTGGTGTTATTATTTGACTAAAAATATATTAAGCCAAAAACAGCATTGTCCCGTGAAGAAGGAAAAAGGGATTTTTGTCTATATTGAAGGACTGCTTTTTAAAAGAAAAAGAAAAATAAGCAGTAAGAGGTGAAGGAGATTAAAGAAAAAGCTAAATAACAGTCAGAACAGTCGTAAACAGCTGCCAAATTTTAGATATTGGATCATCTTAAACTTTAGTATTTACTTCCGTTGCGCTTTCTAGTGTATTTTGATTTGATAATAAATTTCAACCAACGATTTTTATATATATATATTAAAATGTTTAATGCATTTACTTTGTATTTAATTAATAAAATATTATATCTACTTGCTAATGATTTTTCATTGTCTGGAATTCATTAAACGCATACTGATAAAAATAACTACCCTTGTGAAGCTATAGAAAACTATGTAGCTTTAACTATGTTCTTATTTTACGAGCTCCTGGAAGTGAGAGCGAACTATGTTTTCAACTAGGACAATGCTTATAGATAGGAGCAGTAAGGTTAGGTCAGTAATAAAGGTTGAAATGAACTTTAACTGCTGTTATTATTTGAGAGGTATAATATAAATTAGGTTAAAGATTCGAAAAGGAGGATTTGAGTGATTGTGATTGAATTCCTTCCACAAAATTTTTCTGTATTTTCTTTCTTTTTTCTTAAGTGTTTTAAGGATGTTTTTTCAAATTAAATATTTTTTATTTTAATAAAGTGTATATACGATTTCTTATTTTACTTTTTATTTCTGTGTGGAAACAAATAAACTAATTAAATATTGTTTGAATGATATAATTGATAAAAATATAATCAGTGTCGTGAATTTTAAAAATACTAGTTAAGAAGGGATAGAAACTCTTGAGATATGTTACTGTTAAAACAATAGAAATAGAAAAAAAGGTATAAAGAAAGTGTTGTGGGTACTTGCAAATGTTATATAATGAAGAATTAATTAAATTTTAAATTTCTATTTTTAATTAGAATTTTATTAATTATTTTTTTAATATTTAAACGTTTTATATTTTTTAATTAAATATTTATGGTAGAATTTTTTACGTTAATTATTTCATTATTTTGATCACTTGTCATCATGTATAAAAAATATAAAATTTTATGGTTAACATAAAATAATATTAAGTCATAAAAGTCATAAAAGTCATTTGCCCTTTACATTAATATCAATACCAAATTAAAAGAATTTGATAGTATTTTGAAACTTGAAAGTTAATGTATAAATTGAGAGAGGAACTTATTTAAAAAACCCAAGTCGTTGGTAACAAAATAAAATTTCTAAACATTAAAAAACTTCATGGAGAAACTCAATTCTTCTCCCTGTAAGCATTTGTTAAAAATTGTATCATCTATAATTTTGCTTCGGAGTAATTAAACACTCAATAAATAATCTATTACCCATTACGATAAATATCAAAATACCAAAACCAATAATCAAACTCATAAAGTACTCATGATAGCTCATTTCTTTTTTTTTATATTATACAAGGCAATAGTGCTGTCCTCTCTCTAATCCACCGGAATCTCTACTTCCATCTTCAAACCCGAATTGCCAAGAATCTATCAGCAAAAGGGATGATGGTCAAGCATTTCCATATGAAAGGTAGCACAGTAACAAATGTCAAACTAAGAGCAGTTTTCAGTATGCACGTTGTAAAACAAGAACGGGTATGAGGGTGTAAGACCCTCAAACTATCATGAGCTAGAATTCTGTTGTATGACCCTTAGACAGTCATGAGTATGAAAATGCAATATCCACTGACCAAGGGACAATCATGAGTTTTATGCTAATTGCGACCTATGAACCAAATGAAAATATTACCTTGGTTTAAAATATTGGCAGGTGTAAGTAAGAGACCTTTACCACTGCAAGCTAATATATATATATGCATCATATGGGCAACTGTGCCTTCTAATTTACAGGATAAATCAATAAAATAGAACTCCCATTTGACATTATCAACTCATCATTGTATTGTTACTTAATTTCCTTCTTCACATCTATGTTCAGGCCCTAACCAGCATTAAAATCAAATTCTGGTAAACGCTTTCCATATCTTTGAAGTTAATGGTAAGATTATAATAGATATGAAGGAGAAACACCAACAATAATAGAAGACTCAACGCACTATCTCTTAGCGTGTACTTGCCTATTAAAAAGATTGTATAAACTAAACTTAAGATTTCTAGAGGGGCAAGTCATGCAAATTTCAGTACCTTCACGAAGTCAGACAAGACTAATGAAGAATCCTTTGCATAGCCAGCTTCCTCAAGGACCTGTGTCAGAACTTCCTGTATATACAAGGAAAGAGAATACATGATGCTGTTATAAGCAGATCACATCATCCTTTTATATATTTGGCAATCTGAGATATTACAAAACATACATGGATGATACACTTCATATAAATACTTTTCTTGGTTAATGAAGGATTGTGCTTCTATGTTTCTCATAAAAGAAAGATAAAGATGTTTTTCACCTGGTAACATATACACAGATACAACTTGGAAGCTAGGAAACACCCTTCTCCTTTCATTTTAAAAGGATGAAAAGTGCAATTAGAGCTACAAGTTGAGAGCCTTGTAATAGATAACAAGCTTTCAAAGAAAGGTTTATCTCATCTTTTATTGTCTTTTGCTTCGTTTCCGGCTTACGTGGCTCATATCTTATATACAAGGAATATTGTTATCGGTATTTCTAAATTCAATTGCTTGAAACATCCAATTCCAAAACTTGATTTCAAAGGAACAAAGGTGAGAAGTAACCTGTAATGTGTTTCCTCTGATGTCATGTGGACCAGAATAATAATCGAACACAAACATTGGTTTGGTAGATAACTATAGAAAGTGAAAGGCCAATACCTTTATGATTTGCGAAATGTTTTCACGACACATTAATACAAATAATTACAGAAGTATCATGTTTTCTTTTTAATTTCCTATACAATCTTTAACAATCGAAAATAAAAGAGCAAATAGCATCTTTAGGGACATTTTGCAGTGTTACTTATATTACAAACGGTCATATATAATAAATTTATTGATTTGTACATTTAAAAGACTTTTTTTATAAGAATGCAAAACAGGCACTGCAAAGTTTATAACTCAATCAACACTCCGTAATACTATTTTAAAAGTCATCAATTAGAATTTGCAATTGGTAGTAAAGCACTTTTTATACTCTCAGCTCAGTGCATAAAAACTAAATTCAACTTAGTGAAAGCAGCTTCGTAATTACTGGTAAAACCAAGTTTTTGTCAAACAAACCAAGCAAGATATTGCAGTGTACTATATGGAGAGCAGAAAAGAAAAACCGAACAGCATCAGCAAAAGGCAGAAAAAAATAAAGTGACCTCTCTCTGTTGCTCAGACATGAAGGATCCTGACAAATCCCTTAAAGCCCTGAGCATGTCATGGAAGGTCACTTTTCCATTGCAATCGGTATCATACAACTTGAAAATGACTGCAAAATGAAGAAGCAAAATTAAACAACGATGTGATTTATTTGTCTTCGATTGAAATAAGAGAAAATAAATTGATAATTTTGATATTATAACTTACATAGAATTTTTTGGTGTAGAGTGGCGCGGGGACTGAAGGCGGACAAGAAGGCCACGAATTCCTTGAAGTTCAATCCGTCCAGCAGCCTCAACAAACTCTGCAATGTTATCAATGTGAACACCTCAATTGAATTGAATGGAAAATTGAATCGAGAGAAAGAGAGAGACCTGAGAGAGAGGATTGACGGCGAATTCGGGAATGGAGAGGAATTCATCAGAAGAGATGAAACCACAGTTGTTGCGATCGAGTTGACAGAAGCGTTGGTACAGAGAAACAATCTCCTGCTGCGTAACTACACACGCACACGCGAAAATTCAAAGACGAGTAAATGAAAATGAAAATGAAAATGAAATTAAAATCGAATGATTTTTAGGTAGTTAGTTAGTTACAAGCGTGTTGGCAGTGTTGCTGAACCTCTTCGATGTCGTATTGGGTGAGCATGGAAGATGTGTTGCCCATGGCTTCTGGCGAGAAAGTGTGTGTCTGTGTGTGAGAGAGAAAGAGAGAAGAAATGAACACTGCATCGTCATTTCCCAACTGCCCCCAACTACTTTCTTCTGCTACGCATCCATGAATTGAAAAGGTCTATTTTCGCCATGTGGAAGCCTAACATCTCAACGTTCAACATTTTCTCATTCTATCAAACTCCACCTTTATAAATATTACCAGGTGTTTGTTACCATCAATTCATTTTTCAGAATCAATTTTTTTATTTTTATATTTTATTTTATTTTTAAAAATTTTAAAATAATAATCATAATGAAATAAAACCTAACTTTTCTAAAATAAAAATATAAATACATAATCAATTTTTTAGTAAAAATATCATGTCACTCTTGGTTTTAAAAAAATTATATAAAAATTTCCAAAAGTAATATGATCAACTAATTTTTTTAGTAAACTTTATCATTTATAATTTTAAACTCTCATACTTTTATTACATACGTTGAAATAATCTTATAGTAAACATCTATCGCATATTTAGGGTTTAGGTTGATAAAAAATGAAAAGTTGAAAGAAAAATACATGATAAATAGATGAAAATCAAAATTATTTTGTCAAAAAATAATTACTTTTATTGTTATACTTTAATTTTATTTATTATTATTATTATTGCTATTATCATTTGTCCATCATAAAAAAAATAAGAATTAAAAAAATCCTACCACATTAAGTCACAAAATTATAGATTATGTAAATTACATTATCAGCCAAAATTGTATTCTTTAACTAAATGATAGAAGTTCAAATATCCTAGTAATATGAAACTATAAATAATTTATATTAATACTATATTACTAAATAAACCACCAATCCAAACCAAAGCCTACCTAATTTAGTTTGTCTATTAAGATTTACTATTTGTGCATTGTAGGTTGTTAAATATATGCAAAAGAAATGTGTATTATTTGAGACATTTTTGTGAATACAATTAATACCTATGTCAGGGAATTTTAATATGGAAAAGGGATGTGAATAGCTTATCTAACTTACAGTTAGCTCTATGGTGGGGTATTTAGGTTTCGACTTTCTTCATCATTCATTTAACTTTTAAATCAACCACGTTAAGATAAATTAAAGTATCAATTATTTTAAAATCATACTTATTTGACTCAGTATATTTAATTAACCACCCAAATGAATGGGTTGGTTTATTTATTTTATATCTTATATATTATTTTGTGGTTTTATTAGCTAATCAAATAATTGCTTTTTTTTATTAGTACATATTGACATATTCATTTGCGAAAAACGTTTATTTTACATCCATAAATAAAATTAGTTTTGGTGCAACTAATAGATATTACATTAATTGTACAGATGTAAATCATGCACAAACAACTATATTATATTGTTTAATATGTGAATTTATGTAATTTTTTATTGACTTTTTACATTGATGGTTTATAACAATATATAAATCATCCTTTTAAACCCAGCTACCCTTAAACGTGTCTTCCTCTTTTACATTTTTGAAAATCTACACTTTTGCATTTTCACTTCAGCCACACTTCCATTTCAAAAATCTGTGTTCGAAACTTCTCTTCACCGACAAACCATCGTGATGGTCTTCCACTCGTGAACCACGAGAACGTAATGAATAGTTGTAAGATGTTGTTTCTTTATAATCCGATAATTAAAATTAAGGTAATCTAAAATTTATATTCATTTATATTATAAATTAATTTTATCTGATATAAAAAAAATTATATATTATAAAACTTGATATTAATTAATGATATTATAATAAAAGAAATAATAAATTTAATAAACAATAAATCTTGTTATAATAAACTTTAATTTAAAATTATAATATTATATTAAAAATAGACTTTAAATTTAATTCAACTTTAAAAAATCTATTTTTAAAATAAAATTTATATTTATTTTTTTATTGTAAATTGATATTATTTTTAATTAATATAAAACAAATCTTTGTCATATGTTTCCATCAACACTACCGCACTTGTAGTTGTAAAAACGTTGTTATACCACCACACTCCAAGATACAACTTTTTGTTAAGTCATTTACCTTTATTACCATTGTAATTTAAAGTTGCCACAAATTGCTACCATTATTTGAATTAAAATTATAATTACAGTAATACATTAGTTATATTTGAATATTTATATATACTTTTTATTTTTTTATGTATTAGAAATTAACATTAGTTGTGTTTGAAATAGTGTGTTACTTTCACAATGTTAATTAATTTAGTTTCCATTAATAGTTGTAGTTAGTTTAGATATAATTTGATGTATGACAATTTTGATGAAATTATAAGTAAACATTTATATTTTTGCAAAATTTCATTATTTATTAGATTTTGCCAATATTGAATTTTCATTTTTCACAATTTAGTTTAATTAGTTGTTATTGATTTGCAATTGCAAGATAACATACATATAACTCATATCATTTCCTTCTTACGAATATAATACATTATATTTGTTATTTAGAACAACCGAAGTAGTGTTTACATATTACACGGGTTCCTTCAAAGAATCGATGCAATATATATTTCAGCAAACATTTAGTTGATTTGTAGAAACACATATTACATTCATTTTTGTTTTAATCGATGTTATATTTATCGATTGTACTATTCTTGTAATATTCCCACTTTAGGAATAATTATCTCATTGTTCAATTTATATTCATTTTAATTCACAATAAACATTACTAAATTGGTAAACACAGTCACAATAAAATAAACAAATAATAATATATCACACATGACTAAAATATAGCCTTAAATCATAATATCATATCATACATATGTATTTTAATTCAATCTAAATTCATTTCATATCATCAATCATCTATTATTTCTTTCAATTTACATGTTAATGATTCATAATTTATTTTCTATTGAATTAAAATAATATTTAATTACAATATTTCTGTTAAGTATATTCATAACATAAAAAACATTTTTATTATCACAAACCTTCAATTAACAATCTCAACTATCAAAATGAAGAATTATAAATCAAGAGTTATCTATCAAAATGAATAACCATGTCAAGAAATACTTATCCAAATGAAGAACCATATTTCAAGAACCATTTGTCAAAATTTTAGCTCGATCCAACGAGAATCAAAATTTTATCGAGATAGTCCATGAGGAAAAACCCAGGTGGCACTTAATGTCAAATCCTTTAGTGCTCAATGTCAAATGAGCGCCCTAGGGAGCACCAGGCGCCTTGGAACTCTAGAGCTTAGTATCAAGTGAGTGTTAATAATGTCAAAGTTACACTTGATGCTCTAGACCACTTGAGTCTTGTGAGTGGCACTTGGTGATTTTGTGGTACTGTCTCATGCTATACTAGAGTTTTAACTCCCAAATTGACTTGAATAGACTATCCAACTTGACAATCTACGTAACTTTAGTTTCTTACTAATTTATAATACCTTATTTTAGTTCAAAATAATATCAAATAGATCAAATTGAACAATCTTAGCCAAATTAAATCAACTTTGGAGACACCAATACTAAAACAACCCAAAAACAATAGTCCAAGCAATAAAATCACCATTCAATTCCATCAATATACTTAAACAATTCACAATACATTTCAACATCCCAAATTGTAAAATTCATTCTTCATAGTTCACACGTCAATACAATTAAATCAACACAAACACAAGCAATTCAATTTTACTGTACCAGTCACAGTTTCATAATCAGTTCATCAGATCAAACTACAATTTAATAGAACTATTTATACTTAATTAGCTTTCCTTTCCCAAATAGATGCTCTTAGACTTCCAAAATATGTTCTACAAAAGTTTAACTCTCACAAGCTTCATAGACTCTATCTTACTTAGATTGCTCTACCAGTACATTGAGAACTCTTGTCAACAATTAGATCACGCCTTAATAATCACAATTGATCAAATATTACGTAAGTCCAAAACACTTCAAAAATGAACTTACTATGTTTGAAATTCTGATAAGATAGAATTGTAGAGTTCGATGTCAGACATCCTATAATATATTTCGATCTCTAAACAAATGATAAAATAAAAAAATCTAAAAAAAATAAAGGAAAAAATTGGAAAATATTTGAGATTGTAAAATGAAACTTAATTAATAGAAAATTTATTTATATTGAACTTTTTACTATTTTTAAACTGTTTTCTATATTGTTAAAACTATTCAGTTGCAAAATATCCTATGTAGAGATCAAATAAACCATATTAAATAAGTGGTATTCTTTCTTGAGGAGAAAATTAGTTAAAGCTATTTTTTCTTAATTGAATGTAAAACCAAAAGTTTTTATGAATAAGATATGAGGAAAAGGGTATTCATTAATAAAGAAATATACTTCTTAAGCAATAAAAAAACTTAGAAATACATTTCATTTAATATTTCTACACTGCCCATTGCTTTCACAGAGGAATGTACATAGACAGAAAAGAAAAATAAAATAAAAAATGAGTGTTGGTGTGAGGGAATCCAAAGGCCATTCATTCAATCACAGACTCCTGTTTCTATGTTGGGTGTCAGGGACATGTTACTTCCTATCTTTCTGTCCACAAAAACAAACTATTCAATGCTTCTTCTGTCTCTCTCTGCACCATCACCACTCTTCTAAGTTTTTTTTTTTTTTTTTTTTTATTTATCCTCATATATTCTTCTCATTTTTTCATTTATCTTCCACTAAATACATTAACTCTTTTTTTTTCGGAAAATTCAAATCATTTAAAATTGAAACTGATAATTTAAATTTTTTTTTTCTTGAAACACCTTTTGGATTGTGTTTATTTGCAGACGAGAAAAGATGGCATGGAGAGAAATACACTGAAAGTGATAAAACCGAGGATTAAAAAAATGTTGAAACAGAAAAAAACTATAACATTTTCTTGGTTTAAACTTTCCTCCCAACGTTAAGATAATCTACGGAGAAGTACTGTTCTAAAAAAGAATATTTAATTATTTTAATTTAAAATTAATTATCATATATTTTTAAATTAAAATGTAAGATACAGTAGTTAAATATTTATAAATATGTTTTATTATTATAATAAAATAAATAATAAAATAAAATGTATTTATTTCATTTAACAATTTATTTTAATATATTTTCATTATAAAATGTAGTTCTTTATTTATTAAAATTTGATAATAATTTTATATCTTAATTTAATTTTAATTTTCAATTTCAGAAAATTTTATTTTATACTAAATTATTTTAAGGATTATAAAATATAATAAAATATATGATTTTTTTCTCTAAAAATAAACTCTTTTTCCGGTTCATTTTTTCAAAGTAGACCTATTGTAAGATTAATTATCAAAGTAGACTATTTTATTTATGACAAAAATTAGGGTCTTGGGATCCAACTTCCATAAGTTACGTTTTGTCCTATTTTAAGGGTTTTACTTCCCACCCTCAATTTTCACAAATACGTGATTAATGAAGTTTGAGGAACAAATTTTTTTTTAACCGTCATTGATCGAACTTTGTTCCATGAGTGGAAGTTTATATATATACATATATATATATATATATATGATAAAAGAAAATCCTTTATTAAAGTTTTATTTTTTTATTAATTACAAGAACAATTAATTTTTCAATTTTTTTGTCCTTTTTTCGTTTATTTAATACAATATATCATTGCATAAATTATTTTATTTTCACAACATATAATAGTTATATAAAAAAAATTGTTCATTAACATACATCTACTCATATCATAATTTCTACCGTAAAAACATTTACATAATTTCATTCTATGAAAAAAATTCTTCATTTAATTTACGTTTTCCAATTATTTACTTATTAAATTATTAACTATCCAAAATAATTATTTTTTGCATTTCCTATTACTAAATTATTATTATTACTACATGTACAGTATGACTGATCGATTTTTCATTGATCAGACTGTCAATATTTAAAAAAACATTAAAAAAAGATTGTTTCAAATTTTAAATTTATGCAAACTGATGACTTTTGAACCTAATGGATTCTGTGATTACGTCAATTTTAATTAAAAATTTATTTCAAAACTTACAATACAAAAGTCAATAGGTAATGATTATATTTATTATAAATTTAAGAATTTGTTATAATAACACATCATATATATATATATATATATATATATATATATATATATATATATATACTTGAGTGTCATAGTGGAGACAAGTTAATTTTAGAAAATAAAAAAAATATAAATGAGTATTTTGATTGTAATTCTCCACTTTACATTCAAAACAATATATAAATATACAAATTATAAAAAAAAATCATAATTATAAAATATTTTATTCTCATGATTTCACATAAATGACTATCTATTATGTTTTAAATAAAAAAAAACCACTTAGAGTTTCGTTTACTTAATTCTGACTGTTTTTCCAATGCTCACGTGACTATATAAGGACACATTTTTTTTTTTAATATTTGTAGGTTCACTCAACCATTATACAACAATGCTACTCGAAAAACGATTTTCAGTGAAAAAGAAAACTGTAAAAAAAAAAAAGTCAAAATTTGGTCTCAAATAGCCAAATTTTTTATCGGTAAAAGTCAAACTCATAGGAAACAAAGGACACGTAAAAGCATGAAGAAGCCGAATTCTAGCAAGGAAAACACTCCAACACAAGAAAAAATTGATGCAAATTCAGCCTTCCAAAAGCCGAATTCTGGTCATGAAGAGTTCAATGGTCTATTTCTTTTAGAATTAATCTTGCAAAGGGTCTACTTGAAAAAAAAATATTTTAAAAAATACACATATTTCAGATTCATGATATAATAAATAATTAAAATAAGTAATATTATAATAATAAATAAATAATTTGAACTTTAATATCTTATAAAATAAAATAGTTTAACATTTAATAATTAACATTAAAATTATATATTTAATTAATTAATGTTAATATATTATATTTAATATCAAAAAATATATTTAATTTATTAGTTATTTTTTATCTATCACAACCACTAAATCACTTATAATATTTTCATTAAATTTTCTTTCATTTCAATTTTTATAAGATTAAATATAATTTTGGTTTTTAACTTTCAATTAAAATTGAAATTAATGCACATTTGAAATTTTAGAAGAATTTAATCTCTTATTTTAAAAACGGTGTGAAATTAGTTTATGTAATCAAATTTTATTAAATTTATTTTATATAGAATGAGATTTTTATTTCATCTTTAATTAAGTTAATTTTATTTATTGGTCAACTCCATGTGATTTTCTATCAAATATAAGCTTACAAGTCACAGAGTTTCTAGATAAATCTAGATTGTATTTTATCAATTTTTTTTACTAAATTTCATAAGATAGCTTTTTGCCTTCTTTAATTTAGAAAACAGAATGTAAAAATGAATACAAAATTGAAAGAATTAATAGTAAATTTCAATCCAATGAAGAAAAAAAATTATTTCAAAAAATATTAATTGCTAAGATTCAAAGAAAAAATATATTTTTAAAAAAATATATCATGATACACTTTGATTTGAAATTAAATGATATTTCATCAAAAGCGAGTGAAGATATATCAAATAGTGTAAATAGTTGAAAATTAAGAATATAAATGATTCAAATTCTATAATATAAAATACGTTTGAAACATTAAATAAATTTATTAAAATTTGATCAAAAGAACTACATTCAGACTATTATAAGAATAGATAATTAAATTGGTCAAAAATTTAAAAAAGAAACTAATTCTAATTTTCATTTAAAATTAAAAAATAAAAAATATATTTAATTCATTTTTTTAATACAAACAACCCAAATTTTCCCTTTATTTTCTCTTAAATTAATATTTTTTCACTCTCTCACATCTATTTTCAGAAACATAAAAAACATAGAAAACAAAATTATGAAAAAAATCTAAACTTTATAATAAACAATACCAAAAATATCATAATTATCAATTTTAATAATATTATCTTACGTAATATTATAACATTCATATTATTTATAGAGAATAAAATTGAAATTCTAAATATAAATATTTTTATTCTTCTCCTAAATCATTAATTTAAAAAAAAAATTTGAGTATACTAATAATTTTACATTAAATTGAGTTTTTTTTACTTGACCTAATTATTTATATATGAATTAAAAAATAAATTTTAAATCTAATTTAATGTTATAAAAATAATTTATAAAATAAAATTTACATTTTATTTATACGTGAGACTTATACATGTGTATAATATAATGTTTTGAGGCAGTTTAATTGCATGGTGGAAGGCTGCAAAGAGGAAAGTTGTTCGGGTTGTAGGATGTGATGGATACATGTAGCTTCAGAAAAAGAGTGTTTTATTTGAAGTTGTGGGGTCTCTCATTCAGCTCACCACACACGTACTGATGCCGACAACTCATTACTTAAAACCTTTTTTATTTTTATTTTTATTATTATTAGAGATGGTCCTTCCTAGAATCACATGTTTTAACCCAATCCCATTCTTGAATCCAATACAAGTACATTACTGGTCGGTTGGTAGAGAGGAAAATAACTGAAAATCAAATTTGTTTACTTAAAAATAAATATAATTTATTAAGTAAATTTTATTTTACTTTTTTTTCTAAAATTATTTTATTTGTTTTAGTATCCATTTCTCCCCTTTCTTTTCCTGTCTTTTTTTCATCTACCTACCTTTCAAACAATTATTTATTATTATTTTAGAATTAATAATGATATTTAGATAATATTTTTTTATAATATTTAAACATCATAGTTTATGATAATATTTATAATTATTATTATTAATTGTGAAATAATTTTAGACTAATTACATAATAACACGTAAATAATGTTCTAAGTTTAATAATATAGATTTGAGTGTACTGATATGATTAAGAATGTTAAGATCACTTTGTTCTAGTACCACAACAATAATTAAAAATTATGCTAGAATAATTTCTCAGAAATAATTATAAATAGTAATTTTCCTAAAAAAATAATAATAGGAATTTTAGATTTACTAGCCAAAACAATTCATCCAACAATTACGGACGCCGCAGGTTTCATCTAAAACATGGTAATATTTATATAATTTATAATACTTTTGCAAACATTTTTTTTTCTAAAATACAAAATTTTAATTTTTTATAATTATTTTAATTTGATAATTTGTGTTAAATAAATATAAATATGTGTTATTTTACTATTACTATTATTTTTTAAATATTTATAAATTATTCAAATTTTAAAAATAATAATTAAAGGAGTAAAATTGGAAAAATAAAACATGTGTGTAGTTTTGAATATAGTTATGGATAAAATAAATTTTAGTTATCGAAATAAAAAAATAATATTGTGAGTAATTATTTAAATTTTAGTTATCGAAATAAAAAATAGTTACTAAAATAAAATAGTAAAAGAGTAAATGTTTTTTATAATGAGTAATTATTTTAATTAAAAAAATAGTTCTTAAAATGATAAAACTAAAACATAGTTTTTTTTTTATTATGGATGATTATTTAAATTTAAAAAGTAAAAATTAAGAGGATAAAATTGGAAAACAAAAAAGATACCAAATAGATGTATCATTTTTATATATAGTTATATATTATTATTATTATTATTATTATTATTATTATTTAAGAATAATATTATTTTTTAAGTTGATGATATTCACAATTAAGCCATAAAAAAACTCTATGAAACAGTAAAAATAAAAGACTTATCAGATTGTTATATGACAATTTAGAGAATGTTTGAATTTCAGTTGAATTTTTTACCTTAATTTTTAGTTTTTATTGAACATTCTCTAATGTGGATGGTTGCCACCTTCAAATATAGTTGGAAATTAAATTAATCTTAAATTTCACATCACTTAAAAGAAAGGAATATTATACGATGTCAAATGTCAAATGACTTATTTTCAAAGTGGTAGTTTTTGAAGTGCAAACGGAGAATGATGATTCCATGAAAGTAACGAAATGGTGAGAAATTTTTATTTATTTTCTCGTCCTTAATTGAAAGAAAATTAGATAGAGCTTTGTGTAATTTTTATTACCTTTAGGAATGGACCAGTTGTAGATATGAAGTCTTTTCTTGATTGTGATTATCATTTGCTTTTGTTGTCTCTAGATCACTTTTGTTCTCTCCACCTTCTTCTTTTAGGTTCTTTAAAATATGGTTCTTTATACCAATTTACATTCGGAGAATGATCATGAGTGTGCTACTCATGCTGATATTCAACATTTGGAAAATAATGATTTGGTGCATGTCCTAAAAAATATGAGTTTAAGAGTCTTGATTTTGCTGATAATGCTTTTGAGATGATGTAGGTAGTGTTGGATCCTGGAAAGACACACTCGTTTTCTACTTAAAACCTTAAAAGTTTACCGGAGAGATACAAACACCAATGAGATACAAGTCCAATTATATAAAGGATTGACACCACTCTTTATCCAAAACCTTAAGTCAATGAGTTAATGGATCTTTCATTTTTATATAATACTTTATTTTCTCATTTTTATCTAATGTGGGACTTGGACTCATACTTACATTCTGAAAGGAGTTGAATTTTTTTCTACAATTCCTAGTGTTGTTTATATTAAAGATTTTAAGGCCTATTGTAGTGGTTAAATTCCGCTTTAAGATAATTTCTAAGTTATCTTAATTTGGAAGACTGTAGATGCGATTAAGTGAGCGACTTAGCAACCATTGGCTTCCATTCAGAAAAAAATAAGCAGAAAAATCAGACAACAAACCACCAAAACTATTCTGAAAAGTTTGATTGATGTTTTTGGACACACTACAAAAAACAAAAGCAGATAACTTAGCTCAGAGGAAGAGAAATTTCACCACTGCTCACACTCACCCATTTCCATCTGCAATCTTTTTCTTTTGTAAAAGAGAAAAACTCCAACAACCCCCATATGTAACATCTACTCATCAATAATGTCATCTAATCTAATTCTTGTTATTACTATGGAACATTCCAATAAATAAATACATATTTTTTCTTTTCTTTTCCAACTTCTTAAGTTATATATATATATATTTTACATTAATTGCTATTTAATTTGTTTTAACATTAATCTTTCCTTATACTCCACAGTGTCTTTTTATAGTAATGGGTGCCTTTCTTGATATAATGAAAATGTTCATAATTTATCTAATTATATAATACTTTGATATTGATGCTTCGTTTATACATCCTTCACAACTGTGTTGAGTTGGAATAGAAGGGTAAGAAGTCTCGTAATGCAAAAACGTTTAAGACTGATTAATGCTGTGTAAGGAAGGAAGATAAATGTTTTAGTAATTGATATTAAAACAATGAGACAAAATTATCATCATGAAATAATAACTCTTCTCACACCTTTTAAGAGAAGGGTAAATTTAAATTTTAAGCACTACAAGCATTTGTATGATTTTTTTTCTATGTAAGATCAAGGTCAACACTTTACATTGTGTTGTATTGCTTGAAATTTAAATATTATTTTGAAAACAAGCTTCTATTAGTTCAAATAGATAGGATGATACTTACTAAAAGTATCTTGATGTCCAAATTAGCTTAATATTTGATAGATGATAATTAATACAATAATAAATGTATCTAACATATTTTTTTATTTTATTTCAAACATTTATTTATAGATTTCGTAAGCTTTTGATTAACGTTGATTTAATTATGATATAATTATGAATAATTATACTTTATCTTTAACTTAATCAACTTTAAAGTTAATCTACTCTTAATCTACTCTCCAGAAAGTTTATAATGATCCGTCTAATTCATGGTCAACCAATCTGTTTGATTGTCAGTCAGACTCGTTGTCTTACTCATTGAACTGGTGATTTGACTATTCGGACTAGTACATGGTCGAACCAGTCTCGATGAATTGTAAAATGTGAACTTCAAAATGGGAGAAGTAGACTATGAATTGGTGTATGATCATTAGTCTGCTTGACATATCAATCAGACTTGTTGATTTTTGTTCCTAAGTATGAGATAACCATCTAAGCTAATGTAAGGTTATCTAATTTATTTGGTGTTCAACTATATTCATTGGTCTATGCTCTAAGTTGAAACATAGCTTACTAACCTATTTAATAGTTGACTGAATTCGCTTACTCAAAGTATAATTAACCCTCAAGACTCTAATCAAACCCTAAAAAAATCAGTTACATTAAAAAACACTTTAAAATAGGAAGTGGAAGTTTTTTCTAATAACATTAATTAACACTTATTGCGTTTACCAACACAGGTGACCGTTTTATTTGGTGATAAGCCACAACTTTATTTCACAAAAAACAAAAGAAAGTTACATTAATTGAATACAACATGACAAATTATATATTTCATATACTGGACAAATTCAAAAAGATGATGTACACACGAAAATACCTAGACGGCATAACGCGCTGAAATATGTTGTTTTTATACATCATGTCATTAGACAGAAGAATTATTGTCATCTAGTAATATTTATATCCAATGAAAGCCAAGTGAACAATTAAAATTAAAAGCAAACCCTTTATTTATTTATTTTAAGAAAAAGGGTCGTAGGTGAAACAAGTAATTGATTAAATCGTATAAATAAAGAACGTACTTGATTGTAAGCTTTCGAAGCAAATAATGTTTAGAAAAAGGAAAATGATACCGAAGATATTTGTCAATTTTTTTATTATAAAAATGATAGTCAATTTTCGATTGAGATGTAATTGACAACGCGTCCTTAGACTGGTTAACAATGTAAGCAATTACACAGAACAACATGTTCCTACCTTTTATTTAAAGAATAAAATAATAGGAGTTTAGTTATATTAAAATATTATTAAAATATAATAAAAAAATATAACGATAATTACGGCATAAGGATCAAGAGGCAAGAACAATTAAAAGTAGGTGGCGCGAAAACAACCGTCCCTACCTCTCCCTCCTTTTTCCTAACTGAAACCGTTTTCTCGTATTCTTTTTAATTTTTATATTTATTTTAATTAAAACCTTTTCGGGTAACACGAAATCGTTGTTTCTATTTACTTTTTAACTCGCTTTCGCTCTCTGCTTCAAAATCACGAAACTGCCATCTCCGGTGACCGGAATCTGAGTCTTCTTCGTAACCGGGTTTCTATTTACAGGTAAAAGGAAGGTAAGAAACTCTTTGTAAATTGTGGTAATATAGTCAGTTAGGTTATGACTAAATTTTGCACTATGCGGTTAGAAATTTGTTTATTATGAGTAAATTTAATTTTTGATATATTTTAATGCTGTTGGATTTTTTCGAAACTTGCAACTCGTTTTTGTAGATTGAAGGAGGAATTTGGGAATAAGGATCATTGAATGGACTCTAGTACTAGCATTGTTTCTGTGCGGTTACATGAACAGTGAAACACTTAAACGTGTCTTCAGTGAGCGAGACACGAACCTGCCAATCCATACATCTGTCATGGATCTGTGTTCAGAACCGTTTGTTTCTTTCAGGTAAAAAGGTTTTTTCTTTCCTTCCCTTGATTTTATCAGTGATATTCCTTCACACCAGTCAAAATCCTAATTACTACTGCTACTACTAGTCTATTAAATATTATAATTTATTTATTTAATGAAATTGCAGGAAACAATGTCTCTGAATCATGTTAGGTTTTCACAATAGTTTTATGGGGATGGACAATGATCGTCCCTGCACGTGGACCTCTTGTCTTTACCTATCTCCGGAACAACACCACCACCATTGAGTTCAAACTTTAGTTAAAGTAAGGTAATATATTTCATATTCTGTGTAGCATACAAAACAAAAAGGCTCCATTGAAAATTCTGTCTGTGTATTTTAATAGAGGAAACTCATGACCCAGTTGTGTAATATTATTGTATGTTATGGTAACTAAGCCTTCCTTTAAGTTTAACTTGTGTCTGTGTGTGTTTGGGAAGAGGGAGAGAGTATTGTATTGTAGGAGATATTAGATACCTTTTTTCTTCTTTTTGGGCATGCAGGTTATGGCATCACTTTCATTGAATTCCCTTTCATGAAAAGGAGTTGAGAGAGAAGAAGTTATAGGACAGAGTGGGTTTATGTGGAGTGAACCCATTGCCAGCCCACCCGACCATGGCATTCTCGTGAGAGAGACAAAAGGGGGAAAATTAAAGCCTCTCTTCTTCTCTTAGCCTACGCACTTCCGACCTCTTATCCTGCGCCCTCTATTATTCATTCCATGGATTCCACTTCCCAGTATCCCCAATTTCCGAGGGACCCCCTTCCCCGCCAATTAAACCTTTTTTTTCTTCAGTTAACCGTAAACTAACAACGTTTTCCTGATAAAACGTTAAATGTACGTTGAGACAGTTTCCGCGAGTTTCTCTCACCCGTTACACCAAATGTTGTTTCCCCTCTCCATATTCTTCTTGCTCTGTCATGATCTTGTTGGATTCGGGCCTTTTTGTGTGAATAAAACATACCCACTTGCGTTTATTGCCTGTGATTCTCAAATTCCTTGCCCAGCAGATCTGAGTCTCTGTAAAGATGTGCGCTTTTCTTATTCTCCCTTTTCCTTTTCTGATTGTGGGTGGGTTTATTCTTTGCTTTTCTTTAGTTTCCCACTCTGTAGTATCTTTACTTTATTTTCATTTGTGGCAGATTTATTGCAGGGAAAAGGATCTTCTTTCTGGATAACCTGTGCATTTCACTTATTCCATCGAGTGCACACATGATTGCCAAAGAGCCAAAGCTGCTAAGTTTGGTTTAGCTTTATGGAAATTTCCATCAATGTGGTCTAATTGGGATAGAGTGGATGGATGTATGCGAGTCAGAGCAGGCATTAAGGAAACACAGAACAGGAACAAGACAACCCTTGGGTCTTGCTGAAAAAAACAATGCAATCACCTCCAGACGCTTGGCAACAAGGGAAATTACTTCAAGGTACAGGTCACCTTCTCCTACTCGGGCAACCCCGTCTGGTTCTCGGCGATGTCCCTCTCCAAGCCTCACAAGGCCGACAACACAGGCATCATCCAAATTGTTACCCAAAAGAGCTCAGTCTACAGAGAGGAAGAGGCCAGCGACTCCACCTTCCCCACCACGTCCTTCTACTCCCGTCCAAGACTCATCGATAGATGTGAATTTATCATCGAGAAGGGCGGCTGGTAGCAGAATGCCAGAGGCCCTTTGGCCATCCACAATGCGAAGTTTGAGTGTTTCTTTCCAGTCTGACACTATTTCCATACCTGTTATCAAGAAGGAGAAGCCCGTGACCAGTGCCGTTGATCGTACACTGCGGCCCAATTCAAACGTGACTCACAAGCAGGCTCAAACACCAATTGTAAGAAAGCCCACTCCAGAGAGGAAGAGGAGTCCTCTCAAAGGGAATAATGCTTCGAATCAGACAGAGAATTCGAAACCTGATGATGGCTTGCATTCCCGGTTGATAGATCAGCACCGGTGGCCAGGCAGAATCAGTGGGAAGGTATGTTCTAGTGCATCAAGTAGAGGTATTGATCATACTGATAAGACAACCAGAACGTTGAACTCTTCAGTTCCAGGAACTAGTGTGTCTTCTCTGAGAAGATTGTCTTTACCAGGTGATGCTGGTAAGCCCTTGCGGAAAGCTTCTAGTGATGCTTCGAGACTAATGTTGGTAGTTGAAAGTGGTAGAATAGGAGGCGAGGTGAGATCAATTGATGACAATGTTCATGTCTTAAGACCTCATAAATTTGTTCCTGCAATTACATTGGATAAAACGGGATTAACAGTTACTGGAGTCAGATCACAGTTCTTGCCTAATCCAGTATCTGGGCACACATCACCAAGTAAGACTTCAGTGTTATCCTCTTCTAGTTCAAGAGGTGTTATTAGTCCTTCTCGGTCAAGGCCTTCGACTCCTCCTAGAGGGGTTAGTCCTTCTAGAATAAGGCCAACCAATTCATCCAACCAATCCAACAATTCAATTTCAGTACTCAGCTTTATTGCTGATTTTAAAAAGGGGAAAAAGGGTGCAGCCCTCGTAGAAGATGCTCACCAGTTGAGACTTCTCTACAACAGGTACTTGCAATGGAGATTTATCAATGCGCAAGCAGAGGATGTGTTTTACATCCAAAATGCAAAAGCGGAGGTATGACTTATGGTCTTTCAAGCTGGCTTATTCTTTTAGTGTAATTCTTCTGCTTTGTAGAAGATTGTGTATAACAAATGGTTTCCCAACGTCATTTTACAAAAACTTGTTCAATGGTTCAGAAATCACTGTACAACGTATGGCACACTACTCTGTCTATATGGGAAACAATTATTAGGAAGAGGATCAACCTCCAGCAGCTGCAGCTTGAGCTGAAGCTGAATTCTATTTTGAATGATCAAGTAATACTTCTCTCTTGCCTGAAATATTTATCATTTCTATGTGCCCATATTATAGTTGATAAATTACAATTTTTTTCCGGATTTCTGGTTTTGGTAATTAAAGTTGAGATAGTTATTGTGGAGTTTATAAATGACGCTAATATACGCAGCAAGATGTTGGCCCTACACCACATTGAAAAGTTAGGTTTAAATGGTCTATGCTAGTATGTCGTAACAGGTTATTCATAATTCGTATTAATGGCTGATTTTAATGATTACAATACATATGTGATGCTATTTCCCTATTTAAATGTTTCGACTTTCTTTAGATACTTTGTGATACTTTTTTTGATTGTGGTCCTTTTACAATTAATGAAGCAGATGGCCTACCTTGATGACTGGGCTGTACTTGAAAGTGGTCATATTAATGCTTTATCTGGAACTGTAGAAGACTTGGAGGCAAGTACTCTTCGTCTTCCTCTAACTGGAGGGGCAAAGGTATGCATGGTTTTTGTCTCTTGGTTTGATGCCTGCAAAGAGACACTAGCATTCATTACCGTGTGTACACTTTTACAGGCAGATATTGAACATTTGAAGCTTGCAATCTGTTCTGCTGTTGATGCCATGCAAGCAATGGGATCTGCTATTTGCCCTTTGCTCTCAAGGGTGAGATATTTGTTTGAGTTCTACTGGTTTCACTCACTTTATATCACCTAGGTCATGCTATTTTATTGCTCCAACAAATTTACTATCAAACTTTGTTTCTGCTTCTGATTTTATGTTTTCCTTCCTAAACAATTTTCATTTTGGACTCAATGGTAAATCTATAGTGCATAAAGGTCGACACCATGTTTTTTTTTGTCTGTGTAGGTGGACGGCATGAATAATTTAATTGCTGAAGTTGCTGTTGTATCAGCACAGGAAAAAGCGATGCTTGATGAATGTGAAGCCCTACTGAATTTTGCAACCGCTATGCAGGTAAGAGTCGTGATATATGTCTTAAGAATTATGCACAACAAATCTCTCCATTTTTTATTACGAACGAGCATAAATTAGTTGGAAAAAAAATTTCATTTGCATGTATCACAATTTACATTATGTTTGATTTTATTTTACCTCTTACGGGGATTCAACGTCAGGAGCCATACGTGGTTAGAGAACTATTCTAGCATTCTTGATCTACAAGAATCTAGGCTGATCGTGAATTAGTGCAATTTTTGCTACTCAGTCGCTGCTTTTGATATGTCTGTCGGGGCCTTCCTTGTCTATCTTTATTAACTGGTCTAGTCGCTGCTTTTAATATGATATTGTCACTGTCAGCAGCACAAGAACAGTGGAAATTGCGGCCTTAGTGTTTTCCTGTTTTTGAGCTATAGTCGCTTATATTCACTGAATTGACTGAAATAATGATTTAGTCGTTGAGGAAAGTTGAGCATTTCACGATGCTTCTAAAGGTCAAAAGTTTATCTCTTAATTTCATTATTATTTTGGCTTAAACAGGTTGAGGAATATAGCCTTCGGACGCATCTCATGCAGATCAAGCAAGCTTTTATGGTGCATAAGTAAACAATCAGGGAATTTCAAACACGCCAGACTCTGCCTGCTTCTATGCTAACAAGAACTCTCTTGCAGCTGCAGCCAAAAATGCTCGGAAACTATAATTTCTGAGACGTTACAAGAATGTTTTAAAGATTCTTGGGAATGTTCGGCTGAAACATAAGGAATCAACACCCATTGTAAATTTTTGTATTAGGCTTCTCCCCCTCCCCCGGCAATTTATATTCTTCCATCGTCTTCATTTTTGCCTTTCTTGTCAACACTGGTAGCACAAGCCTCGTATCAAGCAGATGAAAAGAAAATACAAATGGAAGGAGCACAGCATTCTTTCCAGATTTAATTTTACTGCATCCCAATGAGCCAAGAATCAGACATTAAAAGAACTCATTAGTTAACCAGACAAATGTTCTTCCATATATATTTCAAGTACACTATTATAGAATTTTTAACTGAGACTGAACTAAATGATAATACTAAGTAATTTTGTAATTAGTAAACTTAGAATCTAGGAGATTCTTACAAGAAATTAACAAGTTTTTTTTTTTTTTTAAATGAGTCTAGCTATATGATATCATTTTTAATTAAGTTGGATGTTGCTCGCCATATTTATAAACAATAAAAAAAATTGTAAGACTTCAAAGTTTTAAACTTAAGATTTCATTTTAAGATGCGGCATGACATATTAGTCTATTCCAATCAACTCTGTTTTTATTATTTGAGTTTTAATTTTTAATTTTTTTAAACCACTGCATATGAATTAAAGTGTCATAATTTTAGTTAATTTTTTTTTCAAATTATATAATATTTTAAATATATTTAGTCATAATTTATACTCAAATAAACTGCATTAATATTCATATTTGTAGCATATAAAATTAATATATTAATAAAAATGAGATTAATTTAATAAAATTATTTAAATAGATAAGTTATTTGTTGTTATTTTTAATTTATACCAACGAAACTCTTAATTAAGTAAATTTAGTTCATTTTCAGATTTAACTTAGTTACCAAACCGTATGTATGATCTTGTGCTGAGCGGCGGTGTGTTGCATTCAGATGATTCGTGGGGACATTAGCCGCAACACGCTCCTCGCCCTCATCAACAAAGCTTGCACCTTCCCGCACCTTGCCGAAACCCACGCGCAGCTCATCCGCAACGGTTACCACCACGACCTCGCCACCGTTACCAAGCTCACCCAGAAGCTCTTTGACGTAGGCGCCGCGCACCACGCACGTGCCCTCTTCTTCTCGGTTCCCAAACCTGACATCTTCCTCTTCAACGTCGTCATCAAAGGCTTCTCCTTCTTCCCCAACGCTTCATCCGTTTCCCTCTACACCCATCTCCGCAAAAACACCAGCCTCTCCCCAGATAACTTCACCTATGCCTTCGCCGTCGCCGCTTGCCCCGACGACAAGCTCGGCATGTGCTTGCACACGCATGCCGTCATCGACGGCTTCGCCTCGAACCTCTTTGTGGCCTCCGCGCTCGTTGACGTGTACTGTAAGTTTTCTCGTGTGGGGTATGCCAGGAAGGTGTTTGATAAAATACCTGACAGAGACACCGTGTTGTGGAACACCATGATTACTGGATTGGTGAGGAACTGTTGTTATGATGATTCTGTTCAAGTGTTTCGGGACATGGTGGCGCAAAAGGTGCAGTTGGATTCCACCACGGTGGCTACTGTGCTTCCGGCTGTTGCAGAGATGCAAGAGGGGAAAGTTGGGATGGGGATTCAGTGTTTGGCTTTGAAACTTGGATTTCATTTTGATGACTACGTGTTAACGGGTTTGATTTCTGTTTTTTCAAAATGTGGGGATGTTGACACGGCCAAGTTGTTGTTTGGGATGATTAAGAAGCCGGATTTGGTTTCTTACAATGCCATGATTTCTGGGTTTAGTTGTAATGGTGAGACTGAGTGTGGGGTGAAGCTTTTTAGAGAATTGCTTGTTTCTGGGGAGAGAGTGAGTTCTAGCACAATGGTTGGGTTGATTCCTGTGTCTTCTCCCTTTGGGCATTTGCATTTGGCTTGCTGTATTCAGGGGTTTTGTGTGAAGTCCGGTTTTATTTTGCATCCTTTGGTTTCAACTGCACTCACGACTATATACAGCAGGCTCAATGAAATAGATTTGGCACGGCGGTTGTTTGACGAATCATCGGAGAAAACCGTGGCTGCTTGGAATGCTATGATTTCAGGTTATACACAGAACGGTTTAACGGAGACTGCTATCTCTCTTTTTCAGGAGATGATGGCGACTGATTTTATTCCGAATCCAGTCACCATCACGAGTATTCTTTCAGCTTGTGCTCAATTAGGAGCACTGAGTTTTGGTAAATGGGTTCATCAGTTGATTAGAAGCAAAAACCTTGAGCCAAACATTTATGTTTTCACTGCTCTGATTGACATGTATGCCAAGTGTGGGAATATTTTGGAAGCTTGGCAATTATTTGACTCGATGAGTGAAAAGAATACCGTCACTTGGAATACTATGATTTTTGGTTATGGGCTTCATGGATATGGGCATGAAGCACTTCAGCTTTTTAATGAGATGCTGGAATTGGGATTTCAGCCATCAAGTGTTACTTTTCTTTCAGTCTTATATGCTTGCAGTCATGCTGGCTTGGTAAGAGAAGGAGATGAAATATTCAATGCTATGGTTAATAAATACAGGATTGTGCCCTTAGCTGAGCACTATGCATGCATGGTGGATATTTTGGGACGAGCTGGACAGTTACAAAAAGCCTTAGAATTTGTAAGGAGAATGCCTGTTGAACCAGGACCTGCAGTATGGGGTACATTACTTGGTGCTTGCATGATTCATAAAGACACGAAAATAGCCCGTGTGGCTTCAGAAAGGCTATTTGAACTGGATCCAGGGAGTGTAGGATACTATGTCTTACTTTCTAATATATACTCTGCAGAGAGAAACTTCCCAAAGGCTGCTTCAGTACGGGAAGTAGTTAAAAAAAGAAAACTATCAAAGACTCCAGGGTGCACTCTAATTGAGGTTAATGGGTCCCCACATGTCTTCGTATCGGGTGATCGTTCTCATTCTCAAGCAGTAGCTATCTATGCAAAGCTGGAGAAGTTAACAAGTAAGATGAGAGAGATTGGGTATAAGCCGGAGACAGTTACTGCTTTGCATGATGTGGAAGAAGAAGAAAAGGAACTCATGTTTAATGTTCATAGTGAGAAACTAGCTATTGCTTTTGGCCTTATTACCTCTGAACCTGGTACTGAGATCAGGATAATCAAGAATCTTCGGGTTTGTTTAGATTGTCACACTGCTACTAAGTTTATTTCAAAGATCACAGAAAGAGTAATTGTAGTTAGGGATACCAACAGATTCCACCATTTCAAAGATGGGACCTGTTCTTGTGGTGATTATTGGTGAAGCTGAGCAAATATTTTTTCAGTAAGTTACATTTGACAGATGCATCATAATCCAAACTTTTGGTTTCATATTCTTTACCTTACAATAATATATATCCGGAGTCTAAATCCTCTTGTGGTCATACACTTGAGAAGCAAAAAACATCACAGAATTGGTTGAATGGAGCTTTTTATAGTAAGTCCAACCAAACGGTATCCGAATTCTTGCACTCTTTAAATTAGATGCATGTATCTCTACTGTCCTTCTCTCTTTCAAAATCATACAAAACAGTTAACTTAAGTCAAGAAACTCCTTGAATTATACATTATTTTGTCCATGCAGGTCACATCTCTTTTTGCCAAATTAACCTTGCCATAGCCCCAGCCCTACCACAGTCCCCGCCAAAGTCACAGTCACCAGCCCAGCCTCAGCCACAGCCAATGCCCCAGCCCAGCCCCAGCCCCAGCCCTAGCCCCAGCTCAGCCTCAGCCTCAGCCACAGCCCAGCCCCAGCCCTAGCCCCAGCCCAGCCACAGCCCAGCCCCAACCACAGCCCAGCCCAGTCCCAGCCCAGCCCCATCCCTAACCACAGCCACAATCCCAGCCCAGCCCCAGCCCCAACTGCAGGCACAGCCCAGCCCCAGCCGCAACCGCAGGGCTGTTAATTAACCTATTCAAATTTAAATTCTTTCCACAAGTGAGAAAGTTTCTTTGCGTCTCCTATCTAATTATCAAGTTCTCTCAGTATTTTTGTTATGCTGTTCCTTTTTGTGGTGCTTTAGTAAGTATCTTCTCTGGATCGCAGTTAAAAAACTTTATGTGCTATTTAAAGTGTTGATTGTGAATAAATGTGAAGTAATAATGAATTAATGTATGTGTTTGGCTCAAAGGAAAACAAAGCGAAGGAAGGAGGACATGGAGGATTTTTCTTTATTTTTTTTTTAATTTTAGAGATGACGGGGCTAAAATCCCACCCTTCCCATTTTTGTCTCCCCTTTAAGTGAAGTAATAATGAATTAATGTATGTGTTCGTACACTTCTCTCTCCTTTTCTTCTCATTTACTTCTCCAAGCAAGAGAATGCTGCTGCTCTTGCTTCCTGGTTTAAAGACTATCAATGATTTAAATTGGCTAGCATATTGTCCTTCGGTAGGTCAAATAATTATGCACGGCTTTTATGCATCATTTTGGATTAGACGTAATGTGCTAGATGCCTCCGATAGAACATTAACTATGTAAACCTGTAACTCTGATTTACTTTCCAATCCTCGGGCAAATGGAGCCAAAACAATTGCTAACAAACATCCAATAGATTACACTGATGAGAAAACTGCATTTGCACTAGCCAATTTTCACTCTTTTTTTTTTCGTCCTTGTACATGTAAAGTTTGTAGGTTCACGCATCATACAGCACAACAAAGAATTTACATTCATCTTCAAAAGATGCCCTCTAAAGGATAGTGTAGGAAAACCAGTCTTTCAACAGTTGATTCCACATAGCTTGGTATCAGGTCCCTTAGTTTTTAATACGAATGGATCAATTCTTACCCAAAGCAAGGAGAAAATGGAAGCCAATAGTATCGACCATATAACAACTATGGTGGGTGTGCGGTTTTGGCGACCCATCAAACCTTTAAGAAATGGATACAGATGGACAATCACCCAAAATGAGAAGAACAGTTTTCCAAATAGAGGTCCCCAGGATTGGTACCCATTGTTTATGGCATCTGAGATTCCAGCAACAACGCCAACAATATTGATTATTAGGATAGTGGTTGGAGGAATCAGGAGAGTAGTCCACTTAAAGGTGTATAATTCTCCAAATTCTTCATCATCCACTGCCTTTGATGTAACAGTGAAGTTGGTGTCAATTCCAGCCAAAACCTTCAGAAGACCTTGTATGACAGCAAAGAGGTGAGCTGACACACCACCAATGACCCAGAATTGCTCATTTCTCCACCATTCCTCAATGCTCACTCCACTCCATTTCAACTCAAGAAGGCCAGTTGCAATGATTGAAGAGAATAGAGCAACGAAGTACAAACCGGCAAAAGTGCTTATCTGTATCATCAGCAACCAAAAGTTATCTTTATAAGCAAATAAGCTTGGCACCCATTCTATAATTATAGATTTAAGTCCTGCTCTACATACGAAAGTCGTGAGAATTCAGGTTTTTAAGGCAACATTAAGGAAATTTGAAATTCTATAATTTCAAAAGCATGGCATGACTAACTAATTTTTCAGCATGTGAGAATTAGAATGATGTTGTTACCGGTGGCATGATGAATTTATCAGTGAGCAAACAGACAGCAGGAAGGACACAGTAGGCGACTAGAGGTATGGAGGTGAAGGGGTAGACAGTTGTGTTTGCATATGCAAATCGCTCAAGCCACTTCAACTTCCCTTCCTTATAGCCATACCATAAAGGACAATGGCGACTGAAGAAGATTTCAATGGAGCCAAGTGCCCAACGAAGCACCTGGTTAAGCCTGTCAGACAAGTTGATAGGAGCAGTACCCTTGAATGCAGGTCGCTTAGGCATGCAATAAATGGACCTCCAACCACGGCAATGCATCTTAAAACCTGTTAGAATATCCTCTGTAATAGACCCATAAATCCAACCCAGCTGCATATTTGGAAAGCAAAATAACATGGATGAGCTGATTTTCATAGTGTGAACAAAATATGGTAAGATATCAAGGAGTCTCTAGGCTGTTTGTGTTACCTCAATTCCCCATTCAGTTTTATCTTCGTATCCGCAGCTGATCACGTGAATGGCTTCTTTAAGCTGGCTTGCTGGACTTGAGGAAGGAGGCACACCACCCTCTTCCATCAAGGTTGAAGTCACAAAGATAGATGACTGGCCAAATTTCTTCTCAAAATTCATCTGGGACATCAACATCTGTTTATCATCATCTGGTCCTATTTAGACGTGGGATGGGACATGGGTTAGAAAAGGTAAAAGTGAAATATATTTGAATTGAAGTTACTGTCAACATTAGTGATCAGAAATATTAGAACCTCTTAGGGTTGCAGCCTCTCCATCTACACCATTCCCTTCATACTTAACCTTCTTGCGCTTTCCAAAACATGGGCAGCAGTCACAGCTTATCATTTTTGGACGTTTGGCACCCTTGGGAGGATTATAACCATATAAAGCTTGTCTCCTAAATACACACCCAGTGCCAACATATGCAGGACCCTGAATACCATCTAGACCCTTCATATTTATCTGCACAGAAACAGAAAGAAGTGGAAATGGTTAATACTAGCTTACACTACTTAACAAAAGAGTACAAATGAAAAAAATAAGTGCTCAAGAAAAGGCCAAGCCATGCTGATGTTGTGTTTCTTGCAGGACTTACATCAAAGAAAACTGTGTTCCTATTGGCATAACGATCGTGCCTATCAATGCCATCAAATCTTTGAGGAAACTGGACATAGCAGACCTTCTTCCCAGTTTGGGGGTCCATTAAGAAACACATGGCCTCTCTAGCAGCTTTGCTGTTATTGACATAATGATCACAATCCAAATTCAGCATGAAAGGAGCATTCGTAAGCACAGCAGAGACCCGAATCTGTAAATTACAGGATTATTTTAAAAGTCAAGTATTTGTGGCTCATAAAGGTGAATGGACGACATCATAAGAACAGCAAAAACTGCTAAAAAAGATTTACCAAAGCATTCATAGCCCCAGCTTTCTTGTGGTGTTGGAATCCTGGCCTTTTCTCTCTGGAAACATAAACAAGACGAGGAAGCTCGTTTCCTTCAGTGTCATGACCTCCACTGTGACCAAGAAAGACTTGAATCATACCAGGATGATCCTTGGTATTGTTTCCTGGCCATGGTGTTCCATCCTGCATAATCCATCCTCCCTGTGGAACCTTTTGAGCTTTTGCCACAAGTGCATTGATCCTAACCTTAAACTCTTCATATTCTCTCTGTCAAACACACAAATAACAGTGAATAAACTTTAAACTAACTTCTAATCCCATATTTTCAAGTACGAGTCTGATAGATATGATATGATACAAACCTTCATAGCTCGACGCTCCTTAACAAAGGTGGGCTGCACCTTGTCCTTGAGGTAATCAATTTTCTCACAGAAGTACATCTCTGGTGCTCGAGGTTCGATAGAAAATTTCTTGCAGAATGGTACCCACTTCCTAGCAAACTCTGCAGTTTCTGACAGGGCCTCAAAAGTACACATTGAAGCTCCATCATCAGAAATGTAACATGATATCTTCTCAACCGGGTAATCCATGGCCAAGATTGAGAGAACAGTGTTTGCTGTAACCAGTGGAGGTTCCTTCATGGGATCCACAGTACTGACAAAGACATCTACAGGAGCAAGCATGTTTGGTTCACCTTCACGCTCATACCTAACAAACAATTTTTTTGTCAGCCATGTAAGTTGGAGGTTTTGGATTTCATGTTGACTTCAGAGTGAAGGGGGCTTATTTTACCTTACTGAAAGACGATCAAGGTAGGTCTCTCGATCAATGGGAAACCATTTGGGAAACTGATCAAGGATCCATGAAAAAGCAAACCAGATTTCACATATAATAGATGTTAACCACAGCCCCAATGCATCATGTACAGGATTCATCAGTCTATATCGGAGGAAGAAGGCAAGGATAACAAGCCGTGCGACAATCACCATTCTATATGGATTCACTTTGCTGGATGCTATTGGTACCTTCCTTGACAGTGGTTGCCTTGCTTCATCCAACCTGCACAGTTAATTTCTTCCCATCATTACTATTCATCAAAATTAATGCATCACAGTTTCCTAATTGTAGCACTGTAAGCATACATGGCTGCATCTGGATCTTCATCAGGTTCAGGCCCCAAATTTCCTTGTTGCAACTTCCAGTCATCCATTCTATCATCTTTGGTTTCATCCCATCTTCCATTTCCTGCTTCGATAACAGCAGGCCACATATTGTAAACAAAAATTTAACCGTGTTGAAGTATACTAATGAAAACATTTCAGAGCTGTAGTTAAATAAGTTCCAGAAGTGTACCAAGAAAATTCTAAAAGAAAGCTATTAACTTCTTTCAATCAATGTCTAAAAGCTAAGACTATAAGACACATATCTTACTAGGATCAGATGCCGGATAAGGATGCACACGATTATGCAGTGAAGGGTGCTCCCCATAATGAGATGATATTGGCAACTCTCCACTAACCTGCATGCATGCAAAGTTAATATAAGATTTTTTTGGTAAATACATGCAAAATTATCGTAAGTCTATTGAACATGGGAAGTTTTGAAGAGTAAGATGAAGTAATGATTTGGAAATCTTACAGGGCGAGAACGACCACCGGCAATAACAGCTGGGAATTGAGAATTCTCCTCATCTTCTGGACCTCTTCCGTAGCTCATCTTCCCATGCAGCATGGCCTCGGCAGAGTGATTATGCTTGTTCATTTGGTCATCGATGTTGAATTCGTGCTCGATATCATCCACGTCTTCCTCATCATCATCTCCCTCAACCCGCGGGCTCCCTTAATTACCAAAATCAGAACACAATGAATTCACAGTTCCCTCATCATTTTTTTCTTTTTCCATTTCAATCCAACCAACAAAACCAAATACCGCTATTAGCTAACTACAAGTACTACCATGTTTTAGTGCTTATCATCTCCATTGAAAAGAAGCTCAATATTTTTAATGGAAAAGTTCTGAAAACTCGTACAAAAACATACACACATATATATTATATATAATATGTATGTATGTGTGTTTCTGTATGTTTAATAGTTTCATTTACGAGGGAAGTCTAAGAACAACTTAAATACATCATAATCTCTTAACTTTCCAAGACACTTTTTCGTAATAAAACCATTGATTGATTCAACGGTGTTGTCTCAACAGCATATATTCTAAAACTCTTATTTATACTTATATTGTTCTTCTCAGTCATATGCTGGCCAAAATCACAAGCCCTCATCCCTAATTTTCCTTTAGCAATTAATTTATAGATTACATTAATCAGAAATTGGCATTTAGTATACTGAATACTTTTACTTCATATTTAAGTTATTTATTTTGATAAATTTTCTGAAATACTTGTACAAAGCCTAGCCTTGCTATTACTTGTAAGAAGTATGCAAAGAAGTTTTTTAAAGGGTTTGTTTGAAAGATGAGTAAAAGTTATGTACCTTTAAGACGCTTGTATCTGGTCTTGCACTGTGGACAAACTTGTCTCCCTTCTCTTCTTTCATACTCATAGCACGGTCGGCATGCCGGAAAACCACACTCATTGCATGCCACAAACAAGTCTCCATCCACCGTCACTCCCACATCATCGCCGCATATCTCACACACTTGCCCATCCAAGTTCTTCAAAGGCTTGTGCTGCACCAAAACCACACAACAATATAAATTAATCAATAAACTTTCTGTGAAAATGAGCACCAGAATTAAACACCCTTTTCAATTTTCTGCAAGTATCTTTCATGCATGCTTTGATTACCTCTTCATGGCCATGAATGACAACGAGTTCGTTCCTATTGTGAGAACCAGCGACCAGTCCAGCACTGGCTTCCATGTTGGCGGTGCTGACTGGTGAATGGGACAACAATGTGACACAACACAACACAAAAATAGTGAGTGGTGAAGTTGAGAACAAAGTTTATGTTTTATGAAGGAACACTGAGGCTTGCAGGTTTTGGTGTGTTCACCTAATATGTGCATGTTGTTGGTTGCAGGGTCTCCATTGCCTTGAAGTTAAGCTTCTTCCTTTTGTTTTTTTTCAACCACCATCTCCTTCATGCAATCATCAACAATGACTACACGTTGGACAGATGTATATACATACGTACCTTTCTTTCCTCATTCTTTTTCATATAGAATGTTTTGTTCTTAATTACTCTATATTTGTGAAATGAGAATCTTTTTATTTAATTAGAAATTGTAGTTGTACGAAAAAAGTTATATATCTTTTTTATACAAATAAGAGAGATAAAAAAAAAGAGAAATATAAAATAAAACTTCAAAAAGTATCATAAAATTAACGATTTTCATAAATAATATAATCTCCTTTTTATATTTTTCATGCACTCGCTTTGAATTTGTGTTTATAGTTATCTTTTTTCTTTTCTTTTCAGGAACTATGTTACTATGATTTTATATTTTACTTTTAATGTGTAAATTAAAAGGAGTGTCAAAGGTGGTAAAAAAAATTACACTAAATTTTCTTCTTTTTTTCAATCATCCAAAAGTTCATTAAGTTTTGAAAAGAGTTACAGATAGTTCGACTTAATTAGAAATTAAATATATAATGTTCATACAGTAAAATTATAAAGTAAGAAAGTTATACAGTAATTTATATAAGTTTATTACCTTTATTATATCAGTTATCTGTATTATTTCCTTGTTTGTTTTTAAATTCATTTGTGTTTCTTTGTAGTTGTTGTTCATACAAAAATAGCGTAAGAAATGGGCAAGAACTGTCAGATGCGAAAGGATGGCGTTTTCATATGTAACCACTAGTTTATGCATTAGCTTCAGCTTTAATTTTTTTTTTTAAATTTAAGCAACAAAACTATAAAATTGGAGGTAGCACAAAAGTACCAATAAAATAATTAAAACTATTCATAATTAATTATATATATACTTAAGAATTAAGATAACAGTAAGTAATCAAACTTAAAAACTTATTCCATATCATAAAAAACTTGTTTTGAATTGACTTGATTTTAAGAAATTTTTGTCTGGCGATACTTTATGTTTTAGGGGACTAGAATATTGTTTTATTCATAAAAAAACACTTATAAGAAACCACATTTTCTTTAAAATAGCTTTTTATTCTCTCATGGTTGTTAGCCAAAGTAACCACAAGTTTATCTGAATTTTGAAGTTCTCAATTACTATCTTCAAGATAATGGTTAAAAATTTAATAAAAAGTTATCGAATATCATGTTAACATAATACATTAGCTAAATCTAAGGCGATCCAATAGTAATATGATAAAGCTCTATATAAATAGTAATGCAATCTCAACCACACACACACACACAGAGTTTACACTTTTTGACGTTAAAATATTGTATAAGGTAAATTTGTTATTTTTGTTATTATAAATTAAAAAGTTATGTCGACAATTACTTATAATTATTTAATAGTATAAAATTGATGTGAATTCTCGTGAAAGCACTTTATAATATCAAAGTAGACCAATCCCTTTACGTGTACGTTATTACATAAGCATTTTTTTTACAGAAATGCAAGAGTAGTTAAACTCATTACATTTTTGGTTGTTTGATAATAATGGGTGAGAAGTATTCACTTATCTATATAAGAAACTATATGAATATCCCCTGAAGATTAGGCACGTAATGGACCAGAAAAGGGGCAATCAACATCTCAACAACAAAACAAGTCACTGCAGAAATCAAAGGATGTTACTTGACTTACCTTAAATACACTTTCTATTACTTTGGCTTAATTGCATCTTCTTTAGGAAAATGCAATTACACAGTGCACTTAACATTCCAGTTAGAGAAGATTTCACGTCACCTCACGAAAACCACAAGATATTACTTAGACTTTTTGGGATTTTTGGTCTTTCAATTTTATGGGGCTAAACTATGTCTATCTGAAATTAAGTAAAGTTAATCCCCAGATAAACCTCATCAGCCAAAATATCAAATTGCACTAAAAAATTCTCTGTTTTTCACTTCAAACCATAATTTCATTGCATAAAAATTTCAATTTTATACTTTCCTTTGTAATTTTCTTAGCTTTAAACTTTAATCTCAAATCATCCTAATCCACCTTAAATATTTAGAAATAAATAAAAATTAAGATTATAAAATAGAAGAACATCAGCAAATAGTAATTTTTTTTAATTTTTTGAATAAATAAATAAATGCAAATGGCTTTAGTGTTTCGATTTATAAAAAATATGTCATTCTCTCTCCTTTTTCTTATGTCACCTATAAATATAGATAAATTTCATCTTATTATTGTTTAAAATATATATCAACTCAAAATATATTTAAATTATTATAAAATAAAATAAGGCACACGATAAGATGTTGCTTTCAGGAGGAGTGGACTACGTTCTGCTTACTCATGCGAGCAAAAACATGTGGAACATTTTAGTTTTCTTGGGACGTAAGCACTTCAAAACTAAGCTACCTTCAAATCGTTAGGTCCGTAAGTTGCAGCCTCTACATCTTTAGTTAAAATAACAAGCGTTAGAACAGAACCTACACATAAGCAGGATCCAAAAAGAGGTACTTAGCGTTAGCTTAACCATATTAGGCAGGAACAAACCCGAAAATTGACGGGCTTCCTTCCAAATCAATCGTTTGTTAGGACCATGTGCTTCTTGTCTTCATCAAGGTATGCACCCTTCCACCTGTCACTAACTTTACATGCATTGAATTGGAACACAAGTATGCAAATATTACTGCCAAACTAAAATTAAATGAGCATATATTACCCACATGCGATTGTCCTTTTATGATTAGTCTTGTGAAGAGCGGTTAGTGGTATACTGGTATCCCTTCAGAGCAACTTGTGTCCGAAAAGCCAAGGGCCTCTATAATTAAAATCCTCGAGAATTTATATGCTATTATTGCACATGAATTATAATTCATACAACTCAGACCAATACAAGTTACTCAATTCATTCTACAATTAGAAACTAGCTTGGAAGTTTTCGGTTACGCTTGGACACTGGCGGAGACTTCATCTTTAGCGGACTTGTCTTTTTTCTTTGGTGGTTCTTGAGTTTTCTGTACAGCAGCTTTGTTTGGAACCAAAATTATGAAGATATTTCTGTCACGGAAGTTTTTTGCCTCCTCTAGTCCAACCTGCACATATGTGTGGTTCGGATGTAAATTCAAATAGATATGTCTCTAGTGACCATAAAATAGATATGGAATGAATTCACTAAAAGTAAATCCAATGCACAAAAGAAATCAAACGGAAATAGCAAATGTAGTGGTGCCTGAGAATTATTAAAGTGTGCTAAGTTAGGGACTATAACACAATAAAATACCAGTATAACAAACATATCAAGATCTATTTTTCTTGTAACCAGTATCGTTTTGTATGGAAAATAGTCAGGTTTTTAATACCTAAAAATATGATAAGTATAACTCACGGGAAAGTGACATGACGTACCTCCCCAACATCATTCTGAAAACGTGTAATAAGCTCGATAGCAATATTCCTGAATTCATTTTCACGACCCTTAAGGTTTACTATGACCTTAACCTGCAGGAATGGATCCCAATGATCTCAATACATTAGTATACATGTAGGAACACCGTGCTTTCAATATGACATGACAATATAATTCATGCAACCTTGTCACCGTCTTTCAAAAATTTCCGTGCAGCTCTCAAACGCACTGAATAATCATGCTCATCTATGTTGTAACTGTTAAAATTAAGTACAAAGAATTAGTAACAGAAAGGCATAAGTACAAGACTCTTCTAGTTAAAATAACTGAGAATAACTACAACTCAACCACAGCTCATGAAAGGCAACAGCTGTAACTGCTCTAATTATGGAAGAAAAGCGTAAATTACAGAATAAGTTTTATGCATTTAATTAATACTGTAACAGCAGTTTCCTATATCTTTACAGCGTGATGCATCATCACATAAAACTTCCTAGTTCATCTGTGAGCAAATATGGTAAACAAACTCCTTTTAGTTGTGGTGTGTTGTAAAAATTTAATCAAAGGGGGAAGTATTTAGTTATATATAAGTATTCAGAAATTATGTTGTGAATGTACATAGGTTAGGAGATAGATAGACCATAGCTCTATAAATTGTAATGGCTAATTATGTAGTTCTTATAAAATGAACGAACAAAATAAATACCATTCATTTTAGAGACCAAAATAATTTTTGGGAGTCAAGTGTTGACATCACATCACATACACACTATTGGATGCACCTAGGTTGCCACATGCAACCTCCCATTAAACATGTAAATGGTTAACTGATGTTTATAACAATAGGGATCAAAAGTATCAATTTTAGATTCTAAAAGGCTGAAGTCCAAGGGAAAACTTTCACAAGAAATAAAAATTAAAATGTGCTCATTTTACAAAACATATTTAACCCAATTTGTAAAGAAAGGGGTGCTTTAAATGTGATCAATGCTTATGTACCCAGTAGAAGGGTGCCACGACATAAGAATTTAGGAAGATTTAGAAGCTTTAGAGGTAATATTACCAATAGGAGAGAAAAATAATTAGACAGGGTCTAAATGGCTGTGTATTGAGCACATCTAGAAATGTAGAAGATACATTGATTTAAATGGGGATTATGATCAAGTAGAAACAAATAAAGATGATTATGTTCTCATTATTATTTTTCATAAGGAAATCAGACAGAAAACTTTGCATGGACTACAATGTCACAACTAGTGAGAGCTTGAGTACCCAACATTGAATCTTGATCACAGCCATAAGAGATGAGAGGAGAGTAAGAAGGAAAAGCCAAGACAGGATCAAGTGGTGACAATTGAATAGAAAGAAGAAGAAAAAACTTTTAGTGAAGAGCTATAGAAGAAGTGAGTTAGGAGCCATATGGAAGTGTAGATGACCCCAAAGGTCAACTTTGAACCCTTATCCCTTTACCTTGCTCTTGAATGCGTTTTGAGCATATTGAAAGATTAGATGCCATGATGCCTCTTTTATACCGATGTCATAGCTCTAGTTGGAGAATCAAGAGAGGAAATAAATAGAGTTAAAGATGCAATGACGAGCTTTGAAATTTCATGGATTTTGCTGACGCAATATCCCTACCAAAAAAGTAAAACTAGGAGAGTATGGTACACCAAAAGTCATGTTATTTAAGTATCAAGTTTCCATCACATGGAATAACAGAGAAACGAAGGGAGGTGTATACAATGGGATTCAAGAGCGAAGGAGAAAATGGAGAAGTTCTTTGGCTATCATTTGTGACAAAAAGGTACCAACCAAACTTAAAGGAAGATTTTATCACACAACTCAATGTTGTATGAAACTGAATGTCGAATGGTAAAAAGCTAAAAGAATAAATTCAATGTAGAAAAAATGAGTAGACACATCAAACAAGATAAAATTAGGAATGTATTAGAGAAAAAGTAAGAATAGCTTCTATAGTAGAAGAAATGGTAGAAACTCACCTTAGGGGATTTGGACATGCGTAGAAAAGACATGTAAAACCCCCAATAAGGTGAGTAGATTGGATGAAAGGTACCCTGATCAATAGACACAGAGGAAAACAGAGAAAAACTATATGTGGAATCATATGATATCATTTGGTCCATGTAGTCAAATTCGCCTAGTGGGGAAAGGTTAGGTTGTTGTTCTTCCTCTAGTTTCCTGAAATTAACAGAAATAATCAACTTGTGTAGATGTGTGTAATGCCTTTCCCGAGAACAAATAGCTAACCAAAACCAAACTAGATTGCCTGAAATAGCAAAATATACTTCTTCAGATTTCTAACGCTTATTAAAATATTGATAAAGTAGTATTTGATCCATAATTAAGAAATCTGAAGAACAATAATCCAAGATTAGCTTAGGACATTACCCCATTTTGAGCTCCTTCAAATCCATCCGATTAGCTACATTTAAAAGACTATTAGGTCAGTAATTTATTGTTTTTTCTGAGTTTTGCAAATAATTTAGAAGAAAATATCAATGTTTACCAGCACTTTTCTTCTGCTGTCCTCTTTTCTTCTTCTGTTGTTCATATCGATATTTGCTGTTCAGAAGAAAATACAAGGATCAATTACATGGTCCAACAATTCTTAAACTATAAGTATACAAGTGCTCAATCATGTCAAACAGATGCAGATCTAGGCACGTCCTTTCATGCAGATTCATTTTATTTAGTCAAACGAACATCAAATGCTATAGTCTTTCTTGAAACAACTACACAAGTGTCAATTAATCTCCCCATTGATCCCCTGTTACTTATTGCTCTATCATGTCTTCACAACACCCCACCCCAAATATACATGGAAGCACAACATTCGTTTACAGACAACTGAATGCAAACAATACTCCCACCTTCGCTTCCACTGTTCCCTAATTAATAAAAATTGAATAAAACACAGTTGCACAAGGCCAGAATCAAGAGAAACTGGAAACTAAATTTTATTAGTGCTCTATCAACCCAATTCAAACTACTTAATGCTCAACTATTGTTAAACAAGTATACACACAGATCATTAACTGCTAAATTGATTGAAAAATGCATAAAAATTTTGATATGGCCATCAACCATCGGCATTTTGATAACAGAAATGCAGAGTTTTTCTCTCGTGATATACAAAGATAATACCTGTAATTCATTATTCTAACAACAGGAGGATCTGCATCTGGGGATAATATTACCTGACCAAAAAACGAGAGTAAATAAGCTTACACATTGATGTCAGAAACTTCCCACTGAATTGATTGTCAACTTTCCTGAATCAATTAGGTTTTCAACACCACATATTAAGACAGATTTCATTCACTTTTATTTGTGATATCTATATAAAGCTTTGTTTGGATAGATTTCCCTGCAATCACTCATGGGAAGAAAAATAAAAAGGTAAAATGAATTGAGATTCTACTATAAGTTAAAACCAACTTATCACCTGTTGCGGAAATTAGATGAGAGAACTTCTATCAAAGTTAAAGTACTTAAGCTTAGCTTAATTTATGGAAGAAGCTCGACTCATTTTACCTTCTTGTTTACCTAATAGAAAAGTTTATTCAAACATGAACTAAGTGAAACTATAGGAAGCACTTCCGCTTTCTACTTACTGTCATTTCCATCATCTACCGACACTAGGCATAGTGAAAGTAAGTTATATTAATTAAGCTGAAATTATATGGCAAAACATATACAACTAAAGAGTATACTTTCGAACTGAGACAAAAACAAAAGGAGGGGGAAATGTAAATGAGAAAACCACGACATTGTAGGCAACAAGTAGTTCAAAACTTAGCACAGAAGCAGCAATCTCAGGCACAAGACATCATACCAAATCAAGTTCGACATCCTCAGCCATTTGAATGGCGTCATCAATTGACATTACTCCAACCTACAAAAACACAACAAGTTCAGCAACCTCCGCTAGCTTCAGACTTAATTAGAAAGATTCACAACTCAAAGAATACAATCCTCGAATCAATCAATCAAATAAAACTTCTAAACGTAGTAGCTTAGTCTAGAAGTGCTTCTCTAGCGAACAGAACTGAAAGCGTTGAAATACAAAAGAAGGAAAAAAAGAACAAACCATATTCTGGTTCTGATCAATAAGCCTCACGGTATCTGACCTATTTCAAATTCAAAGCATTCTTAATGACGAAATTACAGAGGAAGCATAAGAGAGAAAGGAATTGACAAGGAGGGAGTACAGAACCTGAGGGTGGAGAGGTCGAGAGCCTGGTCGTCGTCGGTTTCGGGCTGGCGTCTCCGGGAGTCGCCGGAGCCGAAGGAGCGAGAGCCGCCGCCGCCGCCGTAGCGGGCGGTTACGTAGAAGAGAGAGGTGGAGAGAGAAGGATCGTATTTGAGGGAATTGGGATTAGAGAGGGAAAGGCCGAAGAGTTTGGAATGAGAAGAAGTGAAGAGAGGAGAAGGTGTGGCGTGGTAGTGAAAGAGTTTGAAGGGGACGGTGGTGATGCCAGCCATGGCACGCGGACCCTTCCTTATTCTCGTTTCAACTATGGCGCATATCTCTTATCCTAAACTCTGAGACACCTATTAGCTCCACTCGCTCCTTTCAAACTCCAACATCGCAAAAATACTACTACATAACTTCAACATTTAAGCATAATAATAATAATAAACCATTTCTTTTCATTTGCTTTATTTCTTCTCACAATTTCTTTCGTTAAAATAATAATTACATGATGCACTAGTGACTGAATATTACAAATTGTTTCAGTATTAATGTTCTTATCAATGGAACCTTTACATTTTTAGCATGTTAAATATATTTATTTTATGTTAAAATGTTTTTGTTACAATATATTAATGTAAAGAAAACATTAAGTATAGATTTAAATTACTTAAAAAACAAGCACGACTATTATGTCAGATACTTTTTAATAAAAAAATCAAACTTAATTTATTCCCAGTATATCCATTAATTTTAACAAAAACATCTTATATAACCCGTTTATTATTTTAAAGTTATAGTTAGATGTGAAAATCGTAAAACCTTTAATTTTTTAGTTTTGACTTTCTTGCACCTCTTTTATATTAGTTATTGTTAAATTTGATCAAATAAAAAAGAATTATTGTTAAATTTGATAAAAACAAAACCACATATTCCTTTAGGGAATTCATCAAAAAGACTGAATCAAAACATTTATTGATGAACCAAACTGTAAAATTACATTAATCTCAGCTCCTACTGAAAGAACTAAACAAACTTTTATTCAATTTCGTGAAACTTCACATCGCTAAGCTTACATTTTCAGAACAAAATAACAAGTACACAACAACAAAGATCCTATAGGTCTGGATTCACTCTGGAACAGAAGTTGAAGTTAGTCACACACATTCTCGGTCTCAGTCAACTTCTTCAATCTTAGGTCCAGCACCAGAACCAGAACCAGACCCACCACCAGGCATGTCATCAGCCATAGGAACATCTCCCCCAGCACCACCCTGATACATCTTGGCAATGATGGGGTTGCAGATTCCTTCCAACTCCTTCTGCTTGTCTTCAAGCTCATCCACTTCCGCCAACTGGTTCCCCTCCAGCCACTGAATCGCATCCTCCACAGCCTTCTCAATCTTCTGCTTATCATCCGCCCCCAACTTCCCCCCAATCTTCTCATCCTTTATCGTGTTCCTCATGTTGTAAGCATAATTCTCAAGCGAGTTTTTCGCGTCCACCTTCTTCTTCACCTCTTCATCCTCTGCCTTGTACCTCTCTGCATCCTTCACCATCTTCTCTATCTCCTCCTTGCTCAACCTACCCTTGTCGTTTGTTATAGTAATCTTGTTCTTCACACCCGCAGTTTTATCCTCCGCAGAGACATTCAAAATTCCATTAGCATCAATGTCGAAGCAGACATTAATCTGAGGAACGCCTCTTGGTGCAGGAGGGATCCCAGTGAGCTCAAACTTCCCGAGAAGATTGTTGTCCTTTGTTCGAGCACGCTCTCCTTCAAACACTTGGATCAAAACCCCGGGTTGGTTATCGGAATAAGTCGAGAAAATCTGCTCCTTCTTGGTCGGAATCGTTGTGTTCCTCGGAATCAACACTGTCATAACACCACCAGCCGTTTCAAGCCCAAGACTGAGTGGAGTAACATCCAACAGCAACAAATCCTGAACCTTCTCGTCCCCTTCACCGCTCAAAATCGCAGCCTGAACAGCTGCACCATAAGCAACAGCTTCGTCGGGGTTAATGCTCTTGCAAAGCTCTTTCCCGTTGAAGAAATCCTGCAACAGTTGCTGAACCTTTGGGATCCTGGTGGACCCTCCAACAAGAACAACTTCATGAACGTGACTCTTGTCAATCTTGGCATCACGCAGACACTTCTCCACCGGCTCCATGCACTTCCTGAACAAGTCCATGTTCATCTCCTCAAACCTGGCTCTGGTAATCGTTGCATAGAAATCAATCCCTTCGTATAAAGAATCGATTTCAATGGTTGTCTGCGCGGTGGAAGACAACGTCCTCTTGGCTCTCTCACAGGCTGTTCTCAACCTCCTCAACGCTCTAGCATTCCCGCTAATATCCTTTTTGTGCTTCCTTTTGAACTCTGTAACAAAGTGATTCACCAACCTGTTATCAAAATCTTCACCTCCAAGATGAGTATCACCAGCAGTGGCCTTCACTTCGAAAATTCCCTCCTCGATGGTCAATATGGAAACATCAAAGGTTCCACCACCCAAGTCGAAAATAAGCACGTTCTGTTCACCTTTTCTTGAAGCCTTCTTGTCCAAGCCGTAGGCAATAGCAGCGGCAGTGGGTTCGTTGATGATTCTCAACACATTCAACCCTGAAATGGCCCCTGCGTCTTTCGTGGCTTGCCTTTGCGAGTCGTTGAAATAAGCAGGGACAGTAATAACAGCGTTCTTCACAGTATGACCAAGAAACGCCTCTGCCACTTCCCTCATCTTGATCAACACCATGGAAGATATCTCTTCTGCAGAAAACTTCTTCTCCTCACCCTTGTACGTGACCACGATCATGGGCTTGTCACCCGGGCCCGCCACCACCTTAAACGGCCATAGCTTCATGTCGTTCTGAACCGACGAGTCGGAGAATCTGCGCCCGATTAGACGCTTAGCATCGAAGACGGTGTTCTGTGGATTCATAGCAACTTGGTTCTTGGCAGCGTCTCCGATGAGCCTCTCGGTGTCGGTGAAAGCCACATAAGAGGGTGTGGTTCGGTTGCCTTGGTCGTTGGGGATGATCTCAACGCGGTCGTTTTGCCACACGCCTACGCAGCTGTAGGTCGTGCCGAGGTCTATGCCTATTGCTTTGCCTTCCTTTGCTGCCATTGATCACTGAATTTGTAATTCAGAAAAGAAAATTCTGAAACTTTGAGAGCTTTCTTGTGTAGAAAATGTTTTGTATTGCAGAGATTATGTGTGAGGAGAGAGAATAGCCACAGCGGTATATATAGTAGCAGTTAGAAAGTAGAGGGTGAGTTCGAGAATTCACCGGGTGAATTTGGAGGAAGAACGTTTGAGAGCGTGCTAGAGTGTTCTTGACTGTTTCTTTAACATTCGAGAAGGGGAGAAAGAAATCCAGAACTTTCATTTTCTTTAACACTTAATTATATTATTTTTAATAATTAATTTTCAAAATAAGCCTTTAAAAACATTTTGAGTTTTATTTAAATTCTTAAGTGATAAAAAGGTTAACAAATAAATAAAATGTTTAAGTTTTAACTGAAATTTTGTTATATAATAAAATAAAAATTTAGAAATTAAATTGAGTATTTGAAGGAAGGTTGTCAACGTGGCGAGAGTAGAAAGGTGGAGAGGGGCGGTGCATGGCTGTAGCTCCGTGACGACGTTAAAACAGGTGTTGAAAGGAGGAGGATTGCAAAATGAAAAGCCATTACTAGACTAGAGATCAACGACAACTATTCATCGGCTCCTATCAATAAAATCATCTTCAAGTTTTGGACTCTCCTCTTCCATAAGCTCATATTGTCAGATATTAAAATATTCCAATGCTTTAAGTAGGTGTTTTTTTTAAAGCTCGTATAAATTAAAATAACGTCTGTCATATTTTAAATAATATCCAGAATTACAAATTTTTTATTATTATTTTTGTCTTTTTCTCGGCATGAAAATGAGTATTCAGACGGATTCACTCGTTACTATAAGTAAGTTAGTTTAATTTGATTCTTTTAAGTTAAAAATCTTGTAATGCGATTAAAAGTAATTTGAATTATTTTAAGAATGTTTTATTATTTTATTTTATTTTATATATTTGTTATAATATAATTAAAATAGATTAATTTTATAATACTTTAATTAAAATTATCACTTATTTTATCAAATATTATTATAAAAAAATTATAAACCAAATAAAATAAATATTTAAATTGTTTAAATATTTTTAATAATATTATAGTATTTAAGAAAATCAAATTATCAATTTATATAATAAATTATTATAATAAAAAAACATGTGAAAATGATAATAAAAAAATTAATAAAAAAATGTTGTTGATGAAATATGTATTAATTCACTTTTAATCTAATTTAAACTTGTTTAATTTGCCAGTTAAATAAATCTGAATTAATTTGATACACATTTGAAAAAAAAAATCAATCTAAACTAAAACAAACTCAAGAATTAACTCACAGTTTGAAACTCATTTTTACGTATAGATGAAAGATTTATCTAATTCAACTTTTTATTATTTGTGTAATTTGGTAATTATTGTAATAACAAATAAATAATTAATCTTGATTTTCTGAAAAATAATGATACAGTATATCTTTTAAAAATATAATAAAATTTTATTCTGTATTGTATCCTCATTCTTATCATGCTCAAGTTGGGGTATGTAATCTGATAATAAAACTTACCACTCAACAATTAACTATATTCAGGATAAATCAATTTTTACCCCATTATTAACTTCTCAGCAGGTAGGCCAAAATATTTGATTGTGTTTAGACCAATAATAATGGGAAGAGTATTTCTTTTTTCGTGTTAGGAAGCCATTTTTCTAAAACTTTTTGCTTAGAAAATTTGTTTAAATTATCTTGAAATAATTTAAAGGAGATTATATATATATTATATAACATTCCAGCAAGGCTTTCTAACGTGTTTTGTTTTCATTGTACATTTTCTGAAAAAACAAATTAGTTTTTATAAATTAGACTATCAAAAAACAAATGCATTTTATTGATATGAATAGTTAAATCAATTTCTTTAAACTATTTTTAATAATAAAACTTAATAATGGAAAAGTATTTCTTTTTTCGTGTTAGGAAGCTATTTTTCTACAACTTTTTGCTTAAAAAATTTGTTTTGAAATTGTGTGTGTAAGCTTGTATTCTTCTTAATAATGTGTTTTCTTTAGATGATTTTTATTTATTTGTTATGATTTAATTTATTTTAATTTTATATTAACTAAAAAAATTATTCATTTTACAACTTGATTTTGTAATATTAAATTATATTTAAAGTAATATAGTATTAAATTATTATTTGTTAATTTTATTGTTTATTTTTTATTGATTTGTTACCAGAATATCTATTGTGATCCATATTCAATATAATATATCTCGTAGCATAACGGGTGTCGGAAGTTTCGTATAAATAAAACCAATTTTACAATGCATAAGTAAGTTTAAATTTTATTTTATTTGTTTAGGAATTGACTTATTTTTTCTTTACACTATTTTACTAAACTGAGTCCTTGAGTATTTATATTATTTAAAAGGTTAACTAAGTTTTTAATCTCTAAATTATAACATGATTTTATTTTTTTTTTCTTATTTCACACTTTATTTATGTTAGGATTTTATACTTAAGAAATGTATTAATGTAGTAATTTTCGTTCAATAATACCGAAAAAAACTAACGGGATGAAAACGTTTGTACTAATACATTTCTTAAATATAAAGATCTAAAATGATCAAAAATTTGAGATAGACACAAAAATCAAAATTGTGTTATAATTTAGGAACAAAAAATAGTCAACCTTTTTTAAATAGAAATAATGTAGTATTTTTCGTGAAATGAAAGTTAACATCATTAGAAAATGATCACATTTGAATTCAAACCTTTTTTTTTTCATTTTCAATCCCTCTTTCTTCCACAATATAATTTCACTAAGATCGTCTCTTTCAAATCCAATATCGCTTTCCTTCAAATTCTATATCACAAATCTAAAACATTTGTTTTTATTTATTACATTGTTAAAGATAAACACATGATAAACATAAGTGTAATTTGTTTTCAACCATGATGCAAAAATAAACCATGTTATCTTCATGTAAAAAATATAAAGATTCATGTGAGTAAAACAAATATAAAAACTAAACTACTAATTAAACATTTGATTAGACTTATACATCACATTTTAAACCATTAACGTCTATTTATTGAAAATGGATATATTAACTTTATTTAACAAATACCGAAACATAATTAAGTAAAAAACAAATACATATAGACAAAAACAAATCAAATAGCAAAATATAGAAAGTAATTTACTAATTAAGTCTTAATATTTTAATCTACAATACATTATGCTTACATTTATAGTTTTTCTTGATTTTTTTTTCATTATATGAGTGAGTAGTTTGCAATTTTTTAATAAAATATGTAAATATCATGTATGCATTATTATATTTTTAAAATGAATGTGAAATTGCTAACAGTAAATTATTATTTTTATTTAATATTGTTTATCGTGGTACGAATATTGTTTTACATAGTTTAAATTTTCTAATGAGTTACATATTTATGAATGTAATGAGTTTTCAACTACTAAATAAGTATTTATGTATTTGAATAAATCAACCACAAACTAGTTTTTCTTATTTTGTTTCACGCTCCCATAACTTTCAGAGTATTTTTCTAATACTTCATCCTTACAAAGAAATATATATATATATATATATATATATATATATATATATCAAATAAATATCACATACATGCTAAGAATAATTTTTTAGTATAATTGAGTCAATGCAACCCTTTATACTCACTTGAAAATGGAAAAAACATATTTGACTATAGAAATAGAGCAGAAAGAGGTCGGGGGAAAATTTAAAAAGTATTTTTAGAACGACAAAGATATTTTACTAATAACATAAATTAAAATTCATTTATTTAAAATATAAAAATATAAAGGTAAAATAATATTATATAACAAACAATAAAATTATGTTCAAAATTATTTATATATTTAAAGAAAAACAATTAGAAATTAAACTTATTTTATATAAACCTAAAATAATTCTAAACATTAAATAACATTTTATTAGAAAAAAAATTAATAAAATTATGCTCCATGTAATGTTATTATTCCTTGAAAACATGTAATTTTATTAAACCAAGTTAATTTTCACTATTTCACGTTAATTTATAAGACATGTTAATTTTCACTATTTTATACGTTAATTTTCACTATTTCACTCAAAAGACATGCATGATAGGACAAAATGCAGATTTTAAACTATTATCTTTACCGGATTCAAATTGCTATTGCTTCTAAAAAAGGTTATGATTTTTAGTTCAACCAGATTCTATGTCATCTGAACGAATTATTTTAAGCAACTTCGAGGAATAAAAGAAAAATTAAGCCATGCAAATGAACTTTGTTTCGGAATAAATATGTTTTTATCTTTTAATTTTTATTAAAAATTGGAATTAGTTCTTTTTTTAAATTTTGACAAACAATGTAAACAATCCAAATGTTATCATGAAACGTGCTTAAAACATCAAATAAACTTAACAAAAATTAGTTAAAATGACTATATTCATACATTTCTAAAGTTAAAAGATTAAATTAAAAAATAATTAATTATAATTTTTACTGAAAGTTAAGAGACAAAAACATATTTAACCACCGATTTGATTTATATATATATATATATATATATATATATATATATATATATATATATATATATATAAAAGTAAAACACATGTTTCAATAAGATAATATTACTTTTTTTTAATAAGCAATTATTATTTGAAAAGTAAGTTCATTCAACAAATATCTAGTTTAATCTAAATCACATAACTCGCTTAATCTGACACTAATTCCTTTATAACATTAACTAATTTTTTTTCATTAACTGTGCGTATTTATTTTAAAATTTTGATTTTTCTTTCGTTATATTTTAATCAGTCTTGTATGATATATTTCTTTATCTTCAATTTATCACAATGTTTGTATTCATATGTACTAAAAGACTTAGATTCTTTTGATCCGGAAGTGATGTATTGTTCACCGTTATTTAAGTACACGGATTTGTGTATTATATTATGTTTAATTTTAAGTATTTTCAAGCTATAAAAGATAATGTTTTGTGTAATATTCCGACAACTTAAAGAGAACATTGACTGTTCCTATACATCAACACGAGTTTTTCAATGTGTTTTGTCTTCACTCGCACATTTTCTGAAAAAATTTCTCAGAAAGTCATTCATCCCTAAATTACTCTAGGCTAATCCTTCTCATTCCGGTATATGTTCGGTTCGTCCTTGTGCCCCTTCCACTGGAAGCCTGCCAGGAGCCGCTCCTTGTCTGTGTCTCTTGCATCGGCGATCACTCCCCGCCCTCGTTAGTGCCCGGGTGTCACATGCCCACCAACTTCTGCTTGGTTCGTCCTCGAACCACACCGTACTGGGAGAGGCTAGGCTATGATATCATCTATAACATCCCGACAACTTACAGGGAATATTGACTGCCCCTACACATCAACACGAGGCTTTCTAATGTGCTTTGTCCTCACTCACACATTTTTCAGGAAAACTTCCCAGAAGGTCATCCATCCGTAAATTACTCCAGGCTAGGCATGCTTAACCATGGAGTTCTTATGGGTTAGGCTACCGAAAAACAAATGCATTTGTTGATATGAGTAGCCAAATTAATTCCTTTAAGCTATCCTTCAACTGTATAGTCTCATACATATACAGTCTCTAGATCGCTCTCATTCCTGTGTATGTTCGATTCGTCCATGTACCTCTTCCACTGAAAGTTTGCCAGGAACCACTCCTTGTCCGTGTCTCTTGCACCGACGATCACTCTCCGCCTTCGTTAGTGCCCGCGTATCACATTTTGTGGAATGTATGATTTCTTCATTCTTTGTTTCTTTGTTTTGATACGTTATATTTGGAGATATTTATCATAAAAAGGTATGTTTATCTCTTGTAACAAATATGGAGCAAACTTTTGTCAATGTATGAAAAAATGCATACAATAAACATATGAAAAAAAGCATGTTGTAAGGTGAAACACTATAATCGATTTCAATGAATGTGAGAATCCATTCCAATTGCGAAACTTGATTAATTTTAATAATAATAATAAATAATAAAGGTAAACAATAATAAGATTAATAATAATTGACTTTTTTACTTATTTTATCACATGTTACTTTTGATAAGTAACAACAATAATAAAAACAATAATAACAATAATGATAATAATAACCCTAATTATTATTAAAAATTAATACAATAATTAAAAAAAACAAAGACATTTAAATTTATTATAAAAAACACAAAAATAATATCATGTGTGACTACATTATATATTAAAAAAATATTGTATTAATTATTTAATATTATTTTTATTTCTATTATTTCTAATAATTTATGTCAAAAAATGCATTACTTAAAATATTACTTTTACCACTAAAAGTATTATGGTAATCTTAGATTTTTACCAATTAATTTTTTTTATCTGTCACATCAGTCAAATAATTTTACATTAGTTTTAACAAATTTTACTTCTAAATCCATTCTCTCAATTCTAAATCCCTTAAAAAAAATAATTAACTTATTTTTAAATCGCTTCAAATCTATCCATTTCATCTCCCTCAAATTCATCTGAACACATACTTAGTTTCTTTATTTTATATTTATCAAAAGTATGTTGAACAAATTAGTTTATATGTTTGAGAAAGTCATGTGAATTATGGAAACACTAAATAAAACTTAAAATTATTAAAAACTACTTTAAAAGATAGTTAATATAAGTATAACTGTCAATTGAACCTATAGTTTATAGTCACCTCTAATTAGAGCTGTCAAAATGGGTCACAATCCGTGAGCCAACCCGGCTCGCCATGGGTTCGAGCCGGGTTGGGTTTGAAAAAATTAATTTTTTTTTATGTGAGTCAGATTTCAACCCGGCTCATTTAAACCTGGCTCGTGCGGGTTGAACCCGTGGTGGAACGGGTTGGCTCGCCAACCCACTTACCTAATTTTATTTTTTTAATTTATTATTTTATTTATGAAACTTATGGCATATAAGAAACTTATTTGTATGTTTTTTTTGTTTGTTTTGGGATGACATTTGATTATATTGTACTTTTTATTATTATTTTGAATTGTCTTCAGTTTAACATCATTTTTGGGAGTGGAATTTGTTTAAATTTGAATATAGAAAGTTTGTAATTTTTTTAAAAAAATTGTAATTAAATGGGCTAGTGAGCCAACCCGTTTACCCACCAACCCGTGGTGGGTCGAGCCGGGTTCAGATTTTTCTGGCTCGCTAATAAATGAGCTGGGTTGGGTTAACTCACTAAGTGACCAACCCGTGGTGGGCCGGACCAGGTCGAGCCGGGTTACCTGTTTTGACAGCTCTACCTCTATTCCACTTTTGAATTTCCTTTAGGATATTCTTAAACGAGAGAAAAAAAAAACTTCAACTCTCAAAACTCCTTTTAAGGGAGTTAGAGTCAGGATCAATATAGCTTTGATTTCCCTAAAAAAGACTTTAATTAGTTCTTAAAAACGACAACTTTAGTCTAGCTCAAAGTCGAGCTAAAGTGTCTAAAGTTAAAGATAAAGAAAGGCCAATGCGAGCCAAAAGTTGAGTTAGGCTCATGCAAATCAAAGGTCGAGACGAGTTAACACAAACAAAAGGTCAAGACAAATCATTCGTCGAAAGTCGAGACAAATTATTATAATAATACCTTTTCATGTTTAGAAAAAGAAAATCAGAGGTTAGTCTTGATCCATAAAGCTTTTGTAGACATATTGACATTGTGGGTTTTTTCAATGTTTTTTACTTGTTGGACTTTTTTGTTCCAATTCATGTGTGTTAATGTAACATGTGTTTTTTTTTTCGTATTAGTTACCAATCATGTTGAAATTTCATAATTAAATATTTAATACAAAATAAATTCAATTTTTGAATAATATTTGAATAAAAGTATATTTTTATTTTTATTTTAATTAATGCATCATACTATATAAACAAATAACTGTTTTATAAGAAAAATAATTTATAATTGAAACATCTAAATATTTATAGTATAAATAATATTTTATGCATAATTGAAACAAGTCTCTTTTATGTTAGAGGAAAAAATGTAGTAGTTTGAACTAGCGTAACATTTTTTGTTTCAAATTATTTCGGTAACAATTGGATTCTAATTTTCTTAATCATTATCAAGCTCAACATTTTACATGTTCTTAATATATTATTCTTCACCTTAAACATTTATATTAACATTTAGTAGTGTGTAATAAGAAATATAATTTTCACATTTGAGGTAAGTAACAATTCTTATATCTTATAGAAAGTTAATGAGTTTTCTCCAATTACCATGAGTTGCCACATGTAAAATGCTATTATAGTATTTAAATGTAAATGATGATTACATGTATGTGAATGCATAGAAAATAATAATATTCAAATAGTAACATAATAATAATATATTTTTTCTATATAATGTTAAGAGAAGAGATGAAATAAGAGAGTTTTAGTAGTTGCATACTCAATATTTGTTTTCATTCTTTTCTATTTTCTTTTTCTTTTTCATTAAAATAAAAATCTACAATAAACAAAATTTTAAAATAGTTTGAAGAAATTATTTAAGAGTTTTACTTAGACAGTATTTTAAGGCAAGGGAAACACAACATTTATCATTTTATATATTTCATTTATCTATATTTACTGATTTATTTATTTTACTTTGGTGTCCTTATTTTTTATTTTATCTATCTATTTATTGTTATATTTTTATTTTATTAATAAAAATATTTATGATGTCAGTATTTATTTATTTATTATTATTGTTATAGTGAGGCGTTGATAATTTTTTTTATGTATTTATTGTTATTATTTTTATTTAATTAGTTATAAATTTATTATTATTATTTTATTAGATGAAGTGTTTATAACTTTATTTTTTTTATTGTTACTATTTTTATTTTATCAGTGTTCATAATATCTTTTTCATCTATTTGTTATTATTATTTTATTTGTGAAATGTTTTTAATTAATTAATTTATTTATTGTAATTATTTATATTTATATTTATTTAATAAAGTGTTGATAATTTTAATTTTAATTTTATTTATTTAATTTATTTAGTAAAGTGTTTATAATATCATTTTTATTTATATTTGTTGTTTTATTTATTTAATTTATTTATTGAGGTATTTATAATTTTATTTTTATTTTTATTTATTATTTTATTTATTTAATTTATTTTAAAAAGGTTTTCGTAACCTCATTTATATTTATATTTATTATTTTGTTGTTAATTTATTTAGTTAAGGATTCATAGTCTCATTTTTATTTTATATTTACTATTTTATTTGTTTAATTTATTTAATAAGGTGTATATAATTTTGTGTTTATTTATTTAATTTAATTAAGTTAAATATTTTAATAAATATTTTTTATTTTTAATTATTATAAAAAATAACACACATATCATAGTGCATTTGTTTTCGTTAATATATAAATTTATTTGTTTTCGTTTCATTTTCTAATACTTAAAAAACAAAAATAAAAGGTCACACACACATATATCTATTTATTTATATACTAATAAAAACATTGGTTTATGTGTTTACTTTATATTATTCTAATTATAAATTAAAATGTAAATAATTTTTATAAATTTATTGTAAGTAATTTTATTAAAGTTAATTTTTTAATTAAAAATGGTTAAACTAAAAAATGATGAAATTTAAATAAAGAGTTACTTAAAATATAACATTGATAAAATAATTATTTTAGTTTTAAAAAATTATTTAAAAAATAAAATTGAAAAGCAATACCAATTAAAAAGATTGATATATGTATTGAACCATTAATAAAAAGAATTTAAATCTGTAATATTTGATTGAGTTAGTATTTTTTGAAGTTACAGAAGTAGAAAACAAACCTGTAAGTAAAAGGATGAATGTTGTTGTGATTATATTGAAACATGGGCCGTAACCTAACAGCAGGCCCACATAGATTTACATTAGGATGTGAGTAAATGAATGTATATTTTGGGTGGGCGAATGTGAATTTAGGGTTATGGAGGGGGTGTAATTTGGTAAACCTAATTTTGGGAAGAAAGAGTGGGGGCGAGTGGAGATACGTATAGATACGGTACGCAAGGGTGAACACAACTCTAAGAAGGGTTTTTTGTGACCCCTCCGTTCTCACTCACGCACGCAGTTCTCTCTTCTCTTCTCACTCGGCAGAAGAGAGAGAAATATCCAATACCTAGCGTACTCACAATCCAATCCTTTCAATCTATCATCTATTTATCCCTTCTCTTCTTCACCTTTTTCTCCCTTTACCCTTCTCTTCTCTTATTCGCTGGGCTTCGCTGTGCTTCGGCGTTGCTGAATCCATTACCGCTCTGTCGAATCGGACGGCCAAGATTGCATCGCGAGGCATGCAGCAGAGTGATCAGACGGTGTTGAGCTTGAGGCCCGGCGGTGGAAAAGGCAGCAGGCTCCTCGGCCCTCGATTCGACTCATCCTCCTCGTCTTCTGCTTCCCCTGCTTTTGGCTCCTTTTCTGCTGATCTTCCTCTCCTGCGTCCTCATGGCGGCTCTCCCTCTCCCTTCTCTATCAAGGTATCAATCTCCTTTCCCTGGATCTGCCTTTTTGCGGCTTCAATTTACCTTTTTTCTCACCAGAACTTGCTTTCTCTCTTTGTATTTCTCGCTTTCTATTGAAATTAATATCATGAAGGATTCTGTCCATTTTTTGTTTTTTTATCGTTGTTTTTTTTATTAATTTTTAATAGCTGGGTGTGTCTTTCCTAAATGTTTTCTGGTGGGTATATTTGGATCTCGTATCAGCGCGATGAATAATATCAAGGCTCAATCATCGGGCTTGTTTTCCCCTGTAAAGTTTATACTTTTGCGATGAATTATTTGGCAAAACTTTGAATTTGGAAATAGTCATTGACACTCGTTTTTTTTTGCTTGTTTTGTCCAATGCTTAGATTTGGATGTGTGTGGATTTGATTTGATTTGTTGGTGGTGTGTTTTGGAATTTAAGTACTTAAGCCATTTTATTTAGGGCTGTGTTGGTGCTGAAGCATAAAAGAAAACTACTGGGAAAAATGAAAAAAAAAAACTAAGGTAAAAAGAGAATATCTTTCTTGTAATGGTTTTTTTTTTCCAGTTTTTACAGGGATTTAACCTAATGCCCATGAGACAAGGGGCAAACTGAATTTGAATGTCCTAATTCTTGGTTGGGCACTAAGTATGTGTACTTGCTGTAAATATGGACAAAAAGCAATATGTGGGCTTTAGGTGGGATTGACTAAATTTCAAGTTACCCATAAAGGTCCCACATACATTGAACTAATTTCACAAATATAGTGGATGTGACAACTTTTATGTGGCACAGGATATGATATCGTTTCCTTGTTACACTGTTTTTCTTAATGAGTCATTTATCTACATTTTGCCTGGATGTTATTGGCTCCCCACTCAGATTCAGTGCTGGGGAGATTGTTATAAATCTTATACTTTTTGTCTGAAGGAAGTGCTTGCAAAGGCTTTAAATGAATCTGTTGAACTGTTTGCTGTGTTACAAAAATTGTTGACAGAATGATAACCAATATTGTATTTACATACTGGTTGCGATTGTTTGTGTGTTGAACATAGTTTAATTGAATTCTGCATTTGTTGTAGCATCGCTTATGATCTAAAGACATCTATCTCTGACTTATCATGTACTTTTTGAAGTTGTCTTTTTGAATTGTGATAGTAAAACTGTGTATATGTCTCGTGACTTGTATCTAAAAGTTTCTGAATTTACAGGCTGGAGATTCCCGGTTTGAAGGTCGTGAGCGTGTGCGATATACCAGGGAGCAGCTCTTACAACTCAGAGAGGTAATTTTTATGTTATTGCTGCTTTAATGTTATGGTTAATTAATTATACTTTTTCCTGAGGAAATTTGTTTATTGCATCTGCTGCCTTGATGTTATTCTTTTCCTTTTAGTTTGAAAATTGTGGCTAATTAAAATTCTGTGATGTCTAGTGATTGGATTCTTCTTTCTAATAGCCTGTGCGTATTGCTTGCCTTGCGTTTCTACTTTTATGTTATAAGTTTACTTGTATTAATTAAACTTTTTTCTACCGAACTCTCTTGTTCCTTGAAAGGCAACCTACATGGTTCCCTATGCTTCTGGATAAATTTTTACTTATGATCTTTTGTTTTCTTAAATATCTTGTCTCTTCTCTCCTCGTATCCTTTTTTTCAACCTTGTGCTCCAGTTTTTGTGCCTAATGATTCATCACTTGTCTAATTGTTGAACCTTTTTGTTCTAAGGGTGTTGAGATCCTTGATGATGTTTTGAAGATCAGACAAGAAATTGTAGCTGAACTTTTTGGTGAAGATCAAAGTTGGGCCCGCCCAGAAAGTAATGTGAGTGTGTTTTCTGTCTCCTATTTGTGCTGTTAACTAAGACCCCATTCTTCCTCCATCTTTTTGGTAAATTGATTAATGCACTTGATTAAAGCTGATTTATTTTTGGGGGTGAACATAATAGTATCTTACAGTGATTCATCAGTGATCAAGGAATGGTAAAATGTCTAATTGAGTATGTGATGCTGATATTTCTATTATTTTTTTATTAGTTCAATTAATTCGTATCATTTTAATGAATTTAATTTGTGATATTGTTACAATTATAAATTCAACTATTCAAATTGAGTAATGATGTATATAATATCTTCTGCAGCCCTCACATCAATTTCAAAATCGATATTCTGAGCCAGATAATCGTGACTGGCGTGGAAGATCTGGCCAACCTTTTGGTAATGCAGATGAGAGGTCTTGGGATAATCTCAAGGAGAATAGGGAGTTTGGAAACAATCGTCAAGAGCAACTGAATTCTCAGTTTTCAAGGGCACAAATAACTTCTAACCAAGGGGTACTGATAACTGGCAGAAATGTTAATGTTTTGTATTTAAGTTTGATCTAGTGGCATTTAATGCTCTTTACATTATAATATGGTGGAATTGAGTGGTTCTCTCTTTATGCAATGTGTAATGAATTGTTTTATCTTATTTTCAATTCTTCTATCTCTATTAAATCAGGGGGGACCTACTCCAACACTAGTCAAGGCTGAGGTGCCATGGTCAGCTAGGAGGGGAACTCTCTCCGAAAAAGATCGTGTCTTAAAGACAGTTAAAGGGTAATAGATTTCTACCTTTTAGTATTTGTTAATAAGTTAATGGGGATTTTGTATTTCAACGTGCCCTTTATTTTTTGGTGAGTTTCACATGTGTCCCACTTAATAGAGAGTGATGTCCATTTGATATAGGTAGAGGTCGAATGGATTTCTCCAAATATTAAAGAGTGTATTAAAAAGGGTATGTTGACTAGTAAAAACAACAAAATAACAATATAGATCATTTTGTGGGATCGCACCATACTATATGTGAAAAATGGACTTGGCTTCTCTTAATTGGTAAATAAAATATGAGATAAGGTGAGGGTTTTTTTGATTGAGTTGAAGAATTTTGTTACTTAACTCCCTTAAATCAAGAGTGGGTGCATTCTTTCTTTCTCACTTTACATATTTACTCGCATTAGATAAGTTGAATCTGTGAAAAGTAATCTTAAGTCAATATTTTTGAGTTTTGGCTACATTAATTTAGTTATATATTTTCTATGTAACTAATGAAAGTTAACTTTCTTTTTTAACATTTTGTATTTGCTTCTTCACCCATGTGACTAGTATGATTCTTCAGAATTACATGCCCTCTGATACTGATAATCAGTACTGTGAATCATTTCTATGCAGAATACTAAATAAGTTGACTCCTGAGAAATTTGATCTCTTGAAGGGTCAGTTGATTGATTCTGGCATTACTTCTGCCGACATATTGAAGGTTAATTTTATTCTGTTAATAAGTATTTTTCTATCACATTATTGTTTTTAATTGATTTGCTTGGTAATGCAGGGAGTTATTTCACTAATATTTGATAAGGCAGTGCTAGAACCAACATTTTGCCCAATGTATGCCCAGCTATGTTCTGATCTTAATGAAAAGCTGCCTCCATTCCCATCTGATGAGCCTGGTGGGAAGGAAATCACTTTTAAGAGAGTGCTCTTGAATAACTGCCAGGAGGCTTTTGAAGGTGCAGATAACCTGAGGGAAGAAGTGAGACAGATGACAGCTCCTGAGCAGGAGATGGAGCGAAGGGATAAGGACAGACTTGTCAAGATTCGAACCCTTGGAAACATTCGTTTAATTGGTGAGCTATTGAAGCAAAAAATGGTTCCCGAAAAGATTGTTCATCACATTGTTCAGGTTCTATCAGGACTTGAGACTCGATTGTTATATAATTTATTGTTGGTTTTGGAGTTTACGCTTACCTTTGTGGTTGACTGATGCTTGATACAGGAGCTTTTAGGTCCGCCTGACAGCAAGGTCTGTCCAGCTGAGGAAAATGTTGAAGCAATATGTCAATTTTTCAACACTATTGGTAAGCAGCTTGATGAGAGCCAAAAATCGAGGCGTATTAATGATATGTACTTCAGTTCTTTGAAAGAATTGAGCACCAATCCCCAACTTGTTCCACGGCTGCGGTTTATGGTTCGTGATGTTCTAGATTTGCGTTCTAATAACTGGATTCCTAGACGTGAAGAGGTAAGTTTACTCAATTTACTCTTCAAAATATGTTACGACTCAGTTTGAAGGCGCTTTCGTTGCTTGTTTATTTATTTTATTTTTATCTAATAATTGTTACTGCTTCTTTACTAATAATGTAGGTGAAAGCCAAAACCATCACTGAAATTCATTCAGAGGCAGAGAAAAATCTTGGATTGCGTCCAGGTGCCACTGCAAGTATGAGAAATAGCCGTGTAACTTCTGGTGCTCAAGGAAATGTCAGTCAGGGAGGATTTCCAATTGCCCGACCTGGTACTGGCGGTATGATGCCTGGGATGCCGGGGACAAGGAGGATCCCTGGAATTGATAATGACAACTGGGAGGTTCCCAGGACAAGATCAATGCCGAGAGGAGACATGTCAGGCATGCAAGCTGGAGGACGTGGTCAGTCTCCTTTCATTTCTAAGACGCCAACTGTTAGCTCAAGGTTACTACCTCAAGGTAGTGGTGGTACTATAAGTGGGAGAAGCAGTGCCCTGGTGCATGGAGGTGGTGGTGCTCCTTCTGGTCGTCCATCAAATGTTGGTTTGAGTACCGAGCCCACACCTCAAATGCCTTCACCTGTTAAAGCTGTTTCTGCCATACCCTCTGAGAAGCCACAAGCTTCAGCTCCAAAATTGAATGTTGACGAACTTCAGCGTAAAACTAGTTCTCTTCTGGAAGAATATTTCAGTGTCCGGCTTTTGGACGAGGCATTGCAGTGTGTGGAGGAACTAAAAGCTCCTACTTATCATCCCGAGGTTGTGAAGGAAGCCATTTCCATTGGACTAGATAAAAGTCCGCCATGTGTTGAACCTGTTGGCAAACTTCTTGAGTATCTGTTCGTGAAGAAGATTCTTTCAGCCAGAGACATAGGGACTGGGTGCATGTTATTTGCTTCTCTGCTGGATGATATCGGCATAGACTTACCCAAAGCACCAAATAATTTTGGTGAGATAGTAGGGAAACTAGTTTTGGCTGGGGCTTTGGATTTTAAGGTGGTGAGAGACGTCCTGAAGAAGGTGGAGGATGACCGGTTCCAGAAAGAAATATTTTCTGCTGCATTGCAGGTAATTAGCTCTGCATCTGGGCAAGCTGTTTTGGATTCACAAGCATCTGATATTGAGGCTTGTCAGAGTCTGTTCAACTGAATCAGATGAGTCTGCATGAGAATATTGATCCCTGTAACTGAACGAACATCAAATTCCCTTCCCTATAAAAGCTCTCACTTTTTAGAGCACTTTGTATTACAGTATGTTATAAAAGTGGGAGCTTCCAGTATCAGGTATTTTCTCGAGTTGTATAATTTTTTTTTGTTTTCATGTCGTAGAGGTGTTTTTTGAGGGAAAAGTTAAACCATAAAGCTACGGATTTTGTTTTCCAGTTGGCTAATCATGTGCCAAGAGAGTGGCCCATCCATCCGGGGGTCCAAATGTTTTTGTACTTCATTAGTTTCATTTTTTTTCCCTTTATTTTCTTGACAGAGTAATTGTTAAACTGGTCAGTTCATAAATATCATTGTCGTTACTTTGGCATGTATTTTTTGAAGGTTTGAATTCAACTTTGTGTGGGTGCATGTCCAGGTATCACTTTTTTCCTTTCTTTAGAGTGAGGAACAGTATCAGAGGGGATTATTATATTTAATTTCGATATGCCAAATCCCATTTTTTCATCTGAACTATCTTAAAACAGTATCTGAACTATCTTTTCATCTGAACTATGTAAAACAATAGAAACAGTTTTTTTTTTTCTCTCAATTAATTATATTCAGTATGAAATTATTTTATGAAAAAAGTTTAAGGCTTGAAGCACTATTAAGGTGCTTCCCTTATAATGTTGGTACTTGTTTTTCTCCTTTCGAACCTAAAATGGCATCTCACGGGATTCCCTTAAAATGTTGGTACTTGTTTTTGCTTTTTGAAAAATTCAATATTTTCAGGACATGGAATTGTTCGTAAAGTGATCGATCTGAAAATAAATTAAAATTGAATATACCAATAATCGACATAACTTATTTTATTGCGTTAACTTCGATTTTGGATGTAATTTTTATGACTGATTAAAAAATTTAATTCACATTCATGTATTTAAGTTTTATTTACGAAATTGTCATATTATTCGTACTTATGTAACTTAGAAAGTTATAAAATTATTATACTTTTTAATGTTATTCTCTAAATTTCGTATTAATATTCTAACATTGATATGTTTTTTGGTTTAGTTTGATTCTTTTATCTCTTAGGGTTAAATATGTTTTTAGTCCCTATACTTTTGGACGATTTTGGTTTTAGTCTATTTTCAAACTAAGGTACAATTTAGTCCTTCAACTCTAGAAAACTTTAGTTTTAGTCATTTTTACCAATTTTTTTTAACTTTATTTACTGTTTCAAGCACGTTTCATTATAGTATTTGGATTGTTTACACTGGCACATTTTTGCTTCAATGTTAATTGAGAAACGCGTTTGAAACAGCAAATAAAGTTAAAAAAATTTGGTAAAAGGACTAAAACCAGAGAGTATAGGGATTAAAAACATATTTAATCCTATCTCTTATTATATATTATTATTATTATAATTTTTTTAATATTAAAGAACTAATTTTAATGAAGAATATATTAGAAAAACAAATAAAATATAAAAAGTCTGAGTCCAAAATTTTAATACTTTGTAAAACACATTCAATTTATGTTCGACCACGAACTTATATACCAATAAAGTTATTGTTTATCTAATAATTACATATTTAATCGTAATGTATATATAAAAATAAATGATTTAGACCATAAGTGAAAATTTGTACAAAACCATTAATTTAATACTGTATCTAACATGTATTGCCCATAAAAAGGTGCAACACATATATAATCATTTAGTAATAAAAAATAAAATATAATCATACCATAAATCAATCCGCATTTTATCTTTATAAATAATAAATTAGCTTAAATATGTTTGGATTCTTAATTTGATAATTATTTTTAAGGTTTAAATAAATTATTTGTAGGTTAGTTCTGAATAACTGTCTTAACTTTTTTATTCATGGGATTGTTGACAGGGATGATAATGGGTGCAGTACGTATTTTATTATTCTATCCATAGTTTCAAGTAAAAAATTAATTAAATAATTAAAAAAATCACAACTAAAAGATATGATATTATCAAATTTAGTGACAAAATAGACATTTTTTCAACGCTAAATGCTAATAACGAAATTATAATTATATAAATATCAAATATAAAGATAATATTAGAAAAACATTAAATGTGTATTTTAGAAATAAGTTATGAAATTAAAAATTAAAGAAAAATTAACCCTAAATTATTAAATTATTAAAGATGTTTTTAGTAATTTAAGACGAGAACGATTATTGAAATTAGGATAAGATTATTATTATTATTATACGTATATTTATATATATATATATATATATATATATATTTTTTTTTTTTTTTCTTTTCTTTTTTATATTAAATTTAATAAATTATGTATTTAGAAAATGAAATTTTAAAAGTGATAGTTGTTTGTTAATAATATCAATTATTTTAATATTAAAATGTTTAATATAAAGAGTTTTATAATGAATTTTTATTAGTCAAAAATTTATTATCTATTTAGAAATTACTTTTTTTTCTTATTGAAGAATTGAAACATTAGGATTAATTGTTGTCGTGAACTCTTTATTTTAGATCAATCAATTTTTTTTTTGTGTTAATTGAGTTTTTAACAAATTTTATTAATTTTTTTTATTATGTGTTACATGTGAGTCTTCTTATATGTGTTTTTGCAAATCAATGATCATAGCGATATGTCTTGGTTGTTCTTGTGATGTTTCTATGTATGATGAAACATCCTATAAGTTGTGAGAATTTCGTTGGTTAGGGTCTTGTTAATTGGATGATTGTATTTGTAAATTTTATGATGTTGATTTGCCTGCATGCTGGCTGTGTGATAAATATGAAGAGTTGATATGAAAGTTAGGTTTTAATTGAATTACTTGGATGTTGTATAATGGCTTTGAGAAGTTTTGTTTAATTGATATCACAAATCAGATGAATTAAGTTAATGAATGTTGTATAATTTGAGTTTGACATGTTTTGGCATCTTTGATTATTGCTGGACTAAATTTGCAAGGTTGAAATAACATTAATCTGTAGAATTATGCAAACTCGTTGGATGAAAACAGATTCAAAGAACTTCTTAGTTGTCATTGAGTGATGATATACTTATTAGGTGAAGCTAAAGTCAAAAAACTTATGACTTGGTTATGGTTGAGTGAAGCTAAAGTCAGAGAGCCCACAAACTTTATAATAGTTGGACGAGACAAGTCTCACACGGAAGACTTTTGGGGAGGATTTAAGTTTGTAAGTTTTAGTGATAATTTTATTGGACGAGTTATTTGGTTGTTGGGCGAATGAGTCTTCAGGTACTACTTGTTAAACAAATAAATGTTCTTGTTGAGCAAAATTAATAGATATTATTTTAATGTAGGACTATGTGATGCTAAAATGGTAGTTGGTTTATGATGTTTATCTGAGAATGAATTATTGGTACTAATCCAAAGAGGATTAGTTCTGGTTTCATTAATGTATGCATTAATACATGAATTCAGTATTGGGAGTTATCATGTTGCTCTAATAACCATTCAGTCTCAAGTAGAGAAGGGCAGGGTATGTGGTGAGAGGAGTTAGAGATCCTAGTTTAGGAGCTTTACCTTTGCCAAGGATGTTAACAAATTTAACCTTGTATGTGGTAGGATCATACCTAATAGCAATGGCTTTGCAAAGCAATAAAGGCCACCACAAGTGAATAACTCACCATAATTTGATATCAATTATTTATCCGGATAATTGAGTTTATGGGAGTCTCTATAGTGAGTAATTGGTGTTTCTCGTGTGCTTTTATGTTTTTTGCGATGATCACCTTATTGGTATGAACAAATGATAGGTATGTGTCAAAACATCTTTGGTTGAGGATGGTGATATTGTGGAATATTCTTTCTTGTTGTCTAATAGTTTTTCTTAGTTGCTTTAAATATATGTTATTAATAGGTTTAATACTACTTTTGTTCTCTCTTTTTTGTCGACTTTGTTTAACGTGGGACTCATTTTTTTCGAGTGTTCAATGTGGTTCCAATTTTCATAATTTATGTTAAATTTAGTCATTTTTCACAACGCCGTCTAAATTGTTAACAACAGAGTGTACACATGAGCAATGAATGAATGACATGCTCCATTTTTTTTGACATGGTTCGCCATGCCATCTCATCTTCTCCCCAACACAACCAGAAATACTAGGAGCCACAATGGCCTCCTTCACGCCGTCGCACCACCACCAATCATCGCAAATTGGAATGTCTCTTCAACCATTTCTTTAACACACAACAGCCATGACACCATCATTGGTCATGTTACCATTGTCACCATCTTCGTTCACGCAAAACCTACAGAAAAAAACAAGATCAAAATCACGTCACCATCATTACCATCTTCGTTCACACAAAACTTGCATAAAAACAAGACCCAAATTGCGTCACCATCTTCATTCACACGAAACCTACAGATAAATCTCAACAAATAAAACCAAAAATATGAAAACAAGAAATACATGTGGGCTTAATTACCCTAAATTGAAAGAGAGACTTTGAAATAGTAAGCACAAACTACGAGACCACATCATAAAAACCCTAATTTTGAGAGTGGTTTTTGTAACACCCCGACAACTTACAGGGACTGTTGATTGCCCCCACACATCAACACGAGGCTTTCCACTAGGAGAGGCTCTAATACCATCTGTAGCACCCCGACAACTTACAGGGACTATTGACTGCCCCCACACATCAACACGAGGCTTTCCAGTGTGCTTTGTCCTCACTCGCACACTTAACCATGAAGTTCTTATGGGTTAGGCTATCGAAAAGCAAATGCATTTGTTGATATGAGTAGCTAAATCAATTCCTTTAAGCTATCCTTCAACTGTATAGTCTCATACCTATACAGTCTCCAGATCCTTCTCATTCCGGTGTATGTTTGATTCGTCCATGTGCCCCTTCCACTCGAAGCCTGCCAGGAGCTGCACTCCCCGCCCTCGTTAGTGCCCGAGCGTCACAGTTTTGGGGTTTGCGATTGAGGAAGATGGATTCATAAAGTTTTTGTTCAAATTTGAAAAGCACGATGGCATATTGCCAAACAACTTGATTCCATGTTGCAATTTCAACTTTAAGCAATTCTCATGGCTTTTTACACAAATTTTCCATCTTGGTTTTTGTTCAAAGTAGAAATCTTTTGTTGAGAGAAATCAAAGGGGTCTTAGGTGTGGTGATCTTGCTCGGGTGGCCTAAGGGAGGGGGACTTGAGAATAGGAGAGAGGTGTGGAGGAGAACTAAAGGAGAGGGATTTGTTGGAAGGTTTGGATTTAGGGTCCTCATGTAGAAGATAAGAATGTTGTTTCTCTAGCAGGGACATTGCTTTTTCTAGGGCGAAGGCGATATGGCTCAACTCCTCCTAAAAGGAAACACAATGGAGGAGGAGGAAGAAAATGATGATAAGGAAGCAAAGGCATCATATATACAATTGTAGAGGAACAAAGCTACTCTGAGGGTGACTCTAATGGTGGTGAAAGAATGAAGCAACATGGCATAGCCAGCAAACAACATGTTTTCTTTATCAATCTTATAATGTCTTATTTTATCAATTATAAGAATATTACAAATTAAGTATTATGGATGGATGTTAATTTAGAAATTTTCCATTAAAATCATAAACATGAAGAATTCAAAAAAAAAACTTAGAAAGATCATTTATAGATGACATAAATAACAATATGTCTAGAAAAATTAAAGTTAATTTATGACAAGTTTTTTTTTCTGTTTTTTAAAGTAAGGAGCTAAAACGACTATTTAAGTAACATTTCACTGTAAAAAAATAAATTTATTAGTTAAGTAATCACTCCTTTTTACTAAATTTGTCAACCTAATGATATTATATATATATATATATATATATATATTAGTTATTTGGTGAAAAAATTACATAATTTTGATGAAAAATAAAAAGAAAATTATTGGTGAGATGTAGGATACCTAAAAGTATTTTTTTGGGTTAAATATGTTTTTAGTCCCTATACTTTTGGGCGATTTTGGTTTTAGTCAATTTTCAAACTAAGGTACAATTTAGTCCTTCAACTTTAGAAAACTCTGGTTTTAGTCCTTTTTACCAAATTTTTTTAACTTTGTTTGCTGTTTCAAACGCGTTTCTCAGTTAACATTGAAGCAAAAATGTGTCAAACAGTGTAAACAATCCAAATGCTATAATGAAACGTGCTTGTAACAGCAAATAAAGTTAAAAAAATTTGGTAAAAATGACTAAAACCAGAGTTTTCTAAAGTTGAAGGACTAAATTGTACCTTAGTTTGAAAATGGACTAAAACTAAAATCGTCCAAAAATATAGGGACTAAACATATTTAACCCTATTTTTTTTACTAGAGTGCAAATATATAAACTTTTTTCGTATCGATTTATTTAGGGTTAAATATGTTTTTAGTCCCTATACTTTTGGGCGATTTTGGTTTTAGTCCATTTTCAAACTAAGGTACAATTTAGTCCTTCAACTTTAAAAAACTCTGGTTTTAGTCCTTTTTACCAAATTTTTTTAACTTTGTTTGCTGTTTCAAACGCGTTTCTCAGTTAACATTGAAGCAAAAATGTGTCAAACAATGTAAACAATCCAAATGCTATAATGAAACGTGCTTGAAACAGCAAATAAAGTTAAAAAAATTTGGTAAAAATGACTAAAACCAGAATTTTCTAAAGTTGAAGGACTAAATTGTACCGTAGTTTGAAAATGGACTAAAACCAAAATCGTCTAAAAATATAGGGACTAAAATCATATTTAACCCATTTATTTGTTTTGATGTTAAACTCCAACAAGTTTGGCGCCTTTTTCATTTGGATTGGTGATCATCTAAAGTAAATGGCAGAGAAGGAAGATGCAAGAAGGAGCGATGAATCGCTGAAGCTAGCGGTGGCGATATCGCTTCTCAGATCGAAGATTCTAAAAAATGCAAACGAGTCCAGTGCGCTGTCTCCTTCGCAATCTAACGCTCTTCTCCGTTGGAAGCGAAAGGTTAGACACTTCCTTCGTTTTCATTCCAATCTAATGCCTTCCAATCTTCAGTTGTATTTCACCTTCGGATTCTCAGGCTAAAGAAAGAAAGCAAGAAATCCTGAGGCTCAGAGAAGATCTCAAGGACGCTCAAGGTTCGTTCTCATTTCTCTCGCGTATAAACTCACGTTCACTCGAAATTATGGATTCATTCTGAGTTTCTGGATTAGATGCTTCGCACTGCGATCTGTTCCCGGAGAGTGCAGCTTGCAAGTGCTATTTCTTCGATAATTTCGGAGAAGGAAACCCTAATCATCACGGAACTGGTTGCGACAGTAGATTCAGCGATGTCCTTCGACGCAGATTTCTGAGACAAGGTTTAATCATAGTCGTCATTATTATCTACTTTGTTACATAACTACGTTTTTTGAATTGCCGTTGACAAATTGGCTTTCTGTAGTGCGATTCAAGGAAAGGAGGAGAAAAATAGGTTCTCCTTCTTCAAGTCAGCAGCGGCTTTCTTTAGGTAATTCGAACGGCATTTATAGTTATAAACAACTGAGTGTTAGACTGTGTGGTGAATCACGCAGATTATCTGCCTCTTTCATGATTTGTAATTAGAACGGTGTTTTATCTAATAGTTCAGGATGGCATGACTAATATTTGATGTTAAGTGCAACGAATTGTATTAAATTTGTTTTCTGATTTGAAACTAAACCCGCAGGTTTAATTAAGGAGGATGAAGCAGAACAGCTTAGGGCCTCTGTTGATTTTCTTGTGGACCTGTGCAGCTCGTCATCACCTGTTAGGATGCTTCAGTGTTTTTTAGTATTCTATTTTCCTGAAATGATCTATACAACATTTGAATAATACAGCTATTTGGATTATAAGTTTGTTGGTTTTTTGTTATCTTTTTGCGGTTAGCAATTTTTCTATTAGCCTGTTTTGCAGCTACTATATATAATTATCTTTGTTGTTTTCTATATATTTGTTGTTCAATGAATTTATGAGAAATTCACCATCTAAGTTTTTTCTTCTTTCTCTATCAGCCGTTCTTAGCAGAGTTCATAAATACTAGTGATATTGAATAGAATATGAACAAATAATTGTTTTTGAAATGCTTTGTTGATGTATTTTTTTTGCTCACGTGGTGTATTCAATTTAGTTTGCAGGTGGATGATTCCAAGTTTGCAAATCTAGCACATCAAGCTGTAGATTTTATATTAGGTATGTGCTATTTATTTGAGAACCCGGTGTATCAAGCTGCAGAGTTTATATTCCGTATGCTGCTTTTGTGACAGTTTGGCTTTTCCACTTCTTTTGGTTTTGATTAAATAATTGAAATATTGTGAACCCAAGACTTAAGGCGTTGGCTATCATTCTAACTAACCGCTCTTCATAGTAGTTATCTTGTAAACATGCAAGACCATGATCAATCTCCCACTCTCCCCCTAAAGACTATGATGAACTCTGTAAGGTAACTTAGTACCGGTCCCTATTTCCCATTCTCACATAAAGTGGTAATTTGAGCTATGAGCGATTTACCTCAAAATTTAGTTTTCGAGCTATACTGAGTTTAACTTTGATTTTTAGGTTTTCGTTATGGATCACCATTACACATGTAGCCCACGATCATATTTCTTTGTTATTTACTCTGAAGATTATATTTGTATGTCTTTTTTGAAGTTACATTGAAGAATCTTTTATCCACGGGAAGGAACCACGAACTTGTTGAAGGAATTGTCAACAGCCTAGTTACACGTTTGATTAAGCAGATGTACACGTCCTTGTCGGAAAATGGTATGCATAGTTTAAGATTGTGTGAATAATCGTAGATTACTTTTTAAGGTCAATGTGTAAGACAGTAAACTACTGTAAAATTGTCGCCATTGTGATCTTTTATGCCGTAGCTTCACGCCCTCGCCATTTTATGACCGTTTATTTTGTTGATCATTCTATTTGTTGACTTACTGTCTCTTTTTTTTTTTTGCCGTTCCTTTTAAATACGTATCTTCTAGGGTCTCAATACACTGGCACCAATGCTCAATTTTGTGTTCAGCATTTGATCCGCAAACTTGGGAGCCAGCCTTATATTGGTCAGCGGGCAATTCTTTCCGTGTGTCAAAGACTTATGGTGCTAGCAGAACGTTTGCTTTTCTGTGATCCTTTTGACGATGACTTTCCTGAAATGCATGATTGTATGTTCATACTGTAAGTTCTTAGCAAAAGCGCAATAGTATAATATAAATCATAACGAATAGCTCAATACAGGTTTCGAGGAAAGTAATGATGTTTTTAAAGACAACAATTTATCTATTTTTTACGCGGTTGTCAGGATCCAGCTTATCGAGTTTTTGGTTGCGGATTACTTATTAGAGTGGTCAAAAGCTGAAGATTTTGACTACGGTATGCTTCATACTTTATACCGAACTTAACTAATTAATTGTGACATATCGAGTCTTGATTTTTCTGACGCAAAACAAATACAAGTGATTTAGTGTTTTTCTATACTGTTACGTTTATACTGTATATTCTTGTTAACTGACTGTAATAAAGATGAACCAAGTTTAAAAAAATTAAACTGAGCTGTAACTTGTGGTAACAATGACATTTCAGTGCTTCTTGAAGATTGGGTGACATCAATTGTGCAGGCAAGAAAAGCATTAGAACTTCTAGAAAGCAGAAATGGACTATATGCGCTCTATATGGACCGAGTCGCAAGTGAATTGGCAAAACAACTTGGTGGTGTCTCATCGTTTCTGAAGCTTAAACCGGATATTATTAATTGCCTTTTTCGCTAAGCATGATCGGATATTAGAAAAAAAATATTATGGATGAGAATGAAAAAGCGAATATGATGCTGCTAATTGAAATTGTGTAAGCGAGAACCTGCTCACGAGCGCTGCTGAAATGTCCTGCTCGAGTACATGGTGAGTAGCATTGGCTGTTGGCTTTTTCATCAGGTTCCCTCAATTCATGGCAGCACTCGGGCATCTTGTTTCGGCATCGCTTTTAGTTCCCTATATCCAATTCCTTCTACCTGTATTTTCATCTTGCTTCCATTACCATGCCATCCAAAAACATACTCCAACCTTCAAACTTTCTCGGTTTAATTTTTAGAGCTACAAGCTTTTTACATCGTCTTTTACTATATTAGTCGATAATAAAAAATATAATAAAATAAAACATTACTATTATTTAGATTAATTAGTTTAGTATATATTTTTTAAAAGTTAGGTTACAAATTATGTAGTATAAATATTTATGTTTATGCTCAATAAAAAATATCAGTTTTCCTTTCATTCTTTTGTTTCTTATACGTTAAAATCCAATAATTGGTATCAAAGCAAAAAGAATTTTACGGGATTTGTGATATAATCCATAAACACCTACAATCACAAAATAGCCACCAAACATAAAATGGAATCTCAAACCTCGTTTACTACGGTTTCTATATCTATATTTGATGGACAAAACTATCAAATGTGGGCTGTCAAAATGGAAGCATATCTAGATGCTAACGATGTATGAGAAGCGGTAGGACAAGACTACGAAGTGGCTCCCTTGTCATATAATCCTACGATTTCTCAAATGAAAAATCACAAAAAAAGCATGCTTCGAAAGTCCAAAGCCAAATCAATTTTGTTCACAGCTGTATCTCCAGTCATTTTCAACAGAATACTGACGTTGAAAACGGCACATGAAATCTGGAAGTTTTGAAGGAAGAGTATGAAGGCAATGAGAGAGTCAAAGGAATGCAAGCTTTGAATCTGGTTCGAGAACTTGAGATGCAGAGGATGAAAGATTCAGAGACAATCAAAGATTATGTGGACAAGTTTCTCGGCATTGCAAACAAAATACGCCTTCTAGGCACTGAGATTCCTGATTCTCGAATTTTTCAAAAAATACTTGTAACAATTCTAGAAAGATATGAAGCCACATTAACTTCCTTGGAGAACTCAAAAGATCTTTCTACTATTATTTTGACAGAACTTTTGGCAACACTTCAAGCTCCAGAACAAAGAAGACTCATGAGAGAAGAATGTCATATTGAAGGGGCTTTGGTAGCTAAATTGCTGAAAAAAAGGTCAGGAAGTTTCAACCATAAAAATGATAACAAATCTTCTCATGTTTTCCTATCATGTCTTTTTTGTAAGAAAAATAATCATCCACATACAAAGTGTTGGTGGAGGCCATATGTGAAATGCCATAAATGTGGACAATTAGGACATGTGGAGAAAATATGCAGGTCATCAGAAAAACAAGAGAATGTACAAGCTGTAGTTGAAGACGGTGAAGAAAAACTTTTTGTTGTTTCTTGCTTTGCTACTGCAAGATCAACAGAAAGTTGGCTAATTGATAGTGGTTGCACGAACCACATGACTTACGATTAAGAATTATTCAAAAATCTTGATGCAACCTACAACACAAATGTCAAAATTGGAAACGGGGCAAAAATAACAGTGAAGGGTAAAGGAACCATCGCGATCAAAGGTTGCACATGTTTGAAATTAATTACTGATGTTTCATATGTTCCTGAAATTGACCAAAACTTGTTGAGTGTTGGCCAACTTCTAGAGAAAGGCTATAAAGTTTTATTTGAAGACAAAACCTGCATGATTAAAGATTCAGATAATAAAGAATTATTCAGAATTCAAATGAAAAGCAAGAGCTTTGCTTTGAATTTGATTAATGAAGAGCAGTTTGCTCTGCATAAGGTTGAAGATAAAATGCAGGTAGAAGGGCTGCCTGAATTGGAAGACAAATCATTCGTATGTGCAACTTTGCAATATGGAAAACAAACGAGGTTGCAGTTTTCAAAAGGCAAATGGAGAGCAACAAACAAGTTGTAGGATGTCAGAGGACCTAAAAGAATACCATCTCTGAATGGCAAGAAAGTAAAGCTAATGGGTGTTAACGTTGGTGAAAGTCAAATTAAACCAGAAAAATTGGAGGAAGAAAAACATCCTAAGACAACTCTTCCCGAAGCAAAAGCTGAAAATGTGGAGCAACAAGACAATACTGAAAAGATGAAAGACATTGACAACTCAAAGTTAGATGCAGTTCTTGAAAAGATAAAGAAACCAGAAATGATCGAGACTTCCAAGATTGGAGGAACTTTAGATTATACGGTCAAGGATGAAAAGACTTAAAGTATGCTGACTTTAAGTCAAGGAGGAGTATTGGAATTTTGTGACTCAAACAGCATGTGATTGAAAGAGTCAAAACTGTTAAATAAAAATATTCATATTCTATTTCTTAGGAGAAATTTAGGCATTATTTAAATTAATTAGTTTAGTATATATTTTTTAAAAGTTGGTTACAAATTATGTAGTATAATGTTTATGCTCAATAAAAGATATCAGTTTTCCTTTATTTTTTTTGTCTCTTATACGTTAAAACCCAACAATTACATATGCAGCTTTAATTTTTATATTTGTACTCATGCTTTACTTTAAAAATGTATAATGCTATGCATAACATGTCGGAAATTTGATAAAAACACATATTAAATGGATTTTCTGAGTTGTGAATAATCATATCTGTAAAGATGTATCCACAGTGTATGTTTAAATCTCTCACGGTACAATAGAAACGTCTCGAAAACTTTCGAGAATATTAGAACTAGATCTCTTTGAAAGAGTTAATATAAACTCATAATATAAAAGAATAAGAAAAAAGAGAACAAAGATATGTGAGAGGGAGAGCTCGGCAAGGTGTGTTAAGTTCTTTTGGATTGATCACAATACCTCTATAAAGTTTGGAGAAGAAACGAGACTGGCTCAAAGTCCAAGACGTGTGGAAGATCTCCCGTCATCTTGCGGCTGAAGCCAAACAGCGTTCGCGTTTCTTGTGGATAACTGGGTCATGCAAGATCTTCTAACTACTCGACTAAAAACTAAGCTCGGCCACACGAGCTCGATCAACATAAGCTTGGCTAACATGAAGAGAGACAACAGAACTTTTGCAATATATATAAAACACAGGTTTTTACAAGATAACAAACGTATAACATTTATAAATTTGTGTTGATATATGAACTCTAAAGATAAATGTTTATATTAACTGTAGAAGTGAAATTCTTATTTTATTTTTTATATTTGTAGAAGATAAATGTATATCAATATAAACGGTACCAATAATAATACTCAACGACAAAAAAAAGCTTACAAAACATGTATACCTTTAAAAAAGCAAAACTACTTATAATACTACCATACCATAATAACAAACATTAACATGTATTTGTTAAGCTTTATTTATACAATTATGGCTTAACTCCTACCGTGTATCTATTGAAAATAAAAAGTTTGAATAGGTATACAAAAAGTAAAGGTTGGCGAATTAAAAAATTCTTTTGAATGTCTAGATAGAAAATCAAAGCATACACAGAGGCATTCTGAATAAAAAGAGTGAATTCATCTCAAACATCAGAATAAAAAACTTACTCAATGACAGTAGCTACAATAACAAGGCAATTATTCACTCAATGAACCTATTCAAATTCTAGCTGCAGATAAATGTTCTATAAGCATATATATTTGGCAACAGTGAGGGTACTAAGATGAATTTCTGAGACAATTTATGGTACTCTGATAAGAGAAACATAAAAGAAGTAATGCAGCAGCATCAGCATCATCATCAAAGGGGAAAAACAATTAGAATATTATCAGGTAAATCCATTATGGAAACCTTAGACAAGACAGCACATATAGTCAAATAATTACAAATACATTGAAGGCAAACAACATATAATTACATAGATTGTAATTTCTACAGTATATACTTGACTGTGACAAATTGACAAGGACCTTAGAGATCCAACTAAAATTTTCACAAAGCAGCAGAAAGATGAGGAGATGAATTCAGAGTGTTTATATCTTGGATGAATCTTCCTCTCACTGATCATATTCGGAAAATATCTGTTTGAAACCTCTCATCATATAAACTCCAATGTCCATACCTTTCAGTGTGGAAGACAGACCTTGGGATATAGAAATTTGGCTTCTTAATTACTTCCAAGTGCACCAAACTAGAAGAAGCATTTGCAATGTCTCGACTAGTTAGGTTAGCACACCCAGACAAATCCAAGAACTCAAGGTTAGGACATCCCTGAGATATGGAATTGAGACCCTTGGCTGATAATTTGGAGAACCTAATCTCAAGATGCTTAAGATCAGGCATGGAATTCGCAATTGCAACAGCCTCATCATCTCCATCTTGTGGACAAGCATTTAGATACTCATTAGGAACAATGCCTTGGTGTTGGGAAGGATCAAGCCAATTCATGAAATTTCTTTTGAGAACCTTAAGGTTGAGACAGGTTCTTCCAATCAGCACCAATGACTCATGGCTTATCTCATAACAATAGCTAATATCCAATTCCCTTAGCTTCTTACAACTCAAAGCTATCTTAGACATAGAATCGTCAGTCACACGAGGGCAGCTTCTGATAGACAGCACCTCAATATTCGGGCATCTGAGTTTCAAATATATTTTAAAAAGTGTTAAATGCTCCAACCTAATGTTCTATTCACAATAGAAGGAACATATAAACACACAGATTAAAATATTGGAATTTCGGAATAAAGGTAGCATACATATTACTGAAATCTTAAATGCTACCATAACGAATTATGACATGTTTGATTCACGTTAAATGACCTAAAATTTCGTGAAAATACTAATTATCCTAATTTGATTTTACAAAGAAAACATTCATTACTTTCATCGAACATTCAAACATTCAAACAAATGGGTAAGGGAATTTGGGAGAAAGTTGGAACCTTTGGGCGACGAGGGCGAGAGAGCGATCGGAACAGTGGCGAATGCGTATCTGGGTGAGAGAGGATTGGGCCCATTTGACGACAGATTGAAGCATGGAATCGATCATGGCCTCGAACTGAGGGGTCCACCAGCGAGTTGACTCGAGGGGTGAGTCGAATTGGGAATCGAGGTCGAAAACAGAGTGAAGAGAGGGGTCCTTGAAGGCGCTGAACCATGGCTTGCAGACCATCATGGTGCCGCGCCATCGATCCTCCACGCTGAGTCGAGAGAGGATGTTGATGAGTAACTCGCGAGTCAACTCGCCCCAATCTGACTCAGATTCCTTTGGTTCAGTTTCCGCGTTCATTCTTCCTTTGGGATCAGATTTCACTCACAATTCAATCCTCTGTTTATTACAGTGTTTCCATTTCATTCCCTGTTTTTAAGCTGGATATAATAAAGGATAGATTTTGTTTTTTTTTTCTGAAATTTTGGCCTACGTATATTTTTTTTAATTCTCTATAATGTTTTGTTTTGCTTTATTTTTGTGTGTATATATATATATATATATATATATATATATTTTTTTTTTAATTTTATCTTTAAATAACTCTTATTTTAAATTAAAATAATTATATTTTTATTTTTATTTGGCCTAAGTACATTTTTAAAATTCTCTATAGTGTTTTTATTTTAATACAATTTTGTTAGAATAAAATTAAATAAACACATATACGTTCAGCACATATATTCCCACTAATTTTATTTTAAAAAATAGTTATTAAAAAAATGAAAACAATTGTATACATATACTAAAAGTTTCTTTACATTATATAAATATCTTTTTGTTTTGTTTTAGTTATAGTAATATATAAATTGCTTTTTAAGACATAATTAAATGTATTTTAAAGGGCCCAATGGATGGTTAGTCACACGAGATGACAGCTGAACTCATGACAGTAAATACAGAATCCACTGTGCTTCACAAGTGACTTGAGCAAGCCCCGTATACTAAGCTTCAGAGGAGAGACCTTAGAAACACTCTGCCTTTTGCTTTTCCGTAAGAAAAGAGAAGACCCCAAGAAAAAGAAAATAACTTGTATAACTGCAAGTGCAACACTAAATCCTTGAAGTTGAGGAGCTGAGCTTGGAAAGTGGCTTCCAATTAAGTGATTCACTCCATGAGATATTTGGCAAATGGTGCATGGGTCAACTTTAGCTCACCTTTCATTAAACCTTCCCTTTAGGGGCTCTCAAACGAGAAACCTAGAAAAACCTCAATCCCAAGACTTTCTCCCAAGTGAATTAGAATCATGGTTAAGATGGATTTGACACTAATAATAAACTTTAATTAATTTTTAAAACAATATTTTGAATATGAGTTAAAATCAAGTTGAATTGTCAGGGGGCACTTTAGACCAAAAGTTAAGATGGAACATTCTGGATTAGTCTTGATCAATTGTCCAGATCAATCGACTTAAGCTAAAGATCGACACTAGTTGATTTGGACTAAAGGTCAAGATGGATCAACTTGAGTCAAAGGTCAAGATAAGGTAGACTCGACCGATTTTTTGTCGGAGTCGACCAGGTCGAATTCGACTAAATTTCAGTCGAAGCAAATTTAGATGAATTCCTCAAAATTTTGGTTAGGGCCGACTCAGTTAAATTCTGCCAAATTCTGGTCAAATTTGACCAAGTCGATCCCGACCAAAATTCAGCCGAATTAATCTAAGTTGACCTTACTCAGGCTGAAGGTTGTTTCAAGCTCACCCATGCTGAAGTTTGAGATGGAGCGGCATGAGTCGAAAGTAAAGATGTGCTTACCCGAGTTGAAAGCAATTTTGCTGAAAGTCAAGATAGACTGACCAAAACTGAAAATTTAATAATATATTTTTTGTTTAAAAAGAAAGCCCATGGACATGCTTTAGCCCACAAGACTTTTATGGTCTTTTTAATCTTGTGGGCTTTATTAATAGGGTTTTTTTGGCCCCATCTAATGTGGGTTAGTGTCAAGCTTTGTGAATTGGACCAAATTGACAACTCTATGTACTTGTGAGATTAAAGCTTCTCTCAACTAGTCTTCCAAATACACTTGGATTGGGTATATGTAGCTTTGCCAAACAATTCGCTGATGTAGAAACTGGTTAGACAATAAGAACATATTCTCATTAATAAGATTGATTCCTTGTTAAGACCCGACAATTTCAAAGCCAAGGAAAAATTTGAATTAACCAATATCCTTAAGGCTTAGTTTTACATTCATCAACTCCTTCACATGACTAATTTCAAAGATGTTAATACCTAATAGCAATAAATTGATAATCAGAGAATATACAACGAGTATTGAAAATATTATAGACATTTCTTATGCCTGTGACCTTGAACAACAGGAAAAACTAGTCATTTTAATAGTAATTTCGAAATTAATGTCCTTGGACATTCTGATGCTTTTTTTGAGTTTTTCTCATGTAGTCAAATTAAGAAATAGAAAAATTTCTCTAATGCCGTGTTCACTTCGAGGTGATTTCCTGTTCAAGGTGGTCATCGAGCGATTGATTAAAAAAAAAACGTGTTCATTTTCGCTGAATTGTGAGCGATGATTTGAAGGTGATTGCAAGATATGTACATTGTTCATTCACCCGCAGATGTGCGAAGATTTGGAGGGATGAATGACGCTTTGTCTAAAATGCCCCTCTTCATTTTAAATAATTCGCAGCACCTTCATTCTGAAGAAGGAGTTGATGGCATGGAGAAGAATGTGTGAAGTGGAATCTGCGTGTTTGAAGGTGAAGAAGATGATGAACAGTGGTTCTTCACGAAGTTTGGCAACGACGTATTCGGTTACATAGCTGGAGTATACGATTCCAGATCTTCGAATGATTCACGCAGGAGCTGTATCCGGTTACAACCTAGGAGTATTCGATTACCCATTTTGTCGCAAATCATGCAAGAGCTGTATCCGGTTATAGCCTAGGAGTATTTGGTTATGCAGATCTCGCACAAGTGGTATTCGGTTCAAACGAAGGGTATTCGGTTACCCATTTTCTCGCAGATCTCGCCTCCGGTGGTATTCGGTTCCCTTTTCTCCGCAAGAGTTCCGTATTGGGTTCCATGAACGCTATCTGTGACGTTCCTTCCTCCATTTTAGGGAAGCTTGGGCTGGAGGTGGAGGTTGGCTGAACTGTGAGGAACATGGAGAATGCACAAAGCCTAACCTGGAGAAGCTCCATTCCACCATTGCAGGCAGGCGTTGCAGACAGCTCCATGCCATGGTTGTTGAAGCAGTGGAAGAACCTGGAGAACGGGACAATACCTAGGGGTTGAAGAGTTCGAAAAGGAGGATCTGAGTGATTGTGGATTCAATTCCTTCCACAAATATTTTTTATTTTAATAAAGTCTATATACATTTTCTTATTTTACTTTTTATTTATGTGTTGTAACAAATAAAATAATTAAATATTATGTGAATGATATAATTGATAAAAATATAATTAGTGTGTTGGATTTTAAAGATAATAATTAAGAGATAGAAACCCTTGAGATATTTTACTGTTAAAAAAGTAGAAATAGAAAAAAATGTATGAAGAAACTGTTATGGGTGGGTACTTGCAAATGTAATATAATGAAGAATTAATTAAATTTTAATTTTATATTTTTAATTACAATTTTATTAATTATTTTTTAAATATCTTTAATACTTAGGGGTATTTTAGTAATTTTCATTTTTTAACAATTAAACAATTTTTTTTAATTGTCACATTAATCAAATCCTACACTAATTCTCACAAACTTCACTCCCAAATCGACTCTCAATTACCTTCAAATTCACTCAAATAAACACAAAAAAAATCACCCTCAAATTCACTCAATCACTCTCCCTCAATCACTCACCCCCAATTATCCCCAAGTAAACACACCCTAAGTGAGATAAATGACTTGCTTAAGTAGGTGGAGATAGTCAACACTATTAAACAAAAAAAGACTCACTTAAGTAAGGCTTCCATCTCGTTGAGCAAGAAAAGTAAAAAGGTCTAGTGATAGGGAACATCAAACAATGAATTGAACTAACTCAAGAAAGTAAAGTGAGAAAGTTGGTTTTTAAAGAACTAGATAACATGTTTAAGCAAGGCTAAATGATCACCCAATAAATAAGTGAATAAAGTCACTTAAGCCAATGACATGAAGACTACTTGAATGAATGAAGTAAAAAAATACCTTATCTTGGAACATAAAGTATAGCTTAAGCAAGATGAAATACTTGCTTAAGTGAGCAAAGATGAAGGTGACTATATGACATTGGTCTAGTAATTATTATCATCATATAAATAGGTCTGAAATAGAATTTAACTAAGTTAAAAGTTTTGAGAACTATGGAAAGTAAGGAAAGTAACAATTGAAGACATTTGGAACTATCATAATGAATCAAACTTCATTGATTTAAATTTATAGATTATAAAAAAATGAACTTTAAATTTAACTCATTCTTATAAAACTCTTATGCCAAAAGAATCAAGTATGAGAAGGAATAAAAAAGGATTCAACACTGAGTAACACGATATGTCTAATTAATCTTATTCGTGAATGTCTTTAATAAGTTTTGATATCATTTTAGAAAATGAGCTTGAAACTTAACTCAATCCTGCAAAACTAGTTTGATAAGTTTGGTAAATTGAAGTTTACATTATTTATAAATTATATTTTGGCCATATATCTAAATAATGAGATTTCCAATATAGATTAACTAACTAAATTACCTATTGTTGAGGTGGGAAATCACCAAACCAAAATCGTGCGTACATTTTAGTTTCATCAATTTTCTATTCAGTGATTATTTTTCTTTTCTATGCCTAATGTTTTATTTGAGACTGATCACCCTCTAGTAGTTAGTTCTCTTGAGAATTCATCGAGGTTGAAAACACTCCGAATCCTTGGAACGGGAAAAGACAGCTGATTGGGATTGCTCCTGGGAATAGTTCAAAATCAATTGGGCCTCTCTTGGCATTTTCTAGCTAAGGTCCAAGTTCTTCCTCTTGGAAGGAAGACTTTCATCAACAAAAAGGCAGCTTATTCTTTGAATTTAATGTTTCAAGAAGTGGATCGACTATCTCAAGTTCCAAGGGGAGAATCCATTGTTTTAAGGCATTAGATTTCTAGCACATGCTTTGGTTTGAATTGAAAGAAGTTTCATAATGGGTTCTGGAATGTTTCAAGGTGGTGTTTGGTTGGAGCATGGATGACCAAAGCTATGGTGGTTATGCATAACATATAGGAAGAAGAAACTAAGCAAAAGAGTGTATGAGATTAATGGAAAGAAAACAAAAGAACAAGATGAAAATACCTAGATGAGGTTAACTTATCTTGGATGTAAACCAAGATCATGACAAAGAGAAACTAAGAATTAGAAGATTGTCCCACTCAAACTCAATGCCATAAGCAAGGTGATCAGCCAATTGAGACTTAGTTTTCAATATAAAAATATAAAAGATTGAAATTGTCAACTGCTTGCAAGCAAATGACTTTTATCACCCAAAGTATAATAAGTGTCTACAAAATGACCTAAACACTCCTTATGTAGATTCAGGAGGCGTGTAGGAAGGGAAGAAAGTCAAACACGCCTCCTCTTATAAATGTGACCAAATACAAGGAAGTATTATACATAATCAAGTAATTTATTACATGAAAGCTATTATTTCTTTTCTTGGCAAGTTTTCTACTTGTAGAACTCTACCTTTGCCTTCTTTTCTTTAAGCTTAAATATTTCCTTTCTATCCATGACCACACCAAGAAGAAACCAATAATGCACTAAGGTTTCTTCTGGTTCCACGTAGAAAGGGCTAGAAGGTCCCAGAATCCGATTTGGATACACCACTAATCAAACAGGGAAAGAAGAACTAAAGGATCAGTGACGAAGAATTTTGTACAGCAGTAGCAGAGCACCCTAGTAAAGGAGCTCTATTGCCATAAAAAAAATTAAATCGAGAAGGAGAAACTTTCAGAGAATGAGAACCTTTTTTCTGAGATGAAAATAAAGCACTAATGAAAGATGGAAGGGTTTTCTCTCATTGCTAACTAGATCTTGAAACAGCTACCAATAAATTGAATCGACAGTAGAGAGAATGAGAGACATAACAGAAATGAACCAAACTAAATCAGTTATCACTTCCACAGTTAGCAACAGCTAATAAAACAGTATATTCCTATTATCCGTTTGAATCACTTCCACGGGCCCCAAAAATACGCAGTGCTGATGTAAAAAGTCCAAACCCCTCAAAACTAAAGACTCTGGATGCTACTTATTACTTGAGTCATAGATCTACGCAAAATCAAAAGGCATCACAGAAGAATCCTGATTGCATAAAAATTGTTGAAGTTTCAAGAGCGAAAACAATAGATTCTACAAACCATAAGCAAATTCAATTTCAATTACAAAACCATAAGCACGTTAACTTAAATTTGCAGAAGTTACGCACACGAGCAAGACATGAACATCAATAATGCATTCGAACTTAAACTATCAGTATTGCGAATAGAGAGGACGCCTGTATTCATCAAAGTACTGGTCACGATCAACGAAGATAATGGCATAGAGAGCATAAATGATGCCAGGAATATAACCTAGAATTGTGAGGAGCAAACAGATGATGAATTCAACCTGCAAAACGAAATCACAGTCTCAGATCTCGCATAGAGAGAAAGAGAGAAAGAGAGAAAGAGAGATCAAGACAGAGGGAGAAAGAGAGGAGACATACGCTGCAACAACCGTGGCGAAAGCAAACTCCTATTGGAGGAAGCAAGATCGCGATCATTATCTCGCAGCATATTTCACAACGACTCGGCATCTTCCACTGTGATGAATGATAATGCTTCTACACTTGTACTCCTTTTCTTCCTTTTTTTATCTTCAAAAATCAATCAGTATCAGATTGGAAGCAGCCTGGTCATGGTAGTTTTGACATTAACACACGACAGGTGTACTGGTACGCAACTAATTCTCTTCCGTTAGATTTATTATTCTTTAACTGAGGGTTGAGATTTTTTGTTTCTTCCATTTCCATATTTGCCCTTCAATTTTTGCACCCATCAACTCTTCGCTTTGTCTTTCCATTCTTGACACAACCGTGGAAGTAAAACAATGATGGTGGAAATCGCTTCCGGCAGTCACTTGCGGCGGTGGAAGGAGGAGGATGATGAGATACTTAAATCATCCACCCCAACATAAACTCAATCAATATCCAAAATCATTTTATCACACACTTCAATGAACACCTACTAATTACTAATTACTAATTACTAAACCTGCTACTACTTCTATGAGAACCAACTAAACCATCTTATCCTCACCAACTAACCACCTCTGCCCATCAATCAATGTTCTTCCTACATGCAAACAAAGATAACGAACAAATTTATTTTCAGAGATATTATTTCAATTTGTTTTCATCTTAAAGTGAAATTTTTACATTAACCAAACAATTAACTAAAGTGTTTATTATTAGAGTATATTAATTTGTATTGATTTTAGGGTTAAATATGTTTTTAGTTTTTAGGGACGATTTTGAGTTTAGTTCTTCTTTTAAACTAAAATATAATTTAGTCCTTAGGGACGATTTTGAGTTTAGTTCTTCTTTCAAACTAAGATACAATTTAATCCTTCAATTTTAGAAAACTCTGGTTTTATTCCTTTTTACCAAAATTTTTTAACTTTATTTGCTGTTTCAAACACGTTTCATTATACCTTAATTGAAGTTTTTTAAAGTTGAAGGACTAAATTATACCTTAATTTGAAAGAGGGATTAAACCAAAATCGCCCCAAAGTATTGAGACTAAAAATATATTTAACCCTTTATTTTATTATGATAGATATTATATTACAAGAATTTCAAAATGTTTTTAAAATTCTATAAAACTATACAACTAACTATTTTTTCAAATCACGACATTTTCTTGTATTTTAAAAATTTTAAAGTGATAATAAATAAATATTTAAACAAAGGTATTGGGTTTTGTTTTGTACCTATAAACTAAATTCTAGAATTAGAAAAGAAGAAATAATCATTGAATCATGATGGTGCATACTCAAACAATATGCTTTGTTTAATATAAAAGTTTCAAAATAAAAGATAACACACAATGAAAGCACACGAAACTAAAAAGAATAAATAAAAAATAGAGACAAGAAATGATAAATTAAAAATAGATTATTCAGAATGCATAAAATAAATATTTATTTTTAAATATACATTTATATAAATAAAGAAAGATGATATAATTTTAAATAAATTAAACTGAAAATAAAAGAAGTATAATTTACTTTTTATATTAACATTTCATATAATTTTACCTTGTGTTAGTTTGATGATATTTAGTATTGTGTCAATTTATTAAAATATAAATTCAAGTATACCAATATAATGTAGATCTTTATATATGTTAAAAGTCCATAAAAAGATATTTTAATGTAGACCTTAGTATGAAAAATTACTATACTATATATATTTAAGATAATTTTATAAATGATTAAGTTCTTATTTCTATTTTATTGTTTTGAATTGAAACATTAAAATAATACTGAAAAATATAATTATTATTCTGATACTTGAATTTAAAGAATTTTGAATTCTCGATGTGTGGAGCACGACTTTTGACCCGTCCCCTCAAACAATATTTGCAGCAGTAATGCTTTTATTTATTTATTTTTCTTACACTGACTACAATTCCATTGGCAAATATTTGTCCAAAGTAATAATTCTGCTCGTCACACATATCAGTGCATCATGAATGTGTCATTGTTTTACACAACCACTTGCACAAAATCAAACAGATTTCAATTACTTTTAATTTTAAAATTTATTAATTATTCATGAACTATTTTTGTTAAAGTCTAAGTTTTATACAAGATTTAAATTTATATTTTAAAAAATTTTCATTATCACCTTATCTATTTTAACGAATGTCAAACTTAGGAATATAAGTTGTAAAGTTATGCTTGTTGTACCAAGCACATAAATGTTGGAATGTCAATTGTTGTACAAAATAACAAAATAAGAGTCCAAAGAATAAAATTAATTGAATTACCACATCACATTTTCTCTAGTATTCCTTACAATGTGGACACTCTTTTCAACACTGCATGCTGATAAACAGACTTGTCTGTCACCACTCTGTTGGAGGAAGAAATACTTGTGAGATATAAAACCCTTTTATTGCCTTTTTTTTTGTATGTTTTGCAATAAATTTATATCACTGTAATAATTTAGATGAATTAACCATTTTTTTTATAATTTATTGAAATGTATAATCAACTAAACTAAATGACATAATATATGAAAGCAATGATTTTTCTTTTTAGTAAATTTCTAATGTGAGATTGTTTGTATTATATTCATTTGGTGCAACTTGTTGTGAGTAAGTAAAAGTTTATTTTTGGACTTTCTAAGTTATCTATATCAGGAAATCTAATTGAATATAAAATTCAGTTTTTCTTATTTTTATTGGTTATGTAAAGTTTAATTAATTGAATAAATTATTATTATATAAATTGATGTAAAAAAATATTAGTATATTTTTTTTAATGTGACTGATGTATTTTATATAAATGAATATAATTTGTAAAAATTAAAATATGTTTAAAGTAAATGATATTTAAACAAAATTATAATACAGTTTTGTGTGAACGTCAGCTTTTATAAATAATTTTTTAGCTGGATCACCACAAATCTTAATTTTAAATATAATGATTTGGTACATAATATATATATATATATATATATATATATATAATTTTAAATTTAAGTAAAAGATAATAATCATTTTTAAAAGTGACCCAACCTATGCATTTAAAATTCAACCAATACAGACTTTGAACAAAAGGAAAACTTTTTAAAATTTATGTAAGTTACCATTTTTTATTGTATTTTTCTACTTTTAAGAATTTTTAGAGTTTAAATCTATTTTCAAAGTTCTAATCTTATTCAATAAATAACTAGGTGACTTTTATCATGTAAAAGGTTTTATACCTTTTAATTTTTCAACCTTATGATTGAAATTTAATTAACTTCAGTATTTCCAACTAATGCTGACATTTATCACAATTTTAAATTTGAAACATATAAATTTCAATCCTCACTACCATATATGAAAACAAAATAGTTTTCTATTTAATATCAGAGTTTTTACATTTCTTGGTTAGTCTTTTATTAGTAAACATGTCCTAAATATAGTTAATTAATTAAAGATAAAATTTCTGAAACTAATTAAAATAATAAATAACACAATAATAAGTAAAATAAATAAATGCAAAAATATAAAATATTATTAATTAGTTAATGTTTCTCTTTTAAAATATATAAATTATTAATTACAAAAATAAATATAATAATTTAATTTACTATTTACAGTTTCTTAACCAGTACGGTATAGTTTTTTTTAACCATGAATAATAAAAAAGTTAAACCTATTGAATATTTATCTCTCAGTGAAATTTGTCACTGAGAGATATTCCAATCAAAGTCCGACTGAGAAAAAGTTATGCAGAAGGTGGTCCCATTCAAAATTGGAATAAAAGAATCATCTTTTTATTATTTGATAAACTGAAATATCAAAAATTGAATATCAGTGTAATAAGAAAATAAACAGAATCAATGGTACCTCAGATTACATACTCTCTTATAAAAGGCCAGAATCAAACGCGTCAGGGGCGCGTGTCATCACCCCTGTTTCCCTCTATTTAATCACTCTTTCAAAACATCATAACCCACTAGTGTGTCTGTTTTTCTCTGAACACTGTTCTTTCCTTATTTTTCTCTCTCTGCTTTTCCTTTATTTCCGAATGGAATTCAAGTTTCGTCATGGCGAAAACCGAAGCACCAGCACACTGTTACCGCAGCAGCGCACTCTCGCTCTCTCCACTGTCCCTTTGGTCTCCGGTCACCCATTACGAGGTAACATTCACCTTTATGATTTCAGGTTTCTTACACCATACCCATGGTTAGCGGTTTGAAAGACACCATTTTTTTCGTATGGGCTTGTCTTATTCTTCATTTTGTATCAGGTGGTTTTCCGGGTATTGTCCCAACTACAAGAATGTACCCAACTTCGGTACCGATCAACCCGGAGGAAGTAATCCGGCGAGAGATGGAAAGGGAGCAGATAAGGCGAGAGATAGAGAAGGATGAAATAAGGAGAGAGATTCTCGCCGGCGAAATGGCACGGCGGATGGAATTGGAGGAGGAGGTGAGGAGGGAACTGATGTCAGAAAGAGCACTGAAAATGCCGATACACAGAATGGAAGGAATCACTTATGGGGAACGAGTTTCGCTGTCTATGATCCCAGGAAGGAGACTGCACAACTCTGTTCATAACAGCAACATATTTGGTGGACCACAACCCCAGTTAGCTCATAAAGTCGACATCACACAGTTCTATAAGCAGACGCCAAATGAAACTCTGACTAATAAGGTTAGTGTTTTATCTAATATTCAATGATTTATCTCATATTTACAGTGATGTTTGGATTGTGAAAAGTTTTTTAATTTTTATATTAAACATCATTTTTAGGAAGAAGTTGTCACGTTGTTTAAGAATCTTCTTTGAATATTTTGTGGTGTCTGGTTCATTTGGTGACATCTGATATCAGAAGAATCATTTTTTATTTTGATAGTTCAGCTATAAATAAGTATTCAAATTCTGAGTTATCCATCTTCATCTAAGTGAAAAGTTAACAACTTGCTTGGACTGCAGTTTCTTCATGGAGGTTGTATAACGAGGAACTAAATTTAGTCCGTTTTTTTTTTTCAGTGCATGTTCTCTTAGCCGTTTGGATGAAAACTGGAGGGTTGAAATTGAATGTTAGAAACCTTATTAAAATAGTTAAGTTGATGTTAGTACAGAGTATATAGTTTTACATTTTTCAAAGAAAAGTTCTCTTAAATTCTTAACAATTGATTTTGCGACATTGCTTACCATTTTCTACATATAAATCATCATGCTGAAAGTTGGAGAGAAATTTGTTTCAAGCACATAAGTTAATAATAACACAAAATTACTTGGAGTGGGGAGAGTAGTGTATAAAGGGGTTTTTCTTTTTCAGGATAAGTTATAAACAGTTTGGGAGATGAAAAGAAAGACAACTTTTCTGGTTTATTTACTTTGAGAATATATTTTTTTGTTTGTCAGTTTCCATCCTTGTTTCAACGTATAGGTGGAATGCTTTGTGTTATGTTATAAAAGCAATTGCATTGGAAATAATTTTTAATTCTTTTCCCAGAAGAAGCTACTAAAAGCAGATTTGTTAGATAATAATTAAAGTATCCTTTATAGTGGCCCAAGTAACGTGGCTTGTATTTTCTTCTGTTGGTCAACAGTGACTTCTCCGAAGTCCCATGAGGGGCAATGGTCTCATTAGACTTCATTTCATTTTATTTATCAAACAGTAAAAAGTCTTGCTGTGTTCCATCCATAAACTGATTCAGCTTTTTCTTTTTACTGGTGCTTATTGGCCTTTGCATGCTATCATCTTCAAAGTAGTACACACATACTACATTTTTCTTTCTAGTGTACTTTTATCACTAACTTTATAATGAAAGTTTAAGCTCTGAATTGGCTAGTTATTGTAATATACTATGTTGTTTATGACGTTGTAGCAGCCAAATCTTGTTCTTTCTGGTGCAAAGTGCAAAGAGGGATTTGGGAATGTTCTTTCTGGTGTGAAACATAAAGAGGTGCTAGATGTTAATGCTGTGAAGCGAAAACTGGAGGCTTCTTTTCGGGTTGATAACAAACATTCTGGATCCAGCTTGGAGAAGAAACCCAAGAAGGATTGGGGTTGTGCATTATGTCATATTGTTACCACAAGTGAAAAAGGCTTGAATGATCATCTTCAAGGGAAAAAGCACAAGATTAAAGAAGCATCTAGAACTCCAAAAATAGGTAAGAACACCAAAACAACTTTGTCATTAAAGAAAAGTAACCAGTGTGTGAAATCTAATAAAGTGGTTGTTACCATGAATTCAGGATTGGTTGCAAGACAACAGGATGGTGAAAAACTTCAATCTGGCATTAAACCTGCATACCAAGGTAAACTGGAACCCGTAAAAATGGATTTGGTTGTGCAGAAAACCCAAGATTTAGGTGGCACAGATAATGAAAATGAGTCTACCACTGAGGAAAAAGTTCAGAAAACCAAAGCATTGACTACAAGGAAAAAGTTTAATTTTTATTGTGCATTTTGTCAAGTTCGAACTCACTCAGAAACTATCATGCAGAATCATAAAAATGGAAAAAAGCATCTGGCTAATATTAAAAAACATAGCCCAAACAATTTTGTTGGTGCTGTTTGTGCTGCTGAAAATTCCGATTAACAGACATGTTATATGTCTTGTGCTTAGGTTCACGAAGACTTGTCTCTTTGGGTTATTAATGTGTCCTATTTTAGTACGTTTTGAGTTGCAAGACATTCTCATGGTCATTTTTGTTTGGACTGAAATAGAGCGAAAAGAAAAAATAGAAATTAAATAAAAAATGTATTGTTTGCAGGAATACAAATGAGAAAAATAGGTGTTATCTATTTCAGAAATTATTGTTAAGTTATCTAATTTTCATTTGAGACCTTTTTTTTATCTTTGTAATGATTAAATTTGATCGGTTGATTATATATTTTCAGGGAAATGTTTATTGTATTGTCAAAATTCTTATTAAACATTTATTTTTATAAATGGTCATAGTTTAGTTCGAAACAAGATAAAATATAAGATATTGCATAATAGAGTGAACTTTGAAATTTAGAGAACTGCACCGTGAAAAATCAATATAGAGAAGTACAATGTGAAAAATAGAATGTGATGTTTTAAAAATATTAACTATTCATAAAATTATTTCATCAATTAAAGAAATTGATTATTTTGTCTTAATAAATTTATAAAAAATGAAAAACAAAACCAGTATAATTTATTTATTTATTAGTACAAATAAGTTCATAAAGGAGAGAAAAGCACTCTCTTCATGTATTTGTGTGTCACAGTTGGTTTTGTCTTTTCTTTTGAAAGAGAAAGAAAAGAAAAAGAAAGTAATGGAACCATAAAATTATCTGGGATTTGGAGTTAGTGGTCGAACCGTATCCAATGTTGAATAATTACTTGTTTTTTAAAATATTAGTATTCACTTAATTTTTTTAGTCATGTTTCAAATTTTAGAATTATTTTAATTTTTTTTAATTTTAAAAGATTTTAATATAAATAGTTTTATTATAATTATTTTTATTATTTTAAAACATATCATTTTCTAGATTTATCTTTTTTTTAAGATTTTTTTTACTTAATTCATCTGATTGAAGAATTGACAATGGATTAATCATTACGACGAGCTCTTCAATTGAACCCGTTGGTTTATCTATTCACATAACTTGAGTTTCAATTTTTTGTTTTGTCTTTTCAGTTATATATTATATGTGAGTCTTCTTCTATTTGTATGTGTCTTTTTAGTCATTCATATAAATCTTTCTACTGATTAGTGATCATATGCTTTAATTGTTCTTTTGGTGTTTCTAGGTGTAAATAGATCATTTTACAAGTTGGAAGGAACTTCATTGGTTATGGTCTTGTGAGCAGTTTGGTCAGATAAAAGAAACTAGTTATTTTCTGTGTGTGAGTTTGATAAATTGGATGATATGCATGTTGTTGCTCTAATGCAATTGGGGATAAAATTTGATTGTTTCTGAAAAATTAGGTTTTGAAGGATTGTCGTGTCTGAGTGTTTTAGTTGATTTTGTGTTGATTTTGAGAGGATTAGAATTTATGCAATTGAGCCAATTGGTAAGTGTCTTAATATTGAAAATTGTTTTTTGACCAAAGTACTAAAAAGAGAATACCAAATTGATTAATTGAACAAGTCCAACTTCCTCTAAATCACATAATTTCATCTGCTAGTAAGAAGTAACAAACTAGCGATGAACACCAACCTTGTTGTGCAGGTCCGAGAACATTTTAGCTTCAGGCCCTTGAGCCCAAGTTTGTATAGCTAAATGCCATAATTTGCAAATGCCTTGAAACTGGACTGCAATAGGACACCACTGAGTGCAACTTTTGTGAGAAAAATGATGCTGAGTGTTAAAATTATCATTGAACACCACTTTTTGCAAATGATTTGGCATTGAGCACTAATTTGTATATTAGCTATATTTTTCTTCTTTTGATTGTTTGAAATAGATTTGTGAGGAAAATGATGTATGCTTATAATATTGTTTAATTTTATTTATGATGATTATTATGGTTGTGGATAAGTATGGTGATGGTGTTGAGACGATTTAAAGGAGAAAAATTGTGATAATTATAACACCCAATTTTAGGATGCTATGCATAATTAATTAAGTTAAGAAAAAATTACTCTTAATACTGTCATGATATAGTGAAAAATTAAAACCTTTATTTCATCATTGTGAAATTAATTAAAATCGTGTAAAATTAACAATTAATTCAAAGTGAAAATAAAAATTAATTAAATTACAACCTATAATGTAAAAAAAAGTCTAAACATAAACTCTATTTATTTTCTCAAAAACATTTCAAAAATTCTTATACTATTTTCCCATATAACATTAGCATTATCTGTAACGTCATTTGCTCCCATATAAAAAACGATCATGGTAACAAAAAATAATACAATATAATACACAATAACCACACAATAATACACAAATATCCATCCCCAATCCATAAAATCAACCGCATTCACATCACACAAAAACATGTTACCACAAACACTCATGGTCTATCCCCCGTAGACCTACCATATCACATTGTTCATCATAATTGATCCGTTCATGCCATCCTCTTCCCACATCACATGATCGAAGAGGATCCATTTCATGCATTACAAAACCAAAATAGTCATCGTTGAATTTACTAGGTACCACAAGACGACCCCACAATAACATGTTTTATCCTCACACACATATAACCAACAACAAGCAATACATTCATATTCAAACATCACAACAACCAACCACACAATTCGGCAACAAAACAAAACAACATGGTCAACAACACCTACAACTCAATAATTATCATAAACAGCTCGACCAAACACACATAACTCGACAATCACAACAAATAACTCAACCAACACACACACATGGCACCATACAAAAACAACATAACAACAAACACAAACCAAATAGCATCATACAAAATAGCCCGACAACATACCCAACGACATGACATCATGCCAAATAGCACAACAACATACCAACAACATGCATCAACACCACAACTTCATATAAAAACACCACGACAACAAGACAAGAGAGTGAAGCAAGAAAAACAACAAATCAAAAATCAAGAATCAAGAATGTAAGCTTCCCTTACTTGAATTTTTTGTTGAATAAACAATGCCCTTTAACAACACTTTGAGCTCCCACAAACATTCACTCAATTAAACTCTCACTCTCACCTTCAAAGTTTGTTTCCTTTCCTAATGGTCAGGGTTTCTATATTAACATAATCTAAGTAGAAGGTGTCTAATATAGTAACAACTATGTATGAGGTTAATCTTTTTTTGTGTTGAATATACATAGTACTATATTATAATAGAAGAAATATAGACTAAGTTCAAAGTACTAGTAAAGAGTAATAACAAACTAATTAAAGATAAAAGATAAAAATAAGATATCTATCTAAAATATATAATAATAATCTATCTAAGAGGAGGCATATTCAATCCAATTGAGTTTATTTTTAAAATATTTATAAAAGCCTGTTATTTTTCAAACTTATGTAAATCTCTATTTTAATACAATTATTTAATAAAATTTAATAAAATAACTTTATTCAAAATATAATTTTTAACTAAAAATTCAGTTTTTCTCTAACTATATATTTTTTTCTCAATTATCATTGAAATTTTATTAATTAATATCTAAATTTATTTTTTCAGTCATTTTAATTTTGAATATTGCAACATATTGCCCAATAACGTTTTTAATATAAGAAAATATGTTTCCAAATAATGTAATTTATACATGCAAAAAATCATAATTTTATCAAATAAATTTTAAATTCTTACTTATAATTCATGTATAATTTTCTTTTAATTTAAGAATACATATCTATATTTCATAATTTATGTGGTAACTCATTCAGCAATAATATAGTTAAATAAGGTAAACCATAGGAATTAGATATGTGTGAGTTATGACCATAGCAAAAATATACACCACATTCACGAAGAAGTTCACTGAAAATTTAGGATTAGGACTATAACCTCTCTCTTCTTCTTTTTTCTTTTTTTTTTAATTTTTTTTAAACAAACTGTTTTTATAGCACTTTCATGGACCAACCACAAATTAACTATCTCATCCTATAAAATAATTGAATTATTATATTAAGGGAGATTATATTTATCATAACTTTAATGTTAATCATGTCAATTTTTCAATATTATACCTAACATTTCGTTTTATTTTTAATTTTGTTTATAGGTGTTAACGTAATACATATGAAATAACATCTCTACATATGAAAGTATATATTATTATTATTTTATATTTTGATTTTTAATCTCTCGTTTAAATGAAACTATTTGAAAAACAATATAACAAAAGAAATAAAAAAGCATAATTGTATTATGAAGTAATATATTATTCGTTGTACAAAGATAATTTATCTCTAGTTTTAGTGTTGCATTTAACTGGATGATAATTTTGAAATTTAAAATGTTATAATTTTAAAATATATTCAATAGAAAAATAAAAAAGAGCATATCATATGTATACAATACAGAGATGTCGAATTATAAATTATTATAAATAAACATATTACAATATATTTATTTATTTTCTTGTTTAGCACAATTTTCTTCAATTTAAAAGTTATTTCCAAATTAAGACAAAAGATAAAAGTTTAAAAACATTAAAAAAATACAAACACTACCGAAACAATTGTCAATGAACTATAAAAATACAAAACGATAGAAGTTCTTTAAAAGACCAATATGACAAAAGAGATTAGCAAAATATTAAAAATATATTACACATGTCAACAAAAACAAAAGTAAAAACTTTATTAAAGACAGGAAAAAAGATAAACGAATCATGGTAGAACTCAATGAGAGAAGTGCCATCACTAATTTTCTTCCAAAATTAAGCTTGATCTAAATTACTATCAACTTAATTATAAGGACAAAATCAGAGACTTTGTTCTGGTTGGTAATCGATGGCTTTAATATCCAACCAAAACAATAAAATATAAATAATTCTGGTACAAGACACATGTTTCAAGATTTCTTAACAACTTCTGCATAGACATTCAACTACTACTCTGTTTTTGTAGCAAGGTCCCAACATCTTCGCCTAAATTCTGGTAAAATAGAGTAGACAATATTCTTTTATACTTACATTTCTAATTATGGTTGATAAGTTAGGTAGAACACAACCAAGAATCTTATGTTCCGTAATTTCAATACTAAAATGAACAAAGCAAATCTCTGCCAAGTGAACTAACAAAAAGACATAGTAAATCCAGCCACAAAGCACAAGAAACTAAGATCACCCAACTTAGCCAAGGACTTTAAAACCAATTTTGGTGAACTTTTTCCATGGAAAAAGATAAATCAAACAACTCGTGAGGAGGAGAAAGATATGATGAATCAGGAGAACATAATTCTCCATTTCATCTCATATACATATGTATATATATATAATATATATATTGAACATATGATTCTATAATGTATGTTTTATCTTTACAAAGGAAAACATAAAACTAGAATGGAAGGTTAAAAATATGTTGCATTGAAATCAGCCTACTGTACTTTTAAAGATCAAACCCTCAATGCAACCTGGTCTTGCCATGAAATCTTCCTCTTCCCTGCCCGATTTGCTCCATCGCCAACACTTCTACAAGCTGAGAGCTTGATGTCGTTGTGCTGCTCATCACTTCCAACTCTCTGTGTACTTCTCTTTGGTTCTTCAATCCTCATGGGCTCATTGTTGCCTTGCAACTCTTCTTCTTCTCTCTGCATCACACCACCCAAAACAAGAGAAAACTATGAGCATTACTTCAACTAAACATAAACAATGACTTCCGATGTAAACAGCATGTGCCATTAATTACCGATATCTGGTTCAAGTCAAAAAATGGAGTTACACTCTTCTTTGTGGCTTCTTTGCTGCTGTGAATTCTTTCCTTGTGATTCAAGTCTAGTGCTGGTGAAGCAGAACCGTGAATAGTACTGTCTTTTTTACTAGAGCTAAAATTCCTAGCATTTTGGTTTAGATCAAACAGATGGCTAGTTTTTTGCAATGGCACTTCAGCCACATTGGATATCTTTCCATTAGGGTTCAAATGAGATGAAGAGTGAGATCGTGAAGTATGATCCTTTCTACTGTAATTCTTTCCCTTCGAGATGATGGGAGCTTGAATTTTGACCTTCTGGGACTTTACAACTTCTTTCTTTGGTTGAGGCTTTGGAATAGGATGTTTTAGCAAGTATTTGTATCGTTGCCTCAAAAATCTGCAGCCATAAGAGTGACAGTGATGTGGATAAGCACTAAGTATAACAATAAACTCCAAACTATGAAGATCCACAATCTACTTTGAGGCATGAATCATTACCTAACTTCATCTTCCAGTATCAACCTTTTATGCTCAGTATCCTGCAATTTCCTTCTCATGACTTCTGTTTCCTGAACATGTTAGAAATATAAATTTGATGAGAACAGCTTTTGCGTAATTATGTTGGCAAAAAACCTTTGCAGCAAAGACTTGATGAGGAAAATAAACACATAAACATACTAGCTAAACGAAATTATCTTGACAAAACGAAAGTGAGATACCATGAAAAAGACGACTGTCCAACAATTAAGTATTATTTAATTATTGAGTTCAGGATAAGATAAAGTGGAAAGCCCAGCGGAAAATAAATGTCATGAAACATAAACACAGAAAGCTAATTACGATAAAAGGCCAAGGGAATGGCATGTATAAAGTTAGCAACCAGAAAAGAGAAGGCCTAGTAATGATCAAGTATGATTCAGTTCTTCATAATATAACTAGTTAAAATTTGATTTAAAAATCCAAAATCCAAAAGAAAAAACAAAACAAAGAAGTAATTAGCAGAAAAACCAAGAGGTTGAAGCTGAAAACTGTGCAGAGGAAAGGTTTCGAGTAGAGCTTTATTAAACGTATATAAGAAAGAAAAACAAATATAAGGGAACTCACATCACAATAACAAAAATAAGGTCCAACTTGCTACTGTGCTGTGTTATTAAATACCCAAGAATTGGGCATATAAGAAAAAAAATTTGGTTGGAGTCCAAAAAATTGATATGTGGGAGAATAAACAGACGAAGAAAGAAATATGAGAGATGAAAACAGATACCATAAAGAGAGAAATGAGAACGAATCCATTATCCATCAGATCGGAACATAAACACGGATCAAATCCAGACAAACTATCAAACAAGCATATTAATCGAAACACAAGATCCATTCATTGTCCCCCCCCCCCCAAAAAAAAAAAAAAAACCTTCAATTTTCACAACAATCAACCATCACAGACCCGTTAGACCAAACAAATACTCATACATACAAAACAAAACACACGATCCCTTTATTGATTCCTCCAAAAAAGAAAACCCTTAATTTTAAGAACAAAGAAGCATCATAGCCCCAAATCAAGGAAAAGCCCGGAATACATAAACTGAAAAATCAGATCCAGAGAAACCCACAAGCGAAAATTTGAATCTTGGAGGAAAATAGAGAAGAGGGGAAGACGAAGGCGTTACCTTGTGCAAGTCTTCATAATCCTGCAAGAGACTGTGGTGCCTGAGCCTAGTCCTCTGATCCTGATAGAGGTCATAAGGAGGGTCGATGGAGACAACGCCTTTCATCTTCTTCATGAGATCAGAGAGAAAAAAGAGAAGCCACAAGGGAAGAGCAAAGCAAAACTAAAGGGGAAAGGCAGAAAGAGAGAAAGAAGAAGGTGGGTGGTTGGGTGGGTGGGTGGGGTGATGGAACAAAACGTGAGTGAAAGAAATAGGAAAAGAGAGGCCCAAGAAAGAGAGAAGAGGTGAAGGGGTAAGAAGGTTCTCGCTTTCCTGTTTTCTCTGTGAGAAACTCTGACCGAGACAAAGAAACCCAAAAAGCCCACATAACTCGGTGAAAAATATTGTTGTTTTGAAAGAGCAGTGATGAAGATGGGATTTTTTGGGGGCTTGCAGAAGGGCAATTCGGGGAACATAGTTGTGATGAGAGAGAAAGAGTGAAATAGAGAGAGAGATGTATGGTGGGTTTGGTTGGAGGACATTTGAACACATCTAACTTCTCTCTTTTGTTTCCCATTCTTTGTTTTTTGTTTTTCTTTCTTCTACATAAATTTTGGTCCAGCTGGGCCATTGATGAGAGAGAAAGACAGATAGAGGGGTTGGGTTGGGTGGTGTGGACTCTTTGGTTTTGATGGTAGGATGGATGCGTGGAGTTTCCATGTTTCTTCTTTCCTTGTGTGTTGTGTCTGTGTAGAGAGAGAAATTGGTAATGCGAATGGGTCAGAGAGAGAAAGAGGGTATTGAAGATAATAGATATGGATAGATAGATACATAGATTAGGGGCTGGAAAAAAGGCAAAGGGATAGATAAATGAGATGATGGGATGACGCTGTTTTTCTCTGCTACGCTGTAGCAGTTGTTGGTTCCAACCTTATTTTTAGGCTTTGCTTTTCTTTTGGCTTTCAGTAGTTTGGTTTTTCTTGCCCTTCTCAAACCCACCTCCCTCATCGTGCCATGGTGGCTTTTAGGAATCATACAGATCCATCATCCCCTTTCACCTCACTCACTCACTCTTCTAACCATTTTTCTATTTTTTTATTTTAATTCAAAGAAAGGTCAATTGCTCTGCATTTACCTGTCTACCCTTCTCATTCATTTTCATGCTTCTTTTTCTGCTTTTCACCCGTGTCCTGGGTGGAGAAAAGAGAAAACCCAACATCCTTTGTTTTTTCATCATGAACCGGGTAAAGTAAACAACAAAAATCCCACACACACACACACACCAACCATTTGCCAAATTGCCACATTATTTTCCCATGGATTACATCATTTTAGTGCCTCACTCACTCTATACCTTTACCATAGAAGAGAAGGGTTGATTGGGTACTTTGTCTTCTACACACTCCCAACTCAATCCCTATCTTTATATTTAATGTTTCCTCCATCTTCATGAATGGAATTACGAAGATCCCACCAGCACCTACTTTCAGACTTTTGTGAGTCACACCAACCTACCTACTTATTAGCCACTAATTCTCTTCATTGAAAGCTCCATCACCATTTCTTTCTTTTCCTTTATCTCCCACATTTTCAGATCTCATCTCTTCTTCTCACCATCTCCACACCTCCCCCCCACCCCCCTTTCTTTTGACTCATTTTGCACATAAATTCAAAAGTTTGGTTATAATTATTTTCAAGTGTACTGCAACTAAAGTGCATGTTATGTTGGGTGGAAAACTTGTAATGGGGGCAATGTAGTTATTGTGTGTGCTGATAGGGGTAGTATTGGTTGTACAAAAGGTGAACCCACCCACTACTCAGCATCCACAGAAACCATGGTAAGAAATTTAAAACTAGCACACGCATTGCAGAGAACTCTCCTTACACCACCAAGATTCTGAAAGGTGAGCAGTGAACAGAACTAGGGGTAAAATAAAGCTGCTGGTGTCTGTTCATGTTGGGGTTTCGTTTAGTGCACCTGTTAACGTTTTTGTCGGTCAATATTTCACCACTGCTACCTGTGAGTCTCGTCAATCACCCTTTAGCTTTCTCATATTCCCTGTTATCTAACATATATGTTAATGAAAAAAGTACTGAGCTTTTAACCAGTTAATTAGTAAAAATTCATGTCGGTAAAAAAAAAAATCACTAAACATGTTAAAAAAACAAAAATTTTGTTATATCTGGCTTCATATGGATATATGAAACATAAATCTACAGTTTTTACAGTTCTTTCTAAGCATCTTCTATTCAGGTTTGTGACGTAAAACTGAAGTTCGGAAGTTGAAATTAAGGGCACATTTATATTCCACCTTCTTTGAAATCATTGAGAGGAAAAGGAAGAGTGGCCTATTTGATGAGGTGTAAATTTGACAGTAACAAGTGAGAAACACATGGCATGCGACAATGAAAGCAATTCGAAGGGATCACTTGTTTGTTACCTTACGATTGGTCCAATCTTGACTAATCTTAAACACAAGTACAAACCGAGTTTTCAGTCTCGTTGTCCAATTCATCCATTCAACCAAAGCATCTCCATTATGTACTCGCTTCCACCTTTCACCCTCCAAGCAAAAACCATTTCCTTCTATCAATTCCTCCCCTCCATTCATTTTCCTTAGCGTTGCTCCTAAGTTCAATAAAGTTTCAAACTTTTTTCACTTTATCATATTTTATGGAGTTGGAGGAAGGATTTTCATTTAATTTTATCGTTTACAAAGTTTCATATCAAAAGCCCGTCTAGCTCAGTTGGTAGAGCGCAAGGCTCTTAACCTTGTGGTCGTGGGTTCGAGCCCCACGGTGGGCGATGGTTTTGCAAGAGCAAGCTTTTCTTCCTGTGATTTTATGAGCAGAGATAATAATATTTATATATATTTTGATACGAAATTAATAAGTAGTTGACTTAATAATTATAGATCAATATTGATATTAGTACTAATTACCTTCTTTTAAAAAACACGAGTCACACTAACTCGCCAATTGTTTCGTCAAACTCAGTGTGGATACATTTTGAAAAGGAAAAATCTTTAGCTGTGGAGTTTCTTCTTCTTCTTTTTCACAAAGTTACTGTTTTAATGGAGTTGCTTTTGCAGTGTGAACTTTGAAATAAATATGAAAGTCTTCTTAAATAGTATACACAATAACAAATTACTTATGATAACATTATTGTATACAAGATCTCTAATTTCTCTATTACAACATTTCTCACTGAGTGAATGAACAGAGACTTTAATCACTAGTGGAAAGTAGATTTTATCATGTGAAAAAAGGATCAAGTTATTATAGTAGAATCAGTGTTATTGTGTAAGCAAGAAACTATAAGATATATTAATGAATGGTGCATTGGTTTAACATGAATGAACGTGTTACAGTGCATGTCAATGTTTTGGTAGTTCTTTTCCTGCCAAAAAGGACTTAAAAAGGGTGTAAGCTCGTTTTGGCTGAAACAAAGGAACTTCATGGCCAGCTCCTCTTACTGTTGCAAATGTTAGACCATTATACACCTCTGTCCATCCACCAACCTAATAAGCAACCACATATATTAACCTCAGCGTCAAACATGGTATTTGTAATATGCATGTTTTATGGTCTTCAAATTTAGTTAATAAACTGTAATACCTGTCCACCAGAGTACCATGGATACCAACGAGTTTTGATGCTTAGGTTAAGGTGGTTCAGAGAAAACCTCGTGGCAGTCACTGGAACCACAGAATCTGTGTCCCCGCTGTGTTATAGCAAAACCAAAACAGTGTATATGTATTTGAAAGTAGGGGGAAATGACTATAATTAAAGTATTTATCCTTAGTTTGTTTGGGAGACTTGTCCTCCTATAGTCATATAAGAAGTATTTATAATAAACCATTTTAAAGTTAAATCAATAATAATATATATCTCGAATAAAAAATATGGTATTAAAACATTTGAAGTTTTCTACAGAATTTCAAAGGATGTCAAACTTTGAATAGGTCGTGAATGAGAAGAAGATAAATACGTTCATAAAAGATATATATGAAATAATTGAAACTATTTTTTATTTAACGATTATGACTATATTTGCATGTAAATAAACGATTTAAAACCATACCTGAATACCCATATTTTCAATCCTGCAGCAGTTAACTCTTTGTATATAGGCAGCACAGAAATTTCAGAATCCTTCCAATTCTTTAGGAGCACTTCACTGTGCAACAAACCAAAGGCATATTTTGAAAATTTCATACAATTTAGATGAACTGAGTCTTGATTTCAATTTATTAAAAGCAAAATATTTAGTTTCTGCTATAACAGTAAAACGCAGTAAAAAAACTAAACCTGCAAGCAGTCCATTTGTAAGGAATGTCGGTAACATTTGCATGCATTGCTTTCTGCACTTCTGGAAGGTTATAGTATTTCTCTGCATAATTTTCAGTACACGGATCATATCCTGAAATCATATGAAGATTCTTGAATCGTATGTGTTTGACAGTATTGTTCTGTGATGTTGGGCACGTTGGGGTATAGATGCTGTACTGATCTATTTTTCCAAATTCATAGTTAACTGCATAACTATAAGCATCATCACATTTTTTAGAGGTTTCTTCTGAAGTGAAATTGCAGTACTTGAGGATGGATTTGTAGGACTGATCAGATATCATAGAATGACTCCACCAATATGTGATGGTTCCAATCCCATCATTGTAGCTATCAGTCACTGCATTTCCCACCTGCAGTTTTCATATCACAAGCAAAGTGCATTGTATTACTAAACGAAAGATGTAATTTTGATCCTTAGCATGTATATTGAGTGAAAAAGAATGGACTTACAATGAACCCTTTGAGATTAATAATTTGGGGATTCTTTTTGTTATAGTCATGGATTTTCTTAGCTAACTGGGGGACGTAGTGCCCTAAAGCATAAAATATTAACACCAAATGTCAGATAAAAAATTTCAGACAATAATTTAAAGTTGCTAGTTCAAGTACCTGCATAGCTCTCCCCAGCAATGTAAAACTCCCTATATTTATACTGTGGAAACCTTGACATCCATCTGATTAGGAAAATCAGTGCATCCTGAGCTGTGTTACAAATTTGAAATTCTTAGGATAGATTAAAAGTGGTTATGAAAATGGTGACAAACTCACTTCAATTCAACAGCACTTCAGATTTACTTTATACCTGTTCTTTTGTCCCCTGAAGTTTTGAGATCAGAGCTGGTATTTGTGTACGAGAAGCCAACACCGGCAGGAGATTCAAGAAAAAGAATATTTGCTTCTGAAAACCAATTTGAAAAAAGAAAGAAAATTGTGTTTTCATTATATATTGTCATCCTGAAAGGTGGTAGCATGAATGAAAAGAGAAATCTTAATAAAAACATGTGGTAAATGATGTGAATTACAAATCCTATTTAGTTAAGTGACCCAGTTTACTAATGACAGTTGATTCAATGGCCATTACCTCTGTTCCATGCATCTGGGTTTAGATATAGAGAAGATCCAGTTTTGTTTACACGGAATGGCCCAATTTCCTCTGATGCACCGTATGCTACCGATGAGCATCCAGGCCCTGAACCAGAATGCAAAAGTTATCACTTCACTGTGATTTCACACATGCAAGAGCAATTATGCAGATGCCCTTTTGTGTATTGAGGAAACTAATGTTTGATACTTAGTTTCATTGCCATGTTTTATTTGAAGCTTTAAGGTTTTATATCCTTATTACAAGATTATCTTTCAGCCATACTTAACAGACATGCACTAAGAAAATTACTACACAAACTTGCATCATCCTAGTCAGAGAACTGATATGGATATGCAAGTGCAGTGTGGAAATCCTTATAATACCTACCACATTCTCTAATTAAGCCATAAAGTTTTCGGCCTTAAAGTTCAACCATTATAACTTTTTGGTTTGTTGTCTAATGCAGTTTCAGATGAGCGTGGAAAAAGTTCTCAAACTTTCTGGTCCCAGAATTTGGATGGGACGGGACCACAGTGGCATTTTGCAGCATTACCAAGTCTTGACTTTCGTTTGAAATTTTTGTCTTTTTCAGGTGGGGTTTTATTAATGATTGTACTAATAATACCTTTTGATTACTTAAGGTTTTTGTTTTGAAAAATTGCAACCACACCTTAAAGGTAATATTAAATAAATAAGTCATATATATATATATATATATATATATATATATATTGATTAGTAATTCAGATATATTACATGTATATTAGTTTGCATACACAAGTAAAATGTAAGTTTTAAAAATATTTAAGTAGATGTTGTTGAAATAATAAATTATATATTAAAAAAATTTAGTTTAATTTATACTAGTTATAAGGATTTATTTATAATATAAAATGAATTAAAATGTGAAACATGAATATATTTTTATATAGTGTTTGTATAAATACTTTTACTGTGTTAAATAATTGGAGATAATCTTATACGTGATTAAAGTAATTATTAAATTTAATGCCATAACAATAATTCATGAATTAATTGAATTGAGGTAAACTTTATCCTGAACTCCAATTAAATTCTGAAAACGTATAATTTGAAACGTAGAAAATAAATGAAAAAGTCAAAGAACTCTGGTTGAATAGTGTGTTTCCAAGAAAAATAAGAAATGCCCTAAAAAAATTGAGAGAGACAGGTACCCAAAAAGGGATAATTAATGAGAAAATAAGCATCTTTTGAAGGTACAAAGTGGAAAGGTTAGAGTTCACTGTGCGTGTTGAGTTGCTGTTGTTTCTGTTTGTTTTTCTACCTAAAATACAAAGAGGGAACAAAAAGGTTTTGTTTTTTCTTCGGTAAAGCATGGAATAGGTTCTTCCAAACAGGGAATATATGTCAGAAATGGCACAAAAAAGATACAGACAGAGTTGGATCACGAGGTCACACATGGGTCACCCTAGTTTTTTTTTTTTTTTCCTTATTACTTTTGGCTCTATTTTTCTTTTGTTTTCTCCAACTGTACAGAAAGACTTCTGCGTTTTCTTGAAGTGCTTGTTATCATTTTTTCTTCCTCCGAATCAGTGGAAGATGGTAGAAGAAAACAGTTATTTTTCAGCAAAAGGGAGAAGGAAAAGAAGAAAAATAGTGAAGATTGTAAAGTCAAGCATGACAAAGAGGTAGATGGGTGCATTAATAGGCCAATCTAGATAGGGTTGGTCATTTCAGAGAACGGTCAACTCAACATGTGCAATAGTGTAAGGTTTTTCCTTAATGATTCAGCAAGTACAAAGTCACGGAAACACAAGCCAGCAACACTTCAAAAATATGCAACGCTTCATGGAATACTGAACAACTTAATTACGCAAACCTACCACAAAACTTCAGTTGTAAATATCCATACACCAGAGTTTAATTTTCAAAATCCTTAAATTTCAGTTAACTTAATGTTGTCTTATACCGAATTTTAGGAAGTGACTGTTGCTCACTTTGTTTTCTGTTTCGGACCATTATCAAAGAGAAAAACAAAAATGTTCAACACCCTTTGGATTTTACTTCATCTGTCAAATGAAATGTTCAATCGTTTTGGTTAGAAAAGCCAGCTGTGTTTTGGCAGTTCTTGTGATTCTTAGCTGTGCATGCAATAACAATTCATTTCCTCATTAACTTGCAAAGCTTTTGAGGAAGCACGAAACCTTCTGCTAAGCACATAAAGTTAAATCGCCAACATAAATATAATATCTTTCTACGGTAATACATATGTAGACTAAACAGCAGTTACTGTTTATGTTGTTTCTTCCAATGAGAATTATAGCTTTATTTCTATAATTTGTGTGGTATAAACTAACAGAATGAAATTCTAACTTGTATTGTAGTCAAAGGTGGAAAGAAATATGTATCTTCAACTGACAGTGCCTCGAAAAGAAAAGAAAAAGTAGGTAGAATTGAAGGTGAGGAGTTGAAGCTCTCCGTCTCACACACACAATATATGTAGATATACATATTTATATATATATATATATATATATATATATATATATATATATATATATATATATATATATATATATGTATATGTATGTATATATAATCATAGACTAACCTCCATTGAGCCAGAGAACAAGAGGCTTATTCTGAGGAGAAGAGGGAGATTCAGTGAGCCAGTAGAAGAGTGCTCGACCATGTTGTTCGTTCACACTGACATAACCTGAGAACTGAGAGAATGCCACACGTGGCTGCCCTGGAAGTGCGGAGATCCGATCTTGTTCTTGCTCTTTTGGCACAGCAGCAGCAACAAGGGAAGAAAATACAAAGATTGATATCAAGCACAGGAAGAAGGTATGAACCTTCCTTTGGAATGCCATCATTATTTTGCACTCTAATTTAAATTTGTAGCTATACATTAATATACCACACACCAAAGGGGTTTAAGGGCAAGTAGAATTTATATATATATAATATGTTCTCCCTCTCCCTCTTTCTCTCTGTCTATATTTCTCTGCTAAGAACTAGTAAAGTCTAAAACTGTTGTTTGTACTAGATCTATATAGAGGGAGAGAAAAGAGACGGGAAGGGTAGTACGTAGTAGCTATAGCCAGAATTATATATGCAAGACAGCTTATATATATGTATATATATATATATATAGGTACATGATCATGGAACTGTTGAGGATGTTGATGCCTCAATTATAAGGTACTCCTCATAGGGTGGACTCGGTTGCATTACTAAAGACAACTTGCATGCCAACTTGGATATGAAGAGAGAGAGAGAGAGAAAGAGGGTAGTACAAGGCAACTGAAACTTTAATCAGATACTCATGCCCGATGAGAACAAAATAGAAAACAAACATTTATAAATACATGATATGAATTGCTTTCTCCGACCCTCCCTCTCTTAATCTCAATCTCAATCTCAAATGACCAGTCAAAGTTTTCAAATGAATGGCCATCAGTATCACACATATGTTAGATATTCCCACTTCAAGATTTTTTGGGGTTATGCTGATAAACTGGTAAATTTGAGTCACTGTTATTCAAAATTATACAAGTTAGACTCAATGTGACATAGATCAGTCATGTAAAACAAGAGAAGGCATAAATGTAGATGAAAACTCTCTCTCAGTACTCGCATAATAACAAATGAAATTCTGTCCTATGCTTTAAAAACTTAAATCAGTAGCCAGTTATGTCATAAATGTTGTTTGTTGATACATATAATATGGTTTTCTGAGAGAAGTTTTTTCTCTCTTTCCTTTGCTGAGGATGCATGTGCAATGATATATCCAATATAGCCGGCTACACTTCGCTTTGTGTTTGACTAAAATATAATAAAGAACACTAAAAACTATATAGAGACAGCACACAATTAGTCACACAAGGCGATCCTTAATGTTAGCATTATTGGGTGAAACTATAAGGTATACTCCAGTTGCTTCATTGATTAAGCTTCATTTTGACTAAGTTTCAATGAAATAGATTTAAAAGTTGGATTGGAAGATTGTGTAACATGAGGTAGCTTAGCGATAACTTCAACCTCCTGAAGCCAGCTAACTAATGGTGTTGAATGAATGAAGAATTATTTTATCTGTGGTTTTGGAAGAGAGTGAAGAATAGTTTATTCGATGTTGACCAGGTGATAGTTAGAATCAAAAAGAGGGAGAACGAGTGTGCGGTGCATTAAGTTCTTTGTTCTGAGGTTTAAAGGAGACCTAAACATCCACCTTGGTAACTAAGAATTTATCACTGGTTGATACGAGATTAAAGGTCATTTTATAAACCTCACTATAAGGATTAATATGGACCATTTATTAATATCCTCACTTTGTTCGAACTCGTTAGGATCGTTACTCTGATATTATATTAGAAGTTGATTTTAAGTCTAATTCAATTTCTATAAAACTTGTTTGTAAAATAAGATTTACATCTCATTTATATATTATAAATTGACCTTATCTCTAATCAACGTGAAACTTTCAACTAAGACTTCCATCGTAAGCATGGATTCCTTGACATATAAGACAGTGGTTGGAGGTGGCCCCAACCTTTTTGCAACCATTAAGTTGAGGGCTCACAAGAAAACGCTAGCTCTTGTCGCCTCACTTTTGTTCCAGAGTGCTCTTGGTGATGCTGCAAAACTCATAAATGCTGCATGCTATTATTTTCTCAAACAAAATTCCAATCATACATTCAATACAAAAACTAGTAAATCAATTTTACTTTTCACCCCTCATGGCTCAAACTTAAGTTCAATACTTAATTGAATTTTTATTAAATTCTTTTTCTTATGTAATATTTAAAACTTTCATATTTTTTAATTCAGTTTTTTCTTTAATTTTTCTATTAATTAATTATTTTTTATCGTTTCACTTATACAGGCTTTTTTATTGGTTCAAGATGATATTATGTTTTATGTAAAACGACAAACAACATATTGAATAAAGAAAATGGTCTCATCAATTAACTCAACCAATTTGTTATCTTATGTCACTTTTATATTAATTATGAAATTTTATATTTCTTAGACAAAAAATTTAAAAAATAATAATACGATAACATATTTTTTACATTCATTTCATACAAAATATAAAGATAAAATAATTATAAAAATATAAATTTTTATATTAAAAAAAAAGTAAAAATAGTGTCAAATAACCGAAAAAAATTTAGATGTGTGAAAAAATATTATTCAAAATTTAAATGACACGTTATCCAAATTAAAATAAATAAATAATAGATTTGTTTAAATAATATTACCTAAACTAAATGTACTCAAATTTATAAAAACTGTAAAATTTAATTAAGTCTTTTACCAAAACATGTCATATATAGTTATTATTGAGTAACTAAATTCTTTTCTCCTCACTTTTTTCCAATCAATCGTATAAAAAAGTAATCTATTTCCATTTAACGAGTAAATTAATAACTAATTAAAAGTTTTTTATTACATGATGGTGTCGCTTCCTAAGTCTTAAATATGTACTTGTTGAGCAACATTTTTTATTTATTTATAAAAAGAAACATAAATTCTTGTACAACATGGCATGTGCGTTGATATACTATAGTCTTATAAGTATTGGAATGTATAATAATCCAAAAACGTATTGTTAGTTCTTAGAATTTACCAATACCTGAAAATGAATTTAGGAAAGAACAACGCATTTTAATAATTTTTTTTAACAACTTTTTTTACAATTGTTACTATTTTATTGGTTTATATATTTGAAATGAATTAATCACAAATTACTACATAAATGATTATAAAAAAATTGTTAAAAATACATTTTTCGTTAGCAAATATATAACTATTACATTGCCAATTTTAATATTTTTTACAATGTGTAACTTTGTTCATGATAAAACTTTTCTTAAAATTCGGCCGATGGCCGGGTTGTTTAAATTATACATTTTCATACTTAAATTTATATACTATATTTAATTTGTATAATAAATACATTTTAAAATTTTAATATATGTTAAATATAATTAGGCTAAAATTGAGAAAAATGACTTAATTACATTCATAATTAATATGTTAAATTTTTAATTATAATTTTTAAGATTGAATTAGTTCTCATCACCATCTCATAAATCAATTCTAAAAAAAAATGCATATTACTAACAAATACAATCCATTAATAATAAAAAAAATAGTTGAAAGTTCGAGTTTATTAACTTACGAGTAAAATTCTTCGCTAAAATTATTGTTTATAAATTTTAGAAACAAATCATAAAATTCTTCCATAATTAATGATGACAAATTTATCTATAAACATTTGTTGATAATTAGCGATGTCAGGAAAATTATCGATAAATATCTTTTTTTTCATTCTCTTCCTCGTTTTTATCCTTTTTTTCTTTTTTATATCGCTCTTATTCTTTTTCATTCCCTCATTTTTTTCACTCTCCTCCTCTTCTTTATTTCTCTTTATCAATGTTATGTTCGCCTTTAACTCTTTCTCTTTCTCTTCTTTCTTTTACTTTGAACTCTTAATTGTCATCGGACTACCATTGTCATCATGTTATTGTAAACACATTTTTTCTTCCTTTTCTTCCTGTTATTATTTCTCATTCTCCTCGTACTCTCCATTCTCTTATTCTTCTCACTCATCTCTCTTTAATATATAAAAAGAAAATTTCATTAAACTCAGGGAAAAAATATTGTTCGTTTTATTAATGAATTTATCGATAGAAAAATTCTTTAATATTACGAATTACAAATTATCGACAAAATTTACCAACAAACAAAATACATTATCGATAGAACTATTTAACCGTGATACAAAATTTAATTTACCAACTATCTCACTAACGAATTTTATTAATGGAAATATTCATCGGTAATTTAAATAATAAAATTTATTGGTAAAATTTATTAATAAGTTTGAGTTTACTTATGAATTTATTTATATCAATAATTTAAAAAATTATTGTAGTACAAACCCTAATAATGAAAATTCTCTTATTATTATTATTATAAGATTTTAAATTATTAATATTTTTTGAGTATCAGTGTGTGAGTTTAACTCTCATAATAAATAGAAATGAAAAATTGAACACGATAGAATTCAACTCTAGTGCCTTAAAGTTTTGGATTTGAGGGGGTGATAATCTCTTATGTGGATTAGACCCTTGTCTCGTTGGTGTTGCATATTTTAATGTATTATGCATGTGAGATCATCTCATATTCACATAAAATGGTATAACCATGCAAAGGTATTTTAAAGCCATTATGACTAAGTGTTGTGAGAACATCTCAATGTTGACTTGGTTATCTTTATCTATAGATAAAATCAAGAGTTAAAATATTTTACCAATGTCATTAGATAAACTAATTCTGATAATATATTTATAAATAAGACTCAATAAAATAAGAATCGATAAATCTAGTATTTAGTACGTAATTAATATTTTTATCATTATTATTTCATTTATTGTTGTTTCACTTACTTGATTAGTTTGAATATTTTTACAAGTACACTTCCATTTTAACTAAAAAGACTAGAATATCTCAATATGAATATGTGAAATTGTAATTTAGAATGTAAGAACATTTAATTTAAAAAGACAAAGAAGAGTAATTTCTAATTTAATACTAAAAGAAATTCAAATGATTTTAAAGAAATCTTTTGTGAGTGTAATTTTATATATATATATATATATATATATATATATATATATATATAATTTTTTCAAAATTCCATATAATTTTTTTTATTTCTATAATAAGATAAAGGTAAACGATATATTTTTAAAAATAAATAAATAAGTGATGAATATAATGTATGAAAGATATCACTGTGATATTTTTCCAACAGTAACGATAGAAAAAGAAAAAAAAAAGTATATTAATATGAGAATGTCTAAAGATAACTAATATGAAGTCCTCTTAAATATATTTTTTCTAAAAAGTTCGTTCTACAGTTAATAAAAATTTAGCAAACTAATCTTATTATATTTTTTATCTTATTTATGGGATTCAGTATAACCTTTCATACTTAAATTTTTCTATTTCCATCTTCATTTTAAAAAAATTGAGTCAAATTTGATTCTTTTACTGAAATAGTTCCCGACTTTAATTTAAAATAAATTTTGAAGCAGTAGTTCCAGAGAGAAACTTATTTTATCAGATTTTACTAAATCAAAAAACAATTGTCAATATGTTGTTGAAAATAGCATGAAAATGATAAAAAAAAAATTCAGTAAAATTGTAACTTTAAATGTTATCTTAAAATTGAAATAATAACGGTTTTATAATGATAAAATTTACAGATTTAAAAGACAAAACAAAATTAAAAGATTATTATAAATCTTATAAATAAAAGGAAGAAGGGTAGTTTGAAAAATAATATCTGTCTAACCTTTTTAGAGAAAAATCAACCTCGAAACGACGTCGGCTTAGACGGTCCGAGTCAACGACGGCGTGCGCGGTTTCCACCGGCCCTGGAATCAATCAATCTAGCACGTGTCAGTGCGTGTTCCATCATCTTCTGCATTTTCCGTATCCTCCACAAACCCAACCTACCTTTTCCATTTTTTTTCAATTTCCCAAATCACAAAAAACCTATCTCAGACTGTCTGTGGCATTGCAGTGATCAAAGATGTTGGAGCAATTACTGATATTCACGCGCGGAGGCTTGATCCTCTGGACCTGCAACCACTTCACCAACGCCCTCAAGGGGTCTCCGATCGACACGTTGATCCGCTCCTGCCTCCTGGAGGAGCGATCCGGTGCGGCGAGCTTCACCTACGACGCACCTGGAGCTTCCTACTGCCTCAAATGGACCTTCCACAATGACCTCGGCCTCGTTTTCGTCGCTGTCTACCAGCGCATCCTCCACCTCCTTTACGTCGACGATCTACTCGCCGCCGTCAAGCGTGAATTCTCTGGCCTATACCAACCCCAAAAAACCGAATACCGAGATTTTGACGAGATCTTCCGCCAGCTGCAGATCGAGGCCGAGGCACGCGCCGAGAATTTGAAGAAAACGAATCCCCTCCCCGCGGTGGCTCCTCAAAGGAAACAGCAAAACGGCACGTGGCAGGGGGAAGGGAAAAACGCTGGGACAGAAAAAAAGAGTGACGGGGATGGCGATGGGAAGAAAGGGCGTAGAATTGAGAATGGTGGTTTTGTTGTAGCTAAGAATAATTCTAATGCTAACTTGAAGAGTAGTGGTAATGGTAGTGTGAATATTGGGAAAGAGAATGAGAGTGCTAATATAGGGGCTTTTGATGTAAATAGGCTGCAGAAGCTTAAAGGAAAAGGGGGCAATGGAAATGGGAATGGGAAGAAAAAAGAGGCTGTTGTTGCTGCCAAGGCTGAGCCAAAAAAGGTGGTTAAGAAAAACAGGGTTTGGGATGATTCCCCTCCGCAAACCAAACTGGACTTTACGGATCACCTTGATGGGGAGGGAGATGGGGATAAAAAGGTGGACTTTCTGGCTAAAGAACAGGGGGAGAGTATGATGGATAAAGAAGAGGTTCTTAGCAGTGATAGCGAGGTTGAAGATGACGATGATGATGATGATGATGATACTGGGAAGAATAGCAAGCCTGAGGCTAAGAAAAAGGGTTGGTTTTCATCTATGTTCCAGAGGTAGGATTTCATTGCATATGTCGTGAAAATGTGAAATTTGTCTTTACTTATTATGCATTTCGTTTGTTTCATTATTGTGTTTCATTTGCTTTATAATTACTGCTTTATATATTACTGGTTTGGTGGCGTGGTTCTTGAAAAATATATATGTGCTTGCTGTGCATGATTTTTTACTTTTCTGTGACGATTTTGCTGTTTGTGTCATTGTTACCTTTACACCGATACCTGGAGAATTGGATTGTTTTGATGATTATCCCTGTGATCTGGGACTGGTGACAAAAGTTATGTGATAGATTTTATTGAGTAGGAACCTTGTGGATACTGTTTTTCACATGCTAATGTGTAATACGTGATCTCTCTTAAAGATAAACATTCATTGGCAAGATGCACAGTGATTGGTGTTAAGAAATTTAAGAAAGGAGTTGGAGTTGGGATCATAAATTGTTGGGGGAAAAGGTTAATGGAATGAAATAAATTGAGAGTTATTCGTGGTCATACTTCTAATAGAGAACTATGTGGCATTTTTAATTAAGTTCCGTTTTTCTAAATCTAGGAATGCTACCCAGTTTCCATTTTCCTTTTGCTGGTATCGACTGGTTTGATGAAGCTTATTGTGTTGTTTTGATGCAAATAACTTGCACCTGCTTTTATTTTTAGTACTTCTTTGCAAATTCCTTCTTTAAACTCGAGTGACTTATAAGAATATTCATGTGCATCTTTATGCCCAGTATTGCTGGAAAGGCCAATTTGGAGAAGTCGGATTTGGAACCGGCTTTGAAAGCTCTGAAGGACAGACTCATGACCAAGAATGTGGTATGCATCTATCCTCGACATAATTAATATATAAATGGTTATCAATTGTTTTATTTTTTTCTTGTTACCAAACTTGTTAATTTTGTTTACATTTCGTGTCTCTTGTAGGCCGAGGAAATAGCTGAGAAACTATGTGAGTCTGTGGCAGCAAGTCTTGAAGGCAAAAAGCTTGGTTCATTTACAAGGATATCTTCAACAGTGCATGTGCGTTACTATCCTTGAGCTGTCAACATGTGATACTGGCTTTTTCTTTATATTTATTCCTTAGCATTCATACTGATGCTATGGTTTGAAAAATGAATGCAGACAGCAATGGAAGATGCACTTGTTCGTATTTTAACCCCAAGGCGATCTATTGACATATTGAGGGATGTGCATACTGCCAAGGAGCAAAGGAAACCATATGTGGTTGTGTTTGTTGGAGTTAATGGAGTTGGAAAATCTACTAATTTGGCTAAGGTACAGAAAAATCATATTATTTTCTCCTGTATATTTAAAATTCCATTAGTTGGACCTGCTCTTTAACCAGATATTCTATTTTGTGCATTTGTGTAGGTTGCTTACTGGCTTCTGCAACACAACACTAGTGTCATGATGGCTGCGTGTGATACATTTCGATCGGGAGCTGTTGAGCAGCTGCGGACACATGCACGTAGACTTCAGGTTTATACTGATTTTACTGCTAAGAGATTAATGCATGTACACATACATTCACACACCCATACCCACCCACACACACACACATATATTATATTATATTATATTATATATATATATATATATATATATATATATCATGATTAGTCATTGGAAACATGTAGTCTTAGAAGAAAATTCCCTTTTCAGATCCCTATATTTGAGAAGGGCTATGAGAAAGATCCTGCCGTTGTGGCAAAAGAAGCAATTCAGGAAGCTTCACGCAATGGTTCAGATGTGGTTCTTGTTGATACGGCTGGCCGTATGCAGGTAATTATTGCAGTTATTGTTATTGTCAAGTGCTTGGTGATTTTATGAGTGTTGTACAAAGTACTAAGGGACTTCTACGATTTTTTATCCCAGATTTAGGTTCCTATGATGAGCTCTGTATTTATTTCTTTGTATTTTGTTTATTGGAATAGCATACCACCCTTGTTTTAGGTTGAAATCTGTTAATCTGTTTTATTTAGCTGTCATCAATGGAATTTATTTCAATGGTTTTACATGTTCATCTGACGTGTCACTGCTGGCTTTCAGGATAATGAACCATTGATGAGGGCCCTGTCAAAGCTCATCAACCTCAACAATCCTGACCTTGTCTTATTTGTTGGAGAAGCACTGGTTGGTAATGATGCAGTTGATCAGCTTTCGAAATTCAACCAGGTATGGTTCTACATAATATTTGTGCTACCACATTGTTTGTTTATCTTTCCTACATCTCAGTTATTGAAAATGTATTTCATTGCAGAAATTAGCGGACCTCTCAACATCTCCCACACCCAGATTGATAGATGGGATCTTGCTCACCAAATTTGACACTATTGACGATAAGGTATTATGGTTCAACAAGGAAGTGAAATTTCTGCTGACCGTTTCGATCTTGGTGAAAATATATTGACATGTTTCCTTTGTCAGGTGGGAGCTGCACTTTCAATGGTTTATGTATCTGGGGCTCCAGTGATGTTTGTGGGCTGTGGACAGTCCTATACCGACCTCAAGAAACTGAACGTCAAGTCAATTGTGAAGACGCTGCTTAAATGAGGGATCAAAATATAAGTCTCATGAATGTTTCTGTTGGATGAGTAACTTGATTATCCCCCAATATCCCATTGCTTTGTAAGACAATATTGGAGACAAGTTTGTTGTTTTTGGTAAACTTCTTTCCTCTTTCCACCAATAGAATGACATGTTTAACTATGTATCATGTCTTATTTAATTTTCCTCAATTTAATAAGTTTATATAGTCCATGCACATATCATTCAAATATTCATATCGTGTTTTGTCAGATTTTGTTGATGTGATTTTCCTCTACCCACTTCTAATGTTATATTTTGATTGTTAGAAATTGGTGTACTTGTGTTATATACTTAAAAGCCCAAACAAGTACCATTTGTGTCACACACGAGTTAAGATCAAACAACTTCATCCCAAATGAAGCAACGTAACTTGCTCTATTTTGATTTATTTTGACTTATATCATGCCGGAAAATGGATTATTACGGGCCAGAATTCCTATTTTGATTAGTCTTTGAAGAAAAAAAAGTCGGAACATTTTGACTCTTATATAATTGTACATTATAACTCCATTTAGTATGATTTGTTATATTAGAACGATAAATTAATTTGCACTCATCAATACTACTAAAGTATTTTTATAAATAAAATAAATTGTGATTTTATTATATGCTATTTATAAAAAAATATTTGAAAAATAGCCATGGATTCACAAGAAAACATACTAGTTATTTATTTATTAACATGTATTAATGTTTCTACAAAATAATTTATGTATAACAATAAACTATTTTAGTTTACCGAGAAACTTATTTAATATTTCATAAGTGTTTTGTAGATAATTAAATATATTCAAATATAACCTTAATCATTCTTTTCGTTTAAAATGTGTAATGTGAAAATCGATACAGACGACTCTTTCTTAAACTTCGTAGTGTTCTTATGTTGTTCGTAACATTTAATTTTTAACATGTTATCACTTATAAAATGAAAAGTTATAATAGTGATAAAACACAATATATTTGTCTTAAACTTATAAATATAATATTAATACAGTTATAACAAAAATAATTATAATAATAAATATATTTAAAATAACTAAAGATAATGACTAGACAATCAAAAAGAAAATTATGTTACATCATTGTCTTTTATCAAATATACTTCAACACTTACACTTCATCTTCTCACACTAATGATATGATCATCGAAAAAAAACAATGTAGATAAAAAAAAACATTAAGGCATTGTTCACTTGAGTGGATTTGGGGAGAGTAATTGAGAGGATTTGAGAGAATTTGAAGATAATTTTTTTTTGTTTATTTGAATAGATTTGGAAGTAAGTGGGAGTGAATTTGGAAATAAATTTTTTTAATCTGTCATATAAATTAAATCCTTAACTAATTCTCATAAACTTTACTTTCAAATTCAGTCTCATTTACTTCTAAATTCACTCAAATAAACAACAACAAAAATTACCTTCAAATTCACTCAATTACTCTCCCTCAAATCCATTCAAGTGAACACGGCCTAAAGAATGGATAAACTAATGTGCAAAAGAGTTTTTATAAAACAAATGTAGAATTATTATTATACATCACTCATTCATAAAAACAACCATATCACATATGAAGACTCATTCATTAACATCTTTGACCAAGGTAAAATCCCTAGACTAGAACCTTGTGCACATTTCATCACATACCTCATTCTACTATACTGTACTTGAGCTAAATGGTTATTAGAGCGGCATAATAACCTCCAACGTCTAGACTCCTACATCAATACTTAAACTAATAAAACACCACCATAAAATCTTCTCTCAAGATCCATGGAACTATGCCAAACACATATACTATACTCATCATTTCAATATCATACATCATTATTCCCATGCATATTTATCTATAAATCTATCAACCATTTTCAAATAAACTTCATAAACCAACTATCATTTTGACATCACATAATTAGACTCTGTTAATTTCACTCAAAGAAAATATCAAATTGCTCAGCGATGCCTGAAAGCACACTCTCTGACTTCGCCCCACAAGTATATTCTCACTTAACGACCGCTAAATCAGTAGTTCTCTGGCTTTGCCTTCGCCCAACGAGTTTGCACATAATTATGCAAATTTATGTCATTCCAACCTTACAAATTAAATCCAACAACCAACACAAATGTCAAAACATACTAAATATCATATTATAGACTACTCAATGACTTCAATATATCTAAATTGCAATACTAACCAAATAACATACCCAACTTCAAAATACAATTCATGTAAGTCAAATTAAATCCTAACTTAACTTCACATATTATATTTCATCAGATAGCTCAATCACACAAACAACATATTGTACGTATAATTAACTTCTCTTGCCTGACTAACAACTCATAAGATCTTAAGTAACAAAACTCCTCCCAACTGTGGATGTTTTATTTACACATAAAAACATCACAAGAATGATCAGGACATACCATTACGGTCACTAATCAGCAGAGACTCATATGAATGACTAAAAAGGCATATGCAAGTGAAAGAATGCTCAAATACAACATATAATAGAAAAAGAGCAAGAAAAGATGTTAGAAGTGGACTTTAAGCCTAACTCAACCCACAAAATTGGCTTGTAGGGTGAGGTTTGCGCCCACTTATATACACTGAATTGGCCTTATCTCTAGTCGATGTGGAACTTTCAACAAAAAAACTTAACAACCAGTCCAATTTGTCACAGTTAATATATATATATATATATATATATATATATATATTTAAGTTTTAAGTTTGTGATATATTTAGATATTTTTAATCAAGTTTATAATAAAAAAAAAGTTATTTTGTTGAATATTTAAAATCGGTATACTTTTTTATTGGGTTTGTCGTTTTATTTTACCGTTGTTAATTAACGCGATATGAATATTACATTATGTGTTATTACTTGCTAGTTGTTTACATGGAAGATAAACATATGATTTAATTAAGTTTTAAATTCATAATAAATTTAAACATTTTTAATTAAATCTCAATTAAAAATTATATTCAATATTTAAAATCTTTACATTTTTCATTTATGTTTATTATCGTAAATTGAAGTGTCATGATTGTTTGATTATGTAGTATGTAAAATCCCAATAAATATAGATTTAAACTATATCTATTTTAAGGAGTTATCAATAATAATACTAGAGAACAGTGGAGAGTAAGTCTATATACAGAAATGAGACTAGATGAAATATCTAAAAATATTAAGCTGCACAAAAACTGGAAATCTCGGACGACTATGCAGGAACCGAACAGTAATGTTAGAAGGATGTTTACATCAAAACGATTATACATACCATACTTATAAACCGAACGGTTTTGCAAAAATACTTAAACCGAACGTTCTCACTAAAAAAAAATCGAAGGCACAAGAGCCTACTGTTCAGATAAACCTATATTATCTTCGGATGGATCCACCTGTAAAGCTTCCTCCAACGAACCCGTATCACCTTCTGCTCACATCCATTGGATGATCATTGCAGTGAAGAGAACGACCGAACGGTAGACAAAACAGACAACAGAAAAGTAGGGTAAGCTTATGTAATTTAATTGATTCATTTAAAACATATGATTTGAACATAATAGTGCAAGGACAAAACATCATATCCAATCATACCATCATTACACCAAGCATTTCGTCTAGTAAACCGAATGTATAATCATAAAAACCTACCACTATGACACTGTCCGGACTGTATGAACCATGTAGCTCGTCGTTTCTAGCACCTGGATGGACCTGGCTGGGGTACACTCAACAGACCGCCATCCGAGGTTAGTCCAGTGAAGCTTACGTCGGCACAACTGTACCCTGAGGCTAAAGGACCTCCTGTCATTCCCACGCATGGATTACCCTCTTCTATATGATGAGGTGTAATCACGGAATATTAGGATAAAAAATGAAGCCTGAGTCTGACCATGGTCATACTTTACCATTCATCACCAATCATGAGACATTCCTCCTTGGAATTCTCTTACACCACCATATTATTCAGTTCATAACAGAGTATCATCATACTTATACATCAAAATAATCAATCCGAACAATATAGTAAGAATAACACTCATAAACCAAACTTAAAAGAATTAATTCAATAGCTCATAAAACTTAAACGAACGGTAAGAATAATCTCACCCAAGAATCATGACCGGACGATCATGTAACATGATGGCTCTCGTTTAAGCCGAATACTGTTTAAAATCCAACCAATGTGACATCCTCATGGAAAAATAAAGACTTAATCATATTACTATAACTTTGGCCGAGCACTTGGAGCTTTGGCCGAGTACTTGGAGCTTTGGCTGAGCATTTATAGCTTTGACCGAACGCTTAGGATGAAGTTCTCTTCAAGAAATAGAGTGTCAATACAAGACCGAACACTCATTACGAAACCGAGCATCAGTACAAGACCAAACACTCTTTACCAAACCGAGTGTCAGTACAAGACCGAACACTCTTTACCAAACCGAGCGTCAGTACAAGACCGAACACTCTTTACCAAACTGAGCGTGAGTACAAGACCGAACACTCTTCAAAATAAATAATTTTAGTGTAAAACGAGTACTTGGAAGATTAAGTGCTAGTCTATGACCGAACACTTCAAAGATTAAGTGTAAGTATACACTGAACGCTCGTTCAGAATAACAACTAGACTAATCGGTGAGAAAACTAATGTAAACTTAATAAAATGAAGATTTATATTTTACAAGTAGAAAATCGATCGGTCAACAACTAAAATCCCTTACAACAGAGACTTCAATCAAGACTGTACGTTCTAAGGGAAAAATCGACCAGTCATATTTGACTCTCGGTCACACTTTACAAAATTCTGCAAAATTTAGCAGAATAAAAAACCACTCTATTTCTACCCAGTTTTAGCCAACTTACCAAACATTCACACGTTCAAATCAACATGCAACTTCAACAATCGTACAGGATCATCAACCATACATTATTCAAGCATCAACCAATTCAAACAAATAAACATAACTAAATTATATAAGCTTCCCTTACCTCTAATTCCAGTTATTCTTCTAAGTCTCTAATGTCCACTACTCCTATGGCTCCCAAATTCAAAGTCATCCAAATGAAAATCTGATCGGTACAAATGAAAGACCTTGTCACCGGGAAAATTTAATCTGAAAGGGGTTTGATGATCGGAGGAAGAGAAATGTGAGAAATCTTTAGAGAGAAGTTTGAGAGTTTTAAAGAGAAGGTGGAGAAAAATGGGGTTTCTGGAGGTTGAAGATGAAGTGTGCATGCAGAGAAGTGGCACGAGTTTTCAAAATTTCACATTAAATACTGCCCCCAAAACGGACGCTCGGTCCATTCACTACCTGCCACCTGTCTTCCACTATTTGGAAACTCTCATTTCCCCTGCTGTCATACGGTTTTCGATGGACGGAGAATTAAATGAAGCTACCATTTTGTTTCCCACTCACATGGAAAAGCTAGAGGGTGCGACACCTGTCTTCCACTAAGGTGGAGAATTAATGGGGTGTGACACAGTAATAAGCAAAAAAAGCCATGAACTTGAAAAACAAGAAAAATAAAATTTTCACTTAAAATTATGCTTTTTAATCAAGTCTTTGTCAATAAATTATAATTTTGTTTTGAAAAAAAAAGATATTGATTACTTATTTTATTTTTCTGATAATTAGTTCTGATTTCTATCACTTTAAGATAAACCATATTTTAGGAGACGGAGTAACCTTATTATTTATTAAAAAAATATTAAAGGAAATTACTTACAATAATTTAATAGATAATTTTATATTAAAAAAATTATTAACGTAAAAGATTTATACTAAGCAATTAATGATAAATCATTAGAAGAACAGATTTGTTTTTAAACGTGTTTCTATGAATACTTTTGATCAAACGAATATTCCTATATCTGTATACAGATAGTTTGATGCTCAATTGTTTAAAAATATGTATTCTTTTTCCATCTCTATTTAAACATTCTTCATCTTTTCTAAAGCTAGAACTGGAACATGCTAATTTATATTTTTATCTTTGTTAAAATCAATTTTATTAATCTGATTCAACTTAATTAAAATTGAGATTATATATAATTTTAAACTGACTTGTTAATTAACACAATATATATTTTAAAATAAATTATATGAATAAAAATATCTAGTATTAAGCTGTGAGAAGTTATATTGTAATCCATAGTTTTTAAACTGTGTGAAATTATATTGTAATTTATAGTATATGTTAGAATTATTAGCATGTGGCATTTGCGATTGTGATAAGTCACTAAAAAGAACAGGAACATGATATTGCCTCTACTTTCAAACGAAATGACAGTAACTCCTCACAAAAATCAACAGTTATATTTTAGAAAAATGATAATGGTGGTAATATATAATAGTAAATATTAAATAATATCTGATATATTATGTGGTTAGAAAGTATAAGTGATTGTAAAAGAAAAATAATAGCAATAATTGTAGAATTATAATAAAATACACATTATTTATGCAGACCGAAATAAGTTACCACCCCTTAATGTAACGAGTTAACAGGCATGGAATTTTAAATTACATGTTTGTTGGCATTTCCCTTTGGTAAACAGTTTAATTAAATGCTGATTTAATAAACCTTTTACATATATATTGGAGTGAGTAACTTAATTAATTAATTAGGTGTTATTAAGTAGGAGTTTATTCCATGAAACTTATTCAATCAAGTGAAAGAAAAAACGAAAAAAGTTTTACCTATAAAAATATTTAAATTTATTTCTTGAAGAGATTGGTTCTATAATTCTTTTAACAAACATATTAAACATTAATTAGGGAATTAAAAACTGTAAAAATATCACAAATTAATTAAGTTTAAATATTCAATCTTTTTTTATCATGAAAAGACTTGAATAATAATATTTCTAACCCAAAATATGAAAAATAACCCTTTGCCGTCTCTTGTTAATTACTATTAGTATAAAGTAAAAAAAAAAAGTATATATTGACTAGGGAATTCGTTTACTTTAATAATTAATTAGTGATTTTATATACTTTTAACGAAATTTATGTGTTTACATCCTAAAAGTTATGAAAAGGTGTTTCCAGCTTTGGTACGCTGTGATTCACTAAAACCCTATTTATTTATTTATTACTAATGAGGAACACAAAACCCACTGCTATTACTAGCAGAGCTTCGCACATATCTCAGACTATGGCTTCATCATCTCCATTTTTGGTGATGCTCTCAATGTGTTTGTTAATTTGCTGCTCTGAAGCCAAACAGTATGTGGTTGGAGGCACTGCAAATTCCTGGAAGACTCCTCTCTCCTCACCAGATTCTCTCAACCACTGGGCCAACTCTCACCATTTCAAAATCGGCGATACTCTCGGTATTCTTCATAACTCTCTCCATTATTTTTCTTCTTTTTCTTATATTCATCAATGTCTCAGCTTTCTAAGAAGCATGTTGAGTGCATTTTACGTTGAAGAAACTATAAGTTTTTTGTGTATATGTAGTATTTAAATACGACGAGAGAACTGAGTCAGTGCATGAAGTGAACAACACAGACTACGAAAGGTGCAATACGGTGGGGCAAGAACATGTGGTGTTCAACGATGGTAACACCAAGGTCTTGCTTGCAAAATCTGGATTCAGACATTTCATAAGTGGAAATCAGAGTCACTGCCGCATGGGCTTAAAACTCACAGTGGTTGTCGTCACTGCCAAAACTAAAAACAATCCTACTTCTCCAACTCCTTCTCCTTCACCGTCACCTTCACCTTCACCATTGCCGCCGTCACCATCGCCATCACCTTCACCACTTCCAAATAATCACGGTGTTAATGGTCGTTCAAGTGGTGGATTCATTATAATGTGGTTGTCGGGGTTGATGATGTTACTGGTTTAATTTCAGAGCATGTTCTGTCTTTGCATGATAATGTTTTCGTGGCTATATGAGACATATATTTACGAGTAAGTCAAGCATTTTTATTCTTGTTTTTTCAAGTGTGAAAGATTTTCCTTTGGTGGGAAAAAGGTTGTTTGGTGATTTTGAGATTGAATAAGTCATTTGTATTTTTAAATGCACGTGCGGTCGCTTTTCCAAGTCATTTTTGTTGCCAAATAAGTTTTCTGCCTCTTGTTGTGTATCTTACTATTTTGCATTAATCAAAATAATTTCCACTTTTTACTCTGCTCACTTTGCATTTAGAAATATTTCATCCACTTCTTTTATCTTTATCTAAGGTTGAAATGGAAGTTTTTGTGATGATGGGGAAGAAACGATTTTGAAATCCGACTTTTCAAAAGACTTAGTGTAAAGAGAGGTGGATAATTCACAGTTTCATTCAACTAAACAAAATTCGAAACATATAAACTTAGTCATTCAATTAAAGATATTGATTTTTATTATCATATCATCTATGCAAAGTTAATTAGTTTACTAACCAAACATGTTTACCTCTATGCCAAATAAGAATTTAATAATCATAAACTAGGTTAAATAGATATATATATATATATATATATATATATATATATATATATATATATATATATATAAAAGTAAATGCAATGACCATTTCACAAATATTAGAATTGATATTACATTAGTTTCAATTTAATCAATGTAAAAAATATAAATTATATCGATTATGTAATTGATGTAATATCATAGTTTTTCAAGAAATATTTTAAAAATTTATTTTACATTACGTATAATATTGATTAGACTCAACAATCAATGTAATATCACTAATGCGAAATTAGTGTAAAATTGTAAATGATGAAAGACTAGTTACATGGGCTAAATGAAACAATTAATAGTAGATGTCTTCCTCTTTGAATATTTTTCATTTCCGCTTGTGTTCACCATTTTATTTCACTTTTGCTCCACTATTATTTATATGTGTCATTCTTTCTACTACTACGACAAGAAGAGCAGGAATACTTTGTCACAAGAAAACGACAAACACATTCATCTGAGACGGTTAAATAATAATATTTTGATTATAGTTATATTATTATTTTAATTTAAAATCATAATTATATTATTTTAGTATTAAAAATTGTGTCATATGAATGTTTTTTTAAGTCGTGTCAAACTAACTTTTTTCTGACAAGAAGCTTTCAACATGGAAGTGTTTGAGTGTTCTCTATAACCCATTGTCATTGTCTTAGAATGGAGCACCACCACTATCATAGGAGCTCGTGTTTTGTGTGTCGCGCATGATTCTATTGTTCATGATGTTCGTGGTGGAGACTTCCATTCTAAAGTTAGTATTTCCCTAAATTTTGAGGTTTCCGCTTCACTTTCTTTCACTTCACTCTATCATGCGCAAGCCACCTTTGGTTGCGTCATATTTATCAGTCCCTCGCGTCTCATCCATGTTTATCAATTCTCGCTTATTGTTTGGAACCAACATTCGCAAAATTATCCCAACGCTTTGCTTTGCCACTTCCATGGGATGCCACGATAAACCCCCTTAGTGTTAACTCTATCCCAACGCTATTCACAAAATCACATACTGCGATAAAATCACATATTACCGATGGTCTCAATCAGTTAATAATAGCAAAATTTTGTTAGTAAAAAATCATATTTATTGATGAACTATTGACGACAAAAAAATCCGTCGATAAAGTAACATTGGTAAATATCACTTGATAATTATTAATAGATTTCAGTCGGTAATATCTATCAATAAAATATGTGATTATTATGTTTATTTTTTTCTTCTCTTCGTTTTTTTCTCTCGTATTTTTTCATCTACTTTCTCTTCTCTTCCTCATCGTTGCTTCACCACCGCCTCCTCCAACTTATCCATATCCACCTACTACTCATTCTTCTATTTGTCTTTCTCTTTTATCCTTCTCCTCTACCTCATTTTCTAACTTCGACAACCATTGTTATCTACGTCCTCACATCTGTGTCATCATCATGTCACCAACGTTCCTCTACGTCATTAGTGCATCTCCACGTCATTGGCAAGTCTTTGTGTCAACATCCACCCGTCATCGTGTCACTTTTTCTATCCTCTCTTCTTCTCTTCTTTTTCTCACCCATATTATAATATACAAAAAAATCAATCAAATTGGATGAGAATTTACATTCACATTTTTTAGAAATTTATCGACGGATTGAGATCGTCATTAATTGTAATCTTAAGTTATTGATTTATTTATCAGTGATAAAACTTGTAATTTAACAACAGGTATTGCTAAGAACAAGTTGTCAATAATTATAATACTAAGCTACTAAAAAAATATCTTTAAGTAATACTAATTGTAATAATCAACAAATTTTTTAGACAAAATTTATTATTGTATTTAGTATTGATGGAAGTATCCATTAATAAATTAAACTGTGAATTCTATAACAAAAATTATAGATAAATTTAAGTTTCATAATGGACTAATAGTTATTATTAATAATTTATCGATAATTAAGATATTTCCTTCATTACTTAGGATTGACCATTATAACTTTGATTGGTACAAAAAAAGTGTTATAGTTTTTACATTGGTGACTCATATCGGTAACTTAATTATAGTAAAATGTATAAAGTAGTTTTGTAATAAATGTTTTGTATACTAGTGTCTTATAAATAATATTTTTGATTTATATAAAAAATCAGCAGTCTCATTTCCTAATCACACTAAGATTCAAGAAATTAGAGAGACACTTGTAAAACCAATTTAATGTTAGTAAATAAGAGATATATACACTAAGAACAAGTACGTAGTATAAATGATTCCGAAGATGTACTATAGTAGATTACATATTAAGAAATAAATCCCTATGGATTTATTACATCCATATATATAGGACTTTTCTCAAGTAACTGAAATGGGATATAAAGTGTAAAGTGTAAACTAAACAACTCTTCGTTAGTGTCTTATTTTAGGTTCTGGAATGTTCATTTTTGGATAATATTCTTATTTTTCAAATTTTAAAAACTATTAATTTCTAAATAATAATCACCTCTTAAAATTAGATATCCTAGCTAGCACCCTTTCACGTGTTTCAATCAAATTGAAAAATGTACAAAATACGCTCTGCAGGATACCATGGATCCTCCAGCTGGCATAACACTCGACGATCCATGAAACGAAACATGAGATGAAGAGAGAGAGGTGGGTGGATTTATAGGAACTTTTTAATTTATAATTATTAATTATTATTATTTTTGTCTAACTCAATGAACCATGCAGACCCAATTATGTACTTGAAAGCTGGGTAGAAAATTAAGGTCAGACAGAGGTTGTTCTTTGACTTTGTCAATTAACACACTTTGAAAGTAATTTTGAAGGTCAAGCACAGTACGTGTTTGATAAAAAGCCGCCACCTGCACACAACACATTGTTTTCCGCCTTCAATTCCTTCTTACCACTCCCACATTCTTCTCTCTCTTCAATCATAATCCATAAATTACACACAAATCAGGTAAATAGATTAGCAAAGAGTAAGAGTCACAATAAAGATATATAATAAAAGTCACACAGACTAAAAACAAGAAGAAAGAGAAAACAAAAATGGCAAAAACTGAAACAGTGAAAGAGGGTTCTTCTTCTTCTTCTTCTTCTTCTTCTTCTTCTTCTTCTTCTTCTGCTTCTGCACCTCAGCAACATTCGACAGAAGTACTTCACCAACGTAGGAAAATGCCTCGATGTCCAATGAAAATGGCGATTGGAGGGTTTGCAGCAATCTCTGTGTTAGGTTACTTGGTTCTGTACTCCAACAAGAAGCCTGAAGCATCAGCTGTTGATGTTGCTAAGGTTGCTTCTGGAATGGCCAACCCCGACAATACTCGTCCTCGTAATTAGATATCACCAATTAACATTTCCCACCTTCCATCATCCATGCACATATATATGTTTTCTTGTATTATCACTCATCATTTTCATTGTGTTTATTGTGTCTTTTCTTTAACACATGTAGTTATTATTATGTTTTAAGTACAATTAATACTTTGTCTTTATATGCTTTTTAATTAAAACCTGGACTCACTTTAATATTTACATTACAACTTTCTTAAACAATATCTGTAATTAAGATTGAATATGAAAATTATCTAAAGTACTATAAATAATGTTCTTGTATAAATTTAAGGTAGCAATATTATTTTCTATTCTTATAATAACACCAACGTGTTTGCCACTGAAGAAGAAGAAAAGTACTACAAATTTGCCATTTGACTTTTTGCGATTGTTGGACAAATTAGGTCTCCAAAAAGTTATAATGTTAGCACGTGCCGTTTTAATACAAAAAACAAAATGTTAATTATGAATGTTAATTAAAGAACTTTAAAGAAGAACATTTAAATTTAATATATTTTATTTTCTTTATGAAATTTTATATAGTGATAATATTATATCAATGATTGCTATGACACAAAAAATACATTTATATATGATACCAGTTTTGAATGTAATAATGATGATGAAAACATCTTAACTTTTGATATACTAAATGATTCTCAACTTATATTTACTATATCAAATCTATAAAAGAGGATACATCTGTAAAACACAAACGGAAATTAAATTAGAATGTTATTTTTTTAACATAAGTTAGTATGTTATTTTCCAAAAGTTTAAAATTTAACTGTAATACTTAATTAATTTATTTTATAATATCATTTTTATTTAAGTATGAAATTATTTCTTTATGTAATTAAAGTAATACAGTAATTAAATACTTTTTTAAGTTCTAAAAAGTTGAGATATAAATTTAAAGTATTAAATTAAAATCTCATAAAATTCTTACAAGAGGATTGCATTGAATAAATTCCATTTTAGTGTAAGATTGTTACATGATTTCTAACATGTTTTGAGAAATGTTTTCAATTATTAAATGAAAATTTGTTAAAATAAATATTTTTTTATTTACTGATTTTTTTTTCATGATTCTTAATAAAATTTAGTTTATAATAAAACGTCGAGTTAAGGTTATAAATATGTAATAAATATATATAAAATAAGCTATACAGAAATTTCATTCACTTGTAAGCTTGGTTTCTTTTACTTTTAGCAGTAAAAAATTTCAACTATCCAAAGACATATTTAATTCTGAAAAAAAAAAATTACCCAGGAATGGAATTTAGACATCTGAAAAATTAGAAAGGTTTAAAAAATAGGAAAAAATGTTTTAGGTGAATGTCACACAATTATTGTTATTAATCAATGAGATCAGAGATTAATACTGTTGTTGATAATAAATCTTAGCAATATCAATCACTCAGTTTTGTATTGTTAGGCACTGAGATATAAATGATAATAGTTCATGTGAGAGTTATTTTTTGCAAAAATTAGTGATCCACTAAATAAGTTATAATATTAATAAAATAATATTTTTGGCCACTTAATAAGTATTTGTAATTACTCAAAGATGAAAAAGAACTATTGCCAAGTGTTGTTAATTAATACAGCTGACTCTAGTAAATCTTAGATTGTACGATGAATGATGTTGACTATAAGAAATTTTAATATTTCTTTAAATGAGAAAAATACAATTTGACAAACAAATAATGCAACATTAATTTACATAATTTTAATATTTTTTTTTTGTTAAATTTTGTTTTCACACGTTATCGGCTGAATTACCGGTTATTACAGTGTTTTTATTTTCAATATAATTTGACAATTTTTCTTTTTGTTTCTGGCTGCGTTCTTTCCTCTTTCCTTTTTTCTGTGATGACAGCGACTCAGTCTCAGAGAAGAGATTCCGCCATAAGTGCATTCTTTCTCTGACTCCATCTTCTTCTTTCTTTCAACATCGCCATTTCTCTCACATCAGGTCAGTTACCTTTTTATTTTTCTACTATTTCTGCTCTGTATTAATGGAACCATATTTCCAATTTCTAATCTGTAAATTAGCTCCGAGTTGCGGGTTGTCGATGGAATTTTGATTTGAATATTGGTCGGAGAGAGTTGTGGAGGTTGATGCTGTACTTGCTCTTGGTAGAACTTGAACTTCATCCACAGTTAACCCTACCGCGAATTTTGGTTAGGCGGAGAAAATTTAGGAATCTTATTTTTTGTTGATAAGATAAGGACTCGGGAAAGAGAATTTTTTTGTTCGCTATTTTTTTTCTGTTATTCTTTTTGATGATTTTTACTTCAACTTCGAGTTATGAGCGTTGACGCGAATGCATCACCGGCGGCAAAATTTTGGTCTTCGGTTGCCCTCCATTCTCTCTGTTCATAACCGAGTTTTTTTCTTGATTTATCGTATTATGCGGGGGTTTTGAAGATGACTTTGCAGTGAGGTGCAGAAAGATATGTCGAAGCACAGATAGAGGCGTGGAAGGCTAACTATTGCCTCCACTATTTAACAACAAAAGATAATAACTCTGCATCCGTTGAACTTGAACGACTGAGGATATATATATATATATATATATATATATATATATATATATATATATATATATATATATATATATATATATATATATATATATATATATATATATTGCCTGAAACTCTCCTATGAATTCATATCTCGTTAATTTTAATTATCCACCGTTACAATTTGTGTGATTGGCTTAGCTTAGTGGCTGATTACCAACCAATAACTGGTATTATAATGTTGAAGGATGAACTATCTTTATTTAAATCTCTTGAAATAGTTGCGACATTGATCTGCTTGTGAATCTTGAAATTAGAGGGGAGGGGGGAATGGAGGTGGAGAGTTGGAAATGATTATTTCTGAATTGTGGAACATCTAAAGAATGATACTTCGGGGAACTTTAATGCCAGCTTAAGAGTATGAGCCTTTGATTTTGCCATGTTGAGATGCTATATAAAAGTTAGAGATTAAACAGCCATTTGGTTTAGAGGATGAAAATTTTCGCAAGTATCATGCTAGAAGGAAGACTATACACAACAAGCAAGTGACAACCCTAGGTACATTTGGTTGGTGCAATCGATCTTCGCTAGAAAGTAGATCTACATTTATGGTTTATTTCCCAAAGAAAGTAAAAATGCACACAAGTTTTGAATCTTTGCAATTGCATTACTTGAGAATATACATTTTCCAGATTTTAATCAGAAACCTCTAGCCTGAGCCTTGTAATGAACATTTGGAGTCTAAACATGAAGATCCCAATATTAATTTTATTATTCATTGTTTTGAATCTTGTTTTGTTTGTCTGCAGGTTATGCATATGTGATAACTATTGAATGATGTTTGACTGTGGTCGCAAGTCAGAATACATGGGTGGTCAGCGGGAAAACTTTTTGAGGTATCACCATCTAATATATTTTAATTGTAGAGTTATTGTAGATATACGAAGGAGAAGATACTGATGTTAATAGTATTTATTTGCATGTTCTTAGCTTATGTAAGTTATAGCAATTTCTAAATTCTAACTATAGAATAAATTATGTTAATATGATCCAAACTTTTGGCATCAGTACATTTTATTGCTTTTTTGTCTACAGAGTGTGGAAGGACATATAAACACTGAACCATTAGCTATGTCAATCATTCAGTCAGTTGTAAACTGTAACGGTTTTAGAAGTGGAAAATTTGCAATTGTGTAATTTTCCTAGATGGCTGTCCAGTTGAACCACAGAGAAACTAGTTTCTCACTCACAATGCTTTGCACTTTAAATTTTAAAATGCTTTACATGGATCTTAGCTTTCTTAAATAGAATTAATGTTTATCATGGTATCAACTCATTGTCACCTTCACCTTTCATGATATATGACAAAGCGTTCTCTTATTTCTTAATTTCCCCCTTTGTTTCTCTGGTCTGGAATTGATCTTGACATTCCTGGTTTCAGACAAAAGTGATCTGTTTCTGTGCATTTTGTTAATCTATAGGTTGGAGGCCCTGGATTCTACACTATCTTCATCTTCTGATGCTGGAGTTATAAAATCTGGATTTAGTATTGATAAATTAGGCCATGGTGGTCATGGAAGCAGCACGACTTCAAGGTCTTTTAAAAGGGGCATGAGAAGGGGATCTGAAGGGCTGAAATCAATTGGGCGATCACTTGGGTTGGGAGTATCTAGGGCAGTGTTCCCAGAAGATCTTAAAGTGTCTGAAAAGAAGATATTTGACCCTCAAGACAAATTCCTGCTTTTATGGAATAAACTCTTTGTTACCTCGTGCATTTTGGCTGTGTCTATAGATCCACTGTTTTTTTATCTCCCAGTCATCAATAATTCGTTTCACTGTCTTGGCATAGACAGAAAGTTGGCAACAATAGTTACAACATTAAGGACAGTGATTGATGCTTTCTATCTTATGCACATGGCTCTCCAATTTCGTACGGCTTATATTGCTCCATCTTCTCGTGTCTTTGGGCGGGGTGAGCTTGTGATAGATTCGGCTCAGATAGCCAAACGATACTTGCAGCGGTATTTCATCATTGATTTCCTATCAGTGTTGCCTATACCACAGGTCAGAAAAAAACTGCTTTTATCTTGAGTCGACTTTTCTGTTTAGCTGCTTGAATATTTTGACATAAGTCCCTCTTGCATTCAAAGTGTTTGTAGCTTGTTAGCATTCACTTTGAATTGCTATAAAGTATAAAATAATATATTGGTTGGCATCCGTTCCTTTTTTATTTGTGTTTGGATCTAGAGTTGGTATTATTAATATGTTAAAGCTCCCCAATCTTGTATTTTTGTTTTCCTGGTTTGGAACTACTAAAAATAGGGATTCTCCTTTAAATTTATTTGATCTGTTTTGGCTTATGATTATAGATAATTATTTCTACTTTTGGTATCCACTGAAATTTGCAACTTACTAGACATTGATTTATATATTCAATACACTTCGTAGATAACTCTAATGCTAGTCTTTTTTGTCTCCAATTTTAAGTAGTATCACAAAACTCAACACCTACTTTTGTTTTCTCTGGTCTGTTCTTGATTTCAGATTGTGGTTTGGAGATTTCTTCTGAGGTCAAAAGGTTCAGATGTGCTAGCTACAAAGCAGGCCTTGCTATTCATTATCTTGTTTCAGTATGTTCCTAGATTTCTCCGAATGGTACCATTGACTTCAGAGCTTAAGAGAACAGCTGGTGTCTTTGCTGAAACTGCATGGGCAGGTGCTGCATGTTATTTGCTGCTGTACATGCTTGCCAGTCATGTAAGCTTTGCTTTATTTTTTCATGATGCTTAATTCACTAAAATTCCTGCCTCGTTCTATTTGAGCTATAATCTCACTAGTCATGCTATTGTGGGTCTTTTTCCACCAATGATCATTTGCAGATAGTTGGTGCATTTTGGTACTTGTTAGCTATTGAACGCAATGACTCATGCTGGCAGAATGCTTGCAGTGATGCTGTTAATTTGTGCGATAAAAATTTCCTGTACTGTGGGAACCAGCTCATGCAAGGTTATAGTGCTTGGAATAATAGAAGTAAAGATATTCTAAATTCAGCGTGCTCTGCAGAAGGTGATCCTGCACCTTTTGATTATGGAATTTTCGCACAAGTCTTGACTTCTGGCATAATTTCATCTAAGAAATTCATCTCTAAATACTGTTACTGTTTATGGTGGGGGCTCCAGAATTTGAGGTAATTAATTTTGTTTTCTTTGGTGTTTGGACATCTGTGTCGGGTATTCCATAACAGGCTAATAGAGATTTGAAAGACTGAAACAAGTATAATTTATGTGAAGGCTGACCTGAATACACAGATATAACAATAGCAAGCGATCCTCCTTATACACTATGCACCGATAAGTTATGTCTACTTTGTCTTCGAAAAAGTTCTTAGTTTAAACAAATTAGAAGGAAAAACTGTTGGTTATAGTTGTATCAGTAATAGAATGGGTAGTGGATAAATTAAACTCTATTTGGGTTGTACCTCTTGAATATTCCTTGTGTTTCTGCTGTTTGAATAAAGAAGGAATCAGGCAAGAAAGAAATAAAAGGAAAGAAGTATAGAGATTTCTTTCTGCTTGTTTTGGATAACTAGAAAAGAAAAAAATTGTGAAAAATTATACAAATAAGAAAAATTAACCAAAAAAATTGTACTTTCTATACCTACTATTTTTGACAAAAATAATTTTTTGTTATCAAAATTTATTTATCTTTTAATATTTGAAGCAGAAAAGAACAACCCCCTGGTCCCATGAGGTGGCAAATTCTTGTGGTGGGATGTATCAATCCCTTTTCCTCTCCCCCCACTTCTATTTTTTCTCCACGTCTTTCATCTCTAATTCCTTCATTCTTACTTTTCATCATCGAAATGCAGTTTGAGTGTTTGAAAAGTTTAATGCAAAGAAAATTTAAATATGTGCTAAGGCACTGGATGAATTGTATGTTCTAGTAATTAGTTGTTCATTATGAAATATTATCTTTGTTCATTGCTACTGTTGACCTTTTTTTCTCATAATCAGGGTTCAACAATCTCTCAGATTATGTTGATTTTGTTCTGTAAGGAAAACCCTAAAATTAATTTCTCAAAGTAGGTTACTAGCCTTGTCCTTAAGTACAGTTAAAGGCATTACCGTACCATTTGAAGAATATCTATTAATTTTTATCATTTTAGGTAGTTTGAGAGCTAGGTCACTGGTTTCTTACTTTGAATTTAGAAAGTGATATGTCCTACAGTTTTATCCTCTTTTACGATTTGTTCTGAAAATTTGACCTTTTTAGCTTGTTTTAAATTTACCATTGATCTAGATTCAAGAAATTTATCGTTTTAATAAGCTTCTAGGACATATAAGGTTATTAATTCCATGTTCGAACATTCTTGGACTGAAGTGTTTTACGGAAATACTTGTTTGCATGAATAGTTTTAGCCACCCTCCTCTCACAAAGGTGTAAATAGAAAGAAGTTGGAAGGGTATTAAGGGAAATATACTGGTTGCTGAGGCTGAAGAATGTCAGAAGACAAGAGGCTTATGCCAATCTGCCCATAGTTCAAGGGACTTGGGGAGTTCCAGGAGTCCGTTAATACAGAAAAGAAAAGAGGATATGAGCATTGTTCAGGTAGAAGTCGAGTGCAAAAAGGGTGGGAGGTTTCCATGTCATTCAAAGAAACTGTTGCATTACATTTTATCTTCTATTTTCCAATATTACGGAAAATGACAATGACTGATAGAATCCCTAACCTTTCTTTTTGATACTGGTAGTGATTCTATATCAGTTCAGAAAGGGAAAGATTTGTTTTTTGTGAATATATTAACACTCATCTGATTAGTTGCTCTCAAATACTGAGAAATTTTGGATATACTTTACAATTTGAATTTTTTGTTGAAGAAATTATTTGTTCCCATGTCTTCTCCGTCCCCTACGCTCCTCCCTTTCTGTCCCTTCATTTGATTTGCCAAAACCAACTTTTCATTGACTTCACTGCAGTACACTTGGCCAGGGGCTTCAAACTAGCACCTATCCTGGGGAGGTTATCTTTTCAATAGCACTAGCTATTTCTGGTCTCATCCTCTTTGCACTTCTGATTGGCAACATGCAGGTATACTTCAAATCAATGAGCTTAACATATCATGAAAGTAAAATTGCCGGAAGTCTTATCATTCAGTTTGTTCAGAACTTGCAAGAGTTTCCATGGGCTTGTATTTGATTGGGTCAAATATACTGGATACTTGAATGGTTGAATAATGACCTAATGCTAATTTTCATACTTATCAACAATATTTTGATATCCAAGTGATTAAATTTTACAATTATATGTGTGGTGTGGGCGGGATTAAAAGCTATTAAGTAGTGTCAATGTAGCAGCTAGACCCTGCTAGTAATTTAGTTACTCTTTTGTAAGAGCACTGGAAATGGTATATGATCTTCATTTATTTGACTTAGAGAAAGTATTGACTTGCCACTTGACTTTTTCTCTGCCTAACATGTATTGTTGAAGATAAATGCATTATTGGTAAATTTTCTGTCTTAACTTATGAACTACGTAGTATTCATGTCGGGAGCCTATAAAGAATGAATTCACTATTTTGGTCTGAACACACGGAGCCAGTGTGTTTGACATGATGCATTGATGACATTTGTCTGACATGTATTTGTTCGTGTACTTCTGTTATTTTTTTTTGTTTGGGGTAACATGGTGTGAATAATCAATAAAAAAACTGAAGTTGGTTTTTTTAAACTTCTAAGCAATTTATAATAATAACAAAGGCACCAGTGCTTTTCGTCAGATTTCAATTCTTTTCTACCAACTTTTTCTTTTCATGTTGGCTCTTATGACACCCATCAAGATGTTGTAAACTGAAGCAAGCTCACACACACACATGATATTACAAATAATGAGTGTCAAATGAAAGTGTGAGAACTAATCTTGACTTTTCCATGCAAATTTAAATTGTTAGCATTAACTAGCCTAATATGCTCCTCACTTGACAAACAAAGTATGTTCTTCGGAGTTGAGAACTATCCTTTTGATGTCAAGAGAGATCTAAGAACTAATATGGTTGTGCAACAAGAAAAAAAATGGTTATGCAATAAGAAACTAAATCAAGTGGACATTCTCATGGACACAGATAATGCGCGTGAGCATTTGCTACTATAAGTTTGTTCTATATTTTGTTTCTTGTTATCACTGAATAGCCTTGCAAATAAATGGCGTTGAAGTTTGTCCATTAAAGTATGAAAGAGAAGATTGTTTGTAATTGATACTGAGGTTTCAGTCTTTCCCATGATTACAGACATATCTTCAGTCTCTCACAATTAGGCTCGAGGAAATGAGAGTTAAAAGGCGTGATTCAGAACAGTGGATGCATCATCGGTTACTCCCACAAGAGCTTAGAGAGCGCGTGAGACGGTATGATCAATATAAGTGGCTGGCAACGCGTGGTGTAGATGAAGAAAATTTAGTTCAGAGTCTACCAAAGGATCTTCGAAGAGATATTAAGCGTCATCTCTGTTTGGCCTTAGTGAGGAGGGTATGCTTTCAAAACATGAAAATAAGCTAACACCAAGAATGCCCTTTATCTGAAACATGTGACTAAATAGGACCCTCTTTTCTCTGACAAACTAAGGACCAACTTGTAGTAATCTGTTCAATATTTATGGTTAATGGTTATATTACAGCTGAACCATCACACCAGGTTATGTGTGTTTGGTTGTTTGCATGAGCATAACTTTCTTTAATCCACTGTCTCACACCAGGTTATATTAAATAATGCAGTTCCTCTCAGATATTTTGGCCCCGATCTCTCCTAGATGAACTTATCAAGCTATTTTTGAGCATCTGAGTTTGTGAATTCATTGATTGGTTTTCATGGATTTGTAGGTTCCACTATTTGAGAGTATGGATGAGAGATTGCTTGATGCCATCTGTGAAAGACTGAAACCATGTTTATTTACAGAGCATACTTACATCGTTCGGGAAGGAGATCCAGTTGATGAGATGCTTTTCATCATACGTGGTCGCCTTGAGAGTGTTACCACAGATGGTGGGAGGAGTGGATTTTTCAACCGCAGTTTTCTAAAGGAAGCGGACTTCTGTGGGGAGGAGCTATTAACCTGGGCCCTGGATCCCAAATCTGGTTCTAATCTCCCATCTTCCACTAGAACAGTTAAAGCATTAATGGAGGTTGAGGCTTTTGCCTTAACAGCCGATGAGTTAAAATTTGTTGCCAGTCAATTTAGACGCCTTCACAGCAGACAGGTTCAACATACTTTCCGATTTTACTCCCAGCAATGGAGGACTTGGGCTGCATGCTTTATTCAAGCAGCATGGCGTCGGTATTCTAAAAAGAAACTAATGAAGCTTCGTCAAAAGGAAGAAGATGCTGATGAATCAGAGGGAAGTCATGAAACTGGTGGTGGAAATTCCTACAGTTTTGGTGCTGCCCTGTTAGCCTCTAAGTTTGCTGCTCACACTCTTCGTGGCGTTCATCGTAATCGACTTGCTAAGACTGCCAGGGAGTTGGTGAAACTACAGAAACCCCCAGAGCCTGATTTCTCTGCAGATGACGCTGACTAAAATTTTCATGTATGACTACTCTCTGAAAATGCTTGTTTTGACTGTGATTGAATTTGTGAAAGAAGGTTGAAAACAGTGTATTATACAATTATCCTTGTAATGACTCTTCCTCTGTTACCATGTAAATTATAATATTACATTAAAGCCAACTCTCATATTAGGCCTGCCACCTGGCATGTAAACTGATATATATTGTTCTCAACTTTATTGTTGAAGTTATTGGTTTGCTTTTGCACAATCAACCTCTGTCTTAAATTTTACATTGTCGAAATTATTATAAATTATTTTTCAAACGTTATTTTGTGATTAAAACTTTTATGAAAATCATCAATTTAAAATAATAAAAAATTATTATGGATTATACATTTTAGATACTATTCGTCTAGATCTTTATTCTGAAGTATATTTTTTCATTATGTTTATGTAACGTGTAATACAAAAACTTTTAAATATATTTCACATTGCATTTATTAGAAAGTACAAGGATTTGGTCATTATAAGATTAGTGATTTAAATATATTTCGCATTGCATATATTAGAAAGTACGAGGTTTTTGTCATTATAAGATTAGTGTAATAGGAAGAGTTAAGAAGAGAATGCGGAATTCCATAAAACAATTGTCTTATAGTTATTAAGAAACATTAAAAGTATTTATTCTAATGTTTTTTAAAATAAAAATAAAAATCTTTCAAGTTTACTCAACGCAATTTAATTATAACTAAATTGTATTGAGTTATTAAATAAAATAAATAAATTCAATTCGACCCAGTTCAAATAAATTTAAGTTTGATAAAACAACTTAAATTAAATTCAATCCAACCTGAAAAGTTATCTCTTATTGGCACAACTTGGTCTTAAGTTGAATAATGAAGGGTCAATGAGACAGGTAATGATCTCTAAGCAATCCAGGTAACAATCAAGTAGAGCTACTTATTACATACAAATAGCAATATTTATAACAAATTTATTTTTGACAAAAAAGAAGGGTGAGGAATATTTTTATTACTTAACAATAAATTCACATTTAATATCTAGTACTTGCAAAAAGAAAAAAATCTTTTTTCCAGATATGCATTGAGGACCAATAATTGGTCAATAGTTGAATGTGTTGTACAAATTACAAAACAACAATAATATTCAAGTACAGTGAGAAGAGAGGGAGAATAGTATCATGCAAGAATACAAAATATGGATACTAGAGATACATTGGATGACTTAAAACAAAACAAAAAATCAGAACTACAAAAATATCCGATACTACAATTTATGTGCTTCAACTTAGAACTATGACCATTGCACTAAAAGTGGCAAGGTTCAGTCAATTTTCACTGATGAATAGATGAGCCTGGTGAACCAGAAGCATGCACAGAAACCAATTGTACCAGTCAACACAAAGAAAGCATATGAAAGCAGCATCATGTAGCCAAAGTACAAGATTCCAGATACTGGTTTTGTGATCTCAAGTTTAGTGAAGAAGTAGAATACAGTATATAGGAAAAGGTAGAATGCAGAGGAACCTGAAGTGAGATATGACCTCCACCACCAATTGTAGTCTTCACTACACAGCTGAAAGTAGCATAGCACAACTGTGATCTCAGCACAGGTTATAATGAGGATTACAAACACAATGAACAAGAAACCAAAAATGTAATAAAATTGGTGTAACCAGATTGATGTGAGGATGAAGAAAAGCTCAATGAAGACTGCACCAAATGGGAGTATGCCTCCTATGAGAATAGAGCACATTGAATTCATGTACCAAGGCTGCACTGGAATCTGTCTAGCTATCTTGTTTGTCTTCACAGGATCCTCAATTGGTGGCTTTTTGTTAAACCCCACAAAACCACCAACAAACACAAGTGGAAATGAGATGCCAAACCATAACAAAAGAAGAGCAAACATTGTCTGAAATGGCACTGCCCCAGAAGACCTCTGCCCCCAAATCAGAGCATTTAGCACAAAGAATGCTGTGAAAGCTGTGGCTGGGAATATAAAAGCTGTTCCAAAAGCTACTTTCTTCCAATCTGTTCCCTTGAACATTTTATAAAGACGCCCTGAAGTATATCCAGCAAACAGTCCCATTAGCACCCACAGCAAGAGCATGGCTGTCATCAAACCTCCTCTGTTTGAGGGAGACAGAAAACCAAGAGCAGCAAACATCATGGTCACAAGAATCATTCCGAAAAACTGAACTCCTGTTCCAACATATATACACAGTAAATCTGAGTTTAGTGGAGGCCTGAACACATCCCCATGTACAAGTTTCCACCCTGTCTCTTCTTGTGCTTCTTCTTGTGTCTCTAACTGATTGTACTTTGAGATATCACGATACAGTGTCCGCAACATTATCATTGCCACCATGCCCGAAAGAAAAAGTACAATCATCAGAGAGTTCACTATTGAAAACCAGTGAATCTGGTCATCCGCCATTAGAAGATAGGTATCCCACCGATATGCCCACTTCACATCACTTGCCTACAAGGTAAAAAAATTCCACCAAGGAAGATAAAATCAGCATCCAAATCCAATTCTCACTGGCACTTCAAGTGCGGTGAATTCTGGTGGTAAGGTAACTAACCTCGAACTCAACATCATATGTGAAAATTATTTCCTTCTTGCTTTTAATCTCTTGGGGAGATTCAGAGCTAGTGACCAGCCTTTTGGCATGGGGATCACAGGTGGTTAAGCGGGTCTTGTTCTCATTCCATTCTCCTTCATACTCATGCTTTACGCTGAATTCATAGGAATAATTTCAATATACAAGGTGAAATTAACAGATTATCACAAAACTACGTGTAAAAGAATCACAACACAACCTGAATGGTTTAACCTCAAATCCTACAATCCTTGATAATCCTAGCTGTTGATCAGTGTGATACTTAACCACAAATGCTAAGTGGTTGTGGATGAAATACTTCTCCTCTTTGATCTATCAACAGTTACAAGAGGTTAAGAGGAAATAACAATAATGGTTACAAAGTATCAGTAAGTACTCAGTTAGCTTCTACATACTCCAGAATACTGTCCCTTAATACCGACAAGGAAGCCATGGAGATACACCATGGGAGATTCCTGATCAAGCCTTCTTATAGGAACAACCAAAGGAAGATTGTCTAGAATCCTGCAACAATGCAAGAATAATAAAATACCCTTTTGTCAGAGACATTATTTCCACAACAATGTTTTTCATGAGATATAAGCTTCAGGGTCATTAGTGCCTCACATGTTCACCCGATACTCATCATCTATCATTTCCCTGAACTCTTTTTCCGTTTTGTCATCGAGAATTATACGACAAACAGGATTGCACAGCTGCGGTTCTCTCATCTTGAACTGCGACAGTTAAAAGACTTCAATATTTCAGTTGTGAAACGTAATAAACAGAAGGTAGAAAGCTAGAACCTGCCCAAAATATTTAAACCAACCACATAGGGTGAGTTTTCAATGCGGTCACCCCGAAGAACTTCCCCCAGATTTTCTGCACTGTCAACAATGCGTTTCGGACGACAATAAGGCAGTGAATAGTATGAATAAGGAAGCTGTGTTTTTGTGGAAGACAGTTTGTTCACTTTCACCCTCAATGGATCTCCCTGTCACCATTGAACACAACATGATAATCAATAAATGTCACAAACTACAACAAATCATTCCATGTTACTCTGGGTGATCACCAATGCGTTGATTTGATTAGGAGAATAATCTGTCAAAGAATGCATGATGGAATGATGATCGCTATAAACTAGCCATCAAAACATGGTGATTCTCTCACTATTTCTGACCACTGATCCAAATCATTTCTCATCACACATTCTAAATTGTTCATCAGCTCGGCAAATGAAAATGAATAAAGCAAGAATCTACAACCAGCAAGGTAAAAAGTATAGGATAGAGAAAGCATGAAGCCAACGTGATCTAACGAGAAACTGAACATGGAAAGGAATAATAATGCACAGACTAATCAGGTTAAAAAGATTAGATTTTGAAGGAACAGAAAAAACGGAATAACCTTCCAGAAATCCTCAGGTGCAACACCAGGGAGGTAAAAACAGGAAGTTTGGTGGGCAATGAGTAGAATGCAGATGCAGACATAGATGCATAGGTCACGAGCCAGAGGCTCCCTCGCCATTGTTTCCGACCAAGACACGCTCTTTCTCTTCCCGTGTTCTGTTCTGTGGTGATTTTTTTTTTTTGGTTTTGTTGGTTAGAATACAAATGTGGTTTTTTTAAGAAGTAGTTGAGACACAAAAAGTGAGAGATTCCCAAGCCATGAACATGAATGAGATGATGACGTGCGGCACTGAATGGATTACGATGTTTTAACGGTGATTAACGAACCCTCCTCCATGTTTGGAACAAAACAATTAACTTTCAATTAACTTCTCACTCCCACTTATAAATCTAATTACACTGCATCATCCACATTTAACTTTTTTACACTCTCTTCTTATCATAAATAATCTAATATCTTTTTTTATGGCGAATGCTTGCAGTGTCGAACACTGTAAAATATAATGAATGAACCTGATTTCATGTTGTTTGAAATATGAATAATTATATTAATTAAAATAATATAAATTCATATAATAGAATTTCTAAAGAAAAAATATCATTTTTGTTTTTTTCAGTTATAATTGTTTTTCAAACACAACAACGGTTTTCTAAAATTTTTTTTTTTGTACTTTTTAATTTAAGCTTTTTTTACATTTAATTATATTTAAATTTTTACAACATTAAAATGAAAATGAAAATGAAAGACAAACAATAAAAAGAAAGAAAAACTACAAGAATAAAAGTTTAGAAAATAGAATATTAGAAATAATACTATGTTCTAAATAATAAAACTGGCTTATTTTAATATAAAAATTTAAAAGTATAAATAAAATTTTGATTAAAAAGTTTCATTGTATAAAAACATAATATTTCTGTGTTATTTCAGAGTTTTTTACTTTCTTTTTAAGTTTTCTCGTTTTTTGTTTATTTGTTTGAAGGTTATGGAGTGTATAAGTAATTATTATCAAAAGATCTTCCATCTTACTTGATCAATTCTTTCAAAAGAGTAAGTTAGTTTTTGTTTTGTTTTCTCTAATTTACACGTTTTTCAATGCATGTGAGTTTGGTTTTATTACATGTGTCTTCCGAGTTTTCTATTATGTTATCTACTGAACAATGGTTCTAATGGCGTACTCTGATCAAGATTCGGTACCTTGTAGGAGCAGTTAGAGTTCCTTTAGTTGAAAGAGTTGTTTTAGGTTTCATAGAGTCATTTGAGTTTTTAAAAGGTAACGAAAGCTAAATATCTTGTTTTTAAAGTTTTAATAACTTGATAATCTATTTTTGTATGTTGGAATGATATGAAATCATTGTTGAAATCTGTTTGAGTTCTATGATAGTGTATTTTGTGACACGTGAAATTAATAGTTTGGTATTTTGAATTCTTATTATAGATAACTTGTGGATTGAAATTGATTTTTTTTATGATCTGAGAATGATAGAATTTTTGTTTTTGATTGATCTTTTTGTTGTTGAGCTTTGGTTGGTAATAAGTTGAGTACCTGTTGGAAATTGGTCTAGAATTGGTGGTAGTTAGCTTTGTGTATTGTTGGAATTTGGTCATTTGGTATGTTGAGTTATTGTTTGGGTTTTTGGTTATTGGTTTGATATTTTGCTGGCTAATTGAGTAAATTGGTATTTAATATGATGTCTATACATGTTTTTGAATCAATCACCGTGTTAAGAACACCAACTTGACCATTTGGATAGGTCTTGATTTGCAATCAAATCAAGAATCAAAGTTTTTGGTTTCTAGTGTGACGTAGAGCGTTGGAAAAATAGTGAGCTTTGTTTTTTAGGTGTTGAGTGGCATTGTTGGGTGCTAAGCGTCCTTTCTCCCCTTGCATGTATGTAACCTTTTCTCCCTAATTCAAGAGGTCTTGCTCGTTGGGTGAGAGGTTTGGTTTGTTGGGCACCATACCTGACGCTAAGCACAATCTGCTTCAAAGTTATTTCATGTTTTATGCATTTTCTAATGCTTGCTTGGTTGAACTGGTTTATATAGATTTAATTCTTACTTGTATGGAGTTATTAAAGTTTATGGTTTTCAAACATAGTTGTATGTATAGCTAAAGAATGTTGTGAAAGAAATTCCAAGGAGAAGTTATTGTGATTGTTAGTAGTGTATTTATTGATGTAAGGATTCTGTATTGGATGTTTATCTTGGCATTCCAATAACCATCTAATCTCAAATAGAGGATAGAAAGTTATATCGTGAGGAGCATCAAGAGGTTCTGGTCTATGGTTGTTCCTTGGCCATAGGTAATTGACGTACTAACCTTGTGTGGTAGTTTAGGTGGGCAAGCTATTTCACTACTATAAGTGCATAACACACCAAAGTCCGACATCATCAATACATGTATCTGGATTATCAAGTCTAAAGTCTATGTGTATACTTATGTTTTGCTTGAGTTTAGAGTGTATTTGTTATTTTATTGACTAAATTGTATGTTTGTATGTTTGCTTGTGTTTCTCTTTTGCAATGATTTATTGATTAGTGTGAGCAGAGAATGATCTTTTACTGGAGCAGGTGTTAAGCGACGATGATATTGATGTATAGAATGTAGGATCAGTTCATATGTATAGATGTTTTGCAAAACTATCCTAAAACTTTTAGTCTCTGAATACACATTCTTAGCTTTAGAAACCTTTGGTATATAAATTTGGTGTTATGGTTATGTTTGAATAACTAAAATGACATTTTATATGTTTTCTTTTCATTTAAGTTAACTGTTCTTACTTATTGAATTGAATAGGTGATGCTTTTATAATAGTGTTAAAATTAAAATAGGAAGTTACAACAATATTAAAATTATTTTGTTATTAAATTTCTTTTGTATGCATCAAATAATTTATCAGTTATAAAGTCATTGTTGTTTTGTGTTTAGAAAACCTGTTATATAAATTTATATTATTTTAATTAATGAAGTTAATTATTTTAGATTTTAACGGAATTAATGTTAAATAATAAAAATAATTATTTTATATTTTAAAATAAATATAATAAAATTAATGATCATTAATTACACTTTAAACAGGGTCTTTAGGATACTTAGCAGGATTCTTTCTTTATTATTTTTCGTAATTATTATTTCAATAATTATATCAAACTTAGTGATGGTAAATTCGCAAAATTTATTAGCTGATTAGATTCAACTTCAAACCCAAATTTAAAAATGCATTCAACTCAATCTAAAAGAATGTAACATCTCATCCATATTTATATAATGCGTTAAATATATTTTTTTCTAAATTATTATAAAAGGATTTATTTTATTTTTAAACTAAATTATAAAATATTTAATATTTACATTATTTTTAAAAATAAAAACTTATGTTTAATTTTTAAATGAAATTAAAATATGTTTAATCTCTACATTTTATAAACATCATGTAAAGAGTGTTTTCTTTTTTATAAACAGAATTTTATAATATAACATTGACGTGTTATTTGTTAGAAAACATAAAAAGCAAGAAGAAAATATTTTGTAATTTAATTTAAAGACGAAATATTTTGTAATTTAATTTAGAATAAAATATTATTTTTTATAATAATTTGGAAACGAAAAATCTATTTAATTTATTCATGAAATATTAATTTCTATTTTTATATTATTTTTCATGAGGATGCGTTTCTTTTTTGTAGAAGTTTTAGTTTAATTTGAAGTTGTTCTTTTAGAGGTAAAAAATTGCAGTTGTCGACCTCATCCTCTCTGGCCAAATATATGATTCGATTTTATTTTTTAAACTCAATTTAAATGCAAACGTTTTTAATCACATTTTTTATTTTTTTTGTGCAGAAAAAAATTCAAAATATAGATTGTGAAATGCTATTAATTAGATAATCAAAATATAGAAGTATACAAAAAAAAAGATGAAAAGGTGTTAATATATAGAGTTTCAAATATTGCGTGAAAAAGAAGGATGAAAAAAAAAGGGAAGAAAGGAGTGAGAGAATAAGAGATTAAAAAAAAAAAGCAAAAGAATACAAAGGTAAAGAGAAGTACAGAAAGAATAACAAAAACTTCAACATGACAGTTGATAAGAAAACCAGAAAACAAAATTTTCAAGTTTTGCCTTTTAATTTCAGTGCCACTTAAAATTTCTCTGTTTTACTGTAAAGAATCTCCTCTAAATTTTTCATTATTTTAAAAATTATTTAAATTTAATCTTGCTGAAGATAAAGATAAAACAAATTTACATTAAATATAAATTTCACTCTACATACTAATTTTATAAGATTAAACTTATTCCTCTATCAAACCACCATTAATATTTAGTTCTATATTTGAATATATATGTCTCGACATATAAAAGATAATAATTACAAACATAATAATTAGAATTAGAGTTAACTTCTTAAAAAAACTCCAAATAAGTCATCTTAGCTTATTACATTGAGTTAAAAAGTTTTCATGCAAACACAGTATAAAGAGGTAATGAGATACTACCCCTATAAGTTTTAACTAGTACAGATGCAGCATGCAACAAGTAATTATTACCGAATCCTTAGTATTTAATGACATGAATAAAATTAAAAGGAATAGCTATTATTAGAATATGAAGAATCTGAATACATTAACACCAAACACTTTCAAACTTTGAAGACAAAGTTGTATGAATTACTTGAATAGACAATACAAGAGGCTGGTTGGGTAGGAAAAAATTCAGACACTCTATCAATGGATAAACAAACTTAGTTTCTGATGTCATTTAATCCATTCACATTTTGGAGTGGCCACAGACTCACATCACACCTCATAAATATCACAACATTCTAAAATCAAAGTTGCAATGAGAAGCAAATGAAATATGTGTTTCAACAGATGATCCTCAATTATGTGGCCAGTATTCAGCTAACAAATTCTGCTGATAATGATGTGTCCACATTTTCATACTTGAATACTCTTCTACTCAATAACACTACACTATGAAAGACATGATGGAGGGAAAAAAGAGCACCTCCTTGGCTAGTAAAAATTATTAGGTATCTTCTTGTACAGGTGATTCTAGCATTCTTACAGTGCGAGGAAGCATAAACTCGGTAAATATAGGAAAATGTGATGATGGATAATACCCATCAATGTTATCATTTACCACTTCACTAGATACAGGAATCAGAGATCTACCTCTGAAAAGGATCCAATCAATGTGAAGATCCTGTGTTTGGCGATCCCAGCAGAGGCAAAGAGCTCTAAAAATTAGCTTCAAGAATTCAAGGGTTCCTTGTTTGTCACCTGATAATAACACCAGATATTGCTGAGTAAGAGACTTGTCATGTCAAAAACAAGTTGGTAGTATTAAAATCACAGGAAAAAGTACCCTTGAAGCCATGATAAGTGCGGATTAGGTCAACATTTTTTCTCCTACGAGCACTAGGCCATGCATCCCTCATATCCCCAACAACACCATGTTCTCTGCACTCAGTTACATAAATAAACAAGTTACAAACTACTCTACAATAGTTTGTGTGTATGTATCTCTTCACAAATCCAGTGTATGCAATAAGAAACTACCTTGATCTTCCAAGAAGGAAGCGTCCAGTAGTTGATTCCTTTTGTGTATTAAATCCTCCACAGTACACTACTGGTAAGCTAGGGGGTAAGGATGCAATATGCTGCCATGTAAGCAACGCACTTCGCCGGCGGGCACGAGGACTAAACTCGTCCATGTTTGTATTTACTATCTGGAATGAGAATCCAGGAGGCTCAACTCCTTTCAGTTGAAATGTGTGGACATCATGTCAAGGAACCAAGTGATCCAAAGATTGTGCAACAAAAGTGAAACAAAGTTTGAATACAATTGATTGAATCTGTAATTTCATTTCTAAATCATAAGGATATAGCCCATGTTGCAATGCAAGGAACTTCAGAACCCCATGAAATGCTTCCAGGAACAGAGGGAGACTCGGACAACCAAAAGGTTCCACCTTCAAGAAGCTCGACCTTTATTTAAGGGGAAAAATTTGACAAACCAGTTAGTTCTTCAGCCAGTTAAACAAAAAATAATACCAACAATACTGAAAGAAATCTTGTACCTTTTCCTTATCATAGAAGATAGTGCAATGCTCGTCAGTAGTGTCTTGGGGCCCTTTTCGTGATATCCCAAACTGATCATAACCTGAGTATTTTTATCAAAGAAAGTACAAAAAATACTTAAATGGAATTGCTTACATGAAAAACAAGTGAATTTATAATGTCTAACGGTGATATTAGTCAGTGCTGAATACAAGTAAACGAAAATGAACAACAACCACTGCCGCTGGTATTCAAAAAACGCCCTTTTATATAAAGCTTGTACCTTTACACAGAACACAATCGAAGTTACTTTTATCTTGTAAGCTCACCTCAACCAAACTAGATTTTCAAGGGTAATTGAAAGACACAATCCTAGGTATCATTCTTGTGAAGAGCATTATTTTTCCTTAATATAGCTAGTTTCCAATTTTAGCCAGGTTTCGCTGAGTTTATAAATATGCTTGATAACCACAATGTTATGATAACAGTATTCTCGTATTCTTCCTAGGATTTAATTCATCATTTGCTTTTCTTGCAGAATAATTTTATTGCAGTTCACAAGCCAGTCAACTTGAGTCAAAACTTTCCTCGTGTTCAAAAAACAGGACCAAATGATAAAAGAAAAATAAAGAAGTCACAGGAGAAAGATGGCCATATTACCTGAAACAACTAATACATCGCTATGCTTACACTTATCTATGAGATTTTTCACCGAAATTTCAGATATTTTGATCATTTTGGCATTTTATAACAAGTCAAATCTTAATAAATTTCTAACACTTCTCTTCCACTCCCCCTTGAATTTAAACAAAACAACTTTTGAACGTATCTGCCTATTTACAGATATAGATTCTTATTCTAGTGAGAATATTAACTTATGTAACCTACTGAGACTTTTTAATAAATACTCAGTCATTTTAACAAAACCAAAAAATCTATTTGACAGACACATCACATTAGAACATCTGCGTAGCAAGCAGTAGCTTACTTAAAAATTTATGCAGATTTAAGCAACATGATGGCCTTGTTGAGATATTTCTCTTCATAACCAGCAGCCATATTATATAATCCTTCAACAAGGCCCTGGCTATGGCCTATGGATCGTGCATTATGTCGTAAGATACAAAACATGCTCGTACCACAATATGCGTGCAATAAAATTGAGGACATAAATTAATATTTTCAAAAGCTTAAGAACAACTTGTTGAAAAAGGTTCTTCACCTGGCAAACCCTGCTGGAGAAAATCCAATTGTGTTTTCACTCCTGAACCCAGATGAACATCAATACAACGAAGAGGATGAGTAAATTGAATCACAGTTATAAAAGGAGAAACAGAAAACATAACATCCAATAAACAAATCCAGATCAATCAATCAGAGGAGAAAGGGAATACAAGATACACAAACAAAGCATAAATCTTGAAATCAAACAATGAATATCACCCCACCCTTAAAAAAACCGCATTTCTGCCGACAAAGAACTTGTATATTCAAAGCAAGCTTCATCCAGAAGGATCAAGAATAATCTAAGAAAATCATAACCCAAATCACAGAAAAAAGCAGGAAAGCAAGCATTTTGAGCAACCCCAGATGGAAATCAATAAGAGAAACCTTGTTGGGTGCAAAGGATGATGGGTGAGTGATTGGTAACAACGCTTATGCACAAATCTCTTCTCTTCTCCCACGTATTAGGACTGTCATGTGGCTCATCATCATGGAGATTGAAAGTCATCACAGTCAATGATACACTCATTTTTTCTTCTCTCTCTCTTCTTCTCTCTACTTCATAGCTGATTGATTTAAGAGAATAAGGAATGCTTCAAGAAAGAACAAATGCTGAACAGGATGTCATGGTCTTATATAGATATAATATATAATCTTTGTCACAGAAACACCCTTTCAACAAAAAAACACCAGACAGGAAAAAAGGGTGATCTTTTTTTTTTTCCTTTTCCTTTTTCCTTTTTCCTTTTTCCTTTTTATTTATTTATTTTGGTAGGTGTGAAGTAAAGAAGAACTTGATCTCGCATTGTATGTGTGAAATGAAGTTAGGGTGGTGAGGTTCTTTGCCATGGCTTCTTCCATTTTACAAGTTCCATTCTTCTTACCCAACCAAAATAATAAAGAGACAAGCTTGACTTTTTTTTTCTTGGTTTTTGAAAAAGGGAAATTATCTTACTTCATTTTCTGTAAAATTTTAAACATTTATATGAAACTTTTTATTGTAAGTTTCTAATTTATGTTGGTTAGGTTATTGTTTCAGAACAAGAAGAATCCAAGTAAAAGAAATAAAATTTAAGACAAAAACAATAACAACTTGTAATAAAAGAACTAAAATATTATCTCTTGAAAAAAAAAAGTGTATAAATATGATAAAATTTATTAAAAATGTGATTTCATTTTAATACATGATTTTTGTTCATCATTATTTTCTTATGTTATTATTTTGTTTACAGAGAAAGATTTATAATTAATATAAAATAATAATATAATTAATAAAAAATAATACGTGATGTAAAAAGATATAGTTAATATAAAAATAATACAGTAAATGTAAAATACCAAATCATTATTTATAATGACAATTTTTTTTACTTACCATTTTATATTATTTTCATACCGTGTAAAGTAAAATAATAATCACGTATGATTAAATAAAAATTGAACAATAAAAATTTAAATAAAAAATATAACTTTTCAAAATACTTAATAAAAATAATAACTAAATTAAAAATACTTAAATATATGTTTGAAAATTAATTAAGCATAAAATTTTCTATCTTCAATGTATCTCGGATTAATATCACCCAGTCTATGAATTTAATAAACCAAACCTAAAATTTAATTGCATTATGTGAAATCCCCATATTTAATGTAATGGTTCATAAATTAGGTATATATATATAGAGACCCTCATGATACCACATAAGTTAACATGCATGGGATGTACTATTATTCTTTTGGACACAGCTAATTACAGAATATTACGATATTGTGGTGACTAAAATATTAATTTTATTTTAATTGAAAAAAGTTATGGTGACCAAAATTTAAAGTTTTTATTTTAAAATACAAAAGATATATTTAGTTCTCAACATATATTATGACATTATATAATATTTTTATGCTATGATATTATCATCTTATTTTTATTTTGGTTTTTCTTCTATTATTTATATAAATCTGTAAATGTAGAGAGAGAGAGAATAATGTTAATTTTGTTTTATAAAATCTTCACACAAATATTAAAAATCATTAACAAAGAAAACAGATGATTTGTCATAAACTCAACTCTCTTTTAGTGTTAGTTGGGTCACCATGAAAACTATGTATAATCCTTAAAAAAACATCTAAAATTATAAAATAGATTTGTTGAAATTGAGATATAGACTTATTATTCTCTAGTCTTTTCAGACTCAAACTAAATACATCACTCATTCTTAACATATTTATTTATTTAGATGGTGATTTGATTGTGCACAGCATAATCTTTGTTAATTTATTTTTGTAACCCAGTAGTACCTTAACATTATCATGTTTATTTTATAAATTAAAATGCTTTATTAATTGATAGTTATGAATTCGAAAGAAACCTTTAGTAAAATTAAAATGATAATAATAATAATTATTATTATTATAATTACACCTTAAAATGATTAAATATTATATAATTTTAAAAATATGCATTAAATAAATAAATTTTTATAGCCAAAATTCATGGGGCAGAAAAACCAAATTATGAGAGGCCATTATAAACCAAAAAAGTTTCTTGTATTAAAAGAAAAGTTTAAATGCACTGAAACATGGCTCACCGACCACAATTTCCTTCCCTTCAAATAACTTATTCATATCATTATAACCAAACCAAACCAAACCGAAAAATTCCATTGAAGCAGAAACATTACAAGATGAGAGCTTCACCCGCCATGAACAAGATTTGAAGGATTTCAGTGAGCATTTAAACCATTTTTCAAAACCCATTCCACTAAAGTAGCAATGCCAAATCCTGTTGCTGAACGTTTCTTGTCATTCCACACAGGACCAGCCATGTCAATATGCATCCATTGAACCTTTTCATCGACAAACTGCAAAAGGAAATTGTTTCAGAAAACCCCTGAAATAAATGTGCAAAAAGACTACACAACAAGAAGCCAGATAATAAGAAATACACACTGTCTATATTTACAATGCAGCTATCTTTTTTACTTTAATTATTCCCCTTGAATAAATGGTTTGTATGAGTTTATTATGCGTTCTTGTGCCATTGCATGCACTTTAAGTGGACCACTTCTTGTCTGCTGTCAAAGTTTACGTGGCCTTTGGAGAACCAGAGTGAGAAAATGGTCATTGGACTAATTATATATAATTAGTCTTCCTTAGTCATCACTTCCCAACAAGTTTGAGGAGAAAAAAAATTAAGAATGACAGGGTTTATATCATTATTAAGCTGAAATGCAAACCTGTTTTAAGAAGAGGGCGGCAATAATAGCACCACCTTGTCGACCACCAGTGTTCACCATGTCAGCCACTCCGGATTTCATTGATTCCCAGTAACTTTCCTCTAATGGCAGCCTCCATAGTTTCTCCCCACTCACATCAGAAGCTTCAAAAATTTCCTTTGCTAGTTCATCACTGGGTGTAAACACGCCTTCAACAACAAAGTTTTCAATAGTAATCAATCAGAAGTATTTTCTCAGATATATCTTTAAGGCCCAGCCTCTCCTAGAACTTATTTCTTCTATTTTCCCAAAGCAGTACTAACTTTAAGTGCTTCCATTGCTGACTAAAACATTGGTCCTCTCACAAGAAAATATTTGTATGCAGTCCATTAAAAGCTCAACTCCATGAACGACACATTATTTTCTACTTTATAATTACCTGCGATTGAGGGTCCAAGAGCAACTACGCAGGCCCCAGTCAAGGTTGCCAAATCAATAATCTGAAGAACAGTTGACCAACCTATTAGCATCATTCTAAAAAACAATTTTCAAGCTTGAGAGAATTGAAACCAAAATCAAAATAAGGCAACAGGGTATAAGTTTCTAAATACAAGATGCCAAGTCAGCACTTTTCTCCAATTTTTGTATACAGGATTGAACTTACCCAGATAATTTTAAAGAATATGCATATTCATCAGCTATTTGATTTCTTATTTCAGCCAGACAAATTATAATGTTTATAACAATTTCTCTAACTCTTTTAAAAAATAATTAATCACCATCCATCAAGCATACAAAAACTATTAAATGCTAAGCCATTTTTTTGGGAGAGATACCTGGAGCTTTTATGGTTTATGGGGAGATTACAGGCATAAAAAAGCAAATGCGTAGCTGTATAAGGTTATACCTTTTCAACACCTTGGTTACAAGCATATACCAAAGCATCTGCCAGAGTAAGTCTACCTTCAGCATCAGTGTTGTTAACCTACAGAAGATGTTAAGTCCATCAAATCCTTAATAACAAAATGAGGTAGAGCTACAACACATGCTCTGTTAAATAAATCATAGATGTCAAAACTCCTATTCATTGATTATAAGTTGCATCATGTACATACATATATTTACATTTATGTTTTTTTACAGTTAGTACCAGATGTAGCCAAAATAGGTTTGCCACAGTGACTGACTGAAAATGATAGTAGTAGTTTCCATCCCAAGACACGATTAACAATTCAAGGGACCTCAAATGGAAATAGCTAATGCCTTTCATTCAAATGTTCAAATAAAATATTCCAAGAAGCACCAATTACATTTTCACTAATCATTATATAACTATTACCATTGGACCATATGATATGTTGGTTTGCAAAATAGGAATTAAAGCAAAGTAATGGTTGAAACAGAACCAAAACGACCAAATAACATGATTAAGTATGACACAAAAGGTTAAACTCAGTGTACTAAATCTACAAACTAAAAAAAAAAGAAATTCTCACCTCTATAGTTTTTCCATTTGAAGCTGTGACAACATCTCCAGGCCTCATACCTGTTCCACTTATCATATTCTCACAAGCAGCAACAATAAAATGAACCTGCACATGCAGGATCTTTAAATCTGGGCAACGCATGCATTATTATTATTATTACACCACAAAAGACACTACACAATATCCATCAGAACTCTATAAATCAAACCACAGGAAATTAGCTACCGGAATGAAAACTCATTCCATAGGTTCATTATGGAAAACATTAGCTGAGCCTACGAGAAAAATAAATTGCACTCGGTTTTATGTATATGAGCCATGATTTGACACATCCTACCCATCATCAATACCCTTGAGTAAAGCCTTAACGTAACATTGGAAGATTGAAAGACACAGGAAGAGGCTTATATGTTAATCAATCAAGTCCAATGCTATTCTATGGAAAGAAAAAGTCATGACAGAGGATATAAATGACTGACCTCCACCCCTGGAGGTTTGATTTGACCAAGTGCTTTAGCTGTGCCTAAAACTGCAGCCGAACCACCCATATCATATTTCATGAGTTCAATTGAACAGCCAGGTCCAGTCTTGATGTTGTAGCCACCGCTGATAATATACACACATCACAAGAATACAAATTAAGGAAAATAATGTTTCATCATAATAACGAATAAAACAAATCAATTAAAAAGCCAAAACTTTTAACATTATGGAAGAAATTATGAAAATATATTACTAACATTGAGACACGTTATTTTGCAGTGTCATAAAAAATTGAAAACAAATTCAAATAAAGATTGACCAAGATTACAATAATCTTAAATTTTAGTTTGTCTGACACAATATTGCAATGCATCAAAGATTTAATGATGAAATCTAATAGGTATTACAGACCTATACGACTGAACTTGGTTAAACTGTAAAATGTAATATAGCATTCACTGAATTTCCTATGAAGAGAGGACCCAAACAACATAAAACTTTCTGGTTATTAGAGAGAACCAGACTCTCCCTCCCTAACCTTCACAAGTTACAAAATAAAGATAGAAAGTGCTAAAACTATCCATTCTGACTTTATAGAAGTCACATGCAACTAACTATAGACAATACAGACAAGTAACTACCTTACAGACAGTTAAAACTTTTAACTGTCTGTCATACAATAAATTAAATCATACAGTTTTCCTTCTACTGTAAACTTTCCCTTTGTACCTATCAAAATCCAATCAAAAACTGAAATTAATTTACGGAAAGAGAATTTAAAAGGAATATCAAATTATAAATAAAAAAATTATACTAAATGTTCAATGCAGGAGAAGTCGCGTCTAATGTGGCTTAATGAGGATAAAAATAACTTTAAAAAACACTCTTATTCAATAATGAGGACTCAGAATTTATAATGAATATGTTTGGCAAAAGTACCTAATAAGCTATTCAAAAGCTAAAAAGTTAATTCTTAATTGAAAGCTAAAAATGCTTAAGCTAACTTACGCATTCGGTAAATAAATAGTTTAACTAGTTGATAGACGTATAATAACATAAAAAATGTGCTTACATAATTTTTTACTTTGTAAATGTATATACTTTAAAGTAATTATAGTTTTTTAGTTTGTTTTGAACTATTATTTCATTTTGTTTGCAGAATAGATATTTATTAAAAAACAAAAAATAGGATAAATCACGTAATCATCAAAACAAACCATGAAATATTGAAGGTAATAATAAAAATAAATTTGATTAAAGTTTTGAAGATAAAAATGGAAAATAAAGAAATGTTATATACTCAAAAGCTGCTTCAAGTAGTATCTTAAAAAATGCTGCTGATGACAAAAATTTTATTCAAGTTAACTAAAAATGTCTTGCCAAACACACTCAATATAGAGGTGGGAACAGTGAAGCAGTATAATTGATATCTCGTATCAAAGATTTATCTACCACGAGAGCATCAGCATAAACTTTACAACTATTTGATATTATAAGACCAGAATCAAAAACATGCAAGATACGCGAGGGAAAAGCTGTTTCAATTGATCAGTCTTGTATTGAAGTTATAATACTGGAACCAAACCAAATGATCACAAGGGAAAACCCCAGTTATGAAGCTGCAGCATTATAACCACTTGAAATTATGTCATGCCAGATTGAAGTTATAATACCAGTTTGTCCGTAATTGAGTTACAGATAAAATAAAAGAATAAATACGTCAAATAATTACCTGTCAAAAGTCAAACCTTTTCCGACTAAAGCCAACTTGACATTGACAGGTCCACTCGGTGGTTTGTAACATAGATGGATAAAATGAGGAGGATTTGCCGAGGCTGCAGCAACACCTAGATAGGACCCCATTTTCAGTTCGGCACATTGTTCAGCATTTAATATTGTTGCAGTGAAAACATCACTGTAGGTAGAAGCAATATTAGCTGCCTCCTCTGCCAACACCCCTGAGATAAACAAATTACCAAGCAAAGATCAATTTTAGAGAACCATAATTCCCTCACAGATATGAAACTGGACAATTGTCTGCCCAACAACTGCAAGGACTAGAAACAATATATCATATATCATATCATGTACATTCAAAATGCCATATGAACCTGGTGTGAGCACATTAGCAGGAGAATTTACAAGCTCCCTTCCAAAGATAACTCCAGAAGAAACATCTCCTGCATACTTAAGTTTCTTCTCCAGTTCAGGTCCTGTCCCTAGACCAATAATGTCAACGGACTGAAGCGTTGGTTTTTTTGCTTCTGACTTGTATCTATTATCTTCAAATAATCCCAGCACAGCCCCTGGCACATTTCAAGCCCACACATCGTCAAGCGTAACTACAAACTCACAGGCTTCAATACATTTCAAACAAATACAAACCGCAAATTCAATACCAGACGCAATTGCATAAGCAGTGCTAAGCTTTGATGGTGCAGAGAGCCCTTCGGAAGAGGCAAGAACAACGGCAACACTGCTTGCTTGATAGGACTTGGCCGCTGCCACTACGGCCTCGCCAAGACCCTTAAAAGGTGCAGGAGTGGAAGGTGACTGTCCAAGACCAATCAAGCTAACCCTCTTTGATCCGTGTCCTGTAATTCTAATAATAGTTGATTGACCAACTTTGCCAGAGAAATCCTCTTCGGAAGAGACTTCAGCTAATATACCACCCAATTTTGAGTCGATCTTGCTCAAGATCACATTCTCAAACCTCGACTTTTCATCTCTAGCCAAATCTTTCTCCGTAACACCCACTGCTAGAATGTCCCCTTTCCATTCCGTGACATCAACATCCTTAGCAGTGAAACAGATCTTCCACGAATTTCCACAAACACAAAACACGCATTTTCAGCATAACGCCAATTAAACACACAAATACAAAAAGAATATTAAAAACAAATACACCAATACATATGAAATCCAAACTTAAATTGACAGAACCAAAAAAGTCAAATCGAAAGTAAATCCCCAGAACTAAAAAATCCACAAGTTATAAGCTTTTGAATCGTTAAAGCAAATGCAAAGTTAAACAAAATATGGGGACGGAAGATTGAGGGAGAAAATATATGTTAACGAGTTTTGACCTTGGGGATTTCGATATTAGAAGGATGTGTGAGACCGAGAGTGGCACGTGGGAGAGTTTGCGACATGAGTTTCCTCGCCGGAGAACGAAGAGGGAATGCGGCGAAGTGGAAACGCGAGGCGAATCTAGTGAGAAAGGGAGAAGACGAAGATGCTGTGAAACAAACAAAGATGGTAGCAATGGCTGCCATTCCACTGTGAAAACTCTTGTTTATTTATAATCATCCATCACCACCTTCAATCTTTATTTTTCCTCAATTTCTTCTCCCAACAATTTTGCATCTTCCTATAAAATTAAATACATTTTTTCAGACTTTTTCTCTTTGATATTTTCAATATAAATAATATTCTTCTTTCTGATATACATAATCTTTTAAAATGTGTTTTTAATCCATGATTTCTACGTATTAATTGATAGTTTTATAAATCCTACATTATAATCTTATATTTCAAAATGGAACGGCTTCCAAGTTTTTCGATTTGTTATTGTTTCATGTGATATTTTGAATAATTTTGGCTCCTCTCACGTCATCGAAAAATACTTTTAGTTCTTAAAAAGAAATATATGTATTTTTGGCTATTGTTCCGATAAAGTTAAAATCATATCAAATTGGTTTAAGTTAGCAATTATGTTAAACTCCATTATACAAATGACCTATTTGGCACTCAAAACATATTTAAAAGGTAAATTATATTTTTCATATTTAACCTTTACTTCATCAAGAACATTTTGTTTGTTTCTAATTCTTACAAATTAAATATGTCAAATTTGATTTTGATCAAACAAACTGAAATTAGTACTTCTCTTTGTTTTTTTTTTTTTTACATTGTTTTTATCGTTGATTTAGATTTTTTTTTTGTTTCATTTGGAAGGGTGATTAGTAGTGACTAATATTTTATGGCTTATTGTAACTCTTTATGCTTTTTCATGTTCATGGCTGAAATTATATTGTAAAATGCATGTCTATTTTTTTCCATATAAGGAATAAAGTTAACTTAAAAAAACAAGTTTACAAAAAAAAAATTAATAGCTATTTTCCTTTAATATATCATAGAGTGAGAATGATGCAATATGTTTTATAACTTTTCTTAAAATCATTAACTGAAGAAAAATGTTGATTTATTTTATTTTTAAAATATCTAATACGTTGACTTCTTCATTTTGAGTAATATTTATTTATAAAATTTAAATTTAAGCTTAAATAATTTGTTGTCTGCAAAAATTTGTGATTTCTATATACAGTGCCGAATTACGCGTTTTTTTATTATTTGTCTTCTCCAAGTTTGATTATTAAATAGTAAATCTTAAAAGTAATAAAATATCCAAATCTTAGTCAGTGGTAACAATATCACTTGCATCACATTGTTTTTTTCTCTCTCTGTTTAAAATAGAGTAATTAAAAAATAAACAACAATTGTTGAATTTTAATCAGTCCTGTGAAAATTATGGAATGGACATCCAATTGCTTGAAGGATGACAATAAACAACAAAAATTAAAACAAAAGTTAAAAATTCATAGAAGACCTAAATGGAAATACATTATTAAGGATAAAAAGACGAAATGTGAATGTTTATTAGGAGAATAACAAATTAAATCTGTTAGTCTTGTTCAGTATTTACATGTCACTTAATGGATAAGGAATCACTTACACTTGTCAACAATTATTTTTTGGTACTAATAAAATAATTCTAGATGATATTTATAGACATGATTAAAAATAATCATATCATCTCATTCTTAATAATTTTTAACTATTATAACAATTATCACATATTTAATATAAAAAATAATTAACTCAAAAAATATATAAATACTATTACAGTTATCCAGAAGTAATTATAATACTAATTAATATATATATATATATATATATATATATATATTATATTTTCTATACTATTGAATAATACTATATAAACATAAAGTATACCAGAGTTTTACAGAAGATATGATATATACATAATCTAAAATCTTATTCTATGCTTATGTACAACAAACAAAAAATAGAAGAGTAAACTAATTTACTAAAAGAATATTCATAAAAAAAAATTAGATGTTAACATAAACTTAACCAAGACATATAATTATTTATTCTAAACTTAACCATCCAAATATATGTATTTATGTCAAACTTTGGTAGGTTATGTATTTGTAGTGGTCTCATGTGTTCTACAAAGTCATTGTCAATGGGTTTCACCCTACCACACACAAGGTTAGTTTGTTAACGTCTTAGACTAAGGTAAAGTCCCTTGACTATGACATCCTGCTCCTCTCACAACATATCACACCCTTCTCTACTTGAGATTAGATGGTTAGTAGAGTGTCAGGATAACCCCAATACAAAATCCTTACATCAATACATACACTACTTGAAAACATCACAAAAAACTTCTCCTTGAAATTCCTTTCACAACATACTTTATTCACACTTGCAGTCATATTATAATCCTTGGAGCATCACAAATTCCCACTAAGCATACATGGAATCAATAATAAACTACTTCAAACAAGCAAGGATAAAAAAAATCATAGAAAAACCACATTGTCGCCCAGACTAATGTTCAATGCGAAAACTCTTGCAAAAAAGAGTGTTTAGCGCTATTTATGGCACTTGGCGCCAAAGTTCTCCCAAATTGTCTCGCTCAATGAGATCAACCTGTCGCTCAACAAAAAGAATTAAATTGGTTTCAATCTTGCAGTGGAAATTGGCAGTCAATGGTACCCTGTCACTGCTTAATGTTAGACCATTCACAAAATTAGTCGTTCAGCGGTCTAGAGCACAATTGCTTCCAAACTTGCACAACCAAGTTGCTTTCAGCGTCACATCAAGACCACTTATTGCCATATCAGAAAATTGCACATTCAAAACTATGATTTAATGAACTATAGACCTATTCAATTGACCAAATTAGTATTTTTGACTCAGTGCATGGTTCAAAAAAAGGTTTCAGTGTTAGAGTGTATACCAATTTGCTCAAATGGCCATGTCTTTAATTCCTCAACACAACAACTATCTAACAAAAAACAAGCAACATACAACAACCAAACACAACATAATTTCCACATGCCAAACTGCGAATTTTAAACCAAAACAAACATGCAACACACGCTATTAACACATCAATAATGGTAAAATGTGGTAGTTAGCTTCCTTTATCTTTTAGATAACCAAACAGCTCTAAGAGTGCTAAGGCAACTCCAACAACTTAATGCACTTTATATGTTTCTATAAACCACATAAATATGATCAAGGCATGCTCTTAGGACTACTTATCAATATAGTCTTATAGAAGACTCATATAACACATGAAATTGAGGACAAAAATTAACTTACTCTTTTGCATGGAAAGACGGAGAAAATAAGGAAAAGAACAAAAATTAACTTACTCTTTTGCAAAAACTGATAAAATAGACTTGAATATCTCACCTCAATGGTCACTCAGACAGTCTCTAATATTCAAATAGATGAACTAGAAATTAGAAAACTAAAAAAATGACAAAGAGCTCTTAAAGAAAATGTTTTAGAAAGATAACATGATTTTGGATAATGAAATTAATTAACTTAAATTCTATTTATAAGTTGAACTTTTAATTTTAAAATAAACTCAGTGTCATTATTTGGAACACACTTTTTTAATACTCTGTTTTGTAAATTCTGATACCTTCTAAAAACAATAATGATCAGTATTAGTAAAAAAATAACATTTAAAATTAAATAAAAAATTGTCAATGTTAAAAAAATAATATAAATTGAAAATTAACAATAACCACCTACGGATTAAAGAAAATAACTCTCTTATCAAATACTTAAAATTACTCCCAACTCAAATTTTATATAATATTAAATAATGTTAGTTGAATGGAATTGGAAGTAATTATATAAAATTTTATATAAATTATATAAAATTTTCTAAAATTACTTAAAATTAAAGAAAATTATATAATATTATTCAAGAACATGATATTAAGATCATGACACATTAACCTATTGAACTAACATCGATACCCAACTCAAATTAAACTGACAATATCAAGACTAATTTGAAGTACTAATTCAATTTGAGAAAAAAAAATGTAATAGAAATATTTCCAAAAAATTCCTAATCTTTTATATTAAATTTAAAAATACTTAATTTTAATTAATCATGCTATTGTCATAAAATCTTAAAGATTTTATTTTTAAACATTTTCTACCCCAACAGCGACATATGTCATATTATATCATGTATGTTTAGTGAATGTTAGCTGCAATGTAACTAATAACAAGACGTTAGAACATGGATCATTATATTTTATTCACTAAAAATAATATAAATAGTTTAATATTATATATATATATATATATATATATATATTTATAATAGGCATATTTGTTTATATTTTGTGAAATATAATTTTTATTATAAATTTAATGTAATTTTCTATATTTTTTATTTTTTATTTTATTTTACTTTTTAATAATTTTTCTTGTGATGATAAATAATTGATAAATTTTGGAATATCAAAATAATTTATATCAAAGTTATAGTGATATTTAAGATGATTTTATTGAAAATGAAAATGGATTTTAACTTTGATATCTTGTCATTATTCCAATTTGTAAGAGAAAAAAGTTTCTGTTGAAACTTAATGTTAATAATGAAACATGTTCAAAATATTATTTATTGATTCAAACTTGCAGGTTCTAAATCAGAAAATTGGTAACCCTTATAAATTAATTGAGTATTTGTTGTAAAGAAAACTCGCAGTGCTTTAAAATTTTCAAGTTATTTCAAGTTGTTATGTTTAATTTTATATCTAAAAATAACATTTTCATGAAATAATGTTTTTAAAATTATTTTTACGAGGTTTTCCATGAAACATTTTCTAGGTGAAAGCATAACTTTTTGAATTTTAAAAAAAATCCCAATATTTGAAAATGAAAACCCATTTTTGCATTGAAACTCCCCGATATTTGAATAATTCTCTGATTTATTTTTAAGTACTAAAAGAAGTTAAATTTGCAAACTGATGGAATAAATAACAATGTTATAGCCATCGAACTTAAATAAAACAACAATGCACAAACATTTTTTTCCCTAAATACTTAATCAATATCTATAAATTCTTTAATTTTTTTTCTATATTATATCATGGCACTTTATAATACGTATATCTTACTTTTATTTGGTGTTATTTAAAATCTGTGAATGTTTAAATATTCACTTAAAAAAATGATGACGAAAGAAAAGAGATTACAAAAACTTGACACTCATTCTTTCTCTTTTTTTTTCTTACACCATTATATATCAACTAAATGTAGAAAAAAAAATCATTTCTATTTGATTGAATTTATATATAGATTAACTTCTATTTTTATTCTATGACTTGATTACAATTTAAATATGATTAATTATTATTTAATTTTTAATTAAAATAGTTTTAGAATTAATATGTTATTGGAAGTCCCACGTCAATTAGAGATAAGGTCAATTTATAATATATAAGTGAGGTGTAAACTTCACTTTACAAATCGATTTGTGAGAATGAGTTAGACATTAAAAACTCATTTTTAATGTATGTTTCACTTTCATCGATCTACAATGTTAAATCATCAAAATACTAAAGTTCTAAAATTTGCACAAAATATGAGATTAAAGACTACAAATTCAAATAACGGAGAACTATAAAAAATTTGCTAATCGAATTCTTAATATTGAAGATGGACAGATGAATTTAAATAAAAACGGAGAAGGTAATATTAAAATACTACAAGATTTTTTAATTGAAGAGAATGATTCGTCACATCTGGTGGAATTTGTTTATCTCCATTTTTTTCATAATATAATCATGGGTTTCTTAATGATAATGATGGAAATTCTTTATTTATATCTTTGATTTTATTTTATCTTTGATTTCTGACCAATATCTTTGATTTTAGACCAAAACCAAGAAGAAATTTATTTAAATTCAAACATATGACTTAATTGTTCAGATCAAACTTTTTAAATGATATCAAATGCTATATATTCCCAGTCAAAAGTTTGAAATTGAAAGTTAGGGTAACTGCTTTTAAGAAATATTAATTAAGTAAATTGTCTTTGGAATGATACAAAGTTACAAGTCAATTATTTGAAAAAATAATATTATTTTTGCAACAATAATTACAAATATAAAATTCTTACTAAATCCTTACAAAAAAAAATATTCATTCTAAATTCTTTATGATTTTGGATTGTCTTTCAGATTTCAAAAAACATTTTCAACATATTTATATTTTACAATGACAATAAATAAAAATCAATATTAATCTCTCTCCAAAATTTTCCAAGGAGGCAAATATATGTTTTTAAAAAAGAAAATATTTTTCTATACCTTTTTCATATTATTTGTATTGTTACTCGATTAAAGTATTATTCTATATCTAAATATCAGCATTTAAATCTCATTCTCAAATATATTCCAACTTTAATAATAGAAAATCACCTTTAATAACAGAAAATCAACTTTAATATATTCCACGTGGATGCATTAGCATGTTTAGTTTATTAGAAAACCAATATTTATAACTTCTACTTCACAAAAAAATATTCTTTCATTTCGTTAATATCGATATAGCATCTAAATCCATAAACATATTATAACATTCTGAAACTAAATCAGTACATAGTATACAAGGATATTTTTTATTTATTAAACTATTTGTCATCTTGTTCAATGTATTATCTTTTACTTGTAATTTCCATTTTTTTTATGAAAAAGATCAAAAGTATTTCTTCTGACTTTTATTTTACTATCTTTTCGTTCCTCTTTAAAGAGAAATGAAAAAAAAAAGTTAAACAAAAAAATTATTAAAATTTATAAGTAGTTAGATTGATATAATATTTTTTTTTTAAATATTATAAATTTATTAAAATATTTTTATTGTGATAATTTAATTTTACTCAAATATTAAATCAAAATTTTAATATTAGTATTATTATTACTCTATTTCTTAATTTTATTTATTTATTATTTTTACTAATCTTCTTAATATTACTATTATTTATAATTGTTATTTATATTTTTTTATCATTATTAATATTTTATTATTATTCATAATTATTATTTTGTTATATGATATAATATACTTAGTTATATTATATAAAATATTATAATTGATTACCGATTATATTATTTATATATAACTTAAAACAATTAATATATATATATATATATATATATATATATATATATATATATAATACATAATCGGTTACCTATGTTATGTTTATGTAATGTAATATGTAGACATTGATGTATAAGAATTAAAACGAGAGCTCATCACGTAATTTTACATAAATGTCTCGTTTCAACCTGTAACACTGAAATCATAAGAAATTGATATCACTAGATACTGAAATTATATTATACTATTACAGACATAAGGATAAGGATAAGGATATCATATGCCATTACAGACTAATTTAGTTATATATTACAATATACAAAGAGAAAACACTACACACTAAGAACAGAATATATGAAAATATTCGTTTACCACCATTGTTAATTAATTGAGTCTAGTGTTGCCATGCTTATATCTATTGCTAGTCAGCTTGCATTGTTAATCAATGGTTTCTTAGTTTGTAGATTTTGTTTGCATATTTTGTCCTTTGTCTGTGGTAAATGGTTAAATATGCACATTCCCTTTGATTGTGGTGGTCTTCTCGGTGATTCAATAAATACGCTAACCATTTTCTGGCAATATTGTTTTTTAATGAAAAAGTGACATAGCTGTCATCATGGAAAATATAAATCAAGATTCCTCGTGCCTTAACACGCAGAAAATTATTGGGTTTATGAACACAAGACAAAAAGCGCATCATTCTCAAGGGTTGTGAAAGACTAAAAGAGACATCTGCACAGCATTGGATTTTTTTTAAGATTTCGTAATTATAGTAATAGTGTTTTGTTGTTCGTCCGTTTGTATAAAATACTCCAGCAAGGACGCATGAAAAATGAAAGTCTAACGTTTGTGATGATGATGTGTGAAATGTTTTGTTCATGAATCTCTCTACCCATCAACTTCTTTGTTACTAGAAAAAAGGAGCCAAAAAGATTTTGCGTAAGATTGAAATAAAAATGGAGCAGAAAGAGACATGAAACATCCATCACAATTATCACTTTCAGAGAGGAAGCAAAACCCCACCACTGCTGGTGGAATCAAAACGAAGCACACATATCTATCAGACTGAATAGTCCTGCTCCCGCGGTGACAAAAAAAAGCACGCCACTGTTCTATCATTGTCATCCATCACAAGTAGGACTCATCATTCAGTTCAAACTCTAGCTAAACAACAGAATGCGTGCATGGAAGTATGTAACTGTAATCAGAATGAGACGGTGTCAAAGTGCATGTTATCTATCTATCATCACCTGCTGCCACTGGCTTAATAAAAGATATTTCTAATCACCAATCTTTTTAACTGTACAAAAAATTGTACTCCAATTTGTTAAGACCTCCCTCCAGAAGCCACATACAACATGATGAGTAGTTAGGTACTAAGTTGATTTAATTCAACTAGCTATGCTTCCCGTTTCAGGGTTTCATGAGATGGGTACACAAGCTCTCCTCCATCACGACTCAATCTAAGGCCTAAGTAGTACGAATTTGGTCTACCAGATGATCTCTATCAGCCAAGACAGTTGTTTGTTGAGTCGTCATCGATCACTCTGACGATAAACTCAAATTATCGATGGCAATGGACAGATCAGATTCCATCACATGATCACACTGCTTTTGTTGGGAATCATCTTTGGTGACATTCTCTTCCTTCCCTTCTGCAGCAGCCACACAATCTTGGAATCTGAAGCAACTGATGAGGTGGTCATTTGTTAACCCCACAACCTGCATGAAGGAGTATATGACCGTGGGACCCACACCTCGGAAACCTCTTTTCACAAGGTCTTTGCTGATAACATCAGCTTTTGGTGTTTTTACAGGAACCTGTCGAGGATATCGGAATCTGCTAATTATAGGCTTGTAGTTTACAAAACTCCAAATATACTTGTCAAATGACCCGAACTCTTCTATTACCTGGCATCAGTAAAACCTGCAAAAAGTTAGTTGCAATGATAATCATAACCATGGTGCAAATTGTGCAAAATGTAATTATGACAGTTTAGTGAAAAATAAAGCATTGTAGCGTTTTATGTTTAGAAAAGTATCAAGACTGATAGGTGACTAGGGACATACCAGGTAAGCATGCTGGCTGGTTAAAGAATAAAAATAATTAGGTTGCATATCATTGTTGTAAATTAGAATAAAAGCAGCTCAGGCTGTACAGCGGATTAATATCATGGTTTGTCCCATATGGGTCATAGAAATTGAATAAGGGTGAGGACCACACAACCTTTATTACCTAACCTACCTGATCAACTGATCATTAAACACCAATTTAAGTCATTCAGTGTATCAATGCATGGGGAAATGGGATGAAAAAATAAAGTCTTTCAATTAATCTTGCAGAAAATTTTAAGACATCTCCTCGGGTAATTACATGAGTTAGGAAAACTGTACTGAATTACAGAAAGGAAAATTGTTTAAAAATAAAACAAAAAGTTTTTAATTATTAAAATGGAATTAAATTATTCAGCTTGCGCGGTTGTTATGGATATGGCCTTTAAGTGTAATACTCTCGAAAAATAAATCAGCAAGGATGATCACTTTAATACTTTACCAATTAAATACCTTCTGTTTTCTTTTCAAAAAATTATTAAACTTCATTTACGCTTTAGGAATTTCTCCCAAAGATCAATTGCAGAAAATAAAGAAAGATTTAAATTAAAAAACGCTTTCACGCTTGAGAAATATGAAGTAGCTGATTATATTCCTAACTAGAATGCCGAATAAGGATAAACATGCAGACCCCAATACTCCTCTATTTCGTTGATCATAAATAAGGAAGTACGAAGTATCACCTAGATCACTTGCTCCCTAGACATGTTATTAAATCCAGAGACACCTAATATAGAATGAGAATGATTTTAGGGTATGACGGTGCCATAAACACCAAGGGTTTAATCTCGTCTTTGAATGGTCCAGCAATCAACAAGTAATCATGGTCCAACCCAAGAGTTTGCACATTCCATAATGAAGGGTTCAAAAGTCATGAGAAGAATAGCATACCTTTGATATTTGACGTGCATTCTCAATTATGGCACGCAGTTTAAGGTCAGAAAGTAAAGAGCTTGCAGCGGTTCCTGGTGCCATTATCTTCTTATCATTAAATTTTGAGACAGCAACTGGATCAAAATCCGCAAAAACTTCCCTGCAAAGAACTTTGTTAACAAAAATAATGTAAACAGTCAAAGAGAAAATAACGGGCTACAACTGATCTAGCAGCTAAGTACATGTTTGAGGCCAAGAATGAATAATAATTTTAAAAATTAAATAAATTAAGAACATCTACAAAGGCAATACCTAAAGATGTGCCTTTGGCTTAGAATAGCTGGCCAAGTGAGTTCTGACAGAGCACTCGAGAGAACAAGAAGCTCAAATAGTTTCCTGCACAAGATAAGGAGCGTCAAGAAAAACATAATACAAGAAGGCGTATTCCTTTTCCGGCCAATATAACAAGATTACTTTCTGAGGATCACATCACGTACTTGTCATCATGCACTGGAACTCCCCATTCTTCATCGTGGAAGGTAGCGTAACATGGTTCTAATATGAATGAGTAAACTTGGTCAGGAAACAACTTTGAAAAAGGCTATGTAGTTCAGAACTTAAAACTCAAAACAATAATTATAAAGGAATTTACAAGAAAGGTAGAGCTTCTGTCCATTAGAGACTCTACTGCTGTCAAGCTAAATCAGGCTCATACAATGCATTCACTCAAGATTCCCAATTTTCTCTTTAATGGCTGAAAATTTTCAAACAAAAATCTGAAAAAAAAAAATCCGTTGCATGCTATATTACGCCTTCAGCTACAAACGCATGCATGTTGTATCATATTTCAAGCAAATGAAAACAACTCGAATATCTAAGTTGATAAACCCGACTTCACTCTCGTTTCACAATAATTCATATCCTAAAGAATACACTGGCATACAAATGGAATTACACACTCAATTGTCAAGAACTGAAGTTCATCCTGTAACCGAGTGAGAATCACACAATTCGCGCTACATCAACATGAGCTCCAATAAGACCAGACAATAGAAACTATCTGTCGAAAAGCCTATGGTACAATGAATTTATCGTCACAGCATAACAAGTCTTCATACTGTAAATTTGGAGGGAGTGAAAGAAGATAGAGAGGAATACGAACCAGTATTAGGAGTGATCCAAGCGCACCTCTTCTTCGATTGTGACCCATGAGGAGGAGACTCCAACACACCATCAGAGGCAACACTCCTAGGCTTCGAAACAGAGCGCTTCCTTGTGCACCCCAAGCTAGTAGACCGAGTCAGTCTTCCAGTAGAAGCACGGCTACGAAACGAGTCAGTAGATGCATCAGACGAACATGAAGCATTGAGAGACAAATTACTGTACAGTAACTGCTCGTGCCGGCGCAGAACACTCGCAGAATGTGACTGTGGAGAAGTAAGAACCGTAGACACTTCCTGGGATTTCTTCTCTTTGGCCTCATTGTGCAATTTTTCAGCTTTCCTCAGTGGCTTTGAAGCTGGCTTCCGGGAACTCCATGACCCTGTCTTGTTCCCACCCGGTCCAAACACAGGCCTTGCAGCCTCCGAGTCACCAACATTCACAGACCTCAATCTGGGACCTGACATTCACACAATTTTTTTCTTCAATTCACCACTCACCACTTCAGATGACTCTTTAAGCTCTAACTATCAACTTTGGGAAGCTTAAGACGCAACAGAAGAGGCATGAGCATGTGAAACTTTCATCAAACACCTGGCATACAGTAACGAGGGTTTCTAAACAGATCTCACAATTTCACCCCAAATATGCAGTGAACTGGGTATCACTTAAATCACATCCAAAACCCGCAATTTGACAGACATTGAAACACGAAACCGCTTTCCTCTCTGACCAGATTCCGAAATCAGCTCAAAACCCAGAAAGGTTGAAGCCGGTGACGGAAGCTGCTGACACAACAGGATCAAGGTGTTGACCCTTTTGAGCAGAGCTAGGGTTTAAGCCGAGTTGCACCGTGCAGTGGTGTTGGTTTGGGAAATGAGGCTAAGAGAGTCTTCAAAGGTTGAAATTCCATTCAGCATTGTAGAGAAGGAGGCTGCTCCCATGACTACAACCTCGCTTACACGCATTCCTCGGCAAAGTTTATGTTTTTTCAATTTTCTTTTCTTTCCCAGAGAAAAGCAAGGAAATTTTCCAGGAAAAGGGGCGAGCTTTGGGAGTAAGAATAACAGAAATGATAGAGATTGGAGAGAGAAAGAGAGAGAGAGAGAGAGAGAGAGAGAGAGAGACAGAGGGTGGATGAAGACAAGGGAAGATACAAAAAAAATGTGGGAGATGAGATGAGAGGAAGGAAGAGAATAGGAAGAGTGAGGAAGAACAAAGCCTCTTGAGTTTAGTGAATGAGTGACGCAACGTTAGTAACCATCCTTTTCCTTTAATATAATACACTTTTATCATAATCACAATAAAATTAACTTAATTAATTTTTTTGTATATATAAACTATAAAAAAATCAACCCCTTTTCTTAAAATTTATTTTATTATATAGTTAGAAGGAGAGAAAATACTATTTAAAAGAAGTTTGGTATGAATAATTAAAAGCTGTATCTTATTCTTTGAAATAGATTCATTGATTTCAACTAATTAGGCTATCATTCTTTCTTAATATTGGCACAGAAGAGTGGTGCTTATAGGAAAGATTTTGAATAAATGCGAAAGGACATGCCTCGTTTTTATTATGTATAAACAGCGGTGTTAGAATAATTATTATGTTAATAATTCAAGTATTAGTTTAAATTATATATATATATAAATAGAAAGAAGTTGAGTATCAATTAATAAAAAAAATGTATACTTATTATTTTAAAGTTTTAAGTTGAAAGTAGTATTAATATTTTTATATGAATTAGGTTTGAGTTATATTTTTGTAAGTTTTCTTAAATATTTTTTTTTAATAAATTCATAAATAGTAACATAATAGTAAAATAATAGTTGTTGTAGACTCGGACTATTGTAATAATATCATCACCACAACAATAATATGTAGTTATAAGTAAATATTATCGTAAATACTTTTACTAGAACTGTATGTAACAGAGATTTATCTTTAATGAAGAGAATATTAAATAAAAATGATAAAGTTGTACATCATATAAAAGAAATCTATATATTTATTATTTAAATAGTGTCATGTAGGTTGGATTTTAACTCACGTTTATATAATATATCCTAATGAATCCTTCCTAAAAAGAAAAAAAAAAAGCATTAACAATATCTGTTGGTTTATCTTGGTGTTGGACTAACAACACAACAATGATTATTATATAAGTAAATGTCGTCATGCTTTCACTTAAAGAAAATACATTAATGTTAATCATCTTAGTATTCATCTTATATTGTTGTGATAAAAGCAACATCATAAAAACAATAGTGTAGGTAAAAGTTATCACAAATGTTTTTACTTGAAAGAGAATGTACCAATATGTAAAAAGGATTATTACATTTAAAAATAAAATTGTTGAAAAATAAAACTTGAGTATAAATCTCATAAATAAGAAAATTGAACATTACGAAAAAAAAAATTTCGTAAACTTATTATTTCAAAATTTACAGTTAAAAATGATGTTAATTTCTTATTTAAGTTAAACTCATATTACATTTATATAATTTATTCTTAATGAATATTTTTTATATAAAAGAAATCGTAAAATTAAAAATAAGTTAGTTCAATTTATTTTATTTTTTTAAGACAAAAAATTTTGTAATCTCAGATTGAGTCTTTTTATAATGTTTTATTCTTTTAAGTTAATTTTACATATTTATTTCAATATAGTTAAAATGGCTTGACTTAATTTACTTTTTAATAGTAATACAAAAAAAAATATTATAAAAATAATAATTGAAAATTATGATATTAACATACATAAAGAATTGGTGATAGTAGATTATTAGTTTACCAACCTTAAATCTAGTTAAATCTCATTTGACTCATTTAAAAAATTAAATCTGTTTCCAACTCAATCATACTTGTTAATTTAAGAATTTAAATCCATTTTAACATATCTATCTACAAATGTTGTTTTTTAAATTGCAATATGATTTTTTAAAATTTAATTTGTAATATAATTAATTTGGTTTATAGTTCTAAAGGGTAATAAAAAACGAATATCACAGAAAATTAATATTTAAAAACTGATTGACATGACTAAAATCATGATAAGTTGTGTTTTCCATAAAATTGAGCTTACTCTACGTCATGGATCTAACCAATCTAAATAAACTATAAGAAATACCATTTGCAAAGACATTATTATAAACTTTTTCAAATGAACGATGAAGGTTTAGCTTTTAATATATGGATACTTTAAACAAAAAATAATTTTAACAGAAAAAAGAATATTTAATGTTATACTTTTTTTTTAAAATATAAACATTCATTTTAGATATAATTAAAATATAGATGGCAAGAGATATGAAAAATATGCGTATCAGTTCGGTTGCATTCTCATAAAATATGTGTAACGCAAACTCATTAGTTTTCGAGTTTTCCAAGAATCCTTAAAAAATGTTAACACCGAACAATATTTTGAACTTTATTGTCGTCACTTCTTAAATTATGTTACAAGTAACATAAGACATTCAACTTACAAGATCTCTTCCAAAAGTCTTAATCACCTTCATCAATAACTAATAATACAAAAGAATATGAAAAAAAAGGCAATATCATGATTTATTGATTGAAAAAAATGCTAAAGAAAAGTTTGATTGGTTGGAAAATAATTATCTTTTAATCTTTCATGACTTATTGAATTAACGAGTAATTTAAAAAAAATATATTAAGTCGATGGATGCATTTTTGTCTATGTATATAATTTAAAGTTTATTATGTATTTTTTGAGAAAAATTATTATGGTGATAAATTAGTTAATTAGACTTTTATGTGGTTTAATGTTTTACTTATTGTTTTTATAATAAATATAATTTGTTTATGTTTTATAAAACGGAATTTTTATCATGAACTTAATATGATTTTTTATATTTTATATTATTTTTTTTAATATGTGATGATAAAAGATTATTGAAAGTTAGAAAAAAGTTTGTGAAGTCTCGCACAATTTTAAGTATTAACTACAACATTTATCATTAAATTCAAATAGTTAAAAACATGAAATTAATACTTGAATATTCATTCTTACCATAAATTTCTCTCACATCATCTTACCAACAAACACCAACATCTACCCTATATGGGTACAACTTAATAAATATATTGATATTTTTAATAACTCTTTAATTAATTGTTGACTATTCGAGGGACTTCTCAATGGAATTTTTCATTCATAAATGAAGTTCTGTAGTTGGTATGTCAATATTTTCACTTTAATTGAAATTGAAGTTAAAGTATTAAAGTAGGTTGTTCCTTCCATTTGATCTTTATAAATGTAATTCCTCTGAATGGATATGTTTTTTTACCATTTTTCACGTTACAACCTTTTTTTTTCCATGTACTTGTGTTTTTTTATTTATTAAAAAAGTATTGTTTTAATATAAATGAGTTAGTAAAATCAAAGTTGAATATTAAAATGTTACATAAAATAAGACGTTATAAAAGAAATTGATAAAATAAAACAATGTTTAAAAATATACATATACAATTATTTAAACGAAATAATTATAATAATAAATATATAAAAAATAATAATGATCGCTGTGAGATGACCAAGAATAAAATACAACTATATCATCATCTTTCCTTGAAAGATGCGTCAATATCTATCTTTCATTTCTTCACACACACAAAAATCATCACAAAAGAAACAAAAAAAAATTCAAAAAACACTAAAAGAATACAACAGGGTAAGCTAATGACCAAATAAGTTTTCACTAAACAAACACAAACATATAATTATACATCATTCATTCATAAAAATAATCATATCACATTTGAATACTCATACTAGATTCAATTATCCGGATAAGTACCCTTGAGTCAGACTAGTGAAGTCATGCACTTGTGGTGATAAAAAAAATGATGTTATACTAAGGTGTTTTATCGAACTGACACACACAAGGTTAGTCCTTATGGCGGTCATAAGAACCTTGTAGTCATCCTTATGACTAAGGATGACAAAAATGTTTGTGCTCACTGGTATCTGCAGATATACAAGTATTTATTACTTGCAAATAGCGGATAACAAGTATTTTAATACTCATTTATAAATGGATTGAGTGCGAGTATTATACTACATCATGTATCCAATGTTCGCAAAAAAAATTATATTTTATTAAATTAAATTTAATTGAAATTAAAATTAATTTATATTTTATTATATTAATTTTTAATTTATATTGTATTTCATATTTTCTTTTAAATTTTATTTTAAAAATTTATAAAATATTTTTTTTTAAATATTCGCAAATCAATAAATAATTGCGAGTTTTAAAACACCTCTATCTATCTATATCTATATCTATATCTATAGATATATATTTATATATATTATGTTTCAAGTTAAACTCATATTTGTTATTTTATTTAAAGTACTAAACTATAAACTTAATTTTAAATAAAAAAAACTATATAAATTAAATATTTTCATTGAAAAGTAAACAATTTAATCATTATATATTAAGAATATCTAAACGAATTATATTTTGAATGAATTATAAATTATCTTACAAAAGTAAATATTATATTTTTAAGAAAAGTCTGTTTTAATATAAAAATAATTAATAATTATAATTTGTTTTACTAAGATTATTAACATTTTATAATATTTAAATTTAATTTTAATATAAATATAAATATTTAGAAAAAAAATACAAATATAAACATACAGTAAGTGACATTTTATTAATAACATAATGAATGATAACATTTATTTTAAAATTACAAAACGCATATGAATATCATTTAAAAAATACAAGGAAGAATGAATATAAATATTTTATAATTAATCCATTCAATTATTATATATATATATATATATATAAATAAATAAATAAATATATATATATATATATATATATATATATATATATATATATATATATATATATATATATATATATAGTTTTAATATAAAAGAATATACACGAATTTTTTAATATAAAAGAATATACACGAATTTTTTATATATAAAAGAATATACGACATCAACTTTATATTTTAATCATTCTTATAATATACTTACTGCAGTACAAGATACGGTGCCAATATGAAATATGATATTTATTTGGTATTGGAAGCGTATAGTACAATTATTATTCGAACAGCTCATGGGCTAATATTTATGTTTAATCATATCCCTGTTTGCTATATGCAATTAAGAAAAAACATTACTTTAGTCTTAATCCTTCTATACTCAACTTTAATCTCAATTTTTTATCTTAATCAAGTTTAATTTTCCCATTAAAATTAGAAGGAGGTAACTCCATCAATAGTTTAGTGTATGTAGAATGATAATAATTTGTTGACAATAAAATATAAAGGAATGGATATATTTTTACACTTAATAGAAGAAACACCTACTTAAAAACTTAAAATAATATTATTTTAATTATGTTTACATTATTTTTTAACTTAAAGTTGTAATTCTCATTATTATATTATTAAAATGAGTTATCAAGTAGATATATATTTTTTAATATAAAAAAGCGTATGAATAGACAAACAAAATCGCAACTCTTGTGTATAGGTTTTCCAAGTTAAAATTTAAAATTGTTGTGATTTGAGTGTAGATAGCTATGTAATCTATGATGAATATTATATGTAATAACGATGTTTTATATTACCAACTACGAACTACCAACTCCAAGGACAATTAATCACAATATTCACCAAAACATTAAACAAAAACTAAGTAGTTTTGACTTTGAAGTAGAGAGAAAAAAAAATAAAAACTAGTGGTGTGCTCCCTTTTTTATTTTATCTATCACTTAATATTATTTTCTTACATATATTGAGAATAAATTAGTTAGTGAATAAAACAAAATTCAATAAAATATACTTACCCAAATTTTTATTTCATTATTTGTAATTTTCTATTAAGAAGGCCAAAAAAATATATGGTTTTATTTATTTTTTATGAATACATTATATACTTAGTATTATTCTTCTACTTTGATATGGTAAAAGTGAAATTAATTTCTTCGTAAATAAATTAATCTATAAAAATTCTTTTATAGTTTTTTGAAATTTTTATTTTTAATATATACATAAATTGAGTATAATTTATAAAAAAAAAATCGATTTGGTTTGATTTTCTCAACTCTTTAAAAATTTTATAATAAAAGTTGGTTGACAGAGACTCTGGATCATTCACAACTCACAGAATAATGATAATAATTGCTGAACAGTATTGTCTTACACTTAACTGATTTATCATTATCAATTTTATTAGTGTGAATATTTGTTTAAAGTAATGTTTAAAATATAATTATAGTTATTCGAATGATACAACTAAATAATTGTCCATGTAAACAATTAAAAAATTGTAATGGAGATTAATGAAATTCCATTTCAATAAAGTTGATTTTCGAAGTCTATTGAAAGAGGAATAAGCCAGAAAGATGAAGAAGAGAAGATGAACGGATTTCAAAAAATATTTTGTGGGTATCAAATTGTTTTACAGTTAGCCCTACCTTCTTTAAAGACAAGTTAATGTAATCTTTTCCAATGAAATTGAGGTTTAAACACATTTGTAGAATCTATTACTTCTACCAGAAGTCAGCTTTTATTCATGTTAAATGTAATAGTTGTAATATCGTTAAGATCAATACAACATAATATATTAGATTGATCTGTTTTGAAGAAAAACGAGACCAAATCGATAAGATTAAAAACTGGAAGACAAAATTGAAAATCATAGAGTGAGATTAGGAGGCATTTAAACCTTTATCTGGGATTATTTAAGCAATGGAGGGAAAAGAGGAAATGAAAATGGGAATAAAATGATGTCAATCAATTCTATATTTGTTCCACTACGAGCAAACTGTATCAGACAGGTTGAAGCGGTGTACAAGCAAAAATACACACCAACTGTTCCACTAGAAGCCTACGTGGGGAAGAAAAACATAAACAAGAAAGGATAAACATGGGAAGCAATGAAATTACAGGAGACCCCACCAATTAATTTAGTTACACCTGCATGCATGGCTTCTCAAACATGAATTCAGCAAGGCTTAATTTCAAAACCTATGCTCAGAAGCGTTCGAGCTGATTCCATTGCTTTCTCACCCCCAAGCTCAAGGGCTTCCCCAGTTAGTTCTCCTTCTGTGTCCACCGACCATTGAGTAGAAACTTTCTTCTTGTGAGGGGAATCGGGTTTCTTCACCTGCAAACTGTTCATGGAGGCGGGTGCTGCAGCTGCCACAAGAGGAGCACTTGGTGGCCCATGTCGTTTCTTGGGCACAGGCATGTCATGGTCATGTACTCCCTTGTATGTTATAATCACGGCATCTGAGTTATCTACGGCAGATTCAATGTGCTTTCTGACAGGACATCCAGCAGAAGTGCATCTGTAGTAGTTCCTGAAAAATTCAAAGAGGTGATCAGAAGAAAAGGAATAGATTACAACTTCAATCGCCAAATTATAAAAAACCAAAAAGAGGAAGTCAGCATGCCATATAGAAGACGACTGGAGCAGCTGTTTGATTACTTTTTCAGAAAGTAAGTTCTAATTATTAAGGATCAACAGAAAAATCAGTTTCGCAATCTGAAGCTATTTTGTTCAATTTTAAAAGTGATTTTTACCGGTGGTATATCACTGTAAAAATGGTAAACTTGTGAAACTTAAAAATCATGTCTTCACATTCTCTTCTCCCAAATGTGTTTCTCTTCTCCGCAAGTATGCCTTCGGACCTGCTTTTCTTCCCATGGAGTAAGTTGTGAAGCTCTCAATGGTTTGGATTTCTCCATACCAATGGTGACTCACCTGTACCCATCACTTTTGGGTTCTGGTGGCATGGCAATACCACACCCTACAACAGCTCGCACCCCATTTCATTTACAGCCCACCGTAGTCTCACTGAAAAACTGCCACCGCCTAGCATCACAGTTCCAGTGGTGTAGACATGTTGGTGTGAAGACTTTTAGGAGATGAATGTTAGAAAGTTATTTGGAACATTTTTCATTAATTTTCGGTTTTTAAGAAATGCTTTAGAAGTTCTGCATCCAAACAATATTTTTCAGACTATTACTTTTAAAAAATATTCTAAAAGAACCTAAACAAGTTTTGAAAACAAGCCCTAATGGCTAGCATATTGCATTGTACAGAACTGCTACTTCACCACTTAGACATCTGTCCTTGTCCATTTCCCCATAGGAGGCAGCACTTATACAGAAAGAATGTTCATGATAATGTGAATCTCGATTTTTAGACGAGTACAAGATATTAATAATATTTTGGGTTTTAGATATTGGGCTTGGAGCCATTTTGGAACAATAAACCCTGATGACAGTACCACTACCCCACTACTCCTAAGCTATGGAGTGGAGAATAACTGTTTTTGTCTCTAAAAATCCACCACACTATCACTAAAGGGATAGACACATTGAATGTTTCTGGCCTAAGTCTATTTCAAATTTAGCAGAAACATTTTGGAGCCGAGGGAAACGCTTCCCAACGCCACCACCGTATCCAAAGTCCTTGCATTGTCAAAGGAAAGTGATCTCTAAGGACACATTAGCTTCAATTCTCCTTCTCATCTTCACAGCCATTATTGAATCCTCTGAATGCGTAATCTACCTATCGAAGCTAGCTGCAGATGAGAAAATCCGAGTACTCCCTTAGTGCGGACAGGGATCCCATGTTAAGTGCATGGACGCCTGGCTTAAATCGCACTCCCCCTGCGCGACACGGACATGCTCTAGCTCTTCACCTCCACCAGGTGTCACAGAGGTCGCCATTATTAATGGTGTTATTTGTTTAACCAATTCTCTCGAGTACTTCAAATATTCACCAACAACCTCTTTGGCACAATCTCCGTGCCGCTGATATGGTTTCATTTCCCGTTATCCTCCTTCACTTTCAGCCTGACCTCTGCGGTGAAATCATCCACGTGCAGTGGTGTCTTGCGCAATCTTTCTTTGGACCCGCCTAAGGCGACACTCGATCAAAACCCATAGGTGCATGGCGCAGTGGCTTAATCCAACAACCATACGCAAAGAAGCACGGGATCGGTGGACTGTGATAATGGGATTCTTCGTCAGTATATTCGTTCTAGTTTACTCATTCAGGTGCTTCGCCGAGACAAGGAGGAAGCATAGGAAAGCGGAAATCGGCAAAGTGCAGTGACGGTGCCAGAAAAGGTGCCAAAAATTAAGGAAGTAACTGCAACTGCGGAAGTGGAGCCCTGTAGCTATTCCACTCAAACACAACATGCGGATTTTGGAAGGTGAAACTTTGAATTATCATTATATTTTAAAAATAATAAGAGTATTACGATTAAGATTTCAAAGTTATTTTTCCCGAAAAAAACAAAATTCATTATTAATGTTTATTAAATATTATTTTGGCCTATTGTTCGTTAGCATGTATATTTTCCGGCAAATACACCTTGCAGGCTTGAGCTTGGGGAGCTATGGTCTGTCTGTGATAGTGTGACTCTCGATCGTTAGACGAGTACAAGATATTAATAATATTTGGGTTTTAGATATTGGGCTTGGAGCCTATTTTGGAATAATAAACCCTAATAACAGTATCATTACCCCACTACTCCTAGGCTGTGGAGTGGAAAATAACTATTTTTGCCTCTATAAAAATCCACCACACTATCACTAAAGGGATAGACACATTGAATGTTTCTGGCCCAAGTCTATTTCAGATTTAGCAGGAACAGAACCATAGGTCTACACCACTCCACCAACACATCTTTCACTCAAGAAGACAAGAAATCCAATCCTCCCTGTTTTGGAAGGAATGTACTGATAGTTATTCGTAGAGCAAATGATGTAACCACAAACTAAGGCTGTGTAAACTCCAGTTTCGATTAAATTACTTTTGCAAACTGAGTTTGTGAAAACAGCTCTCTTTAATTCTATATCAAACTCAATTTCAAGGCAAAACTATGCTAAAACACACTTTAAAATCATCTTCAACTGAAAAACAAACAAGATGGTTTTGGACAATAAAGAGAACATGTATGCCTCACTTATGGACTCTAGTTGATTTTGAGAATAGAAAACAAGTGAAAAATACATCAACGTTCTATGTAAATTAAGATGCTTCTTTCATTACTTGTTGCACCAAGGATAGAGGAATACGCATCTAAACACAATACAGAATATCTGAAACTCCAAACCAAGTTGGAAAATAGACCTTCCCAATATCTCACTAGAGCTGTTAAAAAAACTTCAAGAATGACTGATTGGGCTGTTAAGAGATAATCTTCATGGAGGGAAAATATATCAGTATTTGGCTCATACTTTGACTTACTATTTACAACTGATTGAAGGTTTGCATCCATGAGACAGGAAAATATACACAGACTCCAACTCTTTTATTGCACAAACTCACCCAATTATTAATGGTTTGGAAAAATCCACCGATCCATTTTATTTTTGAAAAAATCACCTAAAAACTAATCTGTGGCTGCTAATAATGTAGTCAACACTCAAAAGATCAACAAAGAAATAAAAAATCAACTAATTTTTAATTTCTGACAATTGACTAACCTATGTTCTATGGAACCAGGCCTAAAAAGGCCTGTCTTTGTGCAAATGAACAGCAGCATTCAATTTCAAAACAAAACATGTGCCACTACTATATTTTCGTCAGAAAATTCAAGTTATTTTTTATTTTGACTCTCCATAGTTTTCTTTAACTAAGTACAAATTTTGCTGTCAACAGCTTTTCAGCTGAAGATAATAGAAAATACAGTTTTCTGGTTATTATGAAGCTCAGCAGTTAGAAAGAACTTCCATAGAAATGGGAAAATAAAAAATGTGTACGGAGAGAGAAGGGCAATACTATTAAATATTAACCAAAATGGAAAAAGAAGCACAAGCTAGAAATAATGTATTCGAATTGTACGTCATTGACTTTGAACAGCATGCAAGCAAATAAACGCCACTTACAATTTCTTATCGGATACTACAATTTATCAGATTTTTTTTTTACAATGACACCCATTAAATCTAAATACAACTTATTTTTCACTAAAATTGTGTAAGGATACTACTAACTTGTCAATGCCAAAAATAAAAAACATGCTAAGGACTGGACAGATTAAAAGGAAAAGAAAACAGAAAGTAAGCAATATTTAGACATGCACCTGGGATGCGGATTTCCCTTCACCATTTTCTGCCCATACTTCCGCCATCGATAACCATCACCAGATATCCCCACATCCCCTGCTGCATGTATAACAAACTTGGGCTTCTTTCCAGGTTTTACAGGAGAATCCATGTCTGTTAAGTCACCTTTCTTCATTCTGGATATCAAATTAAAGGAAAGGGGTTAAATAGTATCCTGCCACAATTAGAAGAAAATGGGCTTATTATATTTTTTTTTCCGTAAGTATGAGTTCATATGCAGACTTACCTTTTTTTCGGCTCTAGCTCATTTACAGGTTCCTCTTTCAAAATAACTTTACCATTACTGATACTAGACGAGTTTGGCCGTTTCTTATCATTGCTGCAGGGTGCTTCTTGTAGAGATTCTTTTGAGGAAATGGATGGATCAGGATCCTTCAGAAGTCTGACAGGCTGGTCTGGAACACTCTTTTCTACAATTGGTTCGCTGGCAGACAGAATCTTATTTTCCCTAAGAGAATTAATCTTCCGTGGGGGATCATGACTGTGCTCACTTTTATAAACAATCTCTATCACATGACCTGAATGATCACAACATTCAATCTTCTTAGCACAACAGTCTGAATGGGTACACCTGTAATAGCTTCGAGAACCTGTAGGACTCTTTACTTGCTTCTGACCATACTTCCGCCAGTTATATCCATCAGATGCAGATGACCTTGCAACAGAAACAGCAGATAATGTTTTGCTACCAGAAGAACTTTTCTTATCTACTTCTGGCAAACGTGCATTATTGACCTTTGGAGTAGATAATTTTTGTTTTGGTACAGTTGGACTACAAACAGATGGTGAAGATTGTATAACAGAAGTTGGTGGCAGTTCAGACAATGGAGTTGAACACACAGACAGCTGAAGTCGATTTGTCTGAGTTGGAAGTGGTTGGGCTTCTCCTTGAATAATTTCTTTTTCAGGAGGTGCATCTGTCTCCTGAGTATGAAATTATCTACTTTAGTTCCAAAGAAGTGAAATATATGTGCCTTTCAGATGCTTAATTCAAACACTACAAATATTTCTTTACCTTAGGAATTGTTAATTCAAGAAAAGCAATCAAATGACTACTTGTTAATGTTTGTTCGGTGTACCATAAACTTCTACGTGGGTTGTATTAATTTTTACAATCAGTTTAAGGAAATTAGTTGTGTGTTTCACTTTCATATTGTAGTGCATAATCTGAACTGTCCTGTACACTGATACACAAACCAGAATAGAACTCTGAACCCATCATCGGTGCTCCAAGCCTGAATTGGGTTAGGAAGCCAAATTCCAAAATTAAAAGGGCTAAGTACCTCTCCAAAAAAAATCCTTTAGTTGAGTGAAGTCCAAGAATGGTTTACAAATACCCCAGTCACCCTAACACACAAGCCCTACAGAACATGGTGCATTGTTGACCATACCTGGTAGTCATACTCAAATTCAACTTATTTGTGAAAAAGGGTCATAATAGACAAACTCATGGGGGCTTTAGTAGACATCAAGGATCAATTCACCTAAATTCTTCAAGTTACACAAAAGCTCAAGAATGGTTTATATATCTACTGTATTTTTTTAGAAATAAATGCATCACTAAATATGAAAATGCAGGGTAAATCACAGGGATAGGAAAACTATTCTAAAAATCTTCACAGGCGTCTTGCAGGAGCAATACACAGATTCAGGTCTTAATTTTTAACTAGCCAATTATTAGTTGCAGCAGGCACCTTTGATAGCATTTTTTATTACTGCAGCCCGTAATTAGTTTCTTGATTTTTTTTTATCCATCAACAGTATACTTCATAAGGAAGGTATGAACTCTTTTTTATGTTGAAACTACAAAGCATTTGCTTATACATTTTAATCGGATATCAAGGGAAACCAGGATGCGTGATAAGTATTCTCCCAGAATAAGTTTCATAATTTCTAATCCCAGGATGGAATGATTTACCCGTATTGTTCTTAGACTACTCATTCAAAACTAACCATCATCATCCTGAACACCTATGAAACAAAGACGAAAATGAAAGAAAGAAAACAGAGGAACACCCACAATTCATTCTACCTTTCTCAAAAAAGTTAAGATTTTAAAGCTAATGTAACACTTCCGAGACACTAGGTGCCTTAAAACAATATCCAAAGATCCAGTTAACCTATAAGTAGCAACGGTAAGAATTGCAACTGAGCAAAACTCTTCAAACGGGTTACACTTGCACTACATACCAAATCCCTAACCACAAGCACAACTACAAGAAAACCCTTCAAACAAACGATCGCACAAAACAACACTCAGAACCTCGTCCAAAATAATTAAATTAAATATTAAATATCCTAAGATAAATGCTATCTGACCTTACTTTCGGCTTTGCCACTGGAATTCAACGCGTGCAAATCTGTCACATCAACAAACAAGTCACTGAAATATAAATATTCATTTGCATATATGTGTGCAAAAAAAGGACACCACTGATCGAAATAATTACCGTCACTGCGATGGTTATGCACAGCAAGGGTTTGCACCGAAGAGGTAACGGCACCACCTAGGGTTTCTAAATTGGACTCCGTGCAACGCTCACCGGAACTTTGTAACTCACCGCGTTGCAACTCGGCAGCGGAGGGCGATTTGGTGAGACTTTGTGTCTGGTTGGCGTCGTGCGGTTTTTGGTCGGAATGGTTTGGTTCCGGGTTGGGGTCTGGGAGAACTTGGGGACTGCGGCGCTCAGTCATGGCGCAGTAGCGGAGGATTGAGAGAGAGTGAAGTTTGAAGGGGTTGCTGGTTTTATGGTGTTGAAAAGCTAGACGTTTCGGGTTTCGAGAAACGCCACTGTTAGTGTGAGAGAGTGTTTGCGGGGGAGATGGTGTGTGGGTTCGTGTCTCTGACCTGCATTGACTCAGGTGCTTCTTTTCCTTAGCAAGAAACAAGAAATTCAAGAATACTTAATCAATGTTTCATTTATTAAAACTATTTTATTAACTCTACAGTTTAATATTTATACTGTTCATTCTAACTTCCTTCAATTCAATGTCAATCCTATCAACTAATTTTTCACACATTAAAAATAATAATAATAACAAATATCTCACTTTTAAAACATTTTTATTATATTATTTTCATTCTTCCGATCAAGACGTTAAATTAGAAAAAGAGAATACTTTATTAAAAAAATAAAAGTATCAGTCTGTTTAAATTGTTTTTAAAAATTAAATGACAGCTGTTTTAAGAGAAAAATATGTGTTGTAATTCTGTTTCAACTACCAACAAACACACTTAAAATCATTATACAAGCACGAATACTGATTTACATCAAAAAAATTATTAGAAATTATATGTCAACAAGAAAAGGCAGTTTATATTCTTTGAATGATAAAGATTTAATGTGTTAATAAAAAAAATCTTTTTTGAAAATGATATTAGTAAAAAAACTAATTAAAAGAAGTAAATTCTCATCTAAGATTATTATTTTTTTGTGTTGATACATCATAGAAATAAAAAAAAATTGTATACTTATAGTTATTGTTTAATTTTAAAAAAGTTGAAATTTTGTGAGGGACGTCGAGAGTGTGGTAAACATTGTATTAAAATTGATGCTATTGAGATTTTTATAGTTTTCAAATATTGAATTGGTTAATTAAAATATTTGGAGAATAAAATATATTAAACTAAACATTAAAAATAAAACCAACATGACATATGATATGTCTAATAAGAAAGAGAATGTGTGTAAAGTGAGGAACAATTATGTACATGAAAATCACAATAATAGACTTAAACATAGGTCTAATTATTCAACCTATAAAGACTTAAATGTCACAGAAAATTCAATGATCTACATCTTACTTTTCATAACTTTTAAGAAATTGAAACGGAAATTAAAATATTATCTTTTATTTATGAAAACTAGTAAATCTATTTTAACAACAACTTTACACTATTAGTCAGTATATTATATTTTAAATGATTTTATATGCGTTATCAATTTAATATTTTCATTCAATTGCATAATCTCGTGTGCTTTATAGTAACTATTTAAAAAATAACTATTTTTTCAACCACTTTATTATTAAAGACACTTAAATAAACAAACGATTAATCTATAATACTATAAAATAGTATATAACATTTAACGTAATCTAATTTTGACTTTTAATACTAATTTTTTATTTGTTAACTTCAGTAATTAATGGTCAATAAAGACTTTTATATAATATAAATTAAATATATGCCAGTCAGCATTTTTTTATTGAAATGCTAAATACATAATAGTTCATTTAATATTTTTACGAAATTTTCGAGAAATATCATACTATTATATTATTACATATTTTCTTCATATCTGCACTCTCCCCCGTCTGCAAGAAAATGTCAATTCCCAAAAAAAATTTGAAGTGAAATTAATGATTAACAATAAAAAAAAATATTTTTAGGTCATTTTATATGGGTTTTATTTTTTTTACTATTAATATAATGAGAAAATAAGAGCATCTAATTCATTTTGTTTCTTTTCTGCTCCTGAGAGAAAGTAACATACTTCCGTTACTAACAGTGTTGTTAAATTAGGGACGAGTTGACGCCGTCAATTCTGTAATGTAATGTTCCCGATTCTTTGACCAGCTTTTGCTTTATCAATCGATCTTGAATCCTATGTGGACATTTCTCTGCCTTTCTTTATTGTCAAAGGTTTAATCATTGATTTGATTATGTGATTTAGATTAGTAAAATGTTAATGGATTATTTCATGTGACAAGTGAGATAAATATCAACAACATAAATTCAAACAAAATTAAATTTAAAAAACTAAATTTAGAAAATAAAAATTAGGGCCCAAATATCATCTTTTAAGTTTAAAGTGATTAAAAAATTTATATATAAATATATATATATATATATATATATATATATATATATATATATATTATGAAATTTGTGCAATAACATTACGAGTTTTTAGTCTACAATCATAGAAAAAAAATAACATATTACACGTGTTGTTTGTAACAATTAATGAATAATACTTAATTGAATGAAATTATTTTAATAAATTCAAATTATTACACTAATTAGTTTGTTCAATACTAAGTTCAAGATGAACAAAAACTCATAGTAAGCCGTATAAACAGAGTATATTGCATAAGTAAAGTTAATTAACAAAAACAACAATTATTATTATTATTAAACACTATCAAATTTGATAATCGAAATTTTTTTTTACAAATATTTTCACATTTGTAAGTCAAATTATTAGATTAGTAAAAAAATATACATATAAACTCTTTCGATTTTTGGATCAAGATTAATAGTTGGGTTAAATATGTTTTTCGTCCATTAAGTATCATACGATTTTGGTTTTAGTCCCTACTTGAAACTTTGATGACTTTTAGTCATCCTAGTTTTGAAACTAGTATTATTAGTCCTTAAAATTGGACGGCGTTAACTTTAGCAGACGGCGATGCCACCTCTTATCCCAGTTGTCATGCCACCTTTCACTTTTCTTCAGTATCCCCTACACGTAAAAATAAAATAAAATAAAATAATAAAAAAGAAAACCTAACAGAAACGCGTGTCATCACGAGAATGATTAGCCCTGGGAGGAATCTTGAAGTGCCAGAGCCTCTGTCAACGCCTTTCACCAACTGCTTCCGACAGAGAAACTCCTACGCATAAACCTTCTCCACCTTCCGATCCACATCGTGCAGGAACACGTGCGTCACGTCGGAGCCCTTCCTGTCTCTCGCCATCACCATCGTCGAGAAGATCGTTGTCATGCGTCTTGGCGCCTCTGCGAAGTACCCCTTCGGCGTGTCAATCATGATTAGATCCCACTCCGTTTAGTACACCTTGTCTGGGAGGTTCTGGAGCACCAGCTTGCACCGCTCGTTGCCGCGAAGAGTGGCGGTGGCCAGCGAGTAGGCGGGCTCGGAGTGGTAAGACGAGAGGAGCTGGTCGGCTTCGCGAAGCTGGGTTCGGTAGTGGACGGTGTGGGCCTGGAGGAACGACGCGTCCTTGAGGACGATCTGGACCCACTTACGGTCCTCCTCGAGGAAGAGCGTGGTGTCGGTTACCGCTTCGGCTCCGTCACCGTCGTGCACAATGGAAACTTCGTGAACTACCGCTCCCTATGCGCCAAATTGGAAGACAACGAGTCCATCTTCAACACGACCTCTGACACCGAGGTCGTGCTCCACCTGATCGTCAGCCCCAAACACATACCTTTCCTACTCAGAGTCATGATTGTGAGTCACTGCATTTTGGCACTGGACTGAATCTCTTTCACTGAAACCTTAACTAGATGCAGCTTAATGTCTATTGTGGTAGTCATAGTCCAAGTGAATCCCCGTTTGAATTCAGATCTTGTTCGATAAGTTGTACAGTGCTAATACCTGTAACTGTCTAATCAATTGAAATTCATCATTTATTACAGCAAAGAGAAAGATGTTGGGGTTTATTCGTCGCTTCTGAATTGAATCTTATGGTTTAATGTTTATTCGTCAAAATAAATTGTTGCAGCAATCTTGGTAGGGATTGAGGATTATGGTTCTAAGCTTCCTTTATGGACGAACTGCTATGAAGCATTTTACGCAGTATTTTGATTCGCAGTTGAGATTTGAGATTTGTGTTTGGATTTATATTTTATGGAACTCTATGTTAGTATCTTAATTAAGACTTCGCTCTTCAGGACTGTTAGTTATTTAAGCTTTTTTTCATCTGGGTGATAGCATTGATAACCCATTCTGAGAGCAGAGCATTATTACGCCCCCTTCAGATTCTCGCAGGCATCCACGACTGAGTGGAAGAGGTTGTCGTGGATGGCGAGGGAATAGAGACGGGAGGCTTCGAGGTCGTAGATGACGAAGGTAGGTTCAATTTGAAAAATGAAACTATCGACGTGGCACGACATCTTGCATAAGAAGTGGCTTCGCCGTTTGCTAAAGTTAACGTCGTCTAATTTTAAGGACTAATAGTACTAGTTTCAAAATTATGAGGACTAAAAGCCATCAAAGTTTCAAGTAGGGACTAAAACCAAAATCTTGTGATACATAATGGACGAAAAACATATTTAACCTTTAATAGTTCTTTAAGTTCTGCTCATCCAACTTCTTGCACAAGTTACTGTTGGTCTTTAATTCTACTTCATCGTACAAGAAAGTTACTACAAAAAGTACTCTCGTGTCAAAAGTAATAATAAAATTTAACAATATAGCAATTAATGCGTATTAAATATAAGTTATAACAAACTTACCTCAATACTTCAAACTTATATTTATAGATTTTCAATTAACATTAATCTAATTATAGTCCAATTAATAATGATCCTGTTCTAATTTAAGATAATCATCAATCTTAATTATTATTTTAAGATCATTTATTCAGCTCTTATTAAATGTTATTGTCTAATGAAACCATCCAATCTTAAATTGATCAGACATTCATACAATACTAAGCATATTAAGAATATTATAGAATCACATTTTTAACAAGAACAAAGTGAAAGTGAATATGTACTAATGTTATATATATAAAAAAGCAATAATTTTGAGGATGAAATATAAAGAAATGTAGATAATAAACCAGGTTAACTGAATTATGTATAATTAATGGGAAAGACACTTCTAGTATAGCAGAATGAAAGTTAGATTTAACATAAAAAAAGGTTCGGGGAGGAATATAATATATTGTATGATAGGATTAGAAGTGGTACGACCAAGTCAAAAAAGTTCGTGGCTAGCCCATGGCAAAGTTGATGACGAATCTGACCTAAATAAATATTAATATTAATATTATGTTTTGTGAGATGTAGTTGCATTTTTATTATTTAATTTTAAATAATAGTGGAAGCATAATGTTAAAGAATTAAATAAAAGGAAAAGGGCATCAACTACGAACCAGTGATTTGAAACTTCCATGGAGGGTTTTCTTTCTTCTTAGTGTTCCATTTTCTTTTTTTTTCAAATTCAATTTATTTAGCTTATGAATTTTTTTTAAAAAATAAATAAATCGTTCTTTCTCAAAATCAGTGGTTTAGAGTTATTAACGTGATTAACCCGTGTCCCCACTTTTTTTTTTATAATTTTAAAAAAATTAGTCGTTGATAATTTTATCATGTATATCTCTATTAAGACATTAAGTGTGTGTGTGTGAGAGTGTGAGAGAGTGTGTGTGTGTGTGAGAAAGAGAGAGTGTGTGTGTGTGTGAGTGTGAGAGAGAGAGTGTGTGTGTGTGAGAGAGAAGGAGAGAGTGTGAGTGTGTGTGTGTGAGATAGAGTGTGTGTGTGTGTGCGCGTGTGTGTAAGTGTGTGAGAGAGAGAGAGATTGTGTGTATGTGTGTGTGTGAGAGAGAGAGGGTGAGTGTGTGTGTGAGAGAGAGTGTGTGTGTGTGTGAGAGAGAGAGTGTGTGTGTGTGTTGTGTGTGTGTGTGATAAGATAAATTTGTGAATTTTTATAACTTGCGAAAGGTCATGTTGCATAGCGTTGTTGCACTATTCTCCTTTGTTCCTGCAATTTTGCATTTTCCTCCATTACAGTTTTCATCGAGGTTTATTTTTGTCTTTATTATCATTTATCTTCGTTTTCATTTCTCATTTATCTCTTCCTTTTGTTCTTGTTTTTCTTTTCCTTTCCCTAATGCAATTTTTCTTCTTGTTTTGGTGTTGTTGTTGCATTTTGGTGGCTATTGTCATCTTTTTGCATTGGGGCATCACAATATTGCAAGTTTCTGTTGGTCTTGGTCTATTGCGTTTGGAACGTGCCACAACATTGTTGTTGTCTTGATTGTTGGTCACATTTGAACAGTTGGTCTTGGTCTCTCTCACTCTCGTTTTACCGAAGCCTATTATTTTTATTTTATTTTATAATCATTTTATGCTTTGGTTGTCTTACTAAGGAGAGTCTATTCTTGAAGTATAGGTTTCAGTCATGAATCAAAACCTAAATTTTCCTTTCATGTGAATATATTCATCATTAAATATCAATAAGTAATCACCGTAATTTTTTTTTTCTATTGGTAAATATCGTGATTTGGTCTTCCTCATCCTCTTTTGTTGTTGTTGTCCATTTTTGCTATTGTAGTCATCATCCACCGTCGCCTTTCACCACCTGTGGCCCATCCTCCTCTCCTCCATCATTGTCATCGTCATTGCCACCACCACCACCACCTCATATTTTTTTTTTAACCTTTCCTTCTTCTATTATTTTTTTCACTCGTCTCTATTTAATTTATAATACATATTTCATCAGATTTAGTTGAAAAATTGACGTCCATTTTACTAATGAGATTTATTAACGAAATTATCAATAGATTTTAAAACACACAATTACTAACGAATTCACAAACTAATTTTATAAAATTCAATTACCCACAAATTTATTGACAAAATTTTTAAAAAATTAATCATTAATAGATTTACTACCACATGTACAAGCTAAAGCCAAAACTTTGATACGTATTTTAGCTACAAAATTTATTGACAAAAATATTCATTAGAAATAAAAATTATGTATTACTGTCTAATTTTACTAATGAATCCATTAGCAAAAATATTCATCGGTAATTAAAATCTTAAAACGTGTTTGTAAATTTTATTTTTGACATTGTTTAATCTGCAAGTAAATGTTATTTTACGGATGAATTTTTTTCTATCACTAAATGTTTTAAACATGGTGACATCAATTCCCATCAAAAGAAAGTAATTTAACTTAAAAACAAATATCAGATATTAGAATCTGCGTGTCACTCTCCATTTGTGATTCCAAATGGAGATTTGTTTATTTATTGTGGTGTAAAAAAATGTGTTGCACTAACACGATATCAACTGAGGGAATCATTTAAATCTTTTTCTTTTATTACTATAATGATGATGATGATGAGATTTTTCATATCATTGTAAGGAAGTCCAATCTGCTGAATGGAAAGCCATGAATGCTGGTAAAAAGGGAACCAAATTTCTCTCCTTTATTACACACAATTTGCTTCTCTTAAACCTAAATCCTTTTGCCCTTCTCAACACAAAAGTAAAATATAATGCCTTTTTGCATTCTTACATTACAGCCAGGTCAGTTAAGTATATTGTTTATTTTTTAATTAAATTATCGATTTTTTTCATTATAAATAAAATATTTAAGATATTTGAATAGATAATATATATACACGTGTAGATTCATTAATAAAAAAAAAAAACTAATTTTGTATTCATGAAATATTAGAAATAAGAATAAATATGATTTACATCGTAGCATACATGCAGTGAAGAAAAGGGGCAGCTTTCGTTGGTAGAGAATGCAAAGACTCATGCTTTCATGGTGGTTCTGTGATGTGTGACAAAACTTAAAGTATATATTTTTAGATATCTTATATTTTGTGACATTGCACCAATATGATATCTTTGACTTTAACACGTTTCATATACATGCCAATAATGTCTGTCTTCACTCAAAGGAATCCACCAGACAGCGTAGTCCAATGATTATTGCGTATATACATAATCGGATACGTATTTAAGAGTTTAATTAATGGTGGAGTCTAACGTGAGAATTAATTAAGAATGTTTTGGTATTTTCAGGCATATTTTTGATATACATGAAAATTTGTAGTCTTTGGATGCTGTTTTTGGGGGGTGATATTGATGGGGTGTGATGTGATTGAAGTCTTACTTTAATTGCATGTTATGTTGAATAAACAGAGGTGGTTGTTGTTGTGTGGATTACAATAGCAGCCAAATTGAAAAGAAGCAGCACTGTCAGACCAAATTCATTATCGTTATTATTAAATGTTGATTAGAAGACATGGATGAATAGTGTAGCAGCCAAATCTGCAATGAAGAGGCATAGATTGGTTTAATTATTTGAACCCTGTTCTTATCACACACAAAAGAAAGAGACAAAGAAAATTATTATTATTGTATTTTTTTTCTTAACTCAAATTCATACATGAATTCAAAGGTAGATAAAATAGCATGTGAATTCAAATATGTAATTGTTCCTTGATCAGAAATCGATTAATAAACAAACAACGATAATTGATCCAACTTCAAGTTAAAGTCAACTTTAACATTCTAATTTTAATTTCAAGTATATTGATATAATAAATGTTTAGATGATCCAAACTTTCAAATATAAGCTAGGTTTTTTAAGTTAATTTGTCAAGAAAATAGAGCTTTGAAGTTAATTTGTCAAGAAAATTTGTTTGTTGTAGAAGAAGGTTTGTTTTCTTTTTAAGAAATTAATTATATTCAATTAGATTTTAAAAATAGTTGTAAATAAAATATGAAATGAAAATAATATGACATGTATAATATTTCTTCTACCCAAAGAAAAAACATTGAAATACTTTCGTTCCTCAGAAATAGTTTAGGGCATCATATTGTCTCTCCATACTATCACTTTTGTTTTTGTATATATAATTGATAGGAAGTAGAATTATAGTTAAAAGTAGTTGTTAACTTTACCACTAATCCCAAAATGAAGATGGCTATCCAGAAATTCACTAGTCACTATCCTAAATTTATTCGTGTATCATCTGATAAGTGCACAGAGAGTAGAAATAGTATTATATATTAAACTCAACAAACACAAATAAACATGAGACATTTATGAGAATTTCATCCAATCCAATTGTTGTGCAAGGATTTAAGTTTTTCAAGCACAGGCAAATTTCCATCTGATGAAATTTATTTTGCACACATGCAACGGAAAATATAATACTACCTGTTAGCAACATAAGAATAAAAAGCATGCTATCAGCTACAGCTACAGCCATAGCATCATTTTAATTTTTGGGACCGATGTCCTTCAAGGCACAGATCTGCTCTTCTCCCATAGCGGACATGACAGAAACCACAAGATCTTTTCCTTCAGCAAATCCTTCTTTAATCTACATACAAAAGCAAACAAGCAATAAGTTAATTAACGAGGCAGAATTCTTATTGGGCATAAAACCATATCTTAAAATAAAACATAATTAAGCAAGGAAAGCAAGTCTAAAAATTATTTTAGCAAGACACCTGAGAAAGCAGCGAATCATCAGTGGGAAGCCTAAGATCATCCTTGGTATTTCCGTTATCAGTCAACAGACTCACCTAAAAGAAATCCACAGCAATTGGTTAAGAATGCTTTGCTACTCTCAAAAATCATAATAATCCAACTACTTTTTCTTGCTGATTACATTCTTGCTTTGACAATAACACTCTGAGGGTAATAATTTGGCATCCTTTTACTTGTTTAATTTAACCAAGCTCAATTATTCGACTTAAGAAATATATCAAGTTAGAAGTGCACCCAAATGCATCTTGGATTATGTACCCAAAGAGGGGATCTTATCTTGAATTGAATGTAAAGATTTCAAAAAAAAAAATTATGATAAAAAAACGTGGATTCAATGAGATTCAAGTTTCTCTATGTCACGAAAGTATTTATCTTCTAAAGCAACCTTCAACAAAGAATTATCTAAATTCTCAGAAAATGGTATCCTCCGCAATGTAGTTGATAAAAATTTCTCTCGTTCTCTTTCTCATTTTACAAACCACAAAACAATTCCACGTATCCTGGAGTTGGAAGTAAAATAAAACTTACAAAGCCATCTTCAGATATATCAATCAGCTGATAGTCAGTGCGGTTCACGTGTGGAACCTGCAAAAAGAGCAATTATGATTGAAATGCATCACTAGCAAATATTACATACACAAGTGAATGCAGTATTACATCACAGTTGTGGGAAGATGGAACGATATCTTCAAGCTTTTTCCCATTAAAAATATCAATGGCAACAAAGTGGCATTTTGCATGTCCATGCTTTCCTGTCTTTGATGTAGAAACTTCTACGACCTGTTAAGATAAATTGAAAACCAACAGGTGAACAAAAGTGATGTTTAGTTAACTGGCTATCTCAAACTCAAATCAAAATAACAGACAAATAACATTCAACAACAAAAACCTTATCCCATTAGGTGAGCTCAAATACCACAGACAAATAACAGCAATACTAAAAATGTTTTGTATGGAATATGGCAAATTTGCTAGAACCAAAGAATGGGAACTAGATCATATATCACCATATAGAAAAATAGCAACACAAATAATAAAATATTAAATTTATAATATAAATATATTGTTCACAAATCATATTGTCATAACTCACTCAAGTAGAATAAGTATTTAAAGAAAAGACAAGTTTTGGAAGGAAAGAAATTGAAGTATGTAACCAAGCACTTGGGAAACCCACCCTCAAAAGTTAACCATTAAGGAGTGAGAAACAACACTAAAAAATCCAACGAGCATCCCATACTACTCGATGTAGCACTTGGGTATCCCAAAATACCTTAGTTCCTATCAGAATCATTTGTACTAAGTAATGGTACTGAACACACATCCAATAAGGGTACAGCAGCTATCCATGAGAACCTATGCAGGATATATTGCTTTTATGTTAAAGAACATATTTCTGAAGCATAGTTACATGTGTATTAGGATTATGGGTGAGAAACAGCGACAGACGCAGCAATTTCTTGCGTTTCAATTTGGTATCAAGAAATTGATAAAAAGGTGCAAATTGTTGAGGAGCCATTGAGATTATTATACAATAACATACCTGAAAAAGATTACTCGTATGCGCCACAAAAATATTGAAATAACATGCCATCAACCAGGAGAGTGGGACAATATAAAGGTACAAAGCAACCATCTTTAGGTATTACAAAATAGAAATAGGAGACATTCCATATTTTATTTTGAGTAAGGACAAAAGATCAAGCAAAGCAATCAGTGTGCACTCTCACACTAAATGGTAGACTCACACCATAAAACATCAATAGTGATATCTCCACTTTAAAAAAAAAAAAAACCCTCTTCTTAAACCCTCATCAGCATCATCATCCATTCACCTTTTGTTCATACTTTCTCTTTCTTCATTCCTTAATATTTGTTATCCACAATCCTATAGCTGAATCATGCAAGGTGCACGCTATTAGCATCTACCGTCACGCACAAAACATCATCTCTCCACTTAAGACGAGATCGAATAAAGACAATCCATCTCACGTTCCAAACTTTTAGGTTCTTTCCACTTTCTGCAATTCCTTTTCAGCAACAGAAACTCCGAACTTCCTTTCATAATTTTTTAATACTAATTATTTTTAATTCTCTAATCACTTCCTTTCTATCCAAATTATTTCTCTCTTTAAACCGAAAAAGTTCTATCCCCCCAAAAAAAAAAACTTATCGAATCTAAAACAAACAAACAGACGCTACACCGATATTTCTCAGAAAAAGCTGAATTGAGTTCCTGCTCGATGCAATATATGAGATCAGAGTGAAAATCACAGCCAGAAAATCCACGTGCAAATAAAATCGTGTAACTGAAAAAAAAAATGAAGAAAATTATAAAACCTTGCAAGGCCTAGATTTAATGACGATGTAACCGTTCTTGCGAATGGTACCAGCCTGCTGAGGGTACGTCTTGGACGCTCCTGCATCTGCGTGAGAATCGAAGTGATGCTCTTCGTCAGACATATTCACCCTTCTCTCTTTTTCTCTCAGCAGAAAATAAAATCTACAAAAAAGACAATGAAGAAGAAGGACTGAGGAAGGAGATCACTACTACACTCTCGAATGTGGTCCCCGTGTTTTTTATTCTAATCCCCAGAATACCCTCACCAAATTCACTGTTTTACATCCAATCCTCGCCCTTCATTAACTCTTATCGTAACCGTTGCTTATTTTCAAACTAATATAATTATTTTAAAATATGAATAACTTTTTATTTAATTTTAAAAATTTGAATGTCGTAAATGAATAATTAATAAATATTAACATCTTAAAAAATAATATAATGGTTTTATACTTCCATTTGAATTTGATATACTTTTTATAATTTTATTTTATTGCTGATAAATTTGATTGTTATATTTTACGCTAATTAATAAAATTAATCGTTATCTAATTCTTGTTAAATGAATCTACGCATTTATTTCTAGCCCGCTCAGCATTTTCTTATTTTCAATTGGGCCAGGCCCAATTAAAAATCTAAGGGTGAAAGACAGGAAATGGTGAAAGATCAAATTTTATTATGATTATTAATAAATGGGTATTTATTTGATTTCTATATGTTTAAATTTGATGTTTGTGTGGTTGGATTTCAAGGTGGGATGATAATTTGTTCACACTTAAAGAAATATTATTTAAGAAAATAGAGTTTGTGAATGTGACAAAAGGGCCAAAGCCCATAAAATTCTCTGGCCCAATGAAGCAGATGACTAAACTTTTGGTATCATCTTTTTGCTGCAGTAAAACATGTAAAGGGATTTTTCCAACTGTTGGAAAAAGACTACACAGAAATTCCCATAATCTCATGTTCTATCTTTTATTCATTACCAAATGGATAAAGTATTCTAGTTAAAATTCCTTCCAAACACGTCTCATTTAAAGCAAAAAGACAAAGTAAATTTCAATCTCAACAAGAAAAGACCAAAACATAATAACAGGTATTCAAATAAATATGTTTAGCTGTCATAAAATAAAAATACAATGGATATATTTCATTATAATTATTACCTATAAAATTAATATCGTGTTAATGGTATAATCATGCCTTTTGTATAATGCATCATATACTTAACTAATTTCAATGCATTAAAATTTAAAACTAGAACATAATAATGGTTTAATTTTAAATTCGTCAAATTATATAGTTAGGTCAATTGTGCGTTTTGAAATATGTAACTCAATTATGATTGTCTTTTAAAAGACATTCCGAAAAGTAAAAGAAGAAAAAAATAATTAAATTATTTTATATTTCAATTCTAAATGACGTGAGATTATTGAATATGATGTTAATAATTTGTCATATTGAAAATAATACATTTTAATTAATTTCTTAAAGTATAACTTTTAAACATTTTTTTTTCCAAATTTAAATTCAACATAATCTTTTTAGTGCATTCTTGCTTGTGGCGAACCAAATGAAGATGATCATTCAAAATTATTTGCAATGATGGTGGCTCCATTGCTAAGCATGTGGAGATGTTATCATGCATGCATGTGATGCTAAATGAGATGTTGTGTATATTGGGTAAATAAAGCAGATAAAAAAATGCATTTTCATCTGTGTACATATATAAAACAAATTCATATGTAGGATTTTCACGAAAGACAATAATTAATTTGTCATTAGTTTATTTGGTTTGATTGATTTATTTTGTTGACAAAAGTAGTTTCTGGCTGTTTATTCCAACGTCATTATCATTTAGGAGCTCTCTCATTCAGACCGTTGGTGTGTATCAAACCGGTTATAATCTAATAATAAAATGGTGTGTATAAATTTATAATTAGCTACGACTTTTAACTTCACAAGTTTTTTTTTTTTATCTAAGCTATTTTAATTACTTCATCCAAATTAATTATGTGAGAAATGAAGAAAATTCATTTATATGTAATTTAAATAATATGTACTTCAAAACATATCTTGGAATGGTTGAAATTTAAATAATATGTACTTCAAAATTTACTTTATATATAAAATTAACTTTAAAAACATTTTAAAATAAATAAATTTATATGTAAATCAATTTTAAGAAGATATTATTTTAGTCCATTTTTTTCAATAAATCTTAATTAAAAAGTTTGATTAAATATATATTTAGTCTTTAAATTTAGATATAAAATTAAAATTTGTCTATGTTTTGAACTTTAATACATTTTTTCTTTCCAATTTTAAAGATTAATAGATATAATCCTTAACCTAATAATGTTAATTTTTTTAGATTTGTTAAATAGTATTCAAAATTAACATTTGAGTTGGAATGTGTTAATGTAGTATAAATAACTCAAACATCATCTTAAAATGTGTTTAACATTTTAAAAAAGTTTATTAGGAGTTAAAATGATTATATGAATTTATTTTTTTAAGTTTGTAGACAAAAAATATTAAGAGACAAAAATGAATTTTAATTTACATTCAAGTGTCGAAACTAAAAATATATTCAATTGGAAAAAAAATATTCAAAGATATCCTCTTTTTTTTCTTTTCACATTTGAAAAAGATGGCAGAGGCTACCTATTACCGCAATATTTTCTGTGATGGCTTTGGCGTTCGGATTCTTGCATCTGCCTTGCCTTCAACTTCACGTATCTCTGACAAACATTTTATAGTAAAACCACTTACTTATAAAATCAGCATGTGTTTCTCTCAACATTGACCAATGTAAGTTTGAATTATTTTATGAATTAATACTGATTATATATTCTTATTTTGTTTATCAGTTAATCTTAAACACCATTGTAAAACCTGAAAGGCTTAAGCAATGTTCCTTTAAATTGTGAATTTGGGGTAACTCTGAAACATTGAAAAAAATCATAGTAACATCACAAGTTTAGTTGAAAGATGAGGTTTCACTGTATATTCATCATCAAAGTAATTTTGTTCATTTACCAGAAGTGGTGGGGGAAAATGAAAAGAGATCAACATTGAAGAACTCATAACTGCTTTACATTTTCTCCTAGGAAGCTGAGAAGCTCACAAGAAAAAAAAAGAGTAAAAATGGAAGAAAATGCGATGAAAGAAAAAGACCTAACTCATTCTCATCATGCTAATACTAATCAGCAGTAGGTTCAATATCCTTCAGAAGTCCAACTATCTGTTGCATGCTTGGTCGTTTGAAGGGACTGTCAGCAGTGCAAAGATAAGCAATCTTAAGGGCCTCTTCCATTTGTTCATCCGGTCCTGTGTCACGAATTTTTGGATCAATAGCATTTGAAGATTGGTTCTTTCTCACAAGTCCTCTGACCCAACTCACCAAAGTTGCATCTTTATCATCAGGGTAGTCATCTCCAACTGGCTTTTTTCCAGTTACTAGCTCAAACAGCACCACCCCAAAACAGTACACATCAGATTTTGGAGTTGGGGTGTCGTATTCTGGTTGAGAAAACTCTGGTGGAACATAACCAGGTGAGCCACGCGCAATTTCATCATCCAAGCCACTTCCAAAAATCTTGGCCAGTCCAAAATCAGACAACCTCGGCTCCAAGTCATAATCCAAATAAACACTGCTAGCCTTAACTGCTCTGTGAATTATTGGAGGGGAGCAACCGTGATGCAGAAATGCCAACGCTCGAGCCGTGCCAAGGGCTATCTTGTGGCGAAATCTCCAAGATGTCAGTAACCCTTCAGAGCCAACATTTTGAATTCCATTGTTGTCTGTTTCTTCCCATGTGTCTGTGCTCCAGTCATCTGTGCTTTGTACCCCAAGTGGCAGGTCGTAAAGCAGGTTTTGCAAGTTACCATTCTCCATGTAATCGTATATGGCAATTCTTTGGTCCCCAGCCACACAATATCCGGTTAAAGGAACAAGATTGGGGTGCTTGATTCTACCAAGAAACTCTAGCTCTCTTGCAGCCTCCTCATCTGTTAATGTAGAACCAACAACCAAAACTTTAACTGCCACGTGAATACCACCAGGCAGAAATCCTCTATAGACTGGCCCAAATTTTCCCTCAGCCAAAAGGGTGCCTCTGTCAAAGTTGGAAGTTGCAGCCAAGAGGTCTGCAAATGTGATGTTCAACAATGGCTTCTCAAAGATTACTACAGGGACTGATGTTGCTTGCTTAACATCAGCCACCCAAGTTGTTGAATCAGTCTGGAATGAAAAGGGACCTGAAATGTTTTGTTCTTCTTTGTATGAAGATTGCTTGAATTCCCACATTTTTGTTTTCCTTCTGCAACCAAATGCTAGAAACAAAAGCCCAGCCAGCACAAAGATCATTGAGAAGGTCAGTGCCAGGGCCAGCTTCATTCCCGTGTGTCCAGTGTCTCTTCTTTTGAAGAGTTGCGGATTCGCAGCAATTGGACAACTGTTCAATGATCCAAAGAATGCTGTTTGGAGGATCTCAGGTTTGATTTCAGAAGCACAAAGGGTTAGGTTATTATATGAGAAGTTGTATTTCTCCATCCCTGGGAGTTTCTCCAAGACAGATTGAGGGACTGCTCCTGTCAAATTGTTGTTTGAGAGGTCTAACACTCGGAGGTGTTCATTCCTCAGTGAGGGAATTTTCCCACTCAGATGATTCAAAGAAAGATCAAGTGCACTCAATTTGCTTAATTGTGACATTTTACCAGGAATTTCACCGACAAGGCTGGTTTTGGACAAGTTCAGATATTCCAAATTCAGGAGCATTTCAATTTGGGGAAATTTCTGTATGGTAAATCTATTGTGTGCAAGATTAATGTGTTTTAAACTCAAGGACTCGTTCAAATTTTGAAAAAACTCTCCACTAAGCTTATTCTCTGACAAATCTAGGTAAACTAAATGAGACCAGTTGTAACCACTAAAGTTGTATAGTACCTGTGGAATGTGGCCTTGAAATTGGTTTCTGCTAATGTCCAGAACCTCCAACCTTCCCTGAAACATGTCCACAATGGAACCCTGAAACGAATTCTCTGATATGTTGAGATTAGCAATGGACTTTAACCCAGAAATATCTGAAACACGACCATTAAAATTATTCCCAGCAAGGTTCAATATCCTAAGCTTGGGAAAAGAAGCACCAAAACCCTCTGGAAGGGTTCCATTGAGCTGATTTGATGAAAGATCAATTAAAACTAGAGACTGGCACTTCAGAATCCCATAAGGTATGTTGTGTGAAAACCTGTTGTAGTTGAGTTTGAGGACCCTTAGACTCAGCAGTGAGCAAACAGTTTCAGGAATTTCCTCAGAGAAATTGTTGCTGGACAAGTCAATGCTTTCTAGCAAACCAAAGTTGCCAATGTTGCTAGTCAGTGAACCAGAAATATGATTCGAGGAGAGATTAAGGTTCGTGAGGGAGCTTAAGCTCCAAAAATCTGAAGGCAAGCCAGTAATTTTGTTGTGGCTAAGATCTAGAGTTTGAAGTTTGCCTAGCTTGCCTATGGTGTTATCAGGTACAGTGCCAGAGAGGTTCATACCAGAAAAGACTAAGCCAACAACATGTTCTCTATTGGCATCACAAGAAACCCCTTGCCATGAACAGACAGAAGCAGAGAAATTGTAGGCTTGTGAGGATGTTAAACTCATATGCGTCAAGAACGCAGAAACAAAAAACTCATCAGTATTTGGTTGCTGAGATTCCAAATGCTTGAACAAAAGTACCAAAACCAGAACAGAACCAAACACTCCCAACCCCATCAAGGAGTGATGTCGGCTACTTGCAAAAGATGCAAACCAACAGAGGAAAATGCTCCCTCAGAACTTCAAAACATATCATCAAGCATGGATTGTTTACAGTAAAAAAAATCTCAGTCAGGGAAACAACTTTTTTACCGCACAATATAGCATAGAAAGACAAAACACATGCTAAAGGACACTGTAGTTGAAAGAGTAAAAGTACACAGCACGGGCTTATAAAACAAATGCTACTTTTTTTCAGAAAAATCAAAGCCACTATGATAAAATGAAGATTGTGGACTGTAAACAAGAGAATGTGAACCAGTTTGTCTGGATGTGAGGATCCCCGAAAGCCAACAAAAAGGATAGATAAAGAAACAACCGGATGCAAGAAGCAAACTATTGGCTTTGTCTGGACTCAAAGTTGCGGAAAAGCTGTGATGCTTTGGTTCTGTGGCAGAACTTTTTGTGTAGAGACTTAGTTTTCAAGAGGGCTTTTTCCCCCTTCAAAAGAGGCAGAGACAGCTCAACATGCAATGAAGGGTTTACTGGGAAAGATATGTGAATGAACAGTGCAGTGCTTCAGCTTCATAAATGGGAAGAAACTGAACCCATTCAGGAGACGGTTGGTTATGGTGTGAATATATCAGATTTGTTGGTGTGAATTCAATGATTCTTTGTTGAGTGAGGGAGGGTGTTTATCACCATTTGGAGAAAAGAAAAGAAAAAGAAAGAAAATAAAAGTCTCTTTAGAAGCTGATATCATAATTATATGACAAAAAAAAGTGAGAACATATCATTTCTTGTTATCTTTTTACAGAAACCTCTGCGATGCTACACTTAGTACTTAGTAGTTACATTAACCTGTGTTTGTTTTTAAAATGGTTCATGATTAAAAGTTTAAAGAAAGAGTTTTTTAGAAATATATTATATAATTACCTATTCTTAAGAAAAAAACAGGGGGACCAACATGACCTCGATTTTGTATGACCCTTTTGACGAAATTTATGATCTTTGTGGTGAAAATTAATGTTTTTATTTTGACAGAGTGAAATTAATGTTGTTGGTACTAGAAAAAGCAGGAAACAGCATTGGTTTGTTAGTTGTTACCAGCATCTTTACTTTATAATGGTGGTTTCACAAGCCAGCTCCAGTCCCCTCAAGAACTTAAATAATTGTGGTATGATGAAGATCATTTCAATGGGTTAGCTAGGGTTCTTGGTAGAAATATAGTGTATTTGTTTGACTTTGAAACATAGAAAATGGTTAATTTCTAACCCCATTTTCCCAAGTGAGTCTATTGTTTTGCCCTTTTCCCACCTTAATTTGTGCTCACTAGGTTGTCAATTGCATAGTGGCAGTAACCAAGAATCTACCATGTGGACCCTTTGTTTGGTTCCATTCTTCACTTCAAAACAATAATCTATTTCAATCTGGGGTTTTGAGTCCTTCGGCTACTTTGTCGCATCACGTGAACCTATATGTCAAGGTGTTGATTTTTCTCATAACAAGCTCCAGTTTATGTTAGAGAGATAACATTAGTCGAGTTTGTATTTAACATTATTTTATCTTTTCTAGTTTTATAAATATTTATATTTTTTATTACACGTACAAATATGCACATATTTTAAATTAAATTTCTAAATTGGTTGTAACTTTCAATGAATATTCAAATTTCAAAGTTACTTGTTAGAATAATGAGTATTTTAAAAAAATATTGTTTTTTGGAATGCATTTTTCACAAGTCACAAATATGTCACCATTATATGTAACACAAGTCACATATAATAAGAATTTTATTATATGTTGAGCTTGATGTGATACATGTTTTTGTTTTTATAGATATTTTTATTGAATGATATATGTATAAAGTGTGAGAGTTAAGTATATATGTTTTTGAAAAACTCTTATTTAATTTCCTTAAAAGGAGTGATAATGTGAAAAAATAAATAAAACTTATATATATATATAATACCTTTAATATAGTAAAGGCTTTAAAGTTTATACTTTAGATTTTGTTAATGGTGTAATGTAATATTTAGTTAAAATGTTTTTTAATTATTAAATCATGGGATAGATTTTGTGACTAGAAGTTAAAAAAAAATAGCATTGTTATTGTGAGGGAACAGAAAAGAAAAATAGATGACAAAGAGAAATAGTTGGAAAGTGATATGATTTAGAATGATGTGATGTTATAACAAAAAAGAAAAATTGAAAAGTGATTTTACACTCTGATAGAATGATACAAAGATAGTTTTACAGTAACAAGAAGAAAAGAGGGTCATTCTTGTCAATTAATTTATGTAGGAATGGCACACAATTCCCAGTTTCCCTGACAGCCCACTCATTTGAATTTTAATTGGAGAAAGAACCACCCCACTTCTTTTTCTTTTCTAAATCCATATATGATATACTTTCTATGTTCTCACTTATTAATTTTATCATTTTAATTATTATTTTTAAAATTTTTAAAATTATTTATAATAACAAACTATTGGTTACTTTTATCAACTTCATAGTTACTTTTTTGAATTCGTAAAAAAAATTATTTATCTTTTATTATTTTAGTAATTATATTTTTTATTTTAAATAATTACTTATAATAAAAAATTATATTTTGTATTTTAAATATTGAAATGTTATTTTTAAATAGTTTAAATATATAATTTATTTGTCGTTCAATTATTTAAATGGATTTAAAAGCAAGTGATAACACGAATGTGAAGGTAGGTGAGATTTTTTTATCATACCACAAAGCTCAAATTTATATAGATTTAAGAGAAAATGTCTAAACTCTTAAAATGTAATTGATTCCAACCCATGACACACAAGAGAATAGCCATATTAAGTACCAGAACCCCATATTTAGTTTCAGTTACGGATTCTCCTCTATATATATATATATATATATATATTATTTTTTTTTTCAATCATGAATAATAATAATAATAATAATAATAATAATAAAATAAAATAATAATAATAATAATCCTAAAAATTATATTGTTTTAATTATTTTATTTTAAAAAAAAATATTATTTGTTTCTTCTTATAATAATTTTTACAATTAAATAAATTATTAATAATTATTATTTTATATTACTTTTATCACTAAAAACATTTTGATAATTTTTAATTTATACCAATTGAACTATTTTTTTATCTGTAATATTAATTAAATTTTAAATATTTCAAAAACTTTATTTCTAAATTTATTATTATTTCAAAAAAAAATTAAAAAATAATAATTAATTTCCTCTCAGATCTTCTCAAATACTGTGTGAATGGAAGTTATTTATTTTTCATTAGTTTAAAGACATTATTAGAAAAGAAAGAAAAAAAAAGAGTAATTTGCAAAAGAGAGAGTGAGTGGAGAGGATGATGAGAGTGATGGATAATGATTTGCATTGATTAAGAGTGAAGTGAGAAAGTTAGTTTGAATAATGGTAGCATGCCACTCATATTTTAATCTTTTTCCTTAATCATGCCACCATACTTATATTTGAAACCACGTCAAATAAACAATGCCAAAATATTACTATCAACTAATCCAGATCTATATACTCTTGTATAATTTTTTATCTTTAAATTTCACCATTTTCAACAAATATGAATCTTAGTAATAATTTAGCTCTTCATAGGGTAATTTTTATATTTATTGATAATAAAGATAATAATAGAAGAGAATATTCATGAATGGTAAAATGAGAAATGATTCATGGCAGAGAAGAAAGAGAAGAAGGAGTGTGTAAGAAGGTTGAAATACTTGAGAGTACTTACACACTCTTCTCAAACATCACTCACTTCATCATTAAAGATATAACAACTTATTATTTCATCTTACACTAATTTCATCATCCACATATTTATATCATCACCACCAGCACTTCACAATCACTAATTAAAAGAAAGGAAATAAAAATATAAGCAAAAATAATAAATGGCAGTTATGGTAAACTCTGCTGTCAGATTTTTCAGAAAAATCAATGAGGTCAGAAGATGTATATATATTTAATTGTTTGATGATAAAAATAGATATGAAACAACATAAATGTTTTTATAAAAAGATGTATATACATTAATATTTTAAGGATTAAATATGTTTTTAGTCTCTATACTTTTGGGCAATTTTGGTTTTAGTCCATTTTTAAACTAAGGTATAATTTAGTCCTTCAATTTTAGAAAACTCTGGTTTTAGTCATTTTTACCAAATTTTTTTAATTTTATTTGTTGTTTCAAACGCGTTTCTCAGTTAACATTGAAGCAAAAATGTGTCAAACAATGTAAATAATTCAAATGCTATAATGAAGCTTGAAACAACAAATAAAGTTAAAAAAATTTGATAAAAATGACTAAAACCAGAGTTTTCTAAAATTGAAGGACTAAATTGTACCTTAATTTAAAAATGGACTAAAACCAAAATTGCCCAAAAATATAGAAACTAAAAACATATTTAATCCATATTTTAATACCTTTAGTAGGTTTTTCACTTTTCTTCCCATAAATAAAGGAATACAAAAACATTGGATATCGACCTATTCCTCAATCTTTCCTTTTTTTTTTTAAATCATAAAAAAATGAGAAAGTATTTATTCCTTTAAAAGTGAAAAAAATAGGATTTTAAGATTTAAAAAATGTAAATTAAAATCTTCAGAATATATATCCAACTTTTTATCTAAGCATAGTCTTAATTACTTTGTTTGCTCCGGACGGGTTTTTTATGTTCCAGATTTAATGTCAGTAATATAACAAAAAAGAAAAGGCCTTTATCATTAGCGTAATCAAATTATCAAAAGTATGTTTATGTAAAAAAATTCAAAAGAGTAGATTTGAGAAAAAAAAAAGAGAGAGATATGTTAAGGTTATATTTTGTTTCCCTTTCATCAAGATTCTATATATGTTTACTTGTTAAATTGAAATTCCTAAAATCATTTAATTAACCAAAGCGTTTTTTTAACGTGTCATTTATATTTATTAATTTATTCATTAAGCATTAATAGTTATATAGAGATGATTTGAGTGGATTTGAGGGTAATTTTGTTATTATTTTTTTTAGTGGATTTGTGAGTAATTGAAAGTGAATTTGAAAGTAAAGTTTGTCAAAATTAGTGTAAGATATAATTGATGTGACAAAAAAAAATTTGTTTAATTGTTAGAAAATAAAGATTACCAAAATACTCCTAGATATTAAAGTAATATAAAATGATATTTGTTAATATTATATTTAATTGTAAAAATGTTTATAAAGAAAAAAAAATTAATATTAATTATTAAGAATGTTTAAATTAATTTTTTATCTGAAACTATTTTTTAAAGTCCATCCATGTATTTCTTAAAATTGAAGCAAATTTGCATAGCATTTTTAGTTATGGAGGAGTTGCTTAAAAAAAATAGTTATTTGAAGGTGTCACATTCGAAGCAACAACCATTTATTAATCCTGATTGGATGATATTATCTAAAGTTAGAAAGTCATTTTTAATATAATAAATATTAATGTACAATGGAAATGAATGTAGAGTTTGTGAACCGTAATTAGTGTTGCCACGTGCATGGTTATTTTAGAAACCAATAAGAACAAACTTGATATTTTACTTCAAATCAGTGCAAATTTCACCATGATAATGCGGAACCAAACAAACACAGTTTAATTCGCAAATATCATTCCTCGCATAGGAACATCCTCTGAAACGAACACAACATTAATGAATATCAATAAAACATTAACTTATATATTTAACCACATCACAACAAATTATACCTCTTATCCAATTGACTATCTTTTATCGGAATCAGCTTAGAGATTTACTTTTATCATACATTTACTTACAATAGGCTATACTCAATAAACTAAGTTATCAATGATAAGGTAAATAATCATTAACAATCTGTCAAAAAAACTAAAATAAAACTATAGTGATTACATCACCCTTATCTAACTTATAGTATTAGTGAAAAATAAATTAGTTTCCTTAACCTGAACTAAGTTTTTTAATTTTATCATAGCTATAAGAACTTTCACCTGTGAAAGATGCAATTCATGTACATAGGAAACTTATATAAATGATATGATCACATTTTATTGATCCTCGACAAATAGAGATGCGTATTGAACCTAAAATAATCACATGGAGACATCATCTTTCTTATGCATACTAAACTTCCAAAAAATGACCCAAAAAAATGAAGTTACCTTGATTAACATTTTAATGTAATAGAATACTTTTACTTTATTCCAAAATTCTTATGTTTGATCTTCGAAGAAATGAGAAGGTTGATAAGAAACTTAAAAAAATAAAAAATAAAAAATAAAAGAAAAGTTTTAAAGAAATAATTGTCTTTATAAAACAAAATTTTGAATAACCGATTTTTTTATTCATACTTAACATTTTAATGATAAAATATTTAAGCTTAACTTAAAAGATGATTTCAACTCTTACCTATATTGTAGATTATTACATCTTTCAACATATACATAAATTGGTTAATTTCTTTCAAATAACTTCATACACCTAAATTGCGTTTTAACCCAAGTTTCAATTTAAAACAATGGTAATTATATATATATATATATATATATATATATATATATATATATATATATATATATATATATATATATATATATATAAAGATTAAACCTTTTTAAACTTAAATTTGTAAATTTTAGTTTATATAAACAGATTTATTAAATGTGTTTTATTCAAAGATTCTTGCAGAGAATTTGGTACCAGATTTTTTTTCGTATCCAAAAATCAGGTGTCATGGAGGAAATCGTAAATTCGTGGAGTTTTTGTTTGATTAGTCAAAAATATTTCTGGGAACGTTCTGTAATTTCTTGAAATAATTTTTTTAATTAATTGTTACATTGATGTAGTATTTGTTTTAGGAAAAGAAATATTTTAGCTAAGGAAAGCTATCTCTACATTTATCAAGAGTATCAGAGTAGTTTTTTAAGTAAAACTTTTTGTTTTAATCAAGGAAAGTTAGATTTGTACATTCCTGAAGAAAATAATTGTTTGATTTTATCAAAACCTTTCCAAATAAACTCTAATATTGTATTTTTGGAATAAAAAGCACTCTTATGTGTAGAAAATCATAATTAGAATAACAAAAACATGCAGACAAGTAAAAAAACCAACTAGCAATATTGAATTAAACAAAAAGAACAGCACGACACGACACATTAATTCAAATGAATATTCCTCTTTATATATTTTAGAGAACTTTTCAAATACCCAAAAAAGGAAAACTGAAAGTATAGGGAAAACTTAAAATAGCGAAGCAAAATCACAGTAACTAAATACATGAACATTCATTCACGCAGTACCTTTCCATTATTCTCATTACTTCTGAGATCTAATAAGAATAAGAGTGCTAATTTTAATTTATTATAAATTAGCTTATTTAATCAACCCATTATCTCAATTAAAATTTAGTTTACGAAACGGTAAACAATTTATTCTACATAATCCAAACAGGGGTCTTGCATTTATGAATTAGAATATAATTTATCAAATAAATTTTCCTATAAATTAATCGTACTTGCCATTCCAGTAACTAATCCAAACTGAAACCAAAAGCAAAATACAAGTTGAGTACACGATACACACTTAGTAACAAATTTGTCGTACAGAATATGTTGTCAAAATTTAAATCCATAAACAAAATTTCAGAGCTACGGCTTGCAGCTACTACAACAGAAATGCAATCTGAAAATGAGAAAAGTTCAACAGGAACACAGGTGCATAAAAACCCAACCCCTCTGCGGCTCTGTCACAAAGACAAATGATACAATCCAGCTAAAAAATTTGTACCGGGGAAAAGAATAAGGGAGGTAGGTGCTCTTTCCATTATACTTTCAGCGTTTGACAAAATTGCTACAAAAGATGTCCGCAAAACAATACCAGGCAGATAGTGTAGGACGTCATATCCTAAATGGAGGATTCCCTGAACAAGATTGGTCCAACTTTGCCCTTTTGCACTTTGACTTCTCGATAGCAATTTCTTGAAAGAGATTTGGCCCACCAAAGCTATGTTTCAAGCCCCTTATCTTCTTCCTCTTCCCTTTATCATATTCTTCATCCCTGCAAATTTTGCGGCAGCAAGATACAAATTTGTAAATATATGCAAAATTTTTGTATCAAAATGGATCCAGTCACACATAGTAATAACAAATCCTAAGCCATTCCTCCCATCAAAACTGACGACATTTTTGTGGTGGTTAGCAGCTCTACTGTTTCTTAAGGGCGCTACTGCATGGAGACCACATTTTATACACTTGTTGAACCCAATGTACAAATTATTATTAGCAGAAGGACTAAACAATATGTGCATCTCAACTATTCAAAAGCAACCATCACATCCTATTAAGTACAGATAGTGAAAAAGTACAGCCTTCGAAATAAAAAGGTTGAGTTCCTAAACTAAAATGTATTGTATCGCATGGAAAAAATAAACTAATGACAAAGAAAGAAACGATGTATAGCTGAGCTCACCATTCATCCCCAACATATCCAATGCTGACAAAGTTATCATTCTTTGACCCCAAGGGCTGTGATGAGGGCAATTCTATATCATCCCACTGCGCAACTGTTCGAAATAAAGAATAGGCATGTTATATACCAAGCATAAAGTGCTGGCTTTCATAGGAGGAGGGGACAAAGGAGTAATTCAAGCATACAAAACCGTTAGATAAGAAACTGACAATTATTAATTGAAACAGGTAATTTAATGAAGGATAAATATTATATATATGGCATTGAGTATGTAGAAAAATCTAGATCACATTCGAAGTACAGTACAAAACATTTGAATATACAAAGGCAGAAGATATTTGATTGGTTCAATTGAAGCGTTCAGCATCCACTATAACAAATCTTAACATTTATTACGTATGAAGATCCTCCTCAAAACTAAGCACTTTCATCCCACATTACCATATAATTAATACTATAACATAGGAACATGTGGATAGCTGCTACTGCCCCAACCACAGCATGCTGATTAAAGAGAGAGGCGAGTGAGGTATGAGACTTGAAACAAGTGAGCAAGGTTGCCGTTCCTCAATGTGATTGAGATTTCATTGACATAAAAATTAAAAATACTTATACCCCTCTATATAAATTCTCCTGACAAAAATAGGTACTTCAGATTTTTTAGAATAATCAATTCTAGAAATCTGACAAACCATAATATTCCTTTTCTGATGGAAATGGTGGATATGAACGCACCAGGTCAAACAATCAAGGCACTAACAGAGCATGAACAGATGGATTATTACTAACAAAAAATAAACTTGTTCAGCATATTTATATATGCGAAAATGTGCAAGCAAACAGATATTATATACCTCACCATAAAAAGGTATATATCACAAAGATAGAAATCCAAAGACAAACACATTAACAATTATGCAAGTCCATCTTACACAGTACTAGAATAAGAACAAAACCAAAGGACATGGAACAAATATTTTATGTATCTTGCCTGACAAAACTTAAAGGGAAAGATCAATTGAAGCTTACCAACTGTCTCCTCCAGACCTCGAGTAAGCATACTCATTAAACCATTATGCATTTGATCTCTTCTACTATCTTGTACATTAGTAGCCTGTCTAGGTTTAAGTTGACTTACTACTGAACCACTCCCAAGTTGTGACACTGATGCAAGAACAGTACAGTTCTGATCAATTCTCTTCTTAAATTCTCCTGCAGCACTATTTTCTGTCAGAGATTCATCATTAGATTTAACATTAACACCAGGTCTACAGCCAGCCTTTGTTGCTTTACTTTCCGAACAACTTGACATGCAAGGAAATTCATCAGTTTTGCCGTGTGTAGATGGTTTGGAATCATATGATGAGAAAGCAAACTTATCCAACTTGTCTTTTTTTGGACTCTTCTTACTCAAAGTGAGGCACTTACGTCTTTTGTGACTCTTCTTTCGTGGGCCCAAGTATCCCATGTAAAGAAAGATTGGACGAAAGTGCATTCTAGAAACCTGATACTTAAGGAACTTCCTTTTCAATTTTTTTACAGGCTTTTTATCAAGACCCTCTGAATTCAATGATCTATTTACTGACTCATTCAGAACCAGTCCTTGAGAAACAACCAGATCTCCGTTCATCATCCTACTTGCTTGCTCAGACACCAAACCAGTTGTTGAAGTTCCAAGCTAAAAAAATAAAATTCAATATATAAATAAATCAGGCTCAGAGCAATAGGCACACATAATAGCACAAAAACCTGATGATTAACTTCGGGATGATGTGGTGATTTTATAGGGGCAAATACCACTGCACATCATTAACTTTATTAACAAGATTTTTCTAAGTGAAGATTGTTTCACTAATCTACAAAACTGAAATAGCAACAGTTCACATCTGAAGTGAAATACTGGACAGTATGGAATTATTTACCTTCATAGACTGGGATTTTCCATCACTAGCAAGTTCACAAGTCTGTGGATTAGTGGATGATGGCACTAATGAAGGAGAATCTATAATGCCCTCTTTTGAAATTACATTCTCATTACATAAATTAATTTTTTCTCCAACTAGAGCAGATAAACTTTTCAGGTTACTATGGAGACTATAATCCTTTTCAGACTGGCCTAATGATGACAAACATCCATGTCCTGCTTTAGCCACGACAAATCCATCTGGTGAGTCCTGTGTCTGTGCCTTGGAAGGAGGTTCAGATTCATGTTTCTTACTTTGCATCAGGTTTTCTACTAATATGACACTACGATTCTGCAGAACATGACTATCGTTCATAGAAGAAGCCCCTAATAAGTCAACATTTGACATTTTCTTCTCAACTTCAGTACACAACTTATTTTCTGCAGGAACATTTGGATATTCCATCAGTACATGGCTTGAAGTTGAAGATTCTTTATTTCCATTCACATTACTCTTAACATTTTCCTTCTTAGCAATGTCAACAGGCTTTCTTGGAACAATACTTTCCCTGTCGCAAACATAAAACAACATGTATGCTTGCTGATTTAAAACTTCCCGTTCACTGACATGACTTACCTGTTGCAACAATGCAAATTGAGTTAAAACTATCAAAATAATTGACTTCAATAAATCAATAAAACAACAAAAAACACACTTGTATTGTAGGGGTCGGGTTGAGAGCATGGATCATGAACAGGGTCCGGGACAGTTTAAAAAAAAATAAAAAACTCTAAAGGACAATTTCAATACCCGATTATCATCCAAAGTATACCACATGTTATTTGAAGTGCGAACATAACAGTAATAGTGTCCAGAATGAGTGCTGGAACCAGAATGAACCAGAACCCCATATAGAGAGTACTTCACATCTCCATCCTGCCAAATGTAAGAAAATCGAACACAAGAAACATGACATTAACACACAATAAATTACAAACACATAACAGTCAAACTGCATATCACTTATTTCAAAACAAGACAAAGAAATTCTACTATGTCCTTTTGAACATAATATACAAATAGAAAAAACAAATATATTTGCTTACATATGAGCCACTGACAAAAGGTTTCAAGTCCAGTGCACAGCTGAAATTAACCTTCTTTTTAATCTTTTGTCCCGGATCATGTGCATGGAACCGCTTTAAGTGAATAGTAAGCACATAAGGTGCCTTATGAATTGTTAGCTGTTTGCGGGCACTAACTTTCTGCTTGCATCGTTGGCAATAGTACTCTCTCTCCCCTCCATCCAACCATTCTGCAGCTGTGAAATTTGCCAGTGCTTTTTGCAATGAATCTGCCTTGAATATTTCAAGACTTAAATCTAGGAAAGGATCAAATTTGTTGGAGCAATAAGAACACTGGTGGCATTTCACCTACAACAGGCAATCAAAGAATTTTTCAATCATTGTAATGAAGTAGTCATACAATCTTGTCATATTCATTTCTTTGCTGGATATTGCCTGAACACTTCAATTACTCTAAGCGCAGCTTTATACTTCTTTTGCTTCAATTTTCAAACTTTTATACTGATACAAATTAGAATTCTACAATAATTAGCCAGCTTTGAACATTTTAATAACTATGTAAGGAATTACATACATTTTCAAAAATATGAACTTTCATATGATCTAAAATTAATAAAATTGAGGCTTAAATATGGTTTTGGACCTTTAATTATTATTAAATTTTGTTTTTAGTCCCTCTTGATTTCCGTTTTATGATTCACCCATTATAAAATATTATTTTGTTTTTTATAGATAAATAAATAGTATACAGATAATAAAATAAAATAACAATTATAGAAAAACAAAAAACGAATATGGTGATAAAAAATCAAGCACAAAAAGGTAGGTACTAAATAAAAAACATGACCATATTCCAGGAACTGAAAATATATTTAAGCCTAAACATATATTAATTTGAGATGTTGAATTATATCAGTATCATGCCCAACCAAAGATTTCTGTGCATCTTAGCTCAATTAATAATGACAATCCTCTGAAATTTCACCAAGAAGCAACAAACAAAATACCTGACTCCTGAGACGACCACCAAAGATTTTATGGACAAAACTTTTCTCATATGCACTTGGTGATTCACTTGGTACTCCAGAAGGAAGACAACATTTATGCATACACTCAAGTAAATTCACCATATACTCATGAGCATCTTCCTGCCTTGCATTTCGAAAATTTCTTGATATACCTAGTTTCGTGTCAGGAATTGCAAGTTTGAAACTAATAAAAAATTATAAGAGACAGTAATATGCCTCATCTAGCAGAGTCAAGCCCATGAAATCTAGTTCTCTGTTCAAGAAATTGGATCCTGATAATCCTCTGTTCAAAAATTATATAAGCATGTATAACTATTATCAACTATCTAAAATTTCAACTCGTAAATCAAACAACAAACATAAGGAAGGATACATCGTAGATTCCCAACCAGATCCTCCGGGGATAATATCCTCCCAGTTGATTGCAGTGCCCGACTAACATGATTCTGTATTGCACACAAAGCACAAAATCCAGCAACGTGACCTACCATAATTGCAAAATATAATTAGAAACTTAGTATGAAAAACATTTCCTTCATACACAAACATCACAGCCAACTGAGAGGGAAAACGAAAAGAAACTGAAACTTAAACCTATTCAACTGTACTAATTTTACCCGAAGTTGAAACCATCAAAACATAAGAAACAATAACAACAAAATATTTCCATAAAAAATAGTCAGATAAGTGGGCAAAGTTGCTCACAAGAAGTTTTATGCTTCCCACTTTGCAAATATGCAGCCAAAGGCTCTGTATATGTCAAACACTGCAGTACTGAATTGAGAAAACAAGTGTTCCCCAGATTTCGCAATCCAGCTCCCTGAAAATTATAAATTGCATGTCAATACTAAAAAATTACAAAAACCATAACATGCAAAAGTCTTTCAATACCCATAATGCAAAAAACTATCATCTTCTTCATAGTTAAAGGTTAGCTATAAGACAGGAAAATCAATAACAAAAATCGCCAATTACGCACAAAAAGTATAATCTCAAATTCTGTAAAGAACTCACTATTCTGCGAAAGGAAATCCCGATGCTGAGCTCCGGATCCAAGCCAACCTCTGAAAATTCCGTAACGTCGTGTTTCTTGGAGGTGGAAGCGGATATTCCAGGTTCGGAGGAGGAGGAAGGGTTTAGGGTTTCGATGTGGAAATCGTGAGAGAAACCCTTAAATGGCTTCTTTACAGGAATGAAGACAATTTTTCTTGGTAAGGGAGTGATGCCACTGGTTGAAGGATCCATCTGATTCGGAGGTTGGATTTCCATCAATGAGACTTCAACCATTGGTGCAGTTCAGAAGCTTCTTTTTAGAAGAGCAAAAACTGAAACCAAAAAGAAAATAGGAAGAAGCTGCACAGGGGTTTCGGCTTATGGAGACAATGGTAATAGCTCAAGGCTCTGTCTACTAAACCCTACAATACAACACTGTGGTGCCTTTTTTTATTCATACTTTAATTATTATTTTAAACTCTCTCTCTATATATTTATATATATCACCACAATTGTCGCTGGGTTGTGGGGTTTGGGCTTGGGCTTGGGCCCCAACAGAGTATATGGTCGTGAAAATTTTGGGTCGTGTTAATTGAGTAACTGGACCACTCATATATATAGTTTCTAATTAATTTTGACTTTTTCTTGTCTTTAATTACGGAATCTAAATCATTCTTGCAAAAATTTATGAAGTGGATATTTTAATGAAATATGTGGTTATTAAAATCAAAATTCATTTCTTTATTACATTGGAATTTATTCCATATACAAAGAGTTTATTCAATGTGTTTAGAATAATTTATGATTAAATGTTACTCAAAAAGCTTTTACATTTGTATTTTATAATGGATAATAATACTTAGACAACATTTTTTTGACAATATTTAAACATCATTTACGTGTCATTTTGTGATTGGTCCATGGTGGTGTTTATGATTATTATTATTGATTGTAGAATAATTTTGGACCAATCACAGAATGACACGTAGATGATGTTCAAATGTTGTCAAAAAAATATTGTCTAAGTATCATTATCCTTTTATAATATTAGAGATTTTCTGTAAAATGTTTATTGAGTTTTTATTTTTCTTACATTACAACTAGAAAATAAATATGTCACCCAAATATAAAGCAAAAAATGTAGTTGAAGTAAGTATGTGTAGATAGACATGTGCTATCGTGTAAGAATATTAAATATATTACTATATAAATCATTTTATTATTTCACTTGTATTGATGGTGGAAATGATATTATTTAACTCCAATATATAAAGTTTATATTTACTTTTTCTCCATTTATGTTATCATTTAGTTGAAGTTAAAACGATTTTATGTCCATTAACATTTTAGATGTTATATTCATTTACTGAGTTATTGAATATAATTTAAAAAAAAAAATTCATTTTACATTTGAAGTTTTTTTTCTACAGTGCATCGAGAATATTTAAATACATTCGTGGATGTTATTAAATTTTGTAATGAAATAAAATAAATCAGGTGAATTTATACTTTAGGACAATTTGTTTTATGTTATGATTTTATATATATTTTTATGTAATTCACTCAAATAAGGAAACCATGTTAATATTACTAAAAAATAGTGTCAATTTGGTGCTACAAATTTAAAGTATTTTTTTAAGCTACAAAAGTGGATATTATGATAACAAGAAGTTTAAGCATATTTCAAAACATATTTTATTATTTTTTTTGTATTTTCATAACAAAATTCAAATTATAAATTAATTTGAATATACAAATTTCAAATTGTAAAAGAATAAAAGTTATAATAATAATAAATACACATAAAAATAGTTAAAAAATATTTTTTTTTTCAACAATTATTATAATTATACCATCAAAACACTTCAATACTTCATCACTTTATATGATTTTTTAAAAAAATTGTAGAAACTAAATAAATTGCAAAAAAAAAAAAGATATGAAATATATAAAAGATAAAATAATATGTATGTAAAATAACATGTATAAAATTTATTTGTTATCATTAATGATTACAGACATTGAAAAATAACTGTTTTGTTATATTTGTGAAAATATAATTTAATCATATATTGTATGCTTCAATAAAAAAATGATAATTAAGGCAGGTGTAACATGGTAATAAAACATATCTTTAAAAAATTTAGGTAACTTTCTATCATAGTAATATGCATACATTTTTTCATATATTATTTATACCAGTTCAGATATTTCAGAGAACAGTCATATATTTTGAAGGGATTTTTCTCCCTTGGATTCCAAAATGTTGGTAAATTTTTTATTTTAGAATATTTTAGACAAAATTGAAAATATGCATATAAATAAATTATTAATTTAGAAGTAATGCTTGGATAATAAGGTAAAACTTAGAGTTTAGTTTTTAAGTTTTTAATTCTTTTAAAGTTAAACCAGTTTTTAGTTTTTATATATTTTTTTTAGTGTGTTCCTCCTTGAATTCTCTTGAGTTACTATTAATACATCTTTTAAATAATTGGATTGATTTTTATTTATTTATTATCTAGTAAAATTGTTTGATTGAGTAAAACAAAATATGTTTAAGGTTTTGGAGTCTATGTATTGTATACACTAATGCATACCAATTGTAATAGTGCAATCTGTTTAAGGTACACAGAAAACCGATATGTTACTATTAAAATCAACTAAACATTTAATTAAAATAAACATATCGGTAATTAGGTTTAATAGGATTTGAGTCATAATTAGGTTGTTTCTAACAAAAATTCATGTAGAAAACTATGAATATATGTATAAGATACCCTCAATCGGTTGAATAACATATTATCTTATCATGAAAAAGACAATATTAAATGAATGTTTGATTTTACACCTGAAACCGTTGTGATAAAAATAAGAAAAAATACCTTAAAGAATAAGTCAAACAATTGGGAGTGTGTGCAAAGAAATACAAAACTAAAAACCAAATGAATATTATATATATATATATATATATATATATATATAAAGTTACTTAATAAATTATAGATATTAATTTAAAAAGGGACGGAGATGAGATGGAGAGAAATATTTAGAGGAATATGGAGAGCCGGACGTGACGAATAATATCAAATTAAAAAACGTGCAGCTAAATGTGTATTAACAAGTTTTATAAATGCTTACCTTTTTATTTAACAAAAATATTTTGATTTTATTTGTCATGGCTGAATTAATATATCGAGAAAGTTTTCATATTTTAATAATTAGAACATGTTTTTTTTCTTCTTCTGATAATTATCACTAAAAGTAATATATGAAGGATTTACATATTTTAGTAGTAGTAGTAGTGCCTAAATATCATATGTGAAACAAATAAACATGGCTTCATATCTTTAATTTACGAGAGTAGGAGAAAAAAGGATAATGTGCTTTCATTCCTTACGATATTTCTATTTTAGTTCTCTAACATTATTCCTAACTCAAGCACTGATTTATTTTTTAAGTGGTCTAAAATTCAATAATTTATTAAATTAATTTATCCACTATATACTAAAATACAATGTATTTTTAAAAGTAATACACGCTAAATTTAAATTGATATTAATATACTTTAATTCATGTTTGTTTCACAATAAGTTTGGAGAAGATTTATAAATATATATTTAGTTACTATAATTAATATATATTTTTTTATATATCTACTATTTTTTTTTAATTAAATGTATAGAGGAAATTTTGTATCCCTAACTTTTATTTCGTTTTACTGCTTTTAATGGTAATATTTAAATGACATTAACTTTAACTCAACAGATAAATTTAACCACCAACATAAATCTATATTAACAACTTTTTTCTTATTGAAAACGACTTGTCACAAATTACATAATAATGCACTCCATTGTAATAAATTTCACTCTTAATTCCAATCAATGTTTCAAGAACAGTTGCTATCTTTAATCAAGTGAGTGAGTGAGTGAGTCCATGACTACCATTCAAATTCCAGTCAATTACAAAACCCTTTTTAGGGTTCGATTTTTATATTAGCGAAACTTGGCAGTAATTGTCACACCCAATGGTGCAATTTGGGTTGGAAAAACCCATTGGGACGAACTAAAGAGTGATAATGACGCGTTACCAATCAATAAATGTGGAATTGACTCAATTAGTTACAAAATTTGAAAGAGTAAACAGAATAACATGATCATAAAAACTCAACTTTTACCATAGTTTACAAGATATAATAAATTTAGAAATTGGAGCTTTTAGAACAAGCAGGGAAGTTGACTTTGTGAGAAAAACGAGAAGCTTAAAATGTAGAACTTTTAAATATAATAACCGATATGAAAAACTAACAGAAGTATACTTAATTATACTGAATAAAATGTTTTTCAGAATGAATCAGGGAGCGTGAAGATAATTATCGTTAGAGTTTTGTGCATTAAAATTTGGGATTGGAGGAAATCTTACAATCTTTTACACGGTTGGTGCATACTAGATTTTCTCTAGTTTTTAAATGGGAAAGATACAGATAAGTTTCCCGCACCAAATGGAAGAACAAGGACGAAGGGACAAAAGGAGAAAAAGGAAAAAAAAAGAAGCAAGAAAACAGAGAGAGAAGAAAAACAGAGTGACTTAGTGGGAGAGATGAAAGTGAGTCAATTCTGTTTTGAATTTCATCCATATTGATTCCTTCACCAAATCCCACACGGAGTTTAAAAAAAAAAATCCTTTAAAAGCAGTCGTCTCTTACAATAACAATCCCCATGTCTAGTTTTCCCACAATCTCATTATTTCCCCGTTGCTTAATCTCTGTCATCTGATCTCTCTGTCTCTCTCTCTCTCTCTCACACACACTTTGCTTCAATTCCAATCCTTGAACGGTGACCATTCACTCACCTATCTTTAGTGAAAGCATTCCTCTCTATTCCCACCCATTCTCTGTTTTTCCCTGTTCATCCATCATCCAGTCCAATTCCATCCAATTCAATTCAAACCCGTAGAGCCCAGAGGCGTTGAACTGAACAATCATCTCCCTCCCCACCTGGGTTTCTGGAAAAGTCACAATCTTGGAAGGAATCTAGTGATGGGGGTTCAGAAAGACAGGATGAAATTCAACGTGGGTGGCAGGGTGATGGAAACAACCGCAACAACCCTGGCCAATGCAGGGCGCAATTCGATGTTCGGTGCAATGTTCGACGACAATTGGAACCTGATACTATCATCAAACAAGGAGGGCGAGAGATTCATCGATCGCAACCCGGATTGCTTCGAGATTCTCCTCGATCTGCTCCGAACCGGGGAACTCTACATCCCACCCAACATCCCGGAGAAGCTCCTCTACAGGGAGGCCCTCTACTACGGCGTCTTGGACCACGTACGCGCCGCCAAGTGGGGCCCATTCGACGGCAACAGGTTAAGGTTATCGCGTTCTCTGCAGGGCCAGGCCCCGGGTGACGGAACGGCCATTCGGGCAGGTCCTGATGGTGGCTGTTGCGTTGCTCATGGCAGCATGGTTCATGTGTATGATTGGATGTTGGATGAACACCCTCCTCTTAACCTCGATTACCAGAGGGTTAATGATGTTGGATGGGTTGACTCCGACAACATTGTCATCGGGGTGAGCGAACGCCTTGGGAGGGGTGATGGGGGGATGGGGCTGTTCAATTCTCACAACGGGGATCTTAGGTATAAGTTTCAGGTCTGTCATGAGAATCAGCTGAAGAGTTACACTGCAGGGGCCTTGAGTTTTAGTTCAGATTACAAGATATTTTCTAGTTGTAAGGGGAGGAGTAATGAGTATGGGGTAGGGGTTTGGGACCAGGTTACTGGGAAGCAGATTGATTTTTTCTACGAGCCTTTGGGATGGTCTCTTGGGGATGCTGATAAGCTTCAGTGGTTGGAAGGGAATAATTGTTTGTTGGTGGCTACGATGTTTCCTAGGAAGGACAACTGTTACATCAGTCTTTTGGATTTCAGGGAGAAGAAGATGGTGTGGTGTTGGTCTGATGTGGGGGCTACTTTTGCCGTGGATGAGAAACGGGTGAGGGATGCTATTGCTATGGAGGATAATAATTCCATCTGCGTGGTGAATGAGTTTGAGGATTTGGGGTTCATGGATTTCAGAAGTTCTGCTGCCACGAGCATTAGGTGGAGTTCCAGAAGTAGGCTGATGAAGGGGAAGATGCCGGAGGAACCGTGCTACCCCAAACTGGCACTGCATGGGGGTCAGCTTTTTTCCTCCATGAATGATTGCATTTCGGTGTTCTGTGGCCCTGAATGGGTTTTGACCTCTAGGCTCAGACGAAGCTATGGGGGTTCAATATGTGACTTTTCTATTGGAGGGGATAGGCTTTTTGCGCTCCATAGTGAGGAGAATGTGTTTGATATTTGGGAGACTCCAACACCACCACTTGTATGATTTAGTTCTAGTTTAATTTTAGTTTACGGTTACTTTTACTTGGGTTGCTATAGCCAGATTGCTTCTGGTTTTCTAGATAGTGTTGAGTAGTTTATAACTTGTCATACATGTAGGTTTACTTATACTAAAGGTGTCATGGTATATGTGAATATCTGCAGAGAAGATGATATATGGATTGCTGCTTTTTGTGACTCCAATTTCATACTTCCATTCAGATCTCTTCTAGATTCGAATTTTGAACCAGTCCCCTTATTCCGTCTCTTTTCTTTTTTTAAAGGACACCCTCTTCCTAACACTTTTTTGACCTTTTCCTTTCACAACAAACATTGCGGTTTCAATATGGTAAAGTGAGTTCACTGACCTTAAAAAGGTGAAGGGAATCATGCTAAGTGAAGTGCCATCCCCTGTGTGAGTTGTAAGTTGTAACCCCTGCACCTTACGGATTTGCTTTGAATAAGAATCGCTTCGGATAAAGCGTCACGGTGGCGTGAGTGAGTGGTTTGCAGGTTCAAGTCACTTTCTCAACAAATTCTATACATAAAATACTCACATAAATCCCAAAGTTGTTAGCTATTACGAGGTTAATGGAAGATAAGCAACAAGACCCTTTAATTGTCGTTCTAAACATTAATTTAATCAAACTTATACATTATCTAGCAGGAAAAATAAAAAAGCTAGATCGTTCCTCACTTCCACTTTATTTGCAAACAATTATGGTTAAATATGAAGTTTCCTTTAGATGAAAAGACACTATATTCTTTTTTAGTGAGAAACTGTATACATGAATTTCAGCGACTAAATACAATACAACCAAAAGAGCAATAATGAACAACAAAATACTGTCATTACAGCAGTAACTCAGTAGGCTCAAACCACTGTGCCACAGTCCACGTGCTTTTTGATCCGTCAGACAACTTTATAATATACTATTCTTCCCACGTGATAACAAGAACCCCAGTGTTCAGATTACCACAACGTCTGCTTTAACTTAATGAATGCTTCTCGGTGGCTTGGCGGATAATCCGCAACTTGGTAACACCATTACCCTATTTCGTGTGAACTTCGAGAGCAACAAGCAATTTTCTTACTAAACCAGGTTTGAAAAAATAACCATTTTAAACAAGATCGAAAACGTGAAAAGAAAACCGATGGCATACGAACCTAATTTGATAAATAAAAAATTACATGAGAAAAAAGGCAGGTTGGATGGACTAAACTAAGCATAATCAGGCATGCTTTCCTTCAAAAATGTAATTGGACGAGAATCTTTAGGGGCGAGTTCGTCGAAGGCAACATAATTTTGCTCTTTATCGTACACATGACACACTGTCATGATTGTCTTCATCAATCTCCAATTCCAACTAGCCTCATTCAGATACTGCCGATCCAACACAAAAACAAAATAGAAATAATTAGCAACGATGATATTTCCTTTGAGAAATTTTACACGTACGGGATTCGAGACAATTGTACTATTGGAATAAACAAAGCTTCCAAATCTTTTATTTGGACTACGTCTAAAATAAATTTCAGTGGCAAAGAGAATATTCTAACAAATTCATTTTCATTAAATAGGAAGTAAAAAACCCATTACTAATATGATAACAATATGGTAGTATATTTTTAAAAAACAGTAGAAGAGTGACCCTCGTTCCAATACAGGAACAAAGAAAATATATTGGCAATTTTCTATCTTACCTTTCCCCAATTTTCTTCGATGGACTTATGGGCTGCTCTTAAATTATAGCTTGGTATCCTCGGGGATATGTGGTGTGGAATATGGACATTAATATCATGACATAGGATCTCGATCCTGTTTAGAAAAAATAAATAAAGTCAATAAATAGCTTTTAGTTAATGCTAATGCTATCAAGTTCATTTTGCAAACCTGCATTTCAGACAAATTGACAAGATGAGTAAATTCTTAATAATTATTCACGTAATCAAAGAACAGTCATTTTAAGATAAAGCATTCGGCAGCAACTCTTCAATTATGCAGTATATTCCAACTCCATTTACAGACCAGAAAAACGAACATTACTAAAGAAAGAAGCAAAAAGAATCCATTACCATTTAGGGTAATCACAATGAACAGTTCCATTAAGCTGTGCTTGCGCAGCATTCCACTCTTCTGAGTTTCTGAATGGAATATGCGGCGCAGTATGATGTACCATGGTAAACGTACTCATCTGTGATCACCAGAAAAATAAATAGATAGTGTGACTCTTGTTGTAAGTATAACTTTGAACTCGAAAGAGACATGGCAAGAGTATTGATTATATCAACAAAATTCACCCACAATTAAATCGTCGTAAAAGGTTTCACTGAAGGGGGAAGTTGATTTTGTACTCTGGCTATTAATTAAATATTATCATTCATTGGCCTTGAGTTGTATAATACCTTCGTTTTTTTTGTGTTAGACCCTCGGTGTCCAAAAGTCACATTGGACCTTAAACAAGTTCAGTTGAGCCAAGTAGAACTATCTAAGGGGACAGAGCTCTCCTAGTTTCCCTTTTTTTCTCATTCACAATACTTCAAAGTCAAATCTTCGTTAACAGGAATCAAGCTCCATTTTACTTTGTCGAATAGGCATTAGTGGTGGGTTGTTCAATATTTTACTATACTGTATTCTCATCCAGGTTTATACTGAAAATGTATCTTCATCACTGACGTGAATATTATAGACTTCTTTTCAAACTATTACTTCAATAAGATCTCTCAATATAAAATAACAACCTGTATGTAAATTAACATTTCAATCGATTAAAGACAAGTCAGAGACTCCACATGCAAATTTTCATTTGCATAAAATAATCCCAGGTACAATATAATAGAAAATATAAGTGTAGAGCCATGGTTAGAAGCCCAGGACCTTAATGGATCCCCTCCCACAATCCCATCAATCCCTGGCTATAATATAAGTCTAAAACAATGACATTGGTCTCAGCTTTCTGGCAGCATACAAATACAACAAAGGATATGTTTTCCAGTCCCTAAACATAAGGTTACGAGTTGTTTTATATCCAAATTCAAGTTTAGGACTAACTGCCAACCTACACCAGCGGAACAAGAACCAAAACCTTATCATACATAAGGGAGGCTGGCTAAATCAATTATATGATGTTATAGGACTCTATTATAAATTAATCTATCATGAGCAACCAATGTTTAAGATTCAACAAGTTTTACATAGGATGGCCAAGGTCTAGAGCCTTCCTTCTTCAGGCTTCAGGCTGACGATAAGACCATAGGTGGAGGTGGCTTAACATAAATCAAAAAGTTTAACCCACTTCCTGATTATTAAAAAGGTTTCAACAATACCCTGCCTAAATATGCAGCAACTCATTACTACCAATCCAAACAAAAAGAAACAAAACATTGAAGCCAACAGTGGTGAGCAAAAATGAATTTACAATATAGAAATGAAATTACCCAGAAGTGATAGCCCAGCCATGGCATCAACCAGAATTTTATCCATCCCATGATTCCTGTCTTGTAAATGATTAATGGCCACCCAATTGCTATAAAGGAAAACACGCACGCTAAACTTATCTTCACCCTGTTTACTTCACTTGGTCTGAACTTCTTCAAATCAAAGTGCCACAACACCCTGAGTTAGAATGCACCCCATATCAAGATTTGATTTAAAACTAAAGGTAATTAAATACGAATTCAAGGCACTTTTAGCTAATGAAGCAGGACTTTAGGAACTGCACAAAGATATTTCAAGGCATAGTTAACCTTAAAGAATAAATCATAAATGATTTCATTATATGCTCATACCAGTGAGCAATAGACATCCAACATCGAAATGGACCATATCCATATATTATTGCTTTCCTCAAAAGGGGAGAAGATTCAAACTCGTCCTTCGAAACAGGCTGCCAAGCAGTATCTTCCAACAGCCTGTACCATTATAAATGGCTTACAGTTATATTAAAGTAATGAAACAGTGAAACTACTGATTCTACGTGAGACAGTTAAACTCAGAAATAAGCATACTGGATTATGTATTTATTACTGGAAACTTTCTAGTTTCAGGCCAGCATCACCATACAAGAGAGACAACAGAGGGTTTTCCTTCAGCAAGGAGTTTCCTCCTTCGATATCTAGCAATTAGTGAAACTTTCCTATGAATATAACCACCCGAAGCCCCATACAGGTAAGGCATCACACACACTAACTATCAAAACATTCAACCCATGACAGAAATACCGCTAAAAAATAAGAATTCAGATCCATAACTGCCTAAATAGTTGCCTGAAGACAAATTACAACACAGACACTAATAATTCTGGCCTACTGAGTCTCACTTTGCTTCTTATTCCTTCAGATAAACACTTCCCAAGGTCTATCTGTCAGAGACAAAAGAGTTTCAATAATGCGTACGTGTGCATCATTTAAATAAACCAAGGTGCAGGATTTTTATTAATAACATGATGTTACCATTGAGCCTCTCACAGTGCATTATGCATGCATATATAGCCTGTATTTTATCCTTTCAGTATTGGTGCCATTTGACTTTGAGTAAATCTGGTGCAGAGAGAGTGAATTTATACTGGAAAAAATAACTATAATGTACAACAGAATGATGCATCATCCCAATATCAGTTTTAAGCAGAACATATATTATTCTTTGACTAACCTACTCAAATATAAATTAACTAGGGTGGAATTGAGGACTAAAAAGCTTGTTTTCCACTGCATATTAAATAAAAATATTAATCAGTCCCTCCGCAGTCCACATACAAGATGCACTTATAAAATAGAAAATACAAAAATCGAAGAAAACACAAACTGCTTACATGTTTGTTTTTGCATGATGTTTGTCATGCTTAAATCGCCATGGCTCATATGGATAAATCAGTGGCATAAAAGCCAGGGTCCCAACAATGTCTTCTATCAATTTGTTGGATGAAAATGATTTGTGAGCACAATCATGTCCAATAACAAAGAACTATATGACAAAAAAGGAAAGAGGATTACAAAACATAAGCAAAATTTTTGGCCAAGTTCTTAAGAGATATGGTTGAGTAGGATTTGAGATACCGGTAAGAAATAAAATTATAACTAACCCCAGTTACTGCAGTCCCAGTCCATGCCCAAGCGAGAGGAAGAAGATACCAGGGAGCTTTGGAAATCATGAAAATCCCCAATGCATAAGAAGTGATAGATATCAAAACAGATTTCCATGCTTTCACATTATCAATCTCAAAGACCTGCAAAAAATTGTAAGACAATTTATCTTTCTCATAGTGCGCAGAAAATATCACGGCTGTTATTGATGTTTTATTATAAACTTACATGCAACAATGAACGATATTTTAAGTGCATGAGCAAACATTTCACTGAAAAACATAAAGTTTTTAAGAGCTGACTCCACTTATTAGAATTAAACGCAAAAGTCCTGTTTAATGATGCTGTTATAAAGCATGACATCGATCTAAATAATAATAACAACAATAATAATAGTAAAAGTAAAGCACCTCTTTAGGAAGGGAACTGATGACATCCTTTAAAGTAACATCAGCTGGAAGCGGCTCTCCAATTTGCCTGAAACCGTAGTCTTCAGCTAGCTGTTTTCTATACTCCACACCTTCCACGGGAGCAGGTTGTTGTACTGGAACTGCCACAGCACGTATGAAAGTAACCTTATTCCTAGTAACAAAACTCCTTTGACGCCTGAACCCTTTCCGGATAAGCCCATCATTGTTTAAACTAAATATGCCTGTGGTAGAAGAATGACAAATAATTAATTAAAAAGCACCCATTCCACACACCAGTCATGCTCACGCCTATTAAAATGGCATCTTACAGACTCCAGCCCAACTCATCAAAGGATAACTCTCAAATTTCATGACTAAGTGACACTGATCATTGATACAACCAGGCAATGGTAGATATTCACCGGAGATAATCTTATTCGAGTGAAGTATTTGTGATGATGATTGTTCTTGATATCTTATGATCGAATTGGTCCATTTCCAATATCTTTAAATTGCGACATGGAACAGTAAATTGAATTACGGTAAGGGAAGAAGGTGCATACCTGGAGAATAGTGAGCAGTAATGTCTCTCCTGCGAAGTGGTTTCTGAAAAGATCCCTGAAAAAATGAAACCATAATAAGAATACATTTGCTTGAAAATCGAAACACGCTCGAGAGAAAAAGGAAGAAGAACAGTAATGGAAAACCTTGAATAGGAGTAATGAATCAGCGAGAATGCAAGCCATTGTGAGCACAGATTAATCTGAGCTCACAAAAGAGGATTTTGGGGCTTTGAAAGAGATAAAGCCTTTGCTGTTCTATTTTATATGTGTGGGTGAAAGCGTGGGACCCTCTGAATGTGGACTTCCTTTAATAGACCTTCCCAGCCGCATGTATGTATTGGACGGTGTCGTTTCTTCTCCGTCCACTGCACCATTCCTTTCTCAGCTTTTTTTACATTTTTATTTAGATTTAATATCTATTTTGTCTTTCTCTTTTTAGGAGGTTTGTTCAAAGTTATTCTCTTTTTTTTTTTAAGTTTACTAAAGTTATATTTTTTGTAAAAGTTGTAGAAATTAGTCCTTTTTGCTAATGACATTAATTTTGCTAACGGCAGAACTATCCAACTGACAAATATTTGATGACTTGTAATATTTTGGCTGTGCTGACACTGACTTCATTAGATGTGTAAAAATAAATAAATTTAGTGAAGTTAGGGTTGAAATAAAATTTGAATTTGGGGTATTAATTTTGACTATCCCTAATTACTCCCGAATTGGGAATTTCCATTATCAGAAATCAAAAGTTGGAGAACAGAGGCTTTGTGATGCTTGCAGAGGTAGTGGCCTCTGTGACGCGATGGTGTTGCGGAGGCGCACTTCTTCCTTCCATTTTCGCGTGTTGGTTCAACCTGCAGGGAATCATTCTTCTTTCTCTTGTTTATGTCGTTTTCTAATGCAAAGGGAATGTGAGACAGTGGCAACGAAGATGGCGATGGCATTAACATGGTGGTTGGCGAGGACAACGATGACTTCGTGACTAGGGTTTCGATTGGGGTTTTGAAATTCTTTTTTTCCTTTGTTTTTCGCGATTGTGGCTCTTGATGGTCACAAATTGGGAACTTAGGAGTTTGATTTTAGGGTTTTTGAAATTGGAAATTTTTTTTTTGGGGTTTTTATTCTTGATTTTTCTAGTGTTGCAACTGGAGGGGTTGGGATTTTCATTTTTAGATTGGATTTTTGTGGTGGTTTCTACAGCTGCTGGCGGTGGCCATGAGGGTGGCGGCACAAGGAAGGAAAAATGTTTCTACATTTGATTTTTGAGAATGGAAATTCCCAATTTGGAAGTAATTAGGGATAGTCATAATTAATTATCCCAAATTCAAATTTTATTTCAACCCTAACTTCATTAAATTCCACGTTTTTTTTTTACACAATGAAGTCACAGTGCCAGCACAACCAAAACGTTACAAGTCATCAAATATCAGCTCTGCCGTTAGCAAAATTAACGTCCTAGGACTAACTTTTTTAAAAAAAGGGAGGATCATTTTGAACAAACCCCCCGAGGACCAAAATAGTATTAAACCTTTTATTTATTATATTTTTTCATGTGCAAATGCAAATTTTTTATTTTGTATAGAATTTCTATCAATGTGAAAGAGACTTACTTAGGAGAGGAAAGTGGAATATTAGTTATAGAAAATTAAGAAAAAAAAGCTATTTTTAGTTTAAAATTTTGAAAAACTAAAATATATTATAACACCTTGTTAAGGGATTTAAATACATATTACAATTTTAAAGTGAATGTAAGGAGTAAAAGAAAAATAAACAGCGACTAGTTAGTGTATATCATATTTTTAATGAAAATATATAAACCTTAAAATAATTAATTGTAACATTACTGTTTTATTTTAATTTAAATAATAGCACGAATATAAGTGTGAGATAGGTAAATATTATTACTAAATAATATTATGCTTGTCATAATTAAAAAAAAAAAAAACACAAGTAGCTTTTGTATACAAAATTATGTTAATTTGAAGTCATAATATATTTTTAAAAACTAATGTTAATTGTGCATGATTAATATGATCCAAATTTACTCTTATAATTTCTAATAAACTTATCATTATTATTTCTAATTTAAAAATAATCTCTCTTCTTTACACTTTATTGAATAAGTATCGTTTGTCACGTTTTACGTTTATAATACATGATTGACTAAAAGGTGGTGAATGGTTTATGCGTGTGCATGTTTCACATGGGTCGTTACTATTGTGTTCAACTCAAAACTATATTTAACGATTTTAATACGACCATGACAATTTGAATTTTTTACTTAAATATGGATTTATTTATTTAAAGCAGCAACATAGAGTTTGTTTTTAATATATATTTTTTATTGTCAGTTAATAAAAAATATTCTAGATATAAATATTAAATAAATTTTATACAATTTATTTTTTTAGCATAAGATAAATATTTAGTTAAATGATGGTGTAGGAAATTTAAACTACTGTGTATTCGAATTGAATTGGGTAAAGTTCATGTATTTTTGAATAACACGCTTTTTCGAATTTTGTGAAATAGAATAAAAATTAATTATTTCTTTGAAGATATTTTTCTCTCCGTCTATATTATGTCAGTATCATCTCTTCCCAGTGTGTATACGGTGAAAAAGGAAAAGAAAATCATTTTCTTCATAAATACTACATGGTATAATTATTAGGAGTATACTAGTGATAGTATAGTAATTGAGAATCCATAAATATACTAATTTTGAATAGTTTGAAAGCAAGTAACTCAATACTTAACAAGTATTTAATATGTTAGTTAATTAATTGTAATTTAATTTATCACAGTGAGTTCCCAGTTCCGATTATTTTTTATTTTCCATTAAAAAAAATCACTATAAACATCAATATATAATGAATAGTATGATCATTTAATTAATTTAAGAATAAAAAGGTTGACCAGTTTATAATCTCATAATAACTAATCAGGAATTTGACTAGTCAATTTAAACTGAAGTTATACTAAGATGACTATATTAAATATAAGTCACATAATTACCAATTTAATTAGTATTATTATTATTATCAATTAGATGGTAATTATGTTACTATTAATCAAAAGTTCATGTCAAAATCTATAAAATGGTATTGTGATAAATTAGTTATATTCATTACACATTTATCTAATGCTAATACTATTATTGTCATCAGTGTCTTATTCAAACAATTCCATAATTCAACTGCGATTTTTACTTGAGCTTAAAGTTTGAATATTATCATAAAAAAAAAAAAAAACTTGACCTCGACCTAAAACACATAATAAAATAACTATAATGAATGTCAATAAAATTTATATTTATAAAAGAAAATAATCTATCTTAAGATATCGATAAAAAAAAATAGTTAATATAGAATATAGAATAATAATGACCCCCAAAAAAAAAGTAATACTCATGTATAAAATTAGAATTGTTTTTCTCGAAAAGTTTATACAACATTAATTTCCACACTTTATTAATGTATAAAATATATTATTCAAATAACTTTTTAGAAACTGTGTCTAACAATCATGTTAAGTGGATTAAAAAAAATATTTTTTCCTTGATTTTTGTTCTTTTAGATTTTTTTCTCATATAAGATGCTCAACATTTTCTTATATAAGATGTTCCACATTTCACTTGAATTCCCAAAAACTTGTGAAAAAAATAGAAACCAAAAAGCAGTGTTGATGGTCTAACGCAAGAAAAAAGGTAGTGAGCTCTGAAATGGTCGGTGCTATACAAAACCATAAAAGTTTTCATTACAGACAGTTGTGTTAGTGAAGGTTGTTACTCAATTCTCGTACGAATCCTCAATTCATATTCCCTCCTCTAATACCTTGTTCAATTAAATACATTTGACGAGAATTTGGACAGGATCTAATGATAAATTTTTTTTGTTTTTTAAATAAATTTAAAAGTAAGTAAAAATGAATTTGGAAATAATTTTTTTAATCTATCATATAAATTAAATCTTAAATTATTCTCTTTTGTCTTTTAAGACATTATTAATATAATTCATTTCTGCCTTAACCCAACCAATCCCTTTATTTTTTCATTGTTTAACTTTTTCAGCATTTTCTCACTACACACCATCTTTTTTTTTTTCTTTAACTTTAATCATGATAAATATTCAAGCACAAGAAATACTTTAACCGTTTTCAACTTAGAACTCCTTTTCCCATCCAACTAATTCTTCTCTTTTCATTATTTTAATTTTCTCCTTAAGACAGTTTTTAAAATTTAAGATTTAATTGTCCCCTCAGTTGAACATAAAGAAATTACTTGGTTTCCAGTGTGGGAATTTTGAGAAGTGTGTATGAAACCTCATATTCAAACTTCATGTTACAAATTTCTATAAATATGTATAGTGTTTTATAATTTTTTTTTGGTTTAATATCTCGATAGGTCTTTATTTTCGTCCTGAATCTCAATTACGTCCTTTTCTTTTTCAAAATCTCAATTGGATTCTTATTTTTGTAAAATTGAAGCAATTAAAGGTCTACCGTTAAATTAGACAAACAGTCATTTCATTAATCTGACGTAAATGGGCAAAATCTAAAAATTTAAAAAAGGACAAAATAGGCAAAATCTAAAAATTTAAGTGCAGCCCTTGTACTGAATTCAATCTTCCATGGTTCCATATTATCCACCAAGTGAGATACCAACTCAAAATTACACCAAATTATATTCCGTTCTTACTTGCTTCACTGTTAAAAAAACCCAGAATTCCCATCATCAAATTTCCAGAAAAAAAAAAATGAAAGATAAATATTCAAAAGAAAACCAAGAAGAGCCAATTGGGATTTAACTGAATACAGACATTCGCGGAGACGCCACTGCGAGTCTTGAGAAGCTTGAAGCTTGGCCTTTAGGGTTTCCGCTGGTATGGGAATCCCTAAGGAATGGTCGATGGTTTGTTTAATACAATCGTCCACTTGTGGAGACAGATCCATTGACACAATTGATCGAACTTAACCTAAGTAAAAATTCAGATTTTGTGTTTGGATTAAAAGGATTAGAGAAAAAGAACGAATTGGTTACCCTTTATAGTGTGAATGAGTATATGATGCGAAGAAAGGGTGCGAGAAAAATGGTTACCAATTCATGATTCTGCTTATATTTCTGCACTTCATTATGCATAAAGAGAAAATCTTGTTGCAAATCGAGAACCTGGGATTGCGCCTCTCGTGCCCGTTCATCAACATCGTTCCCAAATTCCATCAACGCTTCCCTGTCCTTTTTCATACAGCGCACACTCATTCTCCAATCGACAACGTTGGGCCACCAACTTATCACACTCCAGTGCCAGTCTATGATTCTCCTCCACAAATTTCTTTAGAGCTTGCGCGTTCATAGACGCTTCAGACTGCTAAAAAAGTCCCAGAATCCTTATAATCAAATTTTCAAAAAAAGAAAATGACAAGAGAAAGATTCAAAAGAAAACCAAGAAGAGGCGCGAAACCTTGATGCAGATGATGTTGGCTTCATCATTGAAAAGGGGTTTTAGGATTCTGAAGAAGAAAAGGGGTTTCTCCCTCTTGGCGCTTCCCATGGAAGAAGAAAAGAAGAAAAATGGTTTGTCCTTTTTGCCCTTGAAGACGTTTGAATTGAACTTTGCTTAATCTACTTTTTAATATAAAAATAAATTCAAACTTATTTTTAATGCCACGTCAGATTAATAAATATACTGACCATACATGTAAGTTAAACTTAAATGGCCGTTTGTCTAATTTAACGTAAGACCTTTAATTACTTCAATTTTACAAAAACAAGGATCCAATTGAGATTTCGAAAAAGGAAGGGACGTAATTGAAATTCAGGCCAAAATAAGAACCTATCGAGATATTAAACCTTATTTTTTACACATATTCTTTATTATTTTTATTCTTAGAGAAATATAACTAATTTTATCGATTTATATAAAAAACTATCTACCGTGATCTATGAAAAAAGTGAACACTTAAAGTTGGTGTTTACATATTCTATTTCAATAGGTAAACTTATCATATTTTTCTTTTATGGCATTTTTATAGAATCAGATTAGTTAATGATTGTTGAGAAAATTAGTTAGGAAGTTAGAAGCAGTGAAAGGTATACACAAAATTAAGAGACCAAAATACTAAATTCGTCAATTTTTATTACTACTAACTTAATGAAAACATTTCAGGTTAAATATGGATATCTATTAACTCATAAAAAAAATGTTTAAATATTAATTTGGTTTAATTTATTCAATATAATCTTTATTTACTTACGATTTAATAAGATATTTATTTTTGTAAATTTTGTTCAATTATCTTATTTTTTTGTAATAACGTTTAAATCATTAATAAAATAATATGTTAAAAATGTGTGTTATATTTCGTTGTGTATGTGGATTGTTTTATGTGTGTGTAAAATGAATATTTTGTTTAATTGAAATTGAAATGAAAAGATAGAGATAAATAAGGGTTTGCAACGCGAATATGAAACACAACACATGTTATACAAACAATGTGAACATTGTTTTGTTAACAATTTAAACATGATTATGAAAAATAACCTAATTAACCAAAATTTACAAAAATAGAGATCTTATTAAACACTAAAACCGAATAAAGACTTTGATCAAAATAAAAATCGAAGTATTTAAACCTAAAATAAACGCACCAAATTATAAAAATTATGAAAAACCTGTAATACAATAATAATGTAATGTTTTATGCGATAGGTAGTGTTATGTCGAGGCACGTAGAACGAAATCCGACATGAAACAAAACTTATCATACTATGATGGAGACACGTGCCATACGGAAAATTTCCGAAAATGGAAAATAACCGTAATTAAATTACCCGTAATGGATATCACGTGGTACACGTGTATCATGGAAGGAAGTCCACGTCAGCAACAGCTGAGTGTGAGTCGGTTGGTAACCTCAACTGCAGTGGCGTTATTCAGCTACGATACGATACGAGAAATAAAACGAACGGACCCATCTCCCCCGCAAAACTTTCCTTTTCTTTTCACTGAGAAACAAAAAGTGAGAAACAGAAGCGACGATAAATCCATCCAAACCCTCATTTCGTTCATTCTTGAATTTTTCTGCGAAAGCGCTGCTGAGCGATTTTTTGCCGTAAAGCTTAAGGCAAATCGTGACGTTACGTTAGGCTCTGCCGAATGAGAATTTGTGGTTCTCGAATCCATCGCGTGGGATAAGGGTAGTGAAGCCTGAATCTGAAGCTTCGCGGACGTTGGCCATGCTCCGCAAATTGTTCTTCCGCAAGCCTCCAGATGGCCTCCTCGAGATCTGCGAGAGAGTTCACGGTACTTTCTCTGCTTTTCTCGTTCTCAATTTGTGGAAAATGATTTAGCAATCCAAAATATATGATTCGAGGAACATTTGGTGTCTGTTTGATTGCTTGGAAATGTGGCAATGACGGGTGGATTGGATTTCAAAGGGAATAATTTGTTCAATTTGAAATTACTTTAACTTGTTATTATCATTAGGAGTTGAGTTAGTGATTGTTGACAATGAGGATTCACTGTGAATGTAGTTTTTGATTGCTGCTTCACCACGGATGCATGGAAAGAAGGGAATTACAATTACAAAGAATACATGGACGGGATAGTTGGTCAACTTAAGGAGAACTCGCTTGATGCTTCGATTCTTATCTTCAATTTTCGCGAGGAAGGTACCGAGAGTCAGATGGCAAGTATCATGTCTGAGCATGACATTACTATCATGGACTATCCTTTGCACTACCAAGGTGTTCCCGTGCTAAAAATGGAGCTCATCCACCATTTTCTGAGGTCTAGTGAAAGCTGGCTCTCGCTTGGGCAAAATAATGTGTTGCTGATGCATTGTGAACCTGGTGGTTGGCCTGTTTTGGCTTTCATGTTGGCTGCATTGTTGATTTATAGAAAGGCTTATACTGGGGAGCAGAGGACTCTCGATATGGTTTACAGGCAGGCTCCTCACGAGCTTTTGCATTTGTTGTCACCGTTGAATCCTATCCCTTCCCAACTGAGGTATCTGCTGTATGTTTCCAGGAGGAATGTGGCCTTAGATTGGCCTCCTCTGGACAGGGCACTTATGTTGGACTGCATCATTCTCAGACTCTTCCCAAACTTTGACAGTGAAGGTGGTTGTCATCCCGTGTTTAGAATTTATGGACAAGATCCCTTTGATGCTGATAAAGTTCACAAAATGTTGTACTCAACGCCAAAAAGAAGCAAAAAGGTTGGGGCCTTTAAGCAGGTATGTGAATTTGCCTCATGCTTTCAAGTGAATTGCTCTGGGTTCTTGTGTCTCCTGTTTTTGATATTACAATTCGTTGATGTTATTTTGTAGCCTGTACTTTATAGAAGGCATGCACTGATTACATATATCATGAAAACTATTATCCTGAAATTACTTGTTTTCAGCAGATTAAAAGACATTGGTGTTACTGATACTTTGCCAAAAAATGCCGAAATAAATCTGTACCTGTTCTTGAGATTACTTGCAATCTCATAAATTGTGGCAAAAAGGCTTTCAGATGTAATAGGGGAAAATATCTTTTTCTCTTTTCCTCCTTCAATTCTGGTTGTATTTAAGGCCATTTTGATTTGAGAATACTTTGTAAATTGTGTTGTACACTTTTCATGTGTTTTAAATTTAAATAATTATAAACCACTAAATTGCAGCTCAAACTTGTTTTTCCAGTTGTCAAAACGAGCTTTAATAATTATGTTTTGGCAACGTGAATTGAACCTAAACATATGCTCATAGAGTGATACTGATGAACAACATTGGTTATTGATTTCTCCTTGACAAATATGGGAGCTACATTTAAGATAATTCTTAGTTTTGATCAAGAGGCTGCACTTGGCAGCGATTATCCCAAAAATGCGAAAGGAAAAAAGGGGGACGTACTTAAAAGAAGAAAGGAGAAATATGTTTGTAAAATCTATGTTCAGCATTTAAGAGATCCTAGTCATATTTCAATACACCTTGTGCATCTAGGGTTTAGAAAATTGAGTTCAGAACAGGCTTGTGCTCTTTAAATTCTAATAAATATTTTTGTTTGTCGAAATTTTGCTGTTGTAATAGACATCGTGTGTCAGCTTATTTCTTCTACCCAGAAAATTGCATCTGGAATCTGATATAATAAATTATGCAATTATTGTGCAATTTCTTGTTTTTGTGTTGCAGGGAGAGTGTGAACTTATTAAAATTGATATCAATTGCCATATTCAAGGTGACGTTGTCATTGAGACTATTAACTTTAATGGTGACATGGAGCGTGAAAGGATGATGTTTCGAATCATGTTTAACACAGCCTTTGTTAGATCTAATATTTTGATGCTTAACCGGGATGAAATTGACATTTTATGGGATGCTAAAGATCACTTTCCAAACGATTTTAGAGTTGAGGTACAACTTGTTTTCAACAGTAATCATGATGCTTCTGATCGTACATTCCTAACGGTGAATTTATTTTTGTGGTTTATGTTTGTATTAAGATCCTTTTCTCAGAGATGGATGCTGCAATAGTTGTTGCCGATAGGACCTCATGCTTTGAGGAGAAGGATGGACTACCTATGGAAGCATTTGCCAAGGTTCAAGAGATCTTTAGCCAGGTAGACTGGATGAACCCCAAGGCAGATGTTGCCCTAAATGCTCTCCAACTTATAAGTGATTCAACTATGAATGATAGCTTAGATGAAAAAGATCCTAGAACGCCCCAAGGGAATTTGAATGAAGAGGTACGGTCTTCATTCTCAACCAAGACATCCCCAGTTACTGATATGAGTAGCAAAGAGGACAATACCAACCAGTTCGAGGGTATTCCGCAGCAACCTAGTACACCTAACAATATTTGTCAAGAGTCAACCAGATCTTCTAAAAGGACCTCGGAATCCAATAAATGTCCAACAAGACCTACAAATCTTGACATAAAACAGCAAGCACCTCATCCTGCCGTATCTTCTACCGATACTTCTTTTTCCCCTCGAACACCTCCTTTGAGGCCTCAATTCACTAGTGCTAAAGAAACTCATGATTCTCCTCGCCAAACAGAATCGCCCCCTTCTTATTATGTTGTGCCTTTGCAATCAAAACACCAATCACAAGACAGAAGTCATTCATCTATTTCTATCCCTACACCTGACACCCAATTGTCATCTACTTTTCATAGCAAGTCACTGGCTGACACCATTTCCTGTCCTTCAGCTTCAACAATTACTTCGACCCAATCATCTCCTTCACTTTCTTCCAAAAATGTGGATGAGATTCCTCCTATTAAAACAAGAATAGAGTCTTACCCTTCACGACCTCCAACTCCGCCTCCTCCACCCACTCCTCCACTAAATGATCATAGACGAGTTCGAGCTACACCACCTCCTCCACCACCACCTCCACCACCACCTCCTCCTATTCCTCCAAAGAAAGAACTACATGTTAAAGCTGGACCCCATCCTTCTCCTCTATCACATATGAATGTGGAGCCACAGGTTAGAGATGCTCCTCCCCTTTCTCTAAAAGAGGAGCAACCTACTAGGTTTAAACCTCCTTGTCTCTCTGGGCAAGTTGCAGGTTTTACTATAGTACCACCTCCTCCTCCACCTCCACTTTCAAGTGAAGTACTTTACTCAAATTGCACTAATTCATCATTGCAAAAATCTCTAGCTCCTTCCCCTCCTCCTGGGGCACCTGCTCCTCCCCCTCCTCCTGGGGCACCTGCCCCTCCCCCTCCTCCCGGGGCAACTGTCCCTCCCCCTCCTCCCGGGGCACCTACCCCTCCCCCTCCTCCCGGGGCACCTACTCCTCCCCCTCCTCCCGGGGCACCTGCCCCTCCCCCTCCTCCCGGGGCACCTCCCCCTCCTCCTGGGGCACCTGCTCCTCCCCCTCCTCCTGGGGCACCTGCTCCTCCCCCTCCTCCTGGTGCACCTGCTCCTCCACCTCCACCTGGAGCACCTGCTGCTCCACCTCCTCCAATGCCCTTTGGTAAAGGAGGTCTGAAATCAGGCAGTCCTTTTCCAGGATCTCATTCTGTGAACGCTCGATCTAGTTCACCAACTAACTTGAAGGGAGTTTTATCGCGAACAATTAACTCAAAGAATAACACAAAAAGGTTGAAGCCTTTGCATTGGTTGAAACTATCTAGAGCAGTGCAAGGAAGTTTGTGGGCAGAGACACCGAAGTCTGGTGAAGCTTCCAAGTAATGTTGATTGGCTATGGTGCTTCATTTCTTAGGACAGATTATCCTTCTATTATTATCGTATCTCACCTGCCTTTCCTTTTATTATCTAAATGTAGGGCCCCAGAGATTGATATGTCAGAGCTTGAGAATCTCTTCTCAGCAGCAGTCCCAACTTCAGGTATTGCCAAAAAGTCAAATGTCCAAAGCTCAGCTGGGCCTAAATCTGAAAAAGTGCAACTGGTAATTATTTTCAGTTTGTAGTACCACTAAGATTGCTTGTGGATATTTACATAATCTAGCTGTTTGTACCTGAGTGTGATGGGAAAATGCGAGAAAATAATTACTAGGAAAGTGCTATAGTTCCTAGTACTTATAACCAGTGGTTGTCATTTTATGTTGGTTATATGCAGCCATAAAGTTGTAGGTGGTTTCATCTATCAGCTTTTCCTTGAAAGGAAACCTTTAGAGTTGACAAACTTAAGAATCAAAGTTAATGTTCACAAAATTACTTTTGAAAATTTTAGTATGAAACTATTATATTATAACATCAACCCATCTTAAAACCACCAATATCTGTGGTAGTCTCTCCCTTTCACGTATTTTCAACTATAAGCGTTCACTTGCATGGTGCAATGTTGGAAATAATCAGCGTTTTCTGTTTATCTGTGTGACTTAGTTCCTAAAGTAGGTTCTATTTATCTTTTTTTTTCTCATTAATATATAGTTTTTGGTCACAACAAAATTATAATCCTCTTTTATTTTGATTTTATCACTCCTTGCAGATTGAGCATAGGCGAGCATATAACTGTGAAATCATGCTTTCCCAAGTGAAAGTTCCGTTGCACGATTTAATGGTAAGATTGACATATATGTTTATGGTATAATAATGTAGGAAAGAAATCCAAATGCTTTTTTTAATTAAGATTGAGTCCTAAGGGAATTATGATTTGACTGAAAATTGAATGATAGCTTTGTTCTTTTGATTAATAGTCATCCTAGAATATATTAGTGATTTATTTTCATTGGGAACTATGAATGTTGGCATAAATTTTGAGCATAACTACAAAGAGCGCAGTATACTCGTTCTCCTCATTCTATTCCTGTTTTTCCATTATTGTTTTAATTTATTTTTTCTTCACCTAAACTGTATTATCTCTTTATTGGAAATTGGTTTTCGTTCTCTTTGAAATAAACGAAGATCTGAATGTTTTAACATAAAGACTTTTTTCAAACTTGTATGACTGTAGCATACCGAGGGCATGCTGCATTATTTTTGTGTGTTTTCAGTATATGATATTCATTCAAAGATATTTATAATGATTTTGTAAGTTTACGAAGCAAATTTTTTGGTGCATTTGTTAGAAATTAAAAATAGTGAGTTTTGAAAGAGTAAATAAATAAAAATCTATCATAAAATCTTTATTTCTCGAGCCTACACTAAATGAGGCTTGATATTAGTAAATTGATTGGAATGATTATTTTATTGTGGGAAGGATGTATGAAATAATTATTCTGTGTCGTGATTCTGGAAGATATAAAGTGAATGAGAAGTCTTGGTTTTATATGAAATATCTATAGAACTGTTAACTATTTCCTTAAACCATTTCTGTGTGTTATATTCATTAATAGTGGTTCGTTTGAAATATTCACAGACCTCAGTACTAACACTGGAAGAGTCAGCACTGGACTCTGATCAGGTTGAGAACCTCATAAAGTTCTGTCCAACAAAAGAGGAAATGGAATTACTCAAGGTTGGGAGATTAAATTATGGTTAAAAATTATGCTATGTTCAACTTATAACGAGTATCCTCTTTCTTTTCCAAAATTTCACAACTTCATTTTCTCTGAACAGGGTTATAACGGGGAAAGGAAGAAGTTAGGAAGATGTGAACAGGTATACAGGGTTTCGGGACTTTTTGTTTAGTGCCTGTAATTTTGGATCTCTTCTGTTAGTGCAAGATTTATGAATATTTAAATACAGTTTTAACTGTAATGGCGGAAACTGCATTTCTATCCTCTCTTGGCATGAATCTGAATTATATTTTCATAAATTCTTCATTACAGTTCTTAATGGAATTGATGAAAGTACCACGAGTGGAATCCAAGCTCAGAGTTTTTTCATTCAAGATTCAATTTCGCTCTCAGGTTAATATTACTCTTTTCATGGATCTTTACCAGAAAAAAAAAAGAATTTAAACTTATTAACAGTTTGACCATGATACTTTTATGTAGGTTTCTGACCTAAGAAAGAGCCTGGTTATTGTGAATGGTGCTTCAGAAGAGGCATGGTTTTTCCTTTTTACTTAAACCTCCTTTTGCAACATGGTTCCTCTCTCTCTCTCTCTCTCTCTCTCTCTCTCATTTTTTCGATTTTGTTTCTTTTTTCAGATCAGGAATTCGGTCAAACTAAAGAGAATTATGCATACAATACTTTCTTTAGGAAATGCTTTGAACCAAGGAACTGCCAGGGGTATGTTTAAACAAATATTAACAGCAGATAAATGCAACACGAACCATTCAAGTTTATAACAAAGAAAAGTACCATAATTTTTAGAAAATATCTGTAATTTATGGCCTCTGCATGGTACTCAAACTGCATTTCGTGTGATTTTGTATGTGTTAGTGTCCCTTATTTGTTTTCCTTACTTCTTGTATTTTACTTTATTGTTACCCCTCACCAGGTTGTGATAGTAAACTTTGAACTCTTTTTTTTTTCTTGGAGGGCAAGCTATTTTTCCTCTGTTTATTATTCAATTTCAAAAATAAAATAAAGTCCATCAGTATTCTGCTCCTTTATTCCTTGACACTTCAGATACAAAATTATTTCTTCATTAATCATTCATATTATTCATTTTAATTTGGAGAACAATGTGTGCTTGGATGTTGTTACTAAACCGGTCTCACCTGTGAATGCCAATTAAGACTGGTTTAGTGAAAACTATATTAATTAGATCAATGCCTTTGTTACGCCACATATCTAATCAAAATATTGATGCTGAAACTTTTTGTATCTTGGCTCTTCTTGAATATAAGCTGATACAATGTGTATCAGAGGTACCTGGAGTCAGAGAATGAAAATAACAGAGTTGACAGGCAAGAAGGCAAGCTTCTACAGAGCAGAGCTCTCCCAAGCAAGAAAAGAATCTCTCTGCTCCAAATATCCACACTAACGGATCCCAAGAATGATCCCAACATTTTTACAAAGGGAAGATATAACCAACCCCAATGCCCTCTAACAGAATCAATCATTCCCCAAATACCCCTCCTTCAGTAATAAAAGATACCCCTAAAAAGAAATATCACTAGACAATCAATTCTGCCTCTTATTCTTAGGCCTGCGGCTATAGATTTGAATGGGGTTATTCCATGTTAAAAATCAATATGTACTAACAATAGTCACTCTCAACAAAGAAAGGTTGAAGAGGGAACAAATGAATTCAAACTTCTGTGTATGTCACAGCAACAAAAACAATGGTTATATAACCCTTGACATGACAGTTTTTTCATTTACAAAACAAACTCCCTATTTTACCTCTAACAATTGTCCCTCCCGTCTACTCTGGACTTGACCTCAAGGCCAACTGCTAACAATTCCAATCAAAGTCTGGAAATTGAAGCTGCATTTGATGCAGCTCTCTCTATACAGCATCCTCTAAATTAGTCTCCTTCCATTGAATTAGAAACTCAGTCACAACTATATTATTTTTCTATTTAATTCTTCTGTCTAACGCTGCCAGGGGTTGTGGCACAACTTCTGCTTCTTCATTCATTAAAGGTAGTTGAGTTGAGACTGGCTTGTCACCATGGTATTTCTTCAATAAGGACACATGGAATACATTATGAATCTTTGTTCCTGCTGGTAAATTTAAACTGTAGGCAACCATTCCAATTCTATCTAACACTTTATAAGGGCCATAATACCTTACAACTAGTCTGTGAAAAGAGGTATTAGCGAACTTATCCTGCCTGTAAGGTTGAAGTTTTAAATACACTAGGTCCCCATATTGAAGTTCTAAAAGTTGTTTTGTAAATATCCTCCTCGAGCATCCTCACTTGATTATAACCACTCCTTGGATCCGGTTTAGGGAAATACCTGGCACCATGTAATTCATCCAACAGGTCTTTAATTAAGGGTATTGGAAATTTATTTTTGACAGTGATTAAATCTGCGACCCATCTTTCTTAACAAAAACTAGAGGTGATGCATAGCAACTTGAAAAATAAAGCTTTAACTTGCCTCTCAATCTCAGGGTTGAGTATTTGGGTGTTTGTATGGCTTTAACCAAACAGGTATATTACTTTTTGGAATAATCTTATGATCATACCTTCTTTTTGCAGGTAATTGAGTAGGTTCTTGGAGTACAATCTGAAATTGTTGTAATAAGATATCCAGTTGAAATTGTTGTGTTTGTATAGCAAGCTGCATTGGTTGACCGTGTGTTGTCTTCACATTTCCTGAAACTAGTAAATTGTCATTGTGATGTTGAGCCCCTTGTGATGTAACTGTCTCCCTGATGCTGAAAAGTCAGTTAATTGAGCACAACTCCAAGAAATTTCACCTAGTGTCTTAAATCATATCATGCCAAAAATTACTTCGAGATAGCTACTTGGTATGGCAAGACGAGAAAAGCAGCCTTAAACACATGATTGTTGAACTTCCATGTCACTTGAGGACACTTTCATGTCACTTGAGGACACTTTCTTGTATCCTAAGTTGTTTATCAAATGCTACTATAACTGGAAAATCTGTTATGAAAGTTGTTTTTGATCATAACAGTTGCATACATTCTTCACTGATGAAATTGTGTGTACTTCCTGTATCCATCAAAATACAACCTTTTGTTTCTTGATTAATCCTATCAATTGTAAAGTGTTTCCACCCGCTACAACTTGTAAAGCATGTAAAGAAATGTGAACATGGGAATCATTGACCAATTGCAGACTTTGTTCCACAATATCATTGCCTTGTTCTTTTTCTGTAGGCAGGACATGTTTTGGATGTTTTAGAGAATTGTTGACAGGATCATTGGCATCCTGTGTAAAGGGAACATTGTCCCTTGGAGGCATTCTTGTTGTTCTTGGTGCCTAGAATCAATAATACAAGATCTTTTCAGTGAGTTTAGGTGTTTTGCAATGGTGTTCTTGGGTTTCTCCCTCTCTATCTAGGAACCTAACACCTGTACATAACATACTCCCTATTTTAACTACAACATTCCATCTGAAGGAATGGTTTCTATCGTAAGCACCACCCTGAAACATTAATTATGGTTAGGGGGATAGAATATTCATACTCTAAATAAAATCAAAATAATTATAGGATAGTAAAGTTGGTTATTATGTAGTCATTTGAAAATCTGTAATGTTTATAGCATGATGAATGAGTTTGATAGCAATCATTATCCTTTTCTAGACATATGTGCTGAAAACTAAATAATTCACATTTTGCATAAATTTTTTACTTTTGTTTTAGATTTTTACTGATCGTTATTTATTTTATTTTGTCAATCTCCTATTTATATTTTCCAATCTTTTTTTAGGTTCTGCTATTGGATTCAGATTGGATAGCCTTCTTAAACTAACCGAGACGCGGGCACGGGACAAAAAGTTGACTCTCATGCATTATCTTTGTAAGGTACATGTTGCTATTTATTCCCTTTTGTTTTCCATTTTGGGTTTTGCAAAATGTTTGAATTTCTTCCGGTGCTATAAAGTCACTTGTAATGTTAACTTGGGGAAAGATTGTTCTTTTTTTCATCTTCTGATATTAAGATGATCATAATTTTCCATAGGTGCTAGTTGACAAACTGCCGGAAGTCTTAGACTTCTCCAACGATCTTTCTGACCTAGAGCCAGCAGCAAAGGTTCTAAACTTCTCAGAGATTTCTCTGTTCAGTATATTGATAGGTATTCTACTAACAGTGGCTTAAATAATTTTGCATAGATCCAATTGAAGTTTTTGGCTGAGGAGATGCAAGCTATAAACAAAGGATTAGAAAAAGTAATACAGGAACTCTCAACTGCTGAAAGTGATGGGCCTATATCAGAAACTTTCCGCAAGGTATCATGCCTTTACTTCTAGTATAGTTTATTCACCGACTGTTGTGTTTCCCTTTTCCAAATTGCTGTTATCATTTTCACTGCTTCAAATTTCATATTTCCACTCCAAAAATAAAATTATTTCACTTATTGGTGAATTGATATATCTACATTAATTAAAGTCAATGGAGTTTGCATTCATGTCACTAAGAGATTAACAATACAGATTATTATACACACAGACAATAACATAAATTTGAAATTGACTTTTAATCTCTACAAACAATCTTAAATTGACAGTCTGAAAGGTTATATCCAACTAACTGATCATAAAATAATAAGTTTTAAATTACTAACTTATAAACAACTTCAAATACAGTACACCAAGTTTTTGACATTGAACCTAAGCAGTCAAACACGAACCTAGGTCTTTAGATGTAGAGACGTTTTCAGCACCAAAACAGACATCTATCAAGACCAAAACAGACACATCTATCAAGACCAAAACAGCAAAAACTAATTACCCAGTAAAGAAACAATAGAACCTCCTTCTTCATCAAATGCTACAAGATAAAGAAGAAGAAGCACGTTTAAACAAAAAGCAGAACAAGCGCCCAACAGGATCAAACAAGAAGAAGGAACAGCAGAACAAGCATCCCGGACAAGAAAGCACACAAAAAAGAGACTGAGGCTTCAGATGTCATAGGTTGCTGGGCTTTTATTTTTGGGAAAACGGGTTTAACTCGACTTATCTTTCTATTTTTACGAGTAAGGTCGTGATCCTACCTGATCCAACCAAAATGGACTCTATCATATAATTGGGATCACAGAGGCAGAAAAAAAGACTTCAACCTTATTATCAAGATAGCAATTAGAGCTATCATACCTGTCTGTGAGTGATCTAATGTGAGAGTTTGTAAGTTATGACTTTAGGAGAACATGTGCAAGATTAAAATTGTGAAGTCCTCTTTTGTTCGCCAAATGCTGTAATAAGTTATATGCATTGTCAGGCTTTAACTTAGTTTTTAACCACAGAAACTGAAAGAGTTCCTTGGTTCTGCTGAAGCTGAAGTCCGCTCACTGGCTTCACTATATTCAACCGTGGTAGGCTTTCTACAATATATTATATCTTTTAAAACATTAAAAAGGTTATGCTTTACTTTAAGAGTGCATGTTTACAGGGTAGGAACGTGGATGCATTGATTCTCTATTTTGGTGAAGATCCATCTCGTTGCCCATTTGAGCAAGGTGTGTGAGTGAAAAATGGTACTTTTCTTGATAGCTAATTTAAGTGAGCACCCTCTGATTGGTGTATAATTTTTATATTGTTAGCTTTGTACTTCACTAAAATTATATCTTCCTAAAAGTAAGTGCATGGATTCTTCACTTGGCTGCATATATGTGAGTGTTAATATTTTATAATAACTGCCTTGTTTTTAGCTTCCCAACTTAAAACGGATAATTTCGTTTTGTGAAAATTCTAAGTCTATTCTGGAACGGTATGCAAGGCTTGACTGTGAACCCTTTTACGGGAAGAATGAGTGCACTCTCAACTTGTGTAATAGTATTGATGCCTCTACTTGTATTTCTATACTGCTTATTCTTGTAATTATTTTGAATTTTCTGCAGTCGCGTCAACTTTGCTCAACTTTACCAGGATGTTCAACAAAGCCCATGAAGAAAACTGCAAGCAGCTAGAACTTGAAATGAAGAAAACTGAAAATGAGAAAAAGAAATGTGAATCAGAAAGGATTTTACCTACACCTATCCCGACTGGCAATGTCAAATAGACTCTACTAGCTTTGAGAATTAGTATATACTCTAACATGACAAGGAATTTGACTGGACAAAACCAGGTCTGGTGTATGGTGTTTTTGAGGAGCATGTATAGTGAGTGGGCACAAGTAGTGGTAGCTGACATTGATAACCAAAACGAAGAGGACTGCATTGCAGTGCAATGTTAGGTAACATTTTGAACCCATTGTTCTCTTTCCATCTTTTTCTGAATGTCATTCTCTTCCTCACGGTAATTATTCTATTTTAAACAATTGTGAATCATAGCAGAAATGGAGAAGTTTGCACGAGTTTTGTTATTAACCAGCCAACATGTATATATCTTCCTCTTCCGTCTTCACTCGGAAACTGTATGATTGTATCTTGTAAGTATTTCCAGCAAACCTGGGCATTCGTTATTAATTTTTTCTCTCTCCCACAGGCTTGGTTCTCTGTTAGCAACATTCTCATTGATTTCACATCTGTAATGCAATGCTTGATTTCTTCTTGTATAGCTTATATTTGATGTTTTCTTCTTCTAAACTAATTATCATCTTAGGAGGCCCCAAAAACAAGGAAAAATTCGTGCTCGTGCTCCGTATTATGGAATGCGTAGTGCCCCCATAACACTATGCTTTAGTTGGAGATTGTTATGGCTTGCACGATCAAGGTCGCATATATTTAATACAAGAGTCTGAAACAGCCTGAAAAATTCAGTTGAAATAGTCCTTTTTTGTTACTAACACTTGTTGAAATCTAGTATCATGTAAAGGCGCAGATTAAATATTCGTTGAAATGCGTGTAGTTTGAAGTTGAGTTTGATAGAGAAATAATGCTGGTAGAAATTTAAATCAACCCTTTGGGGTCGTAGATATTTTTTGTAGTATTTCGAAAGTTTTAAAAGGGAACAACAGGTTTCTCACTAGAAAAAAAAAATAGTGTTGTTGTTTTATTTCTAAAAATGTTTGACTGCTGGTTTCACTTGATCAATCTGAAACAGAAAACTGTGGCTTTCTTTTTTCTTCTAAAAGCAGTTCTCTTCGCGTAGTTTTAGACAAGAAAAAAAATTAAATTATTCATAAATTAACTAAAAATATTTTGAATTCTATAGTTTAAAATATATTTTAAATTTTATAATTTAAAAGTTTTAAATATATTTTGAATGATACGATTTAAAAATCTATTTCGCATTGAACAAATTCAAAATTACATCATAAATTTTTCAATTTAAAATTTAGAAATATATTTCAAATTATATAATTTAGAAATATATTTTGAATCAAAATATCTAAAATATAAGTTTAATTCGAGAACGTACAACTTAAAATTATGTTATAAATTATATAGTTTGAATACTTATTTTAAATTATATAATTTAAAATATGTTTTTCAATTATAGAAGACAAATTTAGATTTAAAAAAGTATATTTCAGAAGACATGATCTTAAAATATAATTTATTAAATCTATAAATATATCTTGAATTATATAATAAACAAATTTAAATAGAAAATTAGTCGGTAGTTTTAAATATACTTTTCATTTACGAAATGTTTGTGTATGAAAGATTAATAAGCATGCTTTCTTCCACTATTCGTCATTCATCTTCATATATCGAACTATATAGTTTGGGTTGACAGAATTATTATTAGTATATTTTTTTTTGTTTCCAGGGTAACAGATGAAGTTTATCTTTGAATTTGTTGTGTTTTGAGAAACTGCCACAATGTAAAACAAATTTGTAAGCTGAATAAATTCTTGAAAATAAATTTATCAGATGTTAGAGCTTTTCAGTACCTTTTTCTTAGTAGGTGTAGTAAAATTTTTTTGTTGATGTAACATTTCAAAGTACTAGTCTTTTTATTATAATTTTTTTCAAATGAAAATAATGGTTACATTACGAAGTGAATTTCTAAAATAAATATATACAAAATCTTAATCTACCATTCTTATATTTGGATCTCTCGTTATTGTTCCTCACCATCTCTTGCAAAAACTTACACCTAAGTCCTCAACTTATATATATATATATATATATATATATATATATATATATATATATATATATATAATACATGTTTGATTATTCCAGGTAAACATCAAAGGGGAAGATTACTTATTTTTAAAAGTTATATTATAATTTTATAAAAAATTATATAAACTTTGTAGTGTTTACTTAAGATTTACATATATCATTGTAACGTCTTATTTTTAGTAGGTTATTATTAATAATATAAGATGTTACAAAATTGATAAAACAAAATATATTTATCTCAATTTATATATGTAATATTAATAGAATTAAAAAACATAATCATAATAAATATGCCTAAAACAACTAAGATTTACTATTAAATGACAAAGAATAAAACTTGGTTGCATTATTGTCTTCCACAAAAAAATGTTTCAACACCTGTGTATCAATATGCTCACACCAATAAGGTAATCATTATAAAAGAAACAAACATAAACACAAGAAACACCAAAAGAAGCAATGGGTAAGCTAATGGGCAAAAGACTTTTCATAAAACAAATATAGAGATGATTATCATACATCACTTATTCATAAAAACAATTATATTATACATGAAAATTCATATTAGACTTAATTATCCAGATAAAGCATTGATGTGAAATATTGGGGGAGTCTTGCATTTTTAGTGGTCTTTATTGCTCTGCAACACCATTATCAATGAATTTCATCCTATTACGCACAATATTAGTTCGTTAATGTCATTGGTGAAGGTAAAATCTCTAGATTATGACATCCTGTATAGACAGAAAAACTAATTAATCTAAATTGAAGAGTTCATCACTAAATTAATCTTACTATCTCGATTTTCCAATCAAACGAGCAGAGAGAAAAAATTTAGAGATAATTCAAAAAATTATAGAAAAATAGTTTATAAAGAAATGATATATTTTAAAATTATAAATTCGTTTAAAACAAAATTATTTATATTAAATTTTTATAATATTAAAATAATCAAGTCTTAGCTATTTTTATATCATTACGAAAGTCTTATAATTCCACACATCTCTTTTGTATTTCCATAGTTTTTTAAACATATGGTTTACTACTTTATAATATTTAATTCTTAAATAGTAATAATGTTATAGAAAACATGTTATTTATAAGATAAGACTCCAACAACTCTTATTAAGACGAAATCTATTTTTATTCATACCACAAACATTTTCCAATACTTAATCGATCCATTATAGAATAATAAGAATACCAAATAACAATGTTCTTATATATATATATATATATATATATATATATATATATTAAACAAACATTTTCATCAAATATTAAAAAAATCAGTGTTGAGTAAAACTTTTTACTCAACATTTAAAAGGATTGCGAAAATTTTGAATGTAAGGGTCTGAATAAGAAAGGGCTATTGGGTCTTAGTTGGAGGCAGCCAAGCCCATCAGACTAAGGGCACATGACTTTAGAAGGGGATTTTTCAAAGTTAGATTCTTCGTTTGCTAATTTTCTATTCTCTCTCTAAAAACCCTTTTCGCTAAACATTGCTCTGCCTTCTCTCTAAGATACCACTCTGTTGAACCGTTCAATCTTTGGTTTGAAGGTATCTAAACGCTCCTGATTCGAGGGCTTTATTCTGAACCGATTACTTTCTCCGTCTCCTTCCGGTAAGTGGTTTTCCTGTTTCCTCCGCTATTTTCGAAACCTAGGGCTTGGGGTTTTACTGATTTCATGCAGTTAGAACCTTCCCTTTCTGATTTCTATTATATTCTAGCTCTAAGAGCTGTTTTCCATCGCCTCTTTGGTGAGTTGTAGGGTGTTGTTGTGCTCCGCTATGAGGGTATTGTCTTAGGGAACTCTTAGCAGGTGGTACTGTCAAGCTTTTTAGGTAAGAGGAGCTAGTTATATTTTTTTTATGAGTTGTATTTTTTTTGGTGTACTGTTATGTTATATTTTTGGTTTTGAGTATGTTAAGTTGTAAATTACTGAGACTGTGAATTTGTGTGCTTTGGTGTTGAACTGGTACATGTGGAAAATTTATGTTTGTAAGGGCCTCTGTTGAAATTAAATCCGTTTTGGTTGAAATTGATCTGAAGGGTTTGGAGTAAGGGCTCTATGATAGTATGTATATAGGGATTAAACATGTGTACATGTACTGTTTAAGGTTACTGTGAGGGGAAGAAAGATATATAAGATTGGGTATTTGATGTCTAGAACACTGTAGGACAGTTTTAATAACTTAGATAATTAAATAATAACTTGTTGAGAGCATGTCTTTATTGGTAGGATAGAGGGGACTTAAAAACCTGAGTTGGCACATCCCTGATCATAGAGCAGTCCTGGCCTGGTCTAGTCAGTTGTGACTAGTCATATGTGCTAGCGCCGAAGGTAAGTCTGATGCGTTCAGACATTTGAACCCTCTCTGGTGACCAATTGGGTAGTGAGATGAGGTTGGGAGTAAGCATTTTGTAGTGTTAAATAATTTAGCAGTCAATTTCATAATTAAGGGAGCATTGCAAGCTATTTGGATGGTGATTTTGTGCATTTGGGGTAATGAGTGCATTTGGTCTGTTTGGGCAGTTTAGACAAGTCAGTTATGACTTGTTAGGTAGATAAAATTGAACAAAAAAAAACACATTAAAAATGGCAGAATTAAATTGGAGTTCATAAATCATAGGATGCGATGTTTTGAAGTTAAATTCAAGTCTAAACAACTTTAGAAGCACTATATAATTGGTAAAATCCATTGAGATGAGTTTAAATAGATGCCTATCACAAATTTAGGGTGTTAGAAGTTAGAAAAGTATGATATATATATAAATATATATATATATATATATATATATATAATATTATATTAATATGGAAATATAAGTTAGGAAAGCATGATATATATTATATTAATATAATAAGGATATATAAGATGCTACTTTTGATATAAATTGTTATCATAATATTTATATATAAAAGAAAGTATGAGATATATTATATTAATATATTATATATAAGAAATGCAAGAGAGTAAATATGATAATAAATTATATTAAAATAATATTGTTTTATAGAAAATTAGTAATAAAGATTACGTATGATATTAAATTTAACCAGTTGGGAATGTATTATTTTACAAGAAATTGTAGAGTTTTGTAGTGTGATTGAGATAACATGACAATATTGTCTATGTGAGATGATTGGAAGTGGTTGTGGAGCATATTTTGGTACATATGACTTGATCTTTAAAGTTTAAACATGTGGTTTGATTATAATTCAAAGGTATATGAATTGGTTAAGAAATAAACATGGTTTCAAGGTTACTGGTGGTGGTTTAATTGTAAAATCTCTCGGTGAGATTCTTAGTGTTTTAGAATGAAAGTAGGAGCTCAGTCTTGGGGGTCTTCCTGACGCTCCAATGGTCTTTCTTCTCACGTAGAGAGAATTGGATCATGTGGTGAGGAGTAGCAGGAGGTCTTAGTTTTGGAGGCTTCCATCATGCTCCAGGGCACAGAACGGACTAACCTCGTGCGTGTGGCAGGGCGGGGGAGCCCAAGTATCACCAGCCACCACGGGTGCATGGCCCGCAATAGGTCGATTATCATTCTAAAGTCCGGACGAGTCAAGTATAGTATTTAACATGATATGATGGATGTTTTATCTTGTTTGCTTTAAATTAATCTCTTGTATGTACATGTTCTTGATTGTATGCTTTTTATATAAATAGCTCACCCTTGTCTGCTTGTGTTTGTGCCATGTTTGCATATGTTTTTATTTTGCAATGATCATCCACTTGGATGTGAGCAGAGGAGAATGAGGTTTCCTTGGAAACAACTTTGGAAGGAAACAGAGATGCTGCAGCTTAGTTTTCTAGGCTTTATTCCATTTGAACTCAAGTTATTTTGAAGACTTTTGTTATATATTTCAAGTTTTAAATTCCTACCATTGTATAGGAGGACTATGATACTCTAATTCTAAATTTCTGTACTGTTTAAGGATGATTGTAATCTTAATCCTGATTATTTTCTAACTGCTTTCAATTATTATGCATGATGACGTCTTTATAAATATATATTGCTATATATTTTGGATGTCACATTGACCATGTTACACAATGATATATAAAGTACAATTTATAACATTGAATTATTTCTAATTTTTTAATATGCGAAGATTTTGTCAATTATATATTTTTTAATTATCTACGTTCATATATTATTAATCATGTTAATTAATTAACTTTATAATTTCATATCATATTATTTATTTTAATTTATTCACTTACTCTTTTGCAGACGTGAATATCAAGCTAGTAGTTTTAATTTAACAGTAAAGAAAATGCTAGGACTCTCCTTTCAATAATAATTTAATCTGTGATAAATAAAAATAGGGTGCAATAATTACTATATTTTATTTCATCTCTGAAATTGTTGAAACTAAAAATTAATATTAAAAAACAGAAAGGAAAAGGTTAATTTGTTGACGTAATTCCTTACAAATAATTCCGACAAATAATTAAATTAAGAAGGCAAATGTAAACGTTTTGGAGACAGAACAAGACATTCCTTTTTCATGCTACTGAAAAAATGGCGCCTAAATCCCCAATTCTCCTCTGCTAATGAAACAAAAACGTTATTTTCCCCAAATCGATGAAGTTCACCATAGAGCCTAAATCCCAAATCCCTAAAGCGTTGCAATCCCAAAAACCAAACCCTGACGGGAGCCCATAACGTAGGAAATAGGGGTCGAGAAAGCCATTTAGCTTTGGTGGCACTGAGAAAGCCGGGGTCACAGTCTTACTGCTTCGCCGTCGAAGGAAAACCTCTGATCCTTACTTCGTTGGGTGCGACCATTCCTGTAAGTGGTTAATACTGTTTTCGTAGATTTAGCTTGTCTTGCTTGTGTATCGACTTGCTCTCGCTGATAGCATAAGTTTAATAGGGTCATGGGATGAAAAGAGTGGTCCTTTTAATGTTAAAACTTTTTTGCTTCATCATTTTTGTGCAGGTGGGTAGGATATTAGTAGTAACGGTAGGAAGACTCCCATTTTCATTCATATGATCTAACTTCCGTTTTCTTTTTTCCACCAAAAAGAATAACTTATAAAGAGTTTTCTAGCGTAAGAGTGGGAGACGGAAGATGCAAGCAACATACATTTTCTTAAGCATATTAATAAAGTTTACGAGTTTGATTCCTAGCATCATAATTACTAAGAGGGAGATTGTTGTAGGTGGTAGGCAAGGTGGGTCAAGTCATAGTCTTATGGCGTTTTTGGACTGTTATATTCTCTAGTAGAAAGAGTTGCAACCAGATTATTAGCTATAATTTTGGCCGAGTGTAATGCTTGATTCAACTAGTTCACATGGATTTTGGGCCATAGATTTATATTCAACTTTTGCATTAGATCTGACAACAATACTTCGTTTCTTACTTTTTCTATATATAAGATTACCTCCAAGTAATGCACAACATTCTGCATCAGAATACCCTAATACTTGAGTATTTCCCACCAACTTCCTATATGTCTTTGGGTTTGAGAAGATTTCACCTTGGTCTCTCAGTTACTTCTAATTTAATTCCATAGGATGGACTTACAATTTGCCAGACTTGTCTCTCCTAAAATGTCAAGAGAGTATTTTCCTTATAAAGTGATAATGCCTTCTTTTGATTGCACCACTTTAATACCAAGAAAGTATTTTAGATATAAACTACCTTTCGGTTGAGGGAGAATAACTTTTATACCCTTTCTTAAGGTGTGAATATCCCAAAAGGACCGGGTTTGCAAAAACCTTGTTAGGACACCGAGAGACATTATGAACAAAATAAGTACACTCAAACACACATGGAGAGAAATGATATAGAAGGTCATTTGGAAAAATTATAGGGTGAGGAGCTTTATTTTCAAGAGAAGAAGAAGGCATGTTATTGATTATAAAATAGGCAGTGAGGATTGAATTTCTCTAATGATGAACATAAACATTAGTATTCAACATTAGAGAGTGTGCAATCTCAAGAAGATGTCTATTCTTCCTCTTAGCTATAACATTTTGTTATGGAGTGATTGGTGTAAAGTTTCCTTGAAAGATAAGAATGAATAGAACACAACAGAAAAATATTTCTTAACATTATCACTTTTGAGAATTTTAATTATCTTCCCAAATTGGTTCTGGACCAACTACCATCCTAACTCTTTTGACCAGATCTCTTTTGGTGAGTCGCCTTTTTATTGTATGTTTTGGAAATCATTCTTGGCTTCCGGATTTGGTAATCCAGAGGATTTTTTTGTTAAATGACTTTTGGATTATGTAATCCGAAAGTTTTTTTGGATTGCACAATCCTAAAGACACTTTTAACTTCTTGATTGTATAATTTGGTAAAGGTAAAGTTGGAATTTTTATATTTATGGGGGTGTGGGAAGAAAAGTGTGGAGGTGCAGGAAGAATTTGCATAGTTGTGGGAAGATAGCTGAATGTATTTAAGCTCAATTAGTTCAACAAGAGTAGACCCATGTTGAAGTTACCTTGCCAGTACCAATGCCTTGAATAAAAACTTCCTAGGTTACTTATTCTGTTGTCATTCATTTGATCTATCATATTCTTTATATGAGAGTTTTGCTTTCTAGATAGGATTGACATTGTGGGTTGGTTTTCTGTATAATACTCCTTTTGTTTGAGACAGTTTTTTCTTGGATTTCTAGTTGTTATCTGTTTTATTATTCAGTTTGTTCTGACCCCTTTGTTTCTGGATTTGGTTTTGTTGGATGAGTATATGCAGATGAGTGCTGTTGCCGATTCTCCTGTGCATTCATCCAGCAGTGATGACTTTGCTGCATTTCTTGATACTGAACTTGGTGCAAGTTCGCCTGATTCCTCACCAGTTAAAGAGGCTGAAAACGAAGATGAGCTTGAGAGTGTCAGGTGCTCTTCATTACCTGCTTTATTCTTTTTATTGTATGTTCTCTGAAAACCAAGATAATGTAGTTTATCATCATGCATAACTTCAGTATTACTGTAGGGTGTTATTTTGAGATGCTCGGTGGAATATTTAAGTATTTAGTTCTTCTCCCTCATAGCTAGTTTTGGAGGGTTAGTTCCTCAAGTGCTTCGGTGCTTCTCAGATTGATTGTTTGGTTTTGATAAATCTTGTAAGATCACAACAAGTGGTTTTAATTACAACGTGGTGTTACTTATATGATAGTACAGTCACTGAAATAAGAATTTGGTATGGTTATCTTTTCTGCATCCTTCTTTCCCTCATTTCTCTCGTCAACTATTTTATTGAATTTATATTACTACTTGTTATGCATATTTAATAACTAACAGTAAGTGTGCTTTATCCTAGTTTTGCTTTGAATATTTTCAGCTTCTATGAAATCTTATTTTTACTTGTAGTCTGTTGAATTATGAACCAATTTGCTGTCCAAGAGGGCGAGAATGATTTTAGAGTTCATGCTTCTGGTGTATTTATGTTGCAGATATCATTGTGAGAGATGATGCTACAATATTTTTATTTCATTTTTTGGTTAAATTTCACTAAGTTATACTTTAATTTATGAATTAAAGCAGAATTAAAAGACGCAAAATTGAAAGCATTGAGGAAACTGAGGGGTCTACTTCAGAAGGAATCATCAAACAGAATTTAGGTAAGTATAATTGCTTTAGTTCTTTCCTTGATTATCTTTGGAGGGAACCAGAATCCTTTGCACAACATTTGAAGCTGAGCATAAGTAAAAACATTATTACTCCACTGCTTCTCTTTAGAGTGAGAAAATCAATTTTTAAGGAAGTTTGTTCATTTCTTAGTTTTATCTTTGTATAAATCTCTCGAACTAGTTCACCGGTTGAACCTAAGCTTGTCTAAATAGCATTGCCAACTTTAACTTGCTTCAGTCAAATAATTGTTTCCTACTTCACCAAAAGACGTTAATAGTTCTTTTTTTAACTAATCCTGTCATTTCTTATAGACAAATGATACACAGCAATCAGGTTCCTTTTCCAGTCCACACTACCTTTCCTTTGAACTGATGTATAACAATAACTAGATTTTATACTTATTTGTAATGACTCATCTGCGCAACTTTCTCATGTTTGTATAACTATTATTATGGTTCTTATACAACTTTCCATTTTTGTCTGTGTTTGGTTACTTTTTCTTTTGTTGCAGAGGCATCTGTCGATGTAGATGTATGTGCACATCCTGGCTCGTTTGGAAGTATGCGTATAAGATGTGGGCAAAAGTTGGATGGGGAATCTGGTGTGACATTTGGGTACATACATAAGGTATCCATCTGCTTGAGATGGTTATGCTATGGAATTACAAATTTAGTTTTAGATAGTTGTTACTGCTACATGGCAGTTTTTGCAATTTACGTCACTGTTGGATTAACCTTAAATAAGCTGTACAATGTTAAATAGTGATTTCCTGGTCTAATGGTTATCTATTACGAATAAAATGTGTAGTGATGAACCTGTAGCAAAACTCATGGGATAAATTTTGGTATTAAAAATTCTTATAAGAAATAGACATTTGGGTACATACAGAAGGTATGCATTGTTTCAGATGTTTATCTTATGGAGTTACAAATTTAGTTTTGGATAGTTGTTACAGCGTGACAGTTTTTTGCAATTCATGTCACTCTTGTATTATTCTGAATTAAGTTGTAGAACAGTAAATAGTGTAGTGTTGAACCTGTAGTACCACTCATTTAGGATATGTTTTTATATTTAAATTCCTATAAGAATTAAAATATGATTTGCTGGGACATTCATATATAAGTGTTAAGTTGAACCAATGGATTATATGTGCCACCAGAATTTGATGGTGTTTGTACTATATAGATTATAAAGATTATAACATTTACATAATTTGTTAGCAAGATGGTTGGCTAGTAAACATAATCTAGGTTACTTAATTTAGCCAAATACCAGTTTATTAAACATGATGGAAATTTCTATTTTCAGGGACTGAGACTTCATGATGAGGAAATTTCTAGATTACGCAATACAGACATGAAGAGTTTGGTGTGTCGGAGAAAACTCTACTTTGTTCTAGACCTAGATCACACTCTGCTAAATTCCACTCACCTTTCTCATTTGAGTCCAGAAGAGTCACATTTGCTTAATCGGACAGATTCTCTTGAAGGTACGTGTAAATCAATGTGCTTATGCTTTTGGTAATTGGTAATTGTATTCTAAATCAGCAGTTTTGCTTAAAAATGTTTTTTCGTCAATCATTTCATTGATATCAGTTAATCTATTTGGCCATTGCAATCTCGTCTTATTATAAAACTGACTGTAGATATCTGTTATATTACTCCTACTGTGGGATTAGGTAATCTTTTACTGAAATGTATGCAGCATGAACCTTTTGACTTGGTTTGTTAGAGTGTGTGGCAGGGGAATGAATGAGTGATTTCTGTCTATTTTCATATTTCTTAATCTTGTGTTTGTTGATTGCATAAGATTACTATCATCGTTTCTTTTTCCATGCTTCATCTAACATGTCATATATAGAATATAGTTATGCCCTTGCTAAGAATGGGAATAGAAATGGAGAATATCATTTTATTTTTTTATGTAATTGCAACAACCATGCTTCATCTAACATGTCATAAATAGAGCCAAGTCATGCTGTCCTTGTTAAGAACGGAAAATACAAATGGGAAAGAAAAGAAAGATCTTATTGGATTGGATTGGATGGAAAGAGCAGAGTATAGGAGATCTCTCCTTCTAGGGTTTCCCTTCACAAAGGATTACTCCATTCACAAATTCTCCAATGGTCCAAGATAGAGTGGATCCTTTCCCCTTGCACCCTCCTATGTGTTTAACTTACTAGCCCCAAGACTAACTAATTAATGTCCTAACTTTCTCGAAAAATGACATTTCTTATATAGTTGAAAGTTCTTTGAATAAATTCAACTTAAAGTCTAGCATTTTTTTTTGTAAAATGAAGCTTTTTCAGTACTTGTAGTTCATTGTGTGTGTATTTTCTCTTAACTTTTCCTTTATTTCAACCTTTGATGTTCTGGGTTCTTATTACTTCTTATTGTGGATGTTGCGTTTCTGAACTTATTTGTGATGGAATCAAATCATAGATGTCTCTAAAGGTAGCCTCTTCAAATTGGAGCACATGCATATGATGACCAAGTTACGGCCCTTTGTCCGATCATTTCTGAAAGAAGCAAGTGAAATGTTTGAGATGTACATATATACCATGGGTGATAGGCCATATGCATTGGAGATGGCTAAGCTACTTGATCCTCGAGGAGAATACTTCAATGCGAAGGTTATTTCTCGTGATGATGGTACACAGAAGCATCAGAAGGGTCTTGATGTTGTGCTAGGGCAAGAAAGTGCGGTCTTAATTCTTGATGATACAGAACACGTGAGTGCATTGCTCGTTTTTTATTTGTAGTGCTGAGTTAATTAATCGGAATGTTTGTTTGATAAAAAAAATTTTATGTGGAAGACTGTCCTAGAGTATTTTTCTTTTATTCTATACGAATGACATACTGGTTTGGCATGTCCTATGAAGTCAATTGCTTTTTTTCTTTTTTATAATTAATTCAGACGTAATGGAAGAAAATATTATATATCAATTGCTACATGCCTTCCTTTCAGCCGTTGTTAGCAGTCTTGTATGGCTCACAACTTCGGTCAAACTACTTCTAAATGGATGTTTCAATTTTAATGAAATAAACGAAAAATGAGTGTATAATATGAATAAAAAGTTATACCCTATACTTGAGTTTGTTATGAAAAAGAATCGCCTTTGCTTGGGTCTAAAGGTCTTTCAGAAATCATTTTGCATAGTTAATCAGTGATTGCGCTTTTTATCCCATGTTATTGAGAGCGTATTCACTGACTTTGTCGATAATTAATATCCATCGTGGAATCTGGCTAATCACCTTTAGTGAGGTCTCCCTTCCAACCACATTTTTTATTCTCTCTATCTTTATATAAGCAAGCATCTGGTTGAATATTTGTTGTGTCTGAGGATCTTGCAGCATTGCCCCTCCCAACAGGATTTTAAAGACAACTTGAATGGCAATTTTAACTGGGCACTATTGATCATGTGGTGCTTGAACTACTATAACTGTCATGACTTCCTATCTTTCTCTTGTGAGGTTTTAGGTAATGGTTTGCCTGATAATGGTCAACGTTCGACCCTTTTTGTTTAGAAATTGAATATAATCATTTTTTTCTATATAGAAACCTCAGTTTAAGATGTTCTATGATGTACCCCTATAATGAATGTTTCAGGTGCCATTTGTCATTTTGAAATTATGAACTAAATTGTCTCTTTTTAACGGGATGTATGAAAATGCTGCAGGCATGGATGAAGCATAAAGATAATCTTATACTGATGGAAAGATACCATTTTTTTGCTTCGAGTTGTCGGCAGTTTGGTTTCAATTGCAAATCCCTTGCTGAACTGGGAAATGATGAAGATGAAACTGATGGAGCACTTGCAAAAATTCTCAAAGTGCTCAAGAAAGTACATTGCAAATTCTTTGATGTATGTTACTTCTCGTATTGTCATCCCGATTACTAGTTTGCTATTTCTGATATAATACTAAAATTGTGTGGTGGGGAATTCTTTGTAGAAACGTCAAGAAGATCTTGTTGACCGAGATGTGAGGCAGGTAGTCAAGTTACTCATATTTGTTCATCTTATTGCTCTCGTTATGTCAGTGGAACTATTCATTTAGTTTTAGAATTTCAATGCGTGATTCGCTTGATGAGTTCCTTACAATCAATTCATCTTTTCAAGGTTTTGTCATCCGTTCGAGGTGAAGTCTTGGGTGGATGTGTGATTGTTTTCAGCCGTATTTTTCATGGTGCATTACCATCTCTGAGGAAGATGGCAGAGCAGATGGGAGCTACTTGTTTGACAGAACTTGACCCATCTGTGACACACGTAGTTGCTACTGACGTTGGTACTGAGAAGTCCCGATGGGCAGTGAAAGAAAACAAGTTCTTGGTTCATCCCCGATGGATAGAGGCTGCAAATTTTTTTTGGGAAAAGCAGCCTGAGGAGAACTTCATTATCAAGACAAAGCAGTAGTCACTTTTCTCATCAAACACTGTTGTGTTCGTAAAAACATAGCTGTCTAAGTTTCTGAAAGGATATCTAGCACCCGACCAGCAACCTTCTGACTGTGAAACTTGAACCATTTTATCATTATCTGTATAGAAAACTTGTTTTTGCTTTTGGACTATTTCTTGTGACATGGTGGTATTCGTGCTCACAGTGAAAATTTTGAAGAGAAGGCCTAGAAAATAAGTTTTATGAAGAACATTCTTTTTCATTTGAGCTCATCAGGTTGAAGCAAGACAGTGATAAAATGATTGTCTGGTCAACTCAAGAGTTGTAAGACAAGTGTCACAGTATTTCAGGGAATTACTTGAATCCTGGATTGAATTTCTCCCTATCTTCTTCCTCTGTAATGAGGATTGAAGGTCTCATTGCAGATGGGATGTTTGTGTTGGAGGAAAAATCAAGTAATCTTGATTTTCTGATCAAGAATGATGTAAATTACACATTATTGATCAATTTTTGACGTTCTTTTTTTCATTTGTGTTGTGTGTTCAAAAGCATTGTAAGTCATCGACTCCACCAATGTGAAAAAAAATTCAAAAGAGAATCATTTATCTACTTTTTAAGATAAATAAACGTTCATATACGGGATGCAGAAAGTGCACAAGTAAAAAATGAATTGTTATTATTTAACCATTTGTTATGAAGTTTTTACATGGTTAAACACGTGATTTTATGTTTTATCATAATTTTATATTATTTTATAGATTTAAATATTGATTTGATTTTTATTTTTGTTAAGTTTATTGAATTTATTTATTATAATTTTTTGTTTAATTTGATCTTAATTTTTATCAATGTTATTTATATTAGTTTGTTTAAATAATTAATGGACAATTGATCAGTCTATGATTTTTTAATTTTTTTTTTGAAGTTTTAAATAAATGTTAATGTGTAAAGTTACTATAGTCTTCTAAGTGAGGGTCATTATCACGGATTAATATTTTATATTTAATTTAATTTTGATGTTCGTTAATTTAATTTTAATTTCTAAAAAATGAAATAATTTTGTTCTTTTTCAAATTGAAATAAAATTTGATTATTATATAATTGTTATGCTAATATTTTTATTAAATATTTTTAATTTAAAGTTAGAGTTAATTTGATATAAGAATAAAAATTTTAAAGTGAGGAAACAAAATTAATAAAAATTAAGAAAAAAGAAATTATTATGACTAAATTAAATAAATTCAATAAAAATAGAAAAAAAAATTAAGCGAATTTTATTACATAAGATGTAATATAAGTGTGTGTATACATAAAGTTTCTGTAATTACTCTTTGTTGAACTCTGAAGGGTAATTGAACCCTTTGAATCCCTCTTCTGTGGTCTTAAAAACATTGGTTTGTGTCCTTTTGTCTTGTAATGATTGGATGAACTGGTGCTCTCCACATCCAAAATTCCTTCCTACATATCATTTAAAAAAATTCTAAATAGAAGACGTACAACTAATATAAATATTAAAAAAATTATTTAAAACCTAACTCAATCTCATAAAATTGATTTATAAGATAAAATTTATATCTCACTTATATTTTATAAATTGATTTTATTTTAGTCGATGTGAGACTTTCCGACAATAAAATTAACAACTTTATAACAGAGAAAGAATTATAGCTTAAAAATAAGATAAAAATGTGCAATGAATAGACAAGAGATAAGAAACTAAAGAAAGATTATAGAGTTTTTCCCATGCATGCATGTGTGCTGTGCCTTAACAATCTAAACAACCACATGCCACATTCTTTCATTTCTTCCTCCTTATTCTTTACACTGCAAAACCAATCCAAACTTCCCATTACTTCTCCCTCAAAATCAAATACAATTTGATTTCAAGTGTTGAATAGCCAAGAATTTGGAATCCTACGTCAAATCTGTATGGGTATGGCACGTGGAAAGTGTACTAATTATGCCTAATGTTGGCCCAATGTTGGGGTTACCCACTCTCCTAATTCTAACATTATATCATCAACTTCCCTTTTCAGGATTTTCTATCTTTTTTTTTTCTTTTCAAAATCATAATGTTTGAATATGATGATCTAGGATACAATACAAAGTTAAAAAATTACTTGTGAGTTTTTAATCTGATAAATTACTATCGAATAATCGAGATATGATTATTTTTATAGTGTGAGAAAATACTCTTTTTTTGTTTTTGTTTTTTTATTGAGTCCAGAATTTAATTTTGTAAATTATGAGAGGTAGCTCTAAATGTTAAATTGGTGGTTAACATATTATGATGAAAAGGAAGATAGGAGTGGTAGACAATGCATGTGTGGTATGAAATGGTTAGAAAGAACATCCTCAACCACTTGTTACTCTAATTTACAAAAAAAGAAAATATTTTAATAATATTTTAATATATCAATTTGTTCAAAATTACTCTACAATCAATAATAATAATCATAAATACCAATATGAATCAATAACATAATCATATATTAATGATATTAAAATATTATCAAGAAAAATATTGTCATTATCCTTTACAAAATAAGTTAAAACATAAACCTTGACTACTTTCAACTATCAAGACAAACACACATGTCACTCAATTTATCATTTCACATCATTACTTTCCAACTTCATATTCCCATCATCATATGCAACACAATTATGCTACAAATGTTTGGTTACTACCTATTATTGATCACATAACTACAACATAAACACCTGTTCTATATCTTAGACATCATTAAAAACCAATTAAGCTTTGTAATTTTCTTTTAGAATATTCTCTTTATAAGTTTGATAAGATTGTTGGGTGTTGGAAGTGGAGGTCCATATCATATGAAAATCTCAACCTTTTATCCCAATGCCAATTATTAAATTACATGGGACACAAAAGAGCTAAATGTAAGTCCCATACCGAATAAACAAATATGAAAAAGTTGGAATAATATATAAGAAATCAACTTACTATTAAAGTTGCACAAAATTTCCAATCCCTTTTGTTCCTCTCAGTAATAAAGAAGAAACTATCGAAATTTGATTATCTTATCAGTGGAAGAATATTACACTTAACATTTCTTAGCAACTTAATATTTAAAATAATTATTTTTTATTTCAGGTTTAGTAAAAATAATTTCTTAATTAACAAATAAACATCTTTTCCCTTTTAAAAAAAACTTACCATAGAAATATTTGTCGTATTTCTTATATTTACTCATCTACAAAGTTATTTTTTTTACTATTTTTCGTCTTCTTTTTATTAATTTCTTTTATTCCTTAATCTAATCAAAACAGGTGTCACTGGAGAACGTGAGTCTGGACCACTATCAACATACACTATAGGTGAAGACAAAGACTATGTCTGGTCATTGTCAACCACAAAACTTCCAAATTCACCCATGACAAAGGATAAAAATAACTATTTTTCAGTATAAGTAAAAACAAAAATTATATGCATAAATTCTTTTTCCTGTAAACTAAAATGAAATTTTTATGAAATAATTTATAGAATATTTGTTAAACAGTTTTATTAAATTATTGTTTTCTAAATTTAAGACTTAATTCAATTTTAAGAATATATAAATTTAAGTATATTTAATCAAGTTCTTACAAACATATTTTTATTCAATTGAGTATTTAAATATTGCTTTGTACTCTTATAAATATTTTGTTGTTTGATTTTATTATTAACAAAAGAACATAATTGTTATTTATATCCATCTGAATTCGACTTGTTAACTAATTTATGTCTTTTCTTCTATTTTCTCTAACTAATTAGTTAATATCTTTTTCAAAAAAGAAAAAAGGAGTTGAAAAAGAAATTAATTAAAGAGAGAAATAATAACTTCGTATGAAAAAAAATATTAATTTCCTTCCCTTTAAAAAAATGTTAATTATTAATATTTTATTAGTGAGAAAATTAAGCTCACTATTTTTCTCCTTTCTTTTAACTTTATCATTTAACCATTTTAATAATTTAATAAATAAATTAATGATAAAAAAAATAAATAATAACTATATTATATTATTGACATGACATTTTATTTTCATTTTTTTATTTTATTAAATCTTAGATTCAACAAAATAAAAAATAAAAAGGTGGTCTTGTGTCAAAGGACCAATGTTGTTGAGAAAACACGTTTCTCTAGGCTACCAAACCTAAAGATAAACATGTCGCAAGTTTTCTTTTTATTGAAAAAAAAATCTTCTTAATTTATGTTTATTCCTTTAACTTTTTAAAATAGTTTTTTTCACTGTGTATTTTTTTAGCCTGTTTAGTTTAAAAGTAAATAGTTTCATATTTTTTAATAAAAATTTTATTTATGTTAAATTAAATAATTTTCAAAAGTAGTTTATTTAAAAAATAACATCACTCCAAATTTTAAATTTAAATAAAGTGATTTAAGAAAATGACAAAAGAAGTAGAAGTGACAATGTTGGAATAATGCGTGTTGTTGCAGCATTTGGCTCTGTGTAATAAATAGAGGGCCCCACACAGCTCCATCATTTCAAAATCAAATAAAACATTTTTTTTTGTATGCCATTCAATTTATTTTATTACAAAATCATAAAAACTTGCCCATATGAATCTAATCAGAGTAGATTCTAAAAAACTTGATTGGATTTTTAATATATGAAATTTCTTTATGGGTTTAATATTAAATTTCTATAAATAATGTATAATTTTTATAAAAAAAAGTATATTTTTATTAATATTATTTTGTAAGTTTCAGCTGGTAATTTTACGTTCTTGTAACATGTAATCATAATGAGAATTAATTAAGTTGTATCTATTCATTTTTGTAGTAAATTGCATGTGATATGCATCCTTAAATTGAAATAAAGTGAAAATATTTGAATTTAAGGTATAATTGTATACAATCGGTGTATTTTTATTAAATTAGAGTATTCCAATTTAGTTAAAAATTAGCTATTACCATTCTTGATATGTCTATTTATTATTTTGGATTAATTAGTATAATGATGATTAAAAATAATAATTGAAATATGAAATGTTTTGAATTAAAACTTATATCTCTTAAATGATAAAGCAATGTTTAAGTAGTAAGCAATAATTGTATGTACAATTTAGTGTTTTTTAGTGTAAAAGTGAATGTTCCAGTAATTAAACATGTCGCTTAAATTGGTAGAATACTTATAAAATACATATATATATATATATATATATATATATATATATATATATATATATATATATATATATATATATATATATATATATATATATAAAAGAAGTCTGATGCATGGTACAAACATATGGGGAGATACTTATCTTATAAAATAGATAACCTAAAGAAATTCACCGAAGAAAATGATAAGTTAAAAAATTGGTAGAATACATCTATTGATTGATTACAATTTATACGCACATGTATACGATAACTTAATACAATTATTTAATTAACACAACTATAATAATTTATTACAAAAATGATACAGTTTGATACTATTGGAATAAAATAAAAGGGTCTTTATTATCATATTTATGATTTATTATTATTTTGTTAATGTATCTTATATAACATTTTATATAATAATAAACACTATAAATTTTGGTATTGTATAACATATACATAGAAATTATACAAAATATCTATTATCCACAATAATAATTATACTAATATTTTATATACATAACATAAAAACTTAAACATGTTTTTCTACAAATAAGAATACAAAAGACTAGATAAAGAACATAAAAAAGAAAGATAATAGATAAATTAGTGTTAAAAAAAAATCTACATATAACAATTTAAAACATATAACATATTAATTCATCATATATAAAATCTCATAGTTCATATAAACATACATATAAATAAATTTAAACTCAATTATTTAGATACATGCTTTGATATACATATATTTAATATATATGTAATATTTATAGTTTGTTGAGTTCTAGACGAATTATCACTCACTACTCACAAAATTAATTTTTTCATCCCTAAGACACACACGTATATTTATATATAAATATATATTACAAAAGATTGATAATGATTAATCCCAAACAATCAAAAAAATCAACCAAAAACATGTAATAATATGATTTGATGCTCAATGTCATTCTTATTGTAAAATGGTTTGCTCAATGAGCCCATGTTGTCACTCAACGAGACTACGTTATTGTTCAACAAGCTGGACTTAAAATAGTTCTAAATCTATAGTGGAAAGTGACGTTCAGTAATGTCCTATCACCACTCAACGCCAGACCATTTGCAAAAATGGTCACTTAGTGGAAAAAGTAGCGCTCAACGGTTTGGACATAAAATGCTTCCAGACTTGAAATGTCAAGCTAATGTTCAATGTCACATCAGTCTCGTTCAAAGTCATATCATAAAATTTCCACTTCAAATCTATAATTTAGGTAATCACGAACCTATTCAGATGATCAAATTAATATTTCTAACTTAATGCTTGGTTAAAAAACAGTTCTTAATGTCAGAATGAACATCAACTTGATCTAATGGCCAAATCCTCAGTTTTCTCAATCACCACAATTCAAGTACAACCAACACTCAGTTTAAACAATTTAACTCACTGTACAATTCAGCACAAAACAACAATCATGTTAAACATACCAAATTCAACCAATAATGTCCAACTTACATACACTAAAACTTACGCACACTAAAGTATCTAACTTCTCTTACCTGACACATGACCAAAAACTCGAGATGATCCTAAGACAACTCCACAAGCATAGAATACTCTATCTGATCTTACCAACAACAAAAACATGATCAATAGATAATGAAACCATCAACAAATGTTCTTATTAAAGACTCAAATGTCTCATACAAGCTAAGTTAGCTTACATGCATGAAAAAAACACAAAAAAGTTAAGGAAAAAACATAAATCAACTTATTTCTTTTTTACAGAAATTAATCAGTTAGATTTAAAGACCTCGCTATTAAAGACTACTCATACATTATGTGATACTGAAATATAGAGACAAAGAGTCAAATATATTAGAGAAATGATAGAAAATTATAATAACAAAAATTAGAAAAATAATATAATTTTAAATAATGAAACTTGTGTATATAAATTTATTTATATTTAAATCTCATTATTTAAAATACTCTATTTATTTTCCATACTCTTTCGTCTTAATTCTTTTTTCATACTATCTTTGTTAATAATGTAACTGAGTTAAATATCTTAATTCTCTATTTAAATAATAATATTATATAAAAAAAGTCATAAATATTGAATGTTAAATATCTTATATAATTTATAGTTAATTCGCACATCTAGATATAAGAAATATAGATTAATTAATTATAGTTATTTCGCACATGTATACAATTATTTAATTAAACCCCCGCAATAATTTATTATAAAATGATACAGTTTTATACTGGTAAAATAGAATTAAAAGGTCTCTATTATCTTCCCGTTATTTATTATTATTTTTTATTAATTTGTTTTCGTAAAAATACACTTGACCAGATTAGATCTGTGAGATATTACCATTCCTATAGATATGTATTTAATTAATATCTATAACAGTCAATACAAATAATTAAATTAAATTTTTATCCTTTTTCTATAACAGTTTGAAATTAAAACCAGGCATATAATTATAAATAATTTATTATATATATATAAAATCCAAAAATATAGTATGAAACTACATTCAAGTGTGAACATATAATAATATAATAAAATAGTTAAGGAGATTTAAAAAAATATTCTAAATAAACTTAAAAGTCAGAATTTTGTAAAACTTTACAAAATATCATAAAGTCTGGTACAATATAGAAGAACAAACCGAACGGTTACACACTACGTATAAACCGAACAGTTATACAAAAGAAATACTAATTCTACTGACCGAACGGTCCTAGGTTCAAACATCACGAATATCTCCTTTCAACGCTTGCTCCACCGAACACTCATCTACTTCTGCTCACACCGAAATGTGATTATCGCAAAAGAAGAAGGAAACATAGACAAGACAGAAAATAAGGGTAAGCTAATGTAATTTAATTACACATACATAAATACATTTCATACAAGTTCATTTAATTCGAAACCAAAACCGAACGCTACATCATGACAAAATTGAATACAAGTAATCATATACAAACCGAACACCTAATTATACATAAACTGATACCATAACTTGACCATCCAGATTGTATGAATGTGTAGCTATGACGTTTTAGCACCCGAGTGGTGTAGTAGCTGGGATGCCCTCAACGGCTGCCGCCCGAGGTTAGTCCGTTTTACCTCACCAAAGGTTTTCTTTTTTTAAAACGAGACCTCCTACCATTCTCACACATGACTTACTCCTCTCTACATGAGAATGAGTAATCACAGAATATCGTCAGCTTAGCACAATATCCACATTCATACTTAAAAATTTCATAACCAATCATGAGACATTCCACCTTGGAATTCTCTTCCACATTACTTACAACATAATCATCATTTTTCAACATGTAACTTCATACAGTAATTATATTCTCACATAAAAGATCAAGAGCCCTGTGAACGTTGAAGACCGAACAGTCCCTAATAGATAAAAATGAAGAAGTAACCAAACACTATAGAAGACCAAATGCTTATAGGTTAGATTGACCATTAATAGCTTAAGTCGAATGCTTATAGATGAAACCGACCACTGATAACTTAGACTGAATGCTTATAGATAAATCCCACCAATAACTATTTAGGTCGAATGCTTATATACAAACGATACTATAATATCAAACTCAGTTCGTAACCGAACGTTATTAAGACCGAGTGTTAGTTCATGACCAAGCACTATTGAGATCGAGTGTCAGTTCATGACCGAACACTACTGAGACCGAATACTTAGATTGTACTAGATGCCCTATCTAGACCGAATACTAGTTTCAGACTGAAGACAATATTTAGACCAAACGATCATGAATTGGTGGAACTTATAAGAGACAAAACTTAGTTGATGATTGAGTGCAGTACCCGGCCAAACGGTCAACAATGACCTCTCGACGTTATGCATAATTCCTTATGCGTTTACAGAATTATGAGTAACGCATACCTTAGACTAAACAAGTCATTTTCTTAACGTCTTACTCTACACATATGAATTTATAGATTGATTTTAAACCCATTCTACTGCTATTAAACATTTCTAATCGTGAACCTAATGGATCTCTTCAAAATATAGAACAGACCGAACGTTTCTCTACAGGAAAACTAATTCGTTCACAGGTCTTGGTCATACACAGAATTTTCACACAATTCATTCAAACATTTAATTATTCATACATGCAAACGTTCAAACAACAATTCCACAAATAGAAAAACATAATTAAATTACTAACTTTCCTTACCTCGAAACCCAGACAATTTCTATGCTTCTCAACTTTGTTTAGACTGCACGAAAACCTCTAAAGACGTCTACAGAATTCAGATTTGCTGAAAAAAGCCATTCACCGAATCAGAAACAAAATTAGAATTAAGTTGAAAGGCTGATGAACAAATACAAGTTAAACAATACAATGCTTGCATGTAAACAAAAATGCAGAAACTTCAAAGAACGGAGGAATTTAGCTATATACACTTAACTTTCACTTCTGTTTGAATTTAATGGTTTTGACATTATCTATGTATATATAGGATTGTTTAGTCTGTATGGCTGGTGGGTGTCATACATGAAGCGCTCACAAAATATTTTATAGATGAATCGATGAATAATTATGGCCGTTCCTTTTTCTAATTTCAGTATCATTGTGACAAATACTGTATACAGATACGTTGAAATAATTTGGAAAATTATATTGAGAAATTTCAATATTGTCTAGACCAAATAAATTATGTTAAAAAATAAACACGTGACCCTCACTTATTCTCCATAAATAAATAGATAAATAAAATGAAGCTTACTTAAAAGATATTTATTTTAATGAAATTATGACAGGACACATTCAACAGTATTAAAGTACATGGAGACATAAAAGAGAAATTATAAATTAACCAAGGCCTTAAAATAACCACAGTTACATAGGTATTGAAAGTAATTGAACCATTTCTGTCTCGAATTACCAGAGAAATAAATTGAAAAATAATTATAATTATTTCTACATTGAATATTAATTAAGATAGCTTTTGTTATTTAAAAAAAAATCTCAAAAGTTAAGTGAGTAAATTATAAAAGTAACATTTTTTCAATGACGGTACTCTATAAAAAAAGAGAAAGAAATTATCATTGTAAAATCTGGTTAATGTATGGATCAATCTGCATAAATTTTCTCATACGGTTTCTCTACTGCTTGTATAGAAATGAATTTTAATTTTATAAAAAATAAATATTTTTCTGTTAGTTTTTTCTCAAAAAAGTAATTAGAAAAGGCGTTCAAATATAATATTTTGTTATGTTAAGATATTTTTTCGACGGAAATTAAGGCGAGTCATAAGAAGACACGTACGATAAATAAATCTTTTCAATGAGGAGATAATTAATGGTATTAAGTAAAGTAATATATTTTGTATAAAAGAAATATTAATTCAGTGACGTGAGTTTTTTGTTTGTTATGGAAATGCAGAAATGAGATTGATCATGGCAGGATGATCCGTGGCCATTGATTAAGCAAGGTCCTAACTAGGAAGTTTGTTACCGCCACAAAGACAGAGGCACAGAGGGGGGCCCTGTGTGCTAACACACACCTGACCATAATTATTGTGAGAGAAATACCTTTCACAATTAATAAGAAAAAATAGATTTAACGAGAATTAGGAAATGTTAAAAGAATAAGATAAAAATAGAAGAGGAGAAGAAGAGGGAGGAGATGAGGTTCGCGACGGCGGGGACGCCCAGCAGCGTGATATCACGGCTGGAGGAGGTGGCGAAGGCGGGGAAGTTCGACGTGAAAAGTAGCGAGACGAAGGTAAGGCTTCAGGGGCAGGAGCGTGGGAGGAAGGGAAAGCTGGCTATTGCGGCGGATATTTACGCCGTGACACCGTCCTTTATGGTGGTGGAAGTGAAGAAGGACAATGGAGATACCCTGGAGTACAACCAGTTCTGCAGCAAGCAGCTTCGTCCTGCGCTTAAAGACATCTTCTGGAATTCCCCACAGAATTCCACACCTGCAATAGTGCTTGAATGAATATCATTGTACACTTGCATATGATGTCTCAGTCTCGTTTTACACCATTTCTCTGTTATTTTTATCTTTTTCTTGTTTATCAACTTTGAGTTTTTAAGATATGAAGGTTATTTTGTTTAAATTCTTAGGAATCAGCAACAACGTTGTGATGGTGATTCGATATGCGCGTAGATTGATTCTGTGATGTTTTGTGTGAATTAAGAGTTGTGTTTCTGTGAAGAGGAATTGGTTATTTGGTTGCATCACCATCACCATCACCATCCCACACCTACGAGAATCAGCCGAACGTCAGTTTCGTTGGTATAACTTGAATCCTATTTGGTTAGCTAGAAATGTCACGTGAAATCGACTGCATATTCTTCGTCTTATTCTTTGGAACTTAGTATAAATTTTAAAACTTCAAACACCATTCAGCTAATTTTTTTCCTTATGAAAAATACTTCCCCTAATTTTAAAATTTTTACTTTCTTAACTTTTTACTTTCTCAACATTATTGACATTTCTAACACTCCTTCAAAACATATTTTAAAATTTTATTTTTTTAACATTGAAAAACATCATTTTAGAAAAACATATATCAAACGGTGGTAAAATAGTAAAATAGAGTTATAAAAAATATTATTTTTTCTTTGTTTTAAGCTTCAATAATAAGGTTAGTTTTTGGGTTATTTATATTTTCTATAATTTTATTTTTATTTCACCGAACTTCTTGTTAGATAGTATGTCCGTGAAGGATTTAATGGTATAACTTTCAAATCTTCATTTGTCTGTTAAAAATCATTTCCCAAAACGTAACACGTTAATGACGTAGTCGAATCAAATAAAGTTTTCTCACGAGTAGCTTTTTGCATTATTTTGTCCATATATATATATATGGTGTATATCATTTCACAATTTTCACATCTTCAATTTAAATAATTTTTTAAAAGAAAATACGAATATTATTTTGTTGAATTTAATTAGCTTTTTAAAATATTATCTAATTTGATTAGGAAACTTAATTTTTAATACACAGTATTCATTTTCCAATGTATTATTAAAATATATTATTAATATTATTTATTACACTTTATTTGATTACTTAAATATATTATTAATATTATTTATTAGACTTTATAATTATATGATGAACAATAGAACAAATAAGGTTTAAATTTGGACCACTACTACAACTACCGAATGGTACTTTTAAAATATATCCCTATATCTTCAAGTGGACAATTTTAGTTTTCTAAATGTAAAGGAAATTTAGGTAAGTAGTAAATTGTCACTTAATGTTACACATGTATTTATTCTCCCTGCATCCCTAAGTTCAAATGTTCATTGCTTCAATTTCCTGGTGGTGAGTTTTTTTATGGTCCTGTGGTCCACATTTTGGTGTGCTGTTCATCTTCTTCATTGATAGTCCGTGTTTAAATTTGTTTCGATATTTAACCAAACTTTAACAAACTGGAGGTCGGTTTAAAAACTTATTGAATTTAAAATCGATTAAAAAATTCACTTAATTTTGAAATCTGATTAAGTAAATTATCGAATTTTAAAACTATTTGGATTTTAAAATTTAATGAAGTCTTAACTAGATTTTAAAATTTGATTAAATCTTTGATGGATTTCGAATTTGGGTATACCAAATTTTGACCAAAAACCACACTCTATCCATGAAGTGTTGTCCTGTGGGTTACACAAACATTGCTTTTTCATTTCTATCCAATTTGGGATTTAGATTCAGACTTGGATTTCCAACAATCTTCTTAAGGATGAGTCCCTTCACATTAGTACACTCTCCATCCAGCTGAAGCATTTCCAACCAATCACAACTACGAGTAGCCTTTTCCAACCGTTCCAACTGGTCTGAGCCGGTCACCAAGACAAATCATCGGGCTCTGATACCATTGTTGGGTCTATCAAGAAGGAGGTTACCTGTGGGTTACACAAACACCAATAACATCCCAACTATATAAAGGATTGACACCACTCTCAACCCAAAACCTTAAGGCAATGGGTTAATGGGTCTTTCATCTTTATAAGTTGCTCTACTTTCTCATTTCTATCGATAGTGGGACTTAGACTCACACTTGGATTCCCAACAGTTGCGTGTGATAAAGGATAAAGACAAACCAAGGTTGCTACAATGACTAACAAATTTCCGTGCAAAAATGGAGAGTGGAGAGAAAGAATAAGGGGTGGGGCACTAAGGTTTGTAAAAATTGAAGGAACTAAATGTGGTGGGTGTACGTAATTATAAAGGAGAGAGAAAATAGTTAAAAGAAAAACTTAGGAAACATAATAACAGTCCAATAATTATTAGAAGGATGAATATAACCAACATCTTAAACTATTGAAATTTAGTTATAATATGTAAATATGATCCAAATATATGTAGGTTTGGACTGCTTCATAATGAAGAATCTCTACCAAATTAGAGAGCTTGACAACCCAGGGAAGTAAGAAGAAACATATGAAAAGGGAGTTCTTGAAGTTCAAGGGCGCTAGGTGCCACCCCCTTATCGCTGGGCGAGCTCACTCTAGAGAGCAACTCTAGTTGTTTTGAAGACCTTCATTAGGCGACATGCATTGTGTGCTGGGTGAAAAGAGGCTGACATGACAAGTTTTGCGTTATTTCTTATAGTTTCACGAGGGGAGAAAGGTATTTGGTTGTTTGAAGGCACGACTTCACTTTGAAGAGAGCCTGGAGGGCTATTAGGGCTCGTGGGGAAACTCCCTTATTCCTTTTGGTTTCTGTATCTTTTTCCATTGCAATTTTGTAAGCTTGAGGCTCTCCATGAAAATGGAAAGTAAAACTCATCTTGTTGGAGGTAGTTGTAACTATTGAACTCTCTTGTATGTTGCGAATGCTTTAATTATATACATGCATCTTCCATTAAATGTTAGTTTCTTGTTTATACTCGTAATACTTGCAAGTAATTGGGACATTCATGGCTCGATTTTGGATCCATTAGATTTTGGAAAGAATTTTGTGAATCTTAGACTTGAAACAAGAAACTTAATGGGAATTTGTATCTAAGAATGAAACATGACTCACTGTATTTTTTTATGATTTTTTTTTTAAAAGAAGTTACTCTTTTTTCTTCGAAATACAAATGGAGATACATATACTAGATGTGTATTTATTTATTAAAATAATTATTTTGTTTTAAAAAATAATTAAATTCAAACTAAAAGACAGCTAAAAAGGTAATAAGATGCTTATTTTAGTTTAAAAATAATAAAAAATTGTGCACATAAAAAATAATTGTTTTTATTATAGTTATTTTTCATTATATAATTACCTGTTTTTCTCATTTACAATTTCTTTTTGAATTATCTAAATAAATAATATTTTGAAACACTGTTTATATTTCGTATTTCTAAATCTTCGTTTACTGTTATTAAAAAAATATTGATCATCACTATACTTGTATTTTATATTTCGTAATACGTAAAAATAATTAAAAAGGACAAAATAATTTTCACATAATCAATTTAAAAATATAAAAATTCTGTACATAATAGACAAAAAAAACTATAATAAAGGTACATTGAAACAATTTAAATTAACAAAAATACTTGAAACTTAATTAAGTATGTAAAATAAAAATATTAAATGAATGTTATATGTATCTATACAAACGTTAAATGTAATTTTTTATCTCTTCTTTATACTTTTATGATGTTTTTTTAAAATTATTGTGCTTTCTTAAAGTATAAATGTATAAAAGTCTAGAAAATAATCTCTTAAAAAGTGATAGTGTATTTTAAATAATAAAATTTATTTATTTTAATATTAAAAATTCATACATAAATAGAGTTTTATTTAAGAAGTTTTATTTTCTAAATGATAAAACTGAATTTAAATAAAGGATTAAAAATATTTTTAGTTTATTAATATTTTAGTAAAAATTAAAATTAGTTTATTTTCAAATTTTTGAATTAATTTATTCTTTCATTTTTAGAATTGTGTGACTTTAGTTTTTTTAATTAAATTTTATTAAGACTTTTTTATGTTTTAAATGTATTTCTATATTAATACTAAAATAAAAATGTGTAAAAAATGCAAACAATAAAAATGTTATAATGAAACGTGTTTAAAATGTCGAATAAATTTAAAATAATTAAGATAACAAAATCAAATTCATATATTTAACTAGTTTCAAGAGTATTGTATGTATACAATCCATATAACTGATATGTAACAGATAAGTATACTACAACAACCATGCTTCATAAAAAAAATAAACCCTATTCCTCTTGAGCATATATACCTAACGAGGTAGTTCTTTAACTTAAGGCTTAACCTTTTATCATGTCATACCATTAGTTAAGACTCGCTTAAGCAGAACATTCATTTCCAGTTACACTAACTATCCATAACAAGTCATTTATCATGAATCGTGGTTCAGTCTTACTACAATTCTGTTATAGTCTACATAAGTTATCATTAAACAATCATCTAGCAATTGGTTCACACGTGAAATAATACTTCTCTTTCTAGGTTCAGTTATTAAAACAATATTTATTTATTTTTATTTATTTATTTATTTATTTATTTTTTGAACCCACATACTACCCATGTACCAGTCTCCAAAGCACCCAATTTAATAGGAATTAATTCAAATTACAGAGTACCACTTTTTTTTTCAATATGCACAGATTCATACTTCAAACTATATACACACATCATAATCAAACAAAAATATCGTAAACTCTCCATAATTATGCCATCTAAACCATCAAACTATAAATTAACTATAATAGAGACAACACATGTTAAAATTAACATACTTTACTACATCCACAACCAAATTTCAGAGACTAACGAAAATGACACAATGCAATTCAACATCAAATAATCAAAAGACAAATTTAGCTCTCATATTAAGAATACACAAAAACACATACACTTAACCAGTCACAAAGATACACCGAAACCCTCCAATTACTCATCACATTAACAATGATTAGCTTCCATTAACAAGTTGTCCAGTCGATTTAAGTGATACCAATTATTCTGACTACCCATTGCTTCTTCTTAATATTTCGAACATGCATAATCTTTATTCATTTGGATTCAATTAGCTTCCTTTCGTCTTATCAAATAATCAGATAATGATATTGCACCTATTATTTAATAAACCTAAATTATTTTGCACTTTAAAAATAAAAATTATATTATTTAATATGACATCTAATATAATTTTCTGAAACCACAACCATTACCACTTACTATAAAATAAAATAAATAACAAATTCAACTTTTAACTATTCATAACTACTTTGATATCAAAGTTCACCTCATAACTACTTTTATTCCCGAAAATGAAGCCGAAACAAAATGGTAAGCACGGTTTCCTTTCCATTCCCTCTTATATGCTTCTTCACAACATTCTCAAAGTTTTCTTTTTCTTTTTAATTCACTTAATAGCCATGAGTCCCAATCATAACCAAAGTAACATATTAAAATAAACATCAAATATAAAAATATAATCCTAAAACCTTAACTATATGATGTTAATTACATTTCATCGATAAATACATCCAAACATATAAATATAAATTATACACCATGCATTTTCATATACTAGTAAATTATTAAAACAATTAAATAAATAATTTATCAAACAAATGTAGAACCTAAGACAATATAACCCCCTAAAAGTTCTTACGAATTAGGTGATACATACTTGAACATAATGTATTTCTTTTTTTTTTATTACAAACAAAATTACTCACATTACATATCACCCATAAATCACAAATATATTTTTTTTCCGGGTCTTACAGATTTTTCCTAGATCTTGTTCATGTTGTGGATGTGTGAATTTTAGTATATTACTTGTTTCTGTGATCGTATTTTTTTCTTGGGTGTATGAATTGTGTGTATGGAAACTGGGCGGATGAAAACTGGGTGTATGAACCGCAAATGTAACTGCAGTTAACGCCTGCCACACTACGAATGCCGCACTACGAAGTGTGGATCTGGTGGCGCCGCAGCTGGATCAGCGGTTGATGGAAACCTCAGGTGGATCTGCGATTGGTTGGTTTTGGGGGTGCATCTTGGTTGTCCGCAGTTTGCACTGCGGCTAAAGTGAAACGTAGTTCGTTCTGCGGTTGCCACTGCTTAATTTTCTCGTGTTCCTCTGGTGTCATTTATCTTTCTTCTTCTCTTCCTTCCTCGACTGTGTCGTGTTGTGTTGAGATGGAGGTTGATCTTTCTCCTCAATTGGCGAAGAAGGTGTACGAGAGCAATGGTGGATCTTACTATGCATGGTCCCCTTCTGAGCTTCCCATGTTTTGATTTTACCGCGGATTAACTTGCAATCCTCTTGAACTTCTATTTTTTAATAGTATCGATTACTCGAAAATTCAATTTGTTACTTTGGAAACAGGGTTTGAAATTTGACGTATCATAAACATCTCTTCTAATGCCCCAGCAATATTCAGTATGTATTCAAAGATTTGAAGGATTGTATTTGAAAAATGGAAATGAAAATGTGGTTTCTGGGATATCCACGATTCATGTGTTTGCTGAAGATGATGGCTCTTGGGGCACTAATGTTGTTTAGGCAGAAGCTGATAAACGTAAATGATGCTTAAGAAACCTACACGGGAGTGACTCTTGAAATTCTTCTTCTAAATTCAAAACCTTTTCTTTCTTTCTTTTCCTAAAATAGTGAATCCCTAAAAAGCAATAACATATTTGTACACATTAAATTTTGACCTCATTTACTTAATAACAAACGCAAGCATTTAATTGCATTTTAAATCGAATAAAAATTGTCCTTCTCCATCATTCCGAACATTTCCAGCAATTGCATGTATACAAGTCTGCCTGTATAGTAAAACAATTCACCAGCACCAACACTCTTGGATGCATTCCTCCGCAACAACAAGAACAAAGGAAGAGAGAGAAAAAAAGTGTAGTTGTGTGTGTATGTATGGAAAGATTACTTATACGAGGTAAAAATGTTAGGAGAACAGAGTGCAGAGGTTGTAGCCAGAGATTAAGGAGCTAATAGCAAAGGCAATGAAAGCAAGAAAGGCCAACACAATCGAAGCACTGGCCATCTCAGTGAAGTCCTCTTTTCCCCAATTGGATTGCCAGTCATCTACGCGTGTGGCTGCAGAAGATACAGACGATATCAGAAGATACGCCAGAACCTGCCCATCACAACAGATTTTAATGTCACCCACATTCAACAAACAACTTCAACCCAAACACATAAGTTCAACCGTTTTGAGAATTGCCTGATCCATGAAGAAATCAAAGTGGTAACACAGGTGGTGATTGATTATCCATAAATAACTAAAGCAGTGAACTACTGGAACTATCTACACGGAAGCATACAAAATAATACATATATAACAAAATCTAAAAACAAAATCAATGTGCATAAATGCACTTCGTAGTGCCACCCCTCAAAACCGCAACACGAAGTGCGGTTGGGGGAAGCCGCAACTCGATGGGCGGTTATAAAAAAACACCGTTTAAACGGCGGCAACATGAACCGCAACATGAAGTGCGGTTAACTGTGTTTATTTCGTATCTTTCACTAACCTGGACGGAACTCTCTCTTCTTCTTCCTCCCACCAACCAGCAAGTATCACCACCACTCTTCTTCTTCCTCCCACCAACCAGCAAGTATCAACACCACCATAGATGACCACCACGGATCAGCTCAACTCAAAACAATAAAACAGTAAACAACAGTGAAGTCAAGGAAATGCTACTGTGAGTGATGGAACCACGAAGGGGGTGGAACCACGAAGGGGGTGCATGTTAGGGTTTTGTACTCTCAGACAGGGTTGTTGGTGGTTAGGGAAGGCTGTTAGTGGTTAAGAAATCATTAATAAATCATTAATAGTGTTTTCACTTTTATTAAATCAAGGAGAAAAATGTAATTTTGGAGGTGTAGGGAGAAAGAGGTGAGGTGCAAGAAGAAACACTCCTTATTGATTAATGCTTGTGATAATTTTTTTTTGTATTCAATTTTTTTTTAATTTTACCTTTTATTAAATTTAAATGATTATTTATGATAAAAATTATTTTTTTTAATTTTATTCTATTAATATATTTTTTTTAATTCAAATAATTATTTATAATAAAAAACTATTTACGTAATAAAATATTATATACATTATTTATTTTTATAATTATTTTAATAAAAAATTTCTATAATTAAAAATACACGTGTAATTATGTTTTTACTAATTTTTACGTAATAACAATAATATTAAGAGTTCGTCTATTTTGTGATTGTTTAAAATAATATGCATTATCGTAATCAAATAAATATAGTATAATATCGTATTCAGAAATATTAGTCAGTATTATATCAAAATCAAAGAAATATCGTATAATATTACGGAAAAATATACCAAGTAATAGCCATATTTGCAAACCTAAATATTAACCAAAAAACTATATAAAGGAGTCAACATATAACAATATGATAGGATAATTCTTGAATTTATAACAAGAGTTCCAGATATCCTAAAATACCCAAATATTTAAAATTTTAAAAGAGATTAAAAAGTATAGTACAAATTATAAGAACAAGTCGAACGGTTCTAAAATTACGCTTAAGTCGAATCGTGATACTACAGATATATTACTACTACTGACCGAACAGTCTTAATATTAAACTTCAGGATTCTCTCCTTCCAAGGCTCCTCCCAACGAACACTCGTTCCCTTCTACTCACATCCATAAGATGATCATTGCAACAGGAAAGAAGACAGACATATAACATAGACAAGACAAGAGAGTAGGGTAAGCTTATGTAATTTAATTAATCATAACCACATAAACAAATTCATAATCAATTATAACATAGAATTCAAATAAACATATAATACAATCTTACATATATATAGAAATCATACAAGTATGATATAACCGACCATTTTAAACTGACTGTCCAGACTGTATGAATTATGTAGCTACGACGTTTTTGCACCCGGGTGGTGTAGTAGCTGGGATGCCCTCAACAGCTGCCACTCGAAGTTAGTCCGTTATACCTCGCTCGAGTTACCCTTATGGACTAGGACCCCCTGCCATTCTCACACATGAGTTATTCCTCTCTACGTGAGAATGAGTAATAACAGAATATCAGGATAAACGTCAACTAAGCATAACCACATTCATACTTTACAATTCAATAACCATCCATGAGGCATTCCACCCTGGAATTCTCTTTTATATCCATACTATTTAATTCATATCATACTTTAATACCATCATACTTACTCATCAATAAAATCAAACCGAACAGTAAAATAAAAATCCCACTCTTGAACAAAACCGACAGGAAGAAATCCACATGCTTATGAACCAGACAGAACAGGAGAACACTTTCTAGATGCTAACATGACCGAACACTATTACTTTAATTGAACCGAATAATTACTGTGAGACTTAAGATTTCCTCACTACCCGAAGGCTAGAACCAAACGGTTTGTACTAGATAGAATTAAAGGATTTACCGAACACTATAGAACACCTACCATCAGGCGGAATCGAATATTAAAAACTTTGACCGAACCCTAAGGGCTTAGACCGAACACTTTTGGCTTAGGCCGAACACTATTGAATTGGGCCGAACACTATTAGTTTAGGCCGAACACTAGTAGTACCGAATACAAGTATATGACTGATTACTACAACGAGACTGAGTCCTTAGTAAAAGATCGAGCACTACTGAGACCGAGTACTCAGTACAAGACCGAACACTTTGAACTTATCAAAATATATACGTAAGTCCGACCACGAAAATAACCTAAAATTTATTTACATACTGAAAACGAGTATAATGTTGAAGACTTAGCTTATGTTAAATACCTTAACTAGGCTGACTACTAAGTGGAAATATAAAACTATACTTAGACCGAACACTATTTTCCATTTTAACAATGTAAGACCGATCGGTCATTAACTGAAATATTCTACAGAAGAAGAATCCAGTTAAGACCTAACACACCAAGAGAAACCAAACGGTCACAAACGACTATCGGCAATAATTAACGAATTTTATAGAATACTACAGAATTAATATCAAACCCTATTCCTACCTAGTTCACACCATTTATCTGCATCCACACATACAGATTAACATGCATCAACTTCAATATTCAATATCAACCAAGTCACCAAACATAGCATCATTTAAACATGCAACCATTCATAAAACAGAGAATCATAATTAAATTACAAGTTTCCCTTATCTCGAACCCAAAAAACTTATACGCTTCCACAATACTGCCTACACCACAAGTAACTTCTATGACCTTCTATAAATTTATGATTGATGAAAAGGAACCAATCATAGAACCAAAGACAGAAAAACAGATTCAGAGAAGGAATTGATGAACACATGCAAGCTGAACAGGGCTTGCATGTAACAAAAAATGCATGGACCACAAAGACGACAAGATTGGACTTACCACTTCAAAAGTGCAACTCAACTGATCGGCCACTCAACTACACACATGTCTTCCACTTTCTGATTTTCTAATTCCTTTCACCTATATCTGGTTTCCACTCTCTTTTGAATTTAATGGCCCTGACAATCACATTCTTAATTATATTTTTATTTTCTTATAAAAAATTTAATTCAATAATATAAAATTCATTTAATTTTTTTAGTTTTTAATATTATTTATTATTTATTTCTATCATATAAAATATTATTTTGATAAATTTTATACAATTATTTTTATTTTTTAATGTATTATCCTAAGTATAATTTTAGAACCACAGTTATCCTATAATATAATATAATAATGTGTTAAATATATTTCTAGTTCTTAAATTTATTTTGATAAAAAAATTGAAATCTATTCCAATTTCAAACTTTAATATAATTTTATCATGAAACTTACCAAATTACCTTATTGTAATGAACCACTTATTTTACAATTAGCATTTTAAAAGCTAATTAATAATTCATATTTAAAAATAATTTATTTATTGTTCTAAAAAGTTAGACTTTAACTGATTTTTTCAAAAGCAATCTATAAGACAAAAGGTATACTCATTATAATTTAAACCCTACAGAACAGACAATCTGTAAAATAGACACATTTATCTATTCCATGACTCATCTTCATTTCACCTTTATCTTTCTTCTCTATGAAATTCCTTCTTAAATGTCACATCGCTAGAGGAAATCATGAACTCCATTAGCGTCCTTCTATTCTGCAAAACAAGATGTTTTTATATTATTATTGTTTTTGTTTTCACTACACTTTTCTTTTTATATTTAATTTTAGACAATATGTATCTATTTCATGAACTGGTAGAGAGCTATATATTTGAATTTAAATAATATTGATATATATTTGAATTTAAATAATATTGATATAATGTAAATATTATTTATTTAGTCGTAAATTATTACACACAGTTCGATAGTTGATTTTAAATTAAATACTGTTAAATTTGTTTCTAAGGTAATTTTAAGTAATTACTTAAAAGTATAAAACACAAATATTGTAGGAAAGTAGTTATCAGCCATTCCAATTTCCAAGATAATAACTGAACTATGTTAAAAAATAATAATTGAAAATAATAAAAAAAATAAATGGCTTTTAATGTTTTAATGCGATCATAATAAATTAATATTACTTTTGCTCTTGGATATTCAATAAATATCAATATATAACTTTGGTAAAAATAATAAATATAGACAATTTAACTCAATTATAAAATTTAATTTTGTATTAGAATTTAAGAATTAAATAATATCTAATCCATTAATAAAATATTTTTAATTTAATAAATAATTTATATTAATTTTTGTTCAATTTTTTATTTTTAATATATATATATTTAATTATCTTTTAACATTTATATCATTTAACATTTATATCATTATTTTTTGTTCAATTTTGTTCAATTTCTTAAAATCATTTAAAATTTATATCATTATTTTTTGATGATTTTTTTTTATTATGGAGACTATAATAAAATACTCAAACATATCCTATTAATTGCTATCTTTCATTACAGTTATTAAAGGTGAGATGGACTGAAAATAAACATTAATTTAAAGAAATCATAACATGTATTTTTTTCAAACTATCTATGCCATAATAGATAAGAATAAATTCAAATATTAATTTTAACCACATCACTAAATTCTATTAAAAAAAAGTTATAAAAAAATACGCATTAATTTTTAAAATTTCTTCTTGTCAACTAAATACAACGCTTAATCAAATCTCCTTCTATTAAAATTTTTTACAATTTTTCTCCTCTTTCGACCGACATAGTTTTTGACCATGCTTATTTATGGTTATTTACTATGATGATAATTATCCGTTGAAATTATATATGTTTGATTTTCTTAATTAAAATTTAATATTTATTACTTTTTAACGAAAAACTTTAATTCAGAAAATTAGTTTGTTTTATTCGGAATGCCATTTTATAAAAGGTGACAAAATCACGCTATTAGTTGTGTGTTAATACGCGCGTTATCAAGGCATAATTGGAATAAAATAAAGACAATCTTTATATATTTAACTCGCATTGTTCCCGCTATATTGTTTTTTATTTTTATTTTTTTTACTTCAAAAATGAGAGAAACCCTGGAGAAAGAGAGAGAAGAGGAAATCAAATCCGAAATCAAAAGAACAAGAAATTCTCAGAAAATGTAAGAGATTATTTAATTTTTCTAGTATTCATGCGCAACAGTTTATCGGTTAATCTTCTGAGAATGCATAGGTGTCACTTTCTACACCAACTACAGTTTCACTCCTTCCCATCTCATCTCAAGCTGGGAAGTTCATTACCTTAATAGGTTTGCTTCTTCTTCTGCTGTTTTCGTTTAGTATTTTCGCCAAGTGTTATTTATTTAGTAAGTTTCTTGATTGTTTAGTCTACAAGAAGGTGTACTCTGTTATCGGCGTTTTTTTTTTTACTTGGGCATCAGATTTGATAATCTGATCTGTGACTGCATTGAATGATCTTTGAATGTGTATAGATTGTCTAATAATTTGAATTTATATTATTTCCCAGAGAAGCATTTTTGCTGTTGGCATGATTTGTTGTGATGCGGATTTAAATGAGAAGTCAGTCATGCTGCAGAGCAGGTACTAGTCTCCACGTGCCATCAATACACATGCATCTGTTATCTCGTCCGAGTATCAGACTGATATGTCCCTGTGTCGGTGTGTTGGGTTTCTTTTATAAACATGTAACAAACATTCACAATAACAAAGTCAGACTATTCAACTTGACTAGAGCTTTTGCCAATGAGTGGAGTGCTGTGATACAATTCTTAACAATTTGTGATCCATTATTTATTTAGGGAATTAATGGGAGATTTTAGGTTAAATCATGTATGGCAGTATTGAGCATTCTGAAGGGAAATGTGTTTGCCTTCACTACATTTAAACCATTATTCAATTTTTCCTGGCCAGGTTAGTAATGTAAATTTGATGGGTTAAAACCTGGGGTTTAAATGTGTAAATATAGCATATTTACAAGTTATAAATGGAAGATTTTATGTTGATAGGTAGTTGGTATTGGAGGCATAATCCTAGTGGGCATTGCTTTATTGCATCTAAACTGGTGAATTCCTTACCTATATCGGTTGCTGATAAGAATTTGAATCCTTTGAAAAAACAAGCTATTGATAAGGAGAGTACGATTTGTAAACAGAGAGAGTTATCGATGGTTTGTATAATGCATCTCCTTTATATTGTGCTATAGATTTCATTTGGCTGATTTCTGTGTTTGAATTGAGAATAGATTTTGGGTATTCTTTTTGGATAAGGCAATGGGGTTTTATTTCGTTTCTGGTTGGTATATATTAGTGCAGGGGTTTATGATGTTTGGACTGTGGTAATAATTTTGATGTGAAGTTGAGTCTGGAGATTTCATGCATGAATTACAAGGGAATTAGTATCAAGGTTTTTAACCAATAGTAAACTGTAAATGTTTGTAGTTGTTAATAATTGTGGTCAACAAAAAGAACTGTCTTAAACCTGTAAGTTCTATATTCTCTAGTTGCAATAATTGAACTTTTACCTAGCACATGTTTTATGTAATTCATACGGCCAAGAAGAAAAATCCTCTATTGATTAGGTTAACAACAAGAAATATTATTTGCACGGGTTATTATGTTCCACTGATCTCTTGTTGACAAAGATTTTTATCCCTGTAATATTTCACACAGTCTAAAAACATTATATTGTTGAAACTGTAATTCTTTGCTAGAAATTTTGCTTCATACTGCATTATTGTTTTGAGGAGCTGACATTTCAGCACTAAAATGTTTGCAATTTTCTTTTACAGGTTTTATTTGAAGATAAGCAATGGGATTTTCTAGTGGACCAATTCAAACAGGAATTCTGCAAGTTATATTCAGGCATATCGTGATCGGATCTATGTTGGTGATGTTCAAGAGGTACGTTCTATGTTATATCCATATGTAGCTTACGTTCGTACTGGTTTCTCATGTGGAAACATAGAAGGGTTCTTATCACTGCTAATTGGTATCGTAGTTTATGCATTAATTACGGTTTTAGAATTGTGGTAAATCCATAGCTGTTGAATATCCACATTTGTTGACTTGAGCTTTCTGGTAGCATTTGATTGATATAATTTGATATAACTGATTTGGTTTTTATACAAAACTTCCGTGGGTATTATACTATTTTGGAAAGACTTGACTAAGGCTTTTCTGTTGTGAATTTATTCTCTCTTAATTTTGCAAATAGACAGTGTGCTTATTTTTGTATCCAGTGTGCTGCTGCAGTACATGTTTCAATTCACTGAATAAAATCTTCAGTTAATTGTGTTCTTTTCTTTCTTCTCTCCAGTCTTTCCATTACTGCAAGTATAGGCGGGACGAAAACCAACTTTATATATTTGCCGATGATTGTGCTCCAAGGTGGCCTACTATTTAATTGGAGGGGGATGAAGGGACCTGGCGATAACTCTACTCTGTATTGGAGTCAAACCCACAAGCCTCAGTTGGCAATTTATGTTGTAATTGTTGTAATAATGTTATCTTATTGCAAAAGAATATTTTTATTAATTAGCAACAGTTTATTGTCTGATTTTATTCTTTTCTAGTTTTATAAATAGAGAGTTGTTCTTTCATTTCAAAACACAAGTCCTTTCTCTTTCTTTTTTTTTTCTTTTCATTTTTTAAAAATTTTCTAGGTTAATTTATACTTTTTATAGAATTTTTTGCTAGTTCTTTGACTCTCGAATACATTTCGAGAAGTTCTGTTATATTCTGGGAACTTGCGCAATACACGACAAATAAGTTCTTAAGGACAGTGATTTAGACGTCTTTGCAAATTGCAGTTCGAGGTTTGGTCATTATTTCTCTTTTACTTAAATGAGATCTTTCATTTAACTGCATTTGAAATTTAGTGTAGATTATCACCAAATTTGGGGTTTTGTTCAATTTCTGGTGCCTGCTTTTTCCACGTTCTTATTGGGTGTTGATTATTGTAAAAAATGAAATACGAAGCAGACCTTCCTCTTCAGATTTTGCCAGCACCATAATTGAAAGTTGCATATCTCGTAATAGTTTTTGGCTGATTGGGTTTACGAAAGATTGTGCGATCTTATATTCTGATAAAGGTGTTTCCGAAATGGAATAAATTGATTTTGTGGAGAAATTAATCGATTTCAACCACTAACTTTTTTATTTTAAAGAAAACATCAATTATATTGTAATTCAATTAAATAGTACTTTGTATAGTATTGATTTTCACTTTAAATCTAATTGTTGTTTACAAAAATATTCAATAAATGGTGATATATATATTATAAATATAATAATATGGTTAAACATGTGAAATATTTCGTGTATTAAGTTTTGCAATAATTTTTCAAATTCGTAAGATGAAATATAACAGTGACTTTAAAAATTTATGAATAAAAATGCATATGCTGATGCAATGAGTACCTAACATACAAACCATAGATTATTTGAAATAATAATTATATAAAGTGGTGACTAAGGTGATGAATTTATGCATATAAATGAGTAAAATTTGGTTAAATAAGGACAATAGGTATGTGATAATCTTGAAATAGGAAATTGAGACATTTGTTCCTTTATAAATTGATTTGAAATTGTATACACACGACCCTTTGCTCTAGGTTTGTATTTCCAGACTCTCTTCTTTCAACTCTCTCAAATCTTGTATTTCCAAACTGAGATCTCTTCTCGATCCACCCAATAATATCCGAGAATACAATATTCAAGTTTTCCGGTGGCTCTCCATACAGCAGACCATGCCACATTCCTGGGTACAATTTCAGTGTCTTGTCAGAACTTCCAGTCACTTCATATAGCTGTTTGCTAATTGCTTTATCCGCCTCACCGTGTAAAACCAGAAAAGGAAGTGAAACCTAACAAAAAAAAATCCACATATTCCATTAATTTAATTCAATTCAATCTTTCTTATTTACTTCACAAAATTTACCTCATGTAGTCTTCCCTCAATTTCTCTACTGATCCTTAGAAGTTCATTGTGTTTGGTTTCATTTCTTCTGCAATCTGTAATTTATTAACAAATACCAACTTCACCTCAATGCATCAACAAAGTATATACAAAACAAGTGTTTTTCTCTTTTGCATGCTTGTCTTTTCTAGCTAGAGTTTTCCTCAGCCGTTTTTACAAATTTCTTCATAAAAATTCATGTTTTTTTATTTAATGAGACATCCTAAAAAATTCTACTTCAGATAGAAGTTATCCACTGCAAGGTCATACACACAGGTCGCATTGTATTTTGGGGGTTTACAATTCTTTAATAATATGGAGGAGTGTGTTGGAGATGTTTGTCATTATAGACTTAGCAAAAATGCTGCAGAAAGTCAAGTAACTGGATTGTTGCTTTTCAACCGTATATAGCAAATCATGAATCAACAAGAAATCTTTACTATGTCATTTCTATACAGATCTTTAAGTACATCACTGACAGAACTAAGTTTAGACTTTCTTTATGACATGAGATCCAGCTTTGGATCCACAATACTTGTGTGTTTTATCATTAGAACCTCTATATAGGTCATCCACACCATACTTGTTTGTTTCATCATATGAGATCTAGCTTTGGATCTACCATACTTGTGCTTCAAAAATTTAGGATGCTTATCTGGGTGGCATTGAAATGCTAGTTTCTTTGTTGAAGGCAAGTTTGATTGGTGTTTTGATGTAACCCGAGAACCTAAGACTTTGTTAAGACGACTTATATCAAAGTAGAGAGAAAATATTTATATGCATGTTATTGTTCTACAAATATTCAATATAATTTCATAATAAAATACTAAAGATGGGTATATATCAAGATAGCATTCTTCAAAGTCATTTCAAAACTTAGATAGCACTAGTGATTATCAGTAATCATAGACTATTTTACACAAGAAGATGATAGTGAAAAATGTGGAGGTAGGATAAAGTTTTACTTGGATCCCATAGTGAGCGCTAATGATCTTATCCGGATCTTGAGTGTGGACTTTGCAAAAATAGGTAACAAGATCCTAGCGGTGCTTTGGTCACTCCTTCTGTTTGGAGAAGATCTCTTCGTTAGCGAGAGGCGAAGATCCACCTACAAAGACTCTTCGACGTTCAAGTCATTAAGAGAGTTATAATCTATTATATGAAAGTAATTATCAAGTATGTGAAATAAATATCTCTTAAGAGTTACTACTATATTTATAGAATTTACATGAGTTGTGAGTCTACGTTCTTATTAGAATAATACTTACTAAGAAATATATAATAATCGAATAATAATAACAAAAGGATAAATAATAATCAACATGTCAAACTACTTATATTTAGTTATAATATATAAATACGACCAAAATATATATGTAAGTTTGGACTCCTTTGTAATAAAGAACCTTAAATAATCTTATTGAATTATACATATGTCTTTATATTGAAATGTCTTTATTTAATCAGAAATATAATTTTTAATTGGGATCAAAAGTTACATGTAACTACTTGATTATACATATATTACATGAAGTTACTATCATTAATATACTTTTAATCTATATTTGTTTTGAAGTGAGCCTTTTTTTTTTCATTTAGTTTTAAATGTAAAATGAAGAGTGCCCTTTCTATTTAGTCTTTCAATATTGTATTTGGAATACCCTATAAAATACTAACCACTTCACTTAATTATATCTATATTAAACTCTTATGAATACTCAACCAAGATTTTACATAAAAATAACAATATTTCAAGATAACACTAAACATGTTTATATACATTCATTTATAATAATAAAAAAAATCCATTTAGATTCATAATAATAATGCCTTGGTGGCTATAAAACAAAGTGGATACTACATTCGAAAGTACTCCTAATACCTTCTTTTTTGTTCTTCCCTTCAATCTAAGCAAGAAAGTGTTCTTAATCACTTATTTGTTGGCTTTCTTTTCAATTCAATAACAAGAGAGGGTAAAGGAAGATAAAACTTATTCAAAAGCTTCATGTTTACATTTTGATCCTATTTTCATGATCTTGATGTTTGCTTGGAGAGTGCAAATTTTGTAGCAATAAACCAATAGTAACAACAGCTGTTTTTTGTCTTGCCTTTACTACTTGAGAGAATGCCTTGAACCAAAATAGCTTTAATCCATTATTAATCTATATAATAAAAGATATTCTCTAAGAACTATTGATGAATTCTGGAATATTTATATTAAATATGTTATTAAATACCAACATATGATCCAATTTAGCATCTCAAGTAACCTTAACTGTATAGATTAAGGTAGGTTTAAAGCATTCCATACTTGAAATTCTTTTTGTGCTCTTCCTCAAATTCTTATCATATAATATTTTAATTTATTTGATTTAAATACTTAGTGAAGTTAAGATATATTACTGTAATATTGATTCTTTACACTTAATACTCACGATCCAATAAACCATAATCTAAATGTTTTTAATAAGTTCCTGACATAAATGTAAGCCATTTGTATTTCAACATACACAAACTTTTGCTTGATCTAATACCTGTCCAATAATCATTCCTAAACCCTAGTATTTCATATACATTCCAAACTCAAATTTCAATTAAGTTTTTTAATTAAACTATTAACAGAAAAAAAAATCTAACATAGCATCTCTTACCTTAAAACTAGTGCAGCATAAGAAATTAATCACTTGGAAGAGTAAGAATAGTCAAGAATCAAAATAAGATTAAACAAACATTTATAGAAAAAAAGAATTAAAAGGATTTTAGAGTAACAAAGCACTTACTCGAAAATGAACTCTAATCGGATAAGATTCAACGTTGCTTCAGAGTTATCTTGTAATATAAAAAAAAATGAGAATTGTATGCATAGAAAAGAGAAGATTTTTTTTTTTACCATAGTCGTTTCAGTATATATATATATATATATATATATATATATATATATTTTCTAGTATATATACTTTTAGAATATATTAACATTTAATCAATTGATCTAATTATTCAATCTGATTACGATAATGTTGATTTAGTTTATGTTAATTATTATTATTAAACTCAATCCAATTTAATCCATTTATTATTGAATAACCCAATGACCTACCTAGTTAAAAATGATAGATTTCATTGTATTCTAATTCTTTTTTATTGGATTATTTTAATCCCTTCTTTTCACCCAAGAATATACCAACCATCTGTTTGAGACATAAAGATCATGGAAATTTTTCAATAAAGTATTTTCTATACGCATAAATAAGATAACATATACTTAACAAACATAACAACGTATACCAATTGTTCTAAACTCCATCAATAAATATTCTCAGCATATTTTTTTTATGCTGTTAATTAGTAAGAAAACACTAAATGACTTATAACAGTTATTAAAAATCCACCAAATTTTAATATCCATATATAATTAACTAGTGTAAAATGAACTTTACATCATCATTATATTTTGCTTCTGGACAAGAAAGATGTTATTTTTTTTGCATTTTATTATTGGTGCTGTTTTTTTAGACATGAAATCAAAAGCAATTAATGATTTGCTCCAGTATGTGCTGTTAAGAGCAAACTAAGCCTAAATATTTGCATATTATGTATAATATGATCAAAATATTCTTAAAAGAATTATCATTCATTCACAGAAAATATTCTAAAAATAGATAAACTTAATGTATAGAATTATACAAAAGGGTACTAGAAAAAGGGGATGGAGCAAGCTGAATACCAGAAATAAAAGTGGATAAAACTATATAATTCAGAAACTAATAGTAGAATACAATGTTAGACAAACTTCATAAGTTATGCACAGGATTTAAAGCAGTTTGCCCATATGTCTGATCTATCTCACTAAAACCAGTACCCACCATTCACTATATACCAGTAGTGTAAGGTTTGAAAGTGAACTTGATTATAATACTTTAATTATTTTTTGAAGTTTTACCTTTTCCCAAACCTTAGAATATATCATAAAGCATCAACATTTACCCTCTCATTATAATTTTGACTACTGATACAATAAAAGAACAGAATTCCCTAATTGCCTGGTCCAATGGGTTAACAAACACACAAATATAAAGAATTCTTAAAAGGAAACTTGGTACATAATTCCTACATAAATCCAAAGCAAGCAAGGATATTTTGGTTATAGAGTTCATGCATGACGAAGAGTTAACACATAATCTCATATTCACTTTAAACTGATATCTTCTGTTGCAGAACCGTTCAAAGAGACTACTATTGCTTGTTGTGTACAATTATCAAGGCTGCATGATATTTAAAGGATCTTAGTTTCACTCTCAGCTTTGCAGTTTTCAGATTTAATTCATTAAAACATTCATGGTACAAACAAGACAAAGCTAAACCATTTTTGTTTCTCATTCCTTTCTTCTGATACCTTTCAAATTGGTTAATGCTTATAAGAAAAACAAGAAATGGTTCATTACCCGAGTGACTGGTGCTTCAAGCTCTCTAATCTGCAGCACAAACCAACTTCTGGGCTAATGGAATCCAAGTTCAAAAGTACTGAAAACAAAGATACTCTCAGGAAATAAAGCTAAAGAACAACAAAAATAAAAATTTAATGAGATATACAATGCAAAGAACAACATCTTACCATATTCAGGTGCCTGGGCAATTAATGCAGTTTCCCAGGGCTTTGTCTTTGCCTAAAATTAAGGCTACAAAACAAAGTGGCATGTTTTCCAAGAGACAGATGGAACATCTGATTAATTTCTGAGCCTAATTTGAAACCCTTTTGATTTGTGTGTACCAAAATTGAGGGCGAGAAAATATCTACACTGTCGGCAAGTAGCAGAGGGAGAAAGCAAAGGAAAAAGAGTTTTCAGTTAAAGTATGAATAGCAAGTGAAAGACCGTGACACAAGGTGTACCTCGAAGACCTCCATTTGGATTTTGCGTTTTACACCATCAAGGAAAAAGTACCATAAAAAGTCACGCTTTTCAATATATCAAATAAACGGAATAAAAGACAACCACTTAAGATCAATGAGATCATGGCACTTCAAACACAAAAAAAGTTGCATTATACATAATTACACAAGTTTCTGCACGCTTACCACCAAAAACTGAACTCCAAGAACCACCAAACTATATATCTATAGATAAATATGAAGAGATATGAAAGAAAACACGCCGAAAAAGAAGAAGAAGAAACTGACAGAAAGAGAAGTGAGCACACACTTGCAATTGTATGCCCTCATACAATCACTATCAGCATGTGCTCACTCTCTTCTGTCAGCCTCTGTGGTGTGTTGCCTCTGATAGATTCTCAACATTATTGCATTAATTTCTTGTGAGCCTTTGTTTTCATGGTGAAATGCAGACATCATAAGCAGGACTCGTGTTGTTTTTCTGAACTCTGAAACCTCATAAAGCTCCCATTTTTGGCATAGTGTTGTCCTCTATCTTGATCTCTCTCTATATATATATATGCAGAATAATCACTCCCCAACAAGATTAGGGTTCTTTAATTTCTTGCTTTATGTCTCTATCCCTCATTTCCTTTCCTCTAACCACCAACAACCATTTTTATTTTATTTGAAAAAAAAAGAAAAAGAGTTTGAGATTTTTGTTTTGTTTTTGAAAGAAAACTTTTTGACTTGGTGTTGAAGAGTGCAGTGATGGTGATTATGTAGGGAGGGTGGTCATGATGGGACTGCGTCACCAATTGAAATGTACATGACTCCATGATTAATTAAAAAGAAAAATAAACAATTTTTTTATAACTTTTTCACATATGTAATGCTTCATTTCAAATATACATGGATACATAATTCAATCATTCAAATTACTGTCTCAACCTTTATCAATTACTCAATTAAGAGATTCATTCAAAAATTACACCAAATTTGAAGCAATAATGGAAAAAAATTGCATCAAAATCAAGTTAAATATGTTTTTTATCTTTAAATTATTGTAAAAATTGTATTTTTGATCTTAAATTAAATTATAAAATAATTCATCTATCTATTTTGTGAAAGTAAAATTACATAAAAAATATACTGAACTGTGATATATGATTTATTGAAAATAGTATGTTATATTACTTTTATAAAACACTAGGATGAAATGTTTTATAATTTAATTCAAAAATGAAACTTAAGAGTTTGGGGATAGGAAATATATTAAATCTGAAAAAAAATATATTAAGAAAGTTGAAATATGTGAAATTTGATGATAGGAAATTTGAATTCAAATAAATAAAAGTAATATAATAAATTTAAGAATGTGGATAAAAAATGGGTGATGGTTTTGGCTATTATAAATCCTGTTTGAGTTTAAGTTGTATAGACTAATTGAGTTACATTCATTTTAACTTGTATTAACAAGATTTTAATTTTTTCAATCGAACTCCTATGGCTAGAATTGTGATATATATATTACTCGGAGACTATCTTCCACTTAATGACTATTGTCTTTGCTCCTTTGAATATCAAGAAAACGAAGAAGGAATAAAATATATGAATGCAAAGTATAAAATTGCTTGGTTAGAAAATAAAATGTAAATAAAGTTTTTAAATTGAAAAAATAGGATGAAAATACATACTATTTGATTAAATGAAGATAGAGTAAGAGTTAACTTTTCAAAGATTATTTAAAAAATAATAATTATATTAAGATTAAATCTAGCAAGTAAAATTGTTAATTGTTATTTTCGATATTAGTTTTCATTAAAAGTATATTACTCTAGTTATTTTATTTATTTATTACTATCATTAAGTGTTATGTTTACATAGTGTTATATTGAGTCTGCTTGTTTAATTTTCATTAAGAAAAGAAAGTCATTTTTCAATAAAACATCTCGGCTAGTAGATTTTGGTTTTAAAAAAAACATAAGTCTTTCAAAATGTAGTATTATTTTTAAAATTATTTGGATAACTATAAGTTTTGGTTTTAAAATAACTAAAGTATATATTAGTATAAACTTGGGTTCTTTAAAAAAAAATAAAGTTTATAGTTGTGTAAATATTTTAAAAAATATCATAAGTGTTATTTTATAAATATTTGTATTATTATAAACTTTGATTTTACAAAGAACTGAAGCCTATTTTTGAATTTAGGGTTAAATTTTTAGAAGTTATTTTCCTATCACAACATTATATTATGTTATTTTGAATGGAACACGTTTGTGTTTATTGCAATTGTAAACAAAACTTTACTTAAAATAAAAACACATATTAGATCAGTCATGACATTAACCAATCTAATACATAACATTGACGACGTCTCCAGTCTTAGTAATTTCAGATATTGGGGAAGCTTTTGAAGTGTACTGTGATGCATAGTATCAAGGGATGGGTTGTGTGTTGATGCAAGGTGTTGTGTAACTCAATTGGTAAAAGCTTCTTGTGGGAATCAATGGTCTTGTGTCATGTAACACCCGGGCACTGACGAGAACGGAGAGTGATCGCCGGTGCAAGAGGCACAGACAAGGAGCGACTCCTAGCAGGCTTCCAGTGGAAGGACACATGGACAAATCGAACATATACCGGAATGAGAAGGATCTAGAGACTGTATAGGTATGGCACTATACGGTTGAAGGATAGCTTAAAGAAATTAATTTGGCTACTCATATCAACAAATGCATTTGCTTTTCGGTAGCCTAAGCCACAAGAACTTCGAGAAAATATTTAAATTCATAATTGATCTAATATGAGTTATATTTTTAAATGGATGTAAACATTAGATCGATTATGACATTAAACGATTTAATAATTCTTTCAAAAAATGTTGTTTTGATTTTTTTAGTTAAAGATATATGATCATTTTTTTTAGAATTGATCTAATAGTTAAATATATTATATCGATTCTACAACCAATTAATATACAAAGCATATTACATCAGTAGATATTAAATTAAATCCAAAACCAATTTAATATGCACTCCATAACAAAGTATATATTTTTTTTTACTTACAATTGAAGTTTATGTCTCAATTCAAATCTGAAACCAAATTTTTATTTATTTTTTTACTTTATATTTGATTCGAAAACCAAATTAAAATATAAAAAATAACATGTAAAAATCTTTAAGTGAACTAATGAATTTTCTTAAAAGAATAATAATTAATTACAATTTTCAATATATTTAAGTAAATTTACTTAAAAAAATAAAAGGGATAACCAAATAGTTTTTTTTTTAAAAAAAAGGAATTTCCGAGTTGTTTATATAAAAAATAATAGATGAGAATAAAAACAAAGAATTTATTGTAAAATCATTCTCAAAATTTTGTAAGCTTTTAGCATTTTTTTTCTTCTTTTCGTTAATCTTATTTTTTTCTCACTTGTAATTAAAAAGTATACAATTCTAAAACAATAAAATAAATATAAAATTTTATTTATACAAGAACCATTTAAAATTATAAATAAAATCGAATTTGCACATCGTTATTACCATTTAAAGAGTCTTTCAGAGCTAAATCTTTCATTGATATTCTTAGATCTCAACAGCAAATTATTGAAATTATTAAATTTGCTTATGAGAACCTATATTCAAATATGGTAAGAGCAATTTGATGAAGAAATATAGAAAAAAAAATATGATTGAATTGAAAAAGTAGAATAATTTGGTGTGTTCATTATGGTTGTTTTGATTAATGATGAGTGCATGAATTTAGGTTTTGCTTGAAATTAAAAGCGCACAGAGAAAGAATATAAAACGGAAGGTCAAGTTGCATAGTGTAATAATGAGCTACCAACTTCAAAAACTTCCTACTCTACATTCTTCACTAATGTCCAAATCACAAAGTGCTACTCACCTTAATGCTCTATATTTCGATAGTGTGTAATAAAAAATAAGAAAGTCAAAAATAAGTTTTGAAAATACTTTAAATAAAATGTGTATACTAAAAAGTATAATTTCTTTGTAAATAGATTTTATTAATTTTTGGATGATTTTATAATTAAAAAATGATTAAATTTTAAAAAATGGTTAAATTTAATAAAGAGTAATTGTTTAAAAAGTAAAATTAATAAAATAATTATTTTATTTAAAAAAAAGTTTATTTAAAAGATAAAATTAGAAAATAAATATACATAAATAGAGGAATCCCTTTATATTTTTATATATATAGATAGATATATAAGTCTTGAGATACCTACGATAAACCAAACTCTAACATGAGATAATATTTATCTAAAAAATATATTTATTGAAAACAAATTAATTTCTCTTCATGTTATTGTATGTTAAATAAGGAATCAAATTATTCTAAAAATTATATAATTTTGTATTCTCTTTTAACTCATTTTTCTTATAAAGGTCTGGGTTACATTTTAGAATTATTATAAAAGTATGAAGGGTCAGAGAATTTTTTTTTTATATATATAACAGTAATAATAATAATAATTAAAAGCAATAAAAGAGTTTGAACTCATTAAAACAAGGCTTAAATGTACCTTGTGCATGTTTTTATCATAAAATAAACAGACTTACTTATTCTAGTTTAGAAAATTTATAAGGCTGATGTAATCTTAACTTTTTAAAATAACTTTTTATTGTTTTCTTAATGAAATCCGTGTGCCTAACATATTTATTCATCATGTTTAATTAATTAAAAAATAAGAAAGAAGAAGAAGAAAATATAGATAAAATTGAAAAGTAAAGTAAAATAAATTAAAATATATAGAGAAAATTCTAAGTTAGGGCATTTAGTAGAAGGAAATGTTATTTTGATTATTGATGATGGAGATGAATTCCTGATAAAATAGTGGATATTTTGAAAGGAACCTTAATTTAAGGTAGTGGGAAAGGAAAAGTCAACCCACTATAGGAACTTTACATGGGAGATTGGAAAAATGGAGTATGAATAGACATTGAACAAATGCAACTAATTACATTATATTTATTTTTACAATAACTTAGTCCATTGAGAAATTTGTTGATTCGTGTATAGTGCACCACTTCACTTTGATCCAAGCATAGAGTCTTTCACCTATTTGATTGAGCTACCAATGTGGCAGACATCCTCTAAATCAAACCAACCCTATTTCAGAATGCATGTGGTGGACAAGAACTACACACATATTTAGGTACATTCTATTACAAAACAAATAACTTATTATTATTATACTAAAAAAAACAAGACATATATCAACACATTGACTTTATGATATAACATCGGTATCAAGAAAATATTATATTTATTTGAGTGTCTTAAATTTCTAAGTTATCAGTCTCTTGAAAGAAATGTTATGAGTATGATATTATAAAAATTGGTGTATGATTTGATTATGTAGCAAATAAAAAATTGTTTAATTGATAAAAATTAAAGATTATCAAAATGTTTCTAATTATTAAAGTAATATAAAATATTAATAATAATAATAATAATTATTATTATTATTATTATAAGAAAAAAATTAAAATTATTTATGAAGAGATGAAACCTTCTTCTCAGAAAATTGAAATCTAATAACGAAGATTATGAATTGTTACAAGGGTATATAGGAGAATAGCTCATCAATCCCTGCAAATCATGCCTCTTATGGGATTATTGAAAAAAGTTTGAATCCCTCTTTCACTCGTTCTCTTTTATTCGATAATCAATTCAAACAAACATAAAATTTAATTTCAATCTATCCATGCAAATGTGTGTGAATAGTGTTTTCTTTATAAGTGAATAGAGCCTAAGTGAATAACCTTTACTTAGGAATGAATTATGATTATCGTGTTACATTTCAATCCCATTTAAAATTTAATTGGAACTGCGTGCTTTTCACTTTTATGCGAATGTGAATTCAAATTAAAATTCAATGAAAATTATTTTATTAAATGCAGCCTCTTGACGTGAATTAAGTGCCTAAATTGCATATTATGTTTTGAATAGAAAGCTTACATTATGTTATGTTAGTGAGTTGCAAAGCTTCTCATCAATACGGATTATTATCTTTTGTTCGAAGGACTTATTATTATTAATAGATTTATTAACAAGTTCAAAAAATACTTGATCTTATAAAATGATCGATGAGTTAAATGGATTGATTTATTGACTAATTTAATTATAAGTTTGTTTATCTTCAATCAAAAAATAAATAACATTTTTTTTCTAAAAATATAAATGAAGTTCAATCTGAATTATTAATAATATAACTTAAAAATAATAAATTTGGTGGGTTGATGAGTCAATCCAACTTCGTTTGAGATAGTAATTTAAAAAAATAACTATTTTTGCAATATAATAATATAACTTAAAACAATTAAGTGGACTGGTGAGTCAACTTTACCGAATAAGTTAAGTTCTTAGTGGATCGAATTCAAAATTAAATCTATCAAAATTTTAATTTTTTTTAAACTCAATCCAACTTGAACTTGTGATGGTCCAGTCATTTTGACAACACTACTTCTACTACGGTATTTGGCAACTAAATATTTTAATACATGATTATTAAAAAATATAAAATGCTACGACTTATAATAAATATATATATATATATATATATATATATATATATATATATATATATATATATATATTTGAAACCAACCATTCATGTTGAATTTTATTAGTAGTTAAAGTGACCAAAATTTTAAAGTTATTTGATTTTAAAAATTTTATTATGTTCGAATTGATTGACAAGTTAATTTGTGTGAATTATTTGAAATATTATGATTTTAACAAAATATAAAAATCTATTGATTATTATGAAAAATTATAATAAAAATAAAATAAAGATAAAATAAAAACCGGCTTGATGGACTTTGATTTATAAAAGTATTAGGATTATGTCATGAATGAAGAAGGTTGAAGAAAGGAGATTGAAGAACCTATTTTTATTAGATCTCTTATAAATCTAGGTTAATATCATATTGTGGTTTATGTGTATTAATGTGTAAGAGTCATAAATTTTAAAACCATAGAGTAGTTTTCATGAATGAATTACGAACATAAAAAAATTACAAATGAATTTACAATTCAAAGTTATGTTTAATTAATTAACATAATAATATTTATAATCAAATGATATAAAAAAAATATCCAGAAAGCTATTTAATCACTAATAGATATGTAGAATAAATTTTACTAATTTATGCTACAAAACATTTTTAAGCAATTATAGATTTTAATTAATTCATAGTTATACTTAAAGAGTCGAAATTATCTTACAAAGAATTTTCTTCTATTTCAGAAATTCTTACTATCCGATACTTGTTTTTTTGAAGATCCTCTCTCCTTTAACAAATATGTTTTATGCAAAAGTGAAGTCAAAACACAATTAAAATAATATTTATAGAAGTATTTAGTTAACCATGGGTCCTCATCTCGATGGATCTCGATTATGGACTCATTGACCATAGGCCCGATAACCATCTTACTATAGTTATCTGCAACTATTTTGTATTAAGTTACTTAATGTATTGATGTTTTTGACATACAAAGAAAGAAATCGATAGATGACACCCGACTTTAACGAGGAGTGCGCTTATTAATGGATGACACCTAATATTTGATTTGAAAAACATAATACTCAATACTCGAGATCAGGTGTACAATATGTAGTATTCTATTTATGTTTGGTGAATTAATCATATTGAGATGATAATTGATGGAGTTGAGGATGTTCATCCACATATAATATAATAATATAAAAAGTTTTGTTTTTAGTTATTTATACAAAAACTAAGAATTATAGCGATTATATTCACATACATTGTGAAGATCACAGAGATAATAAAACTATATAATGTTATATTTGTGGTTTTATTTTGGATAAAGATTGTATTGCTTTTTTTTAATTGTTTGCATGTGATAGCGCATAGGCATGTTTATTATGGTATGGTTGTTGAATGGGTTTATAGTGACATATTAATGACAGTGGATATCCACAGGACTGAGTGCTTCTTCCACATAAATGGAAGACATAAAAAGTTATCAACATATATGTGCTACCAAGTCAACTCCCACATTCTCCATTTTCAATTAAGCTGTCATACTTTTAGAGATAATATATCAATTTATTCATTTCCTGCTACAATCCATATAAATAATTTACATTAAATTGACGTGAAAACAGTAATATATATTTATACATTAGAGCGAATGTTGTGTGTGTCTAGGAACATTGTGACTAGAATAACTTGATATTTAAGTTTATTATTATTGATCCACCTTTGTTTTTTTAGAAACCTACTTCATCTATAGTTCATGAGTTATAATAAATATATAACTCAAGATGATAAGTTTTGTTACTTATGAATAAATATATTGGAGTACGTTTACAATAAAATTTTATTCAATATCTGAATAAAGGTATTGTCAATCAAATACAAAATGAAAAATCATCACGTATGAGCAGTATTAATATTTTATTATTTATTTATTTATTTATTTGAGAATTCAGACAATTTAATGACATTTAATTTAAGAAAAATAATATATGTCAAAAATTTACACATAAAATTTATAAGACTAAAATACTAATAAAAACTTGATGGGTTAAGTTAATCTATAGACCATTTTCTAAAGATAAAAATAAAAAAATTTCTTAAAAAATCTTTATGCACAATTTTTTTTTACTAAATACAAATTCACAACAAATAAAACTAAAATTGGGTTACTAAAGTCAAATTAGATCTAACAAACACCTTCTCAAGTTAGTTTTGATAGACAAAAGTTAGGTCGAGATCATGTCTTCTCAAGACAAACTAGATTCAACTCCAACTCAACTTGGTCTTATGTGGATCAAGTTGGACTCAAGATGGTTTTAGAGAAGTTAGATTAGATTAAGACCAAGTTGGGTCAAGTGTAGTTTCGAGTAGATCGGGTAAAATTGAGGCAAACCAAACTCTTGTTGGGTCAAATTTGGTCGGACTCACGTTGGCCATGTCAAGTTGCACTTAGATCATGTTGAGTTAGACAGGAACTAAGTTTGTGTGAGTTGATCCTAAGTTAGTATGGACAGAACATGGATGATAACGATTAGGTTAAGTATATCTATACATTACCTAAAAGAATTTAATCAATTACTTATTAGGTATCAATTAAAAAATTACTCTAGGTAGAGCCACAGAGTGTGAACTGTACAAGTTAACACTAACATTGATTAAATGAATCAAAAATGAAAAGAAAAAGGCTCCGGTGTATAGAGAGGACCTGGTCATTTCTCAAAAAAATCATAGAAACGAAAGAACCCACCAATTCATTCTAAAAATATGTGTCCGAGTTCATTTATTATTTTTATTTTATTTGATATATATATATATATATATATATATATATATATATATATATATATATATATATATATATATAAAGAAAATCAAATCAGATTATTTAAAAACAAATCATCAAAATACGAACTTAAATATATAATAATAATTTTTAAATAGAATTCAACTCATACGGTTCAATAAAATATAATGCAAATAAGTTTGATCAAATTAAAAAATAAAATTTAAATAAGTTACGCCAAAATATTAATTAAAAAAAATTACAAAATAACTTCAATTTCATATGCTTAAATAAAAAGATTGAAATACATGAAGTCAAGTTTTAAATCATTATTCCATAATTAATATTTTTCTCTCTTGGTACATTTATTTTGATTAAATGAATTAAAGAAAATTATTCATATAAAATCACTAATCATTAATAAGTAATGGTAAAAAACCATGATATATGTATTCCTTATTACGTAATAATTAAATACTCATACTCATTATTCACGAGTATCCATTAAGGATATCCTTTTACTATTCATCACATATTTTATCTAATCTGCACGTCCAATTTTTTTCTACCATCCATATGATAAGGTTAGGCAGGACCAAGTCAACCAGGTTGAATGTATTAAGGCCTAATTTAGGTTGAGTGGAGTCAACTTCTTATTAATTCAAATTAAATAAAATTAAATTCACGTTAGATAAAATAAGATTTAATAGGTACGGAAGTCCCTATTTATGCATGTTCATTTCAATTGGGTCCTCTTATTATGAAAGTTTTCAATTGAGTCTCTATTTTGGTAAAATTAAGTCAATTGGGACTTTGCTGTTAATTTTAATAAACGGTGTTAAATTTAGTGAATCGTAGCATGCTGACCAAGCAATAATTATGACGTGGCACATTGAAATTGCATTAGCTGTAATTTAATTATGCATTAGGTGTAATATCGATCTTGGCGTTAAGCAACTTCCATGGCTCCGACAACGTCTCTTACTAAAGCTTTGGCCGCAGTCTACATCGAAGGAATCATCTTCCTCCTCATCTCCGCAATTTCTTCCTAGCATTCTTCTTCACGCCGCTGCTAGAGGTCATAAGAGAGTCTGCTAGGGATTTTAATTTGGTTTCAAGTTCGCTAGAGCCGCAATTAAGAAACCATGGTTGTACGATTAGGTTTTCAATTTCGGTTTCTCCTCGACCAAGAAATGCACCGCCACAACGCAATGCCAGCCGACGACTACGTCTTCAAAATTGACGATGCCACAAATCCTTCCCAGGCCAACAAGATTTGGCGCGACTCAAGCTATGACTCCTGAAGGGGCGAAGGCTCGTCCTCCGCCGCCAGTGACCAGAGTTTTAATTGTCGGTAGACAGAGGACCCGCCGTCGCAGCTGATAGGGCGGTTCCTCCAGAAGCAGCGGGCCTCCGGCGAGATGCAGTTGGACATGGATTTGAAAATGGAAGAGCTCCAGGACGATGCGGCAAAGGAAGGATGGTGTCGGTAGAGGAGTATCCGGTGAACTATCGCAATTCCAGGGAGCTGAAGGTCTCCTTCGATGAACCCCTTTCCGATTTGAATCTCCTCGAACAACAAAACGACTCCTTCAGAAGAAAGCGCAATAAAGAATCGCTGACGGTTGAGGAGTCTCCGGTGAACTATCACAATTCCAGGGAGCTGAAGGTCTCCTTCGATGAACCCATTGCCAATTCGAATCTCCTCGAACAACAGAACGACACCTTCAGAAGAAGGCACAACAAGGAATCTCAACGATCGCGGACTTCCAACGCCCTCTGCACCCGCCGCAGTACGACCATCATCGCTCGCCTTCGCTGTCGCTTGTTGACAATGGTGAGGTCCTACGGTGCACCTCGAGCGCTTCCTTCGAGAGAAACCTCTCCATGTAGAGAAATCTACGTTGTTGAAGGCCAAAACAAGATCCAGGGTGTTGATGAAGGGTGATGAGGCTCCATGGGTGAGTTTGATTTTGATCATTGGGTTTTTGGTAACCACCTTTTGCATTCCCTTTTTGAGGGAGATGAATCTGTGGCATCTTAAATTGTGGAAATTGGAGGTTCTGGTTCTGGTTTAGATCTGTTCCTGTTCCTGGCAGCTTTCCTGTTTGACCAGAGGGTGTAGAGGGAGACCATAGTAAAGACACCTCACCATGCCACGTCTTAAGACAATTAACACCGTATAGAACAATTAACGGTAAGGGTATTATTAACTCAATTTTATCAAAATAAAGACTCAATTGAGAACTTTCATAATAAAAGGACCCAATTGAAACGAACCCGCGTAAATAAAAAACTCCGAACCTATTAAACCATAAAATAAAGTTAAACATGCATCAATTCACAACCGATTTAAAATGAAAAACTTTAAAATGACTTATTTTGGAAATAAAACCTTCTATTATGGTTATTTTAATGTTTTTCTATTTATGTAAAATATTAATTCTAATTGTCCAATACCATCTTGACGAGTAAGAGCATCTCATATATGCAGTTTCAATGATTTGTTTTTTACTTTTAAAAAAATTAAATTTTGAGAAAAAGATATTAAGTTTTGATGAGATTTTATGTCATACTCCTAATTTCTTAATTTATAAACACGAATTCACAAAAAAAAAAACTAAATAAATTCGTGTCTAAATTTTGATTAAAGTACAATTAAGTAAAAATTTAAAAAAAAAATGTAAAAGTACGAGTTTGTAAAAAATTTTAAAAATATTTATTTTTGGAGTTAAAATTAAAGTTTTGAAATTCTTTATTACTGAAAGAGGATCCAGGGTTCATTTTTTTCAAAAATTATTTTAAATTTTTTTATAAAGATCGCTACTATAGATAAAGTTTTGGAAAAGGATAAATGAGAGCTTTTGTTTTAAGTACGGCATGAAGAAGAGAATTAGAAAGAAAATGAGATTTTCTTATTAGAAACCCCATTACTTCCAAAAGATTTCCTGTTTTTCAACAGTTTTACTCTATAAGTACAGCTTGGATATGATCACTTTGTAATTTTTATTAGTTTGATTTATAATAAAAAAAATCTATCTTGATATTTATTTTAAAAAATATTTATGAATTTTTTTAAATCTGCAGGTGTAGATATTCACCATATTTTTAAAAAAATATATTTTATAAATTTTTTAAAATAAAATTTTAAAAAAATATAATATAAATAAATTAAATATAAATTAAAGTTTAATTTTAATTAAATTTAACTTACTAAAATATAAATTAAATTTTAAAAGTTTTCCTTTTATTAAATTAGTAAAAAACATAACAACTCCTTTTAAAAATTTGTAACCGTCACCTTTAGAACTACACAGTCTGCATCCCATGCACTCCAATTAAGAAGAGTAATTTCCTTTTGCACCCATTCTTTCCTTTTCCACTTACATTAATATTGAAATTTTCTAATTTGCCTCTGATTTAAAGTTTTTATGCATTGTATTACTCATAATTTGTTCATTGCAAAGAACTTAGAAAAAAAAAATCATAACGATAACGTGGAGGTTAATTTTGACTTTTGAATTGAAAATCTAAAAGTCAACAATATTTTCAAATTACACAATTTGAATGTTTTTATACATATGAAATAGACTTTCTTATAAAGTAACTTCCAATTGTATATTTTAAAAATTCATTTTTATATAATTTTTTTTTTCAAATTGTATAATGTAAATTTTATTTTTATATAAAAAAGTTTCTAGGTACATAATTCACAAGTTATTTTTTTCATAAAAAGAACTTTTTAATAATAATGCAACGAATGTGTCTTTCAAATTACACAATCCAAAGTACATTGTTGAAATATAGTCCTAAAGTCGATGGAAAACAATTATAAAATGGGGTGAGGGAGTTTTATCTTGCACAATGTACACAGTCTAGGAAGTTGTGGAGGAAACTATGGGAGTGCAAAAAGTAATTCTCTTAGTAAGTGTATGAGATCCTAATCCAGGATCCATTATCTTTTGGGCTCCGTGATTTCTCATATAGCCCAGCCCAGTTCGGGGAGTTCATAAATGTTGCTTCTTTGTGAATGCAAGCAGGTTTTAGATATCGTGATTCATTCTCATAACATGGTTTACGCTACAGTAAAATCTGACAAAATCGACACTGATGTCCTTACCAAAGCGAGGGAAGCTTGTTACAAGGTCTCTCTCTTTTTTTTTTTCCTTTTCATGCAAATGTGTCTCTGCAATTTCTCTCTGTCTCGAACACCTGTTGAATTGTTTGTGTTTTTGAACAAGGTTCGTGATGCTTTCTATGCCTGCTTGGAAAATGAATCTGACAAGAAGCCAACAGAGATTGCATCTGTGGGCTTGTTATATCCCCTAGAATGCAAACAGTGCAGGAATGAATACGTCAAACAGTGTCGATCTTCCTGGGTAACAGAGCCCCTTCTTCAATTATGGTACTGAATTGGTTAAAATCAATGCTTTCTAAATTGGGTATGTTAATCGTGTTACAGGTGAAACATTTCGATAGGCAATACTGCCAGAACAAGAGGGTCCAGACACTTTTGGATGACAAAGGTTCCACAAGAGGTCCGTTCATGCCCACCCTTACAATTTTAAACCCAATACTTGATTTCTATCAATTATTCACGTATAAGTAGTAGTGATAATGGGTCATGTTGATTTCCCTGATAGCTTTGCATGATTCTTTGGGTGTATATTCGTTGTGTGATAAAGGAGTTATATTTGTATACATGTCTGTGTTTTCTCCTTTTGTGTTTTTACTGTTGATGCTGGCTTGAATGAATTTCCTTCTCTTTTTTAATACCAATTAGTGGTTGGAACAAGTATCTGTATCTAGGAGTTACAAGTCTTGGTGCTATTTGCACTTGACTGGAGAATACTATCATTGTTTATTCATGTTGGCAGGGGTGTAAAACTATACGGATCACCTTGGCCCTTGTCTAAAAGAAGTGTTTTCAGTTCTTGAGGGATGTTCAAGCTCTTGGTTTGAGAATCGTTATTTGAGAAATTTATAGTTCCCTCTCCTTGGCATGGTTTGTGTGTTGTAAAGTTATTGTAGAAGTTTGTGGCTAATTGGGTATCTATGCAGCATTGGTCAAAACTCAAAAGAATAAATGAAGTGACACACATCTGGCTTATTCTTTTCTGCAACATTGTTCATAGTCCCTTTATGCATTTAACATGGCAAATGGAGAACCCAAGGATCCTTCTGGGGATTTTACACTATGAATGCATTGAATATATGTACTTCTTTTCTGTTGTGGTCAAAATGATATTTAACCTCTGATTGGTAATGTGGTACTGGACAATTGTTATAGTGAGGAATTTACCATTATATCTTCTGTTCTCTTTTTTAATATTAGAAGAAAAAAACATGGGAACTGATCAAATTCAGATACTGGTCTGTTATAATGTCTGTACTCCTAAAGCCATCCCTTCAAGGATGGTTTCCTATTAGGATTAACCATCATCTAAGTGTTAGAGGTACGCCAAATTGCATTAGTTGCATCAAAGATTCGTCCATGGGTGTTAGGAGTGCTTTGGTGTAAAAGTTGCATTAGAGGTTTACTCATATGAGTATAGTTGCACCCTCATGAGTGTGAGTGCTCAAATGTAGAAATTATAGCAATTGGAGTATATTCTTTTGGATCTAAATCCATGTTATTGAGGATAAAGTTATGCAATTAACAACAAGAAAGGATATTTGTTGCAAACCCTGTTTGGTATCTGTGCCTATCAAAAGCACTTGTGTAACTGTTGTATAAGTCTCATCTAAAGCTCTCTAAGCATCCTTAAAAGGTTAATGCAAGATTCAGAAAGAAATAGTCAATAATTAGCTGTGTAATATATTGGTGAGACATCTTTTATTTCTATTTTTTTTCATAATTGTATTACTTCATACTAATTCCATCTTTAATCAGTACAATCTTCAGAAATTAGTTCTGGTTTAGCAAAATCACTTTGTAACCATAAAACCATGCTTACAAATAGTTAATTCCATTCTGAAGTATCTAATTTGATACTCTGTTCTTTCTGTGACATGTAAGTAGTTAAAAAACTACTAATAACTATATGTTGCTCTGATTTGTCATTTCTAATTATGCACTGCAAAATGGGATAAATATTTTGTATTTAAAATTTAGCCAATCAAAGGGAGCCTTAGTTTATAATAACAAAATGACAATGTTTGAATTTATAAGTAATATGGATTAAATTGTTTTTTCAGGATATTTTTTGTTTTCTTCCATTACATATGTATCTCCTTTTTCTTTACAAATAAATTATTTTCAAACAAATTCTATGTGGCAAAAATTATCTACCCGCATTATCCAGTGAAGGGAGAATTAAAACTCATCATAAAGAAATTCTTATATATAAGGAGATTATAGGAGATATCTCCAACTCCATCCATTTCTGATTTTTCACATTTAAGTCTCATAATTCAAACTCATATCATGCAAAGCTGATCTACTGCAAAGGGTATATTTTCCATGACTTGTCTGAATTTAATTTTGAAAGAATTTAGTTAAAATAAAGTAGTTCTTTAGAAATGATACTTTGAAACTTTGTTAGAAGAGTAATATCCTTTAATGATGAAAGTAGGTTATCATGAAGTGTGTGTATATATAATTTAATGATCTAACAAAATGAAGGCTGGCCCATTTTCATTAACTCAACTTGATTATAACTAAGTACTGTTAATATTCTTTTAACCTTTAAAATTAATAACAACGTTAGATTTAGAGAGCTTATTGGTCATCTGTAAAATGGCTAGATATTTTAAGCTAAACTCTAATATATCTAAAGTGGATTAAGACGATGAGAAAATAAAATTTAGTAGTAAAAAATTACTAAAATAAAATATTTCATAATTAATATTCAGAGAAAACAGATAGCTAACAATCTCTAGAGTATGAGTATGTTATTACTTGCATCTTTTATTTGTTTAGATCAATAAGGTTATCATTGAAAAAAAAAACACCAACATGAGCATAAGTTAATTTGCAAAAGAATCATCGTATATCAATTTCATGTTGTAATAAGTACAAATATTCCAAACAATTATAAATACATTAGGACCAAAAAATATTTTAAACTTAATTTATTTAGATTTATGAAATTGCTCTAACACTATAATATAAGCACATGTAAAATCCTTAAATTATAGAATGATATTTCAAAACCGGTTCAAATTTACCATAACTTAAAAGAAAAGGAATCTCCAGTACTAAGACTACTTATAGGAGCTTCTTTCACTTTTCATGTTAATTTTTTTAAAATTACAAAATCAGGCTTAGGAAAAAAAACATCTTAAAGATGAATTTAAGAGAATAAGTGAATTATAATAAATCTATTATTTAAGCAGGTGTAAATTAATTGTTGCAGATTTCCTTTATGAGTGATCTCAAATTAGAATGTTGAAATACAGCTGTGCTAAACCCTATTTAAAAAAATATTATTAATTAAAAAAAAATAAAAAAAGTCTCAACATTCAAACTCTGTTAAAACTTCTGGCATAGATAATTAATAAGCTCAATTCCACTGTCATTGATAAGAAGAGATATTTAATAAACTTCTTAACAAGAATCTTTAAGATATGATTTAATAAGAGCATTATAATTAACTGTTTGAAAACAAGAAGTATAGGAAATTTTTTAATTAACGTAGTTAGACAATATTATTATTATTATTATTATTATTATTATTATTATTATAGTTAAAGATAGAAAAGGGTGAGTAAACGTGGAAGGCATACCGAGTGTGAAATAATAAAGTAAGTTGATTTGGGGATAAAATAAGTTGGTGGCCACTATCAAGGACCAGTTTGTTTAAGATACCTCAATAAAACTACACACAACAATTGGATAAACATGAGAACACCAAAAAAAATAAAATTATAGAGCACAAGAAACTTTTTCAACGCATCTACGTCACATTCAACCATTTCTACTTCACTTATGGACTCATGTCTCCAAGATTCACCCTCATTCAACATCTACTCCCAAACATATTTCACCAATTTCACACTTTTTTTTTTCTCTTTCTGCCTTCTCACCATATAAAACTCATTATTAAATATGTATTGAATGATCGTTCAGTTAATCTAAGATCCGACAATCCATACAATTAGGAGCATCTATTTAAATATCTTGTACTCGAGTGTAGATCTATGAATTGAAATGTTATTTTTAAACAATAATTAAAATTGATGATAATTAATTTAAATCTAAACATGATCATTACTAGATAGGTCGAGATTAAAATTTATAAATATACATTTGAGGTAATGAAGTGAGTTTGATGAATTTATTATGTGGAGTTTGCTGAATCTTTACTGATTTTAGTACTGAGAATTTTCTATAGGTAATCTTTCTACTCTTGAGTGAACGAATTGAAAGACAAAGTATGATAGGAACAAATATTCATGGTAAGCAATCTTAGAGTAATTTTTCTTTAGTCTTTAGATTTAGTTGTGCACCTTTCACCCACAAGTTTATATTTCCATTTTTGTTCCACCACTCATATATAGCTACTATTCGGAAGTGATTTTATTATTTAAAAACAAAACAGCTCACTTATTCCAGTGAAAATGAAGCTTTTTTTCTTTCACTTTTAACTATAAAAAACTCGATTTACTATTATTTTATCCTAACTGTTGTATTATGATGAAATTACCAGTTTGTAAGAGGAGGCACTAAACTTTGCAGGATCTTTGAATATTTACAATCTAATTGGCAAACAACACAATTGTCAAACTGTGCAACCTATTATTGGCTTGGGTTTTCGATATTTTATTTATATAAGATTCGATTTTACTTTATATTAGAGTCAGCCCTACCAATTATACAAACTTTGCTTTATTTTTTGTATTTTTTTATAATCACTTTTACATATATCGAACTCGATTAAATCAAATGACGATAGCAAAGCTTAACTTTAAAATTGACCTAATAGTTTATATAAACCTAATTGGTGACGTGGCCACGTTTTGATCGTAAAAAGAAAGGTATAAATGTTCATAACATTGAAAGACTTTACAAAAAAAGAAAAAAGTATTTGATCTGATCCGTGACTGTTTCTAAAAGTTACTTATGGTATGTGAGAACTCAAATAAAAATCATATAATAATGACAAAGAGGTCAAGTAAAACATTAGAAAATTTGTTTTGGAAGAGAAAAAAATAAATGTTAATTATTTTTAGTGAATTTTTCTATTTCTTTTCATTTTTTATTAAATAAGACAGTATTTAAGACCGATTTTTTCCCTTTGGATGGGAAAGATAAGGAAAATGCAGGAAAGTGGTATGAAAGAGAGAAAAGAAAAAGTTGCATAGGTGTAAAAAAAAATTAACAAACTTGTTGCGAAATAAATAAATAAAGTAAAAGAAAAAGAGGCGAAAAATACAAAGAAATGAGATAGGATAAGATGGAAAGTGTAGAGCATGAAAGTTAGCGTGTGGGTACGAAAGTCAAGCTAAAAACGACGTCGTGAAGGACAGCCTTTCCTGGACTTTACAAAATCCACGTCATTTGGTTTGTTCAGGTTGTTCTCGATTTCGTTGAGGTGGTGGTGGTCACGTCGTTTGGTATAGTGTTTGACTTGAAAGTCAACGAAACGGCGTGATCAGGACTTGGAAACGGACGCGGTGTCTTTGACGAGGCCGTTACTGAGAGTGGACGAGTGCAGGGTGAGAGCGGATATTCCGGGAGAGGAGGGCCCATCAGCGTTGGTGAAAGGGTTTCTGGTGTGACACGTGGCTTTGGAGATGGCGGTGGCCAGGGAAATCGGCATAAGGCAGAGACCTTTCCCCTGCAGGTACTGCATGGCGGATCCCATGTCTTCCTCCATGAGCTTGGCGACCTGTTGCTCCGTCGTGGTGAGGGTGTCGTTTGAAGAAGCATGGTTGCCGTTTGAGTTTCCGTTGGTGTTGTTGCGTTTTGGTTGAACACAGTCAGCGCCTCCCTGCAGTGCAAAGACGACAGCATGTGATGTGAGAGAGAGAAAAAGAAAGAGGAATCTGCGAAAGTGGCCACGCGTGCTGCTTTTGGATTGTCGTTTTGTGGTGATTGAGAATTTGGGATTGATTGATTGATTGATGGATAATAAGCCAAAGGCAACACAAAAAGACTACTCATACTCACTCCGACAATATTTTATGGGTGCTACCTCTGCCCTTCTATTTCTTCTTATGGAATTCCTCCCATGTTTTTTTTATTATCTTCCTCATTTTCTTGTCTCCTCCTTTTTTATTTTTGTTTTTCTTTAACAATACCCAAATTCACAACAGACAAACATTGAAGGGGAAAGGAGAAAAAACAATCTTTTAATTGGCACACAGTTGTTGTGATAATCAAAGTGGAAAAAATGGTGTAAAGATGGAGTTGTCTACCTCAGAAGATATATCAGCAACAAGGGGTGCCACAGCCGCTGCACCTCCCAATCTGCTCATGCTTAAAACCTGTGTAATTCAATTCATTAATTAACACAGCAGCTAAAATTTTATCATCAGAGTTCCATACTTAAACTCATTCATTACTTCTATTCAATTTAACATGACTGTTCAACTCAAATATTCCATAACATTGTTATACTTTCTAGTTTTAATTATATCTAATAAACATAACACAGATTTTTATTTTATTTTTAAATTTCTTTTCCAGTGAAGATAAAAAGTATTCTTCAATTTCTAAATTTTGTAATTAAAGAAGAAACGAGTTGAATGAAAAATTATATGAGAAAAAAGTTGGTCGACAAACAGTGTGTCTGCACAGCAACTCATTGAACATCCAGCTAACTTATTTTGTAAAGTTGTATACATGTGTTTCACTAAAACATTTATTTAATTATATCATAGCCTTCACTTTATTAACTTTTTCTGCTTCCTTCTATTGAGATATGAAAATAAAAATTAAACACATAAGATAACATACAGATGTAAGACAAAGAAAATGAGAAAAATTATTTGACACTATATAATAATTTTCTATTCATTAAGAAAACGTGCAGACAGAGGGAATCTAACCTTGACTTGGAGCTGGAGGAACTTCACATAATCGATGATCTCATCCAACATGGAAGCCTTATCAGTCTGTCAATTCATGAACATAGCACTTTTTTTTTTTATCAACAAGGAAACTATATTTGCTTGTATAACTTACATAATACACTTTTTTAAAGTAAAGTGAGACAGATATGAAATGAGAAAAATAATTTAGGAAGTCTGTATGATAAAAGGAATCAGAGAAAAGGGAGTGTACTGTAAAAAGACAGTGCAGGACTCCTTTTACCAAGGATTGATCCTTGCATTGGATGGTGCAATGGTGCATATATAGTACTATTATTATTATTATTATTATTATTATATATTGTTCATGTGTTTTGCGTCTAGTCCCTTCATTCTTCATACAGATAACAACAAAAACCACAAATCCCACTTGCTGCAAGTACCAAACCTTAGTGCTCGCCAGCTTCATATTTCAGGCACGCAAGGAAAGATATATATAATGGGAATGTGTTGCCGCTACAATACATACCAAAACTACTGGGCACTTGAAAAGTGCTTAATTTAATTATTTCTCATTATACTCCAATTAATCGACAAAGGACAACATAATTAAGTTTAACATTACTTCAATCAATCAACTGATATTTACCTTGTTGGCGTTGGGAACCAGTTCCTGCAGGGCCTTCATTCGCTCTGCGATTCTCTCCCTCCGTAACTGCCACACACAACAAAATTCCCAACCCAGCTTCAGAACAACAAAAGTAAGACAATGTCCATATCTCCTCACCAATAGAACCAAACGTCAAAAGATCAAAAATCAAAACGATTCTGTCCTATTCCGCCGTTTCCAAGGATTTGTTTTTCAATTTTACAAAACAGAAAAAATTGTACTGCTACGTATAAAAAAGTGTATGTTTCAAAGGAACAGGCCACATGAAATCACCGATGGGGCTCAACGTCGAAACACGTTTTCGCGAAGCCAGAGAAACATACCCTTTCGGCGATGCTGTGTGGGTCGGTGGCTTGACCTCTCCTCGCTCTAACCCTCTGCTTCGGCTGCCCGGAACCACCGCCACCACCAGTAGCCGGAGCCGAAGCTCCAAAACTCTGCCCCTTGAATTCCAAGCACAAACAAAATCAGAAATGGTTGACAACATAAAAGCAGTGTCATATTTAATTTTAATAAAAGAAGAAGAAAGAAAATGAAAACCTGTTGAGGAAGTTGAAAATGGTGAGTTGGGTTGGAGGGTTGGGCGGCGCCTTGGAGAGAGGCGGAGAAGGCGTTGTAGAGAGGTTGAACAGAAGAAGGGTCAGCGTTCTGAGTAAGAAAAAAGAAAAGAAAAAAAAGAATTAAGCCGAAAATCAGAGTAATGAGAGGAGAAAAAGGTTTGAGGTGATTAAATGAAGAAAGTAGTAACTGGAGGAGGAGATTTGAAGGAGGAGGCGTGAACGACGTCGTTAAGAGAGGAGACGGGCATTTGGAGGAGGGGGGAATTGGCAGCGGCAGCGGCGGAGGAGAGGAGGAGTTGATGGTGATGTTGGAGCATGAGAGCGGAGGCTTTGTCATCGGTGATCTGGTGGTTACGAAACTTGGAGGCCAAGTTGGCCTGTTCGAGGTCGTAGGGGAAAACGACGTTGTTTTCCGGCGTGGTTTCGTCGGAATTAGGGTCCCATAAGGGGTTGTGTTTGGGGTCGAGTGTCCATGGAGAAGACGAAGGGAGGTTGGAGAGCATTTGCTTGAGGAAATCCTCGTTTGAAGTTGCATCAAAGTGAATCTGTTGCTGATTGTTACCACCATTGTTAAAGAGAGAGTTATTGTTAGCGCCTTGCATTTCTCTACTACAAGGTTGCATGAGATTAGAGTTATATATAAGCTTTAGACCAAAAAGAAAGAAAACAGGGTTTCAACACAAGAGTGACCGCAAGACGGTGCTACCTTTTAAATACTACCTCACCACCACCAACCTCTACTGTTATTATTATTATTCATTTTCTTTTTCATTTCCCACAAAACCGTTGCGTTTCACCTGCGACTTGCCCGTCAAGTTTCTTAATATCTCTAATTTCATTTTTCTTTTTCTTTTTCTTTAAAATTTAATGTTAATCATCTATAACTGATTTTAATTTATACAATATAATTTTCATTGTAGTAATATTTGGTCACCGGTGCTTCTTATAACTGAATAAAGGACACAGCCTGTTTCTGAGACCGTTACACGCGTCCAAGGTACGACTTTTTCTCAGACAAAGAATAATAATAGAACATAGTAAGAGACGTGAACTAACGTTGTTTTGTTTTTAATAAAAATAAATCAAAATATTGGTTTAATCTGTGTGTTCGTAACAGATAAATGTTTATCATTTATGTTTTTTTATTTTTTGATGAGGTGGGGCAATGATAATTTATAATACACTTTATAAAGTACAAAAACTTAGATGTATAAGAATCTAATCTGTTGATTCAAATCATACAATTTTTTTAATTTATTCCCAGGAGGCATATACTTTATGGGTGTGACATAACATGAATTGAAAGTAGCAATGGTCATTAGGTGATGTCAACAAAGTCGAAATCCCTTGATAACGTATAAAAATCTGTGACATAAGTTCAAATTTGAACAGAATAAAATCCCAGCATTCTAGTTTTGTAGATGATGAGAAGCAAAGAGTTTAAACCCACACGATGATGAGAAAGTTATAGATAGAGAAAAGGGTTATTCTTAAGTGAGACAACAGAAACCTGAAAAAACATAGAATGTTGATATGTTATACTAGACATGAATAAATCTTTATTAAAGCTAGCTTCGTAATGGCAAAAGAAAGTTGTAGGTATATGTCCTTCTCCTGTACCAATCACATCCCCAAATCCCTTCAGATCATAGGACTCTCTTTACACCTCAATCTCCACTTAGTCTTATGGAAATCCCTAAAACCATTTCGGAAACTTTTCATATTTACTGCCATTTCTTTCCACTAATTTTTATCCATTCAAACGCTGCTTCTTCCATATATTTACATTACTGTTTTTAATCGCACTTTGTTCTTATTATTTTAGTTAAAAAAATTGTTTTTATTTTTCAAAATAAAGATCGAATCTTGCATTAGATAAATGAATAAAAGAAATTAGGTTTACAAATATTGAATATAATTTGCTTGATAAGTTCATTAATTGAAAGTAATATCAGTGGAAGTTGGTAGGATTTGGGCTCAAGCCTGGTCCATAATCACGAAAAGCCCAGTTTTTGTGTTTTGCATGGTTATCTTTTCTTTAGAGAGATGCATGCCGTAGTTAATAATGAATTTTAAGAAAAATCTCTATAAAATATTTTTCTAATTTCTCTGAATGTTATGATTTACCTTTTATTCATTTGATGGATGAAAAAGTGATATCCAGAATTTGGAGTTGCATTTCGTGCAGTAACAAAAGTGGGATTGTGAGAAAATAGTCGGGGAAGAAATGGAAAGAGAAGCAGAGTTATTTCTCCTGAATTCACTGATTTAACATTAAACTTTTAACAGGAATTGATTACATAATGATGACAAGGTAGAAGACAATAATTGATATTGGTATGATGCTAAAGATGAGTATGAGAAGCAGTCACATGAAGTATAGGTATGTGACCCATCAATCAAACTCATTATTCATCTCTATGATTCACGGCTGCAAAACAGAACCAGATGCCAAACTCACACAGTTTGTACGTTCACCATGACTTACGAGACTCACTATAAATTGTTTTTCTGCCACGCAAATGAATGACTATAACAGGACTAGCCCATGGTGTAGGAAGGGCTGGGTAAGTTGATCACAGTGGTTTTAACCTTGGTCATCATGTTTATGCTGTTGGTAATCCCTTGAGATCCAATGCCACTGTCCTTTATACCCTGTCAGACAGTATTCTTTTGTTAATAATGGCTCTCACATTTGGATAAACAATTTCATAAGTTCTAAGTTTTGGAAATAGCAATTGTAAATTATGAGAATTTGGTTGGTTTTTGACTGGGTTCACCTGAAATGGAAAATGGTCTGGTCCACGAGCTGGGGCAGAATTTATCTGAACTGTTCCTGTTTCCATTGCATCACTGATCATTATTGCTTTGTTTACATCCTTTGTGAAGACACATCCCTGCACAAGTTCAATTTGTTGATAAATGTTACGTCTATCATAACAAAGCATTGTATAAAGGGCTAGTGATGTGCAAGTTTGAGGGCTGTAATTTTCTTACCTGAAGTCCAAAGTTGCTGGCATTACAATGATGGATTCCTTCTTCAACTGAATTGATCCTAATTACTGGCAAAACTGGTCCGAATGGCTCTTCCCATGCAATTCTCATGTCTGGCCTCACATGGTCCAGTAGCAAAGGCCAAATGAGATTGCCTTCTCTTTTGTACTCCTGGCAGAATGTTGCTCCTTTCTCCTTAGCATCCAAGACCAGGCCTTCAATGTAGTTGGCTGATGATTCTGACACAACTGGAGTGATATCACTGTCATCCTCCGGTGGTCCGACGGTTAGTTTTGCCACATTAGCCTTCACTTTCTCAACCAAAGCATCGGCAACAGACTCTATTACCAGGACAACCTTCACAGCAGTGCACCTCTGCCCACTTTTGTTGAAAAAAATATGGAATTATAATTCAAGTCAAATTCCTTAAGAATGTGAGTTTTGTTGTTGTTGAATTATATCTGACATATACCATAAGAAAAGCCCATGATGCTGAATTTATAACCATTTAACATTCATCTCATGTGGGAGAATACACTGATATTAGAAGCAATACCTCACAAACTCTATATATTTCGCTGAAAGATAGAAAACAAGGATGCATCATGCATGCAAAGTGTGGACGAGGAAGTCTGCTTGTCTATATTATTATTATTAGCTCGCAGTTCTACCAAATCAGTGCATTAGAGGAACCCTTGTCACAGAAGTACTAATACAGTTGTGACGTTACCTGTATGAAAAGCCTCCCTTTATAATGTTTATTGCAACCAAATCCAGGTCAGCATCCTCAAGTACAATGCAGGCATCTTTTCCTCCCAACTCCATTTGCAGAGGAATCATGCCTGCCTTCTTTGAAATTCCAATGCCAGTATCTCCACCAGTGAAGCTGGCAAACCAAAGTCACAAGTCAGTGGAGGAAAAATTACTAGCACGTGGAAATTGAGGATGTGTGGTATGATACTATCACAGCGTCATCCAAAGGGGAGCAAATTGTCACCTTATACAGTTCACTCCTGGATGCATTGTTAGGAAGTCACCAATTTCTGAGCCTTTGCCAGTGACACAGTTGATTAGGCCTTTGGGAAAACCAGCCAAGTGAAAGCAGTGAATCATGTGCAGACCAGAAACAGCTCCCTGAAATGGATCATTAAACAAACATTAGAAGGAGCAACAAAGGAAAGAAGGGAAGAAACTAAGGAAATAAACATCCTGGAACGGAATGGTTGTTGCTGTGATCTGTTAAACTGCTGCAACACACTTAACGCTGGCATAGCACTTTTGTGACATGAACTAGTTGTTACTTGAGAGTGTGGATCTAACTAGTAGTTTCCCTCTGGAGGGTTTCACAATGAAGGATATAATTACCTGAGTTGGAGGCTTGAGCACAATGGAGTTTCCAGCAATCAGTGCAGGAGCAATTTTAGAGACAGCAAGATTGACAGGGTAGTTAAATGGTGGAATGGCTAAAATCACTCCAAGTGGAATCTGAAAATCAAATGAAACTTTCTTAGATCACATCAAAAAACAAATCTAAAAAGCATGAAGATACTTGGCTACTCACCTCATCACGATCATTCAGTTTGCTAGTCATTAAAAGTTACTAAGATAATGGAATATGATGCAGATATTACACAACAATATGAACTCAGGGTTTTGATATTGTGTCTGTTTGTATGTGAGTTAGTAAAAACACTTTATTGTATTGATTGTCCAGGAATTACAGAAGAACGAACTTTTCCATGATAAAATATTTCTGGAATGACTATGGTCTATGATGTCCATTGTCCAGAAAGCAAGTTTTGCTTTATCAGTGTTACTTAAGTTGACCTCCCTCGATTTTTTGCATTAGTTATACGTAAACCATTCTTGATCTATAAATTTTTCTTACACGTGGACATCTTGAAAGAAAAGAACTTTGGAGATGACCGAAGAACTTGATTCCTCCAGTTTATTCTAAAAGTTAAAGTGATTACCCTTGACCTGATTATTTTTGTCCTTTCTCCACCAATACATGTTATACACGAGTGTAGGAAAGCATGCCTTGTCTCTCTGAAATTACTGTTTATTGCATCAATACCATATTTCTAAAGCACCCATTCTTCATGGGTCTTTTTGCTTATAATGCCCCTACTCCATCACCCCCTTTAAATGTGAGAATTGTTTAATCCATTCTCTTTAATATTTCACCCTGAACAAAATCTTTTATGTTAAAATGAAAGCTTCAATGCAAAAATGTATGACAAGCCAGTAATAAGTGAATTTTAACCTGTGAAGTCTTTTATGTTAAAATTGATGCTTGAAAGAAGTGTTGAGATAAACCTTGGATGTGAGGCAATATTTGGTCCTTTCATTTCCAGGAAAGCTATCCGACACCAAGAACTTTCCCTCTCCAAGAATCCTCACCCCTTCTTCAGCAGTGTAAGAAATCAGATCACCAGATCTTACAACCTTCAAGGAAATACAAAACCAGTTATCTCCATCCTTCCAAGTAATAGTCCAGAACAATAATTCAACTTGTTTCACATAACCCGTGACACAATATGCACCTCTGTAACAGCATCTTTGGCTGGCTTTGCTATTTCTTTCACCAGACACTCTGCAATTGGAGCCTTGTGCTCTTTAAGGATAGCAGCTGCCTTGTGAAGAAGTTCAGCCCGCTTCCACAGTGGGGTCTTTGCCCATAATTTTTGTGCAGATTTTGCCAAGTCCATGACCTTATTAACCTCCTCTTGTGAACAAGCTGCATGAACACCATTTTAGAGCTTGTTTTATAGTTTATCACACACACTTATCTTCACTTACTGTAAAAATAAACAAAAAGAAGAACCTTGTTTTCAAGAATTAGTTTGGTTACACATAACAAGAACTTGAGCCCTAAAAACACCAAATTTAGCAACAGAAACTGCTTTCTCCTCACTAATTCTGGAGTCACAAAATTTTTAGTAAAAATTACACATCAATTGTTTCGCTACTAAGTTTAACTGACATCTAGAATTATAATTCTCAAGCTTCTAGCAACATCCACAAGAAATTGACTAAAATAAAGGGCTTCGTATCCAAGAAGAAGGAAAATCACTGACGAGCCAAGTGCTAGCATATGCGATTATTTAGGTGATTTACCTTGAACTTTGTATTGAGTCTTTCTTGTAGTGGGGTTGATGATGGCAACAGTTTTCCCAGAAGAAGCTTTCTTCCACTCCCCATCGGCATAGTACTTGTACACATCTCCATCCAAAATCTCTGCAAAGACACCAGTCCCGGCAGCCATGTTAGAAAAGGTACGCAGGTGAAATGCAAAAGTCCGAAGTAAGAGAAGTTCTTATAACGGCGTGATGAAGAGGAATAAGAGAGATTTGAAGGTTAGGAGGAGTGTCTGGTGTAGTATGGTTGGTCTGGTTTTTCTTTTTTTTCTGGTGATGGTTTGGTGTTGTGTGACAACATGCGTCGTATATGTAAGGAGAAGGTGAGCCACGCATGGTTTTGTCGTACATGTCCTTTGTCATTGGGACAAACAAGAATTGGTTAGGTGTATGGTTCTGAGATTGCCAAGTGTGGTTTGATTATCTTAATCACCTTGTCCTCTCTATCTTTAAACTCTCATAATTTAGTCGTAATTAGCATCTCATCATGGCGTGGCAATGGCAAGTATTCAAACTTAGTATCTCCTTTTTTCTTGGAGGAAGAGAGAGACAGATAACATCACAGTTGTTGGGAGAGTAACAAAGTGCTACTGCAGCAGAAACAATACACAATAATACAAAAAGTTTCTAAAAATAAATTGTAGTCTTTGACTATTTATTTTCTGATAGAAGAAAAAGGCACGTGGCATGCTAGCATTCACTTATCATATTTTTCATGTATTATGAAAAAGTTAGAAAAATTTATGGTAAGTTAAAACACTCAAATATCTTTAAAAAAAGAGGGAAAAATCATCTACGTTTCTAAGAGTTTAATTAAGCCTTGATGTATTCAGAATGGAAAATAAAAACGAAAAAGTGAGTTTTGAGACAGTGAAGACACCTTTCACTGAAGAACATCGAGTGTTCAACGTAGATCGCATGCAGTTGACGTATTGTGCAGGAATAGAAGATGATCCAAACACAAGTATATTTTCAGTCTTCTTTGTTGGCACCTTATTCAGAAATAAACTGTTCCCAGTTTTGAAGCTGATGCATGATGTCCATGAAGACATCATGTTAAAGGGAAAATCAGAAAATTGTTGAAAGAAGGTGATTCGTTCATTCATTCAGAATTGTTACAGTAAAGTTGTTAATTATACAATAGAAACAGTCATTAGAGTGAGCTCAAATTTAGGAGATAAACCAGGGCATTGATTAATCTAAGACAATGGAACCTAAGAAATTACTTACACATGCCCTGAATCAGGCGACAAACATTCCAACTTTCTTAATAACTGGAAATTACACGTGGAACACATCCAAATCATGAGAACACCTACTTTTTTTTTGTAAGTAATAATACTTTTACATATATTATATCTATTTGAAAACACGTTTTATAAGTAAAATAATCATAAAAAAAATTAACTTTGTATTTGTAAAAAAAAACAAAATGTAATGAAAAATAATATAAAATAAATGTAAAAAAGTTTGTGTCAAAATATTATTACTGTTTATTCTTTTTTTTTTACCATGTCACAAGATTTGATAATTTAACTTTTATCGTTTTTGTTTATGTTGTTATAATATTGCAATTGATATATACAATGCTTTTTTATCAAATATCTTCTAATATTCTCTGCAATTTCATCCAAATATAAAACAAATAATCAAAATTGAAATACTGGAGAGGTATAATTCCTTTTACCAATTTCTTTTTACCCATTTCAAATTTATTCATTTCCTCGTTTACTGAATTGATTGAGAGGTATATATGTTTTATTAATAACTTTTTTTTTATAATAGACTATAAGTGACTATTTTATTGACTTATATTTAAAACGGATGAATCACAATTTTATTGTTTTCATATAAATGATACCATTTTAAAAATTCAAAGTTATTAGGGTTGATATTAAGCGAAATGATTGTTTAAAGTTCATCAACCTCATGAAGTGATGAAGTCATATACGTGACTCTCTGAACCACACAATAATTTCTGCAAGTTTTTTGTAACCATTTGAAAGTGATGAAAACGATAATGTCGTAAGGGTTGAGACAAGTAAAGAGATGGAATAGCTAATATCTCAACAAAGTGTTGTTGAGAATTTGAAAAAAATTGAAGAACATTGTCTTATAGTTAAGAAAAGTAAGACATTGCAAGGTATGATTTTAATTGAAGACCACACAAAACATGACAAGAAAAGAAAGAGTTGTTGGGAGAATTGTGTGGTAGATGAACTCTATCTCTTCTGAGATGAAGCAAGAGCCACTAGTTTCATCAATGGCTGAAAGCATATATAGTGATTTATGGCTGAGAAGCATTTTCATTTTGTAGCCATTTGAGATGAGCTTTACAGATATATGGGTAAGGACCACCTTCACATTGCTTCTTCCTTTCAAAATAAATTTCCATGGTCACTGCTTCAACAACTTTTTTAGTGGTGAAATTCTGTGCAGCATTCAAAACAGGTCTTAAAACTTCTCATCAAAACCTTCATCTCAAACATTCTTATACACCACACAATCATTCAAGGTAGTTCACAGTGTTACAAGTTGTAATATTTCACTGTCATAAAAAATGTCCTCAAAGAATATCCATTTATTCCACACTCTTCACTGCTTGTGGAATTGAAAACTAAAATAAAATAATAATAATAAAATGATACACTTTTATATTCATTTTATTTAAGACATATACAACACAAAAATAAAATAAAGTAAATTTTTTGTATTTTTTAAAAAATAAGAAATAATAAAAGAAAGTGTTAAGTAAAAATTTTGTTTATATTATTAGTGTATCATTAAAAAAACAAAGATTTGGTATGTAATACTGTACAATGTTTATTTATTTGTGCGTCATTTTTATTTTATCTTTACTTTAAATATCAAAATTAGAAAATCATACTCTTTAATTTTTGTAATTAAATTTATATTTTAAAAGTTATTTGTGTTTGATCTAAATAAAATTTAGATGGGTACAGTATGGGAGTAAAAGAAATAGAGTTAAGAATTTCATAAAATTTTATCCTTTTAAAAATATTTCTTGTTCTAATTTTAGCTGACTTCCATTAATTAGTAATAAAAGAAAAAGTGAAATCCAACGTTTTATATTAATTTTAATATATTTGTTCATGTCTATTAACATTTTATTATTTATTTTAAGTTATACATTATTTAATTTAATTCATTTTTATGTTTATATTATTTAATATATTGGTCTTCTTCAACGTTTATTTAATGATATTGAGAAAGTGACAAATAGAAATCCAAGATGTTAAAAATGATGGAGATGGCGTGGATTGGGAAAACATGATCAACAATGTAGGAACAAAAAAGACGGTTGTCGATTATTGTTGTGGCAGCTTGTAAAGATGATTTTAGTGTGCAACACCAACCTCTGCTTTTTGCAAACTGAAATTATATTTTGACATATATATAAATTTCTACATTTGTTTAACTTTATCTTATTTTATTTTTTTAAAATAGAAAATTTACTTTTTTATAATTATTTTATTTTTATAATATATCTCAAATAAATATAAATATATATCAACTTATATCATTATTTTTTAAATCACCAACATTATTTGTGTCCCAAAGTATTTGGTCATGTTTCATGTTTGTTGCATTTTTCCTTTTAAGCTGTTGGATTCCCAAAATACGCCACCAAAGATAGTTATTATTTAAGATTTTCATTCTTCCAATAACATTAACATGAATTAGTAATATGGATGAATTTTTTAAATAAAACTAAAAATAAATTCAGATAGTTCAAAAACGTGAGATTACATAAATATAAAAATAAAAATTTATTCGATCTAATTTATCTTATATTATTTAATTTATTTTCAATTATGAACTAATTCTATATTTTAATTTATCTCTATGTTATTGACAACTATATATTACTTCTTTAATTTATTTATATTTTTATTATTTAGTTTATTTTTATTAATGTACTAGTCCTTTTATTAATGTATTATTATTAAATTTTATTTATCAACAACATGATGTTTTCTTTTCAATTTATTTATATTTTTTTATTTAATTTGTTTCCGGTGATATGTTGATTCATTTCGTTATGCTCTTTTGTTTAAAATTATTTTCTATTATAAGCTTATCCTGAACTAATAATTTTGAAATTCTTGTTTTAATTCTTATTTTATTTAATTTTTTTTTGTGAAAGATATTTTAAATATTGTTATTTTATAATTCAAGAAATACACACACACACACACACATATATATATATATATATATATATATATATAATAAAAAGAAAATAAATTTGAGAAGAAGAAAAAAAGTTACATGTATACTTTACAATTATCTTCATAATTTTTCAAGATTTTTTTTTATATATTTCTTTGAATTGTGTATATAAATTATAAATTAATTTTTAAAATAAAATATGACATACCTTTAGTTGTTATCAAATTTTGTGGTCTTGAAAATTTAAAAGAATATGTGAGTTGAATTGTGAGAGTGTTACAAATATTTTTTTGTAATGAGCATTATGCGAACACGTGATTATTTGTATTTAGAAAGTCAATTAAACTTGGTGAATATAATAAAGTAAATGCATGGATATTTAGATGGTCTATGGTACATTTTATATAATGTCAAGGTTAGTAATATAGATGTTTTTTTTTACAATCAAAAATATTTTCTACTTGAAGCTCCAACATTTTTTAATTAATAAGAATTTGATGTATATTTCTTCCTTAAACAATAGAAACAAAATATAAAAGATGTAGTGAATAACTTTTTAGGAAAGAAAGAAAACATCCCACACACCTATGTTAATTAACTTAAGAAATATTTTTATTCTAATTTTTCAAAATATATGGTTTTCTCCAACAGATAACAGTAGTCTATTTAGCAAATGTTTAAGAAACATTAACAATAACAAGATCTTTTAAATGATTAATTTTTTAAAAATTAACTTTGGTACCAATTGTTATAATAGGTACAACTAATATTCTTATCTAAGAAGGAATTGAATTGATTCTTTTTCAAAAACTGGTTTCTTTTAATGTTTCAAAACAATTTTGAAAACTCGTTTTTGATCAATTACAAAATTAGTATGAGATGCATTAAAAAGATCCAAATCAATCACAAAGAAAGACAAAATATATATTTATGATGAGAAAATGAGAAAGACACAAGGATTATTATATCAGTTCGATTCTAACGAACCTAGAATTAATTTTTCTAATAACTTTAGCTAGAAATTTCATTAAAAATGAAAAGTTATATATTACAAATGTATCTGCATAATCTTAAAACCAAAATACAAGAAAACCTTAAAGAAACTTTGAAAAAACAAAAGATTAAGAAATGCCTTACATAATCACCACAATTTTATAATGAATAAGTGATGTTTCACCCAATCATAATTTTCTATACAAAGGTGAATTAAAACATAATGAATTACAATACAAATAATAAAATTACACTTATAAGTATCAAAAAGATTAATTTTTCATTTAGACTTAAAATATTTTTTTTTACAAAGGTAATTATCATGTAAAAAATTTCATTCAAACACATTGAACTTTTAGAAATCTGGAAAGTCTATAGGAAAAGATGAAATAATTACTTTTGTGAAGGAGTTGAAAATTAGAGACGAGATGATAATGGGTAAAATAAATTATAAAGAGGGAGATCTGACAATGAAAGAGATCGTTAGAAAAAAAAAAGAATTATGGGAGGTGGATCTATTAATAGTGATGAAGTTTTTTTTTTCTTATGATAATAAAGAATAGAGGTGCCAAAGAGAAGAGAAAGTTAGATTCATTAATTGGTAAAAGTTCACAATGCTTATGGTTTTTTCAATAATAAAAAATGAAGATGGAAGTTAGGAAAATATGGTCTACATTGTAAGGATAATAAATTTATGAGCAATGTATAATAACAATAAATCTATGAGCAATGTGTAGATAAATATTATTTTTTTTACATATGGATATATAACTGGTGGGTAAAATAAAATTGCTAACGAAATAAAATTTGTGGATATTTTCCATAAATAGTTATTATACTTTTTGTAGTGATAATACTATATGGTTACATGTTCATGTCCGTAAATTAATGGTTATGAAAGGTATTTGTAACTAATAATGGATTATCTTAAATTTTGTATTATGGTATTTTAACAACTTGTGTAGAAATTAAGTGTACATGTTATAGGACTAATAAATACATTTTGGAGGAGGGGTTTTGCCTTCCCTTTAAGTTTTATTTCTGTATTTCCATATAATATAATATAATATAATAATATATATATATATATATATATATATATATATATATATATATATGGATAATGCTACTATATTTGAGCATCATTTACATGTCATTCTGTGATTGGTCTATGATAGTGTTTATGATTATTATTATTGATTATAGAGTAATTTTGGACCAATCACAGAATGACACGTAGATGATGTTCAAATGTTGTCAAAAAAATGTTGTCTAAATATCATTATCATATATATATATATATATATATATATATATATATATATATATATATATATATATATATATATATATATATATATATATATATATAACCCATACATTTTAGTTAAAGCTATAATGAGTGTTGCACTTGCACATGTACACCAAAGCCCAGAACAATTGATTATATTCAGTTGGAGCCATTGCTTCCTACACCTCTATTTTTCTTCCTGAACCCCATAGGTGTGATAAAATACTATTTTATCCTTAAAAAATCAATAAAAACCTAAATTATTTCTGGATTCACTAGTACATTTTAAATCCGAAATGGACAATAAAAATACGTTTCAAAATACAATACAGTGCATAAATGCATCATATTAACTACATAAAAATATCTCTTGGAGACGAATACTATTTCATTCAATGTTTTATAGTTAAATGCCGTGTATCTAAGTACTATTTTGGTATGAATGTTTTAGGAAATTGTTTAAAAATTAAAATATAAATTAAAAGTTTTATATTGAGTAAAGTATTATAAATAAATAATAAAAAAAAAACATTAAAGTTTTGTGTTAAAGATAGCCTAAGATCTCTCGTAATCAAGTCATACTTCTTGATTGGAAATCTCCTCAACCTATCTTTCTTAGAAATTTTCAACATAAATTAAATATTTAAACATAACTTTATTATAACTTTTCTTTAACTAGATTCGATATCTATACATCACTTCAATACAATATTATAAAGTTAAAGTCATGCATTTAATCAATACTCCAATGCAATATTATTTTACATTCCAATGATGAAACCCACTTTGATTTCCTTTATTAAAAATATAAAAAAAAATTGTGTTTCAGAATATGACTTCTTTATAATAAATTTGTATGTACAACATATTTATTTCAATATTTTTTAAAATTTATTCACTTTTATAATTTTAAGAAAATTACAGTATTTTCATAAATTATCCATGAAGATTATGCTTAATTTGCTATGTTCGAATTAGCAAAAGAAATATTGGTTCGATTAAAAATAATTTGTGGGGATCATAGTTTTAAAATACTATCTACAAGTTTTCAAGGAGATCATTTTCTAAGTAAAATGAATTATATCATTAACATTATGCTTTATATAACTTTGGAAAGAATAAGCCATGGAGGACGTACGTGGGTAGCCAAATAGGAGTCAGAGGTAATCTGTTTGAAAAATCTATTAGTAGTATCAAAACTAAGTTAATTTTAATAACTCACTCATACGTATACCATATAATCTCTTGTATGAGTTTAACTTATATTCCACTTAAATGTTTATATGAGTTTAACTTATATTCCACTTTGTTGATAATATCTATTTAGTAAAATTATATCTTTAAAGATATAAGAAAAACTTTTATTCACATGTAATATCTTTTTAATTATATCCATTAGAATATGATTTTATATCTCTCTCTTATTTTTTTTCCCTTTTCTTTTCTTATTTCTTAAATATATTTACACCCTTCAAAGCCTATAAGCCTATAGATATTTCCACTAATTTTTCAAACTCATTTTTTTTATATAAAAGTTAATGATTCCTTTATAACTATTATTTTAGGTGGGTCAAGATTAACGATTCAGAATGTGTTATATTGTCCTAAATATTGTTTAGTGAATTAATTTTCGTGCCTCTAAATAGATAGGATGGTACCTATAAAAGGTATTTCGATGTCAAAATCAATTTAACATTTGACAAAAACAGTTAATGCAACAATTAATGCATATAGCATATCTCCTTACCTCAAACCTTTGTTTATAGTAGAGCTGTCAAAACGGGTAACCCGGTCCGTCCTACTACTGGTTGGTCACTTAATGAGCCAACCCAACCCGACTCATTTATTAGCGGGCCAGAAAAATTCGAATCCGGTCCGACCCACCACAGGTTGGTGGGTAAACGGGTTGGTTCACTAGCTCACTTAAATACAATTTCTTTTAAATAAAAAAAAATTATCAACTTTCTATAATTTAAATCTAAACAATTTTCACTCCCAACATGGGTATTTAATTAATTTTGAAAATAGGGAACTTAAATAATTATTTCAAACAAAAAATAATAATAAATATTTTTTTATAAAATTAAAATTAAATTTTAATAAAATAAAATTAGGTAGGTGGGTTGGTGGGCCAACTCGACCTACTATGGATTCAACCTACATGAGCCGGTTTAAATGAGCCGAATTTAAATGAGTCGGGTTGAAATTTGACCCGCATAAAAAAATACAATTTTTTCAAACCCAACCCGAACCCGTGGTGGGTCGGGTTGGCCCGCGGGTTGTGACCCATTTTGACAGCTCTAGTTTATAGATTTCGTGGTGTGCTATTGATTAACATTAACCTAATTACAGTGCAATCGTGAGTAATTATACTTTACTCTTAAGTTGATGTTTTAAGGGTAATTTGTTATGGTATTGTTCATCCTGATCGATCAATTCAAGGTTGAACGGTTAGTTTGGTCATCATCAAGGGTCGCCCTGTTATTCAAACCAATATTGGACTCATTTGAGCTGGTGCATGGTTAGTCGACCTGTTTGGGTCCGACCATACTCGATGTCCTATTGACCAAGCTGATGATTGGTTATCCAAGCTAGTACATGGACAATCAACCTGTTTGGTGACGACCGGGCTCGATGGCTTGCATTCCAGGCTATGGGACATTCATCAGGGTTGGTGTACAATCAGTCAACTTGTTTAGTGTTCGGTCTAGTTTATTCTTTGAGTTGTGAGTTAACTATTTGAGTTGGTTCATGACTGGTCGTCTTTTCCGGTGACTGGCCGGACTAGTTGATTGACCACTTGAACTATGGCTGACCAGACAATCATACAGTAGAATTATAAAATATGAAGACATAAAAATACTTTCATTAAAAAGAAAAATCAAATGTAAAAAAAAAAATCATGTATTGCATATAATTTAAAATTTTCTAAATTTATTTAATCTAATAAATATAAAATGTTTTTATGATTTTCTTAAGTTAGGATAAATTTCAACATTAGTAATAAGATCAACAATCTTATTATAAGTCAAAACAGTAACTTCTTTGATAATTATATTATAAACAATTATTATTGAACAACTTTTTTTATTTTAAATTATTAAAAAAGTTAAACATATAGACTATTGTTACTATGGACTTATAGTTGACCGATCGACTATGGTGACAAACTGAAAGAAAATGACCGAGTGGGGGACGTGCAAGAAAACACCTCATGACCGTTCGGACCTGACAACAGTTAAGCAGAGTTAAGGCGCAATTAATGTTACAACGACTACTCTTAAGTGGTTAAGGTTTGCGTTAATAATCATTAAAAGTTAAATTAATTGGTCAGATTCTTATAAACTCAATAAACAGAGGTTTAATTTGGTGGTAAACTCACTTTTAACCTACTATTGAATTACTAAAAGACTATAGAGAAAAATTCTGACTTCAGCGTCAGAGTGTGTTATGCAGGTCACCCCCTACACTGATCGGTTACTGGAGCATGGAGTGAAGAGATGTTCGTCACACAGGACTTTCACACACGCAGTTATCCTCGTTTCATATATGCAAAAACAACTATCTTATTTGTTTTCTTTTAAAAAATTAATAGTTAAGTATTTTGATGCGTTTATTATTATGTTAGTCAAGTAATAAAAGATTTTTTTTTTCTAAATTGATGTGAAGTGTTTGTAAAAACAAGAGTGATCAAGAATGTAGAAATTAATAAATAAGTACACACTTAATTGATGTCATGCTTGCTCAAGTATGGGGTGCAATGTGAGAGTTGCATTTCACTAATCTCACTTACTAATTTATATTCAAATTATATCCTCCACTTACTTAATTATTCAAATTTTATTTTTCAAATAATTAAATTAAATAAGTTTGCTAGAATATCAATTTGTTAGTCATTATAATCAATTAGTCAATTTGAGATTATAGTACACTAATTTAACCTATTATCGTATGATAAAAGCATAAAAAATGATATTTTAGAAGTGCTAGCGGTTTAAAAATAGTTAAACTCAATTATTTTAATATATTTAATATAAATAATTTTGTTATAAAAAGTTTCATTATTTTAAAAATACAATCTTTCTAAAAATCACATTTCTAAAGTTCTCTGACTTCTTTCTAGGAGTTATCGTATTCTGTTTGTCTTATTGAATGACCAAGACCGTAGGATTGATCTGGCGGTGAACTCTTCAGTTTAGACCAATCATTTTCTTATATATAATAAGTTTTTTTTTTGTTCTTTTTGGTCTGTTTTGTCTTCAATTGCATGTGAGTGGATTGTGAATGCATGTGATTTTTGAGTCTTCTATTAGATTCTATGTTGATCAAGACATAACAGTTTACTATAATCAAGTTTTTGTTGTTTATAGGAGTATATAAGATTTTTTGTACGTTTGGAGTTGTTTTAAGTTTTTAGAACGATTTGGTCATCTGTTAGATAATGAATGCTAAATATTATTACCTTAAGTTTTAATAAAATATTAATTGTGCGTTCGTGTTTGAGGGCTGCTGGATTGTTAAAATAAATGTTTCGAATGATATGATGTGATATAAAACTATATCAACTTTGTACGTGATATCAAATGTTTACTGTGAAAAAGTAGATAATGAAAATATATTTTAAATAATTAATTTTTAATAATAAGTTAGGTGATTTTTTAAAAATTTGAACATACAAAAACACCTGTATCTTTACTTGTTTTGATAAATAAAATAAAAGATTACTACATTCGGTGAAAGCAGACAAATTTCATTTATTTTTTTTAATTATCATATTTTTAAAATATTTATTTTAATATTATCATCTTATATCTTCTTTGAAACATAACAAATTATCCATAATCAATTTATAAGATATTGTATTTTGATTTGATATTTTTTTTATCAAACAAGTAATCATATATAATTTTTCATTCGAAACATTTATTTTAACAATCAAAATTAACATGCTAAAAGCAATATTTTTCAAATTTTAGAGGATAAAAAATTAATTTAAATTTTAAAAGATAAAAAGCAATCTTAAATTAAATTTTAGATTATATATATAAATCCAGAACCAGGTTAACTTCTATTCTTAACCAAAGCTGTCGTCAAAGTCCGTTACTATCACCAATTGTATATCTTCTTCTAGGGTTTGTTGCGACCATCGAAAAACCCCAATCGATCACTCTTTCAATCCCCAATTTGACATCACAAGCCCTAGAAAATCGTTCCAAATGCATAAAAAATCGCTCCAAATCCTGGTGCAGTCACCGGACCTCGGAATTTCCGTTCAATCCACTACCAATCACAGAACCCTTTCCGATGTCAAGCACCGCCTTCTCCCCCGATCACACCATTCCTTCTACTTCACCCTCAATGGCAAGCCCCTCCCCGACGAAACCCTTCTCTCGAGAATTGCGCCTCTCTCCACCCTCTCCCTACGGCCCCGCCTCCTCGGCGGCGGTGGAGACGGCGGAGCCACCGGCGCCGAGTCCCGCGACTGCTACCTCAATATGTACGCTGAGAAGAAGCCAGATAAGGTGGACCCCCACGAACAGCGGCTCTCGAAGTGGCACAATTGCTCTCTCTCAAACGAGCCCCTGAGGGAGCCCTGCGTGATCGACAAATTGGGGAATATATTCAACAAGGAAGCGCTGGTGGAAGCTTTGCTGGGGAAGAAGCTTCCTAAAGAATTCGGGTACATCAAGGGATTGAAAGACATGATCAATATTCAGCTTTGTTCGATTCCTGGATCTGATGATGGGGCAAAGTTTCAGTGCCCCGTTGCGGGGCTGGAATTCAATGGAAAATATAGGTTTTTCGCGCTGAAAAGCTGTGGGCATGTTTTGAGTGCCAGGGCTCTGAGGGAGGTTAAGTCCTCGTCGTGTTTGGTTTGTCACAAGGAGTATGCTGACGTTGATAAGATTGTGCTCAATGGGACTGATGAGGAGGTGGCGGTTCTGAGGGAGAGGATGGAGGAGGAGAGGACTAAGATAAGGGAGAAGAAGAATCGGAAGGTTAAGAATAGTGATGATGTTGTGAGTTTGGAAGGGACTAGGTTGAGTGGTACTAAGCATCGTGTTGATGTTAAGGCTGTAGAGAAGGTTTCAGCTAAGGTGGAAGGAAAAGGGAAGGTTGCTAATGGTAATGTTGGTTTGAATGGTGCTGTTGCTGCTGCGAAGCGTTTCAAGGCTTCGGATTTGGCACCAGCGAATGCTACTAAGGATGTGTATGCGTCCATTTTCACTTCGTCTAGGAAATCTGAATTTAAAGAAACATATTCTTGTAGGTCTCTTCCTCTTGGTAGAAACTGATTGAGGAATCTGTGTATTGGTGTCGCTACTGTTTTATTGTTGAAGAATGTACTGAATTTTAGATTGTTGTATAAGAAATTGAGTTTTCCTGTTATGAATTTACTGGTTTCATTCCCATCACATTATTATCATTAATCATACTTAGGAAGGAGTTTTGTTAATAACATCTATTATTTGGAAAGAGAGAGATTTTAGAATTTGTACTCGTTTTCCTATATTTCTGATTATATACCGCTTGCGCATTATTCGATAGATAATGTTTAAGTGATAGTTGCCATCTAAGTTGGGTTAAGAATTGAGCATGCTATATTCAGGATAATTATTTTTGTTTCTCATGAATGACAGTTTGAGTAGGTAAGTGATGTCTCCATAGTCAGTAGAGAGCATTGCATTAGTATTACCCTTTCTTCCTTGTAGATAAGGAACGTGAGAGGGCTTTTCGAAGCGATTATAGAGCTTATTCCAATAATACACCATAAATTCTCAGTTAATCTATCATTTAAACCTTACATATCTTCTGTGAGCTTATTCATTGTTAACACCTATAAATGAATAACATGTTTGGATCCTGTATTGGAATCACAACGCTTATTCATTGTGTATCAGTAAGGCAATTTGACTTCAAAACAACTGGTGGATTTTCTGTTAATGAAGTTTGTGCAGGATGAACCTGTCAGATGGAGTGGTCATGTGCAAGGTCGTCATACTATAGTTTTATCTGTAGAATTGCACGACTTTACAATACTTATGAAGAACCGTGGTTTTCATCTATATACTTATGCAATGTAAATTTAAAAACTAAACGCATTGTTTTAGTGTTGTGGTGCTGGTGCAAGGCATTTCAAGGCCAGCTTTTGCCCCCAACAAATGGTGTAAAGGGGCATCCATTTTCACTTAAAAGAGAATTTTACCTATAAGTCTCGGTGGTAGAAACCAATTGTATTTTCGTTGTAGATGAGGAATGTAATTCAAAAACGGCACTTATATTGTACTGGGTTATCTCCTTTTCGTCCTTGAATGACCGATGCCGTATTTAGACCACGGTCCCCGTAATTCATATATCAGCATGGCATTTTGGTTCTCCTGTTAACGAAAGCAATTTCTGTTGAGCTATGACATCATGGTTATGTATAAAATGAAAAACAGTCCTCTCGTTAACAACAAAATCCACTTATAATTATACCTGTAACCTAAGTCTTTTTTTGCGTTCAAAGAACATAAAACTGAAAGCTAAACAATTTTTCACAGCTTGTCCGCAAATTTTGTGTTGATGAACCATAATCAAAATGAGAAGCCGAGATGTAGAGAATCCAAGATTTCTGGAAATAATCAGGGCTTCAAAATAAGACAGATTTGCAGGCTGGGTAAGCTTTAGGTAGTGTTTGGATAGAAAATCTGAAATGCACGAACAACATACAAAGGTATGAAATAAAAGCAACACACCACTTTTCGTACACAATGATAGGTAAATATGAATAAAACACAAGTTTAGAGAGCAGAACAAATATAATTGGGTGGTTAACATTCTAAATTACTTTTCCCAAGAAAAGATAAAAGTTCCACATCTCTTTCTACATGGTATGGGCTTCGGTTTGAATGTATGCCCACGACAACAAAATTTACGACATTGTACCTGTATAGCATTTGATTAGAATCGTTGTAGAAGGTCGATGTTTGACCTTTGCAGAGGCACAAAAAGAGCTGATAAAGTGTATTAGTGATTAGTGAATAACATACAAATAAACTTGTGCTTACTTAACATTATCAATACATGGTCTATAATCCACGGATACAAACAATGCATTATCGGTTGTAGGCCCTAGAAAATAGTACAGCATGGCAAGTTTAAATCGTGACAATACAACAAAACTTGCAATAACCTGCAAGATCATTAATAGACGAGAGCTACAATCGCTTTAAATAGAAGATGAAAGAAACAAACAGAATCACGAGTCATATGATCATAGTTAGAATTGCAATGATATAGGTGTTTCTTTTGCAATGGATCTTAATTTACAGCACAAGTAGATGGTTATTGCTCAGCTATGGCTTAATAGGTAAATATCATATTGTAGCCTAAAAAATAACAAAATCTAATATATGATCATAGTTAGAATTGCAATGATATAGGTGTTTCTTTTGCAATGGATCTTAATTTACAGCACAAGTAGATGGTTATTGCTCAGCTATGGCTTAATAGGTAAATATCATATTGTAGACTAAAAAATAACAAAATCTAATATATATTCCATTTCTTTTGTGTCTTTACCCGTGATGGACTCAGAACCACATCACATACTTTGTATATTGTATATGATGCGAAGCAGGGGAGATAGACATATAACAATCAATTGTATGCAGTGAAAAGTCAGGCTCAAATCAATTAGAAAGAAGAGGTTGTCATTAAAAGATTGGAAACACAGTTCACTCGGCCACTACTACTTCAGGATCAGCAGCACTCTTGTTATCAGTGATGGCTTGTTCAGGATCAACACTCTTGCTATCAGTGATGGCTTCTTCACGATCAGCACTCTTGTTATCAGTTTCAGGATTAGCAGTCTTGTAATCAGAAATGGCTTCTTCAGGATCAGCACTCTTGTTATCAGTGATGGCTTCCTCATTGACAACACGCAGATCTGGATAATTTCTATGGTTTAAAGAATGCAACCAAAGAGCAACAGTTCCTTCCTTCTGCTCCGTTGAAGAAATATGGGAATATATGTACTTCATTTTGAACTCCTCAGCTTCTTTCTCATATGCTTTCATTGAAACCTCTTCATGGCTATCTTTCCACTTCTGGTTATATGAAGCAAAGAAGCATTCGTCCAGATATAATCCAACCTCGGGAGCAGTAGGCACATTAATGTTCACATCCCTGCGTTTAGGAAAACAAAAGTAGAAAAGTATATCCAATGAGAATCACAGCATTTCAATTGGAAACTTATAGATAATACAAACAATAGAAGTTGTACTCACTGCTGCAAAGCTTTATTGATAAGTGATTCTGGTGCACAATTTCTCATTATTGCCACTGCCAGCCCCATCATCTTCCGTATCTGATGAAGCATGAAGCTCTGTCCCACAACCTCACACTTTACAAACTCAATGCCCTCAACTACAACAGTAGTGTTAGCATTGAATGAAATAATGTAACGACGAGCAGCAGGGTCCTGCGCTTTTGTTCGGGTGGTGAAGTTATGGAAATTGTGAGTCCCAACAAAAAAATTTAAAATCTTATTAAATCTCTCCCTCTCCTTCTCACCGTAACAGAACCTGCTTCCACCAGTAGACTTATCCACTCCATTCATTTTTTCTTCCTCAACAATGTCTGAATTATTCACAGATTCACCATTCAAAGGCATATCCTCATCCTGAACAGGAATCACGTTCTCAATACCAGTTTCAGGGTCCGTGCCAACAACTAAAACTTCACCCTTAGTATCAATCCCAGATTCCCCATTTAAATGATTATCGTCCCCTTTGCTCAGAGAAACTTCCACATCCTCTGCAACTACAGAATCAAGCACAACATCTCTGTTTGATGAAATACCAGCGTCAACATCCATGGCTTCAAGTTCCAGATTGTGCTTACGGTTGCCAACTAATCCTACCACCTTTCGGCCTCTCTCAGAACACTCCAAACATTTAACAAGCTCGTTTGTAGATCCCAAACTAGCCATGACAGTCTCTCTATCACGGTGACAACTTGGATCAAGAGCAAACACAGGAATGAGATAGACATACCTCCTCCGGTCACAGAACTTCTTGGCATTAAAAGAACCTGTCACACGCTTGTAACCAAAGATCCTTATCTGAGAGGGAAGGTTTGAATTAAGGCGGTCAACAAAACCAGGAGGATCAATGTAGAAACGACCGGAGACAACCTGACCAACAGCACTAACACCTTTATCTGTTCTAGCTGAGCGAGCCCAGTCATATCGTTTAGGAATTCCACGATCATGTTCAGGAACAGCTCCAGACACATATAAGGCCTCTTCTAGGTCACCTTCAATGGTCTTTGCACCAGGGTTTTTCTGCATACCCTGATAGCCAACACCACAGTAAGCAAAGAAAATGGCAACCTTACGGCGTTTGTATCGTTTCTTGGTGCCCAGGGCAGTTTTGCATTCTTCATCATCAGAAGTTGTGGTGGACATCTTCAGCTTCTTGGGCTCTGGCTCATCCGCAGCTAATGGAGGTGGTGGAGGCAGGGATGAAGTTGTCAGCGCTGTATCTGGGTTTTCCATATTTTACAAGTGACAAAAATATGACTGGTAGAAGTCAATGTTTTAAAATCTGGAATGTTCAACAACCGGAAAAAGGGACTGGCTCAAGACTCAAGAGTCAATGGCCAGGCCAGGGGACAACTAATACCCAATCACTCACACCAGCATGAGGCCACAAACCTAAACAACAATTTGATTTATTAATTCAGAAATGAACAAGTCCTATATTATACTAGAGGCTCTTTCAGTACATTTATAGTTTCTACACACAACTCCGAATGCAATTTCAATTTCTTGAAGTTTTAAAGAACTCGACTAATCACAGTTATCTCTACTTTTCGAAGGTCTTTTCATGTTTTGCAACAAGCAAGTTGAAAGAACAAAGAATTACCAACATAAAAGCAACAGAATTATTGCTTGCTGTCAACAGTTGATTTATGATTGAAACCACATAAAAGACTGAAGATATTCAGATAAAAATAGATGGGGAAAATCCAAAGATCATTGGGAACATCTACCCAAAAAGCATGAGATTTTCTTGAACTCCACAATCAACATCCACTTCGAAAATAGCCGAAAAAAAATGGCACCTAAATATTATACCATATTTTTGACAAAAGAAAGAGAATAGAGCATGAAACAATGAGCGAAAAAAGAGGTATTACCAGAGGAATGAGCGGGAGAACGGTTGAGAATGCTAGCTGGGTTGAACTGCAAAGTGAGAACGTGTGTGCGAAAAAGATGCAATAAATGTTAAACCCTCGTTTCAAGTTTCACAAACAAACTGGGCACGCGCCACTGATTTCTTACATTCGGTCTCATTACAGTTTTTTCCATATGGGCCTTAACCCAAAATTGAATTATGGGCTTACAACTTTTTAGGGATTTGCATCCGTATTTTTTTCTACACCCCCATAAATATTAAAATTACCACTTTGCCTTTTGGTGTAAAACTTTGTGAATTGTGAAATCTAGAATTTGAAAATGTATACCAAATTACACAATCTAGTATAGTAAATTGAAAGTCAATTTTAATTTTGGACTGCGTAATCTATAATTTAATATTGTATTTTGAATTACTAACCAGTTAGCTCGCTCAATAAAAATTTAATTACTGACCATTTGAATTAAAAACTTGTCTATGTTATAGCTTTTTAAAATATGATATCATTTAAATATAATATTCTTTTTTTATAGATAAAACTACTATCAAGCATAAAAAAGTTAAAATATTAAAGAAAATAGATACATTTCAAATTTCAGTGTCTAAGATTCTCCTATCTTTAAGAAAAAATGTTTTTCTTTTTCCTTCCAGAATGCATAAAGAAAAATTAGTATATTTTAAAGAAATCATAAAATAAACAATTATAAAGTTATATAATTTTGTACAACTCTAACGTCTCATTTAATAATATAAAATTATTAAATAAAACAATATAAAATTAATCAAACAAAATAAATATTTTAAAAAATATAAAATATTAATATAATTATTCATCATTATAATTATATATATATATATATATATATATATATTCAATAAATTTTTCAAAAAAGCTACATGATAAAGCTCATTTACAAAACAATTAGTAAAAGATTACGGAATTATTCAATAAACTTTTCATCTTTATATCATCACCTATTTCATCATCTATTCACAGGGTGATCATAGAAATAAATTATAAAACAATTTTTTTTTTCTAAACTGTTACAGAACAGTTTTTTAAATGTGTTTGTATCCTAAGACTATAAATCTATAATATTATAATCTATCATAAAAGGATTTTATCAATATCTTATCCTTGAAATAAAAAATTTGGAGTTAAATTCTCAAACATTCAAATGTAAAAGTAAAAGAGATATAATTCTATTAGCTTAAAAGGAGATGTTAGAAGAGAAAGTGGGTATTGTTTTTTTTTTTTTATGAAAATACAACATAAAAAGATCACTTTAAGAAGGTGATGAAGATTGGGCTTTGGCACTCTGCCATCTCCCAAACAAACTAAGCAAAACAAAACCCTTTTTCTTCTAACCTCAATACACTTTCTCCAACACAATCGCCATGGAAGACGATGATGACTTCGGTGGTTTATACACCGATCTTCCTATGCCCTTCGCTCCTTCCTCTCCTTCTCTTCCTAAAGCTCAACCCATTCACCGCCAGCAATCACCTCAACAATCACCGCGCCGCCACGTGGAACATGTAATCGCTGATTCCAAATCTTCTTATTTGATCGACAGTGACGTCAAATTCGACATAGAGGATGAGGAAATTGACGACGAGCCGCTCATTCCGGGGCTAACTGGAGATGCAGTAGAAGCTTCCAGAAGAATCGGCGAGGGTGATGATTGGGAAGACAGCGATGATAGCGAGGATGACCTGCAGATTGTGTTGGACGCCGGTGGCCTTCCGGATGCCGGTGATGACGGTGGCCCCGATGTTGCGGCGGCGGCTGGCGACACTGAGGAGCGCGATTGGGGCGAGAATTCGACTCAACCGGTTGATGGTGAGAAGAAGCATGTGGGAGAGTCGGTGAGAGTACTTGAGCCGAAAGTTGGGTACAGCAATCAGGGTTATCATCATCCTTTTCATTCTCAGTTTAAGGTCAGTGTCGTTGTAATTGTACTTTTAAGAATAGTAGTAGATAAAGTTTGATGATGGAATTCAGCTGGTGTTGTGTCTCTTTTGTGCTTCTTCTTTGTTGTGAATAACTGAAAAAGAAGAAGAAAAGCTTAAAAGGCAGTGAAAATAGAAAGAAGCCAATACAAAAAGATTTTGTAATATTTTTTATGTTATTATTAATATTATTTCATACCGTGACTTGCACAGTTATACCAATGAGAAAAATTTAGTTGAAATTATTATTTTGTTATCCTTTTCTTTTCTTTTTGTACATTGGCCGAGCCTTGGATTCAAGGACCAACGAGTATGGATGTTAGTTGACACATGCATGTTACAGAACATATAACGACATCGTCATATGTATGATGTTCTGTATGGTATCTGAATAGCTTGTACCTTGGCAACCTTGCTTTTTGTTAAATGTGAATGAAAAAGGCAAATAATTATGGTACTGGTTTATGGGAAAAAATAAAATAAGATGGAAGGATGTAATAAGTCTTTCTCATAAACTAAAATTAGTTTATTCCCAAGTTCATATACAAAAATTCTTTGGGAAGCTCACTCATGTTTCATGGTTGAGTCACGGTTATTTTCCCAATCGACTACAATGGCAAAATGAATTACAATGAGTGTTTTCTCCATTTTGTTAATCCAGTTCCTCTGCATTTGGTGAATCTTGAAGTATAACTGTTAATATTCCTTCTGGCTTGTGTATCAAGCTTTCTATTCAAGGAAAATGAATGAATTACTCTAAATATTAAACCGTGTTGACATTAATTATTTTTACGGGTTTCCATATTTAACTTTAATCAACTTATCAAATAAATGCTCCATCCAAGGTGGTGCAGACTACAGAACAGTTTCACTGAATTTTGGGGGATTTTTTCTTTTTTACTTTCTGGGGAATAGAAACTGCTTGATCTTTGTATCTTTGTTGCTTGAGACATCAACAACAAACGTTTTACCATATTCTTTGAGACGTTATATACCATAGAATTCCTTTTCTCAACTACTTTCAATGTCTTGCTCCATCTCTTTCTATCTTTTTTTCTCAAAACTAAAAGTATGCAATCTACTCTTCTTACTAATGTTTATAGTTTTCATTCTTTTACATGTCCAAACCACGTTCACTAGTTTTGTTTAATGATGGAAACTGAGCACCTGAATTCCAGACACTGCACAGTAGTGAAACTTGACTAAAACTTACAGCCATACTGCAATGATTCTGAGTCTGAGATCTAACTAATAACTCACAAATGTAAAAATCATGCACAAGCTTTCACTTGGCACATTAAGCTTCTTGAATGTTTTGGTTCTAGTCATTGGCTCTGTGTGGATAATTTTTTTATTTTTTTTATAAACACTTGTAAAAGAAGAAAATGAGAAGGAAAATGAATTAAGTTTATTTTAAAATGCAATTATTTTTTCTTTTTCCTTTTAATAGAAACTGTCTTGTCTAAATTATAAGTTGATTTTAGATTATAGAAAAATAACTCAATTCATTTTACCTTTTCATTTTCTTTTCTATAAAATTTTGTAGAGAAATTTATTTATATAGGACTACAGTGTTATAGTTTTTATGAGCTTGAGTTTGACCTTTACTAGCACCATCATTCTAAATAACTTCAGCACAAGTAATCATAGCATAAAAGAGTTAGTAAAAGAACACGAAAAATATACCTTCAATAATGTGGGATGTTCATGCTGCTCAGCCTGCGTCACCATTTAAAAATTGTGTATTATATAAAATTATGAGGTAATTTTTTCTATAGCAATTGGTTATAATTTGCTGTTGCCTTAAAGAATCATTCATAACATGTATATTAAATCCAGTTTGAGATGCTGCAGACACAGGTAATTAGATGAATTCTGTTTTCAGAATTCCAAAACCATATTCTTTGACACACTCTTATGCCCTCATTTAGTATTGTTGGACGAATTTTATGTGGGTCTCACTTCAATAAGTCTACATTATTCACAATTATGAAATTACTTTACCTGATTTATATGGCTTGTTTCTTCCAAGAAACCTTTAAATACATTGGAACGGAAAAAAATTCACTGAAAGGTTTATGCGCTCAAACTATATTGGTTATTAATTATATTTCGGTGAGCATTTATCAATTTGTTTCAGATGAACTTGATTTTGGTTATATGAGTGTCAACCCAAGTGGTTTATGTGCTGTAATTTTTATCCAAAAAGTGAGCTTGTGAGAGAATTTGGTATAAAATTCCTATCCCACTGCAAAAGTTAAAAATTTTCATTGTGGGTTGGAAGCATAATTGCATTATGAAGCTTCAAATGTGAGTTGGGGGCTCTCCTAGCACATTCTAGTGGGGTCTTGTGATCAATTGTTTGTTTCTATAATTTATGTGTTTTCTATGCATGTTGAACCTACAGAACTTGTGTCGCCATAGATTCTATCAGTAATTATGTTTCTAAATTTGGCTGGTTGTTGTACTTCCTCTCTGCTGGTTCATTGATTAATTTTTATCTTAAAACTAATCTTTTATGGAAGAGAAGAAACTATATTTTGTTCCATTCATCAGACAGTTAGATATTTCATTTACTCTAGACCCGTATAATTGTTTCGTTATGTGAACTATGTATGGATTTTGAAATGGAAAGTAATTAAGTATCTAATGATTTGCATTTTTCACTTTTGTTTTAATTGTAATGTAGTATGTCAGGCCAGGTGCAGCATCCACACCTGCAGCAACTAGTTCTACTCCAGGAGGTCCTCTTGGTCACATTCGTCCACAAGCTAACATGAATCCTGTGGCTGGTCATGGCAGAGGGGACTGGAGACCAGCCGTAATAAAAGGTGCTGCAGCCATGCAAAAAGGTTTTCAAGCAGGTTCTGGATTACCTATGCGGGGACACAGTGCAGCAGGACGAGGCTTTGGTGGTGGATTGGAATTTGTGCTTCCTTCTCAAAAGTAAAATTTAATTGACAATTTTATTTGTCTCTAGCTGTGTTAAGACAACAAATGAAGTGATTGATGTCAACTGCTAACTAGAAATTCTTTTTGTTAAGCATCTGAGTAGCATTGCATTTAGGGGAGAAGTGTTTGGAATATGAAACATGTGGTTTGAGTGGAAAGAGGCTAATAATATTTTTTTTTGTTTTCCTTTTGATATATAAAAGCTTTTTGGTAATTTTGATTTGAAGTATAAAGTCTAGATATGGTTAGTAAACGAGCTTTATATTGCATAAGTTGTTAGATCGATATGTTAACCAAGGTCATCATTATTCATTTTTCTCGGAATGACGTTTTTGTAGGGCAAATCTACTGAATCGTTTACACCTCTATTTTATCGCCCCCTGCATCCTCCATTTTATTTCTATACTGATTTATCTCCCAGTGATTTCTTATTTAACCGGCCACTTTTTATTTTCAGGACAATATTTGATGTTGATATTGATAGTTTTGAAGAGAAACCATGGAAATATCCTGGTGTTGATGTATCAGAATTTTTCAACTTCGGTTTGAATGATAATACCTGGAAAGATTATTGCAAACAACTGGTAATTTTTTTGCTTATATTCTTTTCCAGTAGAAATTTAGTGTAGACTGAGAAAATCATTTTTTGACTTTCTTTTAGGAACAACTACGTCTGGAGTCTACCATGCAAAGCAAGATCCATGTTTATGAGAGGGGTCGAACAGAGCAGGTAATGATGTTAGTGTTGGCTAGGAACAGTTCCTTATCACATATTTCTGGAGTTGTTTTGGTCCAGTTCTTATTTAAAATAAATTAAATCATCTGCTTGATTTCATTCCAGGACTATGATCCAGATTTGCCCCCTGAATTAGCTGCAGCTTCTGGTATACATGATGTTCCTGTTAATAATGGTAATTATGTAAAGTCAGATGTTGGACAAAATGATCTAATAAAAGGTTCTGGACCTATGCGACCACCAATTGTATGTATTTCTACCATTCATTGAACTCCTCTATTGCATTATGGCCAGATACTTTTTTTTTTCTGGTGTATTGGCCAGCTTGTGTCTGGTTACTATAGTACAAAATTTGTAGAAGTTTCTGCTTTTCTTATTGATTCTCTTGCTAGGAGTTATTAATGTTATTCATTTTTTCAGCCAACTGGGAGAGCAATACAGGTGGAAAGTGGTTCCGGTGATCGTCTTCCTTCCATTGACACCCGACCTCCTCGAATCCGTGAATCGGATGCTGTCATTGAGGTTTTTGAGCTATTGTCATTAACAATGTGTCGTAATTAGATTTGTCTTTTATTGTTGCATCTTGCATGTGCAATGTTGTTGTTACTCACCATATTTTTATGAACAGATTGTTTTACAGGATCCAGCAGACGATGTTTCCGATGCAAAAATTGATGTTCAAGATCAACAAGAGGGTGATGAGCCCCAGAGAAAGGATTTTAGTGATGAGCCCCAGAGAAAGGATTTTAGTGATGAGCCCCAGAGAAAGGATTTTAGTGATGACCATGTATCTGGATATGAAATTCCAAGGTTAGAGTCCAATTATTTTAATGGTCAAAAGGGGGAGCTGATTGGAAGAAGAATGCTCAATATGAAAGCCAGTCCTACTAGCATACCCATAGAAGATGAACATTTGCCCTTCCCCCAGGAAAAGACAATCGACTACTCTGATTCTAGGTACCAAACTCCTGACTCCTATTATGTTCTTTACATGGGATATATATAGATAATTCAGCCAATCCAAGTTAAATTTAAAACCATTCTTAATCCATTCCACTTTGATCCTATTTATGCGTAGATTGTGTATGATGCATTGTGAACTTGGGCGGCATGAGATAGGACCCAAAAATGATAATTCAGATCCGTAAAGAATTGCCTAAAGCACAATTAGTAGCAAATACTTCTAGTTCTGGCCAGATTGGTCAATGTCGGCTTCTTATTCTTTCTCACATAAGCATTCCATATCCTATGAAAACATTGAATGCAACATAATGAAACATATCCAACTCCTAGAGAAAAAGTAGGCTGAATCTAAGATCAAAGCTCATGCAACCACTCAATGTAGAACATAATTTGGTTAAAAAAATATATTTGTCTAATTTGTATTTGAAATGAAAAAGAAAAGGATCGTCCAACAACTTAGATGCTTGCAAACCTTACAGGAAGGGATGGTTTTTCAAGTTTAGGTTGTTGGTGTGTTAGTAAAAACTTTCATTTTTAAGGACAACTTATTTTGTTATTCTTTGCATGTCCTGGTGGTTTTTGATGATTGCTCAGTTATTTTAATCTGCAATTCATTAACACCATCTCTGTTTTCTATTTGCAGGAAAATGCAAGGAAGTGCATGTGATGATCAGTCTCCCCGTTTTACTTGCAGTCGAGAAGTGACAATTGTTGACAATAAAAAAGAAGGGTCAGTTGAAAGCATGGAAGGTAGACATAGTGCACACTTGTCATTTCCTGTCGTTGAGGATGTGAAGGAATCCAGCATTGAAAACAATCCGCTTGAGGAAGCTCGGACAGCTGATAGAACTTCCAGGTTGGAAAAGGGAGATAGAGACTTAAATGCAGTGGACAACAGAGATGTCATTAAGGATGGGGTAGCAGAGAGACAGAAAATAACATCTCAAGTTGAGCAACCTTTGTTTGGGGATGTAAGTGATTGTGAGGACTCAAAATCTGTAAGAAGTAGCGATAACAGCAAAGCAATATCAGAAAGTAGCAGGGATTATCATAAGCAAAGGGATGGTTTTGAAGTACGTCAGGATCCACATGATGTTCATCTGGGTAGCATTAGAATTCAATCTCGTGATAATGAGCAGGTATTCCATAGAAGAGAGCAAGATGGGGGTAAAAAAACAGAGACAAACGGTATGGTGATTAAAAGTAGAGAGAATTCATACTCTCACAAGGACCGACACCCTAGCTCGGCACATCAATCACACATAAGGATTGATGGCTTTGAAAGTCAAAGGGATAGGGTTAGCTCTGACGTGGATTGGGAACTTAGAAATGATGAGCTCTATGGAAAAAGGGTTAAACATGATGAACCAAGAAAGAGGGATAAGGGTAGGGTTCGTGAAAATGAGAGAAGCGACAATGATGATTCCTTTCGATCAAGAAAACAGTTGGATAATGGTACCTACAGGGTTCCATATGACAAGGATGTCAGGTCAAGAGTCTCAAGACACAAAGAAAGAGGTGATAGCTTGAAAGATAAGCATGAAGCTTTGGAGGATTTCCGTAACAAGAGGAGGAAGAATGAGGAATATCTTAGGAGGGAGCATGTAGCCAAAGAAGTTCTGCGTGGGTATAGAGAAAATGTCAATCGGCACAAGCCAGAAAAGGATTCAGCATTGGATCCACGGAAGAGAGATGAGCATCAAAGAAGTAGAGTTGACCTTGATGTTCAATATGCTGCCAGACAAAAAAACGAGGCCTGGCTACTGAGGGAGAGGGGTAATAGGAAGAGAGATAGAGAAGAGTGGCATCAGGTGAAACAGTCTCACGAAGAACATCCATTCAAGCGTGAAAGAGGAGGTCGAGATTCTGTAAGAAGTGGACGAGAAGCTGAAGAAAAGATATCGGCTGGCCTTGTTAGGGCTAAGGATGAACATAAAGTTTCGGAGAAAGAATACCAACATAGAGAAGCAATGCGACACAGTGACCAATTGAAAACAACGGATCAAGTTAAGGGTGAAAGCCCACACCGTAAGGGGCATGATGATGCTTATGTCCGTGGAAATCAATACAACAGTGAGGAAAGGCGATCCAGGGAGGAAAAATCAAGTAGTCGAGGTTATTGTGCCACTAATTCTTTAGATACTCAAAGAGTTCACGAGAGAAAGCGTGATGATGGCTCTACGAAAAGCAAAGAACCCATTGTTCGTAGTTTAGGCACGTCCAACAAAAGTCCAGAAGCTCAAAGTGGTCAGACCAATTTCAAGGTATACTTGATGCTTATATATTTTAAATGTGAGATTTATCTGGAAATTATCCATCCCTACGTGCGACTTGTAGGAGAATGGGTAAATTAGTGCCTAACCATAGAAAGCAGGCTTGGCATCGGGTATCTAATTTCATTCACATGGTTCCTCTTTCCCCAACTTAATGCCTAGGGAGAAAGGTAGAAAGCAGAGGATATGATTCGGTTTAGCAGAATTTTGTCCTTTTCCAATTAGGCTTTATAATTTAGTGCATAATATGAGCCATGCTTAAGTATCTATACAGTTAAGAACCAATTTATTATTTTAAGTTACAATTTTCTTTTTCTCTACTGGCTGTAGTTAGTCCTTAATGTTTTTGCACAAGAGATTGTTATTGTTTCTTTGACTGATATTATCTGTCACTGTCAGTATTAAGCTTGATCTCGCTTGAAATGACATACATGTGATTAATGATTGGAAGAAATCTTGCTATTACTGGAGTGTCTCCGCATAATTTGATTAGATCCATCTCTCACTTTTTCCTCTTTTTTTGCCATGGTCAGCAGTTGGACCTTAACCAGGTTTTCGAATTACCTTGAACGTCATTGTATTTGACAGGATAGGTTAATGTAGTCAGCAGGATTCGGGCTGTGAAATGTCACTCTTCGAAGAATGAAATTTTGAGACTTATTTCACAAGAGTGTGGTTTGATAGTTCTTAGTAAGCCTTGGACATCGATTTTAAATGCAATTTTCCTTGCTCCTTCTGTCTCTTCGAACCAAAAAGTGATTGTGGAACAATTTTTTATTCCTTCTTATGATTTTGAGCTCAAGCTGATGTAAACAATTGCTGGGTACTAACTTATATACGGTCTTTTGTTTCTGTTTATGAAGGGCATGAAAGGCTCTGGCGATGAAGATCATCCAGAGGATGAAATCCCAGGTCATCGGCTGTCCAGAAAAAGGAATGGAGAAGCCAACTCAGATGATGAGCAGCAAGATTCTCAACGAGGACGTTCTAGATATGACCGCTGGACAAAGGATTTCAGTAACAGCAGCAAGTCGTCATCTCCCTTAAAGTTCAAGGACCTTGAGAAAGATAATAATGATAGGTCTTCTGAATCTGGGAAACCTGTTGACGAATCTACTAAGTTAGTTTATACCAATCAGCAACCACATTTATCAGTTGAGGGGAAGGATTTTGTAGATGTGGAGGTGAAGGATGCTAAAGCCAAAGAATTAGAGGATCAGCACCCTGATACTGTTGATAAATTGACGAAGCGTAGTGAGCGGTTCAGGGTTCCAAGGGCAAGTGAGAAAGAGGCAGCTGTCAAGAAGTTAGCGGATGAAAATCCAATGGATTTTTCAGAGGTCAAACAAGAGCGACCAACCCGGAAAAGGAGGTGGATAGGTAACTAGATGAGAAATCTGGGAGCTTATAATCTGACTACAAATCTCGTTTATTTTTGACCCCACGAAAATGTATGCCTGGCCTAATTTTGTAAATTCTAGCAGTCTCCCCTTCCACCCATTAAGACATTCAAAACTCCTTTACCATAGTTCTTCATGGATAACCCCAATTTAGGTTTATTAGTGCATTGTGATTTTGAATAATTTGTTGAAAGTAACATTTTTAGTGTTTGAGATTATGTGTAGTTAGACCATTTTTGTAACCACGCACCCAATACATTATTATACACTGTATATATTGGTAAAATGTAGACCTTGAACTTTCACAATACAGGCACGTTTTTCTGTGTCTAAATGTGATCCATATCGTAATTTGATCTGGGTTATGAGAATTATGGGATTAGCATGACCAAGGCTTGTTGCAATATTGCTGGTGATGCACGAGCCTTATACTGGCAGTGTTCCTCTTGTGACCCCGATGGTCCAAGTGTCAGAAACCAGAGGCATCCCTGGTGAAGGACGGTCTGAGGTGGATGCTGCTTACTTCCTAACCTCTCTTTGGTGATTGAATATGAGATGTCAGAGATGATGTTCTTATTGTAACTGTAAGTTAATATTAATTACTGTTTTTTTTCCAACAAGAGGATTATACAATAATTTTAGCTCTGAGCTTGGCTGTATCTAAATGTTAATGAAATGTAGTTCAGGAATTTCAGTAGTAATAACAGAAGGCATCAGCAAAAAACATTCCATTTACAAATCTTTCAATCTGCAAGTTTATGCGAACAAGTGCCTTTTTATATACTTTGGTTAGGGAAAGGATGTGGCAGATTCTTGCAATTTATGCAAATATTTTGCACTTGCCTAGCTTGAAAGACTTGTGGCAATGGTGATGCTAACCAAATGCCATCAACAACAAAGTTTAATATTACAAGCAAACCTTGTTAGTTTTATCTTAATATTTTTCAGTTAAAATGTATCTCTTCTGAGGTAAATATTCGATTATTAGGATCGAATATTCTTTGTATGGTCGTTATATTCTTCTAGCAATATTTTGTTTACTATGAAAGAAAAATTTACAGCACAAAGTTCAACAACACTAGCAAAACACATACGCTTGAAATTCCTCTTCTCTATTCATGTGGGCCTTTTCCCATTTATATTTTATATGTTATGTTGTCTTGATGCAATTAAATCTTACCCGTAAAGATTTGTGATGTTATTTTTTAAATTTTATCACGGATGTACACTGTTTAGAAACTGATAAAAGACAGTTTGAACTTTCTTTAATATGGTATATAAATTAAATTTCATTAAATCTGGTTAAGGAAATTTGTTATTTATAAACTAGTTATCGAATACCATTTTGTTTGCAAAATATTAATTCGGTTAATTTTAAACTTAGATATTTTAAATTAAATTTCTATTATAAAAGTTTAAATGTTTTCTATTGAGTGTGTATGATTTTTTGTGTTTTTACATAAGTACTTTTTATTTTATTTTTCAATGAACAAAATCAAATAGAAAATAAATTATTTAAAGATAAAAAAAATGTTTTGAACATTAAATATATATATATATATATATATATATATATAATAAAAATATTCTAATTTGTGAGATGTTCAAAATTTAATTCACACTTGTTCTAATACAAACTTTGAACAGATCTTACCCACTTAATAATTTAGTATTAGATTGTTTGGTTTCCGTTAAATATCTTCTCGTAAGTAAATATTGGTTTCCGTTAAATAATCTTCTCGTAAGTTAAAATACAATTTTTTTTATTTGACTGTTTTTAATATTAAATAAAAAGCAAATTGAATAATACAAATCACATTAGTCCATTAAAATATTGAAGTAAACCACCATCAACAATGTCATATTCTTTAATATAAAGCAAACAATATGTTTAATATGACAAAGATCAAGAGATTAAAAAGCAATTTTGAAATTAATAAAATTGATAAATTTATCAAATGAAAGAAAAAGATAAAATTCAAATAATAAATTCACATACAAAGCAAATTAACAAAAACAATATATAAATATTTATATAAACGTGATTGGTGCAACAATTTTTTATGCAAGTAGGTATTTAGTTTAAACAGAACTAAGAGTGAGTGTTAAACTTTTCTTTTAAAGTTGAAAAAAAAAAAGTGGAATAAAATGTATAAGCTACTTTTATTCATGGAAAATATTGTTATATAAATAGAAGTGTTATTCAACTTCAAATCGAATTAAATAAAAAGTTATACAAATTTATTTAAATTATAATTTATCCGTATCAGACATTTACGTTGATTTTATGAGAAATATTATATAAAAGGATCATGTATGACTAATGAACATTTGCGTAACGATTAACACATCGTTGACAAGTGCATAGAGACAAATTTGAAATCGAAGAACATAAGAAGAAAGAGAGAGGTGAGAAAAATGTACGTGGATCGCGCCTTCTCGATTTCTGATGAGGACCCGATGATGAAAGCCGTGTTCACGGAAAGCAGCAGCAACAAGCAACCGATAAAAGATATCGCTCTCGCCGTTTCTCTTATCGGCTTTGCAATAGTAGGCATCGTCGTCGGCTCTCTGATGTCCTACAATCAGATCGGCAGTGACGTCGCTCACGGTAACGTCTCTTTTCAGAGTGAAGAATTAGTTAATGGTTTTATTTTTTAATTTCATGTTAATTGAATCATTGATGTATAGGTATGTTCTTTACGATATTGGGATTAGTTTTGCTCATTCTGGGTTTCTACTATACGCGGATTGCATATTACGCTTACAAGGGATACAAAGTGTCTTCTCTCTCTCTCCAATGTACATACTGTATAGTTCTTTTAGCTCCATCACCTCAACTTCTTTATGTATAGATCTTCTCTCCGTCTCTTTGTTTTCTATTTTTCTTTTCTTTGGTAAGTGACTGCTATGTTTATTTATATTACATGCATTTCAGAATTAGTATATTTATTAGAATAATGGTATACAAAATTGTAAAATTTTGTATTTTTCTAAGAAAGAAAAAGAGTAAAAAGTAAAAAGAGATAAAATGAACGTAAAAAAAATTAAGTGTGTCAAAAAATTATTTTTCTATTATGCTTCTTTTTTTACTGAACAGCTTTCTCCTTTGATCTTCTTTCAATTTTTCCATTATGCAACTGTGAATATTTAAAAAAAGGAAATAATATGTATGAGCTAAAATTTATGAGAAAAAATTGTGATAGAGTGTTGTTCAAACTCTAAATTAAATTTCAAAATCAGATTAAATGAAAATATTATATAAATTTCTTGAAATTGTAATTTATTTGATATTGGATATTAGAGGTTGATTTTAGAAGAAATATGACATTCTATAAGATGATCGTACAGGAATAATGAATATCACCATCACCATTACCAGAAAGTTGACAGGTGTGCAAAGAGAGGTGAAACTTTAATAGACGGTAAAGTAGAATTCAATAAACACACACAACTCCTGTTTCTGTCGTAAATCTTGAAAACCTTAACCAAATCTAAATATCCAAGAGCACAGAGAGATAGATGTAATCGATTTTCAATGAGGACATAATGATGAAAGCGATATTTGTATAGAGCAACAAGCAACCAATGAAGAAGAGATCACTCTTGCCATTTCTCTTATTGGCTTCGGAACCCTAGACATCGTCATCAACTCTTATATCTTACAATCACATTGGCGCACGGTAACATTCTTAATACATATGTATGTTTCTTACAATGTTGAAATCAATCTTGTTCATTTTGGGTTTCTATTAAATGCAAACTGTGTGTTACACTTACAAGAGATACAAAAAATTCTCTTTCTCTGACGTACGTACTTCCCTACATAGTTCTTTTAGCTTTATCACTTCAACTCTACCTTCAACCTTTATTTTGGCCTCTTCATTTTTTTTTTCTTTTCACTGATAAGTGACTAGTGTGTTTATTGATATTTCTTGCGTTTCTAAATTAGTATATTTATTACTATTAAGTTTCTTTTTTTTATTGATTCAGTCATTCTACTCTGATTTTCTTTTAGTGTTTTCATTATGTGATTGTGAATGGTTAAATTTACTTTGTATAACGATTTCTGTTGGTGTATCTGCAAGAGCACGAGCAGGGAAAATGGAGAAGCCAGCTCAGATGATGCACAGCAACATCATCAACTAGGACGTTCTTAATATGAAGACTGGACAAACTATAATAAGGAAAGGGATTTCGGTATCAGTAGCAAGTCATCATCTTCCTTAAAGTTCAAGGATCTTGATAAGGATAATAATGATAGGTCTTCTAAATCTGGGAAACCTGTTGACCAATCTACTTTAGTTTTATACCAGTAAACGACCACTGTTATCTGTTGAGGAGAAGGATTTTGTAGATATGGAGATTAAGGGTGCTAGAGCCAAATAATTAGAGGATCAACACCCTCATACTGTTGATACGTTGAAGAAGCGCAATGAGCGGGTTCAGGTTCCAAATGCCAAGTGAGGAAAAGGCCTAGTAGAGTCAAAAGTTAAAGGCTGAACCTCAGCCCTCTGCAGAAAATGAAAATCCAAAGGATTCAGAGGTCAAACAAGAGCAATCACCCCCGTAGGGACAGATAAACAACCTGTGTTCGTCAGTGTACTGTGTTAACTACATGTATTAAGAAAGCATGAGCAATTTTCCCGACCTGCCTTTATAAACAAGGAAAAACATGCATGTATCACTCCAAGTCAAGATAAAGCAAAAACCTGCTAATTGGAAAACCATATCCAATTGCATTCTCAAATGCTGCATACCAAGAGACATAGAGTTCACATTATCAATAGACCAATGTGATCGAGATTCAGCTCCTGATTAAAACCAATAAGTAAACTAAATAAGCTATACTAAGAGCTTTGAACTTTTTCAAAAGCTAAAAATTATACATCCAAACCTCATTTATAAACAACAAAGAACTTATGTGAGTAGAGAAGCCCCAAGAAGAAGCATCCAAAAAGGCCCTTAACTGATATCCGCCCGGTCAAGCATATCCACATGGGTCATTCTCCTGGGAAACCTTGGTGGAAGTTTCAAAACCATGGAATCTTCTATCTCAATGGGTAGATGAGTCGCCACTATCACAATTCCTCCGTGTTTCCTATGTTCTGCAATGATATAACTCAAGTAACTTTACTCCTTCATCGTCTAATGCAACTGAAGGCTCGTCTAGCAACCATATGGGGCGATCAATTGCGAGTAACCTGGCAAGTTGTAGTCTTTTACGCTGACCCATAGAAAGCGTCCTTGGTCTTTCATTAGCTAATTTTCCTAGTCCCATCAACTCCACAGCAGCCAAAGCCTTCCCTTCCTTGTTCTCAAGAAGTTCAAACCATTGTACATTGTTGAGAACTGTGAACTTATCATTAATGGCGTCCTTGAGAGAGAGCCAGTTAAGTTGAAGCTTATACTGATGAAATATTGCAGATTGTTGTATGTCATGGCCATTCCAAAGGATTTGGCCAGCAGAAGGACGAGAAAACCCAGCTAACATACGCAGGAAAGTTGTCTTCCCCGAGCCATTTGCGCCTGTTAGCACAAGCGCCCCTCCATCATGAAGAGACACATTCACATGACGCAGAACTTGCTGTGCATTTCTCATACATGCGACATTATCGAGGAGGAGACGAGGGAATGGGGCTCTTCGGTGCATGACGTTTAACAATTGAAAAATAATAAAAAGAAAACTGCCAAATGTGTGCAAATAGAAATTCCTAAATAATGCTTTCTGATCCTTTTATTTATACTGATGATACAGTTAGCGGTAGTAACAGCGTTTCCTGCACAATCCTGCGGCGAAATAGGAGACAAAATGACAATTTCTCTGCTGAAGAGTAACTCAAACTTAACTACACACGAGGCATAAAAACCTCGTAAAAATACTATAAGAATTGCCTCTGGTGTTTAAGTTTTTTCTTTATTTCCAGATATAGATGAACCTTGAGAGTTGGACTAACATGAAATTGGATCATAATATAAGCTCTGCAATCTACAGAAAATCTTATAAGCAGCAAGTTGCAATGCAAATGACAGTATGAGTCTATAATAATATGCAAGAGTCCATGATCAAAGCTGACATGGATTGGTCATCAAACAAAATCAGAACGAAATCAAAATTTCAGCACCAACCTATTGCCAAAATTCGGAATCAATTCAGTAATAAAGAACACCGAATCAGAGTCAGCTTTAAGGATCAGATTCGGAGTGCCAAACATTAAAAATCAACCCGAAAAATAAAAAACTAAGTCACTGATTTGATGTGAGAAATGAAAACAGAGGGCCAACCTGGATGGCGACCACTGGTTTCACGGCTGCAGTGGTGGCGGCGTCGTTGGGGGCTGGCGACTGCTGGCGCGGCCTGAGAGGGACCAGGCGCTGCAGAGAGAATAGAAGATGGACGAAGAAGAAACAAAACCCTCTTGATTTGAAAAGCCTTGTCACTGTAGTCATATTGAAAAAAAAAAACTAAATTAGTTTAAAAACCCAAATATAAAGTCCATCTTATACTTTTTATATAATTTCAAATTGATTTTAAATATCAATGTTAAAAGTTTCAACTAATACTAATAAAAAATTAAAATGTTTCAAAACTATAATTTTCATAGACTATTTAACAACTCTTTTCCAAAGACCAATTTAGATCTAATAATTTATGGAATAGAATTAAATATCTATTATGTTTGTTCTTCAATTAAAAAAGCAAAATTATATATAGATTTGAAAGGGGATCCTTCACTACTTTTTGTATAATTTGTTCAAATGGTTAAAAGTAAGGCATTCTTTCTATAAAACTATTAATTATCACTGAAAATTTTGTTAGCAACTAAATAATTCATTAAATATGAGATGGGAAAAATAGTAAAATACGAATTTATTTTTTTAAAATAAATTCTCGTAATTTTATTCCTCGAATCTGTGTTGGTAAATGACTAAAAGGCCATTTATTCTTAGTGTGCGAAACTGTTGTGAGATTAGGGTATTTTTGCAGCCGCACACTCCATTTTAGTAAAAAATATTACTCGTTGATGCTTTCTTTAACAATAATAATTAAATGTATTTTTATAAATGAGTTAATAAACTAAAAACACAAATGTATACTTAATTTAATTAATTCATCAACTTTTAGAAAGAAAGTTAGTAATATTTTTTACTAATTTTTACTTTATTAACCTTCACATTGCATTTCTTAAATTAAAATCACACGTGTTCTTCTCGTATAAAGATTATAAAATTTTTATACTTAAAATATCTCTTCTTAAATTTTGATATATAATAAATATTTTAACCACAATAATAATAATAATTTACATTAAGAATAATAATTTTATATTAACAACGGCGACAACTTCGTATTAATAATTAAAATAAAATTTAAGGATAGTAAATAACCAATAATTTCGTTAATAATATAATATTATTTTCTTAAAACAAATACAACATAATGAAATATATTGTATAATTAATTATTTTCTTGAAATCAAACATAATTAACTTCTTAATTCTAAATACAACATAAATTATTTACTATGTGTAATTGTTTTTCACCTAATGATTAAAATAAACAATAATCAAATTTATCACATATTATATAAATCGAAAGAGTTTTAATAATTCAAAACCCAAAAAAGAAAAAAAAATAGTTCTAATAATTAAATGTGTTTTAATATAATAGTTATTTCATTATATATGTTATTGCTTAAATGCGTTGTCGTATGTTTTGATATGATATATTTCTTTTAATAATATGAACTACATACATAGATGTTTTTACAAGTTATTGTTAGAGTCGTAATTATTCTTATATTTGGATGTTTTGAACTAATGTAATTGTTTGATTTTATAAGTCTTATATACAATAATCCGAACAACAATAAAAAAAATTGGTTAAAAGTAACTCTTTTTAGTTTTCAGAATTTCTAAAAGTATTTTAATTTCTTTTATAGTTTTTTTTTATGGATGTATATTTATGTTGTTATTTGTCTTTAATATTGATTTATTAATTGGTTTTTGTGTTATAATTAAAAATAATTTTTTAATTATATAAATGTTTTTTTTTAATATTTAACGTATTTTAATGTAATTATATTTAAACTCATGAAAATATGAAAATAAATTTGCTAAAATTTCATTACACTTTAAAATAAAAACAATAATAACAAATTTTCAAAATCACACCAAAATAAAGTCAAGGATTGTCCGAAGAAAACAATAAAAACATTAAAATGTAAAGAAATTTAACGAAAAAAAAAATACAATAAAAATTGAAAGCTGCAATTTTTTCTACTATTTTTCTTTAAGAAAAAATTGATAATCGATAAATCATTATAATAAAAATATAATTTGAACAAATATATGTTAAATATTTTATTTAATGTTTTTAAATAATTATTTTATTTATCAAATCTTTTAATTTAGTAAATATATGAAATATTTATAGATCTATATTATAATAAGACATATCTTTATTTGATTGTTTAAAAATTAATGAAAAAAGAATATTAAATAACGTAAGAGTCCGAAACAAGATTTAATCTAATTTCTATGTAAAAAGATGTAGGAAAAATACATCATAGTGTTAAGAACATTTAGAAGACTTGATCAATTATTTTTACATTGTATAGAGTATTTAATCTCTAGATTAATTTTGTTATATTTTTTTAACTAGATTACGAAGTTTATAATGAAATAATTTATTTGTTCTTTTAATTATTTTTGTGGTTTATATTTATTTATGTTTTTTGTTTTTGAATTAAATAAAATGTGATGATTCTTATATTGATTAATAAGGTGTTTAATCTATATGTTTATTGATAATATGAATTTAAGACGTTTTAAATTTAATTAAAATTATACTTTAATTTAATTTATAAATTTTAATATGATTATATGAGTTCTTACTAATAATTGAAATTTTAATTTAATTTTAACTAAAAATAATCATATTTTTACTTTGATTAATTAACTTTTGAATAAAGAATAAAGGGGAGACAAAATAATATATGTTAGACATAAAAAAGACTTGATGAGTTAATATTTAAGTAAGATTGTAATTTGATTAATAATTATAATACTAACGAATTAATTGAAACTTTACTGTTGATTATTTGAAATATTCATATAACTAATATAAATAGAAGAAAATAATGAAATTAACATATTATTTTATTACTATTTTTTTATCTATTGTTTTTTTGTTATTTTGTTTTGTCATTAATTTATTATTTAAAATTTGTATCCTATTGCATTATAAAATCTAATTTGTCAAAAATTAATGACCTGTTGTAAAACGATTTTAAGTTAATTACTACTATTATTATTATTATTATTATTTTTGTTATTATCTTGATGATACTGTTATAATTTAGTAATACTAATTTAAGTGTGTGAAAGATAATGTTATCATATTTCAAGATTAAAATTAAAAATGACAACTTTGTTTTTTATTTTTATTTTTTATTTTAAATAATAAATCTGATAAAAAAAATTTCTTTTAAAATTTGAGAATTGAAATAACTTTTTAATTTTATGAAACTATATTAAAACTGACTAAAAAACGAAATCTATAATAAAATATTAATTTTATTTAATCTGTATTATATAACATATACTACTTCTTAACTATTTTCATATACACAATTTTTTTACAGCTTTATCTTTATTCATAACATTTTGATAGATTTTTCTATAATTATTTTCATAATTTTTATTGTTATAAAAATATTATTATCATTTTATAAATTTTTTTATTTTAATAAAGATAATTTTAGAGTTGTAAAACAATGTTACAAATAGAATTAGTAGTTTTTGCAGGAAACCCAAATCTTGACCATTGAATGACTAAAATACCTCACCCCTAGTCCACCAGCAAGCAGGGTAGAATTGGAAAAGATGGAACAACCTTGCTGGATTTCCCTATATAAATATTAGCCACTGCAGATGTTAGAGCAGATTAGGGTTTCTGTTGCCGCCACACTCCCTCTCTGAATGAGATCTCTCTGTTTTGATGCTTCCACAAAATCTAATCTCGTGGCTATTCCATTTGTTTCTTCCTACACCTCCATATTTTCTTAATAATAATAATAATAATTGGCGCATTTCTCTTTTTTTCTATCTCTCTCACTCTCTCAGTGTCTCAATTGACACTGCTAAACTACATGTTCCTTTTTTCTTTTCTTTTTATTCTCTGGGGCCATGCCTCCTTCTCTTCTGTTTCTCTGAACCAAAAGAGGCTGTGAAGATTGTTTTGGAGTGTGGACCCGATGCGTCGGTCGCCGTCAAACATCGGCCGCCGGTGGCGAGGCAACGTTATCGCTTGTGTGATCTTGTTGCAGCCATCGGTGGCGGTGTTGTTTTTCGACTTCCGATATGTAGTTGTGATAGATCTGAGCCTCCCTGATTCGCGCCCGAATATTTCCATCGCCGGCAATGTTTCAACCTAGTATTTGTCAGAGGTGTATGGAGTGAGAGAAGGGAAAAACGCCTTTCCCGATCTCATCGGTTCTTTCTTTCCTCTCTCATTCCATACATCGTCCGACGAACGTAGCGTTGATCGGTTCTGCATGGTTTTGGTTTCCCTTTGTACCCTCCCTGGAAACTCTAATTTACTTTAATTTGTTGCTATTTGAACAGTGTGACATATGGTCTATGCGTTTGCTGTATTTTAATTTCTGGTATTTCTTGATGCTATGATGTTCTTAAACTCTTGTAACATGATGTTTTTAAACTTGTTTCATGCAACCTGCCTGCAGGATGGGCTTAAAGTGAACATCTGCTATTCGGTTATCTTAGAGCTGTCTAAGCAAACCCGCTTGTGGTGTACATTTCACGGAATAACTAGTCACAATATTCTATATCAAAGTTTATATTTCTGATTTTCTATGTAATGTTCGTCAACGGTTTGTATAGGAGTTTGAAGCTACTTAATGGTACTTGTTCCATTCATGTAACAATATATTTATAGTTAGATTGTAGTAGAATCCAATTCTTAAATTGTTGTGTAATTGTACATTGGGGAAGTCATTTAAAGTTGTCACGGTTGCAGAAGAAAGATTAATTACTGTATGTGCAATTGTTTTAATAATTATAATTATAATTCTATACAATGTCCTTCAGCATTGTGTCCTTTAAATACTGGACGCAGTGTATTTCGTTGCAAGCTTATAAAATTTTGCAATTTGGCATGGATTTTGCGTTTATATCGCACTATTGACACAATTCCTAATAATCCAAATGCAAGCGTTGGCAAATGGGTTGCCTGATGAAGAACCCATTAATAAGAATTGTAGAAGCAATCTCGTGTTGTTTCTATGATACAAGATGGAATGTAATTGTAGAACCAATGTTAGGGTTAAGTTAGTGTTCTCTAGATTTTGCTGGCTTTATCACATTAATTTCTATGCAAGAGCGTAGCAAGCACCAAAATGGCTACCGCTGAGAGGCCACAGTTAGCAAGCTCTGCCATGGCGGCTGAAGCTGCAGGACCGTCGGCAGCAGGTGTAGCATCATCAGCAGGTGTAGCATCATCAGCAGGCCGAGTTTCAGCCGGTTTAGATTTAGAAGCGTCGCTGACTGGAGGAAGAGGTGGATCAACAACGTTTGCAACCTGAAGAGGAGGAAGTGGTGCCTGCGCTTGTGGCTGGTCCTGGGCTGGGATGGTTTTCAGTAGATCACCAGGTCTGGCCGGTAAGATAGCAAATTGATTGTTAATATCGCTACAGGGACTCCCTGCAAGTTATAAAAGGGTAGATGGAGTTCAAGCATATGCTTATATACGGATAACAATAATAGAAATGCTTAAGCTAGACTCGTAGTAACTGGCATTATTGTTTTGCTTAGGCATTGAGAGTGGAATGACTTACTGACGAATCTACTCGAAGTGCCTGGAAAGTCGGTGACTACTCCATCAACCATAGCAGTCTGGATGTAAGTAGCAATCTCGATATTAGGGTCTGACCAATAGTCGAATGCCAGTGATGTGTATTCATTTTTAAGAGTACGGACGAATACTGTGAGGTTTGCATCTTTCAACTCCTTAACAACATCGGTCAATCGATACAAGTAAGAGGCATATACTTCGATAACAGAGGTTTTTGGAACATTCACTGCATCCGCATACTTTTTTATCTCTTCCGCTGTTTTTTTGGGTACACTACCAATCTTTTCACTCAAAAACATTACCCTTTTGTAAGACGGGTTATCTTTAAACTTAGACAGGACCGAGCTGTCATCTGATTGAACCAGGACTTGTTGCTTGTCCAAGGTGGTGTTTTTCAAGGCACTGCTAACAGCATCCACAATGTCAAGACCCTTTTTTGATGCAAGGTACGCCGCATTCTGTGAGGCAATTGGAGTTCGCAATAACAGAAAATTTTCAAATAGAAGGAACACGATTGCAGAGTAACACATCCTTCTTAACATGTACCTTAATAACTGGTATACATTTTTGTGAGAAATCCAAAATTAGTGATATTGCTTACCTGAATGTTTACCAAAACGCCAGGAACTGCCTTTGTCTTGGCTAACTCCAGAAACTCTTGGAGGGTGATCAATTTACCGCTGCTTTTGTTTGCAGGGTTTCTTTGGAAATCGCCGTTTTTAACAATATGAGCTGAAACAAGAAATTTGTACTGTAATTTCATTGTTGAAATCTCAAAGGTTGAATCTGAACTTGAATCCTTGAAGTTCTTTAGAAGTATTTACGTTTTAATTTCTGAATCTCACTCCAGGAAAGGTCAAAGGAGAATATTCCAGATTTTGGTTGAATATCTGGAACTTTGGAAGATCGAGACATAAATTTAGTCATTGCGTTGGTATCTGGGCCTAGGTCTGAGCTATTTGAGCAGAAGGCGATGCCATCTCTTGTCATTTGAACTGAACAATCTATAATGTCAGCCCCGTCATCTATTGCTTGCTTATATGCAAGATCACTGCTGCCTGGATAAATTCCGCTTGCACCATTGTTGCTTATAACCAAAGTTGGTCCTACAAAATCAAATTTATAAGGTAAATTTGTCATCCACCTGTTTTCCGTGTCTTGTCCGTCTGGGGTATGATTGAGAACATTTTAAGATTTATAATATACCTTTTTTGGGCAAGGTATTGTTGTGTGAAAAGCAAACTGTAAAACAAAATATCTGTTAGAAAGTTGAAGAGGTGATTTTCCAGTTAGAAATAGATTGTGAATTTAAGTGGAAGATTTGACATCTCACATATTGTATTTGATGCTGTTGATGGGAAATCGGTGACAACACCATCAACACTATCTCCGTTGTCGAAAAATTGAAGGTACTCAGCGGTAGGGTCATAGTTATAAGAATAGCTAGCAAAAAAATCATTAGCAAAACCAGAAGCATAGACTTCTAGTCCAGATTTATGGGCATCAGCCACAACTGTGGTGGGAAGTCCCAAATATTTGTCTGCTTTAATGGGCCATATGTAATCTTTTGGGACTATTATGCCTGATGCAAATGACTTGATTGTAGCAATATCCTTTATAACACTTTCATATGGCTTCTTGGTTGAAGGTTCGACATCCTTAGCGTTAAGAAGTTGAAAGACGACCTTGGTATTGTTAGATTTCTGACTGAGACTCTTCAAGAAGTCCATATCTGAAGCTGAAACAAATTCTATTCGATAGGAATTCAATAAGTCCAAAACAATATCTTCCACCTTTACTCCCTTTTCTTGGTAGAATGCTGCATTCTGCAACAGAACACGCAATTAATATTATAATAAATTGGTAGCAGAAAGAATTAAGGAATGTAGCGTGGTGCTTTTAGAGTTTCAATCTCAAAGACGGTCCCGAATTCAGAGGGGGAGTAAAACCTGAACATTCAACCAAAACCTGGGGGGCGTTTTCGTGCTCAGCAGACTATCAATGTTGAGAACTGGATCAAGACCATCGTAAGCACTAGGTCGTGAAAATATGGCCTGAATCACTGCAGATCACAGACCAAACCTTCAATTTCAAAGCTCAAACCTAACAGTAGTTTTTTATTGCTCCTATTTCAACCTATAATCTATTAACTCACCTGATACATTCATGCCAATCTGTTCGGAATTGTAATCCACTGAAAAGTGTCCTTTCACGTCCTTCCCATTAATATTATAAATACTTTCCTTAGGATCGAAGAACTCTATAGTTGTTGCATTGTCAAGTGTAGATCCCGTGATGCAAAATGCCCCGCCATCTTTTGACAACTGAAGATTGCAAAATAGAATGCTGATGTCTCGTGCCAATGTAATGGCGTCAGGAGAGCCTTCAGGGAAGAGTCCCGAATAACCACCACGGGCTATCACAAGAGGCTCATTGCCTGCAACATCAACAAACAATCACATCAATTAGCCATGGAAGCCATTATTTAGAGAAACAAAAAGTCCTACGGATACCAACCACTTAATGTTGACCATTTCGGGGAAGCAACTTTTGGTGCATCTGCAGGTTTTTGTGCTACTATTCCATGAACCCACAAGAAAATCAGAAACAAGCTTCTGAGCATTTTGTTCTTTTCCTGTCAAAGTCCAAACTAAACCGAGTCAATGTCAAGTGAAACAATCAATCAATCCTTTAAACGTTCATTTTGCCTTAAAATTCCTACGTTTGTGCTCATATAGTAATGGTTTCAAATTTCTCTAAATATTTTCCTTTTGGATGTTACATGCCTACTGGAATAATCCCACTTCATTCTCATATTATTCAACCTCATCATCATCAGTTTTTTCTTGTGTAAATCAGAATAGCATAAAGGGTTCGAAAACAAAGAAGTTGATCGTCATTTTAGTTTCATCTCCTCAAACATGAAAAAAGGAGAATAGAAAGAAACAAGCATGCATACCCAAAACTGATGTTCGAACCTTGATCTATTGGATGGATGAAACAGGCATTCCCTGCGAGTTTTTCTGAGAAGAATCTCGAGGGAATGTAATGGAAAACAGGAAAACGAATTGATGAGTGAGATTGACTCACAAATATTATTTTTTTCATCTATTTCCACACATTTTCGCGCATAAATCGTTGGCCAGCCTTACATTGTTATTTTTGGAATGTTTGCTGTTTTTGTTGCTTTTCCAACTGTTACATCTAGGGTGGGCAAAAAATCTGTTTTACCCAATCTGGTCCACTTTTGCACTCTTTTGGTCTTTTTAGAATCATTTCATTAAATCTGTTTTTTATTTCTGATCTGTATTTTATAATTTTTCCAGATCAGATTTATGTTTTACTTATATAAATTTTAAAAGATTGAAAAATATGAATTTGCAATCCAAAAAATAATAATCTGAAACTGGTTTCAACCCACCATAAACCATCTTTTTAGCATTTCGTTACTTTCAACTACACAAGAAAGGGTCGTTTAACAACAAAACTCTACTGAAAAAATAAATTAATTTACAAATTATAGTAATTTGGATTAGATCTTTTGATCTTTGGTTTATCATATGGAATTCAGTAAAGAATTGTGGGGTTTACATGATCCCACTGTAGCCCATACTATTATTTATTTATTTATTTGGAAAATATATTTCCTTCTTTATTAACCATAACCGAAAAGGTGTTTTAAAAGATTAAAATATATATTTAAATTATTTTTAAATGATTAAAAAATAATTATTGCTTTAAATGACTTTTTTTCTGTTAAGAAACATTTTTTTTGCATGAATAACAGAATTAAAGTTATTTATAAATAAGTACCTGAAGAAAATAATGAGTTATACAAAATAAACTCTGAAAATCCATAACCAAACATTTAATTCATATAGTAAAACTGTTTTTGTGAAAATAATTAATTTTATGGAATGTTATATTATTATACAGATTATACATAACATTATAAATTAGTTTCTTCATGAAAATTGCATCCCTCCTAATATTTAATGCGCATGGAAGAGTAGGACTCAAATTCTTAGACATGTTTAAATTATAATAAATTCACTTTAGTTAATTTGTACATTCTATGATATTACATAAATTCGTCTAACATTTATAATAATTATTAAAATAAAACCATAAAATTGGCTCAGACTCATAAGTCAAATTAACTTGAGTTTAAAAAAGTATATACTATTTTTAAATATCCATCAAACTGAAGACAATTCTCTCAATCCTAAACTAACTATATTTTATTTATTACTTTTATTAACTACTTTAGTTGTAAGTTGACACTTAATTTTTTAACACTAAAATAATGTTTAATAATAATATTTGAATGGTTTTGATAATTAATTATAAAAATTAATACTTTTATTTTTAATTGTGATTAATATAAATTAAAATAGGTAAACATTTTAATTTTATTACCAAAAACATATGAATCTCGTCCATCTATCTTACAAAATTTGTAATTGAATTAAAAAATATTATTCAACCTCATCATCCATCAGAATAGCATAAAGGGTTCGGAAACAAAGAAGTTGATCATAATTTTAGTTTCATCTCCTCAAACATGAAAAAAAAAATGAAAATAGAAAGAAAAGTTATTGAACATGGCACATGCATGCATGAAACACAGCCTTGGTTTTAAAATAATTTATGTAAATTAACCGAATTCTAATTCAGAAAAAAAGATAATTTATTTTTTCTTCTTGGCTTTCTGTAATAATATTTTCTTTTTCTTTGGTAGATATTTTTTAAAAAGCAGAAATTCCACAGAAACAACTCTACTTTTCTTTCTAGCTGCTCCCATAAAAACCATCTGAATTTATGATGAATCTCACAGTTCTCATTGATACTAAAGAATTCTCATATCCTTATCTTCCCCACACCAAAATGGATATTAGTTAGCGGATTAATTGCAAAAATCCCAATAACTTAGCCAGATAATTCAACAAATAACAAGTAAAAGAAAAATGGAAATAGATGTAAAGTATTGAAGTTCAGACACTGGATTCTCACCAAGAACAACTAAAAACAAACAATCTGAGCTGTAAAGTATTCAAGGTCAGACAATGGATTCAACTAAAAACAAACACAATAAGAGCATCAAAGGTAAACTTTACAAAGTTCATATCATCATCATCATCGTGACCTTTGTATATTTTGCATTTACTTTTATTACTGATATGAAACACTCTCTTTCACCTTCAGATATAATAACTATTTCCCCAGAAGGGACTTGAACCACCAAACGCCTTTGGTATCCTCAGGACCTTCTCCCTCAGGTGGAGGATTGCTGTGTGGAGTTTTGTGGAGTTTGCTCACATCATAGCCCTCATCCTTCGCTCTCTTAACAAGCTCCTTGTAAATTTCATCATCCATTTCATTCTTCCTCGACAATATCTAGGAACCAAAATCACCCCAAATTACTATACCAAGTGACCAAATCATTAATAAATAACACATTCACAATACAAAAAACAATCAATTTTACACTTTCAGACTTCACAGTTAAAATCAATATATCCTTTTCACAAGGTCTGTTTCCAATCTGACAGATATCTATCTACACAACCTCTCTAGAGATTGAAGCTCCCAAGGCTTAAACACTGATCCCATAATTGCTATATGCACATTTCTGAAAATCAAAGCTCCCAATTATATATTTGAGACATTTATACTAAGAGTGTGTCCATATGTATTTAAAAAATTGTTCTTTGGCTAGTGATATGAAGCGTAACCCAAAGCGGGATTAAAAGGGAAATAGGATTCTTACCCAAAGATAATTCCTGCTAGGTTGGCCAATGAGAGCATACTGATAATCAGGATCGATGATCAAAACCCAGTAATCCCCAGTAACAGGAATGACGGGTAAGAAAGGAGGAACCCAAAACCTGACCTTCAATTTGGCCTCATCACTATCGGGATCTGCCTTATGAGCAGTACCCTCGATGAAGCTTCTTTTGCCACCGCTCCATGTCTCATTCAGAACTCTCACAGTGCCGTCATCGCCTAAAGTGTAGGTGGCTCTTGTGTTGACGCCGTCACTGGGCTGAAACCTCGACGGAAAACACGCAATCTCGTACCACCGCCCCATGTACCGCTTCAAGTCCAGACCTTTCACCACCTCCATCACTTTCGTCGCCATCCACAGCAATGTCAATGATGCTATTGGGTTACGCTTCACAAGAACAACAGAGTCAGAACTAAAAACTACCAAAGATGGTTGTTTCAGTTTTGGTGTACAAGGTTTCAAGGTTAGCTTCGCTTCAACGTTCCATTTTGATCTTGCAAGTGTGATAGACTTGTGACCGTGGATGAATTTTGATCGTACACGTGTACAGTGAGTGTAATTCATTGATGCCATATTTCTACTACCCACAGAGTGAAGTAACTTATATCACTCTTTATAAGGGATTATTATTATTATTAAATATGAATTAACACCTTATTATCTTACTGAAAAGCAGAGGATACAAATACCACTTCCACATGTACATCCTGAACATTTACTTTTTTCAATCTCATATTTTAATTAGACTTCTTTTTTTCTTTTAATAAATAAAAAATAATTTATTTAATGAAATAAGTGATTAAATAGTTTCTTATTTTTAAAAAATTATATATATATATATATATATATATATATATATATATTAAAAATGGTATTACTTTTATATTTTTCAACTAATTACTCATCAAAATAACGAAATTATAAAACTAGTAGTATTAAAAAATTTATGTGCTGCTTATTTTTTTTAAGAGAATTATTTAATTACTTATTTTATTGGATAAATAAATTAATATATAAATTATTTCTTATTTACCTCATAATAGAATTATCCAATCAAAAGACGATACACAAAAAAGTTATTGAATGATGTATTTTGATTGTAGAATAATATAAATTCTTAAAAAGTTATATATCTGTATAAATAATAGAATTATAAAACTGTATATTTTCAAAATTTTATCATTTTAATGTAATGAAAATGTAAATACATGCGGGGAGCATTTGTTTTTTCTAATGTATGAATAAAATTTTCAATCCAATTCCCTAATTTTAGAAGTATAACACTACTGAAATTCAATTAAAATGTCTCATTTTAAAATTTTTAATAATCTAACTTTAGTGTGAATTGAGATTGAAGTTTTAGTTTTATAAATTATCAATATACATTGATTGGTTATAAATAGTATCAATTGGTTATCAATGCCGCCAACACTTATAGAAATAGTATCAATTAGTGACTCAATAAGAAATTGCCATATTATTACTTATATAAATAATATGTCTATTATGTTTTATAATTATATTGTAAGTATGGTTTAGATGATAAGTTAGAAATTAGTAAATATAATGCCTTTTTACATAATTCTTTGAAATATTCTTTTTCATACGGTACACTTAAAATATTAGAAGTTATTTTGTTGTAAACGTTTTATTTTTATATCATTCTCTAATTTGCACTAAGGTTCATTTCTGCATTTAAGTGAAAGAGACAAGTTAGTGAAACTCATCTCTATCAAGGCACATGCACTTCCCATATTAAGATAATAAAACCAAAGTTCCCTATTAGTAGATTTGTTACGAAAACAACAAATTCTATTAGTGATGATAAGTGAAATAAACAATGATATCTTCTGCTAAAAGTTATGTCTACTTCAGCAAATTTTATAATGCTTGCATAGCAGAGCCTGATAGTTATTTTATTCATGCTACATGTCACTCAACATTCATACAGTAATAAAAAAAACAAGAATATTCGTACAGGGACTTAAAAAAACATTCATACAGAGATTTTGTCTACATTAAAAATGCCACATTTTTATGATGAAACATAAGCGTAAACCAAGTTCCATTCTTGTTCTTCCACGTACTCAAATCAAGTTATATAACTGAACCCAATACTAAAAAGTTAAGACATATGTATAGTTTATTTTATATAAACAGATCATTGAGAAAGTGGAGAAATTTGATGCTGTACAAGTAGCACTTACTTAATCCATTAGAGAAATAGGAAATTACATCATTGCGATATTACACACGATGAAATGACTCAAGGAAGGAATCAGAAGGAGTTATTTGCATGATCCATCTTGGTAAGCATCAAACTCTATAGGTCTTCATTCATCAACATAATCGCATTTAGATCCTGAATCAAAAGTAGTATTTCATGAAATGATGCAGTTTAACACAGTTATATTCCTTAAATCAGACCAAACTAGATTATGGAAACATTAAAGTACACAACCCCACCACAAATATTATAAAAAAACCATTCAGGACAGGATTAAAAGAACTTGATATTGCAAGAAGAAAGATTTGATCAAATACCTGTTCGTCTATTTCATTCAATATGTCATCCAGGGACTCCAAACTATTCTGCATGAGTCCTTCACCGGACTTCATGCTCTGCAAAACATACGCATCATTTGACTTCATTGAATAGAAATTCTCACCTTCACTACACACTGTAATTGATGGATTTACCCCATTCATTTGGCCAACCAAAGATGCATCAATTTTGTTATTGTCAACTGTACTATTTTGTTCATAGCTATGTCCCAAGGAACCAGTGCCTCCATTAGGAGAAATGACAGGATTTATTGAATTGAAGGTTTGACTTGTGTCTTTGCTGCAACCTCCCTGGTTATGCTGGGTGTAACACGAAGCTAGTAAGATATTCCCAAGTAAGCCTTCTTGGTGCAGCATCTCACCTAGGACATCATCCTCCAAAGGAACACTGGAAGAAAAACCAACTGGACTGTTCCTACTGCAAAAATTGGATGAGGACGACTTAAAGTTATGCTGAAGTAGTTGATCATTATTGAAAACGTTACTGACAGCAGAAGTATTTGAAGGACAGGTAGATATCGGAGCAGCTTCCTGCCACCTTTTATTATTATAATCATCCCCCATTTTAGAATAACCACAGGATTTTGGATAAAAAGATTGTGTTTTCACAGCAGCTGCTCCAAAAGATGAATGATTTCTGAATGCTTCAGAATGATGTTTAAGTTGGGAAATTCCTTGAAAAAGTAAATGATTATTGGAGAGACCAGGAAGAGATATATTAGCTGCATTTCTAATAGTGGCTATATTTTCCGAGAAACTAGAGAAATCTTTAAGTGCAGCTGAGTGATCAAGTGGATTAAACCTCCTAATACCAGCTGCTGAGTTATTGGGCTTAAATTGGTTAGCCTCCATTGATGTTGGAATGCCCTGCAATAAGCTTGAGGTTTGATTTGCAGAAAACATAGACGAGTGCATGTTTCCATGTGTTTTTATGGAGCTGCTGTTAATGTTTCGAGACTGAGAAGCCTGAACAATTGCAGATGAGTTCATTCCTCTAGTGTTCAAGCAGGATGGAGAGTTTAACACACTAAACCTTCCACCAGGTGCATATGCATATGAAGGTAATGTGGTGCTCAACATAGCTCCTGATTCAGATGAAGTGCGAAAGCAATCAACTGAACCCATACGGTGGTAAGGATTGGGCTTTTTGAGACCGAGTCTGAATTTCTGTGAAACAAAGAAGCACAATTACCACAACACAGGATATAGAGCAGAGTTGTTAATGAATCATCAGATCTGAAAGATTTTCATAACATTAATTCTCTTGTTCATAAGGAAAATTACCCACTATGATAAAGTGGAAATTTAGAGTTCATACCTGGAGATGGCTTGCTACGTTTTCTCTTGAAAGTCCATCAATATTCATCAAGTCAAGTATTTTCTTGGGGAAGGCCTCTGCATTAACAGTTGTAGAAACATTACATTAGGAGCTATGAAATCCATATGACAAAGGAGCACACTAAGTCCAAGAAAAATTAGAAAAGTAACATGTCTTTATCACACTCACTGTCAATTCCCAGCTGATTAATGGCAGCAAGAAATTTGTTGTGCAACTCAGTATCCCAAACTAAACGAGATTTCTTCTGATTGGAGGGTTCATCGTTCTCTTTGTCATCTTCTTCCATTTCCTCAGTCTCACAGCGTTCTTTCCTTTTATGATCCACTTTTATATTCTGGTTAGCATTAGTTTTTGGTGCAAAGGCTTGACTGCATTCCCCAGCAACAGTGCATGGTTCCTCCTCATTTGCAAACTTACATGCCATACTGCAGTCTTTTTCCTCACTTGCAGTCTTATTCTTATCCTTGCTGTCAATCTTCCTCCGCACTACATGTTGCCATATGTTCTGTAACTCTTGAATTCGAACTGGTTTGGTTAAAAAGTCACAAGCACCATATATGACTCCTTTCATCACCCGTTCTTTATCACCGTACCCTGACAACACTGGAAACAACAAACACACAAAAACGCAAGGGTTTAAGTTCATAACACTATTCTGAGATTGATTTTCTCTCAAACTTTGCTATACTGAAGTTGAATGAATGTGAAGACAAAAATTTTTTGTGCTTACTGATAACGGGTAGGTCCGTCTCAAGTCCCACTTGCTGAAGCAGCTTAAACCCATCCATTTCTGGCATATTCACATCACTGATAACAAGGTCAAACTCGTTTCTGTTTTTCCTCAGCATTTCTAGCGCCTTCACTGATTGAGTAGTTGCAGTAACTGGAACAAACAAACAAACAAACACAAATCTGATGTGAGACAAATCAAAGCAGACTCAATTGTCAAGCGCTTAATCAGACTTATTATTATGACAGGATTCATAGCTATAAAATTAATGCAACAACACAAGAAAACCAGTCTTGAAAAAAAAAAGAAACGGTTTCTGGAGAATGAAGAGAGAACATCCTGGTCTTGCAATTGTCAACCACAAGATATCCATGTATCATGAGTCCAAAACTTCACATGGAAAGAGAATAATAAGTAAAAGAAATGCAAGAATTCAGTACTAGTAGGATGATGACACGCAAAACCAATGCAGAATCGTGAATTGAAACAGAAAGATAACAAACCATTATACTGGCATTTGCGAAGCAGATTCTCCAACACTGTGAGATAAGTTCTGTCGTCATCAACCGCAAGTACACGCAAACCCACAGGAAAATGGTCTTCTTCCACCATCTTAAACAAAAACTAAATACCCAGATGAGGATAAAGCATTGTTAGGATAACAAACGAGTCACAGAGCAAAAAGCTCCAATCTTGACTACAGAAACCTTGTTTTCAGGGCCTCTTTGACGCGACAGACAAATAAACAAAGTAAAATATAACAAAGAAGAAAGAGGGAATTAAGAAAAGGGTTGAAGGGAGGGTAATGCAAACAAACAATAGAAATAGGCAATGATAGTGACTCCCAAGAACCAATGAAGGTTTCAATTCAAACATTAGAATATTATATATATATATATACACACACACACACAAAACACAAATCTTTATTCTTTTAGAATTTCAGTGAAAGTGTCTTTCTATGTGTCTGCTACCAATGGGGTGCCTCTGTCACATGTAGTTTACTTTTACTTCCAAACACAACAAAATTAGTCTTAGTCTCTGTCTCTAATTATTATTATTATTATTAATACCATTATTATTTGTTAATTGTCACAGTGAATGTTGAATATAAACACCATAATTAGGTTCCTTGTTACCTTTTTTATATTCAACGAGAGAAAACATATGTCTCTGTCTGTGTCCAGCCAGATTAATGGCATTATTATAGTATGAAACATAATATACACGAGAGAGAATTATATCTTAGAAGAAATAAATATTTTAGTACGAAATTGTATAAACAAAATAATATATTCCTCTCTAGTAATTATTATACATAAAATCACCAATAGACTGATTGATATGATATCCTCCATGTGTAAAATATGTTCAGAAAAAATACCTAATTTTGGTAGCTAATTATATTAATTAAATCACATTCTTTTTTTCTCATTTCTTTCCTATTACATTTTTATACGACTATTTTTATTATCACAACTATGTCCCTTATTGCATTACATTTATTATTAGTATTTTATCTATTTTATTTACATCTGTTTCTTCTTTTAACCTTCATACATGCCGAAAATGAAGTCTATATACTATACTCAACATTTCTTATTTTCTTTTCCAGTTATAAATTTAATATATATATATATATATATATATATATATATATATATAAATGTAAAATGTACTAAAATTATTATTATTTGTGAAAAAATAATGCTTATTATTATTATTATAGTTTGTCATGATCATACCAATAATGCTAATTTTGTTATTTTATTATCATTCTCTTTGTCGGCTAAGAATGGAATTGTTCTCTTTATGTCGTTAACTTTTTGGACCAAGAAAACCTAATTAGTCTTTGTCTTTAATCATAATTATATATGTTAATAGCTGCGCTGAATCCAACAAGGCCATTCAACAAAACCTTCTACAAGATTGATGATTCATTTTCTAAACTTCTCATTTTAATATAACAAAAGTCTATACTCTACCACGCCCACCTTTCATTCGTTCAAAATGCTCAATTTTATCATAAAGAATTGATTCTCTATAATAAATATTGATGTATTTAATTTTTAAATTATAATTTTAGTATACAAATTTAATTATGTTAATTTTATTTAAAATTTATTATGCTGTTAAGATAATTGAGTGATTACTGATTGTGTTTAATTTTAGTAATTGTCACGTGTATATTAAAACACAAATTAATATCAATAAATGATTAACCTTTAACGTGTGTAATGATAATTACTAAAATACCCATAATTTATTAAAATACGGTTTTTTCGATGAAGAATGTAAAATGAATAGATTAGAAGATGGATGGTAATATGATTAGCATTATGGATTAGTTCTTGATATCATATTAGATTATGAGAAGAGAAATGAGCATAAATATACAAAAATTAATGAAAGATCTGGTTTAGTCATCAGTTAAAGAAACGTGAGTCTTATTGAGAGGCTTTGAAAAAATGAATTCCACTAGCCACACATCACAGATATATTATAAAGACTGAAATATTTATACTGTTTCTCCTCTTGATTAAATATTTAAATGGTATCTAATTAATTTCAGTGAGTTAAATAGTTTTTACGTCTCACATTTAATTATTTTTATTTTTTTAATATTTTTATTTATTGTAATTATTTTACATAAGAATGTGTTTGAATCATAATTTCAAGAATATTTAGATTGTTTGACTAGTTTAATATCTATTAAGTTTTTAAATCTCTAGATGATTTTTTTAAGGATTTTTTAGATTAGGGAAACTCACATATAAGATATTGATACAAGTTTTAGCCCAAAACTTTGAGACATTAAGTTTATGGTGTTTTTTTTTAATATGGTACTTAATTTTGTCATTTGTAAGAACTGTGAAAATTAGAGTAAGTGGAGGAAGATAGGTGTATGCATACGATTGGACTGATTAGTTTTAAAGGAAGTATATAAACGAAAATTTTGAAATTTCGTGCCATTCTCTGCCTGCACTTCTTCTTCTCCAAAACTTCTGAGTTTCTTTCCTTCTCCTTCTCTCTACAAATTTTCTCTAGGATTTCTTGATCTCACTTCATTTATTTGATAATCAGACACCGTTTAAGTAATCTTAGAGTCAAGCACATTTTTCCACCGATCAAAATGAAGTTTAGAATTAGTAAGTTCACCCTCCTCCTAGAAATTCTGTTTTCTGGCACATGCAAGCCAAATTTTTGGTTGCATGTGTTCATCATCTTCTTATTCTTGTTTCTGATCATGTCCTTGGTCTTTTGGGGTGATCCTTCTTTCTCAATCGGTGAGCTATAGGTGTTCTAGGATTTTGGGGGGGTGGTGAGTGCAATTCTGATGTTGATTGAGCTTGATGTCCGATCAAAAAGTAAGGGAAGCTAGTTAATTTAATTATTATTTTCTATGTATGAAAATGTTGTTTGATGATCATGCATGTGTATGAGATTGGATCTTTGGTGTGCTCGGCCTTGTCTTGTGATCTGTTCTATTCTGTGAACATGTTAATTTGCTTCTGCAATGTTTTTGTTATTGTGCCGTGTGAATTGCTATGAATTGTAATAGTGAAATTGGGGAATTGAGATTGGGTATGGAGTTGGTTGATAGGAAGAGTCTGGACAAGTTGTTTTGGACCTATTAGAACCTTTAGATCCGATAAAATGTGTAAAAAGTAGGAAAAATAGATTTTTGGTCATTGGGTTGTTGATTATGCAGAATTTGGAGTGAAATCTAGTATGAGATCCTTTGGATTGATGATTAGAAAGATTTAGGTACCCTTGGATAGGTGTACATGTATATATGATTCGTGTTTAAAGGATTAGAAGTTGGGAAACATGGTTAGTTTTGGTAAAATCTAGTTTGTTCTTAATTCTGCAGTAGTTCTGCATAATTATGTAGAAAGTCGAGCGTTCACTGTTGATCGCTCGGTCGTGTTTATGTACTCGGTCATTAATTGGGTTCGGTCTCTTTAGAGTTTTACCCGTTCATGACCGATCGGTCTTGTAGTGCTCGATCATGTACTGACACTCGGTCTTGGTAGTGTTCGGTCTTGTATTGACGCTCGGTCCTTGGAGTACTCGGCTTGTACTAGCATTCGGTTTCTTAGTATGTTCGACTAATATGAGTAAGTATTTATTTATAAAACGTTCGGTTATATTATCAGTGTTCGGTCTAAGCCAAAAGTGTTCAGCTTAGACCCATAGTGCTATGTCCAAACCATTAGAGTTCGGTTTAAGGTAATAGTATTTGGCCCAAAACAATAGTGTTCGGCCTAAGCTCTTATTGTTCAGGTTAAGTCAATAGGGATCGGTCTAAGACGACAATAATCATTCTAAGTCATAAGTATTCGGTCCATGATTCAAATGTTTGGTTTAAGCTTAGAATTCGGTTGTTCTGATATTCGGCTTGAAAGACGTTTGACTCATGCCTGAGCTTTATTCCTTGCATGACCGTTCGGTCATGTTCACCTATAGGAAATAGTATCCCGTTCGGTCATGTTCATAGGAGATGTGAAACTCTTCAGTTTGGTTGTACTCAATGATGATGATTGTTTTACAGTTTGGTTTAATTTTAATTATATACGTATATTGGATTAGGCAATATGATGATATTATATTTCAAGTGTTATGGAAAGAATTCCAAGGAGGAATATCTCAGTGACTGGTTATTGAATTGGTAAAGTATGAATATGGATAGTGAAATTCACAGCGTTCATCCTGAAATTCTAATGATTACCAATTCTCAAGTAGAGATGGGTAAGTCATGTGGTGAGAATGACAAGAGGCCCTAGTCTAAGGGGGGGGGGACCTTAGGTGAGGTATAAAGGGTTAACCTCGGGTGGCAGCTGAGGGGTTTCCAGTTACTACACCACCCGGGTGCAAGAACGGTCACAAGCTACATATTCATACAATCTGGATGGTCAAATCAAGGAGTCAGTCATTGTATGCATGTTATGTTTGAGTATTGTTTGAAATATATATGTATGATGATTGCATGCTACAAAGGTTGGTTTGATACATGATTATGCGTTGTTTATGTTTTTATGATTAATTAAATTATACTAGGTTACCATGCATTTTCTGTCTTGTCTTCTATTATCCGTTCGGTCTTCCTTTATATTGCAATGGTCATCCTTTTGGATGTGAGCAGAAGCGGAAGAATGTTCACTAGAGGAAGCGTTGGAGAGCGAGAACCACATAACTTAGTTTAGAACCGTTCAGTCATCAGTAATAGTTATCTTATGTATAACCGTTCGGCACGTGACTCTTTGTACAACCGTTTGACTAACACTTTGTTGTAGAACCGGTCGGTTTATTACTATGTTTTGTATCTAACTTATAGTTCCTTGTAAAGTTTTAAATTTTAAGCATTTTTAGGACTTCTGTAAATATTATTTTTAATTCCAATGATTGTCTTACAATATTATTACATGTTAACTCCTATTATAGTTGTATGTTATAATTTTTGGGATGTTACATCATTTCTAATAAATGTGAAACCTAAACTTATTTAGATTATTTCCAACAATTACTACACAAGAAGCGAATTCTTTCATATGATATATTTTTTGTTATTGTGGTTACTTAAATAGTTATTGTGGTTACTTATCGTGGAGTTATGTTATTATTGGTTATATTGTTGGGATAAACTTAAATTTAGAGATTTATTATTTTATTAGTTTTGAGTTTGGTAATATTTGGTTTGATTTGATAGAAATCAAATAGGGATAGGTAGAATATTATTTTGTGATAGAATAAGGAGATTTTATTTTAAAGATAGTTGATATTTTATATTCAGTTTTTATTATTTGTAATTGGTCCAAGACCCTATTTGTACCTATTTAAAGGTTGCTAAGATTTAATGAAGAGTAATATTATTTGTGTGGGTCACCGTTTTTAACTCCTCCTCCTTGTTCCATCCAACATATATGTATAGTGATCTTTACTTAAATAAATAGTTATTGTAGTTACGTATTGTGGAGTTATGTTATTATTGGATTATATGTTATTGGTCTAAATTGATCACCTTTAAAAAATTTGATACCATTGATATTTTATTCTTTTTTAAGATGAGTACTTATCATCTTATTATACTCTTAATTATATAATTTTTTTTTCGATTTCATTCAATGGTTATCAAATCATTTTTAATGCATACACATATTTTATCTTTTTTACTTCTTTCTAATATTTATATTTATTGTTTATTTTTATCACGTATAAATATTTATATTTAAATTCAAATTATTATTAATTTAATATATTTTTATGTTATTTTGTTCAAAGTGGTGTATTATAAAATTTATCAATGTATAAGAAATATATTTTCATTAGAATTTAGAGAAAGAAAGTAAATAAACATTTTAAATATTTTTAAACGGATATTTTTTATAATTTTTCAAAAATATTTTTTTAACTTTATTAAGTTTGTTACACTTATGCTTGCAAAATTAATAAATTTTACGTGTAGTTGTCTAATCATTTATTTGATATTCTAATTTCAAATTTATACAATTATAATTTTCTTTTAAATATTTGACTTGAAGAAAAAGAAAATTGTATAATTTTTATAAAGTAAATATTATTTGAATTATAAAAAGATAAGAAAGATGTCACTCCAATATATTTTATCTTTCTCTTTCAAAATCCGAATACTGAGTCTATCTAAGACTTCTCAGTACGTTTCGATTTGTAATTGAAGCATCCGTGTGGGCGTTGGTCCACCTATCTTTTCCTGTCTAATTGATATACATGACAAATTTCTCATTTCAAATTAAATTATTTCCTTTATTGTATCCAACATATCAGGACCAATGTATCATTTATTAGCTATAGGTCCCAATTTTGGTATATTTTTATTATAAATCACTAAATTAAATATAAGACCATAATACAAATATTTTTTAATTTAATATAACGTTTAAATTAACTTTTTTTTTAGCTTTTGTTGCTATAAGATTGTTGCAAAATTATATAACTATATAGTTAGAAGTTATAGTAATGAATTTGTTATGATATTTTAATAAATAAAACTGTAAGCATACTACTATATTTAAATATAACAGAGTTTAATTTGATTCTTAATTTTTAATATAAATCAAATATATATGTAAAAATTCCAAAAGAAAAAGTTGAGGACTTTGTCCATTAAAGCATTTTCATAGTCTTAGACTCGTAGTTGTACCATACTGTCGTGGTACATAAATTTTTTTTCAACCTGTGAGACCAAGAAAGGTGGCAATGGCACACTCTTACATGTTATGAATTTATTTTGAAGTAAAGAAAGAAATATAAAATATGATTAATACTTTCAAATTTTTTTATTGTTCAAAGTGTTTTTAAGAATAAAAATGTCATAAAATTTCACAAGAAAGATGTTTACTCAGAAGATATAATATTAATATACTTATAAGATATGAGTCCAATTATATAAGAGATTAATACTCTTTTTTATTCAAAACCTTAAAACAATTAGTTAAAATTGGTTATAACCCGTGGGCCAATCCAGTCTACCACGAGTTCAAACCGGATTGAATTTGAAAATTTATATTTTTTTTATACAGGTCAGATTTCAATCCGACTCATTTATACCTGACTCGTTCGAATTGAACATGTGATAGGCCAGGTTGAGTTGACTCACTAAGTAGTTAACTCGTGGTGAGCCGAGCCGGATATGATCCATTTTGACAATACTATGTAATGTTTTACTTTTTTTATTTTTATCTAATATAAGACTTGGACTCACACTTACATTTCCATTATTACGTTTAAAATAGATAATACCTTACCGAAATAAGTTTTTAGTTCGGACAATGAAAGAACAAATTGGTTAGATGAATGGTGCATAAGATTGTGTTTGTACTTGAGAGTTTGTTAAAGGTGAAGAAAAAAAGAAGGCAGAGATGAAATATTTTGCATGAAGAAAGCAAGAAGCAAGAAGAAAGAAGAAAGGACATGAATGGAACAGAGAAAGGTGGAGAATGACGTATCAGAGTGTGATTGGTGGAGAAGGAGATTAGGAAGAAGACAATCCAAAACCCACTTCCTTTCTTTCTTATTATCATCATGCTGCCTCTCTCACTCTATAAATTAGACATTGCATCACCAAATTCCAAATGCTGGGGAGCACTAACATTATTTCCACCTTTTTCTCATAAAAGATACTGTTATAAAACATCATCCATTAACTATGTCGGATCTCCACCCCTCCAACTCTAAAGATTCACCTCTAAATTCCCCTATTATGCCATATTAACATCAAGCTAATCAAATGCATACTTTTAAGTAATAAATAATTACTACCTATTCAAGTTATTCAACTCTAAAATCATTATTATATAACTTCTGGACCCCTTATTTTTAAAATTAAATACACCAAGATTTTTGTATTAAAGATAAATTAAAAGATAATAAAATTACTAGGCTTTATCTTTTATATGGTTATCAATTTAATGTATTCATAAAAAGAACTAATGCATAAGATCTCATAGATATATTTTAAGTATTTTAGAGGTGAGTAGGTAGACATATTTCTAAATTCATATTTTAAGTATAAAGTATTTTTTATACTAAACTTTTTTATTGCAAAATTATAATGAATCCCAAATTTTGGTTAAAGGAAAGAGTTTGATATTTTTTTTTATTGATAGTTCTTCAAAGAAAAAAAAAAAAAAAACTATCTTGGAAGAGATTAAGAATGCCTTAAAGACAAATAAGGTAAACCTTAGCTTGTACCATCAATAAACTCCTAAAATGAAACTGAAGACTGTTTGATTCCACCATCTATTCATTTTAGTGGTTTGGGGAAAATAAAGAGAGTCCTTTAAACATAGTTGATCATGTATATATCTACAAGCTTTGATGTGAGATCCTTATGACATACTTTTTTATTTGCAAACATAATTAAAAGGATAAGGATGAAGTTGTAACTTATTTCAATAATATATAATAGAGATTTTCTAAAAATTTCTATTTTTTTCTTAAAAGGATTTCAATATTTTAAATATTATAAATACTTTACACAAATACATAATTATGAACACAAAAAAATGTTTGTAAAAAATTTAATTATTACAATAAAAATTACATTAAATTATAACTTATTTCAATAATATATAATAGAAAATTTTTCATTTTTTTACACGTTTTCTATTTTAAAAATTAATTCTTTTTAATTTATAAATATCAATGTTTTTAGTTTTAGTTTTATCAATAAAATTGTTTTAAAAACATAAAATTGTTACCATTTTCTTTTCTTTTTTTACAATCATACTTCTGTTGTTGAAATAATTGAGCATATAACAATTATTTAACTTTTTAGTGGAAACCATTGAGACAAAGAACTACTGTTTAACATATGTATAGTTCAAGTTTTATGTGGAAAGAATGACATGATCTTCTATGTTTGTCTCAAAAAAGAGTGAATAAAGAAAAGAGAATTTGCTAGGTTACCTATAGCTATCATCTATTCCAATATGTTGAGAAAAGTCAAATAACATTGAGAAAATTACTATTTTACTCCTAATATTGACAAAAGATTCCATTATACACTATGGATGAACTATGTCTCAATCTCTTTTAATTAACTTCTTTCATGAATATACCAATAATATTTACATTTAGTAAGAATGTATTTTCAAAAATAGAAACAAAAAAGTAACAATAATTTATTAGTGAGAATAAATTAACAAAAATTAACTTTAGTAGTAAATCATAATGATAATAATTTTTTTTTTCTTTAGTAAAAGCATGTTAGAGTTTAGTTAACATCTGGTAAATCATGATTTGAACAAAAGTTGCAAGAAACTTGCTTTCATATGAAACTTTCTTTTGGAGAATCTCTTTTGATAGGGAAAAGGCTTTCTTTCATAATATAACCTGAGGAACATGTCAACACATACTGATTTTCTAAATAATCTTATAATACTTAATAGTTATAATATTCATCTACACGTATCATTATTTATTATTCATACCTCAAAAATAAATTATCATAGAGACTATTTTTAAATAAATGAAAATCAGATTCAATATAATTGAAAAACTAAAACTTGACAAACTCTGAATATTTTAGTCTTATTCGTATTGAACAAACATTCTGAATAATAAGGAGACAAGACAAACGTTTTGGGGCAGTTTCTTCCTGTGTCTCATAAAAAAACTTTTTATTTTAACTTTTTTTTTTAGTTTTACAATTTAGAAGTTATTTAACACTTAAAATCCAAAATTTATATAATTTAAAAGTAAAAAACCACTTCTAAAAATTAAAGGCAGTGAAAAGAAATAATTTTTGAATTGTACAATATAAAAATTATTTAATTTTCAGATTGTCCTGTAAGTAACTTTTGGCTTTCATATAATATAATTTGAAAGTCTTCTTTTAAGGATAAAAATAGCTTCTGGATGATAATTCAAAAGTTATTTTTATTTTCCGAATAACAGTCTAAAATGAACAAAATGAGATTTCTTTTATATGGGAGTGCAAGAAGAAATATATGAAGGTGCATGAAGAAGCAGCCTTCTTAGAGCTAGTATTAGTTTATTTTGTGTTTTGCTCTAGCTTAACAGAAAAAAAAAATGTCTTTACCAATATTTGAAATAGACAAAATATTAAAAAACGTACTTAAAATTAATATTAATATATAATTTAAAACTATTTGGAGTAAAAATTAAAGTATTGTGAATATGCACAATTAATTAGAAATAATTATGATTTAACTTTTGAGAATAAGGAAAAAAATATTAAAACATTTAATCACTTTTAAAAGGATAAACTCCACTTTAATGTATAAGGATGGGGGTGACTTCAGTGTCAATGATAGGCATTGCTTTGAAGTTTAAGAAACTACATGATTGAAATACCAAATTTTCTCCAGCAATATGCCTTTTTTACAAGCCAAAGTACAACTGATTGATTATGTCGTATTATGAATTTCATAATAAACGTGCTACATTTGAGACTGACAAACACAAGCTGTCAAGTACTTTGAAAAACAATCGACAAACAGAGTACTTAAAATAGGTAGGAAATGTATGTACCTTATATTTAAACATGTTCTATGGCTTCAAATTCCACGGCACATAAAAAATATTAATGGTTTCAAAACCTTACGACAGCACATGATAAGGTATTTGATGATTATAATGACATAGTAGTGGAAATAATAACATTGTTTTCTTCAGAGAATGGTCTTGGCCTGTACACAAACTCAACAACTTTGGCAGAAATCCAGAACAAGGATTTGGATCAGAAACATCATTTTTCAGTAGGGGTTAGGGTCTTAGACATCCTTAAATTCTAGTTAACTGAGCAGTTGCCAAATCATGAACCAAAGTAGCATGCATGGCAACTATGGCACTATTGAACAAACCATGACTCTGATTCCTTACATCCAAAACCTCAAAACTATCAAACAAATCTTAAGCATTTGTTATGTCTGGATTCAGTAATACTAGGATTTTGAGAAAGCTGTTTGCTTGACTGTTTTGTGAGTGCCAGTTTCTCCATTGCATTTATGAACTTGCGCAAGTATTTGATGTACTCTGGGAATGTTTCAAGGTTGCAATGACCACCACCCTTTACCCACAAGGGATCATATTTTTCCTTTGACAGTTCCCATAATCGCTTGCCGTGAGACCAATCAACAATATCATCATTTGTTCCCTGCACAGAATCCCATTAGCAGACACGAAACTATGAATTATGTTAATTCATCAAAAAGATGGCATTATAAGAAGACAAAATATCCATGCCAGCTAAGCTGTTTTGCATGGATTATGGACTTTTGGAGAACTGAATTCATAAACAATGACTTATGGCTGATCTAAGTAACATAGAAGTTGCAGAAAACAATCATGAGTTCTAAACGATATCTAATTTCCTTACTCTTCAACTATCTCTATTTCTATTACAACACCAACAAAGTTCAGTTACCTGTTCTATCAATATAAGCAACAGAAAGGGGATGTGTAGAAAAGCAGAAATACCAAATATTTGTTAAATTTTGTAATAGTCCTCGTCAGGACAACAGGTGCAGGGTATTTCCAGGTTCTATATTAGTGGGGAACAACCAGCACAACATTCTCAAAAAGTAACACGGATCATAAACATCATGAAAGAAGAATTTGGAAAAAGGACATTTCATTTAGTATATATAGCTATGTTTAGATGGATACAAATCTGGTAAGTAACACAATGCGTGCTGACATCTCTTAGTAGCCTTATCATAAAATGTAATCACAATATGAAGTTGTTGAACATGCACATCTTATTGAACATCATTTACCCATTTTATGTCTGTCTTGGGAGTGCTGATTGCTCTTGTAAATTCAAGTCAACATGCAAAATAGAGTAATACAAATTAAATAGGGAGTTGCATCAATAATTAATCTGCTTTATTTCTTTTCAGAAGCTGAAGAAATTGATAAAAGAATTTACCATCTGGGTAGCATAATCAAAGAGTTTCTTAGAACAGATTGAAATAATGATTCAATAACGCAACAACAAACATGTCTAAACATATGAACAAACTCATTGGCAGAGTTAGGAAAAGGAGAAAGAAAATCATTTGAGAACAGAAGCTCAGAAAAGTTGTTGATCAGTTTTGAGGATGAAAAGAAATGGAAGAGCAGAAGGTGATTAAAAACATGGATGGAAATAGATACTTACATGTATAACAAACACTGGACAGTTGACATGTCGAATTTTGTCTATATTCTGAAACGTAAAAAGAGAATTTTGTAACTACAAAGCTCAGCAGAAAATTTTAGACTAGAGTCATCAGAATTATGAACACAGAGGCGCAAAACTCACTTTAAATATGTCAAACCAAAATGTCATCTTGACAGGGTACAGGACCCTTATCCCTGAAAGTATGGCACTGTGAAGAACAACACCTCTCAACTTCTGCAACTTAGAAGCCAAGTGCAGTGTGGGCCCACTTCCAACCGATTGACCGTACAAAATCAATTCTTCTTGCTTAATTCCATATTCACGCTTCAAACAATGATATACAGCTTCTATGTCGTAATACGTGTTGAACTCAGATGGCTGCCACAGTTGAAAAGTAGCAGAAACATCAGTGAGAATAGCAGCAGATTCATTTGCAGAAAAAAAAAATTCAAATGGAATTTTTATAACCTTGTTTCAAGCATATACACTATCTTATATGGAAATAAATCAAAGCCCCAAGAAACTTTATTTGGAAACAGAGAACAACCACCACAGAAAAAAAAAAACACAGAAGAGGCAACAAACCATCACATACCTTACCCGTGGATGCTCCATATCCTGAATAGTCATAACTGCAAACATAAAACAAAGTTGAAACAAAATTCAGAAAGAGCTTCTGTTCACACTCCAAAATGTTTTCTTAAATAGAACCTTACATAAGTTGTCAAATCAAGCAAAATAAATATTAAAATATACATTTACTTTTATGGAAGTGAAGCAAGTATCTGTATTACTATGCATGAGCTTACATACAGAGTAAAAGAACAAGAAGTTTTGCTCAAGATTAAGACACAGATAACAAAGCAGCTAAACAAACACTGATATAAAAAATATTTCTCCAATGAAAACGAAAACTGAAGAAATTAGAGGCATGGAAGAAGGGGGTGGTTTTGGTTGACCTCATGATGTTGACACGCAGGTGAGCTCTGAGCTCGATGAAGAGGTCGTGCATCTGACCCAAGTCAGCAGCATTACCGTGAGAGTACAAGAAGGTGAAACGGGCAAAAGGGTGTTTCCAGAAGGTGGCAACGATCTTGTTACCACCCTTAGTGTCGAGAATGTGAACGTCGACATTTTTGTCGGCGGTGACACCGGACAGCACCACCCTCCCATCCCCCTCTCGGCAAACGTCGTATGTCGGTGGCTCTGGCGGGAAAAACGCGAATTTGGCAGCCACTGTTCCCGTCACATTGCCCATTTAACGTTGGAGCGCCCAAACGGAAACCCACTTCAGCATGAACCAACCCAACCCAACCCAACACAGAAACGGTGATTTGTCTTTCTGGGCACTTCTTGTTTCCCTTATTTTGTGTGTGGGAATGAGAAAAAAAAATTAAAAAAAAAAAAATTTAAACAAAAGGTGTGTTTGTTTGAGTTTAGTCTTTAAAAATTGGTTGTTTTTTAAGGAAGAAGAAGAAGAGGATGTTGTGTTGTGTTATGGAAAGGTGTTGTTGAAGTTGGAAGTGGGTTGTGATATGAGGAAAGTGAAGAGTGGCAGAAAATAGATCCGACCTAAGCGGGTGAGCTGGAAGTGCTGCTGGGCAGGACCATTCATCTTTTCCTTCTTCTCTCTCTCACCCTTTCACCTATCTCAAATGCAATTATCACACAACAAATCAATGAATTCCTTAAATGCTTAAACATCTTTAACTGATTTTTAATTTGCTTCCTATAATTTATTTTTCAAAAATTCATGGTTTTTGTGTTTGTAAAAAGCATGTGATTATGATTATTCATTCTAGATCATAAAAACAAGTACAAGTGATTCTATATTTTAATCTTTTTAATCCATAACTTTTATGTATGAAACGAGTTAAGGAGGAGTTTTTGATAGGAAAATGGAAAGAGAGAAGATGAAAAAAAAAATTACAAGGGTCCTTTTTACTTTTTTTTTCATTTAAGACTGAACAAATTTTAAATAATATACAATCAATTTTGTCTTGAGTATCTGTAAATATATTTTCATTTTTTTTAAGTATCTTCTATTATTAATGTCAATCATGATGTCGGATTTTATAAGTTAAAAACACTTGTGATTGATTCAATCCTGGATGGAGATATTAAAAACTTATTTTATAAGTCTATTTTGAAACAGGGTAACAGACATTAATTGAAAGTTTACTACAAATTTTAAATATCTTCTAATGATCATAATGAACTGTGTTATGATATATTGATTGGTGCACTGTACAATGATGCCATCTAACTGAAGTAGGTAACCTCTTATCCAGAGACTGCAATGAAAAGACAAACTTACCCTTCAAAGATTATGATTCAAAAAGAATTTGGGTCCATATCATTTACAACAATGCAGATGACATAAGACTAAATAAAATAATATTTTTTCTATTTAATAATATAAAAGATTACCCACTGATAAAAGACTGTATAAAAAATTATTATCTTCAATTCAAAATCTTAATAGATTAATATATATTTATATATATTTTTTACTTATTTTTATGTAATATAAATTTTTTTAACTTATTTTAAATTTGTAATGTATCACTAAATTTTATTTTTATCAGTTTTGCTCCTTGTTATACATTACTTACAGCATTTTTCCATGATTCTCCTACTTAAATATTTTAGCTATTTTCCAAAGTTGTGTCAACAGCTTAACATGATTCTTGTGACAAACTGGGAACATTACAAAGTCGTAAATTTGAGCCTCTAAAACAGCTTACGTTAGTATACCAGAAAAAAATTATAGTTGGAACATTCTCCAATTATATAACAATTTTATTTTATTTTTATGAACAGATAAGAATAAAATACTAGTAGCACTAAATAATTACATTAATTTATTTAAATATAGTCTTTGTTGGTTTGCTTGTTTAATCTGAAAATAGTGTGCAATTTGTGGTTAAAAAGAGGATATAAAAGGAAAGATGAAGACGTAAGAGTGCAGAGTCATAGAGGGTCTAGATTCGGTCAAAGGCAGCAGAGGATCTTCAAATAAAGAGGGCCAACTGTGACAGAAGAAGGGGTCAAACATGTCAGAGTAGACATTCTATGTTTATCTTTTGCTTTTCAGAAATATACAATTTGTTCTCTTCACAAACACTTTTTTTCAATTATATTATGAACTCCTATCTTTAGATTCCTCTGGGTCATGGTTTTTAATATCTCTCATGTTGTTTTATAAAGATTCAGCAATGTCATGTTAAATTGTGAAGATGAAAGATTAGGTAACAGTAATGAAAATTACAAAAAGTAGAAATTTTTTACTCTGAATCTGTTGCTTTCATTAAAATGGACTAACTTATAATAATGTATAATGCTTTGAGGCAGAAAAGTGTGGTTTTACTTTGAACATATCTTTTAAGACATGAGAATTTTACTTTTCAACCATATGTGTGTACTTTGATTAGTTGACAATAATTTATTTGTTTTTTAGTTTATTGTTAATTATTTCTCAGTTGTGCATTATTGGACAAACTTTAAATATTTATTATGAAAAATGTTATCTATTGAAATTGGATAACTTTCAAAATCCCCAAGAAAAAGGAAGAAAATTTGACCAAATTCTTGATATGTTGTTTCATAATGACCAAGCTAATCCTTTTTATGGTAACTTTCTACATGCTGTTAGGAAACTGCTTTGACACAATGAGCATGTTCTATATTTACTCCTTGATAAATTATGGCATTATTATTATTATGAGCAGTTCATGTTCAAAAAGGTACAAAAAGCTTAATGGTTTTGTGAATGGTTTTGTTTGTCAACAATTACTCAACCATGTTCATCCATTTAAAGTATTTTTTGAAAATTGAAGGATTGGAATGCACTGTGCATAGCTAGAAAATCATGCAGCTGTGCCTCAGTTAATATTCATTTAAGCTTGGAACAATTAGACATACGCAGACCTATATTTTTCTCTCTTAAGCTTGAGATAGAATTTCAGTGATTGTCCCTATAAAAGGCTATCGTGCCAACTCTAAAACTGATGAAACAAAATATGATGTACCAAATTCAGAATCTTAATTGCAGTAATCTAATTATGAGGATGAGGAAGCAAAGTAAAGTACGCATTTAGTATGGTGCCAGGAAGTTGCAAGTTTTAACCCTATCTAGAAAGACCTTAGACTAAGTTGGAAAAAATAAATGAGTTGTCAAAGAAATAGAAATATTAAATGGACCAAAATGTTGGCTTTACGGTAGAAAAACTAGAGAAACTTAATTGACTAATCTTTAAGAGGAGGGGCCTCTGGGAAGAAAAGTAGGAATCCTAATAAATGAAGGAATGATGTTAATGGTATATCAAAATTGATGAAGAGAAACATGTTGAGATCAATGAATCAGAGTTCTCTATCAAATTATGTATGGACACTAAAATAAGGCCAATAGGGTGAGGTATTTGCTGTCATGTTCACCACACAATTATAAAATGGTGCCCCAGATTTTACAATAAAGTTAATAGCAATTTTTAGCAGGGTCAGAATCAACTCAATGTTTTACCAAAGAAAGTATTTGGAGTTACTTTAAGCTTTCTTTTTCACTTTATTTTCTGTTATCCAATGGCTGTAAAGGAACTGGACTAGTCAAAAACAGTCCATAGACTGCTTGGAATTCGGTGCACCAAACCTTAAGAAAGCAAAACAGAAAAGACAGTGCCAAATAATACTACTACTGCTTACTTTTGCAGAATGGAAAGCTTAAAAAAGAGATTATTATATAAAAGGGAAAGATGCTTGGTTAGTGCTGACAAAAGATATAAGAAATTAAGAAACCTAAGAAATTAAGAAACCTGTATATGATTGTAAGTGGTATTCGTGTAATAAGTCATTCACCAATAGCAAGGTTAATCGAGGAAGTCTAGGAAATGGGTCATTTCTTTCATGTGAATGAAACTTTTTCTTAACTCATCAAAAGAGAAAAAATTAATGAAAAGAGGAAACAAGCCAGCATCAAATCTTTAAAAGTTTGGTCAACCTTCAGTATCACAGCCTCTTTAACCTTTACTTTAGAGCTAAAAGTCAGGGGAGTCATTTCATGACCAAATGGGATCACAGCCATCTGCCAAAGCACTGCAATTTTTATTGGGTCCAGAAAAAAAAAAAAAAAGAGAGACAAACATGAAAATGATGTACTCCAAACCTATCAGCTGCAGAATCCGTGTATAGTGCTTGCAAAATGGAGTAAAATTTGGACAATACAATGGCACCACGCGCAGACAGTGCCAGGTTAAAAAGATTAGTCACCATGACGGCAAATGGAACAGCCTGTGTAATCCAATAGATCCACCCATATCATTCAACATGAATCCAAATGCGCAAGGACAACAAAAACAAACAGGGGTGCAGTCCTCTATGCTAGGAAGAAAATAATATGACACGAGCCCTTCACATTTGACTTGCCACATGAAATAGAGGTGCGGTACAAGCAATAAATCACACCAGCTAGATAAGGAATGAGTATCAGAGCATATGCCATTTGTGTAGTCTATACAGTAGTTATTAACAATGAAATTAAATACTACTCATCGGGATAAGGAATCAGCCTCGATGCATATTTCACCCTTGGCTGTATTCATCTACGCATTAAAATGGGTGTCACAGGCAGGAACCTAAATGTGGAGGATGAGGATCCTAGCTGACCTCATATAGTATGTGCTCTTCTTCTAATGTGGTCCTATCTTCAACGACTGAGACCCAACTTTCTGCAATCTTAGCAACTCTTCCTTCTGAAATCTCAACTAAAGTAAAGGCTCTTCTGGTACCTTTTGCCTTTGATGAGGAAAGAGCACTTTCCTCGTCTAAGCTTCTCCTGTCTTCATCATTCAACCTTTTGACCCTAGGAACAATTGCCCCATTTAAGTATATGGTGTTATCAGGGCCAACCACAATCATTTTCCTAAAGCCATTGCCAAATGCCAGCTCTTTGTGCATGTGACCAAACACAACCAAGGGAATTGATACTTGATCATTCTCTTTTAGCAAGGATATCGCGTGTGCTAGATCTGTCGTATAAACATAATAAACTAGGTAAAAACTGTATTATCTCAGTTTTGTTATGTTTGCATTATTTCCATCATTCTTGGCAAGTTAAGGTACAAATCCACTAAAACCGAAATGATTATTCAGAATAACATACAGAAACATTTGAAATGAAATGAAAGATTGTTATTCAAATAATAATAAGCGGGAGGTGGAGGCTGGAATACGGCCTTGACAGTTGACATTATTGCTGAGTGCCAAAACCACAAAAAGATAATATTTTAATAAAAATTTAAGTCATGAAGTATACGTATCACCTGGATCACCATAATCACCATTACTCCCAAATTCCCAATCCTTTCCACATATATCATTCAAATCAGAACCAAGGCCTATACAAAATTAAAATTTAAACATCAGGATGTGTATTAGGTGTGATAGACAAGCAGTACCAACAGAGCTGATAACAAAATTGAAATCCCATGTGTCACCTGAGGGCCCGTTATGTGCAAGTAATATAAGAAAATGATCATCCGGTGTACCACGAGCAGCTTTCTGGATTCTCTTAGCACTCTCATCCATGTCTTTAATTCCATATCTATGACAAAGCTCAACTGATAAATTGATTTCGAGCTACCATGGAATTATAGTAATAGTAAAAAAACACAACATATATGATCTCCTAAACAAATCATAAAAGACCACCTAACTCTACTTCTATTGTGGATTATCTATTGTCACAATAATGGATAATTAAATGAGGCGAGGCAAGGCAAGATTGGGCAAGATAAATACATTAAGAGCATCAAAAGTTAATAATACGAGTAACTGTTGGAAAGATCGTACAGCATTCTTTCAAGGTGATAATGTGATGGGAGAACAATGGTGATTGGTGAACTTAACTCTTTTTTGTAGGCATTAGAAACTAAGGTGGAAAGCTGAAAATACTAAATACATTTTGAGCCTTTTGAGGATCGAATTGTCTGATTACTTCATTACAATACACACCTTGCAGAAAGAAGCTTTTTCTGCGACAAGGAGTTACCCCCACAAGAAAATGGCCGTCCACCAACAACGCTTACTTTTATTAGAGGGAAGTCTGATCGTCGATAAGCCACATGCTCCTCACCAAGGCTGAATTTATATTGATAGATTCATTTATCAGTAAATTTTCTAAGGATCTCCATAAAATAATAAAAGCATAAGAAGTAAATTCAATGGAAATTGACAATTATTGAGATTGGGGATAAAACTAATCTGGGAAAGGTGTCAACAAGAACTCTAAAGTAGTTAACTTTGCTTTCAGTAATTGGTAACTTCTCTAGAATTGACAAGTTTCCGGAACAACAAAAAATTCATAATAGATATTTTAAAATCTCATTTTAAACATTTAATAATGGACAATGAAATAGCCCATTTTCTTTTGTTAAACCTGTGAACAAGTTAATTCACCTATAGCATTATATAAGCACATAAACAGAAATAACAAATATGCTTTTGTCAAAAGTAAGTTAATAAGATTTTGAAATGCACTAAGTCAAATTAATAAACCAGAGCAAAATTTTCTCATAATAAATCAAATACTTATAGATAAGCTTACCATTCTAGCTGAAGCTGAACTTTATCCTTCTCCTGGCTAATATTTGAATCAAAGTGTTAGTTTACAATTTGAATAGAAATATGCATTTGCAACTACAACCTACTGCGTACAAAACAAACTCAAACAAATTAAGCTTTTAACATCATACAAAGCTTCTACTGTCAAAAAAATTGGACGGATGGGATTATTTGTGTGTGTGTGTGTGTGTGTTTGCATGTTGCTATCAGGGTGGTGGGACAAAAAAGATGTACTGTACACATAAATTCAAAGTTTATTTTCCTAGTTTTCTATATATTTCTAAAACGAAATTTTCATTAAGCCTTATGGAATAATCAAACAACATGAACCTTTTTCAACATAGTACACACACACACACGAATGATTCCAGGAACAAACTTGTAAACTTCACCTTTTAGAAAACTGTTTAGTAAACCAGGCATCGTGGTTTCCCAATATAACTGCTTTAGAAAACTCAACATTTGCAACACTCTGAACGACTTCAACATTTTCATCACCAAAATCACCTAACAAGATTGAATGTGACAGTTGAAAAAGGATGAAAACAGTAATACACAGATAAATCAAATAACAAATTAATCATAACAAGTCATAAGTTATACAACAAAGATAAATTAACAGGCCATAAACTTGGCACATGCTGATTTGTACAGGTCTCTGGCTATTAATGCAAACCATACTCCTAGGTTATTTAGAAGTTAAACAGATCAATGCCATAGCATTCAATTTTCAAGATGGACACCGATTTTTCATAGGTGTGCACCAGCTATTTCCATAACAATTAAAATAGGCATAGAGGAAGCAAAGACACTTAAATGCATTTAAGAAAAATCACTGTAGTATGATAGGTTGATCAGCAGTAAAGTGAAGCTTGCCTGTAAACAGCACCAAATCTGGCTGCACTTCAACATAGGACTAGATTAGATTGATAGATCAGATATAAGAAAACAAGTCTATAGTATTGTACATTAAGTAATTGCAGCAACTTAATAGAAATTAATGATAGATGAATATGCAATATCACAACTTTCTCTTCGTTTTCTTTTCCCTTCATGGTGTGCAAAAAGGACAAAAAAAAATTGTTCTTACTTCTTATTTTGATTTCTCTAGTTTTATTTCCTTATAATTTTTCCTTTATCATTTTGTTCCCAAATCTCTAACCAAGATTTGATCTTACACAACCTTTCTACATCAAAGTGCCACTAGCCAATTAATTTTAGCAGGTACATGTTTTACGATTACAAGTGACTCTTGGACTCCAGAAATAGGGGTTTTGTTTATTAATTATTTTGGTCTATATGGGAATGGAACCAATCCCAACCTGATCACATTCCATTGTTATTACTTGTTCTGTGGCCAAGTGGCAGACAACAGGAGTTTAAGAAATTTGTACTTTGATACATAAAGTTAACCTGAAAAAATGGGCTTGTTTGGATACAAGTAAGAAAGACTTTTTAGAGCTTCTCTATTGGAAATATAGTTTTGTTTTTCAGTAGAGAAGTTCACAAAAACACTAATAGTTTTCTATACAAACACGCTCAATGTCTATCTACACAGCCAATTTAGCAATCCCCAGCAGATTATAGGGACATCCATCCATTTGTAGCAACCTCTTTTAAGTATTTGTGTTTAGGGGGTTCGGAGGTAGTAGGAGTCTCTGCACCGGGTTACTTCAGCTTCAGCATAATAAAATTTCCAAATAAGGTTTATTAATAACCAAGACCAAAATAATAAAAGAAAATAAGTGACAATAATTTTCCTTTACAGTGGAAGTTGCATTTCACAACAAGGTAAGATTTTTTAACACCCTATGAAAACTAGCAACCTCAGCTTTTTCCCCTTTTACTGGGATAACCAAAATTATTATTATTCTGGTCTATAATCTTTTATCATAATTATCATATTTTTTGTAAGCTTAAAAATGAGAATAGGAAAGAGAACACAGAGCACAGAACCCCACCGCATCGAGGATTGAATCAAATGGCACGTGGGTTGGCAGCAGAATATGCATAAGCTTTTTCATTAACAGGGAACGAAAATGGAAACAGGATAATGGAGAAAAGTACCTGCAAGAACTCAAGCGCTTTGGAATCTTGTTCAAAGTTCCAGTAATCATGCTTCAGAAAATCCCAAATTAGGTCATGGGCATTGTCCCAAAATTAGCAAACATGAGAAGCAAAAGTTGGGTTTGGAAAATGGGAAGAGGCTACTTTACCACATCACCGACGACGACGATTCGAATAGAGGACGACGCGGCCATTGAAGAGCAAGAGAGGTCGAGTTTCGGGCTCACACAGTGACTAATAAAGGAGGGAAATACGGTAGACGCGTGAATACACGCGCTCAACATGGGCATGAACAACCTTCTCTAGGGAGGACTCTTATTTTACATGTTTTTAGTATATCAAATTTGTGAATTATTTGAATTTTTGAGACTTCAAATTAATTTTTCAGTTTTTAAGTTAAAAAAATAAATAAAGCTTATTTGTCCAGAATATTATTAAAGATTTATTTTTTCACTTATTAAAATTATACGAGGTTTGTCTCACAGTGTTTTTGCACTTTTATCATTAAATATCTAATAATATTCATTTCCATTTCAAAATATTTATTATGACAAATTTTAAGTATGAGAAATTTGGACAGGGATAAAAATAAATTATTTTTTTAATTGCATAAATTAGAAATATTAAATTTTAAAAGTAAAGAATAAAAGTTAAACTTATATTTAATTGATTAAAAGCAAATTTACATTTTAGAAAAAGCATTTATTTTCTACTTGACACTCTTATTTACTCCAACTTTTTATATTTTTAATAAAGTCAACTCTCAATTTTATCCTGATAATTAGTAAAAAAAAAATGAAATATATAAAATTTAAAAAAATATGTAAATATTTCTTCATTTGTTGTGTATTTACTTTTTATTTTGTTGTTGTTGTGATTTTACTTTATTTGATTTGATTTTACGTGATTTTTATTTCGTTATTAGATTTGATTTGATTTAATCTTATTTTATGTGATGTTGTTTAATTTGGTTTAGTTTTATTTGATTTCATTTATGTGATTTTATTTTAGTTGATTTTATTTGATTTGGTTTTATTTTTATCTTATTTTGTTTTATTCTATTTTATTTTGTTTTATTTTACTGTGTTTCGCTTTATTTCGTTTTATTTGTTTTTTAATTGGTAATATTTCATCATCATAGCAGGAGCACTACTGATGTCCTTTAATTGGTAATATTTCATCAGCATCATTGGCAATCCTTGTTTATTAGTAATCTTTTCACCAAGACCAACTGAATTTGGCTCATTCGCAAATTGCTGATTCCTCATCAACTCCACCAACCCAATAATTTCTTCAGCTTCCAATCACAGCTACCGACAATTTCCTCCAATCATCTTCCAAATCACTTCCTTAAAAATTCAAAATTTCCCATAATCATCCCAACAAATTTTCCAAATATTTTATGAAACTATTATTCAAACATGTTTTCAAAAAACTAAATAATTCTAATTTTTCATATAAAAATACGTAAGAGTGACATCAATCTTTGTCAAGCTTCCAAAAAAAATAAAAAAAAGATATTTTGTTTCCTTTAATGGTCCTGTATTGTTATTTTTGAAAAAAATAATTATTTTAAAACTTTAATTTTGCGTATCAAACTTTATTTTATGATTTTTCTTTAGTTTTCTAGAATAAATTGACTATTCCAAACTTTCATTTTCAAAGTCAATTTTATATTTTGGAGTTTTGTTAACCTCTAACCATTTTGATTGTGACATGAGCAATTATCTCTTTATTTATTTATTGAAGAGAAATCATACTCTTTATTTATTATTATTTTGAAGATTAACGATACTCTTACAAGGAAATAAAATTATACTTGATATTTACCATTTTTTCCTTTTCTTTTTCTTCATAATTACATAAATATATTTATTTTAATAATTATATTATATTTCCCTTAAAATAATTGTTTAAATGAATGTGTTACCGAAATAACATTCTCCTATTTAAGGAAGTTAAAAATAAATGATTTTTTAACTATGCAATGTTTTTTTAAATTAAATACCTTCTATTTATTATTGTCCTTTTTTTTCTCAATAAATTTTGAAAGCATTAAAATAAAAATATAGAGTATTAAATAAAAAGCTAAGTAAATGTCCCCTCAACTACTTCGTTGATTATTTGATAATTTTTAAGTATATCGTTGCTTTATTTTACAATTTTTTAACTCCTGTCCTTCCATCTGTATGTATGTAGAACGAAAGCATTAAATAAAAAACTAAGTAAATGTCCCCTCAACTACTTCGTTAATTATTTGATAAATTTTAAGTATATCCTTGCTTTTTTATTTTTACAATTTGATATTTATTTTCTAACCGGTGTTTTTCTATCTAAATGTAAAGTGAAACTGATTTTGGAGAAAGAAAAAATTTGATGATAAATTTTTTTATTATTTATTTGAATAGATTTAAAATAAAAGAAAATAAATTATTTTAATTTATCATATAAATTAAATCTTATGTTAATTTTTATAAATTTTATTTCTAAATCTATTTTTACGAGATAAATTATTAATAGAAGTTAACCAATTCAAAACTAAATAAATAAATTGGTTCAATTTTTAATTTAATCTAATTCAAATTTGTGAGGGAATTGAATAAAGATATTACTAAAATTGGACATTTGAGCAAAAGTCTACCAGTCACCGGCCTAACCGGCAACCTATATGTGGCTGTGAGTTTAAGTTTTTTGGTAAAATTTGCTTTAAATTCAGACTATATTAACAATCTTTTATAAAGCTTCTAAAATTATTATAGAGTTGAAATTTTCCAAATAAATATCTCTATATTTTGACAAGTGTCAGTGGTAAGATCACATATTTAACTTGTATGGATTATTTTGAATAAATGATTTTACTTTATCTATAGATTTAATGATTTTCAAAATATGAAATGATGTTTTGAATTTTTCATTTGAATCCTAAATTGAAAACATTTGTTGTAAATTAATTGAAAAATATTATATTAATTCTGAAAAGGTTTACTTAAATTTTAACGAGTATTATAATATAAAGGATTTTAACAATAACTTTTTTAGACAAAGAAAGAATAATTAGAAAAGAAACTACTAGACTTAAAGTTAGTTAATTTTATAAATCTGGATTGCTTTAACTGTAACTACTGTTGGTGAAAGTACCTTCTAAATCAAATTATTCAATATTTCCTTTACTTATAAGATTTGGTCAATGATTTTTTAATAACTGATGAGAAAAGTAATCATCTAAGGCTTTTAGACACGTCCATTAAAATTCTCTAACCACCTACTTCTTAATTAGCAACTTCAATAGTCAAGAAAAAAATGCTCCAAATTCAAAACATATGTTTTTTTTATGTATAGAATCTAGTTGTAATAACAGTTACATATTTATAATTTACCTATTTCTTTCTTATTTTCTTCTTGTTATTTTTGTTATATATATATATATATATATATATATATATATATATATATATATATATATATATATATTCTACTCGTAGTACACAAAATAACAAGCTTCAATATAATAAGATGAATTTTATTAGATGTATTTGATTACTCAAAATTACTAGTATAGGATATTTAAGTTTAACTTTATTATTTTTCAAAATATTTTAAAAAAATTCAACATAATTTTGAAGCACTACTCTTTAAAAAGCTACTAAAAGTATTGTAGAGTTCAAATTTTCATTAGTGCAGCTTTTGCTTTTAAAATTGTCTTACATATTTCGATTTTATACGAAATATATCAAAACACAATAATAATTTTGAAATAAATGCCTAAAATAGGTTTTCGGAGATATTAAGTTTTACTTTTCGTAAAAATCGAAGTTTAATAACTTTTTTATTTAAAATTATTTAATTTAAAATGTATTAAACTTTAGTTATGATAAAACTTGAAATTTCTTTCTGATTTAAATAAATTGTTTTAATTGAAAAATATTATATTAATTATGAAAAAAATTATTTAAATTTTAATAAGTATTATAATATCAAAGGTTTTAATAAAAACTTTTTAAAATAAAAGTAAAATTTAGAATTAAATATGTTTTTGATCCTTAAATTATCAAGCGTTTTTTTGTTTTTATCCCTCTTCTAATTTGTTCTATTTAGATCCTTTTACTTTTAGAAAGTTACAGATTTAGTTATTCACTATCATTGTATTTTGTTTTTTTGTTTTTTTATGTGATAAACGGTGTGGCACCATTTAAGAAACATTTATTGTGTTCCCAAGGCGATAAGATACCTTGGTGGCAAACGATGTACCATGTCTCCAGTCCCGGCAAGACATATATGAATTGTGTCCCCAAGTTGGCAAGACATCCAAAGAGTTTAGTGGAAAGTCCATATAGTCCAATAAAGTAAATGGAGAACTCAAATAGCTCGGCGAAAAGTATGGATAGCCCGATAAGATACATGGAAAACTTAGCTTGGTAAGAAATCCAAATAGCTCAATAAGGTGTACTATAGAGAACTCAAATAATTCGATGGATGATTAAGATAACTCAGATAACACCTTACCGAACTCTTTAGATTTTCGACCGAACTTGAGTTCTCTATGCACTTTACTGGATATCTTAATGCCTTACTGAGCATTTATACATCTTGTTAACTTGAAAAAACAATATAAATGTCTTACCAACCTTATCGGCCGACTGAAAATATGGTACAACATTTGCTACTAAAATATCTTGCTGAATTAAGGACACAATATACATGTCTTAAATAAATTAAAGATGTGACAAACCATTTGTCACGTAAAGTAACAAATTTGATCATAAAAAATTAAATCCGTAACTTAAAAAAATGGACAAAAATAAAACAAAAATAAAAAATACAGAAAACAAAACATATTTATCTATAAATTTTATAAGTGTAATTTGGTGAAAGTATTTCTAAATCAAAATTATTCATTATTAATAAGATTTGGTGAATCATTTTTAAATAGCCGATGAGAAGAATAATCATCTAAGGCTTACAGACACGTACACCAAAATTCTCTTACCAGTGGAACAAGCTATTATACTTCTTAATCAACTTCAATAGTCAAGAAAAATGCTGCAAATTCAACATATAAGTTATGGTATGATAGCTCTGCTCTCAGTGGTCCTATATGACAAAATTTAGCCAAAACACCGATGTAACCAAAGTATTGTGGTAAAAAGTTTAGGATATATACTTTATCTCCGTCATGTCCACTCACTCTTTTAAATTTACATTATACCTAATAATTAATAAGAAAATTAAATTATTTAACAAACCAATTAGATTTAACCCGGTATATAATTAATTATCTATGTTAATGGAAATTTTAAAAGTTCGTTCAATAATTATATATCGTGTGTTTGAATATGTTAATTGATATTTCAATTCAAATATAAATTTACCCAAAATATTGTATTAGTTAGCTTAACTAATGTATTGTGCTAAAATAAATATAAAAAAAAAAATAGATATGGGACCTCTCTATAATGCAATTGCATGCAACTTACGTAAGTGGTGCAAATCAATGCATTGATGAACAACTTGTAAAAATTAAATTATAAATATGGCTGACAAGAACAATCACAACCAGAGAAGAAAAATATAATCTTACAACAATGGTTTTCTGTAAAAAGTTTCAATTTCTGATTCCCTTTTTCCTCGTCATGCTGCATCTCCAAGCTTCCACTGCACAAAACATAGGAGGGTATTGGTTCGCTGGTAGTGGTTTTCCTGCATCAAACATCAACTCCACATTGTTCACCCATCTCTTTTTTGCCTTTGCCGACATTAACCCTACCACTTACAGAGTCACAATTTCCTCTTCAAACTCTGTTCCGTTATCATCCTTCACTCAAACCGTTCAGCAAAAGAACCCTTCTGTTAAAACCCTATTATCCATAGGAGGTGGAGCTTCCAATTCATCAATCTTTTCAGCAATGGCAAGTCAACCCAGTTCGCGAAAATCATTCATCGACTCGGCAATACAACTAGCCCGATCAAACAACTTACACGGCATTGACGTGGATTGGGAGTATCCATCAACTCCGTCAGACATGCAAAACTTTGGCCAACTCGTCACAGAATTCAGAATATCTGTGCTTGGCGAAGCTAGAGACTCGGGGAAGCCAGCTTTGCTCCTTAGTGCTGCCGTATTTCGCTCTTCAAACTACTACTCCTTGGATTTTCCTGCTAAAGCAATGAATGATAGTTTTGACTTTATGAATGTAATGAGTTATGATTTCCACGGTCCAAATTGGTTCCCCAATAGAACGGCACCACCAGCTGCGATGTATTTTCAGACAAATTCTGGAGCCTACCAAGTCGGCGGAGATCAAGGAATCAGTTCTTGGATTGCAGCCGGTGTTTCTCCACGAAAAATAGCATTGGGTATACCCTATTATGGCTATGCATGGCGTTTGAGAAATGCTAGTAACAATGGATTGTATGCTCCGGCTAATGGTTCTGCCTTTGGTGGAGATGGGTCCATGGGGTATAACCAGATTAGGGCATTTGTGAGCCAGAATGGAGCACGGTGTGTGTACAACTCAACCGTGGTCACAAATTATTGCTCTTCTGGGACAACATGGATTGGCTATGATGATGTTCAGAGTGTAACTGCTAAGGTTAACTATTGCAAGAGTAAGGGTTTGTTTGGCCATTTTGTTTGGCATGTCGGTGCTGACAACAATTGGGCTCTTTCTCAAACAGGTGACTGTCAAAAATTGCTTGTTAGATATGTTAATACGCAGTAATAATGGTTTGAAAAATCTATCTTTAAAAAAAAAAATTTATAATTTTTTTATAAGTGTAATAATTTGTGATTAATCTGTTTTAAACATACGAATCAACGAAACGGTGACATATTGTTAAAATATCACGATGGTATTTTGTTTTCAACACATTTCTGATTATATCATTATCATGATTTCTACATGCATATTGTTTTGAATCCAATGTTTTCTATGCTCTAATGGGTAGGTTTTGTTGTATTGCATTGCAGCTTACAATACGTGGAAGATGTAAGTATTATTATATCAAGAGTTCAAATGTAAAAAGTCATGCTTTGACTTCATGAATAAATCTCAGGTGCCATGTCCTCTTATTACAAAGATAAATAAATATATGTATTTGTGTTCTTCGGTGGTTATATAATTTTTATCAGATGTTTGTAATATCTTCAATATAATGTCACATTCAAAGGTTGCTAATAATATTTATCTTTTTTAATCTGGTTGCCAAGTCAATCATACCATTAAACAAATTTATCTTATGGTGCATTTTATTTTTTTGTTTGATTTAATCTAAATACTTTTATTAACAATTAGAAGTTTTGTTACTTTTGAAAAATTTACTGATAATAAAATATTGTATAAGTATTGCTTGAAGCGTTTAAGATCTTGAATAAATATTTATAAAGTGTTGGTGTAATGACATGTCCCCAGGGCTATTATTTTTATGATATACAAATTGTATCGATTGTTTAATCTATTTTTAGAAAGAAAAAAAAAACTACTTTTACAAAGATATATATTATAACAAAAGGGTTTGTTTAGATTTATAGAAGTTTAATTCTTCCAATCTATTTTATTCACCTAATTTATAATTTTATTTTAAACATAAATAACTAATTAATAATTTTTTCATCCTATGAAAACAAAAGGTAGAGGTACATATATAACAAGTGATGGTATAGATTATGGAAAAATTATAAATAAACTATAGAAAAAAATTATCACAATTGGAAAATAATTTATATAGACAGAGATATATAAAAGTATAATAATATAATATTATAGGAATAAAACGATAAAATGAAAAGAATACTACATTTTTTTATATCTCTTTATATATAAATTACAATGTTTAGTTATGATGTATTTAGGTATTATTATAAGAACAAATGGTAGATAATCAAAACAGCTCAAAATACACCATGACGTATTATGAATTACTACGCACTATTCCCTTTAATCTGTGTGTTGCTGATTTATTGTGTATTTAAAATACATTGATTGATATGAATTTTGATGTTTTAAAATATGTTACAAAGATTTTTAAAATACCAATATCAATGTATTGTTAATGTTCAACAAAAAAAAAATAACATTTAAAAATCTAGTAAAGAATCTGGACTCCTTTATGGGCATATTACATATCATTTTCGTTGACAGTTAATCTTTCAAAACATTACTTGATTATTTATAAAAAGAAAAAAAATATAATTATATCCACAAATTAAAAGATCTTAGATTTAAGACAGATAGTCGAGTTACATATTTACATATATAATACTTGTTCTATAATATTTATAAGATACTGGAAGTCATTACGATCAATAAAATAATTATTTGAAAATGAGTAAATTGTTAGGTTAGTATAAGTATTAATTTACTTTGTTTTGAATATAATAAGAAAAAATAACTGTAATCTTGGGTTTGGTTTGATGATTTCCTCTCGAAAAATTATTAATAGTATTAGAGTTAATAATTCATCTGGTTTCAAATAAATATGTGAGTGAAATTCCAAAATGTAAAAATTTCTTATATTAAAGTCCTATTGATATTGATTAATTTTTTTATATATGAGTTCAAACAAAAGTAAACAGATTAGTTTTTTTATTTATTTATAAATTATAACTTATTATAATCTTAAATAAAATCATACTAAGAAAATCAAATGACGAGTGAACCCAATCAAAATATTTTTCAGCAATGGTGATATAGAGAAGACTAATGCTTTCTACACCCCCAAAATTATTAATTGTACCTCTCATTAATACGACAAGACTTGAAAAAAATTTCACCATTGCAGAAGAAAGTGAGTTTCATTCTCGGACTATGATATTTTAATAATTTTTTTTATAACAAATCATATGTTATTATTTTATTATATTTGAAACAAGAATAAAAAGATATCACATAAGTGATTTAAAAAAAAAATTAAATTTTTTTTTATAAAAATATAAATTTTCCTTTCCAAAAAGTTATAAGAAAGACAATAATTTACGTATTTCTAACATAGACCATTTTTCCTTTTAACAACTAATTACTTGTAACACTCAAAATTTCTAAACCTGTTAGACCGTGATATAATACTTTTTTCTGAAAAGTAGTATATAAAAACATTTTAGACCTTTCAATAAAACATTGATGAATAGCTTTCTACTAAATATAGTTTTGTTTGTTTCATACGTTCAAAATCTCTTTTAAAAAAGTAAAATATTTAAGATATTATCTATAACAATATATAACAAAATCTTCATTTAGTATAAATACAAAATTATTTCTATTTTATCCATGATTATATTTTAAAGTTATGATATAAAAATTAAAATTTTATTTACAGTTATGTTTTAAAATTATAATATAAAGTTTACAATAAAAGATATTAATATTAAAAGAACTAAAACATAGTGGAGGAAAGCAAAAAGAAAAAATAACAAGTAACGTGAAAATGCTTCCACCTGATTCTAAAAGAATAACTCATCGTATTCTACACTCGATAAATCTATAACTATTTATATTGCTAAATTCCATAAAACTATTACTTTTGTTACAACATAATATTTTAATATAATATATTATAAATAATATATCTAATCATCTTATTGTTGTGTAATAAAAAATTAGATAAAATAAAAGTAATAATATATTTATAAAATTTGTAAACTGAATAAAAATCGGATATACATTTGAAAATTTCTATATTTCCACTTGTATACATATTTTAGTCTATACATAAGGTAGAAACACTTAAGAAGATGACTTATTTTTTAAATAATTTAAAATTCATTATAATAATTATGTTGTCTGGGTAAATGTTTTTGAAAGAAATTTACTTCCTAGAATTTGATTACACTAATAGGATAATTAAGTTTAAAATGTAACAATTTTAAATTTCACCTAAAAGAATTTAATTTTTTTCTCACATTTACGTTTTTTTTTATTTGTATATTCTTCTTAGTTCAATTAATTACGATTGAAGTGTATCAACTTCACTAACACAGATAAATTATTAGATTGATTTTTTTTAATAGATTAAATATATTTTTGACTTTAAATTTGAAAGTAAAATTAGAATTCATTCATAGTTTGGTATTTAAATTTTAAAAATAAATAAATATAATTGTTTTAATTCAATCACATTAATTTTTTTACATATTAAACATTTGAGATCAAATTATATAAATAATTCTAATATCAATATCAAATGTTTTTAATACATAAAAAAAATTATAAATAATTTTTAAGATAAAAACATATTTCCATTTCACATTTAAGTTTAGAAATTAAATACATATTTAAAATTTTTTGAATTAATGTTTTTTGTGTTGGTAAAATATAATTGAATAATTAAAACAACAATAAATAATTTAAAAATATAACAGCAGAAAAATAATAGCTATAAACAAGATTTAGATATAACATAATATTATTATTTTTAAAAAAATAATAATTGTTTAAAAACGTCAATATGAGTAACTAAAAGTTATTAGAAAAAACCATCTTATCAATAATATATATATATATATATATATATATATATATATATATATATATATATATATTATGTGCTAAATTTTGCTGAAACTAGCAAACACAGTGTAGCAGTGATGAGATACCCACATTGATATGATGGAGATGGATTCACCGGAGAATTTTGTGAACAGTTGTGGAAGTAGAGAAAAAAAAAAAAGAAGAGAAGATGAAATTATTTTCTGGTCTTCGTTGAATTTAAAGGGTTAGGAAATAAGTAGCTGTAACTGATTACAGTGCACTCTAGAACCATCAATTTTTGTTCTTTTTACGCAACAATGGAGTCCTGTACTTTTCTCCAATGTGAAAAAGTTAGTTAGTAACAGTACTGTTGTTGGAAATGGTGATGATAAGGGTGATGATGATGATGCTGAGATCAATATTACTAATTTCCAACAAAAAAATAAGAAAAGAGAGCGATGCAAGTGTCAACACATGGCAACACTAACAAATCAATATTTACTTCAACAGTTTTCAATTCTCATCATTATCAAGATGCCTTCTAATCTCATCATTTTCTGCACTTTCTTTCTCACCTTATTCTCTTTGAAATCTCAGTCCTTTGCAGATAACCCTTCATGGGTGAAAGCCGGGTATTACTATTCCGGCAATGAAATTTCTGCTTCAGACATCAAAGCCACGCTTTTCACTCACCTTTTATGTGCTTTTGCCTTCATAAACCCCACCACCTACAACATCTTCATCAACTCTTCCGAGGAGCAGAAGTTCTCCACCTTCACCAACACGGTCAAGCTCCAAAACCCATCTGTTTCGACGCTTTTATCCATCTGGGGTGGCAGGGAGGACTCTTTGGTTTTCACCTCAATGCTAAATAGATCTTCTTACAGGAAGCTTTTCATTGATTCTTCCATCAGAACAGCCAGGTTCTATGGCTTTCATGGCATAGACCTTACTGGGGCGGGGCCAAGTTCCGAGGTTGCCAATTTTGGAACCCTTTCGAAGGAGTGGCGTGCTGCAATAACTTCCGAGGCAAGAAATTCTACCGAGCCAGAGCTGTTGTTAGTGATGGCAGGTTACTACCTTAAGGCTTCGGACTCCTTGAGTTACCCCTTCGATTCAATGCAGGAGAATTTGGATTGGGTGCATTTTGTGGCTTATGATTACTATCTCCCTAAGGTGGCAAATTCCACGGCTTTTCATGCGGCTTTGTATGGTTCATCTGATTGGGATAACACTGATTCTGGCATCAGAGAGTGGAGGAGGCGGGGGTTTTCGTCTAAGAAGCTGTTAATTGGGTTGCCTTATCATGGATATGCGTGGAAACTTGTGACTCCTGCTGCAAACGGTGGCGTGGGATCACCGGCTTCAGGACCTGCCATTACAATGGATGGTTCCATGGGTTACAAGTTCATAAAGAGTTATATCAAAAGCTTTGGAAATGGAGTTGTTTCACGTTACAATGCAAGTTTTGTGGTGAACCAGTTCACCGTTGCGTCCACCACTTGGGTTAATTTTGATGATGTTGAAGTCATCAGGGCCAAAGTTTCTTATGCAAGGGAAAATGGGCTACTTGGTTACAACGTGTTCCAAGTAGGCAATGACGAAAATTGGGAACTTTCAATAGGGGCAGGTGAGTTACAGAACAATTGGTTGATGTTGACTATATTTATGTAAGTATATTGTTATGCATCAAATATTCGTCTTAGTTTTTGAAATAACATATATCACATGCGTCACTTTACAAAATAATCCTTCAGCCCAAGCTGTAGATGAAGAATTTGAAGATCATCATCACAAGATGAGGTTGCTGATAATTGTTCTGCTTGCTACTCTGACTTTGGCCCTTCTTTTGGCAATAGTATTTTGCTACTGCAACCCAGGTAAGGATGTAAAAGTTGAGTTATCTATAAAGAGACTGAAAAATATACATCTTTGCTTTAATTTATGTCCTACTTTTTTGCAGGGGCCGTAGCCACTGTTACCAAACTATTGTATAAACTGAGATGTTTACCAGAAGCAGAAAAGGATATCGATGCAAACGGCTCTGATTTGACAGTATTCAGCTATCTCACTATTAAAGCGGCAACAAATAACTTCTCAAAAGATAATAGGCTTGGAGAGGGTGGATTTGGCACAGTGTACAAGGTAAGATTTGGAAACTCATCTGTTAATGAAACATGCTTCGTGCAATTAGAATATCTGAACTGAAAGCTAGCGCCATTATTTGTGGTAAGATAGTGATGATGTATTCTTTACAAGCTTTTGTAGGTGTTAAATTATTCATACATTTCACTCTCTGGTTAGGCAACATTCCTTTTAGCTGTAATGACAACAGTTTTTTAACATTTGATACAATAAATTTAGGGATAGATAATTTCTTCCATATAAAATTGGTAATTACGACTAGATTCTGTCAGGGAAAATTGCGGAAGGGTCAGGAAATAGCTGTGAAAAGACTCTCAGAAACCTCAAATCAAGGCCCTGAAGAGTTCAAGAATGAAATCACACTTACAGCAAGACTACAGCATGTGAATTTAGTTAGACTTCTGGGATACTGCACAAAAAGGGACGAGAAAATTCTGATCTATGAATACCTGCAAAACAAAAGCTTAGATAATTTCCTCTTTGGTCAGTTGCTACATCACTTGTCCCTCCTTCAAGTTGTTACATTTCTTCTAAGCTTCTTAACCTACTACTGCTAAGCTCACTTAAACTTCAAATTAGCAATCATTCCAGAATGTCCTGTGACTAATAATCCAGTGTTGAACTTGATGCAGATCCAACGAAATCAATTCTTTTAGACTGGAACAAGCGTGTCAATATCATTAAAGGCGTTATCAAGGCCTTCGTTATCTCCAAGAGTACTCAAATTTTACTATAATCCACCGAGATCTTAAAGCCAGTAATGTTTTACTAGATGACAATATGAATCCAAAGATATCCGATTTTGGCATGACTAGAATTTTCAGAAAATATGACCTTGAAGCAAACACAGAAAGGATAGTTGGAACTTAGTAAGTGAATTTTCAATAGTCATGCGTTATGGTTGTTCCTTTTCTCTCTCTAATCACTTCCTGATGTCTTTGCAGTGGGTATGTACCTCCTGAGTACGTGAGAAAAGGCATATACTCAACCAAGTACGATGTTTACAGTTTTGGAGTTCTTCTCTTGCAAATCATAAGTGGAAAGAGGACTTCATGTTATTATGGCATGCATGAAGATATGACCCTTTTGGAATATGTAAGTTATCTCATTTTTTTTTCTATGACTATTCTATTTATGATTTCTTCTTGGTTTGGTTGAGGTTGAAATAAGTATTGATTCAGGCATATGAACTGTGGAGGGAAGGAAGAGGTGTGGAGTTTGTTGACCCTTCATTGGATGATACAGCATCTCCTTGTAAAATCATGAGATGCATGCAGATAGCTCTACTGTGTGCTCAGGAAAACTCTGTGGATAGACCTTCCATGTTGGAAGTCGATTCACTGCTGAAGAATGAAAGTGCAGTTATTGGTACTCCCAAAGTTCCTGCCTTTTCAGTTCAGAAACGTGAAGATGAGAAAGAAACATCTCATAGCGGAGTCAATTTTTATTCAATCAATGATGTTACAATTTCTCAACTGGCACCAAGATGATGAAGCAGGACATTCTAGTACTTACCAAACAAGTCATTGTTATTTCACTCTGTTCGTCAAAGCTGAAAACTAGAAAGAAACTAAGCATGGATTAATCTAACCTTATTTTCCTCTTGATGAGTCCTAACAATGTTAGTCTATGTTAATTTACTATGACTTGGTAGATTAAATATGTATTTTTTAAACTAAAAAAATAATAATAGAAGCATAACTTTATCATGTTAGAATTTTTTGTCCATCAATATTAAACAAAACATTAGAATCTAAATTTGGATTATTAGACCATGAAAGGCTAGGATTTGATTTTCTTCATTAAGTACGATATTCTTTTGCTGCATTGTATATTTATTGTTATCTAAAATTAATTTCTTTTACTGAGTTTAACGGGTTATAGAGTTAGTCCGACTTATTATTTTCAACTCGGTTGACTATTACTATAGTTTGTTTATTTTCTAACTTAGTCTAAACTCGTGGTAAGATAAATCAGCCCTCAAAGTTTGTTTCTCTTTCACATTATATTCCAACATAGGTATAATTTTAAGAGTAATGAGACGAATACACCTTAATTTTGTATACTTGTTCTTTTTCTTTCTATTTCTCTTTTTCTTCTCACATCATATAATTTATAAACTAATCGTTTTTATTCTCTCTCTATCCATAATTTTTTTTGAAAAAAATAATTTTTTTGACACATATATTTACATTTATTTAACATTTTTTTTACTTTCTTCTTTTTAAAAAAATATAAAAATTTATTTTTTTATAACTATTTTACTTTTATAGTATATATGAAGTGAATGTAAAAATGTATTATTTTATCATTACTCTTTTTCTAATGTTAATCGGTACAAATTATATATTTTTTTAGAAGTTGGAAAGTAAAAAACTTAATATTTAAGTTTCCATTCTCCTTTATACATAAAAATCGTTTATTTCATTTTTCATATTTTGTGTTTCTCCTTTTATGAATTTAACTTAGAAAGTTTTTTTTTTCAATAATAATAATAATAATAATAATAATTAAAAAAAGTAAATATCTTAAAATGAATTTGATTCTTTTTTAGATTTCATATGAATTAAATATATCTATTTCTAAATTAGGTAATAATGGCTTAATATTGTTATATTTTCCTAACTTATATTTATGGAAGATCTTAAATGCAGTTTTGATTGTGAATTCAAACTATTTATAATGATGATGAACGTTTTTATATATATACACAGACACACACATTGTGTCGTCACGAATGTCTGCCTTCATAAGTAGGACTCAATCGTCAATGTTCAAAAGTTTATGTTTGCTCTCTACACAATTGGTTTACCCGAATTCACATGTAAGCCAGCTAAGGAGAAATATTTTAGTTTTTTTTTTTCTCAAGGAAAATCTTTTCATTTTATACTCTAGGTTACATGTATGTACCATATTATGTATTGTATGATTAATTTTATTTAAGGTCCCCTTAAAAGTCAAATATAAGAATTATAAAATATTTATATTCACCGTCTCCGATATTACAAAGGATGTTGGGCAACTGAAACATATTTTTTATATTTACGTGAATGAACGGTGTTACATTCTCTATTAGAACTTTTTGGCATAAATTAATTTGAGTAAGTGTTGACAAATGCTGAAGTTGACATTGAAGCATGGAGTGCAGAAACACGTTGTTGTACTTGTTTCGACGGCAAGAGAATCCATTAACATTCTTTCCAACCATGGACGGCCATGTGCTCACAATCTTTTCTCCAAGATCCTCACACTTTCTCAAACTTCTTTCATTACCAATTTCCAATTATAAATATGCATTAAACCTAATAAGGAAACAATAATCAAATTGCATACTTTCTATTCTTCAAAAATTTCAATAACCAAAGTTTTTTCATGGCATGCCCCAACATGTTACGTTTTCTGTTTTTACCAATGTTCTTTGTCATAACCGTTACGACTTCCACTTCCGACATCAAAGCTATATACTGGCTTCAACAACCGCTTTTCCCTCCTTCAGCCATAAACACATCACTCTTCACTCACGTTTACTATGCTTTCCTTGCACCCAACAACGCTACCTACCACCTCGACGTTCCAGACTCCACCGCCGCAACCCTCGCCACGTTCACCGCCACCCTCCGCCCCTCCGTCACCACTCTCGTTTCCATCGGCGGCGCCAACTCCAAAGCCGACCTCTTTGCCGCCATCGCCTCCAACGCCGCCGCGCGCGCCGCCTTCATCAACTCCACCATCGCTGTCGCGCGGGCCTTCGGCTTCCACGGCGTTGACCTTGATTGGGAGTTCCCTCGCACTGCGAACGAAATGAAGGACCTCGGCCAGCTCTTCAAAGAATTGCGCGCCGCCATCGTCTCCGAGGCCTCTGCCACTTCCCGGAAACCGCTCCTCCTCACCGCCGCCGTGTACTTCTCCGTCGATTACTTTCTTTCCACGACCACGTCGTTGCGATACCCCGTGCGTTCCATTAACGAGATTTTAGATTGGATCAATGTCATGAGTTACGATCTTAATGGGCCCTGGAGTAACCACACTGGGCCTCCTTCTGGGCTCTTTGACCCGAAAAGTAATGCTAGTGTGGCCTACGGGTTACGGTCCTGGATCCGGGGCGGGGTTATTCCGAAGAAGGTGGTTATGGGTTTGCCGCTTTATGGGAGGACATGGCAGTTACTTGACCCGAGTATTCATGGAATCGGAGCTCCGGCTGTAGGGGCGGGTATCGGGATGGATGGTGCGATGGCTCTGTTTCAGGTGTTGGAGTTTAATAACGAAACGGGTGCGAATGTGGTGTATGACGAGGAAACGGCGTCGGTTTATTCTTACAGTGGTAGTAATTGGGTCGGGTACGATGACCCGGTAACGGTGGCGGGTAAGGTTGAGTTTGCTCAATCTCTTTATCTTGGTGGGTATTTCTTTTGGGCTGCAGGCCTCGATACCAACGATTGGAAAATCTCAACACAAGGTAAAGGAAATTGTTTCAAGATAACATTCATTCGTAGGATTTTACTTAATGCACCTCTACAATTTCTTCTCGCAACCCCAAATTTTCAAAATAATATTTTATCCTCTATAAAAGTGATTTCTGGATTATTATAAGAATGCAGTCAATAAATGTAGTGTACAGGAAGCAATAACCTCATTCATATTATGATTAATTTATAAATTATGATATGTTATGGGATAAATTTCAATAGTAGCTATCTAACTATTGCCATTAATGCAGCTCTAAATTCATGGATGCTTTGCATAAATGAGAGGGAAAGAGTGAACTGAAACTTGAGCCCGTCGCTTCGTGTTTTCTGCTATCATTTTGTATCTTGCAGGCAAGATTTTATTCTATCTTTCAACATCGAGTAATTGAATCCATTGAATCACAGGTAGATGAATGCCTTCATTCATCAAATGAATTATTTTTCACCTAGATCCCATGTACAACATAACATGAAAGGGAAAATTTTCCCTGTTTTATGTAAAACATTTGCTATTTATTGGATTGTGTAAAGCAGTAAGAGATGTCTCAGATTATTTCTAAGTAATTAATGGTGCCAATTAGTTACACTATATAACACAGTCATAAAATTTGGCTAAATTTAGCAAATGTTAAGAATCTTAAAATCAAGAATGAATTATCCTTCCTCGTTTGGTTTTTCATAATCAAAATCACTGTAAGATTCATGAGCTTTTGTAAATTGTTTTACTGCACTGTTAACATCCCAATTTAAATCCCTGTGTAAAAGAATAATTTTCTCTTGTGGAAAGCTTTGAATTAACCCTTTTAAATCTTCCAATTGTTTTCCAAAATTGGTTTTATCTTACTCATAGTTGAGCCACATATAAACGTTATATGGATAAAAGACTCGGGAACTTTGGCAACTGAAACAAAACTTGCTTAAAACAGTATATCCAGACGAAGAAAAGTGAATATAACTTTGACAGTTGACAATGTATGAAGTTGTTGTTACATGGGATTAATTCTGCAGAAAAACTGCGAACTGATTACTCAGATCAGCCATATACAATTGTATATCCGCTTCAAAACAGTATTCTCGTTCGGAGTTGGCAGATTAAAAATGAACATAAACTTGAGAAAGGTGAGAATTATATTTTCTCTTGTTTTTCTTTTAACCATTCAACAAAATTGTCGAGGATCACGGGCCATGCTTGACTGGAATCATAACTTAGAAGATCACTGAGACTTACCTGCCACCAACAAAACGTCAGACATATTTTTCTGCTTGCGAGTTTTAATATGAAGTACACCAAATTTCACCCATCAAATGTACTAGTGTACAATTCATACACATGAATAATTAGACGTTATCCCTACAACAGTTGACCACATGCCAACGGATGGGTTGAGTTTTTCTTGAATGATTTGAATTAAACTCGTTAAGCAATTGGCACACCTCGTTTGAACCAATGTCATTTCTAATAAAAGTTTTTTATCCTTCTATTTGATTTATAAAAGTTTTTTACACCAGTAATGAGTATAAACAAGACGAACTTGTGTTTGTTTAACAATTAAAAGGGGAAAAGGATGACTAGCATGAAGTAAAACCCAATTCAAAAATCAAGAGACTAGTGAATTTTGCGAATGGATTTCTAATGGTGTATGTTATGTTTACTGATAGAAGATAGTAACCGATCCATAAAATCCTAGTTATCACAATAAAAGTAAATATCAAATAGAACGAAAATGTAAACTAATATTCCAACAGATATTTTCCTCTCGAGCGTTAACTGACTATTTTTATTTTTACAACTTACTAAGGGCTTCATAATATTTATCAATAATCAAATTAACCTTCCAAAGAGATAGTAAACTCAACCAGAAGTGAAAAATGCGAATGATATAAAATCCTAAAGGCAGAGTAAGAAAAAATAAAAACAGCATTACCTCCTTAAAAAACCGATAAAAATTTCTCCAGTGATCTATGTTTAGTGCCCTGTAGTCATTTTGGACCTGTCAAATAAGTATTTCAACTATCAGAAAACAATTTAATGTGTAAGGGCATTAAAAGTCTTTTCAACATCTTCCACCCAAACAACACAACTTTAGTATGTATCATATACAAGGAGTACCCAGGGAAATTACCATCGTTTTAACTCCATGGGAAAATATTTCAAGAATTTACACTACTTTTAGATCATGAAAATACAAGAAAACAAAAATTTATATAATCAAATAGCTATAGTTTTAATGTGGAACAATAATTAAGTACAAGAAAAATAAGTATTAACATCCTTCACAATCTAGCATATTTGCTGGACATCACTGAAAGTTGCCATTAAGAGTCATTACATGCAACTGAAAAGGTTCAAGCAACGGGCAGACAAGCATAACATCACCACATATTATTATTATAAAAAAGCCTACACTACCTTTAGATACTCAGTTAATAAATTAACTTGAGTAGGGAAATCAGATCTCAGAACGACATTCAACAGCTCACAGATGGTCTCAATATCTACACTCCTTTGCTTATCTTCTGAAAGTATTATTATTTACGTTAGTTACATATAAGAACTCGAAAGCAGTGATGTAGAACAAGTAGTCTAAAATAAGAGTGAAATCCCGGTAATACTGGTTTTACCCGTCAGGCAGTATTGAAATGCATAGGAATAAAAATCCTCAAAGCACTCTTGAACCATCACCTAAACAAGACACAAGAAATAATTACACCAAAATTCTTTTTTAATGACAATCTTAGTGGTTAATCTTAATAAGAACACAAGAAAACTTCACTGAGTAACTTAAAACAGAAAAATAAAATACCTCTTTCTGTAGCCCACCAATGACCTTTCTTAACTTTGGGAGTGTGTCGGCCCCTAAACATTTGAGCCCTTTTCGCCACTCATCCTATCAAAATAGGAAAAAACTGATGACGCTAACATGTCCAAAAACTAACATTATGGTGAAGAAATTCAAGCCACCTTTACTAATAATGACAAGAATGCATAGCACCAATATACGAAGATTTTTGTTTGATGACCTTAGATGGCATCACGCAGTGTTTTGCTCTCTCTCTCTCTCTCTCTCTCTCTGACACAGGTGCAATATACCCAAATGTGACAGGGTTTTCAACATTTAACAAATGAAAAGTTATTAACTGTATTCAGAATGACGCTCAAAAAGGATCATATCTCAGACCATGATTCAGCCAACTATTTGTATAAAAGAAAATTCCATTTACTGGGGAGAATTTAGTATTTCAGTAATCCACATGAATATAACAGATAGACCAGAGAAGTCCTTGTCTACGAGCGGACAAGCCCAACTGGATGGGCCCAAGTCTAGAAGATTTGAATGTAATGATGTTGTCAGAGTTTCAGTCCTTCACCAGGCCAATGAAAATGCACCACAAGAAACGTCAACCTCAAACATAAAGCTCAGCTTCATTCCTCAACCCAGGTGTTCAAACCTCCATTGTACCAAAGAAAAGAAGATAAAGTACAGATAAGGTAAAAGAAAGACCAAAAGACACCTCCACAAACAAAATGATCCAACTTCCAATCAAACATGGGCCTACAAGACCATTTGTGTAGTTCACATATATACATCCTCACAAATTGAACAATTTCCTTAGAGACAGAATTTCATCAGGTAATATATCTTTCATGGGACATCAAGAGGCTACTTGCCACCACATACACCAAAATCCATCATCCTGCTGCAATCCCGCCCCCCAACAAAATTTCCACATCACTGTTGTCAATAATATTTCTTATATCATGAGCTCACAATACAAAAAAGTTTAGCTAAAGAGTCATACCATATCATTAACTCCCTTTATCTGTTATTGAAGTAAAAAGCCTACTCCGGATTAAAGGGCAGAGAATAGACCAAGAAAATACCAGCATCAGAGCATCTTGAAATTTACAGTGCCAACCTATCTATTTCACTAGTATTGATTCCATTATTAGCTACACACAAATTAAATAAACAAATGAGAGTTTTCTTTAAGTCAGAAGTTCCTTTTTCTCTCAATGAGAGGTTGAACCTTTCTTCATCATTGTGAGCTCTCTCTCTCTCTCTCTCTCACACACACACACACATATCTATCTATCTATCTATCTATACACACACACACACACACACACACACACACATATATATATATATATATATAGAGAGAGAGAGAGAGAAAGGATAAATGCAAGTATATACACCAAAACATTGAAATGTAGAAATACATCGATAGATAAGTATTAAATGAAGGGTTACATCAAGAGCACAAATCCATGGTCAATACATGAGTATTGAAATGTCGTTCACTAATTTCAGCAGTGTGTAACTAAACTAAGATTGTAAAGCAATACTCTCTACCAACCTTGGAAAAATAACCTTGTTTTTCAGCTTTCATTTTCCTGACAAGATAAAAACATATATCTATGCAAGTCAAAAAACCAGTTATATAGAGGAAAAGGAAGATTAATCCAGTCCATTACTTACCAAGCAAGTATCAGCATTCTAACATCTGTATGATCCACATGCACATCTTTACAAAATGCCACAATCCCGTCTGGGCTGACCAACCAAACAAAAAGTATAGAGAATGCATCAAGACGAGTCACATAAACTTTAACGAAGAGGGGAAACAATCTTAAAACATAAAAGAGAAGCATTGAATCTCAACACGCATAATATTTCTGAACACGTGTTTGTTAACTAAATTTATATATATATATACATATATATATATATATATATATATATATAACAGACCTAAGCCCTGTCTAATTCCTTGCTTAAAAAGTGCGTTGAAAAAATAAATAAACCACCGTATGCTGCTACTTAAACATAAGCTAAGTTCCAAGCAAATAACTCAATTTAACTAAAGCATGAAATATTCTAATCCTAAACAAGATCAAACAACAATTAAAGCATGCCACAATAATTTCAACATGCACATACTTACTCAATCAAACCCAATGACTTATTTGCATACGATTCAAATAGGTTATCTATTCGATCAAATTGCTTTGTGGTTGCTTTCTTTGGTTCTGAAATAATAACATGAAATGAAATAATTACTATCAAGAACTCAGCAAATTAGAGTCAGCATTAGATGGAAAAGGTAAGGATAAAACGAAATATTTCGACATTAATTTGAAAAAACTAGAAGCAGTCATGCATAATTAAGGCTTACGGTTCAGGACAATACACATAGTGAAATATTTCATCGTACTTCCAGAGTCCTCTTTCATGCTGATACTATTCGAAAAAATAGCTCAGCAAAAACCAAATGATTCATCTGGAATGCAAATAGTTACAATTTTTTTTCCACAAATCTAACCAAAAGGACACTAATTAATTTGTCTACGGGAATGCAGTTGCCTTCTTAATAACATCTCCAGTCTCACCACAATGGTAGTGCTTTTACCTCATAGCATTTTAATAATGTCCCCCATAAATAGATCAATCAACCCTCATGAACTGTAGAAATATTAAGCTAAAATTGCTCTCGGATTGTATTGGCTATAAACATGCAGGCTGTCTTCATAAGTGGCATCATACTGTTCTAGTGAGCTGCAACAGATAGCAGAAAAGCAGCCTCCCAGAAGATATGTACTGGATTTTAAACCACTATGACATGATTAACTATTTAATACGAAACAGACATTGTCTTATCAGCACAGATGTGTTTTTCCAATTTATATATACCACCATGAAAGATACAGGTGCCATTCAAGTTATGTGCCTGACAAGCACCGTTCAAATTATGTGCTTGCAGAACAGAAGATAACCGGATGCACACTAAAATTAAATAAGGTAAACTGCCCATTGCAAATAATTTAGATCATAATTGGGCACGGGCATTCTAATAACAAATTGCATCAGTATTACACAATTAACATTGCATGTAAATGATTCATTAACAGCCGAAAAACCCAGGCTAAATGAGTAATTGATGGGAAGCATCGCAAAAACAAGATAGACACCTAACCCATAAAAAAATGAAGGCAAATAATCCAATATGCTGCACTGAATCTGATCAAATCGTGTCCGAATTATAAAACCACAATACCAAAATCTTGTGTATTCATGCTTTGAATTTTGAAGCGTTTAAATCGAATATCGTATCCAGAACTTTACAAAAGCAAGACATGATCCAATTACAGATATTTGACCTCGATCAGCTCATAGATCGATTAAATTTGCCAACTTTGGCACTTCGCCACAGAAAAAACTCATTGTCCCACAAGAAAACAAAAAAAATAAAAATAATTAAAATTTTCAATATTCATTGTTCTTTTAGTGAATATTGTGATTCGATTTTCGCGGGGTAGAACCAATCGGAAACGAGAAATAGAAGTACCGGGACGAAGAGAAGAATCAACATCAGAAGTGATTGGTGGGGCCGCTTTTCTTTTGGGACGAGGCATCTTCACAAATTGTGCAATCAAACACTGTCAAATATTTGAGAGACACAATGGAATCGATTCGGAAGAAATTCAAGAAAGTAAACCCTATTCACGGAGGATGATGACGACCAAGAGAAACCAGCACAGATTCAAGGTTTAAGAAGGTTTTATAGCTTTGGAATTAGTGCTCCTTCCATCAATCTTTTTTTTTTTCCTTTGGGAATTAATTGTATGAACTTAATTATTAGATTGTGAGTTAATTGAAATCACTTTGTCATAACTTTTCTAGTGATTATCATAAAAAAGTTAACAAATGTAATGAAATAAAAAAGGCTTTGTATCTTGAATTTAATTTGTATGGCAAGTATTAGGGGGAAAAAGTCTTTTATTTTGGACTTTATTTATTTGATTTCAATTTGTTGTTTTGGGTATAAAAAATTGATACTAGAGTTGGAAGAAATTAAGGTAGTATTGATTTGAATAGATTTGAGGGAGAGTAATTGAATAAATTTAAAAATATTTAAAGATAATTTTTTTGTTTGTTTATTTGAGTGAATTTGGAGGTAGAATTAGTTTAAGATTTAATTTATGTGACAGATTAAAAAAATTCTCAATTACTCCACCAAATCCACTCAAGTGAACAAAGTATGAAGAGATGAATGAGTTGATAGACAAATTATAAACATGGAAATGAAAATAACATAATTACATTAATATGTAAGCAATTTTTATATTTTAATTTCTGAACTTATATAGATATTGAATTTAATAGTTCTTACAAATTTTTAAATACATAATTATGAAAAAAAAAAACTATTTAGATTTATTGCAAAGTTATTTTAATCAATATTTTTTCTTTTTTTAAATGATTTTTTATAATATATCAATATTATAATATTTTATAAACTTTAATAAAATATCGATTTTTTTTAAGTGAGAAGAGAGAAATTAATTTTAATAATTCTAAACTAATCTCATAATTTTTAATATATTTATATTTTAATAATTATCACATTAGAATATTTATAGTAAAATTATTTTTTAAATTATATGAAACAAATGTTAAATTAATATAATTTTACATTCTTTTACTTGATTTATATGATGACTTAAAAATTCAATACTAAACTTTAAGCGTGTACTGTTTATTGGAATTATCACGTCGTCATTTTTATATGAGTTGAAATGATCGGATCATGACGAGCAAAATGGCGAGATTTTTTCCATGTATCATATAATCATACCAACTCAACATAACTTTAATTAATTTTTATAATTTTCATGTTTATGAAAGAAAAATAACATGTTAATACATGTATATAACTTAGTGTGGACAACAATAAAATAAAGAAAAACATAACTTTAATTGAATTCACAAGTGTCATGATAATACAAGCATATAACAATATATGTATATAGATAGATAACATCATCATGTTAATATTGACTTATCCACAATGCTCATACTTTCAACATGACCAATACAAGTTTTTTATGATAATCCTTTAGCTAATGAATCTCCTATCATCAAATCAGTACCAGTATGTTTAATCAACACTTTATGTTTCCGCACTTCTTCTTTGACTAACAAGTACTTTAAATTCATGTGTTTTGCACCTTTTGAGTACTTGTCACTTTTAAAAAAGAAGACAGTTGCACAATCATAACAATGAATCTTTATCGACCTAGCAATATTGTTAGTAATACCAAGCCTCGATACAAAGTTCTGCAACCAGAATGCATGAACAATGGCCTCAAAGAAAGCCACAAATTCAACCTCCATGGTGGAAGTAGGAATAACTAAGTGTTTTGCACTTTTCCAATAAATTGCTCCTCCAGCCAATGAATAAACATATCCATATGTAGATTTTCTTGAATTCACACATCAACATAGTCTGAATCCGAGTGGTCAATCAATTTAAGATAATATGAGTTTTTGTAGGTGAGCACGTGGTCTTTGGTTCCTTACAAATACCTAAAAACTTTCTTTGCAGTTTTCTAGTGATTCATTATGAAATTACTTTTATATTGGTCTAACACTTTAATAGTAAAACTGATATTTAGTTGAGTGCAATTTTAAGCATACATCAAATTCTCAACCAACCATTGATAGATGAAGGATGAGGTCCATAGCCTTTCATTCCAAATTATTTTTAAGACATTGTATTTGACTAAAGTTGTCCGTTTTGTAAATTAGAACTCATGTTTTTTCTATTGAGTATTTTAATTGCAAAGTTATTGAAAAGAAAACAAAAGCACAAGTTTTTATGTCTAGAGTCTGGTGACATTTTTCTAGATTGATCGTGCAGTCAAAATTTATGTCTTTATATAGTTTATATATTTAAATTACCTATTCTATATAGGGTTGGGGTCCTTTCATTTTTTTTTCTTTTATCATCTCAAATGACCACATGTAAAATATACAAAGCATTACTTTTAAGAAATCAAAATTTTGATAAAATATAACACATTTTAATTAATATCAATGTTCTTGTGTATAGGATCAATTTTCACTTATAATGCAAATAAAAATAAAGGACTTGTGTGTAAAGTAGTTTATCTCGTATATATAATCAATTCTCATTTTCATATAATCGATTCTCACATCAGTTCAATTTCACACACCATAAACAAAACCAATTCACAAAAACAATATTGTCTTTCATCCATGGTCAGTCATATTTCCTTATAATTATTCACTGGAAAAAAAGAGAGCAGTTTCTTGGTTTGTTCTGCATAACCTACAATTTTTGTAAACCAATAACATGACAATTCTGCATAATCATAACAATTAATTTATTATATTTCAATCTCAAGGGTAATTGTCATCTTTAATTATTATTATTATTTTTACTTTGTTATTATTTCACTTCATACTTATATTTCTGAGTTAATATTGTTACGTGTATAATATTAAGGTTTAAAAGGTTTGGAGGTCCCTATATTTAGGGGTTTGTTTCAATTGGGTCCTCCAATTTTGGAAGTGATCAATTAGGTCCCTAATTTGGTCAATTTGATTCAATAATAGCTTTTCTTTTAAATGTAGTTAACGACGTGAACTTTTTGAACATGTGACAAGTTGAGCCTTCTAGGTGGCACTCTTTGAGGTGTATAGGTGGATTATAACATTTTAAAATTATTGGCAAAATAGACCTAGGGTTCTCTTCCCTGAGCAAGAGACCCATGCTCGCCTCCACCGTTCAACAACTCTGTCTCAGTCTTCGACCAAACGGCCACTGCATGGGGTCCTCCATCCAGTCTGAAACATCGCCGACGACGCCAAGCGCAACAGGACCGCCGCTGGCCGCGACATCGGATCTTCTCCTTTCTTGCTTTTCACGTGCAAGAGAAGAACTCGCCTTCCATTCGCGCCGCACTCCAATCGCCGCCTCCCGAGCCACGAACCAGGGTCGCGTCGGTGATGCGACTCGCCGACGTCAACCATTACCAACAAGACTCGTCCACGTGCGAGAGAGAAAGTTTGTGGCTCGAACTAAGACAAGTCTCCACCACCACGAACGAAACCACCGTCGACGAAGATGGCTACCGCTGCCCTCGTCGAAGTTCGCTTCCTCACCAACGCCACTCTCTTCCCTCTCCGTCCGAGGGTTTGCTTTTTTTCCCTCAAACGCCAGGCGCTTCCAACAACACCGTCGCCGGTGTCGGGGACGAAAGTGCATTTTCCTCTCTTCTTCCTTTTCTTTGAACGCCGCTTATTGATTGGTTCATCTACTGATTGTTGTTTGTCTGTTGGGCTTGAAAACGATGAGTGTGTGTTGTATGCGTGTGAGGGTGAGTAAGAGCGGGATTTGCATTTTGAGTTAATTTGATCAATGTTGTAGCATAACAACATTGAGAGGGATGCTAGTCTGATGGGATTTTGTTTTACAAGCTATTGAGGACATTGAGCATGGAGCTCGAAATGTCAATTTGTCATCCCTGATGGAAGACGCTGAGTATAACAGTTGTTCCATAGGCAAAGCTTAGAATCTGGGATTTGGTTTGCTCATTCTGCTTGATGGATGTAGAAGATGGTGTAGCTACAGCGTATGGTCTACTGGAGAGGAAAAAAACTACATTTGTTTCCTATTCTGATATGTGAACTAATATGAAAACTGTTTCTGTTTGCTTTTTATTTTTGTGTTTTCTGGGTGCTAAAGGAGGCTTGAAGTCTTGATGTTGGGGAACATATACCTAGTCTCACGCAACGAATATATTTTGCCAATAATTTTAAAATGTTATAATCCACCTATACACTTCAAAGAGTGCCACTTGGAAAAGTCAGCTTGTCACATGTTCAAAAAGTTCACGTCATTAACTGCATTTAACGGAAATACTATTATTGAATCAAGTTGACCAAATTAGAGACCTAATTGATCAGTTCCAAAATTGGAGAATCCAATTGAAACAAACCCCAAATATATAGGGACATCTCAACCTATTAAACCTAATATTAATTCAAATGACAAGTATAATAATTATTTTTTGATTGGAAATGTGCAAACACTCATTTGTACTTTTAGATTTTTATTTGGAAGTGTAAATTTTTTGAGAACAATAAAACACTTTTAAGTTATCATATTTTTATTGTATTATTTTTATTTTAATTTCATTAATTATTACTGTTCAAATGTATATAATATTAATCAAATGTTATTAAAATAGAAAAGTAACGATAATGTTTTTATAGTCAAGACAACATGGTGATTAATTACAATAATTTTTCAGTAGACCAGACAATAATATCTTTCTAATTAATTATACATTTATTTCATGAAGTTGTTAATTTTATGTTTATATAACTTATTTCATTTTTAGGATTAATTGTAAACTTATTGAGTGTAAAAAAATATAAAACATTAAAACAAGACTATTATTTTAAAGTTTATATTTAGTTTTTCTTTTAAAATTTTTCTTATGCAAATTGACCAATAAGTTTACAAATCACATATTAAGAAAGTCAACAAAAGTAACCTACCAACTCAACCCTAATTCACTTTTTCAAGCCAAATACAAAATGAACCATGTAATGCCATTCCCACAAATAGTTGAACTTTACTATATAAAAAAAGAAAAACTTACAAGGTTATTTTCATTTTAAAGAAATGAAAATACGAGTATTATTTATCCTTACAATGTCAATCATTATAATTTAGATAACAATCATTTTAAAAATTAATAAAGATATCATAGATAATAATTTATAATAAAATTTAAATAACTTTTACTATAATATAAGAATTTTAAAAATTATTTTTAGAGCAATTAAAAAATATTTTGGAGAGAAAACAGGAGAAAATAAGCTAAGCTAACGAGGTTTATGGGCGTAAGAGTTTGACAGATGGGCCAAAGCCCATAAGTACTAAAAGGACAGAAGCGGCCCAATCCACAGGACCGTATGGTGACTATGTAAAAGACTGGAACTGGCTAGGGTTTTCTTTAGTTTCCAGAGAAGTGCAGCGGCTCGTTGTTGCGTTGGATCGTCCACAGCGAAAATGGTAAGAGTGGAATCCATGGTCGTTTGCGTTTGTGAATTGTTTGAAGTTTTTCGATTGTGATGTGAAGCTATTGATTTGATGTGTAGCCTTCCCACAAGACGTTCAGGATCAAGAAGAAGCTTGCCAAGAAGATGAGGCAGAACAGGCCCATCCCTTACTGGATCCGCATGAGGACCGACAACACTATCAGGTCAGTTTCCAAAAACTTCCTAGGATTTTCAGGATTATGTTTCTTGATTTCGTTTATTCACACCCTGCCATTCTTGTGACTCTTTTTGTTTGTGTTTTCAGGTATAATGCCAAGCGTAGGCACTGGCGCCGCACCAAGCTCGGATTTTAAGTTGGATGGACGACCCTTGCTTTCTAGGTTTTTTAGTGTAATCCTTAATATTGAAACATTGTAGCTTCTGAGTGTTTTTGTCATCGTTTATTTCTCATTTTACAGCTACTTATGATTTTTACTATAAATGTGAAACTGTGATGGATATTTTAATTTTTAACCCGTTGCCGTATTTTCTCTTCATCTCTCCTCCTCGCTATTCAAATGATTGATGAAAACCTCGTACCCTGTTTCATGAAAATCTTGCAATATGCCTGATGCCAGGGTCAGCTTAGTTGTGTAGTGAAGGGTTAAAACCTCAATTACCTCAAGGAAAACATAAAAAATTGGTTGGATTATAGATAGCTCACAGTATGGCACAATGACCGAATCTAGGGTGTTACTGTGAAAGTATTGATACGACACCTGCTACTATAATTTTCTTCTTTCTTTAATAGTATGTGAGCACTATATGTCCGTGTTTTTTTTTGTGTGAAAGCAAACTGCGTGGTTTAATAGAAATCACTAGATTGATGGTTTGGAATAATGCATCCGGGATTGCCTTGTTCTATGGCTAAGTGTCAAACGGCTTATCCCATGGAAGCCATTGTGTTTGATTGTTGAAGAAATACAGTCATTCGAGGAGAGTTGATGATAGGTGGAAATATGTTGGGATGCACTTGAAAATCAGGTTACATTTTTGCCAAAAGAAAAGGGACGGAAGCTCATCAAGTGGACGTGGGTTTCCCAGCAGATGATGGGAACCAAGTCTGAATATCAGGAATTGTTATAATCTAGTTTTTTAATATTTTTTGTTTCAAATTTTAGAATGGTATAATATATGAACATTATTGTAGAATGTTAACAGTTTTAATGTTAGAATACTATTGGTATTTGAATTCTGTCTACTCAGTGCATTCCCGTTGAAAAAGTTCTACATAAAAAATCAACTACAATGCATCATGTTTCTTAGGGTGCATTAGAGAGTGAACTGGTCGAGAGCGTAGAATGACATTGGGAAGCATAAGTGATTCTGTTCCCATTCCAACTAGTTGAAGCATTTGTTGTTTAAGTGACAACATCATGTTTTGTTCGTTACGTTTTAATGTTGGAACTAACAGTTGGTGGTGATCTAGAAATCATTAGAAGAAATTACCAAGTGATTGCACCCTTTTCTTAGCCATCGTTGCTATACATAATTTTATAGAATACACTCAGCTTGCATGAAAAACGAGTAAAATTTAATTTTTACATTTAAGTGGCAATAGTTAAAACATTTTTCAATGGGAACCTTAAACCGAATTATGTGATTTAAAGCTTAAACAAAATTATTTATAAGTTTGGAGGTCCAGTTTTTAAAAACTATTAAACTACCAGCCAAGCTATTTTGCCTAATTTCTACGTATTTGTTTGAAGATTTGTTTTTCAATAAACAAAAATGTCCGTTTTTATCAATGCAACGACTTTAAGACTTTTAATCAATTTCTTAAGCCACTCATAATTTTTCTCTCGTAATTTTCTTAATTTTTATGACTATTTTTTAATGAAATGAAATTATATAGAGACAACAGTAACGATTTTCAAAATCTTCTTAATTTGTAAAACAAAAATATGTAGAATATTGATATACTAATTTATCACTCAAATTTATTGATTGATGCATCCCTTTCCACTAGTTGTATGTACAAACTAATGCTTCATTTTTTAATTTGTTTTATTGATGTTAAATTATGGGTTTTTAATGCTATTTTTTGTTGTATGTTGATCGAAGCTAATTTTTATCAATGTGGATTAGAATTTCTATGTTAAAATATATAAGGCTATTTTTTATTGATATTAATGATATTTCTTTTTTATCAATTATAACAAAAAGTATTTTGATTCTACGGATTGAAATAAAATGTTGCTAAAAATAAAATTTTAATTTATCAAATATGATTTAATATCATTTTATTTTTAATTGTAATTGAAATACTCCTTCTAAATAATAAAATAAAAGTTCAATAAAATTAATTTGCTTATTCAAATAAAATTGTGAATTGAAAGTATTTTAGTTTGACTAAAACTAAATTATTATTATTACAAAAAATTAATATAAATATTTTTTGTTATTTTATTATATAATTTTTATTTATTTTTAAGTATTTTTATAATTAAAAAATTGTTAAATTTTAAAAAAAATCAAAATTGAAAATAGAGAAATAGTTAAATTTAAAGAAACAAAAATTGATAAAATAATTATTTTAATTTAATTGATTTTATTCAAAGGGTAAACTTATTTTAAGATATTTAAACTGATTTAATAACTTACAATTATTTTAAAAGCGAATATCCACTCTTTGACATTTTAGTGACAGTACAAGAAGTTATAACCTATTTTCAATTTTATTTATTTTTTCATAGAGGGGTGAAAAGACTTCATTTTTTTTCATATAAAGGGACGAAACACCATAACAATGTAACTTCAATGTCTATAAAAATAATTATTTTCGATAGTTCGTTAATATTAGACGAGGACTTAAAAGATAAGATAATTTAAATATATTTTTCTTTGATTTTTTTGAATAATTTTTAAATAAAATTTTAAGTTTCAAAACAGATAAACTGTGATGAAGTTTTAAAATTTTTAAAGAAGTGTGATGATTGATTATAATCATATTATTTCAAGAGATTTAAAATTAAATAAGAAAGTTATAAAACGACTTTCTTAAGTGAAAATCATAAATTCAATGGCTTGTCCCAAATTAGACTCATAACAAAACATTAACAAAAAAAAAAAAAACTGATATTGTAACAAAGAAACTCAAGTGGTGAGTTTGCATGCAAATATATGCATTTCACATCCGACAAACATTCCGAAAGAATAGGAAGTCTGTGGTGGAAAACAGAAGTACCGCACCAAACAAACTTGCATTACGTACTTTGTCGCAAAGTTCATCACTATAAAAGCCTGGGAAAACCTTGCACAACATAACTGTCCCTTTCCACAATAGTTTTCTTCTCATTTTTACACCCTTTTGGCATGGTATTCCAGGCCTAAAGGGAGTGGGCTCTTGGAGCTCCTAGATATTAGAGCAGATAATAAACCATTAAACCTAAACAAAATAATTAAAAAAACATTAATTAGGTAGGAAAGGGACACGTTCATTTTTACAACATGTCCTCCGACATTTCGTATGAAGACCTCAAAAACGAGAATGTGGATCTTGTAAGAAACAAAAACCGTGATGATGATGCTTTGAATCTGAGACATTATCCTTTTCTGTGAGATGACTTTTGTGTATGTGTGTGTGCATGCAGGAACACATTCCTGTTGAAGAGGTTTTCAAGCAACTGAAATGTACCAAAGAGGGTCTCACATCTGCTGAAGGAGAAAAGAGGCTTCAAATATTTGGTCCCAACAAGCTAGAGGAGAAAACAGATAGCAAATTTCTTAAGTTCTTGGGTTTTATGTGGAATCCACTTTCATGGGTCATGGAGGCTGCTGCTGTCATGGCCATTGCATTGGCCAATGGAGGGGTAATCACAAATCTTTTCTATCTTTTTCTCTGTGTTCTTGTCTTCATTTTTGGCACTTTCTTTCTCTAAAAAGAGCTTGTGAATTCATCAGGGCAAGCCACCGGATTGGCAAGATTTCCTTGGTATTGTCGTGTTGCTGCTCATCAATTCTACCATTAGTTTCATTGAAGAGAACAACGCAGGCAATGCTGCAGCTGCTTTAATGGCTGGTCTTGCACCCAAAACAAAGGTGACACCATTTCTTCAGTCATTTTCATGCACAGTTTATCTATAAACTCACAAATTCTATATCACCCTTATAATTGAATTCTTTTTATTTTTTAAATAGTTGGTTAGAATAAAATAATGTAAATATTTTATATTTTAATTTCTTTGAACTAAAAGGAAGGAACCATTTTGTACACAGGTGTTGAGGGATGGAAAATGGAGCGAGGAGGAAGCTGCAATTTTGGTGCCAGGAGATTTGATCAGCATCAAGTTGGGAGATATTGTCCCAGCCGATGCCCGTCTTTTGGAGGGAGATCCCCTTAAGATTGACCAGTCTGCCCTCACCGGTGAGTCCTTGCCCGTCACCAAGAATCCTGGTAGTGAGGTCTTCTCTGGTTCCACCTGCAAACAAGGTGAAATAGAAGCTGTTGTCATTGCCACCGGCGTTCACACCTTCTTTGGCAAGGCTGCACATCTTGTGGACAGCACCAACAATGTTGGTCACTTCCAGAAGGTATGTCTTTTCTTTATATTTCTTTATTGATTTCTTTGTTTGACAACTTTTGAATCATGTTTGGATATTGGATTGGCTTCTACCAGGTGTTGACTGCCATTGGAAACTTCTGTATCTGCTCAATTGCTCTGGGAATGTTGATTGAGATTATTGTGATGTATCCCATCCAGCAAAGGTCTTACAGAGAGGGCATTGATAATTTGTTGGTTCTTCTCATTGGAGGTATCCCAATTGCCATGCCAACTGTCCTGTCTGTCACCATGGCCATTGGGTCTCACCGTTTGTCTCAGCAAGGAGCCATCACCAAGAGGATGACAGCCATTGAAGAGATGGCTGGCATGGATGTTCTCTGCAGTGACAAGACCGGAACCCTCACTCTTAACAAGCTCACTGTGGATAAGAACTTGATTGAGGTGAATGACCAATGTGAACACTTTTGTTTTCCTAAAATGTGATAATGAATCCTTGCATTTGCACCAAAGGCTTCCAATTTGTGTTAATTAAGGTTGCTTTTGAATGTAGGTGTTCCCCACTGGCATGGACAAGGATACCCTTGTCTTGTATGCTGCCAGGGCTTCCAGGACTGAAAATCAGGATGCCATTGATGCTTCAATCGTTGGAATGCTGAGTGACCCCAAGGAGGTGCTTATTCAGTTTCAAATTGATGTTCTTTTATGAACATTAGTACTGTGTTAACATAAATCATGTAGATTGGCTTATCATTGTCAATGCTCTCTTTTTGTGGCATCTCAGGCAAGAGCAGGAATCGATGAGGTGCATTTTTTGCCCTTCAATCCTGTGGACAAGCGCACAGCTATCACTTACATTGATGCCCAAGGCAATTGGCACAGAAGCAGCAAGGGTGCTCCTGAGCAAGTGAGGGATTCACCATTACTTTTCTTATGCATCATAATCATGAAATAATTTTTCTTATAAAACATAACATATATGAACCTACTGATACTTTACAAACCAAATTTATGTATGTCAGATTATTGAGCTCTGTGGACTCAAGGGAGAGATTTTGAGAAAGGCCCATAAAGTCATTGATGAGTATGCTAACCGTGGTCTGCGTTCATTGGGTGTTTCACGCCAGGTGAATAAAGTGTATAATATTAAATGCCATGAATTCACTGTTAAAAATCAAAATGAGGAAAGGAAAATGATCATTTGACACAGCCCTAGGAAATTCCCTTAACAAAACGCTTGCACATGGTTTTCAGACTGTTTCGGAAAAGAGCAAGGAGAGTGAAGGAGACCCCTGGGAGTTCTTGGGTCTCTTGCCCCTCTTTGACCCTCCAAGGCACGATAGTGCTGAGACTATTCGACGTGCTCTTGACCTTGGAGTCAATGTTAAGATGATCACTGGTGATCAACTTGCCATTGGAAAAGAAACTGGTCGCAGGCTTGGAATGGGCACCAACATGTACCCTTCATCCTCTCTTCTTGGTGACTGCAAGGACCCAACCATTGCCTCAATCCCAATTGATGAACTCATTGAGAAGGCTGATGGATTTGCCGGAGTCTTCCCCGGTAATGACATCAACCCAGTTCATGTTCATCTAACAAAAACCACATAATAACAGAGTTTAAAGCATAATGCTTTTAGATTTCTCTATATGACAATTTATGTTTGTTGTTGTATGATTGCATGAGTAGATTCTAATTATATACTAAAAGTAAACAAGATAACTCAAAGCAACAACAAATTGATTTTCTTGTGTCATGCAGAGCACAAGTATGAGATTGTGAAGAGGTTGCAAGATAGAAAGCATATTTGTGGAATGACTGGAGATGGTGTGAATGATGCCCCAGCACTGAAGAAGGCAGACATTGGTATTGCTGTTGCAGATGCCACTGATGCAGCGAGAAGTGCCTCAGACATTGTCCTGACCGAGCCCGGACTAAGTGTGATCGTGAGTGCTGTTTTGACCAGCCGAGCCATCTTCCAGAGGATGAAGAATTACACAATCTACGCTGTTTCCATCACCATCCGTATTGTGTTTGGATTCATGCTCGTTGCTCTAATATGGAAATTCGACTTCTCCCCGTTCATGGTCCTCGTCATCGCCATCTTGAACGATGGAACCATCATGACCATTTCCAAGGATAGGGTGAAGCCTTCTCCTCTTCCTGACTCATGGAAGCTGAAAGAAATATTCGCCACTGGTATTGTTCTTGGAGCTTACATGGCCATCATCACTGTTGTCTTCTTCTTTTTGGTTCATGACACCGATTTCTTCACTGTAAGTGCTATTCACTATTCAAACAATAGACAACTTATCACACATAACTCTGACATGACATACCATGATGTTTTTTCCTTCAGAGAACCTTTGGTGTTAAGCCAATTGCAGACAGTGAGGAGCAGCTTAACTCGGCCCTGTACCTTCAAGTGAGTATCATCAGCCAAGCACTCATCTTCGTCACCAGGTCAAGGAGTTGGTCTTATGTTGAACTCCCTGGAATTTTGCTTATCACAGCCTTCTTTGCTGCTCAATTGGTAAGTTACAACTTTCTGAAAACATGCTATATAATAAACAAGGAAACCAATCATAAAGGAAGAAATAAGAAAAAAACAGTTCCATCATAAATAATTATTTCTGACCTGAGAACTGGTGAATCAGGTGGCCACTGTGATTGCTGTGTATGCACACTGGGACTTTGCCAGGATCAATGGAGTTGGTTGGGGATGGGCAGGAGCAATATGGGTATTCAGCATTGTTACCTACATTCCTCTTGACATCCTCAAGTTCCTCATCCGGTTGGGACTGTCAGGCAAGGCTTGGGACAACATGCTTGAGAACAAGGTCTAGCCAGAAACATTCTTAAATGACCAAACTTGCTTTTTACAAACTTATCACTTCATTCCAATGCTTGTGTTGGTGCAGACTGCTTTCACTACCAAGAAAGACTATGGAAAGGGAGAAAGGGAAGCTCAATGGGCCATGAATCAGCGCACACTTCATGGTCTCCAAGTAGGAGAAACCAAGGTCAACCACGAGCAGTCTGAAATAGCAGAGCAAGCAAGAAGACGTGCTGAGGCTGCCAGGTTCAGTTCCTCCCAAACTCAATGCATGAATGTCAATGATTCTGTAGTCACGTAGTAGAAAAATCACACAGCCTCTTTTTGCTGAATTTCATCGTATATACATACATACATACATAGTGTAGTGTTATATGGCTACGGTTAATTTGAAGTGTAAAAATTTGCAGGTTGAAGGAGCTGCACACACTGAAGGGACATGTTGAATCTGTGATGAAGTTGAAGGGCATTGATATTGATACCATTCAACAACACTACACTCTCTAAAAGAATCTTAAGAAACAAAAAATCGATGAAATTGGGATCAAAGCTTCTTGGAGCATATAATCAAATTGGCTTTATATTTTCACAATGTATACTGTGTTTGTATGCTCGCTCTCTTCTACAATTGAGACTTGACTAATATACACGGAGGCATATGTTGCATTTTTTTATTCTAATAAAATAATAAAACAAATATTATTAAAAGTTTTGCGAGTATTAAAGTGTCTTTTACTGCTATTCGTTTTCGAAAATTGAAGTAATAGTTATTGTAGTTTTGTAGTTTTCAATTTTAACCGTTAAAAACAGATGAAATAAGAGATTATAAGATTATAAATAAAACATTTCTTAAAGACGAAAGTGAGAAGATTATTTATTTCAAAATCTTGAATTTTAAGAATATTTACCGACAAATAAATTATTTGAATATGCAATTGAACTTTTTTTTTTATATTTATATAACACTCATGCTTAATCAATTAAAGAAGATATAAAAAAATAATTAGTTAAAGAAATGTATCTTAAAAAGGTTTTCCTTTTTATACTTGAAGTGAAAGTAAATCTTAGATATCAAAAGATTACTAACTAAAGATGGTTTTTATTTTATTTTTACTTTAATAGAGTAAAAATATCAAACATTACATTTGTTTAAAAAAAATATATCAAATGATACACTCAATTTGTCATTCAAATGATATCATATCTTAAACCATCATAATTTTGCTTATAAAAAATATAAAATGATACACTCATTTAAGAATATTAGATAATACATTCACTCGAGTGAATCAAATTATTTAAATGACTTATACAATAATTTATTGAGTAAAAATATCATATAATACATTTGTTTAAAATATTAAAACAATACATTTTACATTATAACTGAGACAAACATTTGCCTTTATTTTTATCTTTGAATCAAAATTTACACTAAATAAATATTTAAATCATAAATAAAAATTTACACATAATTTAATTTATTTTAAATATATATTTTAATTTGTAATACGTGGTTAACGTCAATTAAAAAACATAACGGAGCAATATGCAGATATTTCCTTTTAAAATATGATAAAGATGAGAAAGTATTACTCCATATATATGTATGATATATTTTTTAGGTACTGATGTGCTTTTTAATTTCAGTGTATCTAAAAATATTTAACATGCTTTTTCTGAAACATTGGAATTATATATCTTTTTTAAACCAATTAATATTTTAAATATTATTTTCCCATCTGCTTTAATTTTTTTTAATCCATTATTTACTTGGGCGACACGTTCTGCTTAGTAACATAATAAGTATATTTGTTTAGGAATATCGTTTTGGGTCGGGTCAAACCCGGTGATATAGTTCATTTCTTGTTCTTGAACTCTTTCTCACACAGCGATCGAAGCAATCGTTGATCACTCGAAGCAAACATGGGGGGTGGAAACAGAAGATCCAAAGGAAGAGGAAAACCCAGCAACAACACCAGTGGCAACGGCACTCCAAACAACCCTAAATCCCGAAAGAAAAGAGGTTCAGATGTCAAAACAGCATTGTTTGTCCAAGGTGGTTTCTTGTCCGATTGGCACCTTCCCTCTCCCACCCACACTCCAGGTTTCAGAAACTCTTTAATTTTGTTGAAATCTTATCATTGAACTTTTGGTTTTTGCTATTATTCTTAAACTTGATTGCTTGCATGCTTTCTTGGGTTGCAGGGAGAAATTCTGTGAAAGTTTTTTCAATCACGATTCCTTTATTGTTGAAATCTGGTCATTGAATCTTTTATTCTTGGCTATTTTTCTTGAATTCGGGTGGGTTGCGTGGAGAAAGTCTCAGTTTTTTCTTATGAAGATTTCTGTATTATTAAAATCTGGTGCTTCCATGCTTTGTTTTGTAACTGGGTTGTAGGGAGAAATTCTTAAGAAGCTATTGTTTTTTTTTTTTCAAGAATCCGTTACTGTTAAAATCTGATAATTGGATTTTGTTTATCGTTATCATCATTGTTTAATTTGGGTGCTTCTTTTTGAACCGGAATGCAGCAGGGAGAAGTTCCGGTCTCCGACAAGAGCTGATGGAAGAACTAAGAATGGGCTTGACTTCCGGAACCGAAGAGCACTGGGAAATAGCGGCGTCAACCTCTCTCTCCAAGGTCTGGACTCATTGCTGGAGCAGTTTGATTGAGGGGGCTTCGTTAGCGGTGGGGGAGGCTTTGGTGATGAGGACGACTTTGGTGAGAAGAAGTTTTTGGAGAATTTGAGATAAACCAAAGGAAGAAAGATGGGTGGCTTTGCCCTTCAAGAAGCGTCCAGGGAATATGATGAAAAAAGATAAACCAAGGAAGAAACGCTCTGTAAATTCTGGACCTTTACCTTTGGAAAACCTAATGATGAAGAACGATCGAAGAACCATTTCTTCAAGAACGAAGCATGCGCCTCGGTTCACTCATTCTTGGCCTTCACATGCTCAGAAGAGTAAAGCTTCCAAAAAAACGCATGGTACAACTGGTTTCGTAAGTGTTTAAATTCCATATGCATGCTATAGTTGAGAGTTGATGATGATATGATGATGAGATGCTATTATACAAACTTAACCTGTTGGGAGTTGATGATGAGATGCCGAATATTCTACGACTGATTATGTAAATAAAAAAAAGAAACTATGAGTGAAGACAGAAGAATGGAAAGAAACATACTAAACAGATCTTGAAGAGTTGTAGAATTGTCCAACCAAGGTGAATTAGTTAGTAAGAGATCTTGAAGAGTTGGTGCTTTTGAAAAACATTTTGGTTCTAAGATAATGGCAAAGATAGGCTTTGTTGAAGGTAAGAGATTATCATAAGGCATCATCACTCCACTGACTGCTCTTAGATTACCAAATATATGGACAATGCATATACTGTTGTATAATGTTATTTTTAAATTGAATGAATGTTCTGTTTGGAAAATTAAATGAGTCAGATGTTTTTTTAGTTAAGTGTAGGCATAGTACCTTAAATACATTTTAAAAAAAAAGTAATTAAGACTTTGTTATTACTATACATGGACTAGTATTTTATATTTAAATAAATACTTTTAGGAAAAACTTACTTTCCCCAACATATTTTAAAATACATTTTCAGTAAAATGTGTAAGAAATCTAGAAAAAAGTTTAGAAAATAAAAAAATAAAATTAATCATAAAAATATCATTCTAAAATCTGAAATAGCAATAAAAAGTCATATATTCTAAAAATAAGAATCACACGTGTGTCTTATTATAATAAAACTGATAACGTGAAAAATATTCAAAAAGATATTAATTAAAGAAATACTTTTTTTAATTTGATAATATAAATATAAAATATTTATTTAAATAAAGTTGTATGTAATGTGTACAGTTTAAAATGTTAGAAATCAAAAGCAATATTAGAAATTTAATTATATCGACTATAAAAGTTACTGAATTATCTCTCAATAAAAACAACATAATATTGATAAGAAGTTTTTAAATATCATAAACAACTTAAAAATAATAACAAAAATGTTATTTTTGGCTGATAAAAAAAAATATTACTGTTATAATTCGGTTAACAGCTGTTTATGGTTAACCCAAAAGGACGAAAATCTTAATTGCATAGAAAGAAGACACGGTATGTATGTGTGGTGTAGGAGTTCACGTAAAGAATTAGGTTTTGTTATCCTTACGTTTTCTTAAGACGATCTGTAAACATAATTTTGTCTTTTATTATTAATTTTGTAAAGAGATTCAGTATTATTAGTATACCTGTGAAACCGACTTAAAAATATTACAGGCGTTCTAATCTTTAATTTTATTTTATGAATTTAGAATATTAGATATTCTCAAAAACTTGGTGATTAGATTATAATTAATTTTAATATTAAAAAATATATAAAAACATAACACACTAACAAAAAATAATTTTAAAATGTCTTGAAAATTTAAATTTGTATCTAAATGGATGTGTGGATGATATGTAATTCATTTTATTGAAAGTAAAGATAAGGTTGAAGAAGATTAAATTTTGAAATAAATTAATAAATAAAACAAATAAAATTATATTTACATCTTCGAGTAAATAAATTAATAAAGTGTTAGTTAAATCATCAAGTAAAAAACTTCATTGTATTAACAATAAATAAAAAATATGATCTTATTATCTCACTATGGATAAATATTTTTCAAATTCAGAAGCAATAACTATTTGAATTCATAATTAAATTTAAGATTTGTTAAGAATAACTCATCTGTGATATAATGCTATTTTTCAATTGAATCAATTCAATTTAGTGATATGTTGTTTGGTTAATATTAGTACCTAAAATACATCTTAAAAGAGAGATAATTAAGAATTTATTATTACTAGGACTCGATTTTATATTTGAATAAATACGTTTTAGGGAAAACTTACTTTCCCTTACAGAATTTAAAATATTTTTATAGTAAAATATGTAAAAAGTTGAGAAAAAAATTACCCTAAAATCTGAAATAGCGATAAAAAGTCATATATATATATATATATATATATATATATATATATATATATATATATTCTAAAATAAGTCTCAATGTCTCATTATAATAAAAGTGTGAAAAAAAATATTAATTAAAAAAATATTTTTTAATAATTGATAATATAAATACGAAAAATTTATTTAAAATTGTATATAATGTGCACAATTTAAAATGTTTGAAATCGAATTGAAGATTAAAGCAATCTTGAAAATTTAATTATCTTGACTAGAAAAGTTAATGAATAATATCTTAACAAAACACAAGATTAAAGATTAAAACAATCTTGAAAATTTAGTTATCTTAACTAGAAAAGTTAATGAATTATCTCCTAACTAAACACAAGATAATATTCCTAAGAAGTTTTTAAATATCATAAACATTTAAGAATAATAACTAAAATGTTATTTCTCCTATTATAACTTGGTAAACAGCTGTTTACAGTTGACCCCAAAAGATAAGGACGAAAATCATGAAACTGTATCATAACCGTCCAGATTTCCTCCACCGCGTAATCAGAGCTGTCAATTTTGACCTACCTTTCTATATATACCCCCATTGTGCCAAATTTGGTTCTTGCATCTTCTGTCTGACATTCATGGTTTTAGGGATTGAATTTTATTTTAGTATATTGGTATTGTTTCGAAGATTGTGGTGTATGACTTGTGTTTCCCTTCTTGATCACGTTTTTTCAGGGTTTTCAGAATTATATGGGTATCGATAGATTGTGGTGTATGGCCTGTGTTTCCCTCCTTGATCAAGTTTTTTCAGGGTTTTCGGAATTATATGGGTATCGATAGATAGGCTTTTGTCGGATTGAAGAACACGAGTGTTATCAGTCCTTCTCTTGGATTGAAGAACACAAGATAATACTTCTTTAATTGATGATGACACCTTTTTGCGTAATTTCTTTACACCTTTTCAACTGGTCGGGTTCTCTGCATATGGATGATATGAAAAGCAACATGAAAAGCATAATAGTTCAGAACGGCCAAGGGTTCAGCATAACCTAAGTCTTGTTTGTGTCTCCTTTCTATTATATATTGTTTTTTGGTATTGATCGTTATACATGGGGATTGAACTATGATCTCTTTATCTGCAGTGGTGTTTGGAAATAGTTTTGTAAGTCCTGAATTAAGACTCTGCCGATTTCTTGGATTTCTTGAATTTTTTGGGCCTCTTATGCGATTATTCCTGACTGATCGTGATGATCTGATTTTGGAGCCTATGAAATTTGGTGTTTGTGTTCATTCCTTTGCAGCACTTCTTTCGTCGGTCGATGAATGTTCTTTGTCATTTAATTTTTATCGACTTGATCACCAAACATAAGGATTGAATTGTGATTTGTTCCTCAGCAGCAAACATAAGGACTGGCATTTGTATTTAGGTTTTCTTATCCACACATTTTATTTATCTGTGACTAGCTATCTGATGACCTTATTTATTCAATTTGAATTTAGTTATTTATTTGATGACAGAGATCTACCGTATCTAGCTTTTGATCTGCATGTTTTCATTGTTTTTTCAGCACGATGCCGGTTGAGGATTAAAAACCATAAATGTGAATATAGTTCTTGTTTGATTTTTGAAATCTGTCAGATCTTGATCTGTGATTTTGTTTCCTTTTCAGCACATTGACAGTTGAGGATTAAATAATAATAACAATAATATAATCAGGGTAATATAACTTCCTGGATGAGTTTCATTTGTATTTATTTGATCCGGAACTTCAAGTATAAGAATTCAATCGTGATTCGTTTCTCTGTAGCAATGTTTGGAGGATTTGTTTCGGGGAGCATATATTACGAGTGAAGATATTTCCCTTTGGTTTGAAACATTGTACATTTAGCATTTTTACGGGACTGAGATGATGTGAGGTAGGATGTGGAAACACCTTCCTGGGGATTTGTCAAGCTTTAGGTTTTGTTACCTTTACATTTCTCATGTCTTTATTTGTGATTAGCTAAACTTGTTTGGGTTCTGAGTTTTGGTTGTATTCATTGCTGACCTTGTAGTGTGGCTGACAGTTCTTGTGGGCGTTTGCAACATGCACTATCAGACTATTGGAGACACGCTGATTTGGTAACTTGGAGAGGATTTGTTGGCAACGGGGATGATTGAATGGATGTTTCTCTTAAATAATTTCTTTCAGCTTTTGGGTAGTTTCTTAGTGATTTGAGTTTATCACTATGAATATGAAGTACTGGATTCATAGTAAAAAAAGGATAAGAGGATAAAATGTCTTGACCTTTAGAGTTTGTGTTTGTCTTGTTCAGCCATGCCGTACTCGAAGCCAGTGAGGAATTGCTTTTTTCTCTAACTGCTTTTTTCTCTATTGCCTCGTATGCATCTCTTTTCCACTTTCTTTACTTTCTTTTCGACACTTGTACATTCCTAAGTAATTTGGGTTTCTCATAGCTTTTATGAGTTCTGGATTTATCACCGTTACAAGATGCAATTGAAATTATTTACAGGAGAGAAATAAGTATTTTTTAGTTTTATAGTACTTTATATTATGCAATTGAAATCATTTAAACGAGATAATTAAGTTTTTTTTTCGGTTTTATAATACTGAATTACTTTTTTATTTCCCTAGGTGTAGAAAATTTGAGAAGTTGTTTTCTTAGTTCTGACTTCATTTTCCTAACTTCATTTTCCTAACTTCATTTTCCTAACTTCATTTTCCTAATTGTCGAGAGTATTAGAGAATTTTCTTATAACTCCCCTGATTGCTGTGGCTGCGGGCGGCTCATCCATTATTCTCAAGAGAGGTTACCTTAGTAGTGACGCCATGCTTCTTGTTGGTTGAGCTTTTACGTGAAGGCAATAGTTATGTGGAGAAAGAGACCGAGATGGAGATCCGGTGAAACCTTAGTTTTTTTTCATCATTGCATTTGTTATTAGTTTTTTTTTTTCTTTTTTATCGTTGCATTTGTTATTTTCTTTGCCGTTATTCTCCTGGCTAAAACTTGTGGAGTTGAACATTTTGTGAATAGGTGCTATATGAGTGAGAGGCTTTGGCACTTGTGTTGCTGGACTGTTCTCTGCTAATTTTGATTGTCTTCTTCTAGTCTTTTTGCAGCGAAAAGGATGTCTATTGGTCGTGGAGGCAATATCATTAGATTATTGAACTTACTATAAAGCTTTATATTTTATTAAGTTTCCATTTACTATTTTTCTTATGAGCTTCAGTTGGAATCGCTGTAGTCTTTTAATGGTTGTAGGTTTTACGTGTGTCAGCCATTGTCTTTCTCTAAGCAAGAGCAATACTTGATCGCTGAAAGTATCATCTTGTCGTCTAGGTTCTTCATCTTCTACCCATATTAATTATAGTTTCCTTGAATTCATGGGCTTTACAGGGAACCTTAGAAATGAAGTAAGTGCAAATGGTGGGTGGTGGGGGCAGGTTTCGGAAGGATGCGGAGAAACCTTGGATTTTATTATCTTGGCATTCATATTTTTCTTTGCCATTATTCTTTAAGCTAAACATGTGGAGTGGGAGATCCTCTAAATAGGCGATGTAGGAGTGAGAGGCTTTGACATTTGTGTTGTTGGACCATTGACTTTGTTGATGTTGATTATCTTCTTCTTCTAGTCTTGTCTATTGGATCGTAGAGCCAATAGCGGTAGATTATTTAACTTACTAGAAAGCTTTATGTTTTATACTTACTACAAAGCTTTATGTTTTATTACGTTTCTATTTACTTTGTGTTTGAGTTAGAATTGTTGTTCTCTCTCTTATTGGTTGTAGGAAGGTACATGTGTCAGCCATTGCTAGAGCAATATTTGCAAATGGTGGGTGGTGGGTGTTGGGTTTTGGGCAGCTTTCAGAAGCAATGGATCTGGTGAAACCTTGGATTTTATTATCTTTGCATTCATATTTTTCATAGCCATTATTCTTCAATCTAAACTTGTGGTGTGGGAGATCTTCTAAATAGGCATTGTAGGAGTGAGAGGCTGACATTTGTGTTGTTGGACGTTGACTCTGTTGATTTACAGTGAAGATGTCTATTGGATCGTAGAGCCAATAACTGTATATTATTTAACTTACGAACAAGCTTTAAGTTTTATTACTGTATATTATTTAACTTACGAACAAGCTTTATGTTTTATTATGTTTCCATTTGCTTTATCTGCTTGAGTTGGAATTTTGTTGTTGTCTCTCTTATTGGTTGTAGGAAGGTACATGTGTCAGCCACTGTCTTTGTCTAAGCAAGAGCCTCTCATGGAAATTTCTCCATTGGTTTTTAATTATTGTATTTGTTTATTCATCTTATCATCTAGGTCCTTCATCTTCTAACCCAGATTGATTGTAGTTTTCTTGAATTATGGGCTTTATAGGAAAACTAAAAAATGAGGTTGGTGCAGGGTGTTCAAATGGTGAGTGGTTGACTGGTTCAACTGGTTCAGTAACAGTGGATGGGTATGGAGTTCTGGTGAAACCCTTTGTTTTATTACGTTCTAATTTACTATTTTTCTTGTCTATTTGAGTGGCTTTAGTCTCTCTTATTGGTTGTAGGAAGGTACATGTTTTGGCCATGGTGTTTCTTTAAACAAGAGCAATACTTGATCACCGGACATTATGGTCAATGATCCTGATATGGAAATTTTCCCATTGGTTTTTCAATTCTTCAATTTGTTTATCATCTTATTATCTTCTTCCTTCATCTTCTACCCAAATTGATTATTGTTTTCTTGAATTGATGGGCTTTACACGGAAACTAAGAAATGCAATGTGTGCAGGGTGTGCAAATGGTGGGTGGTGGGCTGGTTTTGGTAACGGTCCTAGGTTTTATTATTTTTGAATTCATTATGTTCATTGTCGTTATTCTTCAAACTAAACTTGTGGAGTGGGAGATCTTAAAAGTAGATACTTTATGCGTGACATGCTTTGACATTTGTTTGTTAGACAGTTGGCTGTTGATTTTGATTAATCTTCTTCTACTCATGTCACAGTTAAGATGATCGTGGCTGCAGTAGGTGTAGGTTATTTAACTTACTACAGTGCTTTATGTTTTTTGTCATTCTCATGTACTATTTTTCTTGTCTGTTCAAGATGGACTGGCTTTAGTCTGTCTTGTTGGTTGTAGGAGGTACATGTTTCGGCCATGGTGTTTGTCTATGCAAGAGCAATAATTGATCGCTGGAACATTATGATGATCGAGCTTGTTTTGGAAATTTCTCGATTGCTTTTTTAATTATTGTATTTGTTTATTTATCTTTTAATTATAGTTAATGGATGGGCTTTACAAGAAAACTAAGAAATGAAGTGGGTGCAGGGTATGCAATCGGTGGGTGGTGGGCGACTTCGGAAACAGTGGATGGTCACAATGGAAGGAGCTTGGTGAAACCCTTTGTTTTATTATCTTTGCATTCATTATTTTCATTTGCGTTACTTTCAAACTAATTTGTGGAATGGGAGATCTTGAAAGTAGGCACTCTATAAGTGAGAGGCTTTGACATTTGGGTTGTTGGACAGTTTACTTTGTTGATTTTGATTGTCTTTTTCTACTCCTCTTGCAGTGAAGGGGATTTATTTCTATTGGATCGTGCATGCAGTAGGTGTAGATTATTTAACTTACTGCAAAACTTTGTTTTATTACATTTTCAGTTACTATTTTTCTAGTATGCTCAAGTGGCTTTAGTCTCTCTTATTCCTTGTAGGAAGGTACATGTTCACTGGACAATTATGGTCAGAGAATCTGTAATGGAAATTTCTCCATTGCTTTTTTAATTCCTGAATTTTTTTATTCATGTTATCGTCTAGGTCCTTCATCTTCTACCCAGATTAACTATAGTTTTATTGAATACGTTGGCTTTACATGAAAATGTATTGGTTGTAGGAGGTACTTGTGTCAGCCATAGCGTTTGTCTAAGCATGAGTAATATTTGATTGCTGAGCCTTACTATGATTGAGCCTACTATCAAAGTTTCTCAATTAGTGTTTTGGTTCCTGAATTTGTTTATTCATCTTAAGGTCTTGGGTCTTTTATCCTCTACCAAATTTTCTTGAATGGATGTGGTCTTGGTCCTTCATGTTCTACTCAAATTGATTATTGTTTTCTTGAATTGATGAGCTTTACACAGAAACTTAGAAATGAAATGTGTTCAGGGTGTGCAAATGGTGGGTGGTGGGCAGGTTTCGGTAATGGTGGATAGAAATCTGGTGAACCTTAATTTTGTTATTTTTGAATTCATTATTTTCATTGCCGTTATTCTTCAAACTAAACTTGTGGAGTGGTAGATCTTGAAAGTACACACTCTATGAATGGCAGACTTGTTGGACCATTGGCTGTTGATTTTGATTAATATTCTTCTACTCATGTTGCAATGAAGAGGATGTCTCTTGGATCGTGTATGCAGTAGGTTATTGAACTTATTAGAGAGCTTTATGTTTCCTTTCATTCTCATGTATTATTTTTCTTGCCTGCTCGAATTGGAATGACTTTAGTCTCTCTTATTGGTTGTAGGTAGGTAGATGTTTTGGGTTACATGTTTCGGCCACGCTATTTGTCTATGCTAGAGCAATGATTGATCGCTGTTACGTTGATGAGCCGGTTTTGGAGATTTCTCCATTGTATTTTTAATTTTGTATTTGTCTATTTATCTTACTGTCTAGGTCCTTCATATTCTATCCAAATTAATTATAGTTTTCTTGAATTGATGGCAAATGAAGTGGGTGGAGGGTGTGCAAATGGTGGGTGGTTGGCACAACAGTGGATGGAGTTCTGGTGTGAAGGCCTTTGTTCTATTATATTTGTATTCATTATTTTCATTTCCGTTATTGTTCAGACTAAGCATGTGGAATGGGAGATGCTTGAAGTAAATGAAGTGAGTTTGAGGCTTTGACATTTGGGTCTGACTTTTGGACTGGGAGATCATTAAAGTAGGCAGTCTATGAGTGAGAGGCTTTGACTTTTGGGTCTAACTTTTGGAGTGAGACATCATGAAAGTAGGCACTCTATGAGTGAGAGGCTTTGGCATATAGGTTGTTGGACAGTTGACTCTGTTGATTTTGTTTATCTTCTTCCACTCCTCTTGCACTGAAGAGGATGTCTATTGGCATGCAGTAGGTGTATATTATTTAACTTACTGCAAAGCTCTATGTTTCATTACATTCTCATTTACTATTTTTCTAGTCTGCTCAAGTGGCTTTAATCTCTCTTATTGGTTGTAGGAGGGTAAATGTTCACTGGAAAATTATGGTCAAAGAATCTGTTATTGAAATTTCTCCATTGGTTTTTTAATTCCCGAAATTGTTTATTTATCTTATCATCTAGGTCCTTCATCTTTTACCCAGATTAATTATAGTTTTATTGAATAAATGGACTTTACATGAAAATGTATTGGTTGTAGGAAGGTACATGTGTCGGCCATGGTGTTTGTCTGAGCATGAGCAACACTTGATCGTTGAACCTTATGAAGTTCGAGCCTTACTATGGATGCTTCTCAATCAGTATTTTGGTTCCTGAATTTGTTTATTCATCATATGGTCTTTGGTCTTTCATCTTCTTTCCAAATTTCTCGAATGTATGGGGTCTTGGTGTTTCATTTTCTACCCAAATTGATTATTGTTTTTCTGAATTCATGGGCTTTACACGGAAACTAAGAAATGAAATGCGTGCAGGGTGTGCAAATGGTGGGTGTTGGGCAGGTTTGGTAACGTGGATGGAAATCTGGTGAACCTTAGGTTTTATTATTTTTGAATTCATTATGTTCATTGCGGTTATTCTTCAAACTAAATGTGTGGAGTGGGAGATCTTAAAAGTAGATACTTTATGAGTGACAAGTTTTGACATTTGTGTTGTTCGACTGTAACTTCTTCGACTCATGTTGCAGTTAAGAGGGTATTGGATCGATGCAGTTTCTTTTACTACGTACTCATAAACTATTTTTCTTGTCTTGTTCAAGTTGGATTGGTTTTAGTCTCTCTTGTTGGTTGTAGGGAGGTACATGTTTCGGCCATGGTGTTTGTCTATGCTAGGGCAATAAGTTACTGCGTGATCATTATGATGATGATCTAGGTCGAATGGGACTTACAAGAAAACTAAGAATTCAATTGGGTGTAGGGTGTGGAAATGGTGGATGGTGGGCAACTTCTGAAACAGTGGATGGAGTTCTGGTGAAACCCTTTGTTTTATTATCACTGCGTTCACTATTTTCCTTGCCCTTATTTTTCAAACTAAACTTATGGAATGAGTGTTGGTTTGTTGTGCGGTTGACTGTTGATTTTGATTATCTTCTACTCTTGCAGTGAAGATGTTCATTGGATCGTGCATGCAGTAGGTTTAGATTATTTAACTTACTACAAAACTTTTCGTTTTATTATATTCTCACCTACTATTTTTCTTGTCTGCTCAAGTGGCTTTAGCCTCTCTTATTGGTGTTAGGAAGGTACATGTTCACTGGACAATTATGGTCAGAGAATCAGTTGAGGAAATTTCTTCATTGGTTTTTTAATTCCTGAATTTGTTTATTCGTCTTATCATCTAGGTCCTTCATCTTTTACCCAGATAAATTATTGTTTTATTGAATACATGGGCTTTACATGAAAGCGTATTGGTTGTAGGAAGATACATGTGTCTGCCAAAGTGTTTGTCTAAGCTTGAGCAATACTTGATCGCTGAACCTTATGATCAACCATACTATGGAATTTTCTCAATCAGTGTTTTGCTTCCTGAATTTATTTATTCATCTTATTGTCTTGGGTCTTTCATCTTCTACCCAAATTTCTTGAATGGATGGGGTCTTGGTCCTTCATCTTCTACCAAATTTGATTATTGTTTTCCTGAATTGATGGATTTTACACGGAAACTAAGAAATGAAATGTGTGCAGGATGTGTAAATGGTGGGCAGCTTTTGGTAACGGTGGATGGAAATCTGGTGAACCTTAGGTTTTATTATTATTTAATTCATTATGTTCATTGCCGTTATCCTTCAAACTAAACTTCTGGAGTGGGAGATGTTAAAAGTAGATACTTTATGACTGACAGGTTTTGTGGCACTTGTGTTGTTGGACCGTTGGCTGTTGGTTTTGATTATCTTCTTCTACTCATGTTGCAGTTAAGAGGATAGTGGATTGATGCAATATGTTTTATTACGTTCTCATATACTAATTTTCTTGTCTGTTCAAGATGGATTGGCTTTAGTCTCTCTTGTTGGTTGTAGGGAGGTACATGTTTTGGCCATGGTGTTTGTCTATGCAAGAGCAATAATTGATAGGGGGATCATTACGATGGGATCATTATAATGATCGAGCTTGTTTTGGAAATTTCTGGATTGCATTTTATATTTTATTATTTTCTTATGATCTAGGTCGATTAATTATATTTAAATGATGGGCCTTGCAAGAAAACTAAGAATTGAAGTGGTGCAGGGTGTGCAAATGGTGGGTGGTGGGCAACTTCGGAAACAATGGAATGTAACAATGGATGGAGTTCCGGTGAAACCCTTTGTTTTATTATCTCTGCTAACATTATTTTCCGTTCCCTTACTTTCCAAACTAAACTTGTGGAATGGGTGTTGGGTTGTTGGACAGTTGACTCTGTTGATTTTGATTATCTTCTTTTACTCCTCATGCGGTGAAAATGTCTATTGGATCGTGCATGCAGTAGGTGTAGATTATTTAACTTACTGCAAAACTTTATGTTTTATTATATTCTCATATATTATTTTTCTTGTCTGCTCAAGTGGCTTTATTCTCTCTTATTTGTTGTAGGAAGGTAATGTTCACTGGACAATTATGGTCAGAGAATCTGTTATGGAAATTTCTCCATTGGTTTTTTAATTCCTGAATTTGTATATTTATCTTATCTTCTAGGTCCCTCATCTTTTACCCAGATTAATTTTAGTTTTATTGAATACATGGGCTTTACATGAAAACGTATTGGTTGTAGGAAGGTACATGTGTGAGCCATGGTGTTTGTCTAAGCTTGAGCAATACTTGATCGCAGAACCTTATGATGATCGAGCCTACTACGGAATTTTCTCAATTAGTATTTCGGTTCTTGAATTTGTTTATTGATCTTATGGTTTTGAGTCTTTCATCTTCTATCCAAATTTCTTGAATGGATGGGGTCTTGGTCCTTCATCTTCTACCAAATTTGATGATTGTTTTCCTGAATTGATGGGCTTTACACAGAAACTAAGAAATGAAATGTGTGCAGGATTTGCATTTGGTGGGTGGTTGGAACGTTTTGGTAACGGTAGATGGAAATCTGGTGAACCATAGGTTTTATTATTTTTGAATTCATTATGTTCATTGCCGTTATCCTTCAAACTAAACTTGTGGAGTGAGAGATATTAAAAGTAGATACTTAGAGTGACATGTTTTGGCATTTGTGTTGTTGGACCGTTGGCTGTTGGTTTTGATTATCTTCTTCTACTCATGTTGCAGTTAAGAGGACAGTGGATTGATGCAGTACGTTTTATTACGTTCTTATATATTATTTTTCTTGTCTGTTCAAGTTGGATTGACTTTAGTCTCTCTTGTTGGTTGTAGGGAGGTACATGTTTTGGCCATGGTGTTTGTCTATGCAAGAGCAATAATTGATTGTGGAATCATTGTGAAAATCCATCTTGTTTTGGAAATTTCTGGATTTGTATATTTATCTTATCTTCTAGGTCCCTCATCTTTTACCCAGATTAATTTTAGTTTTATTGAATACATGGGCTTTTCATGAAAACGTATTGGTTGTAGGAAGGTACATGTGTGAGCCACGGTGTTTGTCTAAGCTTGAGCAATACTTGATGGCAGAACCTTATGATGATCCAGCCTACTATGGAATTTTCTCAATTAGTATTTCGGTTCCTGAATTTGTTTATTGATTTTGTGGTTTTGGGTCTTTCATCTTCTATCCAAATTTCTTGAATGGATGAGGTCTTGGTCCTTCATCTTCTACCAAATTTGATTATTGTTTTCCTGTATTGATGGGCTTTACATAAAAACTAAGAAATGAAATGTGTGCAGGATGTGCAATTGGTGGGTGGTTGGCAGGTTTCGGTAACTGTGGATGGAAATCTGGTGAACCTTATGTTTTATTATTTTTGAATTCATTATGTTCATTGCCGTTATCCTACAAACTAAATTTGTGGAGTGGGAGATCTTAAAAGTTGATACTTTATGAGTGATAGGTTTTGGCATTTGTGTTGTTGGACCGTTGGCTGTTGGTTTTGATTATCTTCTTCTTCTACTCATGTTGCAGTTAAGAGGATAGTGGATTGATGCAGTATGTTTTATTACGTTCTTATATACTATTTTTCTTGTCTGTTCAAGTTGGATTGACTTTAGTCTCTCTTGTTGGTTGTTGGGAGGTACATGTTTTGGCCATGGTGTTTGTCTATGCAAGAGCAATAATTGATCGTGAGATCATTATGAAGATCGAGATTGTTTTGGAAATTTCTCGATTGCTTTTTGATATTTTATTATTTTCTTATGATCTTGGTCAATTAATTATAGTTAATAGATGGGCCTTACAAGAAAACTAAGAATTGAAGTGGGTGCGGGGTGTGCAAATGGTGGGTGGTGGGCAACTTCGGAAACTGTGGATTGTAACAATGGATGGAGTTCCGGTGAAATGCTGTTTTATTATCTCTGCTTACATTATTTTCCTTGCCCTTATTTTTCAAAATAAACTTGTGGAATGGGTGTTGGGTTGTTGGACAGTTGACTCTGTTGATTTTGATTATCTTCTTCTACTCCTCAGGCAGTGAAGATGTCTATTGGATCGTGAATGCAGTAGGTGTAGATTATTTAACTTACTACAAAACATTGTTTTATTATTATATTCTCATCTACTATTTTTCTTGTCTGCTCAAGTGGCTTTAGTCTCTCTTATTTGTTGTAGGAAGGTACATGTTCACTGGACAATTATGGTCAGAGAATCTGTTATGGAAATTCCTCCATTGGTTTTTGAATTCCTGAATTTGTTTATTCATCTTATCTTCTAGGTCCCTCATCTTTTACCTAGATTAATTTTAGTTTTATTGAATACATGGGCTTTACATGAAAACGTATTGGTTGTAGGAAGGTACATGTGCCAGCCATGGTGTTTGTCTAAGCTTGAGCAATACTTGATTGCAGAACCTTATGATGTGATCGAGCCTACTATGGAATTTTCTCAATCAGTATTTCGGTTCCTGAATTTGTTTATTGATTTTGTGGTTTTGGGTCTTTCATCTTCTATCCAAATTTCTTGAATGGATGGGGTCTTGGTCCTTCATCTTATTATTGTTTTCCTGTATTGATGGGCTTTACATAAAAACTAAGAAATGAAATGTGTGCAGGATGTGCAATTGGTGGGTGGTTGGCAGGTTTCGGTAACTGTGGATGGAAATCTGGTGAACCTTAGGTTTTATTATTTTTGAATTCATTATGTTCATTGCCGTTATCCTTCAAACTAAATTTGTGGAGTGGGAGATCTTAAAAGTTGATACTTTATGAGTGATAGGTTTTGGCATTTGTGTTGTTGGACCGTTGGCTGTTGGTTTTGATTATCTTCTTCTTCTACTCATGTTGCAGTTAAGAGGATAGTGGATTGATGCAGTATGTTTTATTACGTTCTTATATACTATTTTTCTTGTCTGTTCAAGTTGGATTGACTTTAGTCTCTCTTGTTGGTTGTTGGGAGGTACATGTTTTGGCCATGGTGTTTGTCTATGCAAGAGCAATAATTGATCGTGGGATCATTATGAAGATCGAGATTGTTTTGGAAATTTCTCGATTGCTTTTTGATATTTTATTATTTTCTTATGATCTTGGTCAATTAATTATAGTTAATAGATGGGCCTTACAAGAAAACTAAGAATTGAAGTGGGTGCAGGGTGTGCAAATGGTGGGTGGTGGGCAACTTCGGAAACTGTGGATTGTAACAATGGATGGAGTTCCGGTGAAATGCTGTTTTATTATCTCTGCTTACATTATTTTCCTTGCCCTTATTTTTCAAAATAAACTTGTGGAATGGGTGTTGGGTTGTTGGACAGTTGACTCTGTTGATTTTGATTATCTTCTTCTACTCCTCAGGCAGTGAAGATGTCTATTGGATCGTGAATGCAGTAGGTGTAGATTATTTAACTTACTACAAAACATTGTTTTATTATTATATTCTCATCTACTATTTTTCTTGTCTGCTCAAGTGGCTTTAGTCTCTCTTATTTGTTGTAGGAAGGTACATGTTCAGTGGACAATTATGGTCAGAGAATCTGTTATGGAAATTCCTCCATTGGTTTTTGAATTCCTGAATTTGTTTATTCATCTTATCTTCTAGGTCCCTCATCTTTTACCCAGATTAATTTTAGTTTTATTGAATACATGGGCTTTACATGAAAACGTATTGGTTGTAGGAAGGTACATGTGCCAGCCATGGTGTTTGTCTAAGCTTGAGCAATACTTGATTGCAGAACCTTATGATGTGATCGAGCCTACTATGGAATTTTCTCAATCAGTATTTCGGTTCCTGAATTTTTTTATTGATTTTGTGGTTTTGGGTCTTTCATCTTCTATCCAAATTTCTTGAATGGATGGGGTCTTGGTCCTTCATCTTATTATTGTTTTCCTGTATTGATGGGCTTTACATAAAAACTAAGAAATGAAATGTGTGCAGGATGTGCAATTGGTGGGTGGTTGGCAGGTTTCGGTAACTGTGGATGGAAATCTGGTGAACCTTAGGTTTTATTATTTTTGAATTCATTATGTTCATTGCCGTTATCCTTCAAACTAAATTTGTGGAGTGGGAGATCTTAAAAGTTGATACTTTATGAGTGATAGGTTTTGGCATTTGTGTTGTTGGACCGTTGGCTGTTGGTTTTGATTATCTTCTTCTTCTACTCATGTTGCAGTTAAGAGGATAGTGGATTGATGCAGTATGTTTTATTACATTCTTATATACTATTTTTCTTGTCTGTTCAAGTTGGATTGACTTTAGTCTCTCTTGTTGGTTGTTGGGAGGTACATGTTTTGGCCATGGTGTTTGTCTATGCAAGAGCAATAATTGATCGTGGGATCATTATGAAGATCGAGATTGTTTTGGAAATTTCTCGATTGCTTTTTGATATTTTATTATTTTCTTATGATCTTGGTCAATTAATTATAGTTAATAGATGGGCCTTACAAGAAAACTAAGAATTGAAGTGGGTGCAGGGTGTGCAAATGGTGGGTGGTGGGCAACTTCGGAAACTGTGGATTGTAACAATGGATGGAGTTCCGGTGAAATGCTGTTTTATTATCTCTGCTTACATTATTTTCCTTGCCCTTATTTTTCAAAATAAACTTGTGGAATGGGTGTTGGGTTGTTGGACAGTTGACTCTGTTGATTTTGATTATCTTCTTCTACTCCTCAGGCAGTGAAGATGTCTATTGGATCGTGAATGCAGTAGGTGTAGATTATTTAACTTACTACAAAACATTGTTTTATTATTATATTCTCATCTACTATTTTTCTTGTCTGCTCAAGTGGCTTTAGTCTCTCTTATTTGTTGTAGGAAGGTACATGTTCAGTGGACAATTATGGTCAGAGAATCTGTTATGGAAATTCCTCCATTGGTTTTTGAATTCCTGAATTTGTTTATTCATCTTATCTTCTAGGTCCCTCATCTTTTACCCAGATTAATTTTAGTTTTATTGAATACATGGGCTTTACATGAAAACGTATTGGTTGTAGGAAGGTACATGTGCCAGCCATGGTGTTTGTCTAAGCTTGAGCAATACTTGATTGCAGAACCTTATGATGTGATCGAGCCTACTATGGAATTTTCTCAATCAGTATTTCGGTTCCTGAATTTTTTTATTGATTTTGTGGTTTTGGGTCTTTCATCTTCTATCCAAATTTCTTGAATGGATGGGGTCTTGGTCCTTCATCTTATTATTGTTTTCCTGTATTGATGGGCTTTACATAAAAACTAAGAAATGAAATGTGTGCAGGATGTGCAATTGGTGGGTGGTTGGCAGGTTTCGGTAACTGTGGATGGAAATCTGGTGAACCTTAGGTTTTATTATTTTTGAATTCATTATGTTCATTGCCGTTATCCTTCAAACTAAATTTGTGGAGTGGGAGATCTTAAAAGTTGATACTTTATGAGTGATAGGTTTTGGCATTTGTGTTGTTGGACCGTTGGCTGTTGGTTTTGATTATCTTCTTCTTCTACTCATGTTGCAGTTAAGAGGATAGTGGATTGATGCAGTATGTTTTATTACGTTCTTATATACTATTTTTCTTGTCTGTTCAAGTTGGATTGACTTTAGTCTCTCTTGTTGGTTGTTGGGAGGTACATGTTTTGGCCATGGTGTTTGTCTATGCAAGAGCAATAATTGATCGTGGGATCATTATGAAGATCGAGATTGTTTTGGAAATTTCTCGATTGCTTTTTGATATTTTATTATTTTCTTATGATCTAGGTCAATTAATTATAGTTAATAGATGGGCCTTACAAGAAAACTAAGAATTAAAGTGGGTGCAGGGTTTGCAAATGGTGGGTGGTGGGCAACTTCGGAAACTGTGGATTGTAACAATGGATGGAGTTCCGGTGAAACGCAGTTTTATTATCTCAGCTTACATTATTTTCCTTGCCCTTATTTTTCAAACTAAACTTGTGCAATGGGTGTTGGGTTGTTGGACAGTTGACTCTGTTGATTTTGATTATCTTCTTCTACTCCTCAGGCAGTGAAGATGTCTATTGGATCGTGAATGCAGTAGGTGTAGATTATTTAACTTACTACAAAACATTGTTTTATTATTATATTCTCATCTACTATTTTTCTTGTCTGCTCAAGTGGCTTTAGTCTCTCTTATTTGTTGTAGGAAGGTACATGTTCACTGGACAATTATGGTCAGAGAATCTGTTATGGAAATTCCTCCATTGGTTTTTGAATTCCTGAATTTGTTTATTCATCTTATCTTCTAGTTTCCCCATCTTTTACCCACATTAATTTAAGTTTTATTGAATACATGCGCTTTACATGAAAACGTATTGGTTGTAGGAAGGTACATGTTAGGTATTCGGGTAAGAATGCCTAACTATCTCTCACTCTCACACACTCAAGCAATCAAAACAGAGTAGAATGAGAAGAAAAAGAATTGTATTCACAACAAGAAACAAGAATACAGTGTTCTGAGGAGCTTAACCTCCTTCACCAGGTATGAACGAACCGGTCAACTATCTTACAAGTTTCTAACTACCTTCTTAGAACAAATACAGGGCCCTTATATAGACCCTGTTCCCGCCCTCCTTAACTGTTATTCCGTTAGGTAACAGTTAGGTAATATTCCTCATCCTTCTTCTCTCATAAACCCTCCAATGCCTAACATTACTCCCCCCTTGAAAATCATCCTTGTTCCCAAGGTTGAATTCTGGGAACTGTTCTTGCATCACCCTGTCTTCCCAAGTCGCGCTCTCCACTCCTCCATCTTTTCACTCGATTAAAACTTGCTCCCGCTGATCCTCTCCCTGTTTTGAGACACGTTTGTCTAACACCCTGTTTGGAACGCATGAAGGTCTGCTCACTTGTAAGTCCTCTGTAACTCCTTCTCTACCTGCTTGGTCCCAATGGCCAACTTCAATTGGGACACGTGGAAGACAGGGTGTATCCTTGCGTTTTCTGGAAGCTGTAACCTGAAAGCGACCTCTCCAATTTTCTGAATCACCCTAAATGGGCCATAATACCTCCTGGCTGACAATTTTGGATGCAATCTTACGGGCATCGTCGTTTGCCGGTGGGGTCTTATTTTCAAAAACACCCAATCGTCCACCTGAATGGTGACTGGCCTCCTTCTTCGGTTAGCTTGCTGGGCCATCATCTCCTGTGACCTTGTTAAATGAAAATGGAGTTGTTGCAGTGCTTCATCACGCGTTTGCAACTCTTGGGCAACAACTTCTACCCTTGTTTCTCCCGGTACAAATCTGGTCAAGACCGGGGGAGGTCTTCCATAAACAACTTCAAACGGTGTACATTTGGCTGCTCCTTGGTAGCTGGTGTTGTACCAGTACTCGGCCCATGGCAGAATGGCGTTCCAGCTTCGCGGCTGTTCCGAGCAAAAACACCGTAAGTACCCTTCTAACACCCTATTCAGTACTTCCGTCTGGCCGTCGGTCTCCGGATGGTATGAAGTACTCATCTGAAGCCGAGTGCCCTGCAATTTAAACAATTCTCTCCAAAATGAACTGAGGAAAAGCGGGTCCCGGTCACTAACTATAGATTTTGGCACCCCGTGCAGCTTGACTACCTCTTTTACGAACGCCTCTGCTACGATTTTAGCTGTTTAGGGGTGTTTAAGAGGGATGAAGTGTCCATATTTACTCAAACGATCTATGACAACTAGAATGGCGTCGTACCCCCTTGACTTCGGCAATCTAACAATGAAATCCATGCTTATGTCTTCCCAAACAGCTTGTGGCATCGGTAATGGCTGTAGCAGTCCTTGTGGCGTTGCTGTCAGATACTTGTTTTGTTGACAAACCAAGCACTGTGCTACATATTCTGTAATATCCTTCTTCATCCCAATCCAGTAGAGGGATTGTGCAATTCTTCTGTAAGTGCGGTAAACTCCCGAGTGCCCCCCTGTTGGAGTAGCATGGTATTCTGCCAATAACTTTGGGACCCAACTAGACTTAGCCGAGATGACTAGCCTGCCTTTATAGTGTAGCTTCCCATTCTCCATAGTAAAAGCGGGATATTTGTTTGGGTTCGTAGTAATATCCGCCACTATCGTCCTTAAATCTTCATCCTTTTCCACTTCGTTCACCACTATATGATAATCCCTCCAATATGGTTTCACTACTGCACGCAACTCTTTTTCTGACCCCTGGGTCTGAGCCTCGACTTTTGCCTCCAATTCATCCCTGTCCTTTCTCGAGAGAGCATCCGCCACCTTATTAGTTTTCCCTTTCGATAGACGATCTCAAAATCGTATCCATGAAGCTTGGCAATCCAGTGTTGTTGGGCTGGAGTAGTTACTCGCTGTTCCAGCAGAAATCTCAAACTCTTCTGATCCGAATGCACTACAAACCTCCGCCCCATCAGATACGGCCTCCAGTGTCGGACCGCCAAAACCACCGCCATTAACTCCTTCTCGTAGATGGATTTCCCCAAGGTCCCTTCTGATAGCGCCTTACTATAGTAAGCTATTGGTCTTCTCCCTTGCGTCAAAACGGCTCCCAATTCCCGTCCCTGACGCGTCGCACTCAACCTGAAAGGGCAACGAAAAATCCGGTAATGCAAGTACAGGGGCTGTTGTCATCGCTCTCTTCAATCGTCCCATCGCTTCCCGAGAGGCTTCTGCCCACTGGAATTTTCCTTTTTTTAACATTCCGTTAATGGTCTCGCCACTTTGACGTAGTCCTTTACGAACCTACGGTAGTACCCCGTGAGGCCCAAAACCCTCTCAACGCTTTTAAGGTTTTTGGTTCTTCCCAGGCTAGGACTGCTTCCACCTTACCTTTGTCCATCTCGACGCCCCTCTGAGATATCACATGCCCCAGATACGTAATGGAAGTTTTCCCAAACTCACTTTTCTTTCGGTTAGCTACCCACTTCTGTTCCTGTAATCGACCCAGAACCTCATCTACATGCAAGACGCGCTATATACAAGAATGTCGTTGAAGAAGACAAGGACGAACTTTCTCAGAAATGGCCGAAACAACTCGTTCATGGCGCTTTGGAATGTTGCCGGAGCGTTGGTGAGGCCAAATGGCATTACCAAAAATTCGTAGTGCCCTAAGTGCGTCCTGAACGTTGTCTTCTGGACGTCCTCCTCCGCCATTCGAATCTGGTGATACCCTGATTTGAGGTCGACCTTCGAAAAGTATCTCGCACCGCCCAACTCGTCCAGAAGCTCCTCGATCACGGGGATCGAAAATTTGTTTGGAACGGTGGTTCGATTGAGTGCCCGGTAGTCGATGCAGAACCTCCAGCTCCCGTCCTTCTTCTTCACGAGGATTACTGGGCTCGAGTAGGGACTTATACTTGGTCGTATTATTCCCGCATGCAACATTTCCGACACCTGTCGCTCGATCTCCTCCTTCATGATGTGTGGGTATCGATACGGCCGAACGTTCACTGGATCGGTGCCTTCTTTCAGAATAATCTGGTGTTGTTCTTTTCTATTAGGTGGCAGCCCCTGGCTTTCCTGAAATACCCCTGGGTGTTGGGTTAAAATTCCCATCATGTCCCTCTGTTGCTTCTCAGTTAAAACTTCTTCTAACTCTCTGCCCTTACTTAACTCCTTGCCCTCCAAACTCCATACTAGCTCCGGCTCGATAACCCGCCGATCCAACTTTGGATCACCGGTGATAGTGAGCTTCTTCCCCTTTTGCCAGAACGACATAGTGAATTTTCCCAATCTAACGTAATCTCCCCCAATTTGGCCAACCACTCGACGCCGAGCACCATGTCGACCCCTCCCAGTTCGAAAAGATAAAACTTCTCCTCCATTTCCACTTTCCCATACTGACCACCACCTTCGGACAACACCCACTTGTCTTCTTCCGTTGGCCGTCCCCCAAACTAACATGATACGGGGGTGTGTCTTCCCGTTCCAACTTCAGTTCCTCAACTAGTCTTGGACTAACGAAATTGTGGCTCGCGCCACTGTCCACCAGTATCAACACCTCTCTCTCGCCTACTTTCCCTTGCAGCTTCAAGGTCTTTGGTTGCGTTAGACCCCCAGCTGAGAAAGCTGACAACTCCATGCATGGCGGTTTCGTGTCGGCCTCCACCCCTTCTGCATCCCCTTCTTCGTCTTCTGCCAACAGCACCACCCTTAAGCTCTTCTCCGGGCACTGGTGTCCCGGGCTGAAAGGCCCCCACAACGGAAGCACCTTCCCTCTTCTCTCCGTTTCAAGAACTCGGGGTAAGGCAGGTTCTGGAAATTTCTTCCCCGACCATCTCCCCCTCCGTAACTGCCACTCTTCACCGCACCATTTCCCGTCTCAGTATCCCGCCTCACTGATCCGACACTTTCAGTGGGTACGACCCTCCCCGAATGGTTTTTCGGCGGCTCTATCTTGACCACCGCCGCTTCCCCACTCGTCGTCCGCCCCCAAGAAGATGGATTTTTTACCGCGGTCCACCCTATCAGTCCTAGGCCACGAAGAGCCTCCTCAACGTCTCTTGCTATCTTCATCGCCGACATCAAGTCGCGGGGATCATGGGGTCTCATCTGACACCGCAACTCCTCGCGTAACCCCGCTATGAAATAACCCAGCAATTGGTTATCGGAAAACTCTTTTGTTTGCCCCGCCAATGCTTCGAATTCTTTCACATACTCCTCCACGGTTGTCGTCTGCTTGATCGCCGCCATTCTTTCATAAATTCCCCCACGATGGCGACTCTCGAAACGGATCAGCAGTGCTTCTTTCAACCCCTCCCAGGTTCGATCACTCGCCTTGTCTTTCCAGAACTTGAACCAGTAAGCAGCGCTGCCCTCCAATGCTAATATGGGCTAATTCGATTTTCTCCGCTTCTGCTCTGTTAATCCAATATAGAGGGTCGGATCCTTCAAAGATGGGTAACTCCACCCTTCGTCTCCAATTTGGTGCATTTTCCGTTCGCTCCCCTCCACCTTCTCTTCCGGCCTCATCTCGTACTGGACTTCCTTGATGATTGACCGACTCCTGACTCCCTCCGGGACTTCCCTCTCCTCGTTTGTTGTGCGCTCCCATCATTCGTATCTACTCTTGGATTTCTTTGCGCATCACAATCGATTCTTGCCGATTCGCCATCGATTCTTGCCTATTCGCCGTAGTTTCCGCCTTCAATCCCTCCACCGCCATCTCTAGGTGTTCCATCTTCCCTTCAATCGCCTTCACTTTCCCCTCCATCACCCTCGCTTTCCTCCGATCAGATCCGTTCGGACCACTTTGTTAGGTATTCGGGTAAGAATGCCTAACTATCTCTCACTCTCACACACTCAAGCAATCAAAACAGAGTAGAATGAAAAGAAAAAGAATTGTATTCACAACAAGAAACAAGAATACAGTGTTCTGAGGAGCTTAACCTCCTTCACCAGGTATGAACGAACCGGTCAACTATCTTACAAGTTTCTAACTACCTTCTTAGAACAAATACAGGGCCCTTATATAGACCCTGTTCCCGCCCTCCTTAACTGTTATTCCGTTAGGTAACAGTTAGGTAATATTCCTCACCCTTCTTCTCTCATAAACCCTCCAATGCCTAACAGTACATGTGTCAGCCATGGTGTTTGTCTAAGCTTGAGCAATACTTGATTGCAGAACCTTATGATGATGGAGCCTACTATGGAATTTTCTCAATCAGTATTTCGGTTCCTGAATTTGTTTATTGATTTTGTGGTTTTGGGTCTTTCATCTTCTATCCAAATTTCTTGAATGGATGGGGTCTTGGTCCTTCATCTTCTACCAAAGTTGATTATTGTTTTCTTGTATTGATGGGCTTTCCAATAAAACTAAGAAATGAAATGTGTGCAGGATGTGCAATTGGTGGGTGGTTGGCAGGTTTCGGTAACTGTGGATGGAAATCTGGTGAACCTTAGGTTTTATTATTTTTGAATTCATTATGTTCATTGTCGTTATCCTTCAAACTAAATTTGTGGAGTGGGAGATCTTAAAAGTTGATACTTTATGAGTGATAGGTTTTGGCATTTGTGTTGTTGGACCGTTGGCTGCTGGTTTGGATTATCTTCTTCTTCTACTCATGTTGCAGTTAAGAGGATAGTGGATTGATGCAGTATGTTTTATTACGTTCTTATATACTATTTTTCTTGTCTGTTCAAATTGGATTGACTTTAGTCTCTCTTGTTGGTTGTAGGGAGGTACATGTTTTGGCCATGGTGTTTGTCTATGCAAGGGCAATAATTGATTGTGGAATCATTGTGAAAATCGAGCTTGTTTTGGAAATTTCCTTATTGCTTTTTGATATTTTATTATTTTCTTATGATCTAGGTCGATTAATTATAGTTAATAGATGGGCCTTACAAGAAAACTAAGAATTGAAGTGGGTTCAGGGTGTGCAAATGGTGGGTGGTGGGCAACTTCGGAAACAGTGGATTGTAACAATGGATGGAGTTCCAGTGAAACCCTTTGTTTTATTATATCTGCTTACATCATTTTCCTTGCCCTTATTTTTCAAACTAAACTTGTGGAATGGGTGTTGGGTTGTTGGACAGTTGACTCTGTTGATTTTGATTATCTTCTTCTACTTCTCATGCAATGAAGATGTCTATTAGATCGTGAATACAGTAGGTGTAGATTATTTAACTTAGTGAAAAACTTCATGTTTTATTATATTCTCATCTACTATTTTTCTTGTCTTCTCAAGTGACTTTTGTCTCTCTTATTAATGGTCAGAGAATTTGTTATGGAAATTTCTCCATTGGTTTTTTAATTCCTGAATTTGTTTATTCATCTTATCTTCTAGGTCCTACATGAAAACGTATTGGTTGTAGGAAGGTACATGTGTCAGCCATGGTGTTTTTTTAAGCTTGAGCAATACTTGATCGCAGAACCTTATGATGATTGCGCCTACTGTGGTATTTTCACAATTAGTTTTTCGGTTCCTGAATTTGTTTATTGATCTTATGGTTTTGGGTCTTTCATCTTCTATCCAATTTTTTTGAATAAATGGGGTCTTGGTCCTTCATCTTCTACCCAATCTTGACAGTTGGCTGTTGATTTTGACTATGCTCTTGGACTCATTTTGTAGTGGAGATGTCTAAAGGCTATACAATGGGTTTAGATTATTTAACTTACTACAAATCTTCATGTTTTATTATGTTCTCATTTACTATTTTTTTTGTCTGCTTGAGTTGGAAGGGCTTTAGTCTATTGGTTGTAGAAAGTTACATGTTCCGGCCATGGTGCAAGATCAATAATGCTGAACATTTATGATCATCAAGCCTGTTTTGGAAATTTCTCCTCTAGAATTCTAATTCCTGAATTTGTGTTTTTATCTTATTGATTACCTCCTTCATCTTCTACCCAGATTAATTATATTTTTTTTCTATGCAAGGGCTTTACAGTGAAACTAAAATGAAGTTGGTGCGGGGTGTGCAAATGATGGTTGATGGGGAAGGTTTGGGAAGCAGTGGTTGGATATCCAGGGAAACCTTAGGTTCTTTTGTCTTGGCATTCTTTATTTTCTTCGCAATTATTTTTCCCGCTAAACATTTGGAGTGGGAGTTCTTGTAAACAGGCACTATATGAGTATGAGAGGCTTTGGCATTTGCAGTGAAAACTTGCTTGCTATGGATGTCTGTTGTTTGTGGGGGACATGGCGGTAGATTATTATTTGGAATGGTTGTAGTCACTCTAGTTTTATTATGTTTCCATTCACTATTATTCTTATGTGGTTGATTTGGAACGGCCTAGTGTCTCGGATTAGTAGTAGAAGGTGCATGTATCATTCCGTGTTTGTCCATGCAAGAGCAGTACTTGATCATTGAAGGTTATGATCTTCAAGCCTGTTATGGTGTAGGTGGGCAATCTGTTCATTGTGACGCTGAGGGTTTCATTTACTGGAAGAGAAGTTTTTTCTGGATTAAACTTTAACTGGCTAAACTTGTTTGTTTGATTCCGATCTTGGTTTTAACTGTCACTACGAGAGTAATGTTACAAACTGACATTTGAGGTGGATATGTCTGTATCTTTTTTGTGTTATAGGTTTATAAAAGAAATTGTGGGATGAGCATGGTTGACAAGTTCGGTTGGGCTCCGTTATTTGATTTGATGGTTTGCTCAAATCCTTTCCATTATTTTTCATTTTTGTTTGATTTGGTTAGGAATTGATGTATTTCTAAGCATGGTACTGGAGTTTTGGAGAAGAATTTGTTAATTTCAGGGTACTGCTCTTGATATGGTATAACGAATTTGAAATGGTATAATTGGAGGCAATGGCGGTAGATATATGTTTGGAATGGCTGTAGTCTCTCTCATTGGTTGAATGGTAGGAAGGTACATGATTGTATATTTGAAATGGTTATACTCTCATTTTATTGCGTTTCCATTCACTATAGTAAGGTACTTCACTGAACATTATGATCATCGAGCCTTATGGTAATTTCTCCATTTTTTTAATTCTTCAATTTATGACTTCATCTTACCGTTTAGATCCTTCATCTTCTACCCAGTTGATTATATATATTTTTTTAAAATTCATGGGCTTTACATGGCTTCAAGCAATGAAGTGTGGTGCAGATGTGCAATTGATGCATGGAAATTTTGTGATTGGGGAAGCTAAAGGTTTTATTTATCGTTACATTCTTCTTACTTAATTTTTAATTGGCTAAACTTGGTTTGATTTTGATCTTGGTTTATTGATGGTGTTGTGCTGCTCTGGCCTTATTGATTTTGTAACAGTCACTACAGGTGTATCGGTTACATTTTTATGAGTTCTGGCCTTATGAAAGGCTTTGTGAGATGAACATGATTGACAAGTGCTGTTGGGCTTACTCTTTGATTTGATGGTTTGCTTATTGGTTTTCCAAAACCCTTTAATTCATTGCTTTTTATATTTGTTTGATTTCGATAGGAATATGTATTTCTAAGCAAGATGATACTGGAGTTTTGGGGAAGAATTTGGTAATTTCAGGATGCGGTTCTTGAAATTGTATTAATTGAACTATTGGCACGAATCCCTTTTGAGCACAAGCGAGGGATTTGTAATCATTGAAGAGTTTAGAAGGCTTATGATAGCATGTGATAACTGATCTTAACTAATTATTCCTAGCAATCCCTTTTGAGCACACGCGAGGTTGTTGTAATCATGGAAGAGTTTAGAAGGGCGATAGCATGTGATGGACCGATCTTAACTTATTTAGGCCTACCTTGGTTTTATGAGATCATCTTGGGCTTGCAGTATCTGATTTTCTTATTGTTTCTGTACCAGGAATTGTTTCAAATTTATGGCTTTAGTTTCTGGTGTTGAAACTCTGAAGTTACCTATATGATCTACCAGTATATCCAGTTTTAACTGGATATCATTTGTTAACAACATTCCTTTTGGAATGGGGTTTGTTGAAGCCTACTATGGGCATGAAGCTGGCAGTTCAACTTGAAACAGATGCAGCTAATGAAAACCTAATTTCTTCTGTGTGGTTCCACTTCTTACTTAGTTGTCATTTGGATTATGTACATTGTGTTGATATACTCTTGCTATAGAGTAGCTATATTTTTCCCTCTGTTGTTTTGACTACTTAGGTAGTCTTTGGAGGTATTTTGGATTAGGATATGTCCAAGTATCAACAGTCTATTTCCAATTTTGAAATATGGATGTGATTGTCAGATGTTTTCTAGGAATATGGATGTATATTTAATTCAGTTTTATTCTTGTATTTAATTAGATATTTGTTAACATGGTACTTTAATTCTTATATAATTATTATGAATGATTATTGCATTAGTAGTTATTCCTGTTTGAAATTCATAGTTATTTTAAAAAAGTTGTATTTTCCTTTCTACAATTTGTTCTTTTCTATGGACTCCCCTCTGTAAATTGAGATTATTTTTTCTTGTGATTTGGATTATGTGAATATTTACTCTGATCGCAAAATAAATATTTACTCGTTAGAATGTATTATATGAACGTGAATGATTTATTTTAATGTGAATATTTACTCTAATAGGAATGTATTATGTGAATGTGAATGATTTATTTTTATGTTATATAAATATATTTTTTTAAAGATCTTTAGTCTATTAGTTAGAAATTTTTAAACTATTTTATGTATGTAACTTAGATATATAGTCCTAAATTGTCCTGTTTACATTCCAGATTAGAGAAATGAAAAAAAGTACCTTGTTATATATTATAAAAATATTGTATGATTTGTCAAAACTACATTTAGATTCAAAAACAAAATTGAATTCATACTCTTGTTTTATATTCTTATATTGCCTTAATATTTTGAAATAGAAAAGTAATTGTGAAAGCATCACTACATCTTTAGTTATACATAGGTAGTCAGTCTGCTCCATCTGAGGTAGCTCTTAGCAATAGCTCCTTATTGAGTATTTTCTTTGCAATAGCTCTAGTATTGTTTTACCTTTCTTTTGACTTTTACTACTGCAAACACTAACAATATCTAGTTATATGTTGTTTTCTTTTAATAAATAATCTTCGTTACTATCAATAAGATTTAATTTGATCCAAGTCTAATATGACTTGACCCGTATCAATTTAAATCAGACTAGATGTTTTGGTCACTGTCTATGAAGACTTTTTCGGCCATCATTCATGTGAGGCAATGGGAAAGTTTATATTTCTATTTAGAACTTTCTCCATAATATTTTTTATAACCTTGACATATAATATTTTTCTGTTTCAATTTATGTTTAGTGTGGGCCAAACTAATTAAAATCTTAAGAAGAAAGGTAAATGTTAAAGAAGATTTGATATTATTTTTATTATAAAATTTACAGTTTATATAATCAAGTATCATATTTCATCATAAAATATGTCGGATTATTTAACTCTTTTTCATGCACACAGTGGGATTGGTTTAAATGTAATAATTCAAAAATTGATTTTATTAGTATGTAAATTTACTATTTTAGTTTCTACAACCAAAAGCAAAAGCAATGTTACCATTTCAATGTTTCATACATTTTATATATTTTCAGTAACGTAATTTGGTAAATCACACTACTCTCATCATTCAATGGTATATAATAAATTTTAATCATTATATAGCTATATATAAATAATGATGATTATTTCTAAAAACTTTTTTGTATAGAAAGATTGTATATCACTGTTGTCTGATATGCTCTTTGTTTCGTGTGTTTTACTCGCATGTGGTTCAAGGGTAAGTGAATTTTGTAAGATCGGGTTTTTTTATAGTATAATAAAATGATTTAAAATTTAAGATATTTAAAATCATTTTTTATTATAAAGATACAACTTTATATGTTAACAACTTTTTTTTTTTAAATAATCAAAGAAAAGCACAAAAGATTAGCTTACTAAGAAATTGATCATATGATTGAAGCTACTAAACTTAGAGAAAAATTAGAAATAAATAAACGAATTATTTTAAAAGAATGGTAATCTTTAAAAAAATAAAACTTGATTAACGGGTGATTCTATTTATAGGCTCGACTTTTATAAATAAAAAATCAAATCTAATTTTTAAATATAATTTTTATCCTTTAACTATTTTCTAGTCGTTATAATAAGTTAATTCTAATATTTTATTAAATTAATAGAATTATATATAAATACATTATATATTATTTATTTAAATTTTATGTATAATCTCATCAACAATTTATTTTATTGCAACTGATTCACATGAAATATATAATGATAATAAAAGTTGTGAAAACATGTAATTATGTTTAAAATTTGATACACAATAATTAATAATATAAAAAAGATTAGTCTGAAACTGTGAAGTTACGTTCGTATTAACTTAGACACAGAAATGTAATAAACTATTTATGGTATACTTTCCCGCCAAATGAGTTGGCGCCCAAAATCCTCTCCTATATATAGAAACGGTAAATGTGTCAGCCATTGTGTTTGTCTAAGCAAGAGGCTCTCATGGAAATTTCTCCATTGGTTTTTAATTATTATATTTGTTTATTCATCCTATCATCTAGGTCCTTCATTTTCTAACCCAGATTGATTATAGTTTTCTTGAATTTATGGGTTTTATAGTTTTCTTGAATTTATGGGCTTTATACGGAAACTAAGATATGAAGTGGGTGGAGGGAGTGCAAATGGTGGGTGGTTGGCAGGTTTGGTAACAGTGGATGGAGTTCCGGTGAAACCCTTTATTTTATTATATTTGCATTGACTATTTTCATTGCCGTTACTTTTCAAATTAGATCTTGAAAGTAGGCACTCTATAAGTGAGAGGCCGACATTTGGGTTGTTGGACCGTTTTACTGTTGATTTTGATTATCTTTTCGTACTCCTCTTGCAGGGAAGAGGATGTCTATTGGATCATGGATGCAGTATGTGTAGATTATTTAACTTACTTCATTTATATTTTATTACGTTCTCATTTACTATTTTTCTTGTCAGTTTGAGTGGCTTTCGTCTCTCTTATTGGTTGTAGGAAGGTAAATGTTTTGGCCATGGTGTTTCTTTAAACAGGAGCAATACTTGATCATTGGACATATGGTCAACGAGTCTGTTATGGAAATTCCTCCATTGTTTTTTAAATTCTTGAATTTGTTTATAATCCAGGTCCTTCATCTTCTACCCAAATTAATATAGTTTTCTTGAATACATGGGCTTTACAGGGAAACTTATTGGTTGTAGGAAGGTACATGTATCGACCATGGTGTTTGTCTAAGCATGAGCAATACTTGATCGCTGAACATTATGATGATTGAGCCTGCTATGGAAGTTTCTCAATTAGTTTTTTGGTTCCTGAATTTGTTGACTCGTCTTATGGTGTTGGTCCATCTTCTGCCCAAATTAATTATTGTTTTCTTGAATTGATGGGATTTACAGGGAAACTAAGACTAGAAATGTGTGCATGGTAGGTGGTTGGTAACAGTGGATGGAGATCCGGTGAACTATAGGTTTTATTATTTTTGAATTCATTATGTTCATTGCCGGTATTCTTCAAACTAAACTTGTGGAGTGGGAGATCTTGAATGTAGAAACTTTTAAGTGACAGGCTTTGACATTTGTGTTTTTGGACCGTTGGCTGTTGATTTTAATTATCTTCTTCTACTCACTTTGCAGTTAAGAGGATATTGGATCGATGGATTAGCTGTAGACTATTTTACTTACTACAAAGCCTTATGTTTGATTCAGTTTTGATGTACTATTTTTCTTGTCTGTTCAAGTTGGATTGGCTTTAGTCTCTCTTGTTGGTTGTAGGGAGGTACATGTTTCGGCCATGGTGTTTGTCTATGCAAGAGCAATAATTGATTGCTGTAACATTATGACGATCGAGTTTGTTTTGGAGATTTCTTCATTGATTTTTTAATTATTGTATTTGTTTATTTATCTTACCATCTAGGTCCTTCATCTTCCACCCAGATTAATCGATGGGCTTTACCAAGAAAACTAAGAAATGAAGTGGGTGCAGGGTATGCAAATGGTGGGTGGTGGGCAACTTCGGAAACAGTGTATGGTAACAATGAAGGAGCTCAGTGAAACACTTTGTTTTATTATCTTTGCATTCATTATTTTCATTGGTGATATTTTTCAAACTGAACTTGTGGAATGGGAGATCTTGAAATTAGACACTCTATAAGTGAGAGGCTTTGATATTTGGGTTGTTGGACAGTTGACTCTGTTGATTTTGATTATCTTCTACTCTTGCAGTGAAGAGGATGTCTATTGGATCGTGCATGCAGTAGGTGTAGATTATTTAGCTTACTGCAAAACTTTATGTTTTATTACATTCTCATTTACTATTTTTCTAGTCTTCTCAAGTGGCTTTAGTCTCTCTATTTTGGTTGTAGGAAGGTACATGTTCACTCGACATTTGTGTTGTGACAGTTGGCTGTTGATTTTGACTATGTTCTTCCACTCATGTTGCAATGAAGAAGATTGGATCTGAATGCAGTAGGTTTAGATTATTTAACTTACTACAAAGCTTAATGTTTTATTACGTTCTCATTTACTATTTTTTTGTCTCCTTGAGTTGGAAGGGCTTTAGTCTCTTTTATTGGTTGTAGGAATCGAGCCTGTTTTGGAAATTTCTCCTTTGGAATTTTAATTCCTGAATTTGTGATCTTATCTTATTTATTAGCTCCTTCATCTTCTACCTAGATTAATTATATATTTTTTGTATGCAAGGGCGTTACAGGGAAACTAAAATGAAGTTGGTGGAGGGTGTGCAAATGGTGGGTGGTGGGAAGGTTTGGGAAGCAGTGGTTGGATATCCAGGGAAACTTTAGGTTCTATTACCTTTGCGTTCTTTATTTTCTTTGCAATTATTTTCTGGCTAAACATTTGGAATGGGAGTTATTGTAAACAGGCACTATATGAGTATGAGAGGCTTTAGCATTTGCAGTGAAAACTTGCTTGCTATGGATATCTTTTGTTTGTGGAGGAAATGGCAGTAGATTCTTTTTTGGAATGGTTGTAGTCTCTCGTTTTATTATGTTTCCATTCACTATTATTCCTATGTCGTTGATTTGGAACGGCCCAGTGTCTCGTATTAGTAGTATTTGGTACATGTATCATTCGGTGTTTATCCATGCAAGAGCAATACTTGATCATTGAAGGTTATGATCTTCGAGCCTGTTATGGTGTAGGTGTGCAATCTGTGCATTGTGACGCTGAGGTTTTTATTTACTGGTACAGAGCAGTGTTTTCTGGATTAATTTTTAACTGGTTAAACTTGTTTATTTGATTCTGATCTTGATTTTAACTGTCACTACAAGAGTGCTTTTACAAACTGACATTTGAGGTGGATATGTTTGTTTCCTTTGTGTTATAGGTTTATAAAAAAAATTGTGGGGTGAGCATGGTTGACAATTTCTGTTGGGCTTTACTCTTTGATTTGAAGTTTGCTCAAATCCTTCCTATTCATTATTTTTTAGTTTTGTTTGATTTGGTTAGGAATTGATATATTTCTAAGCATTTGGACCTAAATTTGACATTTGGACCTAAAATTGGGACAAATGACATTGTTGTCCCTGAAATTGAGGGAAGAACAGAACCTGCACCTGAACCAGCAAGACCTGCACCTGAATCGGCACCTAGGACCTGGGAACTTGTCATCCTACCTCCTGGAAAAAAACTAGTAGGATGTAAGTGGGTATATGCATGGGTTGATGGGACCATCAACGTTACAAGGCAAGGTTAATGGCCAAAGGCTTCACTCAAACTTATGGAGTTGATTACATGGAGACATTTGCCCCGTTGCTAAGATGAACATGGTCAGAGTAATATTGTCATTAGTAGCAAATCATGATTGGGACTTGCAACAGTTCGATGTGAAAAATGCATTTTTACATGGAGACTTTGAAGAAGAAATATACATGGAGTTGTCTCCTGGTTACAATGGACAGGTTTTTGCTGGAACTGTTTGCAAATTAAGAAAGGCTCTATATGGGTTGAAACAATCCCCAAGAGCATGGTTTGGAAGATTCACCAAAGTTATGAGAAGTCTGGGCTACAAACAGAGCCAAGGAGATCACACATTATTTATCAAGCATTCAGTTTCAGGGGTAACGATTCTATTAATGTATGTAGATGATATTATAGTAAGTGGGGACGACAAAAAGGAACAACAAGTGTTAAGTTAATGCCTTGCCACGGAATTCGAGATCAAGACACTAGGGAGACTTAAATATTCTTTGGGATTTGAAGTGGCTCATTCCAAGAAAGGAATCTTCATATCTCAACAAAAGTATATTACTGACTTGCTTAAAGAAACAGGTAAGACAGCCTGCAGACCAGCAAGTACTCCAGTTGAGCCAAATATACAGTTGGGAAGTATGGAGGAGGATTTGCCGTGGACAAGAAAATGTATCAAAGACTTGTGGGCAAGCTTATTTACTTATCTCACACTAGACAAGACATTGCTTTTGTTGTGAGTCTAGTCAGCCAGTTTATGCACCAACCAAAGGAATTCAAACGAAACAACAGTGTAAGTCATGAAGCATATACGGATGCGGATATGCGGGGTTAGTGGTAGATAGGAGATCAACCATTGGATATTGCACCTTCCTTGGTGGAAACTTAGTGACTTCGAAGAGTAAAAAACAGAGTAGTGGCTAGATCAAGTGCTGAAGCAGAATTTCGAGCAATGGTCCACGAAATATGTGAACTTTTATGGCTGAAGATTATATCGGAAGACTTGAAGATAAAGTGGGATGAACCATGAGGTTATATTGTGACAATAAATCTGTAATTAGTATAGCCCACAACCCGGTGCAGCATGAGAGAACTAAACATATCGAGGTTGACAAACACTTTATCAAGGAAAAACTAGACAGTGGCATGATTTGCACACCATATGTATGCACTCGGAATCAACTTGTAGACATACTCACCAAGAGAATGAACTGTATTAACTTTGAAGATAAAGTGGGATGAACCTATGAGGTTATATTGTGACAATAAATTTGTAATTAGTATAGCCCACAACCTGGTGCAGCATGAGAGAACTAAACATATCGAGGTTGACAAACACTTTATCAAGGAAAAACTAGACAGTGGCATGATTTGCGCACCATATGTATGCACTCGGAATCAACTTGTAGACATACTCACCAAGAGAATGAACTGTATTAACTTTGAAGGAATTATATCCAAGCTGCAAATGGAAAACACCTATTCACTAGCTTGAACCAGCTTGAAGGGGTGTGCCAAAACCATGATTGTCTGTGTATTTTAGGAAGTTTTATATTTGCTATGTTGTAATAGTCGTATGTTGCCATTATTAGGTTTATTTATTTAGGATTATTAGAAAGTGGGTTTTAAGCACGCCGAGGTATAGACATCTCGTGCGTGATAGTAGAAATTGGGTGGTCCAATAACGGTCCGACAACGGGTGGAATAGAAACATAAATGTCCATTTAGAACTCGCTAGGATAGACTTTAACCATAGTTCTGATACCATATTAGAAAGCGGGTTTTAAGCCTAACTCAACCTCACAAACCGGCTTGTAAGGTGAGGTTTGCACTTCACTTATATATTATAAATTGGTCTTATCTCTAGTCGATGTGGGACTTCCAACAAGGATTAATCTCATAATCATAGGGATTTGTTTATTTATAGCAAGTGTATGTAGATGATCATCAGCTCGTCATGGGAATTTCTTCGTTGACTTTTTAATTTTTGAATTTGTTTATCAATCTTATAGTCTAGCTCCTTCATCTTCTACCCAGTTGATTATACTTTTCTTGAATTCATGGACTTTACATGGAAGCCAAGCAATGAATTGTGGTGTAGATATGCAAATGGTCTGTGGAAATACTGTGATCGGTGAAGCTAAAGGTTTTATTTACTGTTACATTTCCGTGTTCTTCTGAATTAATTTTTAACCGATTAAACTTGTTGGTTTAATTCTGATCTTGGTTGTATTGATGGTGTATGCCTTAAGTGGGAGTTTGTAACAAGAGTGCTATTACAAACCGACATTTCAGGAGGATTTATCTGTTACTGTTTTACGAGTTCTGGGTTTATAGAAGGCATTGTAAGATGAGCATGGGACAAGTGTTGTTGGGCTTTACTGTTTGATTTGATGGTTTGCTTCTTGGTTTTCCAAAACCTTTCTATTCATTGTTTTCATATTTGTTTGATTTAGATAGGGATTGTATTTTTAAGCAAGAGCGACATTGGAGTTTTGGAGAAGAATTTGTTGATTTTAGGATGCCATTGTTAATTTCTTCAATGAGGTTTCACCTTTATTTAGCTCTCATCAAAAGTATGTACAAGTATGAAAAGATATCAGTGTTGATAATGCTCATTCTAGTCTAGCTATCATTCTTGATCGTTGTTTTGACAGCGTGGGTCTGTTTTTTCTGGATTAGGAATTGTCCAAGTACCAACAAGGTATGTACAAGTTTGAAATAAGGGATGTGATTGTTAGATATTTTCTTGGAATATAGATGTATTTTTAATTGCTTGTTTTATTCTTGTACTTTCTTGGAATATAGATGTTCCCATGCATATTGTACAACAATATGAAGTTATTAAACATATTCTTTTAACAATGACGACAATATGATAGCAATAAAGTAATTGTACAATGCAAGATATGCAAACAAAAGTCACTAAGATGGTCTAACATTCAAATGTAAACGTAACAAGTATGAACATTGGATACACCCAAATACAATGCATTTGGCATCTTATTATTGATGGACAACACCTACAAAACTAAGAAATATGGATTGTCATTGCTAGAGATAACGAGTTATATCAATAAGATTGACTTTCTCTACAGCTTTTGTATTGTTATCAAATGAAAAAAAATATACTTCATTTGGGTTCCAAAAAGCCTTAGAAGATTGTTTTTGAAATCTGATATGTTCTCCGAGTCATTGTTAGTGACAAGCTTTGATAAATGTTATCAACATTGTCTTTTCTTATGTTTTTAATCTCATGTGTTGGTTCCACATTAATAAAAATGTTAAAACAAAGTATAAAATGCTAATGGATTTTGTGATGAGAGTTGTAATGGATGTATGGGGAACTATCCTATATTGTGCAATTATAAGTCATTTTTTTTTGCTTATGTTGATCATTTTCAAGCTCTTTGTACTCAATAGCCATTATTTTTTTAATATGTGAATGATATATGAATCATTCTTCATAAGAAAAAGTTAACAAAAGTTAGCATGAAAACAAAGTGATGCATGCATTTGGGAACACAACAAATAAATATGTTTGTATCTGTTCATTCATTCTTCGTGATGTTATAAATGTTGGTTGTTATACCTGGTTGGTTTTTTCACCATTTGTAGAGATGAGTTTGCCCATTGAAATTTTAAAGTGAGTATCACAAAATAGTATGAGACAAGTGATGTTTTATCGAGTTTGGCAAAATTATAGATTCTTAAACCTCTTCATTTCCTTTGCTACAACAACCATAACGTCGTAGAAATGTATCACTCTACAAATGTTTTCTGTATCTGTTACAAATAACATCACACCATAATAAACACGTGCTAGCTTATTGAAGGATGATTATATCTTTGATTATGTGAATAACTCAAATAGAAGTTTTTTTTTATCCATGTAGAAAATCTTGCTTGCTTCTTATTAGCTCCTCTTATAAGCAAACTTTTTTTGTCCTACATACCTATGTTTAATTCCTCCTACTTGGTATTATGTTCCTTTAAAATCAATGAAATGAATTTCGCCAAAAATCTATCTCCTTTTTCCAATCATCTTTCATTGAGGTAGTAATCTTCATCCCTCTTGAATCTTCATTATTAACCACATGGTTCACTTCATTGTTTGATTCTTTTCTTACATCAAATGGGTATAGTTTGATTCTATGCTCACGAAACATCAATTAACCAATTTGATACGTTGTGAAGTAGATTCATTCATCATATAGATTCTTTAATCCTACACATATCAAATTATTTGACTAGAAAATATAACCACACCACCATTTCAACCACACTACTTCACATATAATTGAGCATACATATCATAATTTCATACTATTTCAACCATGCTTAAAGATAAATTAGTCATACTAGTACATCTTTACTTTGCAATTTAATTTATCAACCAACACAAAAACTTCGACTGCTACTTATACAATAAATAATATTTGTACACACACAATTCAGATCGATGATTTGTTTAAACTTTAACCATCCTAACCAAATAAATATTTATCTTGAACTATTAAAAGTTATACGCAGTTAGAATAAAATTAAAAATAAAAGATAAAAATGAGCTTACTTTATTTAAAAAATTCATCAAATACGATCGTAACACTTGACGTTAAGAGTACTATAATGTATTTCGAACCTGAAACTACTAATCTTAAAGAAAAGTTAGAGAAAAGTAAATAAATGATTTTAAAAGATGATAATCTTTAAAAAAAAAATTGATTAACTCTATTTATAAGATCGACTTTTATTAATAAAAATAATAAACTTGATTTTTGAATATAATTTTTATCCTTTAACTATTTTCTAGTTGTTACAATAAGTTAATTCTAATATTTTATTAAATTAATAAAATGTTATATAAAAAAAATATATGCTATGTATTTAAATTTTATATATAATCTCATCAACAATTTATTTTATTGCAATGAAGTAAATAATAATAATAAAAGTTGTGAAAACATGTAATTATGTTGATACACAATAATTAATAATATAAAAAGACAGTTAAAGTTGCTGAAAAATGACTCACTTGTCCCATGAATAAAACCAATCAGCACATATTAACCTGATTCAATTTGGAATAAAAGTTACAATTCAAAACAAATTTAATAAAATGGGTTTGAATTTTGAAACTGCAAAGTTAGGTTCGTATTAACTTAAAGACAAAGAAATGTAATAAACTATTTATTACATTGTATACTTTCCCGCCAAATGATTTGGCGCCCAAAACCCTCTCCTATATATAGAAACGGTAAACAGTGAAGGGAAGAAACACAACAGAGTGATTTGAAAACTAAATCCCTAACTTTCTCTCTCTTCAATGAAGCCACAGAAACTCACCGACTATGAGCTCCAGCGACTCCAGAACATTCGCCGCAACGATGAGATGATGGCAGCCCTCAAACTCCATTCCAAAGCCACCCAACTCTCCAATTTCAAGCGTCAAAGGTACTCACTCTTCCCTCTTCTCTCTCTTGTTTCACTTCCCAACTACCAAAGGCTTCAATTTCTGTGTCTTACCGTGTTTTTTGAAATCGTCAGAGTTGAAACCAAATCCAACCGTGTGAAATTGGAAAAGAAACCTAAAACCGAAACCCCAATTGTCATCAGAGTCAGACGCTCCCTGCGAACCAGAGGTATTCCACCAGATTGTGAGGGTCTTGACAGAGATTCCGTGGCCCCCACCACTCCCTCCAAAGAAAAACCACCTTCCGTCGTAAGTTTGGGTCCCCTTTCCATGGTCACTGCTCGTGAAAGCGCTCACTCTGATAGTTCATTCATTGAGTCGCTAATGGGTATGGCCCAAGATGTCAGTGTTCCAAAAGGGAATGCAGGGGATTCCCTTGAATTGGAATCTCTGTCTTTGGATTCCGACAATATTGCGCGGGTTGTTTCTGGAAGGATTACCAATGTCAGGTTTTTCCCTACCAGCAGTGTCAAAATGATTGCCGCGGGTAACAAGTTTGGGAATATTGGGTTCTGGAATATGGGAGAAAATGAGGTTCATTTATACCGTCCTCATAATGCTCCCATTTCTGGGATTTTGATTCAACCACATTGTATTTCCAAGGTACCGTGATGTATTGGTCTGTCTGAATTTTTTGCAACAATTATTGTATATTTGTCCAGATTATTTTGTAACTCTTACCAGTTATAGGTTGACTTGAGAATCAAACTCTTTTAACTGCGAGTTGGTTTAAGGAAATTGTTTTCTGGTAAAATATGCTCATTTAGCTGTACAGGAAATGCACTCTTTTGGTAACAGTGTTTCTGTAGCATGTTTTTATTTCAGATCTATACTGTCCTTGGGGGATTTTGAGATTGCAGAATCACCTCTTACGTCTCTTCCATTCTAATCACTTCATACTATTTACATGTTGTCTTTTGTAGGATTGTCTAAAGCTGTCATCTATTTTCTATGCAGATATACACGAGTTGCTATGATGGAGTTCTTCGGCTAATGGATGCTGAGAAGGAAATCTTTGATCTGGTGTTTGAGAGTGATGAAACAATATATGCTCTTTCTCAACCACCAAATGAGACAAACTGCCTATATCTTGCTGAGGGTTCTGGAGGTTTGACTATGTGGGATAACAGGGCGGGAAAACGTTCGTCGCAGTGGGATTTGCATGACAGTAGGATTAACACGATAGATTTCAACTGTCAGAACCCTCACATTGTAGCTACTAGTTCCTCTGATGCAACTGCCTGCACCTGGGATTTGAGATATACTAATAGGAATGACCTCACAGCCTTGAGGACATTTACCCACAAAAGATCTGTCCAATCTGCTTACTTCTCTCCTTCTGGAGGTAGCCTTGCCACTACAAGGTATGGAGTTTGTTCCATTATAAAATTACTACTTTTACACACTGAAAACATGCTGTGTAGTGTGCTCTTAATATTGCAATCTTTTATTTTTCAGTACACTATTGTTGTTGTTGTACCAAATTTAGAAGCACATGTTAATGTGATTCCAATTTTTTCTTTATTACTCAATTGTATTGAACCTGGTGTTTATGTAATTGTGATTTTGGCCTGATGAGGTTAATATAATCTCTTAGTGCAGCTTGGACAACACTATTGGAATTTACAGTGGAGTTAACTTGGAGGATACGGCTGTTATTTCTCATTTCAATCAGACTGGCAGATGGCTTTCTACATTCAGGTATGGTCTCTGGGAAGTATCCGAAGGTTAACTAATCATACTTCTCGTTTTCAATTATGCAAAAGTTTTTTCAAATCAAACCCTGGGATTTTCAACTCTTTAGAGCTGGTTTTTACATTTCAAATAGGTTTCAACTCTCAGCACGCAGAGAGGATGTTTATTTGGCATAAAGTGAAACATACGAATTTGTAATGCCACATTAAACTTGATATACCTTATAAATTGCCTATTTATTCTGAAAGCTGACTTTTGTGAGCGTGATCTTGCTGTTGCAGAGCGAAATGGGGTTGGGATGACAAATATCTCTTCATTGGAAATATGAATAGAGGGGTTGATGTGGTTTCAGCAGTTCAAAGGAAAATAGTTATGACGTTAGAAAGCCCACACATGTCTGCCATTCCTTGCAGATTCGATATAAACTCTTACGAGGTTGGGATGCTTGTAGGAGCTACAAGTGGAGGCCAGCTTTACGTCTGGACATCACTCTAGGATGTTTATTTAACATGACTTCTCTTGTGTGTGGTATAAAACTACTATATTTTCTGATTCTAGATTGTTTTATGTCGTATAGTATCAGTTATGAGTTATAATTGAGTAGACATGATTGCCAGGCCATTATTAGTCATGGTTTGTGGATTGTGTTATACTGTTGGGTTATATTATAGTGTAGTTATTGGTTAAAACATGGTTTCCAATTGTTCCTGCAAAATTATATATTGCAGTCTCTCGAGTCCTGACATATCGAACCATGAGAAGAGCAAGAGGGAAAAGCAGGGAAATAGTTGGTCAAATTTCCGGTGTCTATGTTGATATCATGATTCTCTTAGTAGTGTAATAGGGATTCCTTATAGGAAACTGCAACAATAATTATACTTTAATGTATACTACAATGATTGAGTCTATCTTTAAGATATTAAAAAAAAATGACAGATGTAATTAAAAAATTATTATAATAATTATTGAAATGAAAAATAGTAGTAAATTTCATATTAAAATAATTAGAAAATCATAAGCAGTTATAAAATAAAGACTTATTAAATTTTATAATAATGTTATAAAGTTAGTTATATTTAATTTCATAAGTATAATAATAAAAATAATGATAGTAATAATTCTATTATTTTTATTATCCTAAAAAAATAACAGAGAAGTAAGTCTGGCTTTTCTTTATGGTATCTATGATTATTTTTCAATTTTATTCTTTATCTAACTATTTCTTTAAAAATACTATTTGATTGTTTTTTATCTTAACCATTTTTTAATTAAAAGATATACAAAAATAAATAAAAACTATTTACAATAATAGTATGAAAATTATTTATATTTAATTTTATTATTTTTTATTATAAAAAAATAAACGAGTTTTTACTAGTCATGATAATTTTTTTCTATTAATTTATTTAAATATTTTTAGTTGAGTTTTTATTAAAAAGTCATTCTATTAAGTATCTAATTATTTATATAGTTTAAATTGAGTATGTATCATCAGTGCACATAGTGTATATCACCAAACTAAGATAAGAATAAAAGCTGTGTCAAATTATAATATTTTGTGTCTCTCCTAATTATTATAAAACATCTTAATTATGTCACATTTTATAAAAATAAAGTTAGGATTTTATACTTTTTTTTTGTATTTATCTGATTTAATAAATATATTAAAGAATGTGGTTCAACTGTTTATTTATTTTAGAATAGTATAAAATATATCTATTAAGAAATATTCATATTCACACAATTGTAATTAATCTTATTATTATGATTATTATTTATAGTATGAGTTTGTTATTATTATTGTTACTTGAAAGTAAGTATTATTTTAATAATATTATATGATATAACAACATGGGTTCATCAATTATGTTAATCTTTATACATATAACTAGTATTTTCAATCACATTTATTCTATTCTCATAAATCCTAAAATGTATTTATTGATTTAAATGTTAGAGAGTCTTTTATTAATTTATTGATTATAATTGTTAATCTATTAAATTATATTATGTCTTTTTAGAATTTCCACATTGTCTTATTTATCTCTTTTTTGTAGTTCTATTATTTTCTAATTTTATCGTGTTGTATATTTTTAAAGTTCAGTTGTGTTTTTTTTTACCTTTCAAATTAAGATTTAGATTTCGCAATATTTTCAAATTATTTGTTTACTTAGCTAGATGAATTCTTTGTCAAGCGTAAAAAGAAATTTGAATGGTAAAAGACAAGAAAGTATATTCAAGAAAAGACCTATAAGTGTGATTCACAAGTGAAATTTGAGTAAAACATTAAGACAAATAGTAAGGATCTAAATATATTTTATTATTGTGTTTTCTTAACATTTTTGCCAAATTTATATGAACAACACAATATGTTCTAGTAGAAACATCATTCTGGAAGTTGTGTGTTCATGTGGTCTTAGAGGAGGAAGTTAATGAAATTGTGTCATCCATAGTAAACCTAAATGGAAAAATTGGTGAGCTTAAAGGATGGCACAAGCATGACAAAAAATATTTGCCAAATGACAGGACAAGTGTTCTAAGATGTTTTAAATGTGAAGGTTACGAGCATGAAACTCATCGTATCCTAATTGGAATGTAAGTCTCATGACTAATGAAAACCTTAAAAACTACATTCTATATTAGGAAGAAGAAAGGACTTTGAAAAAATAAGATGCATTGAAAAGAAGACAAGAGCAAAATCTTAAAAAAGAACACAAGAGAAAGAAGTACTTATAGAAATGGAAGAAAGAGAAAAGGAAGAGAAAGAAAAGAGAGGAAAGAAGAGAAAGAAAGGATAAAAAAGGAAATAAAAGAAATATATACGAATAAAACAAGAGAAAGGGAAAAATAAAGAAAAGAGCATAATGATTTGTCATTGAAAAAAAATAATAATTCATCTCATTTTGTTTTGTTGTCTAGGGAATAATTGTTCATCAAAAAGCAATGGTACCAACAATGGGAAGAAGAAAGAATGATATTACCTAAGAAAGATTTATTCATTAAGGAGCAATGACAACAACAATGGAATGAAGAAAGAATGATAGAAAAGAAAGACACGAGCTTGGAATTCAATGAATCTGTGTCTGATAATCTATTAGCTTGTTTATCAATTATTTTGGAAAGTCAAATCCATTTTTTTAGTTTGGATACAGATTTAGAAATAGATACACATGAGTTAGTTTGTTTGTCCATTACCAACCAATCTATAGGCAAAGATGCAAGTTTAGAAATATATAACAACCTAAGGACAATCAAAGTCATACTTATAGTTTGAGTATTTATTTGGTCAATATTCTTTTTACTTTCTTTGAGCAATACATATTTAATTTTAAAATGTTTTATGATTTGTGTACGTGGGTATTTGACCTTAGAGGTAGACCTCTAAAGTCTTTGATAACAAGACATTAGCCTCTTCGAGGATCCAAAACTTATTTTAGTAAAATTTCTATTTTGGATTATTTTTAATTTTGTGTCTTTGATCTATGTTTGTGTTTGTGTGTATGATCTTTTATAATTCGAGTCAAATTCTCTCCAAATAGAGGAGAATGATAAAATATTCAAGTGGTACAAAGTTGAAGACAAATTTTCTTTAAGAATAACTATCTCCTAAATATATAAGAAGAACTTGATGAAGAACATTTGCAATTCAAAGAATTTATGACAAGATCAAAGATAAAAACACGTTTCCTTAAAGTATAATGTTCTATGAAAAAGGAAACTTAAAAAATATAAAAATCATGAACATAATTGAAGAATAATTAAAAAATTAAATAAATTATAATTTTAATTTAATTTTATAAAATGTTAAATATGTTTGGCAAGCCAATTTGTGTTTGTTGAGCTTGAACAACACTATTGGTATTTACAGTGGAGTTAACTTGGAGGATACGGCTGTTATTTCTCATTTTAATCAGACTGGCAGATGACTGTCTACGTTCAGGTATGGTTTTGGGGAAGTATCTGAAGGTTAACTAATCACACTTTTCATTTTTAATTATGCAAAAGTTCTTTTCAAATCAAACCCTGGGATTTCAAACACTTTAGAGCTGGTTTTTACATTTCAAATACGCTTCAACTCTAAGCATGCAGAGAGGAATTTTTATTTGGCATAAACTAAAGCATGTGTGTACTACGAATTTGTGATGCTACTTTAAACTTGATATACCTTATAAATTGCCTATTTATTGTGAAAAAAATAGACAGCTGACTTTTTTGAACGTGATGTGGTTGCAGAGCAAAATGGGGTTGGGATGACGAATATCTCTTCATTGGAAATATGAATAAAGGGGTGGATGTGGTCTCAGCTGTTCAAAAGCAAATAGTGATGACATTAGAGAGCCCACATACAAAACTAGGTACAAAGGTTATGTAACACTCAACCCTAACTTAGATTTAATGATTACATAGATTTATTAATTGCTTTAACACTTTCTCTCAATTTAGAACATATTTATTGTATATATTAAGTTTGAAATAAATAAATTCAATCTGATGTTTCCTTAACGAACTTGGTCAACACATATATAAGTTGGTCATTTGATCCGATCCAACAAATTATGAATAACAACATTTCTTGAATGAGATAATAGATGTGGAAACTTTGGTCAAAGAATTGAACAATGTGTTGAACTTTTTGAAACAAGCATAGGGAGATTGCTTCCGAACATAGAGAGAATGTTTATAAACCAAATTGGACTCACCAATCAGTGTAGCCAAACAGACTCCTTTTAATGGTTAGCGGATAGCAAAAGTGTGAACACAAGCTAATAACAATTGTGGATAATATTGGACAGAAGTGAACAACTGTTAAATTTCAACTAGGATAACTTTGACAAAGAAGATTATCATTAGCAGTGGACAGTGGACGACAGTAAACAATGACGGACAACTACAAATTGCAGTGTAGTAGATTGTGATCAATAACGGATGGTGGTTTGCAGTGGTTGAAAATAATAGACTACAGGGACTAGAATGCTAATAAAGGCACTTGGTCTTGTATTCATCAAAGCACCCAAAAACATAATAGACTCCTCTCTCATGGCGAAAGACAAAAATGACGGCACACTTAAATAGACCGTGAAAGTGGAAGATCTGGCTCTCTCTTCAAAATAATAGTCCTTTATTTATCAAGTCACCTAGAAACAGAACAGACTTTCCCTCACAGTGATCGACAGAAATAACAGCATGTTGATGACAGATTGTGAAGGTGGAAGATCTGGTTTTTCAAAAGACTCTTCCACAAGTGATGTGAAGGTTCGACAAAATTGGAGGCTTGACCAATGAATCCAACAGAAGCCAATAAAGGGAAAGACCTTCATTTTGTTTTCTAAAATGAGTTCAAACAAAATGAGGTGTTAAAAAGAGGCTTCATCAACACCTTTGACAGGGTTGAGTAAGAGAGGGGCCCTTCAGGGTGGAAATTTGGTTTCATCTAAATCTTGTGATTTTTTAGGTCAGGGTGATCCAAAATTGGCTGTAAGAAAACCAAAACAACAACAAAGGTCACCACGACGGCCACCACTGTTGTGACGAATTGCGAAATACCCTTTGCGGCAAATCTCTTCTTTGTTTTGCCATGGAGGATGTGCCTCCCTGGATTGGCTCCACACTAGAACGAAGAGCAGTTGGTTGTGCGTAAGTGCCACAGAGGGTGACGAAGAAGCAACTTGTGGCTTCACCATTACAAAACCAAAATATAAAGAAATTGGGAATTTTCGATTTTAGGGTTTTGCTTCAGAAAATACATCATGCTTATTTAAATGATGTTAATTTATGACACCTAGTCCAGAAATTACAAGCCAATCTTTATTCTCATCCACGCTGCATGGACTGTTCATGAGTTAAGAAGAAAGAGAAGATTGGTCATAGACAATACTATAGACCCGCTCCAAGACATCTTAAAGTGGCTCCATTCTTCTCCAACTGGCAGTCCATTCAGATATATCTATGGGTTTTATAGAAGGGCTGCCTAACTCTTTTGACAAGAAGGTTATATTTGTGGGGTCGATAGACTAAGCAAGGCTGCTTACTTTATGCTCTACATCACCCTTACACAGCAAAAGATGTGGCTCAAACATTTCTAGATAATATTCTGCATGGTTTTCCCAATTCCATAACCAATGACAGAGACTCCATCTTTATCAGTACGATCTGGCAAGAGTTTATGGCGGTTCATGGAGTCCAAGTTCAATTATCCTCAAGCTACTACCCTCAAACTCACTGCCAGACCGAGATCGTTACATCCCATACCAGTGGAGTAAATGGTTACCTTTAGCCGAATGTTGGTACAATACGAACTAAACACTACCCCGTACGAAATCGTGGTGCCCTTCCTTATTTAACAGGATCCAAAATAGACTTGATGGATTCCAGCTTGGTCAAAAGAGAAGAAATGCTCGAAGTTTTCAAATTTCATCATTTAAAAAGTAATAAAATTATGTAGTTATCAACTAAATCAAACGGTGTGAAATAGTTAAAAAGTATTTTTTTTATTAATTCAGTTATTGGATTAGCCAATTAAAAATAAAAGGAGATTTTATTAAATGGTGGTATGTCAAATTGATTTGACAGATTTGTCGTTATTTATGCTTGATTTGAATGTTTTATTCAATTTTAGACTTGTTCATTTCAAGTCTATTCAAGGGCTAACTAAATACGTTTAAGATATATTTGAATGTCTATAAAAATTATAATATTATTCTAAAATGCTCATTCTAAAATACTTAACAGTTATCTTTTTAAAATTCATTATAACTATTAATACTATAACATAATCTTGCATTTACTTTAGAAAAAAAATATTTCTATTATCTATACCATAGAAAGGTTCAATTTTATTCTTTCCTAAACAATTTTATTTTTAAGTGACTACTTTTTTAATTTAGCCATCTTTTAGTTCAATTTTTTTTTTTAAAAAAGTTAACCATTTTCATAAAATGTCATTTACAAAATAAATAAAAATTGTTTACATTAAAATTATAATTTTATTATTTGTTATCATTAAAAAAAATCTAAATTATTAGTAATTTCTTACCGTGCTTGGTAAATTTACTTATCCTAACAATGGTTTTTCATAAAATCAAATTAACATACTAAAATGCTATTTTATCTACCAAATGGTGGTGTTTACCTTTGGTATAAATTAAGAATCTGAAGAAAAGGTAAGTTCAAATCTACTTCTCATAAAATAAAAGATATCCTTAATTTAACATTTAAATAGATCCTTTTTTTTTAATTCATATAAAAGTGTCAGCCACTACTTTTCCTTGCTAAATTACCAACTAGTATTTCTTATATGTTGATATACATTATTTAAAAATATCATTACCATACAAATTGGATCAGAGTTATCATCAATCAATGGCTTGACTAATACCGGACTTGATGAGACGACAAGGTAAGGATATTATTTTCTATTATCAGTAATAAGGATGGAAGCAATATTAACTATTTGCACGATAAAAAATTTGTTTAGAAGTTCACAAGATTAAGTTATACGCTGAATATTAACTGCTTTTGAAAAAAAGAACACAGTATTTAATTAATTTCAAAGTCATTCTAATTTCCTCTAAATTTTGATATACCTTTGCATTTTGCATACAACTCACTCGTGTCGAGAAATAGATATATCATGCCTTCCTAAATACAACACGTCTTTCTCTCTTGTACTCTATTTCGTCCCTCTGGTGCATGATTATAAGAGCTCTTCTCACCTGCAAAACGTAGTTAAGTGAATGAATACCTAAAGTAAAAATGTTAACGTGTCTCGCGATAAATTATGCCAGCAAAGAAAAAGAGCAGGCGAACATTAACTGCTGGACTAGCTAGTTGTTACTGTAATAATGTGATTTAATAGTGGCAGTCTTAGCACGTGTTTGGATTAATGTTGAAAGCATGGTGAGCTGAGTCAAATTTAGTATGTTTGAACCAAGTGATGACTTAAAATTCAGGTTTATAGCTATGACACCATCCTTAAATTAAGTGGATATCTGATACTTACGATAGACTCATTCATCCCCATTCTGCTAAGGTCATCAATCAGCCTCCTTTCTGATATGTGGTTTCCAATCCCAATTCTTCTCTTTATCTGGGTTTCAGCTTGCTGCTCACAATGTAAATCAATCCATCAGGATATGAAGCAAGATGTAAAAAGCAAGATGGCTCTCGTAAGACAAACCTTTATTTCATTTGCCATATCAGGTGTAAGATTTATTTGTTGGTTTATCCCGGACTTAGCTGCATCCATTGTGGACACAGTGAAAAGCCTTACTGCTTCTTGCACATTTTCCTCAGTAGCAAGATGAGATCTGGTGCAAGAATTAATCAAGGTACATTTCGTCATAAGAAAGATGCATGGATCATCACAAGAATAAACAAAAAAACACTACAAGAAAAAAAATTATTAACTTAGCAAACACTACTAATATTGTTTAGTCAAACATTTGGGAACATTACATGTAATGATGGAATTATTTTCTAGCCGAAACATAGGTCACTAACACTTCAAATCACCGGCCCATACTTACTATATATTTGGAACCCATTGATCCAACCAGCTTATAGAAAGTTTACGAAAGCTACTTAAGATTGAAACCTATTTTTATGTGAAACTTTCTAGCATAAATTTTGAAGAAACGTGTTCTGATTGTTAAAACTACTGATCAAATTTGGGCGACATGCATTATGAAATTTCTTGCACCATAGGTAGTAATGCACCGAGTCACATTTTTCCAAGAAATTTTACCTAGAGCTTTGGATAAAAAGGAACGATGAAATAAAGAATAATAGCAATACTCACAGTTTCATCTTTGCAAGTGCTTCGCTCAACCTAACAATTGCTTCCAGCTGCCTTACAGTTATCGGTATTGCTGCAGCTTCTCCAGTTTCATTCGCTTGTTTCCTCATATCCTGTATAAACAATTTTTTCCAAAAAACAAAAATAAGTGAATTATATATTCCTTAAAGATTCAATACACCAAACCAGCATTCACAGGAGAAATATGGCAACATTTAGTACCAATTAATTATTAATTTATGCAAGACATCAAACGAAACAAAAAAAAAGAGAGATCGAATGAATCTTCAAATTCTAGCGACTACGTTTAAATCTAAAGACCAATACACATTTATTTAGACTAAACGATAATAAATTCATACCTGTCTGATTTTCACATAATGATTCTGCAATAATGTAGTTGCAGATTCGGATAGGCGAGGGTGGCATTCATTTCGACAATATTGTAAATACCTATTTAAACATCAAGGTCAAAACTCATTTTCTCGAATGATTTTGAAAGAACAAATGGTTGAAATAACCGAATGGAAAGTCAACGGCATTGCATACCTCTTCAGCCAATTCTCTTCTTTAGAAGTTTTGCTCTCACCCATCAATGCACCAGCCCGTCCAGCCGATGCATGGACCTTTATGATATGATTAGCAATTATCTGAAACCAATGTTCCACAATTGAGGACAAATCAATCCTTAGGTGTAAAGGTTATGGTACGCAAAAACTACACATTCTACACTGCACACTTGTTGACTACTGAGTGTCACACTAGATTAACAATACAAAAATAATCTATATCAAAATATTTGTTTTGACCGTGTCACAACACAGAACAAATTTGACGTAGCAAGACTTCACTGAACAAGGAACACTCAATGGTTGCAACGTAATGCATATTGCAAAAAGCACACAACAGTACCTTGTCTTGACTGTACATTCTGACATCTTTCACAATAAAAATCAAGTCAAACCGAGAAAGAATGGTAGTCTGCAAGTCAATGTTATCCTGTGCAGTCTGCAAAAACATTCAATATCAGTCTCTTGTACAACTACAATAATGTTTTTCTAGAAAATGAAAACGGATAAACTAGGGTTTACAATAGACCTTGAGATCATCATAACGTCCAGATGGAGGGTTGGCAGCCGCAAGTACTGAAGTCCGTGAGTTAAGAACAGTTGTTATTCCCGCTTTGGCAATGGATATTGTTTGCTGTTCCATGGCTTCATGAATAGCAACTCTGCATAAAAAACAATATATGAAGTTTCATCACAAATTTACAATTACGACTTACATAACAAAATGAAAAAATACTGCGTACCTATCTTCTGGTCTCATTTTATCAAACTCGTCAATACATACAACACCTCCATCAGCCAAGACCATGGCTCCTCCTTCAAGATAAAACTCACGCTGAAGTACACAACATAAATCAGTGACTACTCAAGCAAGATAGTTATGATTATAAGCTAAGGAGCAGTATAATGAAAATTTGCCACCTGATACAAACAGTTCAAGAAAGAAAGAACTTACCGTACTGCTATCCTGTATTACAGAAGCTGTAAGGCCAGCAGCTGATGAACCTTTCCCCGAAGTATAAACAGCAATAGGAGCAGTCTTTTCAACAAACTTCAGAAACTATAAAAGGCAACGGAACACTCATTAGAAAACACAAACTATAATGTGAATGGTAAAATTCTTCCACTTTAGTTTCAAAATTAACCATAGAACAAGCTGCATCAGCACAAACAATTTCTAATAATACAATCACCAAAACTAAACTGAAATGCAAATCCAGTGGAGAAATACAATAGCTAACCTGTGACTTAGCTGTAGATGGATCACCCAGAAGCAACACATTGATGTCACCTCTTAACCGGACTCCATCGGGCAAATGCTGTTCAAAAACAAATTGGTCTTGTGATCAGTTGCTGGGTAGACCTTTTTATCCCCCAATAAAAAAATGGATACTCGGACTACGGTATACCTTTCTTGACCCTCCAAACAGAAGACAGGCTACAGCCTTTTTGACATCATCATGACCAAATATAGATGGAGCAATTTTGGAGCAGATATTTTTATACGCATCAGGTTCGGCAGCAAATTTTTTAAATTCTTCTATCTGCAAAGAGTATCATTGTTGAGGGGACTATGACATTAAGTAGGAGTAAAAATTTAGTAAAGGTTCATAAAATGAGGGAAGAAAGGTATGCTTTAACTCATTAGAGTTGGGAAATCATAACTGGAATGCAGGAGGAAGGGGTACAATACTTCGAACACTATACTCATTAAGTTACTCTGTAACCGAAGTTTGACAAGAACCACGGAACCATTGATGGACCAAAACAACAACGGCTATGTGCTTTTAAGAAAGATTAAAAGTAGTTGTTTCACTGAAAACTACCAAATAAACTAATTTAATTTGCGGATTTCAGGTTTCACCACTAACCTCGTCTTGTGTATATGCAGCTGGACCACGAGACTGGGTCTCGTTTGTTTCTTCTATGCCTACAACCCTAATATAAGGCTGTCTAACTGCAACAGCTCCTTTGTGGCTGCATATAACACAGTATTTCAAGGCAGACATCAGTTCAAGATGAGAGATTGAAACAAATTAAATGAGAAAAAACGATGAGTGATGAATCTCACGATGTAGAAGAGTTAGAAGCCTGGTAGACACTATAAATTCCCATGATTGACAATCTTGCGCCAGGTACTACTGTCTGAACCAGATGACGATCAACAGAGAGAAGCAAGTTTCTAGGAAGCTCTCCAGGTGGAACGTCCTTCAACGATCACAACACCAATATGGTTAGATTTCCGAGTGAATTTAAATATTTTTTTAACAAAAGTGTATTACTACCTCTGGATTTTCCTGCAGCTTCAGAGTTTGTTGGTCAACATATCTGCTCTTGTCAGGGACCACAAGCCAGGGATCAATTGGGCAAGGCTCTTCTCCAGGCTACAGAAGCCCCTTGTCTCGTAAGTAAATCATAAGCATATAACACCAAACAAACAAAGACAGCGAATATAAACTTGAACTAAACCTGAGGAACATGATCACAGGATCGAGGAACAATGGCTCCTCCAAGTCCTGGCCGACATGGAACCTGCTTCCCCTTCTTACAGTTTTTACATATCAGGGTAACATAAGTGGCCTTTGCCTTAGTCCTGGAGGCAGCAATAGTAATCCCGGCGATTTTAACCAGTCTCGATATGTACTGAGCCTGTAGAAAGAAAACACCAATATGATGTCCACAATTCAACTGTACTCAACAAAAAACACCCCAATTTTAACCAAAAACATTATAAGCACAAAATTTCAATTTGTAACTGCATTGGATTTAATCCACATACCCCAAGCGATCTCATGGAAATCGGATCCTCCTTGGAGGTGAGCAAAATCTGAACATCACCGGGAATAGGATCCTCCATGGCTCCAGTATCTCCAGCAACCTTGGTCTTCAAACTCACGAGAACCTGCGCCGCTGCCGTTTCGAACTAAAAAGCAAGAAAGAATGTCAGAATAAAGGACAGCGTTTGAGGAGAGAGGGAGAAACCAAGAGTACCAGGGGCAAAATATCGGAGGGGGAAGAGCGGATTTTGGCAGGAAGGTCGGAGTCGAACGTGTCGAGATCTCCCATATCGACTAGAAGGAACTTAGGGTTGTGGAGTAGGCTCTCTCTGTAAGGGAAGACGTTGTTGGCGGTCTCGAAGTTTCGGATGAATTCCTTGAATTTCTGGAGGAGGGAGTGGTTCGAATCGGTGCCGGCCTCCCCACGGGGGCCGGGACCGTCGTCTCCGGCGAGCGCTTGGTCGCTGTAGTAGACGGCTCCTTCGTCCCACCCTGACATCTTCGCTCAAGCTGAGGCACGTTACGGTTTCGTTTGGGTTGGATTGGAGGAGAGAAGGAAAAAGAGAGTGAAGAACCAATCTCCGACGGTTTCGATTTCTTCTATTGAAGTAGGAGGAAGATAGAAAGAGATCAATACGAAGGATGCTTTTGGCGGGAAACTAATGGCGGGAAAGTTTTGGCGGGTAACACTGGTGCTCGCACTTGCCTCATGTAAGGGTTGAGCGTCTGTGGTATGTTATTAGAAGCGTATAATTATAAAATTAAGATATTTATATGACATAAATATTTACATTATTTATATTATATATTAAATCAAAAAGTCTAAAACTAAAGTCCATCCCAAAATATTAGGATGAGACGCGATATTCTAATTTAAAATTTATAATTATGACAATATAAAAATTGTTATTTTTCTATATATTTTCTTAAATATTTCTACTCTTTGACTGATACAGTATATTATCTCAAAGTTTTATTTTAATATGTGACGTAAGTAACTTTAATATATATATATATATATATATATATATATATATATATATATAAACTTTACTCACACTGAAACCAAATTTTACTCAGTGTTTCTTCAAAGCCTTTCCAAAAAAACTTTTTTTTTAATGAAAGGATACTACTTTATTTATGTAAGTCATATTTTAAATTAAGTTAAGAAACTAAAGATTCAGGACACAATCACCGTTAATGATTCATTATCACAAAAAATAATTTAAAAACATTTTTTTAATGTGATAATCTATTATTGTAAATATTGGATTTTATTTGGATAATCCATTATCAATAATGATAATCTATTACTACAATTTTTTTATGAAAAATAAAATTTTATTGAGACTCTACTGTTTGGATTTTGTCTTCGTTTAAACCATCATTTGGTTTTCGTATTTGTGTGTCAATCTCAATTGGGTCATCATTTTTTTTTTGTTTCAATAGGGTCCTATTACTTGTAAAAATGAGAAAATTAAGCCCTCTATGTTAAGTAATGACTAACGTCGTCTGCCTGTGATGAGTTGTAATTTTTTTTAGCTGTCGTGACAATATGTATTAAATTAGATGGGTGTTGGTTGTATAATGAAGCATTTCACATGACAAACACGTGTTATGTTGTTAGCCTTAACACTTAACATGCCCTAACACTTAACATTTAAAGCAACCCTCACATCCAATTTGTTTATCGTGTTAGGGAAGAATAGTTCTGGAAGTCGTGGAAGGTTTGGAAGAAGTGTTCAGTTCATGTGAGGAAATGTCTGGATCGTCTTCTTCTTGCAAATGTACGGGTTGGGGCTTTCAACAAAGTTCTGTTGGTGGGAGCAGGTTGGGAGCAAAACCTAGTTGTTATTGTGGTTCCAAAGCAGTGTTCTGCATCGCCAAAACCCCTAAGAACAAGGGCAAATGATTTTGGGGTTGCCCTAACTTCAAGGTAAGTTGAATGGAAGTAGAAATGTGACATGATTTGTGGGATTTTTTATTTCGTTGACAAGGGGGTGTGTTTTCTTCTTCTACATGGTGGGAGTGAAGATATGGGTGGATGCAACTTCTTCCAGTGGTGCAATGAATAAGTCATTGATGAACGGAATTTGGTGATTCTTGATGAAAGGAGTGCAAGTGCAAGAAACGACGAAGTGGGTGGAAGTATGATGAAGATGGAAGAAAGAGATGTTGAAAAGCTGAAATTAGCTTCTTTGGAAAAAAGTATGGTTATTTTGGAGAAGGGCACGAAGGTGTTAATTGGGATGGTGTTTGTTACATGTCTCTTTAGTGTAATTGTGATTTCAATGTTGATGAAACTAGGTTGATTTCTTAGTAGAAGTTTATGTAATCTAATTTCATATTAAGAGAAAGTAATTTCATATTTATAAAAGGTCCCTTGTTTAATATCGTGTTATTTGATTTGTTTAATTTGATATGGGCAGAATAAATTAAATAAAGTCCAAAAATAACATCATATATACACCTAATATGACTACCTTAATTTGATATGGGCACAATAGGTTAAAGAAATTGGAAAAATAAGATGATAAAGCAATGATCAATAACCATGTGAATAAACGTTGTCATTCAATTTCATATAAAAAAAGACCTGATACCAACATTGTCTTAATTAGTACACCAAAAACATCTGATAGGCACATCTGTCTTACATAATAAAGTACACCAAAAACAACTGACATTACTTCATAAGTACAAATGAAACCAAAAAAAGCTGATATTTCATTGTTCCTTGATCAGTACATGACATTTAAAAGCTGAAACCAAAAAAAGGTGATATTTCATTATTCCAAAAAAAGCTGAAATATGACTTCATTCATCAGCACCAGGCACGTGTGGTGTTTGTTCACTAGGTTGCTCAACATGAGGTATTGACACTTGTATTTGTTCACTAGGTTGGTCAGCAGGAAGATCTGGTGTTGTTGGTCGTTGTGGATAAGATCTTTTGTTGTATCCAAGTTGTTTGCAAACAACACATGCTTTTTTGCTCCCACCCTTTCTTAATTCAGTGTCATTCTTCTTCAACTCCCAACTCTCTAGCCTTCGTTTTTTCTTGGGCCTGCTGACATTGTCCTCTTCTTTGGGGGTAAGACATCTGGATATGAAGTTTTGTCCCAGAGAACTTGACCATTGATAGGATATATGATGGAGTTGTAGATCTCCTCATACGTAGACTTCCTATAGCAATGCCCACTATAGTCTTCTGCATTTACATTCAAGAACTTCATTGCAGTGATGGCGTGAGTGCAAGGAATACCATTAATTAACCATTTTCTACAACTGCAGTCTTTGTTGTCAAGATTGACAACAAATTGCTCTCCAAATTGTGAAATGTGGATGATTTCAAATAACTGATCTGATGACCATCTATCATGAGTACAAAATTAGAAACAAAGTTAGAAACAAAGTAAACAAAGATGACCATGTATAAAGTTAATTGTAGTATTAAAGTTACCTTGTTAACCAATATGTGGTTAACCATGACTGCTTTTGAAATCTGTTGAGAACCTTAGGGCACACAGTACCTTGATATAGTGTCATCTTTGTCCTGTTCTTAGCCCATCTCTTCATGATGTAAACCCTAATGTCTTCCAACATGGTGATAATTGGTTTAGTCCCAGTGTGAACTAGCACACTGTTGAAGCCCTCACACATGTTGTTGACAATAGTGTCACATTGTGATCTAGAGGTGAATCTAGATCTTAACCAATATCTGGGAGTAACAATATATGTCAAACTAAATATAAATGTCAAAGTAAATATAACAGTAAAAGAAGAATAACGTAGAGTAAAGTGAATACATACTTAGGTGGAATTACAATGAAATACTTAAATGCTTCTACATTGATCTCTTTAATTTTCCTCATTTCAGCCTCTCATAGTTGTGGATATGTGGCTGTTGCTACCCTCCACATCAAACGTTTAAGGTCTTTTCCAGGATATTGCTTTCTAAAGTTTGAGTACATATGTCTAACACAAAATCTTTGTTCTACCCCAGGTAGAAGTGCATCAATGGATGTTAACAGACCCTACAAGTTCAAATACTCAAGTTAGATGAGGTTTATGTGAAATAGGTTGTAATTAAGCTTTGTTAGGGTTGACTGACCTTTTGTTGGTTTGAAATAAATGTACATGCTCCACAAACAACTTCCCCACCAAGATCCCCAATGAGAAGGTCCAAGAACCAAGTCCAGGAGTCTTTGTTTTCTACCTCAACCTCTCTCTCAACATTTCCCTCAACAGGACCCTCCTCCATTTGTGTTACAACTTCAGCCTCACCCTCAACCTCACACTCAACCTCTCCCTCACCAGGATCGTCAATCAGACTCTCAACCTCACCCTCAACCTCACATTCAACCTCTCCCTCAGCAGGACCCTCAACCAAACTCTCAACCTTACCCTCAACCTCACCCTCAGACATTCAACCTCACCCTCAGCAGGACCCTCAACCAGACTCTCAACATCACCCTCAACTTTTCCTTCACCATGACCATTCTCCATTTTTGTTCGAACTTGAACCTTACCCTCACCCTCCACTTGTCTTGCAACATCAACTTCATCATTAACAGCACCATCAACCCAATCAATCATTTCAATTATTTGTGGTTCATTCATATTATGAACAACGTACAAATGAACTTCATCATTTAACCTTGCAATATTGACCATATGAAAAACACCCTTATCATCAGTCAATAATTCTAACCTGTTTGACATCACTGACTGACCTCCTAAACTGTACCAAAGTTCTTTTATGTCTGTATGACCTAACTCTTTCACTGATGCTATTATTCCAAAATAGCAGAAGAGGTATGGATCACAAGACCATTGTGTTATCTCTCCATCAAATTTTAAATTACCATTATCATCACTAACAAAATGTCATGTATGATGGACTACTACTTTAATACGTTCATCCATGCTATACTATTTTTGAAGCACAACCTTTTAACACCTGTACATTGGGGGGGGGAATATATTATCAATGGGACAGGGGATAAACTACTAACTAAGGAACTGTAACACATGAAGGGGACAGGGGATAAAGTAACATCCCCACTAAGGAAACACTAGTCCAACAAAAGGAGACCACTACTTTTAAAGAAATCATAAGTGCAATTTTTGGGACCACGACGGTGTACACATCAACACACCAACTGCAATTTTTGGGACCACGACAATGTACACATCAACACACCAACTGCAATTTTTGGGACCACTTACTTTTAAACAAATCACAGAAATCTAAAGCATCAACACACCATAAATGATACCCATCACAAAACAACTAAGCAACAACATAGCAAACATATTCTAACTTAAACACAACAAGAACATACCAAAATTGGGACCACACGAAACGCACTACATATTCGTAAACCATAAAACATAGGAAACTTACCTTAACTGACGTCCACGGTCAATTCGTTGCGTCCACGAGCACGTGATTGTCTTCGTCTTCCACTTTGAACTTCCACTTCGAAAACTTTTGCGAGCCCTAATTCTGATTTCTGATACTCACTCACGAAAACCAAATTCCCAAATTGTTAAATCCCTAATTCCTCCCACTTATTGTTTTCTGATTCAATTAAAAAACCTAATTCCACGTCAAAAGCTTTATTTTATATATTAAAATCCACGTATTTAAATCCTTATAAGTTAGCTAATTTTCTGTGCACCATGTCATTACTTAACGTAGAGGACTTAATTTACTCATTTTTACAAGTAATAGGACCCGATTGAGACAAAAAAAAAGCGATGACCCAATTGAGATTGACACACAAATACGAGGACCAAATGAGGGTTTAAACCTTTTGTCTTTTGACTTAATAATTTAAATAAGATACCCATTATAAAATTTCAACAACTAAACTATTAAGTCTCAATTATATCTATTGAATCCAATCATTAAATCTTCACACTTTTCCATTGAAACAATATATTCATTTTTTTTCTTTTGTTGATAATGATGATAAAAATTTGTTAAAAACTTGTGACATGTTTTTTAATCAACAATTTAAAAGAAAAAGAGTCATAAAAAAGATAAATAACTTTTTTCTCATTTTTTAAATAAAAAGTCATAAAATAAACATATAACTTTTTGTCTAAGAGATACAAATTGTCACAAAATATCAACACAAATATATCTTCTGTTTGTTTTCTTATCATAATAAAAAATAATAGTTAAAAATAAAAAATCTCCAATATTTAATATCCCTATAGGAAAGATTGTATCATTAAGAAAATGAGTTTTAAGTTTCTAATTTTCATTTATTAAACATTTGGTTGTTGTCAATGATGTAAATTTTAAAAAAACTCATCCCCGCACAAAATTGAATTTTCATATTCAATTTCGCAAGATAATTGATTATTAAACTGCAACCCAAAAATGAAATTCCCTGTATTATCATCAAATTTTTTTAAGTGTTTTATTTTATTCTAATATTGTTATAAATATCTATTTTGTGGATTTCATAGTCTATAATGTAATAAAATAAACTTTGAACGTGTATGAATGACATAAACTTACACGATAAACAAAAAAATGGACGTGCTCTTATTTTAATATTTTTTTTTCATTACTCATATATACTCTCATTATAAAATAAATTAGGTAAATCTCTTTGACTATAAATAATAAATTCAGCTTTTGTCATTCACAAGTTTGAGACTAGTGACTAAGTCGTCCATATTCAAATTGTAAACTGTCTTATGTTAATTCTTTCTTTTTGTAAATTGTCTTTTATGTTAATTCTTTCTTTAGACAAATTTACCTCAGTTTGGTTAAACATTGAACCATAACATGATACACCACTTAAGTAATATTTTTTTTTTATATTACACTCTTATTTTTTTTTTTAAATATCAATCTTATTTTTATTTTTTTATAAACATTTTAATTTTTAGAATTTATTTATGATAAACTGATAACTAGTGTCAATTTGTCTCATATCACATCTTATACATTCATAGATAAATTATGTTTGCCTCTCAAGATTTCTAAATATCCATTTTTAGTAAGTTGTCAACTGTTAATGACAGAGTAGTAGTATCCAATGAGACACCAGTGATATCACTATCATATATCCTTCTGAGATTGCAAAGATGAAGAAAATTTAAGTTTAGGACTAATTTATTATGACCTTTGACTAAACAAGGAAACCAATATAATTTTTTATTACAAAATATGTAATTAAACTCCATAGTTTAGATTATAGACATTGACCACAACTACAAGATCAAGTAACTGATTGACGGTGAGTCACTATTCAGGATTCAACGGGAGAATCATGTAATTAGAATCTAAGTTGAGTCAAATTGAACATCTTTATTAGCATAACCATATTTACTAAAGGTCCAATTTAATCTCATATATCAACTTGTCTCCAAATACTTCGTAACAACGTTCTCCCTGATCTTGAAAATCACTTAGATAATGATAAACAAAGAAAATATTTCCCACTGAACGTTATTTTCAGTTGACTTTCAAGTTATGATAAATTTTTTGCTCACTTGAGTTAAGTTTAAATTCAACTTAATTTCTTAATTGAAATATAAATAAACACTTAGAGGTTAAAAGAAAAACATAGATAGTAATCACACTAGTGATATTTCACAATCATGAAAACGGCAATATTAGATCTCATCTCAGTGAAAAAGTGAGAGTGTTGAATGGACCATTGTGTGCAATTGTGCAATCAAATACATATTCTCTTCTAACTACAGGATATATCATGAATTTGGATTTTCTGTTGGTTTTAACTGTAATATTTCTCTGTTCTGTCTTTAAAATAAATTGATAGACACTGATTTTTTTTATGTAAAATATTTTAAATTTTTTGAAAATACCAACATCAACGACAGAAAAAAAATCCAGTAAAGAATCTGGACTCAGTATACTATCTGAGATGACACATTTCATCTTCCATGGTTATTATAAAATAATTTGACCTTCCCTTGAGACTTTTTTTGTATCTCTAAACCAACTTTTCCTTCGAAAAAGGGATCATATAGAACAACAGTCAAACAGTGATCATTTACATTTCAAATGTATAGAAGAAAATTCAGGATTATATTTGAGGTGCAGTTTACATACAAGTTGAAGATCTAACTGAGACCACGACAAACATATCTATAAATTATACTTTCCAATATATTACCTAAACAATGAGATAATTCAGAAATTGGAAATGACACCCTCAATAATAAAGACATTAACTAGAATAAATTACCTCAGACTTATGTGACATGATTGTTCTGCAACATGTTAACTACCACTAGGCAAAATAACCTTCCTGTTGCAGGTACCAAAATGCACCCTGAGCCGCACTCTCTGCAGCATCTTTCTTTTTCAACCGAGGTTCGCCAACAAACTCTAAAATTGTATCAGGGACCTCTTCTATCTCCAAGGTCATCTTGTAAGTGAATCTAAAAATGGAACAATAATAAGGTGTTGTAAGGGATAATATTCTTATGTCTTTTCTATGGTTCTAGTTATCATCCATAGCTACTTCTCAACTTCTACCCGCGGATGAAATAAAGATAGAGTCAAATTCCAAACAAGCTTAAACCTGATAGTAATGATGTTAAAGTCTCTTGTCCTATACCAACAATGAAGATTAGGAGAGAGAATTATATTAAAATTAGAGAGGAGGTGCTGCAATTTAAACATAATGTCCTTTCCTATCCCAGTTACATCACAGGCTAAACAAATTTCTAGGTCAATTAAAAAATTAACAAGGAACTCACAGTTTGAGGTGATCTGGTCCCTCTTCTTTGCAGCATTCAAATGAAGGAGGTTTCCAACAATAAGCAGCACACAATTCATACAGTCGTGATCTTGAAGTTCCTATTCGCAAAGAATATAAAAAAGCAGTCAGGATTAACAGGACCTGGGCTCAGTGAGAATACAGTGATTTTACACTACCTGCCCCTGATGATTCATTACTGCAATGATTTTCAGATATTCCACTGAGCTTTTCCCTCATAGAAGATTGAAGCAGTTGACCAACAGGCTTCACACATGGAGAGCATATTTCATCTGTATCTGGGATACGTCGAATTTCTGGGTTTGATTTGCTGTACAAGTCTGCAGTTACCATTATATGCTTTGCAGTATTGGTATCAGTCACATCAATGGGAGTTTCATCATAGCCAATAAGTTTTGGTTCCATTTTAGAAGTTGATTCCAGAACTTCTTCCAAAGTTTTTGACTTTGCTTTCCAGCCTTGAGCCTGCACATTCATACCCATTACTGCTCAAATCAATTTTTAAAATCAAACAATATATAGCTCCTGGGCTTGTGGCTGGGGAAGATAAAAATGCATCTCTCCAATTTTTTTTTTATAATGACAACAATCCAAGACTAGGATTCTGGACTTTGTGTTTAAGCCCCACCTCATATTTATTTTTAAAAAAATCTCATGAAATTATTGGAAAAGTCCAAGTCCTACATTGATTAGCAATAGAATGTGAAAAAAGTATATAAATAAGAGACAACCACCATCTTAAAAATCAATTTTGTAGAGTTGAATCAGGTACAAAGCTAATTTAAGATGGTACAAGAGATAAATCCCAATTTCAAGAAAAATGGTTGTTGAAAAATGAAAGGATGATAAGCACAATTGATTTCAGAACAGTACTCACCTGGGGTATCACTAGACAACAAAGAAATGTAAATTCTATGGAGTTGAGTTGATAAAAAAAGGATGATAAACATACAACTAAACATAATTATTTTACCTTGAACTTTGAAAAAAGTATCAGTGAAGCAATTCTACAAGCCTCCTTTTTATTTTGGCCAGTCACTGAAGCTGTTTCACATACATTATTCCCACTTGCTTTTGCTTCAACTGTAAACGTTTTAGTCAGTTTTGATGGCACTGGCAGAAACTCCAACTCCAAATTATGAGCTTGGCAAAGTTCTCGCAAATCCCTAATAGGACTCAGCTGCAAGCTTGATGAGAATTTCATTATTGGGTCCAAGAATGAAGTCATAATTTTCCAAACTTTGTTCAAATTGAACCCAGTATCTAGAAGGATGGCACCAACACAAGATTCCACTACGTCACCCAGTGCCTGAAGCAATCCATGATGTCAAATTTATAAACCGTATTTTTTTATGCAAAATAAAAAAGCAAGACATACCTATCAGAAAAATATGAGATGCATAGAATCTAATGATAAAAAGACTCCTAATGTTCTTAGAAGAGTTACTCATGACCTTAATTATGTCCATCTTATCTCAATTGGACAATAAAAAACTGCTGGCCTTTCCTATCCAGCATCCTCTGGATGGTTGGTTGTTTTTTTTTTTTTGTGATTTTTGAAAAAAATATTGGCAATGTGTGTGAGAGAGAGAGAGAGAGATAGAGATATATATATATATATAGAGAGAGAGAGAGAGAGAGAAAGAGTAGAACATTATTCCAAATAAAATAGACAAACCAAACTTCAAAATGGATCCAGATGCTTTACTAACTTCATCTGAAATCGGTAAATGTATAATAATAATAGCAGCAACAGCACCAAGGTGTAGCAAATTTGAATAAAGGCTGTACTATCTACCTTGGGACATTTTGGCCCTTCTTTAATGCCACTATCTGTTGAAGGACTTCGAACATAGTCTACATACTTTTTTATCGCTTCAGACAATCCATTTGAATCACATAAAAGATATTTATCAAAACAGCGATCTACTGCTACACAGGCAAATGCCTTGTTGTTAACAGACAATGATCTCAAATCTGTCAATTGACCAGGCTTTAGTTTGGGATAAGCTGAAAAAAGATATGAAGCAATCAAATAATCCAGGACAGCATCTCCAAGAAACTCCAATCGCTGCAAGGAATTATCACATTTAAAAAATTAAAGATCAAATATCTCACTCAAATTCAAAGAACTATAAAGTAAAGGAAACTAGTTCTTTTATGAAGTCAAAACCAGGAGGAAAAAGAGAAGTTGCACAAACCTGATAACAGCCTCCTCCAAGCTTATTGTAAGAAGGGTGCACAAATGCCTGGAGAAGCAGACCCTTATGTAAAAATTGATGTCCTAGCTTACTTTCAAGAGAAGGAATGTCTACATCAGAAGAAAGAGGGAAATAGCCAGCACTTGCTATGCAAATATCAACGACTTGTGAAGCTTCAAAACCAACTTGTATGCCAATCCAAGTAAGAAAGGCAATTGCGGCTTTAAAGCCACTGTCAACTAGGAATGCTCCAACCAGAGCTTCCACCACATCAGCAACTGTTTTCTTATGTAGCCAATGATGATTTTTGTTACATCGGTTTTCAGTTACTTTTCCTTGCTCCTTAACAGAATTTGCAGAAAAGTGTATGCTTTCTTCAGTTTCTTTACAACAAATTCTTGGGCAAGGACGGCCTAAGGCATAAAATTGAGGGGGATCAAATATCTGATCGCATATATAGATCTGCAAGAGAGAGTAGGGAGATAAGGATAAAGATTGAAGACAATAAATATAATTATGAATCTTAAGAAAGTTGAGAGAGAAAGTGTTCTATCAATAAAAAAATGAAAGATTACAATACAAAATTTGTGCGTGTAGACATCATGACCCAGGTTGAATGACTCAGACTAATATAATAATACAACCTAATTACATTAACCCATTCTAAAGCCAGATTTCAAGATAGAAAAATGGTATCCAGGTTATAAGCCTTACTAAATTGTTTAGTCAATCTCTATATTTCAGTTCGAGGGGTACTCTAGTGCCTTTAATAGTCAGTTATGATTTGTAGTGGGTTTGCATTTATTGGGAGTATCTAATATACGATAACATATCCAGTATTGGCAGTTATGTTTAAGAAACTGAATGACAACAGTGTATAAATTTTTTTGATGACAATCATGCATTAGAAGTAGTTCCTAAAATGGCGTTGTAATTAGACCAGTATGTTTTTATTTGCAGGTTGTGGGTAGAGAATACTCATATGAGAGACTTTTGTCTGTGGACAAACTGTTTTCATTGATACACTGTGTAGAGTGAGTTGAGCAAGAATTCAATGAGATAGAAACTGAGTTCTAATCTCTAGCTTATAATGAATTTTGTTGTAGATGTACATTGAAGTTTGTTAACTCTTCAAATGAAGCAGGTTACTTTTGTGTGTTTGATTCTTCCCTGTTTTTTCCTTCGTTTACCATCTACAAATCGTTTGTGACTTCTTACTGTTATCTTATTTGATTTTGTTATGGTAGATGATTTTACAGTCAATTTGTTCAGTTATTTCCACAACACATTTCCGTTGACCCCTTTATTTCCACCACTATTGCTTCCCGTATCATTTACTAGTTGTGGAAATTTCAACCTCATCTTCACTCATTATTATCATCAGCCACACTATGTAAGATTGGCGAAGGAAGTGACCACTTTTTCTTCATATAATTTCCAAAGCTCTTCTTTCACATTTTTTTGAGTTTTAGTGCAAGCGACAACATTGTGTTTCTTTGCCATTAGATGTTCTTTTGCTTTGGTAATTCTACTTTCATAATTTTTCCACAATAACTACAAATGGCTCGTGTTCAAGTTTGATTCATCCAGATGACAATTCTTTCCAACTCAAGTCATTTCTATGGGATGTTCTTGAACTAACCTGTTAAATTTCCATTGTAGTTGTTGAAAAGTAGGAGATCAATTGTTTCAGAAATTCTGAGAATAAGTATTGAGTGAAAAAAACAACAAAAATTATGGGGTAAAGGTAGTGCTAAAAGAAAAGGAAATAGAAAAGGAAAGACTTGCAGTGGAATGACTACAACAACATGGTGGTAGCACGACAGGTACAACTGGACAACAAGTTGGAATGGCAATAGCATGACAACAACCATAGGACGACAACGATATGGGATGATGGAGCTGTGGGATGTCAACAAATGTGTGACAACAACACCACACAAGCATGAGAGGTCACTAGGTAGGACAGCTTCGGGTCTAGGCTGGGATGCATTAGGCTAAACTTTCTGCTATTGATGTTTGGATTTGGATCAGATTATATTGCCCAACCCTCTTTTATATATATAAAAAAAAAAACTATTGGGCCAACATAATACGTGTAAACACTTGAAACTAAAAGTAGAAACGAAAAGAAAATTGGGGATTTTAGTGCCTTGGGTTGGGTTGCACAAACTCAAGTCTTATTCTTCTTCATTTTGCAAGGGAGCACTGTGCGGTTCACAATTTCCACTATGGTTGCTCCAAACCGCCATGCAAAAACAAAGACTCTAACTATCATGTGGCTGTGGCAGAAACAAAGACTCTAAAATCAGGAGTAAATCTGCCAAATAAACTCCTAATTCCAATCCCTTAATTTTATGAATTTTCTAAAAACAAATCTATATTTATTAATAGAATCAATCTATATTTATTGTACATAGTAAATGCATAATATTTATACCCATATTTTGATGCTTATTATAATTTTACCTGCAAATTGCGCCCAATGGCCAACTTCAACAAATTGGAATTATTTACAGCATTGGAACGCCTTTTTGTTAGGTCTCCTTCATGAAAGCTGTCATGCATGAGAAAAAAATGGCGTGCAACAACAAATTTAAGGAAAGCATCACCAAGTACTTCAAGTCTTTCAAGGGAAAAGCGCTCCTGACACTTCTCAGTGGTGAGAGCCTCTAAAACCTAGTAACATTGTTCACAATTGTTGGATAATACACTAATTAGAAAGTAATGTAAACAATACATTTAATTTAATAGGACTTACTCTAAGGGCACTAACTTCGGCTGCCTCGGGAAAAGAAAAAGATAGCAATTGCTTTAGTTCAATAGCCACCAGCAAGTTTCCAAGTCGATGCATAATTGAGGGTAGCAAAGATATGGAACTGCCAATATCCTTGGAAAAGCCTATTATTTTCAGTTCACATAGCTCAGGAGGTAAATAAATTAAATATTCATCCAGCTCCTGTGGTTCTGTCATAGACATTCAAAAGTTACAAACATTTAAATAAAATTCTGATGAATTTATCAGCGTATGATACAAATCCGAACATAGTCAATGTGCACTTTAAATTGCCAACCCAAAATCATAAAGAAACCCTCACAGGGCTCACTGTTAGAAATGAGAATATCTTCATTATTTATAATAGAATCAATTCAGAGCAATCTTAATAATGAATTTTGGATTTTTTGTGAGTAGAGAGAAACAAAGTCAGTATTTTCTGAATATCCTCAAGTGACTTATCTATATATAATCAGATTGGGATCAAGATACATCAAAACCAATTAATACTACGCTACTTGGAAGATATAGAACATCAAATTCTCTTATTCCAACAATCCCTCTCAATATGGAGGATAAGGGTTTTTTATTCCCAGTTTGCATATTATTGTTTCAAAATTTGGACCTTGCAATCCTTGGGTCAGAATATATGCAAGTTGACCTGTGAAGGTACATATGGAGTACAAATAAAACCCTACAGCACTGAACAGGATTATAACCTATGTTGATTACTGATCTATTATCACAAAAGGGCTTCATAGGCCCATCCCAATTAATCTTCAAGCCTTCTATGACATAATCCAGCCTAAGCAATTCCCAAATACCTTGTGCCATAGCTAAGAAATCAGTTACATCACTATATATAGATAAAATATTTTGTTTTTTACTTCTCCAGATTACCAAGTTTCCTCCAACAAATGTATAATATCTTGACATGCAGATGAGGTTGTGGCAACAGCTCAAGGATGGAGAGGCACATGGCAGCTGTTAATTTTGCAGTAGAAGAGTTGCAATGATACGTTCATGACATAATGTATTGTGATGCCCTGGTCACAGTGTCGTGAGGCTTTGTCATGATAGCTTGACTAGTGGGAAAGAGGAGAGAAGAGGGTGAAGGGGAGTAAGTGATGGTACCATCACAGTGGCGCAACAATGGATCAGCACACAAAAGATGAGTGAAACCATAAAATTTAATTTGAAACTATAAATCTAGAACAGTGAAGTTAAGGGTTAAATATAGATGCAATTAGGTAGCAAAAATATTAATTTGAACTAAAAATCTGATGCATTTGCACAATAATGATGTTGTAAATTGGGCTTTTGGGTAGGCAAAGCAACTATGCAGGTTGAGGTTGAATTTATCCCACTCTATCCCAACAAAAGATGAGGCGAATTCTGGTTTAGGATTTAAAATTACAATAATCCTCCGTGTTGGATATCAAGCCAAGAATTGAAAAGCTCATATCCAGCTATTTCCTAAAATCACAAAGCAAATATTCTAATTAATTATACACCTATAATTGAGGGAGTAATATTGTGGGTTGCTTATGGCAGTTTTGATTTCTTTCCATTTCTGTAAATTAGATAATTTAATATCCCAAATTGAGGTCCTGATTTGCTGTAATCCTAAAAGTTATTTATGCCATATCTATCACTGATTTCAGTATATGGGAATAAACTTATTTCCATGGTATCAAAGCAAGCTTTCTGAATTGTAACAACAAAGTTTATTCCCATACATTGAAATAGATGATACAATGACATAACTAACTTTTTGAACTGTAAAAACAAAGTGTGTTCCCATTACCGACTGAAATACCCAATATGACCAATACTAATTTGTAACTCAATGTCGAGAACTCTATCCCATGGATCTATTCGCATCTTCCCCTCAAGAAAAAGAAGAAAAAGATCTTATAAGTCAGTTTTGTAAGGTTGAATTATGTTTAAAATTCACCTCTTAACAAAAGGAAAATAGGAGAAAATCATATTTCGTGGGGAGACTAGTGGCATGTCGAAAGATTTGCACTTGCAGCAAGAGGACCCCAAAAGAAAAACAGTGGATGATGTGATCACTTCGAGACAGTTTTGGTATATCATGATTTACTTTGTGGAGTCTCCTGGTCTGTTTTTTTTGGTCAGATTTATTTCCTAGTGTTGCTGCCTTACACATTCCATGTCTTTCAAATATTTCATGGTTGTAAGAAGTGTTAACAATTTTTCTTTTTGATTAAAACAGTTCCAGTCAAGATAACATATTCAATACAGTACCTGCATCTTCACGCTTTCGGTTGTGTAGCAGGTTGTGCAAATTGGTGAGTGGTTTCACATGCAGAAGCGGTTGTTCTGGGTATTTGAGATGAATGGAAAACCTGACATCCAAGCATGCACATTCTTTTGTCAAATAGCATAAGCAATATATGATATTCCAACTTGTATGCATACACATTACAGATATCTAACTAAATCAAATCAGAAATGTTAAAGATGTCCATAAATATGAATGTTTTCACCAATATAGAAGAATTGAGTATTCAAAATTAAAATGGAATAAGAATAAAGCTGTAATAATAACCAGATACCCACTTTTCAATTAAGTCATCCGCGTGGCTTGAAGTGCCTGATTCTTTATGAAGACTAAATCCAGTCTTTTCATAATCAATATTTGTGACAAAATAAAATGTCCTTTTATGTGGTGCATACACTAAACTATTCTCCACATCTCTTACACTTTTGTAACCATTGGCAAGCTGCAGGTGGATATCAAAAGGGATTTTTCTTTTGTCCATAGAATATTGTGGATGCCTGAAGATTGGTGACCAGAGGCATCTTTTCACTGTCTTCCAATCTACTTTCATGGCATTTCCATATTCTTGCAATACGACCGGAAGCAAAAGGTAGAAGGTCGATGAGCTTGTTTGAGCTTCAGCAGCCATACCCAAGTCTACAGTCTCGGCAACAAATTCTAATCTATCCAGAATAATTTTGAGGAACATTTCTTGAAATTTCTCTGCCATCTTAATCTGCAGGATGGAAAACTCCAAGCATTAACTTAAATTCTCTGTTTTTATTTTGAGAAAAAAATGTCATTTACCTCATCTTTGTCAAATTCTACAACTCCAAATGGGACAAATTTTGTCATCACAGATCGACCATGAGCAAGATGTAGATCAAGTTCCAATTTCTCAGCCTCTATTGGAAGACGGGCCATGATGAAAAGACCAAACTCTTTGTAGACCCTATCCACTGGACATGGACAAAATTTTATGTAGTATGAGTTGAGATGGACGATTTCATCCTTGTTTGTCCATGACTGACCAAAGGCAGAAGGAACTAGCATCTCATGTAATTCCCCTCTTGAGATGGCATCTGCCAGAAAAGGAAAATAAATATTGTAGAACACAACATAGTGACGTAGTTACATTTACAGGCAAGAGTTGATAAAAATCCACATGGTCATATTACATCTCTGAAAACAGATAAAAATTTTTCCCAAAAGATGCAAGAAGAATTTGATTTGATCCATTTTGGTATGAAAAACTTCACACAATCTTCCAATCACGTGTTACCGCATCACCAAATGAGTTTGTAAGAATAACTAAGAGGAAATGTTCTAATGATCTGACAACACATGATTTGATAATGATGGTGTAGAAGTTTATACACTGACAGTATGATTGACACTAAACCCATAGACACGTATGTTACAATAATAATACCAAAATGGGATTATGTAGAATTTCAAAAGATTGAAAATGATTGATATGGTAACATGCTGGATAAGTTATTCTACTTAATGCGCTCATTGACCACCAAATATGCTCTACAGTTTGTAACAAAATACAACTTAAATGGTAAACTTTTGCCAACCCACTTAGACAATGAAAGTATTGGCTAATAGGAATGAAGCTGAAGTTTGACCTTCACATTCATCTTCATCAGTAGAGCCAGAAACCTGTTCTTCTGGCTCTGCATCATCTTCCTTTGGCAAGAGACAATTACTTAAAGCACCTAACTTATATAGTTCTTCTATTGCTTTCAGGCAAGCATCTCGTTTGGAAGCCTCCATAGACAACTGTGGTGCACCGAAAATTTGGTGTATTGGTGCATTGGAAGGCAATCTTATGTGGCAAACAATTCCCTCTGAATCATCTAAGAAATAAAAATTTGGCTTGGGGTCAAAATACCTGCAAAGATAGATATATTTTAAAACACTGTTTGTATTTTATTTACCTGAAACGCCTTAATTAGGTATATAATTTGGATAAAAATTAAAACAAGGTCCAGTTTAAATAAGTTCATACTCATCATGTGGAAGCTTTGAACAATACTGGTGAAGCAATGAGATACTATATCCAGAACTAACAGAAGCACCAGTCGACTCAACTCTGAAAATTTTTTCCTCAGGGATGATGAATGTCTCATCAGATGTTCGAAAAGTAACTTCCATATTCATTCGGTATTCATCTTTCTCAAAACCATCAATTATGTCAAGCTCCTTCTTATTACCACTGCAACAAGAGGAAGATTTCAAAAATAACCAAATGGATGGGTTTGTTTAAATTACTTTGGAAATCTATCAGCAAGTAAGAGTACCTGTCCACCAAAAACGCATATTCAGACTGAGGCATGCGTGCACGGCCTCTTGACTGTATAAAGCTTGCAACAGTTTCTGGAAGATCAAAACGTATGACGAGGCAACATGTCTGAATGTCAAGTCCTTCTTCACCAACTTTGGTTGCAACCAACAAATTCAACTGTTAACAGCATGAGAAACATTGGCACACACATTAGTGGAACTCAACTATCTGACAAGCTAGGAAATACATTTACATATTTAAGCCATGATGATATTTATCTTTTTCCTCAGTATGCCATCCACCACCTTTAACACCAATAATGCTCAAACGTATGAGCAGAAAAGTTAGGCATTATATATTTTTCAAAACTCCCCCCAGTATCTCCCAATCATTCCATAGTTTTGCAATATAAGATACATTTAACATTCCTACAATACGTTTAATGCCACATCCGTATAGTAATAGACAATCAAATAACCCTTTCTTTAGTTTATAATAGCAAATGATTACAAAACTTTGCCACATGCATTGCATAATTGAATTTCTAAGATTAATAAATTATACTTTGCATTGATGGGAGTTGATTATAGGATATACAAGGGAGTTAGGATGAAGGTGTACTTTGGCAGTGAGCACAGGACAGAGAAGCATTGATTCTTTAATTTATTTCTTTTCATTTTTCACAATTTTTCCTACAATTTCCATTGCAATTAGAACTTCCTCTCTGAATTTCCTCCTATTGTAATTTCAATATCTATAAAAGATATTCAATTCTACATAATAAGTGTTATAATTATATAAATAAGGAATTGATCATGTATAATTATGACTATTTAATTATAAAAATAAGGAGTTAATCCTATGTAACCAGAGAAATGTCTAACTTCATACAAGTCATCTTGTATTGCCAGAGTAGGGCATCTAGTACTTAGTGACTAATGAGCGTCTAGTGAAGCCACCTATCTCAGTGAAGTTGTTACTCAGAAGTGTGAAGCATTGTTAGGAACCTGTATTGATAGTTAAAACTAACTTAGAATTGTTGTCAACTAGAAGACTAAGAATGAGTTGAGCAAGAGTTCATTGTAAGAGAAATTTCGAGTTGTAATTTGTGATAGAGAATTATGTCACGGACAATGATTGAAGTTCACACTTCAATTGAACAATGTTAATTTTTGGTGTTGATTGCTTCCCTTGTTTGCCTTCTACGGATTGTTTGCAGCTTGTTTCTTTGTTATCAAATTCTGTTTGTTTTTGTAGAGGATCTTGCAGCAAGTATGCTTGGACTGTTCCACAACATATATGTATTATTAGGAACTTTTTTGTTATACTCGTATCATATCTTTGTTATTAGATGATATAAAATCTCTTCTATTTATTGTATAAATTTTTTTTCTCAATAACAACAAGCTCTCGTGCTGCCTTAGAAAGACATGATTTCAACTCAATACTTCTCTCCCCCCTATAGTTTTTATCAATAAGAATCTGATCAACTTTATTCAAGATGTTTGTCTTCCCAAAGAAAACTAGCTAGGCACCATGTTTTGTCAAGACTTCAATTGGCAGCATCCAGGATCAGCTACTATAGTGTAGAGAAATCATTTCCAAGAAAAGGTGCTAAAGTGAGCAAAGATCATAAATGAACACTCTTCTCACTATAATGAATAGTCAGTTAAAATCAAAGAATATCCTATGACAATGAGCAACTTGTACACACATACACATGTGCATAGCTTAATTCAGTTATTGAAACAAAAACTAGCATATGGGATAGTAAAGGCTTTCACATTCCCACAATAAAGAGAAATCCAAAAGTAGTACCTCTCCAGAACGAAACTTGTCAAGAATCATGTTCATGGTTTTACGGGACATACTCTTCAGCCCAGAATGTACTCCTACTAGATAATCACTCCTCCATTGTCTTAGAAGCTTGAGCTTCTGAAGTATGTATGACAGGGATCTCACAGTCACAATTCGATTCACAAAAATAATACATTTCATGTTCTTTTGCAACCTGAAGTTGGAACATGTCATCAAAATTTGCCCAAATGTGTTAGCTTCTTAACCTAATGACAATGAGAAATGTGCTATATGAAAACATGCGTTAAACAGCACAGATTTGTCAACCTAAAGGTGGAAAGTATCCCAAAGAGTCGTAAAAGCTTAGCTGAGAAAAATGGCTCTTTCAATATTTCCGAAGAAGATAAATCATCAGATACATTGTCACCTACAGAAAACAAGTTTAGTTGCAATAAAATGAAGCATCTATCCAACAAGAAATCTGTTTTAAACATATTGTAAAAACTAACAATGAAAAAACTAATTCAATGCTAGATAAATGTTAGCCTAATGTTGAGCAAAATGGATGGCTATAGCACCCAGAAAAGAGAAAACCTACTAACAGCTGTGGTGGTGTGATTAAAAAACACCAGTTGATGTCAAAATACCTTTAATGCACTGTGAAGTAAATAGTTCAGCAACCTGAGCAAGATAAGTGTCACACACAGAGTCATCACTTGAATTTCCTTCTGCCTCCACTAGTTCATGCCTCTCAGAACGATCACCACTCAGAAGAATATGACTAGCCTTGAAAAGTTAACACATATTAGAGAAGGAAACAGTAAATATGATGGAAAACCACAGGAATGGACAAAAGAAAACAAAGTGCAAAAGGATACATTAGAACTAGACCAAAACCAAAGAAAACATGTAATCAGAAGACTTGTCTAACTAAATTTTAAATAACATCCCTTATCTTTAGATATGACATCTACACTAGCAAAATCAATTGTAGAGGGGGGAACCAACAAAATGGAACAAATTACAGCAAACTATTATGTATTATTATATATAGATTATGCTAAAAAAATTATTGACTAAATAATCTACTTTTAGTCAAATGGCTACAGAACTAAAATTTATAATCAAGAGTCTTACTTGCAGTGCTCCCCAAATGCCAAGATTCTGTAAACAGAAAACCACATTATCATGCATTCGATTCAGAAGTTTCTTTGTATTCATCCGTTTCTGGTGATCTTCTGAACTTCTACCGAGGGTTGCTATGCACTATAGAAATAAAATTATGAAGTGATCAATAAACTTTATTTATCTAGTCTTCTCAAAACTCATAGCAAAAGTGTACCTGGCGTTTAATTTCTTCAATTTTCAAGTACATGCTAGTTTCCCCACTTGCAGTTGAAGCATAATGATATATATTAATTACAGGTGTGGTCACAAATGATTTCAATTCCTTGTCTTCAACAGAGTAAACCTACAAATCAGATTCAAAGCATAAGAGATTAGTAACAATGGCTGGTATCTAACCAGTAGCACAACTCCCATGCACTTTACGTACAAGGTAAACATAAAGATCAGAAGAGTTCAGGACCAGTATCTTTCTATGGAGATCAAATACTACATTTTCACAAACTTTAGCCCATGCAAACACTTGACCAATACACAGCTTCAGCCCTTATATCAATGGTTTTATAATGAATATCTCTCTTGTACAGGAAAGGGCAGAAAAATGAATATCTTCTTTTAACAGACACAAATGCTCATGGATTTAAGTATTTCAACATGTTGTACAAAATAGACCCTACCTTAGCATCAAGCATATGTTCAAGACTGTTGATGCTTCTTGCCAAATTTGCTTCACTAGAAGCTCCTGAAAATGCAAAGAACCAGCAAGTTATGAAATTGTGACAAGGATTTGACATATTTGTAATAACCTACACTAAGTATTCAGTAATCATGCTTATTGAAATAAGCATAGACAATATGACAGGATCAATTATCAACAATGTAGGCAAACTTTAGGGTAACACTCAAGAAAAACAGACAAATGGGATATAAAAACAAAAAAAAGGATTAATATGGCAGAACCCCTAGGTAACAATTAATCTTTTTTAAATACAATATTAAAATAAGTTCATTTATATGTATAAACAGAAAGCCAACTGGTACATTTGAAACTGCACACACATGCATATCATTTATTATTTCTAAGGATCAAATGGAACAGTCCTGGTTAAGAAATAAAAACAAAGTTAAAATTAAAAACTAAAAAGAACTACTTTGGAAAGTTGTTTCATTTGTTTTACATGGGTTTGGTTTGGTCTCCTCATGTTTTTTGTTTCTTCGTTTATCTTTTTGTTTAACAAATTTTCATATGATGACCAATGTACATAGTGATGCCTAACATGAGTTTTATAGAAAAAATAAACTAACACTAAAATTTTCCTTAAAAATTTCAGGTCAATACTTCTAAAGTTTATATAAAATGTCAGGGACCTTAGTCTGTCCCTTTGGTTCCCTCCCAGTCCCACACTTAAGAACAAAGGAACCCCACATCATATAGTTTTCTTTTTCTAGTCACATCCAGTCTAATTATATGGAAAATGGACTAATAGTACCTGTCATGCTTTTCGCCAGCAATGTATAAAAATTGTCATTTAGTAAAAGAATGGATTAAATTCTAGTTCAACTATATGCAATAATGGATTAATAGAGCCTTTCAATCTTAAGTCAAGATATTTTATGAGTTTTGCCAGCCATGTATAAAATTGGATTAATATACCATAACCTGTCAGAAAAACTATTTCTAATTATCTATAGAGGAGCAATTGTCCTTAAATAGAATACAAAGACTTCATAACCCAAAATCCCAATTTATGATAAATATGATTTATTCCTGTACAATAAATATAAAATATATTGTCAGCCTATTAATCATAATTATAGACTGTAATTAAATATCTTAATTATGCAATAAAAATTGTACAAGAAAATATTTGCAGCATAAATTATTGGATTCTGACACTTTCCCTCAAGTTGGTGAGTGAATGTCATTTTATCAATACATTTGCTAGTTGATTGCCAGAAGATACAAGTGGTATGGGGTCATTATCCAATTTCTCCTTTAAAAAGTGTTTGTCTAATTCAAAATGCTTGGTTTTATCATGTTAAGCTTGATTATGCGCAACACAGCTGTCTTTGCAAAACAGCAGGGAGACCAGACTGAGTGGTGGTGAAAAAAATGGCTGGAAAAAACAATAAGAACAATGTCGGAAATAACAAAGTTTTTGGAAAAAAAAAATAGCATACGGTTATGTATTTATAAATAAATAAAAAAATACAGAGAGATGGGCCAAAGCCCATTACATCTAAGAGGTTTAATAACATAAATATAATAAATTGAATGGGGAATATTTAACATATACCATGTCAGAAAATTTGTTTCTAATATTATTCATAGAGGAGCAATTGCTCTTAATTAGAATACAAAGACTTAACTGAAAATCCAAGATTGTTATGAATATAATCTATTCCAACAATTCATGATCAATGATCCTATATCATGACTATAAAATATATATTTAGCCTATTAATAATCCTAATTATGGAATGTAATTAAATCTCCTAATTATGTAATTAAAATTGTAGAAGGAAATATTAACTATAACATAAATCATGGGATACTAACACAACCATTGACCTTCTTCTGTGTGGGTGACAAATTCACTTTCCCCATCCCACCTTTTTCCTTTTGTTTAATTTTTTTATAGTATGTTGAAGTTAGCTATTTGGAATCAAAAAAGTGTTTCACTTGGTGTCTTTCCTGTAGAACATCTTTTAAAAATAAGCAGACAGAAAAAACTTCCCCAAACATCCAAATTATTAATGCTACCATCAATTTTATATATCCAGCACATTTTTGTTTCATTAGGGGGATCTGGAGGGAATGGAAGGTGGTTTATAATTTTTGGATTGCACAAACTAAGTTGTCCAAAGATTTTATTTTATCTTTTATCCAAAAACAATAAATTTTGGCTACTCTACCTAATACCAAACAAAGTGACCTTTCCCACTCCACCCCTTAAACCATCCATAGAAAACAAGCGGACCTCTCTTCCTGTCCCACCCCTTCCCTCCTTAAAATCATATGCAAAGACCTCTCATTGAAGTCATCACAAGCTGTCCCTCCATAGCTAAAGGACAAGTTTCCACAAGGGTAGGCTTTTGTGTGTGTAACTTCCACTCACTTTCTAAACAGTTAATTAGTTGTTTCAGTTTGGTTTCTCATTGGTGTGTCTGTTACAAGCCAAGGAACGGGAAGAAGAACTGTGTAGATGAGTAAATTTTGAATCAATTTTGAATATCTTAGAAGAAGATAATGAAACCCAGTATATCCTATATAATATTAAAGATAACTTCACATTTTACGGATCTTATCTGTTTAGGAACCTTATCTTATTAACATTTCTAGTAAGTTGTTTGTTCTTTATTTGATTAGAGGTAGGAAGCCTGATGCTCAGTTTAATTTCTGTGCTCTATATTTTGCATCACAGGACACCATAATACATCATATCAATTCAATTTTAAAAATCTATTCTCTATTTTCCTCCTTTTTTACCAAAATCCTGTAATTCAACAATATTGAAAGGTAATTAAGACTAGCAAATATTTGGGCTCTTCTTGACACTATTTTTTTAAATTAAAAATTGTCATATTACCTTTTCCAACAACAGGGGATGCGGTCATGCCAAATATACGAGGAACCTTTGAAGAATTACTATTGTAGAAAATCTGACAGATTGTCAAACTAAATATTGTCAAAATAAAAACTACGGAAATGGAGAGATTTTATGGAGAAAATTGTGTAGCTCCATTTTGAATATTGAGTTGTGCAAAAGTACAGCATACTTTCATGATTTCTGCATAAGCATGGTTGCTTTTGACTTGAGCATGATGACATTCATCAAATATCAAAAGTGCAATCATTTCCATCATGATGAAACAATGAGATAAGTTGTGCAGTAATATTTGTGGGGTCATAACAAGAACCTGAAGGGGAAAAAAAGAGTATGAGGTGCAATATTAAAAACAACAAACTCCACTAGATTAAAATTAAACCAGACAGATTCTAAGATTCTAACATGACAGGAGACATTTTGAATTTTTTGTTTGAATAAAATTTTGGAATGCACAATAAAATCATTTTGAGAGAAACATGAGTTGATTTAACTAGCATTGTCACCTCATATTGTCCAATCTCCTGCTCCCAGTCTTGATGCCGTTTTAAGCGCTTGGAACTTCCACAGAAAATTCCAACCTTAAAATCAGTAGAGTCTGCTATAACCTTTGCTTGCTATAGATAAACAAAAAATAGACTTCAGAATCCACATGATGTGGAATTGACCAACATAATAAAACTAAAATTTGGTGAAAGATTAACACAAGAACAAATCAATTCGTCCAATAATTATATTTATCTAATAGAATAAGAATAGCTCACCTGATGAACTAAAGCCACAGTAGGGGCAAGAAAGACACATATGTTCTTCTGCGGTTTCCGAATCAAATGACCCATTTCATGCATAAGAAGCACAGCAATATGAGTTTTCCCACACCCTGTCCCTAAATATACAATTATATTTTCCTCCATAGCTTTTTTGCACAACTCCAACTGATACCTTCCAAAAGAAAAAGTATTCATAAGACTCTTGGAGTCTCAGAAGCAAGTGACAAGCACAGTCAAAACCACTCTTCAGACATTGATCATCATGCATTAACTTAACAGTCCAACAGAACAATTACTTTTCAAAATAAAATGCTCTGATGAAAAGTCCACAGAAACAAGAAGTTACACTGCATAAACAATAAAACTTGCTGACTCAATTAAATAGTCAAATTTGTAGTAGAATCTTGAAACATGAGTTTTTCTTTACTTTACTCTATTTCTCATCAACCAAACAAAGAATAACCAACTCACCACAACAGTAAACACCGCCATGCAATAACGATCAACCCCACATAATCTAAAGAACTAAACCCCACTAACACATTTGAGGAATAAACATGTCCTGGTGAAGAAGATAATCAAAAGAAAAAAGGGGTGGCGAAAGATACTTACTTTCTTGCAATTTTCCGGGGATCTTTCTTGACTGCGTAGTCATCGTCAAGTTCAACTTGGGAAAGACCGAGGGATAGTTGTTGATCGGAGAGGCTTAAAGAAGGATCCATGGAGGGTTGGTTGTCCACCACAAGGAGTACTCTATTATGATGGGAGGGCTCAAGGGATAAAAAACCAAAGAGAGAGACTTTTGAGCCTTTCAATTCCCAAAACTTCTTTCTGAAGGAGTAAGCAGAGAAGAGCTACCTTGGTAAGCACGGTCACTGACTCTTGTGTGACCCAACATTGATTCTCTTTCTTATATAAAGTCTCTCTTCTTTCTTTTGTTCCCAAGACGCGCATGGGATGACAGCATCATTTTTTACAGTTATTTAATATTTATATTTTTAAAAAATATAAAAATTTATTTTTTTATAATTATTCTATCTTTATAATACATTTCAAATAAATATAAATATATATCATTCTATAATTATTGGATTGAATGTTATTCTCATAACTTACACAACTAATTATTTATAAAAGTAATTTGATTTCCTCTGTTACATTTTGTTTTATCAATTATATATTTACATTGATTTTCATTTTTAGTCTATTTATTGAACAAACTTGCACCAAACTTATAGTTGATAATTACTTTTTTATTATAAAATAAATATCTCTATGACAAAAATAAATTCATTGCAATTTCGCTTTTATAGAGAAATATCATCAAGTTATGAAATTAGAGAAATTACATAAACTTCTTGATTGACTGGAGCTATTGTAAACTCGAATTATAAATTTATAAGAATTTATTTTAAATAAAAGTTATTAAAATATTTGTAAATAATATAACAAAATGTTGTTGTATATGATATTATAAGTATCTTTTAAAAAATTTATTAAAATATTATTTATTATTATCAGTTGATCATATTATATATTTTAAAATGTTTTTATATTTTCCTAACTATTACTTTTTTTTTAATAATATATCATATTTAATATACAGACACAAGGTGTCTGAAATTTGAAAGCGAAAGACCTAGACCCAAATGAGAAACCCTTTACTTGAGTTTCATCTTCTATAACTCTCTACCCTTACTAGAGCAGCAGGAAGGTCCATACAGCAAAGAAGGAGAACTACAACTAACTCCACCAAGACCAGGCTGCTAATGCGACCACTCACGAACGCTACCACCTAATACAACCCGACCAGCAACCTGCGAACCCTAACAAGAGTAGAAACGGTGTCGTTTTTGGTTTAAGGAAGAAATCCTCTTGACTCATCAACTCGGTTGCAGACTTGCGAGTTCACCGAGTTCGTCTGCCGGGTTCAGAGCAAGTCTACCGAGTTTGTTCAAAAAGAGTCTGCTTCTGAGTCTAACTCGCCCAGGGTGAGTGTAAAAGGTAACTAGGACGGGTTAACTCACGAGCTTGATAACATGCATGTGACTGTATGACTAGTTTGAAAATTGAACAGCTCTAAATATGTTCAACTAGATCTGATTCTTACACTTTTATTTGTGTGTCTGTTCAGATAAGTAGAAAAGTAGATTGTGAGTGTAAAAAGTAACTAGGACGAGTTAACTGGCGAGCTTGATAACATGCATGTTACTTTTGGACTAGTTTGAAAGATGAACAGCTCCAAATATGTCGAACTAGACCTGATTCTTACACTTTTATTTGTGTGTCTGTTCAGATAAATAGAAAAGTAGATGGTGGGTGAAACGGGAAAGTTGTTTGGTTTGGGATGTGATCCAGTAGTGGGATCACTGACTTCTTCAAAAAAGAAGGAATACAGGGTTACAAATCGTCTCCAGGAGGGAAAGCGCCCTCTATATGCTGTTGTTTTCAACTTCATAGACTCCCGCTATTTCAATGTTTTTGCCACTGTTGGTGGCAATAGGGTACCTCTCCTCTCTCTTTTCCTTCACCTCCCTTTTATATTTTCATCCCCAACTATTAACCTTTAAATACTTTCTCTTGTTAATTCTTCAGGTTACAATTTATCAATGCCTCGAAGGAGGAGTTATTGCTGTTTTGCAATCTTATGTAGACGAAGACGTAAGTCAACTGACACACACTACTCTTCTCTCTAGTTAGCTCTCCAATTCTCTAGGTATGCATATATATATATATATATATATACTTCAAGTTCTATATGTTTTGATGTAGGACAGAAGGATGAGTCTTTTTACACAGTGAGTTGGGCATGCAATGTTGATGGAAGTCCATTTGCTGTGGCTGGAGGAATTAATGGGGTTATCAGAGTCATTGATGCTGGCAGTGAGAAGATACACAAGGTATTATTATTACAGTAATGAAGTGATCATTACATTTTTTTTTCCCACTATTAAAAAGTAATATACAAATAGTTTTGTACATATTTTTGAATGCATTTTATTACCAATACTTCTTTATTTATAAAATGATGAGTACATATAATTTATTGCTATATAAACTAAAAATTGTATGTAATTACCTTCTTTAAATATTGCTTTATTTACAAAAAAAGTAAAGATTATTTAATAAAATTATATAAAATCATTGTTGTTAATATATTAAAAATAAAAAAATATAAAATAAGTTATAAGTAATTACCTTATTTATTAGAGTAGAACATAGGCTTGATTGGATAACAACTGTCGAAACCGCATTTTGATTATTTCTTACAGTAATAAAGTTACCAGTTAACCCAGTTAAGAAAAACAGTTGTCATACTAAAAAACAAAACAATTGCCCCTACAAATGTTTTTTTGCCCAATCAATTTGCTTGTATCCTCAATCTTACCTAGCCCAATCATTCTTGATAAAGCTTACATCATCTGTCTTACCTAGCCAATGCATATTTCTTGGATAAAGTCATTACTTCTTCTCCAATAAAAGAAGTTCATGACCCATAGACTTTCTATCTTCAAGCGGCATTGTTTCGTCTGGCTTTTACCCATTGCGGAAAATTCCCCATTGTTGCCAACTGTAGGAGTTTGGGTCGTGTCTCAATTCTAATGTGACTAATCATCTTTTCGGACCAACTACTAATCATCGTCTTGGTAAGCTTTTGTCTCATCAACTAGCTAATCAGACACGATCCCCTCTTTGGACGGATTCCTCTTTTGCCCCTCAGCCTACAGAGTATTAGCAACCAAATCCAGTTGTTGTTCACCTCCCATGGATAGGTTCTTACGCGTTACTCACTCACTCGTTTCCAGTTGTTGTTCCCTTTCCAAGGATAGGTTCTTATGCGTTACTCACCCGTCCACCACTGGAAACACCACTTCCACTTCCAGTTCGACTTGCATGTGTAAGGCATGCTGACAACATTCATCCTAGATCGAACTCTCCATGAGAAATTAGCCCTCCATAGGTTATGTAAATGTGAAAGTTCTCTTTAAATAGTTTAGAAAGAAAATAACACACAAATAGATGACATGATAATGACATAATGACGTAAGAATATAGGATCAGAAAGGAATTGAAGAACATGGGAACAATTAGAGTTAATAAGGAAAACTAAACAAATGGAAAGGAAGACTTATTGGAAGATGTAGTTCAGATGCAACCACCCCACTTTGGAGATCTCAAGATGAGTAATAGAAGTAAAGTCCTCACTTGAATAAGGGAATCAAGATAAGACTCAGTAACAAAGAACTTCTCTCTCGAATTTGATATAGTAATTCAATGTGTCAAATAAAAAAGGAGGGGTGACCTATTTATAACATGGAGTCCTCTCTAGTTTCCAAGGGGGAGGGAGATTCAAAATTCAAAATGTGGTGCCTGTAGTGGATCCAGCCAATGTCATGGTTTCCACATTTGCACATGTGAGAAATGTGTGTTTAGCTATCTTTAGACAAGCCAAATATGCCGGGTAGACATCTAGGGTTTTTTATTTTGCTTTATGTGAGCCCAATTTATTACAAAAAAAAAAAAACAGAGACCTATCTACCTCTAGTTTTATTATGCAAGCCCATAGAAGACAACCTGTAGGAGAGACAACATAGTGAGAACAACTGATGTATGTGCAATGCTCCGAGTGCCTACTGATTCTTTTGGAAATGGTTAGACCTGAGTCCTAAGCTGACTGACAAGCATTAGATCCTGAGTCATGCTCGTGATAACCCTCCTGCTGAGGCACCAAAAAGCCGTTGTGAAAGTGCATTGTTATTATTAATTGTTATATTATATAAAACCATAAATACTATACTGAAAGAAATTGAGTACCTGAAACGAACCTAATTATCTTAATTTTCAATATTCTTTATTACCTTAGCCTTTTGATAATATTTTTTAGGTTTTTATGGCTAAAAATTATAGTTAATGGTAATAAATAAAAGTAACACTAAGAATAGGGATCTAAAAATAACAAAAAATATTACAAGAACTAAAAACAAATATAATCCTATTTTCAGGAACATAATAAAACACATTTAAGTCAATTTTTTATTCAATAATGTTGATAGTGTATTGTGTACTAATCCATACTTCTACCTTACATGATGTCATCCTCATAGCAGAGTTTTGTTGGCCATGGAGACTCTGTAAATGAAATCAGGACTCAAACATTAAGGCCATCACTTGTGATATCTGCAAGCAAAGTAAATGTCTTCTCAATATTTTCACTATTCAAGGAATCCCTTGTTTTTCAGTCAGTGACATGACATCTATGATTGACCAGGATGAATCTGTCCGCTTGTGGAATGTTCATACTGGCATATGCATTTTGATATTTGCTGGAGCTGGAGGACATCGTAATGAAGTTTTAAGTGTTGTAAGTGTATTCTTCATCTAATATTTCTCTCCCTTTTCTTGCTTAGTTACCTATTCTTGTTGATAATATAAGATTTGGATTTTGGAGATTAGCACAACTAATTTTCTCTTTATTACTATAGGATTTTCATCCATCAGATATATATCGCATTGCTAGTTGTGGCATGGATAACACTGTAAAAATATGGTCTATGAAAGGTAATATATATTAGTTTTATGTTTGCTGCACTGCTGCTATTAGTTGAGAGAAATAACTTACTACTAAGAAGTATTCTCAACATCAGTTTTAACTTTTGAGAGAAATATTTTGAATTGAAATTGTTGAGAAATTGATGTTATAATTCAGTTCCACTTTCCAGTCAACTGGATAGATTCTAAAAGTTGTTTATTGGAATAATAATCCAGATAAGGATATTGCATAACCTCTTGGTGTTTGTATTTTTGTGCAACTGTTTCACTGTTTACTGATACTGCAATTTATTGATACTTGTCCATGATACAAATTATTACTGATTATGTATTTCTTTTCTAACTTTATCCAGCTAGAATGATATCCCATCCAGTAACAAAAATAATGGCATTCTAACTAATGGAGATAATAACAAGAACATAAATGTAACTATGGTGGTACTAGCTTGTTTCATCAGTTATAATCAAAATAAAGGATTAGAAAAAAGGTATTTTTCCATAAATGGGGTTGGGTACATGGATCAGATGACACCATTGTATCATTTGTTTCAGAGAGGCTATTAATCTCCCTTAACCTCTGTTTATCCATCTATCATGTCCTACTTGTAATCAACTCTTATTAATGGATTTGACAAGTTGCTTTTGGTATCTTTGATATTTGTTACATGATAACATGGAAGCTGCAACTAATAATTATTTTTGTTATATGTTGGAAAAATCTTGTGTGGAAAATGATGCTTCTGTCCTTTTATGCAGAGTCAACTAAAATAAGTAGTTTGGTTGAAGATTTTATAGTTGGGTCCCACTATCATGCAGCAGTGTTCTGTGCACAAACCAAATAATATACCATTTATGTTTGTGAAATTTTTAGTAAACTTACCAATTGTATTGTCTATTTCATTTTAATCTATCATGTTCAATATTTTTCTGCAGAGTTCTGGACATACGTAGAAAAATCATTCACTTGGACAGATCTTCCTTCCAAGTTTCCCACAAAATATGTCCAGTTTCCGGTAAACAACAGTTTGCTTCTGGGACATACCCCATAGTTTCTATTTTTTTTCTTATTTCTACTAATACTAGCTGTTCCTAATTTCAGGTTTACAATGCTTCAGTTCATTTAAATTATGTTGACTGTAATAGGTGGCTTGGTGATTTTATCCTCTCAAAGGTGAGTGGTTGCCTATTAACTAGATCTGGTGGAAATTTAATGTTAGATCTGTTGTGTGGGAAAAAAGGGTTCCTATGTCACTAGTATGTTAAATTATAAGGGGAAATAAAAGTAAACGGCCCCATAATAATTTGGAGATAAAAAGTTCTAAAGGTGTTTAGGCTAGTTCTCCATTTTTGTTACTACAATTGGTCATAATTATAGTATTTTTTTAATTTAAAACTTCTCTGATTCATGAGGTTACTTACTAATTCCTTGGATTATGTTCGTTTCCAGAGTGTTGACAATGAAATTGTTTTGTGGGAACCTAAAGTGAAGGAACAAACTCCTGGGGAGGTTAGTTATAATAATCACATTTTCTCAATTATATTTTAATGTGTAACTTTTAATCAGCTTCACTTTTTTTTTTTGTGGATGGCTAGGGTGTAGTTGACATCCTTCAGAAATACCCTATTCCCGAGTGTGATATCTGGTTCATCAAGTTTTCTTGTGATTTCCATTTCAACATAGCTGCTGTGGGTAAGGATATCTAATTGCATTTTTCTTTTAAATTGATTATTTTCTGTAGTGTGTGCAGGGTAACTACTACAGTGACACGAACTACGTATTACACAACTTGTTCATAACAGATTTGTGACAATTTGGACTAGTTCTTTTGCCTGCTAGAGTTTAGTTCTATCCTATATTCACTTTTTCTATTTTCTGATTCTGCCAGGTAACAGGGAAGGGAAGATTTTTATTTGGGAATTGCAGTCAAGTCCTCCTGTACTTCTTGCAAGGTTTAGTTATCTATCAATACTATTTAATGTATTGTATTTTCATTTTATGAGATTCTTAAGCTGCTGAGTCAACTTGTTCAGGTTGTCACATCCTCAATCAAAATCTCCAATCAGACAGACTGCTACATCCTTTGATGGAAGGTATTTCTTGATACATTGATGTTGCTGCTTATTATTTTGATGCAATGTTGTCTTTTGCTTTTAACCCTAGTCCTTTCTTGTGTTTGTTGTAGCACTATATTGAGTTGCTGTGAGGATGGGACAATATGGCGTTGGGATGAAGTTACAAACTCTTCAACCTAAGCTATCTCTGCTTATTCTAGTATGATGTACTAAGATCACTTATTAAATAATTTACTTTAGCCTGTGAAACCACGAAAATGTTTGCTCTTAAGTTGTGTGATTTCTCGTTTGAAATTTGACAATGCAGAAGGATTTTTACTACCAATCCTATCATCTCTACTGACTTTCTCAGAAGAGAAAATTTTGTCAGTGCCTAAGTTAATGCATATCATCATATCAACATACCATCAGTAGAAGATTATGAAAGGAATAATTAAGGCTGTTTGTCTAGCTCACTTAGAAAGTATTCCCATAAATCACACTTTCCAACTCAATTTTTCCCAAAGTAAAAAGTTATTTTCCCATAAATCACCGGTTATTTAATAGGTTTTAGGTTTTCAACTTTCCTATTAGCCATTTCATCACTGAATATACTCTGGTAATAGTTGTGTTGATTAAAGCATGATCATACTTTTTTGTTTTTAAGAAGTCGCCCATACATTTTAGCCTGCATGTATATATATATATATATATATATGTTTAGATAAGAGGAAAAATGGAAGAAAAAAAAAAGAATAATGATGTTATTTTGTCACAATGAAAGTCAGGAAAGGGACAGAACTTCAATAAAAATTATTGTTATTTCTGCTCTCTTTTTTGTATCTTTTTCCCTTGATTTCTCTTCATTCTAAATACACCAATAGATAAGGTGTGTTATCCTTACAAATATTAAGAGAAAATAGGTTTTGCATCTAAATTTAAAATAATTTTATATTGTCATGTATTTGTAAATTATTTTATGAACTTTTATATAGAGCCCGTAAAATACGTTTATCTGGAAAACTTCAAAGAACAAATTGAGTAAGAAAATAGAATGTCTGACTGAACCACTTTTTGTTTAGTCTGTTTAACTTGCAACTTAATGTCTAAGCATATAGACCGATATATATTGAAAATAATAATTATATTAAAAAATTAATATGGTTTTATTCAATTCAGCCTAAATCATTCTTAAATTGGATGTAGGGCTTCAAAAAGATCCTTAACCATAAACTCTTATTTTAACAGCAGTTAGTTGAGAGAAACAATTATTTATATATTTTGTTCACGAGTACATTTGAGAGTCTTCAATTAACATATTTTGTTCTTTTATAATTATTTTTAAAGATGTTCTTCTTGGTAAAAATTTCAACAGTTTTACCTTGCCTTCAGAAAAAGAAAAAAGAAACTTTTGAAGTTTGCCTTTTCTTTTATGAATTTAAAAATTAAAATATTAATTGATTTACTTGTTATCAATTAAATTATGCTATCATATTATATGTTTTCTATAAATATTTTATTTCAAATAACATCATAAGTATCACTATGAACATTAACATTTTATATTAATATCTCAAAATCCATAAATCATACTATAAATATTTTTTTTTATTTATTTATCTTTTACTTTTATCTTTAATTTTTTATATGCAAAAGTTAAACACGGATAAGAAAAATTATAATAATTAGTTACTCGTTAAGAAAGTTAACTACTTCATAAAGATATTTATTTTTCTTTTAGCAGGATAATTAAGTAAATATTAAATTTGGATTTTAAAAACGTGAATAATTTAACTCAAAAGAATGAAGTTTTAATTTACAAATTAATTAAATTTAAAATAATGATTATTAAAAAGATAAAAAACAAGATATAATTTTTTAAATTTAAAATACTAGTTATTTAAAAGATAAAATTAAAAGAAAAAAGGTATACACGAAAAAAATTCCTTATTATTCACGTGATTGTTTATTATTTTAGTCCTTACTCAAACCATTCACTATATTAACTATTAACAATACCATCTTATTTTCTAATTTCAATAAATGTCTATTAACTTTATTAATACTACCCAAAACACAAATGTGATAGTGTCTGTATACACATTTTTAAATATTTATAAATTATTTAAATTTTAAAAAATATTAATTAAAAGGATAAAATTAGAAAAACAAAAAATATATATTTATAGATATTAATTGTAAATAAAGTTATAAGATAAAATTTAATTGTTAAAATAAAAACATTATAAGTAATATTATGTAAATTTTTTTATTATGAATAATTATTTACTTTTGAAAAGATGATTACTAAAATGATAAAAAGTAAATAGTTTTTTTTATAATGAATAATTATTTAAATTAAAAAATATTTATTAAAATGGTAAAACTGAAAAATAATTTTTTTATTATGAATTATTATTTAAACATAAAAAATAATAATTAAGAAGATAAAATTAAAAAATAAAAGGTACCAAGGAGATATATTCCTTTTATATATATTTATAAATTATTATTATTATTATTATTATTATTATTATTATTATTATTATTATTGCAATTGATATTTTCCTGCAAGAGAAAGGCGTTAGCTTGCTCCTCTTTCCATCTATTGCTTTTCATTCAAACTATAAGAATAATGGCCTATTATATCATCTACAAATAAACTGGGTGAAAGGGAAAAGAAAGACTGAACCTGAAGTTTTCACAAAAACTCACTCATTTTTTATTTGAATCCGCAGTGTAAATTAGAGTGACAACAATGGACTATAATCAACTGATACAACATTCCTGGAAGAACGTCTTAAGCTTCCAATGGTACACCAGATTCAGGTTTCAAACGGTTTAATCGGACAGTTCCAAGAATATACTCTGGCAGCTCCGATTCTTCTTTTGCCTGCAAGTATAGAATCAGTTAATACCTGAACTACTTGGAAAATTGGAATGCACGTGTGATGAACATTTTAACTTTCAGAAGTGAATGCACAAACAGTTGATGTAAAAGAATTTGGAGGAGTTATTCCTTTGTCATTCCTAATATAAAGAAACTAGTAAAAATTAAAGATTTTCCTCAATATCTTATTTGGCTTGAAAGTGATACTAATATAAGCAGCTCACCACCTTCCTCATTAGAAAAATTCAGTTTTACAAACCTCTTCCTCTCAGTTGTCCTTATATGATATTAATGCTTATATGTTATTTGTATACGCCAGCTATAGCACAAAATCAAAAGTAGTATGTCTGAGAGTAGTGACAAGAGGAATATACTATAGAAAGAGAAAAAATCCTCTGCAAAACAACCAACCGAATTTTCCTTTAAACAAACAGGGGTATGACACAAAATTGAATCATACACCAAATCTTATCCCATGATAGAAATAAAAACAGACACCCTTTAAATTAAGAGTATCTATCTATCTGCAAACAATTACACCCGAAAAATTGCAGAAACAGCAGTCATAAATTGAAACTTCAGCACTTTCGCCAAAAAATAAAGTCTACACTAAAAAGGAACAAAGGAACAAAAAAAGATGATACCACAAGAAGATTGTCTGTCCGAAAATTTTATTAACAGAAAGGCACAAACCTCTATCAAAATTGCAAGGTCGACAACAAGACTCGTAACATATCCCAGGACAAGGCCTATGACACTTCTGGCTACAGAAGACGATCCAATGTCCACATCAATCTGTATATTACAGAAAATTAGCACAAGAGTGTGATTTACCAGAAAATATGAAAATGACAGAAAAGTTACCGGAAGACTGAAGCTCAATTCTACAACCAACTAGCATATTATTGCATTCACTTTCAACAGTAATAAATGCGAATCTTCAACAACTAGAAAATTTCAAATTAAAATTTCAGAATAAACGTTAAGCTCCATAACCAAAAGTTCTGGTCACGGGACTTGGAATGTACACAGCATACCTAAAATTAAGCTTTAGATATTCTTTATATATATTAAGATGCTATTTTGTTTCACATTTGAATGATTGCATTCAGGGAGCAGCTAGGATACAAAAATCATCTGATCAACAAAAACCAAAACTCATCCTCCCCCAAATGTCCTACCGGAAATTTGGTCATATAAAGCAAGAGCTACGAATAGTTTGAGTGACAATTTCACCAGTAATATGTTCCAATTTATTAGCAAGACTCGTAAAGACAAAAAAATCCCAAGTACAATTTACAAGAGAGAAATTAAGATAAGGCTATTTGGCATGATGCATGAGATAACTCTACTTGAATTTAATATGGTTTGTTTTTCATCACTACACTATATTTTTGTTAGCAAGAATTAAAGATGAGAAAATGTTACGATGAGTGGCTAGAAAGTAGCCATTAATATGATTCTGTTCACGTGTGTCTTCTTAATTTAATGGGAGTGGTTTTCTAAGATGGAAACTGGGATAGGGTAAGGAAATGACAGGTGTATGCTGCTTGCATAAACCTCATACAATGTAATGTAAGTACAAAAGTGTACAAGAACTTCATCAACAAACCCAACAAATAATTACCATAGCAAAATGCAATATTCTGAAACAATATTTAATACAAGAGTCAATAGAACAGGTAAAAATACCAGTGATATAGTATAAATAGTAATAACGCAGAGATTTTATGTAAAATAGTTTCTCAATTACATTCGAGAATCAGCATAAACAAGCTTGACTTCTTAAGTTGAGATTCTAAGGCCCAGAACTACTTCAAGATATAAGCTAAGTCAACTGGGAGAAAATTCTAAGGTATCATTACCTCCAAAAAATTATCTTGTCTAAAGTATTTACAGGTTACGGCTTTTCCCAAGAGGCAAGCTTTGGTTCCTACAGCTCTCTTGACCATCCAATATCCCTGTGTCAATCGAAAACTATTAGCTGACAAATGTTATCAAGGCTCAAACATAGCATATATAAAAATTCATCGAGGATCACAAACCTCAACTATACTAGGAATTAGCTTGAATCTGGAGTCCCGAAATGCATCACTTCCACCAACAAACTTAGCTAACAAAGAATTTTTATTTATCGGTCTGTCAGCTGCATAATACAGAACCAGACTGTAGTTTGGTTTGGCAGGAACCTGAGTTTGATTACAAACAAAAGGTAAGTCTTTCAATGAGAAGCAGATCTGTGGCATAAAAAAAAAACCTCCAATGCACTTTATCTATATAAACTACAGACGAAGTTTCTCTTGAGCCGTTGATAGATCTATGATTGTGGATTGCAGAGACAGAAGCACATATCACAGACTATTCATGATTTCAATCAATTAACTTTCCAGCTTTTAGCATCACATTTATGCTTACTGAGTTAATAAAAGAAAGGCAGCAAAACCTTCCAATTTACTTGTCGGTCAAAGTTGGCAGCCCTGACACTACTAGTAGTAAAGCTACTCAATTGTTCATTCAATGTCAAAAGCAATAATATGCCAGCAGTAGACTTTTCAAACTAGGTATAACCAGAAAGTGAAAGACAGTTGAGACAAACTGAAGAATCACTAGGTCAATAATGTTAAAGAGTAGGAAAGGATCTAACACAATTTATCCTTCTTAATTTCCTTTGAAACTCTTTTATTAAAATCCAAAAATAAAAATCAATAATAAAGTTGCAACATGACCACTTCCATTAAAGCTCAGGGAGCTTGAAATTTGATAAACAATTACCCCTCGGCACTAAAATAGTTGTTACTGTAAAATGAAGAGTAGTATATCAGGCTTCTAATGTGTGAATTATTAGAAGAGCAGTTATCCAACTGTCTCTTGGGCAGTTAGTTGTTAGAGAAAAGGAATTAAGTCAGTTAGGCAAACTGAGATTAGGTTAAGTCAGTTACACAACTAACTACAGGCTGTTAATATAGGCAGTTACATATCTCTCACTATGATGACAGTACTGATCCCACAAATACCTTAGTTTAACCTATGACTATTAAGAAATACAAATCAGATTACTTTTATTCCTCAAATCCCTCTGTTACTTTTAAGAGGGTATCTAGAGCGTGAAAGTCCTCAATGGTAGAACCTACTCCTTCTACTTTACTTCGCTCCTCTTCTGCCCCCATCACATAGTCACTCAATTTCTGAAAATTAAATGACAAATTTTCATATATGGTTCCACGATTAGAACCTGCTATCAAAACACATCACTTCTGTTGAGGAGAAAGACCCCCTGAAGGCATATGATGAATTTCATGTGTTTATACTACGCCGAAACTATTTAATTTATAAGTGAGAATTCAGTTACCATATTTAAGGCTAATAACGTATATGTAGAATCAATCTAATTCATCTTGTAAGGATAAGCATTTATATCACCTTGTAATTTGAATTCAAATCTAATTCAACTTCAAAAGTAAACTAATAAGGCGAAGGTTTCCTTCTATTTATACATAATAGTTTAGTTTTATCACTATTCATTGCGGGATCTGTTAACATTCACACATTTAATAACCTTAATTTTTCCTAATTTGTATGTGTTGATAGCAAAAGCAATAACATCCGTACCTGGAGATTAATGACAAGGATAAATGGAAGCTTTTTCCCGGCTTCTGACTGAAATTCAGAAGGAAAAGATAGATATATATTAAGAAATTGACATGAAATTGACAATTTCCATATTAAATATATTTTTAGGGAACAAACATGTAATCTTATATATATATATATATATATATATATATATATATATATAGATAGATAGATTGCAAACCTTGTACATTAACAAAAAAATATTAAGAAATTTTCAACTTTTTTTCTTAAATAACATGTTCAATGAAAACTGACCATCTTTCCCCAACCTTAATTTACAATAATCAATATGAATATTAAAGGATAGAATGTTAAAAATTTGACATTACCTGAACCAAACATTTAGGGTGAAGGGCAATTCTATCTACAGATTTATCAACTGTTAACCAATCGACTCCTACAAGCTTGAGAAGAGGATCTCCTCCAACTACCTGCAAGACAAATTATGTGTTCATGACATTTTGACCGACCCATAAAATAGTGGGGGAGTAAGACCTTTCTCTGGTTGAGGAACACTGTTACAGGACTAAGGCTCTGATGACATGCAACAATAAGTGAATTGGGTGTCGTTTCTTTTCATTACAGAAAAAATAAAGTAACAATTACTTCAAATTATGTAAAAGTATATTGAGATTTTTGCTGAAAACAGCAGTTCTAGAATTTAGAAATATTGACTTCCAAATTTACAAAAAAATAAGAATAAAGTCACAGTTCAAACCCCCAACATGCCCCAGTTTCAGGGACAGAACTAAATGTTAATTCGAAGGACACTAAAGTGCCTGCACACTACTACTGCACAATATCACATCATCCAAGTTAAAGAAAGGATTTGGTGTACTTTTACTCTGTAATTGAATGACTTCAATAGTTTACTAACCTTAGAACTATCTTTAAGATAGTTCTTTCCTCTAATCATAAATCCTTTTCCACTAGGAGAAGCCCAACAGTTTGTGTCATTGTCATCCTTTCCTTTCCATAAAGAACAATGCAAGTCACTTGGAATTGTGATAGGAGTTACATGAGGATCCAATTCTTCGCTGAGATCAGGAGCTGCATCCAATAATCAAATATATTTTATTATAATTCCAAATGAAATTAAGTCATATGTAACTATAACCAGTTACTCACAAGAGAGAAGGCTTTGTTCATTTTAACCTTACCCTTTTCTTTTACTCTTGTAGACTAGATATATAGACAGAGTACATGTATTATCGCAAATTAAAACTACTAAAGCCTAAGCCAACATGTGAAAGCACGTGAATAATTTTATATCAAACAAATTGACATGAATGTTGAAGAAGCAACTAAATTGGCCTAAAAGGAGTATTTAGTGCAACAAAGCTGCTAATTACGTTTATTACAATCAATGGAATATATTATTTTCTTGTAGTGGTGACTCAGACATTCCGGAAGGAGTTTGTTACATTTTTAGAGTATATGGGGTGTGGGAATATTTCTGTTAGAGGGTCTTGGCACGTAGTGCTGATATGCTTCTAATTAGAGAGGTTTGAATGAATGAATGAATGAATGGAAAACATTTTTGCACTCCAAGAGGGTGTACTCCTTCCATTAAAAAACTGACATGGCTGGTATGTTTTTACTATTTTTAAGTTTTTTGAGATAAAAAGAGAAAAGTGTTTAGTTAAGAATAATTACTGCCATAGGAGTGAGTACTGTAGGAATACATAAATTTTATTCTACTAAAGGTATTTTTTAGTATATTCTCAGTGTTTTGAGGAGTGATCAAAGTTCGTGTTGTATAAGGAAATGTTCATTGGAATGATTGGATAGTCTAAATAAGTAGAGTTATACGTAGAGAATTTTATTATAGTTTCTCTTCCTTTTCCCCTACCAAATAACAAATAACAAAGTAAATGCGTACCAGCAGTTCGCTTTAAAGCTAATGTTGTGATTGCCCATGAAATATTCTTTAGCTTGACTCTTGGCTCCTGATAATTTGGAAAATGTCATTAAACAATAGAACTTAACAGAACTCATATGACACATTTCTACTGTAGACTACTTTTATAGCTGATAGGTGTAGAATCAGGAAAACCTGCACAACAAGTTTTTGATCATCATCACTTTCTTCATCTGATGTTGACGAATCAGCAGTAATTGCATCATAAAACTCATCCTGCATTTCATCCTCACATTCAGCACTAGAAATAGAAGCATCAGAGATTTTGGAATGAACAACTGTGGTGGCATTTTCTTGGTGGAGTGCAGGATTGGCAGCAATGTATTCCTTCAGACCTGACCCATTATTTAGAAACATATATTAAATGCCTCCAGAATGGTATTCATGGGCAAAATGCATGAGAAAAAAAAGGCAGACCAACATTAAATCGTGAGAAACTTCCTTTTCTTGTTTTGAAATAGAATACAGTACTTTATAAAAGCAACAGTTACTTTTGTAAAGATAGCTGTTAGATATTAGTTGTGTGTTTATGTTAATTAGGAAAACATAGTCCCTATGCTTATTATGTTATTTTTACATATTCATTTGTATTTGGGCTTAGCCCACATTCTTATTATTATAAATACATTACCCTATGTGTATGCAAAGACACATAAGGGAGATTAATCCCGTATATAGTTTTTCACTATATTCAACATGGTATCTAGAGCTTAGGTTCTGTTTCAGCCGATTCCACAGTCTCCGGTACCTACCGCCGCTATCCGACCACCGCCGCCGCCGCCGCCGCCGCTGTCCGACCACCGCCGCTGCCGCCATCGCTGGTTAGGGTTGTTCATAGGGCAGAAAGGTGCGCCCAACTCCGACAACCACAACGCCGGAAGTCGCTCCGTGAGAGGAGCCGCCACGCGCCGCCACGCGCCTCCTCTGTCGCCGGCACGTGTAGCCCGCGTGCCCACCTCCGGCGAGAGCCACTCGCCGTCGCCACCACAGAAAGGGTCGCCGGAGACTCCTGAGTCCGTTCCTAGGGTCGGTGACGACCCGTTTGGCCTATATTCGAGTAGATCTGAGTTTTTGAGTGTGACCCACTCGCTGCCGCTGCCACAGGCGCGTCGCCGGAGCTTTCCGCCGCCGACCAGCACCGTCGTGATCGTCTCCTCGCACTCTTTCTGGATCTGTGGTCGTTGCGTCAATTGGAGCACATTGAATTTTTAGGGTTTCTCCCTCTCTATGGTTGTCCAACGTGATGATCGGAGACTGTCTCACCAGTCAGGTAAAGGACGTCCAAAATATGACCACTATGGCAAAATAGGCCACGAAATTGATAATGTTATGCGCTTCATGGACCTCCTCCTCGACCTATAGCAATGGCTAATTCTGATCCTACTTCATCAAATAGCATAGACAACCCTGCACTCTTTCAGGAATTTCTCAGATGGTATAAGGACTGTCAGCACTCTAGTTCCACTACATCTGCTTCTGTTACACTCACAGGTACTCCTTTTGTTGGTCTGACTCACTCTCTCAGATCTTGGGTCCTTGACTCAGGCGCCACCGATCATATCACTGGTAACAAGTCCTTGTTTTCTTCCTTGTCATATCCGGATAATTTACCCTCGATAACAATGGCTGATGGGTCTAGAGTCTCATCTCATGGTATTGGTACTGTTCATATTTTTTCGTCCATATCCATTGATCATGTACTTTATGTCCCTGGGTCTCCTTTTAACTTATTGTACGTAAGTCGTCTAACTCGTTCCCTTAATTGTGTTATTTCATTTACTAAAGACTCTGTTTGGTTGCAAAACCGGAGTTCGAAACACATGATTGGCACAGGATGTGAGTCTCATGGCCTATATCATCTCCGCCCTTCTCCACATGCTGGCGTAATCATGGAGTCATCATCCCTTCTTAATGCTCAATTAGGTCATCCCAGTCTTGCCAAACTGCAGCAACTTGTTCCTAGTTTGTCAAAATTATCAAGTTTGCCGTGTGAGTCTTGTCAGTTAGGTAATCATACTCGTAGTTCCTTTCCTCGTAGTGTTTCACAACGAGCGTCATCCCCCTTTTCATTGGTTTATTCTAATATTTGGGGACCTAGTCGTGTTAAGTCAACTTTAGGGTTTCAGTATTTTGTAACCTTTATTGATGACTATTCCAGGTGTACTTGGTTATTTCTAATGAAGAATCGTTCTGAGTTGTTTTCTATTTTCCAAACTTTTTTCAACAAAATAAAAACTCAGTTTGGGGTTTCTATTCGCACTTTATGCAGTGATAATGGCCGTGAATACCTTTCTCAACCATTTAAACATTTTATGGCTTCTCATGGCATTCTTCACCAAACCTCATGTGCCTATACCCCTCAACAAAATGGGGTGGCTGAGCGCAAGAATAGACACCTTACTGAAACAACTCATACACTTCTAATCCATGGTCAAGTACCCTCGCGTTTTTGGGGTGATGTTGTTCTTACTGCATGTTATCTCATAAACCGCATGTCGTCTTCTGTCCTAGATAACAAAATCCCTCATTCTATCTTATTTCCTCAAGACCCTTTACATCCATTACCTCTTAGAGTTTTTGGGTCTACATGTTTTGTTCATGATTTTAGTCCTGGTCTTGATAAGTTATCTCCTTGATCTCACAAATGTGTCTTCTTAGGATTTCCACGGTCACAAAAGGACTATAAGTGTTTTTCCCCTTCCCTCAATCGTCATTTCATCTCGGCTGATGTCACTTTTGATGAATCTTCGTTTTACTTTTCACATTTGTCTTCTCGGTCTGTACCTCCACCTACTACTGTTGATATTCCTTTTTTCTGTGATCCTTCTCCTTCTTTAGACTCTCATTCCCCACAGGATCGTCCTTCAACTCCACCCCTTCAGGTTTATAGTCGCCGCAATCCTGTGCCGCCTCATGACTCACTTCCAGTGCCGCCTCCTGTGTCTCCTCCGGCTCCAGCAAATGAGTCTAACCTGCCCATTGCACTCCGTAAAGGTATACGCTCCACTCGTAACCCTTCCCCCCATTATACTGTTCTTAGTTACCACAGATTATCTCTATCTTTTTACACACGTCTCTCATCCATTTCTTCTGTGTCAATTCCTAAATCTGTGGGTGATGCCTTAACTCATTCTGGCTGGCGTCAAGCCATGCTGGATGAATTAAGTGCTTTACAGAAAAGTGGAACTTGGGAGCTTGTCCAATTACCATCTGGAAAGTTTGTTGTTGGTTGCAGGTGGGTGTATGCTATCAAAGTTGGCCCTGATGGTACAATTGATCGTTTGAAGGCTCGACTAGTTGCCAAAGGCTACACACAGATTTTTGGTTTGGATTATGGTGATACTTTTTCTCGAGTGGCAAAAATGACCTCTGTTCGTTTATTCATTGCCATGGCCGCTCTTCGACAATGGCCTCTTTACCAACTTGATGTCAAAAATGCTTTCCTTAATGGTGATTTGCATGAAGAAATTTATATGGAGCAACCGCCCGACTTTGTTGCTCAGGGGGAGTCATCTGGATTGGTATGTCGTCTTCGCAAATCCCTATATGGCCTAAAACAGTCTCCTCGGGCCTGGTTTGGTAAATTCAGCTGTGTTGTTCAACAATTTGGTATCGCCACTCAGTGTTCTATCGCCACTCAAGTGCTGGATGTATCTACTTAATAGTGTATGTCGATGACATTGTTCTCACAGGAAGCGACTACCTTGGCATCTCTCAGATGAAACAACACCTTTGTCACCATTTTCAAACCAAAGATCTTGGCAAACTCCGGTACTTTTTGGGTATTGAAATAGCACAATCCAATGATGGTATTGTCATATCTCAGAGGAAGTATGTGTTAGACATCTTGGAGGAAACAGGGTTAATGAACTGTAAGTCTGTTGAGACACCTATGGATCCTAACATCAAACTCCTACCAAATCAGAGGGAGCCTTTCTCAGATCCTGAACGTTACAGAAGATTAGTTGGTAAATTAAACTATCTTACTGTTACGCGTTCTGACATTTCCTTCGCAGTTAGTGTGGTGAGTCAATTTCTAAACTCCCCATGTGAAAACCATTGAGATGCAGTTGTTCGCATATTGAAGTATATTAAAGGATCACCTGGAAAAGGTTTGCTATATGGTCCTAACAACGATACAAAAATCGTTTGCTATTCAGATGCTGATTGGGCTGGTTCCCCTTCTGATAGGAGGTCTACTTTTGGATATTGTGTCTCTATTGGTGGCAACCTGATATCTTGGAAAAGTAAGAAGCAAAGTGTTGTGGCAAGGTCCAGCGCAGAAGCAGAATATAGAGCTATGGCATCTGCTACTTGCGAGCTTGTGTGGCTTAAACAATTACTTAGTGAATTGAAATTTGGAGATGTCACTCACATGACACTTATATGTGATAATCAAGTTGCTCTTCATATTAGCTCTAACCCTGTCTTCCATGAGAGAACCAAGCATATTAAAGTTGATTGTCATTTTATTAGAGAAAAAATTATATCCGAAGATATCAAGACTGAGTTCGTTGACTCAAGCAACCAGTTGGCAGACATATTCACCAAGTCCTTACGAGGACCTAGAATTGACTATCTTTGTAACAAGCTTGGAACATATGATTTATATGCTCCAGCTTGAGGGGGAGTGTTAGATATTAGTTGTGTGTTTATGTTAATTAGGGAAACATAGTCCCTATGCTTATTATGTTATTTTTACATATTCATTTGTATTCGGGCTTAGTCCACATTCTTATTATTATAAATACATTACCCTATGTGTATGCAAAGACACATAAGGGAGATTAATCCCCTATATAGTTTTTCACTATATTCAACAATAACTATTGGGTTTAGAGCAAATAATAATGCTAATTCCATAGTTTGTTGTTTCTACGTTGTTTGAAGGAGGAAAACTTGTTATAGCTGGAAACTTTGCTGTTCAGGACAGTACAAGAATAATTAGTTGAAATTAAGTGTTATATCAGTATTCAAACTCATGAAGCCAACAGTATCTTCCTCTTAGTTAATGATTTAGTTTACAATCAAGTGATAATTAATAAATTCGTGGAGTTCAATCTAATCTTAATAGCTTTGTCACATGACAAATAATTTATGGACTCCAGCCTGAATGGTTTCAAGCGTCATAGGTTCTGTGTTGAACAGTACACTTGCATGCTGAAATTTAGATAAAATTGAGCTTTCACTTTCTTCCTCTCTGGTGTGATTCCAAATTCTTAAGGTCTTACCAAAATGGGATCAGATCTCAACTACTCAGATTCATTCCTAAACCAAGAAGTTAATATCCCAACCCGGTATTCTCTTCTGCCTGAATCTCATCCTACACTATCATAAAGAAAGCTTTTCCTCCGTCCCTCTCATGCTTTTCCTTTTCCTGATTCTTCCAAATACCCCCAATCAAAAGAAAGAAATAAAGACGGAAACTGGTCATTTATGTCAGAATAATGTCTTCGGTATCATGTTACAATTAACAGGCCAGCTTTTCTCACTGCTCGAGAAAGAATTCAGCGCTACATCAAAAGAAGCCTATTTAAACTACGAAGATGAGTACAAGCAAGAGTTTAGATAACAAAAATTTGAAAATCTCAACTCAAGTGCCAATCATTCAAGAAATTCAGAGAAATATATAAGATAAAAACAATGGTGCAAATACTTAACCTGCCACTTGGAACAATAATGCATGTGGAATGCTCCTCTGAAATTTTGAGTTCTGGTTATTCTTCCATCGACACCAAGACGAAGAGTTTATCTCTAAAGTGTGGGTCACTAAACATCTTGGGCTATTTGATGCCCCAGATGTGCTCAAATTTCTAATCTCCCATGAAGTTGCTGCAGCCAAAATGCAACCCATAAGGGGATAAAACTAGTCAATGCTGAAAAATACGACAGTGGTCATATTTTCTTTCTTTTAATCAGCGCTAGAGTCTAAAGTTAAAGTAAGAAATGATTCCCATCATATAGAAATCAATACACCCTCCACGAATGTGTGAAATTAATGTGGATACCACTAAATACCACCAAGCACCACTTATCAATTCCAAGGATTTAATGCAAAAGGTTCTATCTTACGATTAACTTTTGCGCGTCGATATCCGTGTATTGGGGGCTTTTTCTTGTGTATAGCTGGACATTGCAAGATAGCTGCAAGAATTAAATATAAAAATATTTCAGCATATATTTGTCAGAGTATGTTTAAAAAATACAACATGGTGATCATCTAAATCAAGGTCAGAGAAACTGCCATAACAGTACCAAAATTATTAATTAAAAAATATATGTTACGTAAAAAAGATATGGATACAACGCCCAAACTAAAAGAAATTTCAAGGGCACTATTTCCAGTGGATTAGTAATATGTATACGCTTTGTATTCAGCAATTAAATGAAATGCACAATAGTACTGTTACAAAAGGTCCAAGCAAGCAATCACTACAATCATATTCTTACTATATGTTCCATCTTGTCCACGAAACCATTGTCTAGAGAAGACAAAATCCTGCTTTGAGTGCCACCTGAGTTAAAAGTTAATTCAGTGAACATTATAAAAAGTAAATAATGATTAAGTGAGAATAATTATAATAAAACTTGCTCTTCTATTCATTGATGAAAAACAAAATTTATAAGGCCATTGGGTAGAAGAGAGAGATGTCATGAAACTGTAGATAGTTGGCAACTAAAATTTCGTTACTAACAACTATATAATGGACTGACACACACCCAAATAAGTTAGCTCGTCCTATAGAATAATTTAGCAGAATGAAAACCTAAGACAATAGGAAACCAAATTAGTCAGGCTCACAAATCTTTACCGTAGAAAAAATCAACACAAATGATAAATCTCTATCATTGAAAAATTCACACAAATTAGATAGCACATGTATATGAAGAATTTAGCAGAAGGAAAACCAAAGTCAACAGGGAAATCATATTAGCTAATAAGCAAAGAAATCTTCACCATTGAAAAAAGTTCACAAAAATGAGAAATCTCTGAAAAAATTCACACAATAGTGAAATTTACAGCACAGAGCATATATTACTTCAATCCAATCTCTACAATGCAATAACTTTTCAAATTTGAGAATATTAACATCAATAGATTACCGAGATAGATACTTAGAATCATATGTCCCATAAACAACATCGTAGTGTCCATCATAAGAATCTACAAGTTCCAAGTCGCATATCAATGTATCCCACCTGCAAAAGTAAGCATACAAGAGACTAATTTCCTTAATATGTTATCAAGACACTTAAGCACCTTCTATAGGAAACTTACTCATATCTTTTTTGTTGGTCAGTGTTCAAAATAACTTCAAAAACAGTATCTGCAGTTGCATCAATAACACCAACAGACTTTGCAAGGACAGTCTTACCATTCTACAAAGCACCAAAAATGGCAAATCAGAAATCAGACTTATTTATCTGCCCTGTCATAGGGAACCAAAGCACTAATCTCAGCTGTTGTAAATATAACATAAAATAGGAACGAAGCTACACAACGAGCATATGATAACATTTTACATATTAACAAAACTAGTGCATCAGTCCACGAGATGATTCATTAGCATAAAAAGAAAAAGTTCTGGGATACAAAGATGTATAAGGTGTTTATTGAGAGAACTTTCTTATTAATGATAGCCATTTAGGTTATCATATAAAGGACAGCATTGCACATAAAGGTGTCTTTTAAACTTTTATCAATAGAACAAAACTATAAAACCAACCTTCTGAAATATAATGGCATTACTAATACAGATCCGAGCAGATACTAGTACACCACTACTCAGAACCTCTCAATGTAAGACACAAATTCATAACAGGAAGAACACAGGCAAACTATTCCAAAAGCAAAGAAAATGGAGTCTCAAAATAAAGAACACTTTTTGCCATAAGCAATATCCATATATTCCTTTTATTTATTTATGAGGTCTATTTGATTTTGTAAAATGAGTTAATAAAGTTGTTCCTGATAACTAGAAACCAATGTTGAACCAATAAGCAACGGATGCAGGTACACACACACCCATGCACTAATTGTATTAAACAAGGCTAGTATACAGTAGCTTCAATTTATCCCAAGCCTTTTTTGCTGTGCTGCTTGCTCTGCATTGTTGATATTTTCAGTTAGTCATTAGTTTCTATTAGAGATTGTCAAGTCTCCGATAACACAACAGTAACAAATAGTAATTGATTCTGTTTTATCAGTTACCCTTTCTTTCCTCTCTCTCTCTCTCTCTCTCTCTCTCTCTCTCTCTCTCTCTCTCTCTATATATATATATATATATATATATATATATGCTTTCCTTGTATAGGTTAAGTGAGTATTCTTTGTATTGACAATAATTAGATATATAGTTTTCTTTCTATCTTCTATCTCTCTCGATCCTCTCTATCTTACATGGTAATAATAGTTGATACCATGGCCTCTGAAAATTCTTCATTTGCCCACAACTCTAACACCTCCCCTGTTACTTCCTCCTACCACCCTCACACTTTCAACATAACGATCTCTCTCAAGCTTAAAACTGAAAATTTCTTCAGCTGACAACAAGAAGTGCTTGCCACAATCAAAGGACTGCAACTTTTCAAGTTCTTGGACGGTCAAGAAACTCCACAAAATACCTCAATCACGATGAGACCCTTCACAACATTATTAATCCCACATATCTACAATATGAGCAACAAGATCAACTCTTGATTATTTGGCTTCTTAAGTCTATGGACACATTTGTTCTCACCACTGCTTCTCAAATCTAGAATAAGTTGCATGTTTATCACACATCCCAATCAAGAGCAAAAGGTAAAATCCTGAAAGATTCAACTTTGTACACCTAAAAATGAGAGAACCGATGCCACCTATCTTCTTGATATCAAGAAGATTGTTGATACCCTGGCTGCCATCGAATCTACTCTCACCACAGAAGACCACATTGAAGACACTCTTTATGGCCTGTCAGAAGACTATGAAAGCATTTTCACTTCCATCCTCACACGCACTGATCCTTATACCATTGAAGAAATAGAGGCTTTACTTTTGCCCCAAGAAGAACGTTTGGAGAAATACAAAATTGTTAACTACTTGTCATCAACATAACAGTTATTTCTGGTCCTAATAACTCCTTTAGAAACAAAAGTTCTCAATACTTCCAGAGGAACAACAGATCCACCAACCGCAATAATTCTTCTTTCAAGAATCAACAATCAACAACAAAAAGAACTTTACAAGAAACTCTTGGCAACAGTTTGGTTATACTACCACAACTTGTTGGCTCAAGTTTGAATATGACTTTCAACCTTCCATCTCTGCTAACCAATCTCAACTTTGCTCCTCAGAAATTCAAGATGATACTCCTTCAATTTTGGGAATGACTTCTATTCTAAGTGATCCTTTGTGGTGTCCGAATAGTGGTGCCACACATCACATAACACCTGACTCATAATATTACGACCAAGAACTCCTACACTGGAAATGAAAAGGTCAAACTAGGTAATGGAATGGGTATGTCTATCTCTCACATTGGCTCTACTGTTTTTCACAGCCCCCACACATAAATACTTATTTTTTAGAAAATCTTTTGCATGTTCCTCATATTTCCAAGAATTTAATTAGTGTTTCTAAATTTGCCCAAGATAATCATGTATATTTTGAATTTCACTCTAATATCTGTCTAGTTAAAACTCAGGAAACAAACAAGATCATCCTTAAAGGCTTCCTTAAAGACAGCTTCTACGTTTTTTAACCCCTTCGCTCTTCTCCCATTGTCAATGTTAATCATACTTATGTAAATTTTGTAGTTTCTTTGTGGCATTCTCATCTTGGTCATCCTTCTTATAAAAATGTTCAGAGAATTTTAAAGCATAACAATATCCATGCTGTCAACAATAAAGCTTTTTCTGCTGTTTCCTGTGATGTGTGTTCTAGCCAAAATGCATCAACTTCCTTTTCCTAAATCTGATAGTCATATAATACTCCTTTAGAATTGGTTTACATTGACATATGGGGACCTGCTCCTATGCCTACCTCTAATGGTGCCAAATATCACATAACCTTTTTAGATGCTTATTCTAAATTTACTTGCATTTATCTTCTTCGTTCTAAATCTCAAGTTTCTGCTATTTTCGATCTCTTTAAAACATTTACAGAAAATCAAACAAATCACTAATTAAAGGTCATTCAAACTGATAATGATAAGGAGTTTTAATATAACAGTATCGTTCTATCTTATAGTCTCAATTATATGTGTATGTGTATCAGAACCTTGTGATGTCATTCACTCTCTTTTCTTTCTCAGCTAAACTCCATCAAGTGACCTATGCTGCTAAGCTTTAAAGGAAAATATCAACAAATAAACAAGTGTTGGATGATAAATTAATCACGGATGAGACAAGTGTTATACTACTACAACTCATGTTAGAATAACAGAGTGAATGGAAAGCTAACTAATTTTCAAGAAATAAATTAATAGTCAATATTGCCCAAGTCCTTCCCTGCCCAAAGAAGTGAATTGTATAAGGATAGATTCAGAAACCTTGTGATCAGAAACATCCTCAAAAATTCTAATACCTGAAATCACAAACAAAAGAAACATCCAAATATATAAGGATAGATTTAACTATAACTTTTTCTAATGAAACTAATGTAAATAAGTATTAAAAGTGGAAAAAGCTAGTAAAAGCATATTTGTTTGTATCAAGAGTTTGACAATCAAATCATTCAAAGAAAAACAAGGTTATTGGATACTGAGCATGAGCTTATTGGTTATTAGGCTACTGGAGAAAAACAAGACAGAATTGCAATAGACTACAAAATAATGCAAAACAGAAGAAAATTACCAGCCAAAGTAAAAACGCATTTCCATTGATGTGCTTCAACTGCATCGCCTCCATCCCCTTCAAACCCATCTGTTCTGGACAACTTTGATGATTGTCGTAACAATTTTTCTGGGCCTTTCAAAAAGAAAGCAAGAGTAAATTAGCTAGTAATATAAAGAGAGAAGCATACAAGATATAGAATGCTAATGTAGCAACTCCTCCATAATTATACAATTTAGAAAAGAAATATGGGATTCCTTGCAAAACTAATATATCACTGATTTAGAATCATACTTACTGTCACCCCCACAATATTCAATGCAAATTGCTACTGTCAAATTTTACTCCTTTTGATATAGGAATAAAATGGAGCGTTTTATGTCACCGGGATTAACTAAATCCGTGATTTATTTCTTCTTTGTTAATTCCTCTATAGTTTCTCTACAATATATGCACAAATTTCTACTCAAAAGTTTCTTTTTATTTTAAAATGGTTTACAGGATATTTCTGTCATTTTCTTATGCTCTTCAAGCCGCTATTCAGTTAGAAAAAGTGATTTGTGGTAGGATCTTTCTAATCTATCTTCTCAGATTTCAGCTCCATGGTCCTCTATTGGTGATTTTAACATTGTTCCAGGGAGTCATGAGTATAGAGGTAAAAGTTATCCTTCTCCTTTGGCTTGCAGGGAGTTCCAGGACTAGTTTGATCAGAATTCTCTAATTAACTTGTCTTCATCTGGCAGTCAGTTTACTTGGACCAATGGCCACTTTGGGAATTCTAGAACTGATAAGAGGATGGATACAGATGTTTGTAATACTGATTAAATAAATTTCTGATCTTCAGCTCATGAAGAAAGTAAATCACAAATTTAAATAGATGTCCTGTTGTACTCCTCAAGAAACATAACAGGTAGAATATGTCATTCAATAAAATCAATTAAGCATGTTAATGCCTCAAAAGTATTCCACGATGAATATCATGATTGGGTTTTTTTTGTACCTTGGCCAATTCTTATGAGCTTCCTCAAACCATGGGCATATCGCCTCACTCTAGGTCGATGTCCTTCAAGATTGATCCTTCCATGACATAAAGAGCAATTATATGTTAATTTGTGTAAAATTATCTAATAGAAGGAGAGTGTCTAAGACAGAACATAACACTTAACTATGCTCACATAAACTGTGCAGGTCTTTCATTAATCGTAACTCTCATATATATATATATATATATATATATATATAACACAAACAGTAATAGTTAACTCTAAGCAGTATTTCTTGAAAGTCTTTAGAAGTAAACTATTTTCTTAAATTTTATTATAAAAATAATGAAAATAAAAGAAGACACATGTGATTTCAAGAACCAAAAGCATTGAATCCCCTGCCATTATGTATGATATAACACTATTAGTCAGTGTGGCCAACAAGACAATTAAAATAATGTTATTCTTTAAGACTTGAATGCACAAATGCATTTCAAAAGGGGGAGCATACTCGTTCTCCATGTTTAGTTTGTCTCTGGCACTAATTCCTTTTGACAGCTCAAGCTCGGCCTACAAAGTGCATATATCCAATAAATTAAAATTGTTCACAAATTATGAAAAATGTCATATAGGTTTATGACATCCCAATTCTTTCAGATAGCAAACAACTATTTCCGTCTTCTTTACATTAAAGGGAAACATGTTTGAAATTTCAAAAAAAAAAAAAAACCTTCATATCCAAGCCCCCTGCCCCAGAAATAAATTTCAATCTCAATCAGACTTGGTTTTTAATATACTTACTCAAACCAATAACAAAGGCAAAATGCTCAAGTTATAAACACAAACCTCGCGATATTGTTTCATACCTGTTGCTTAGCCTGATCAAATGCTTCCATCCATCCCCTGGCCTCACCAGCTGTAGCGCAAGCAATCTTGAAGAAAATAAACATGCAAAAGAAACTTATACTACAGAAGGACAGAAAAAAGTATAACATCCGTGCCATGAGGGAGCTTATTAGATTTTAAATTGATAAGCTCTGCAATACAGACATAAATTTGCATTCCAGTGCAATTGTCGAATCAAGAAACTCTTAGAAAGTAGATTTAAATTTAACTCAATCCTACAAAATCAACATTTAAAGTGGAGTTTGTAAAATGGATTTTGTAATTACTTATATACTATAATTTAATCCTATCTCTGTAAGATGTGGGATCTCTAATACGCCTCACATTAACATCTTGCATGTGAGACTAAATATTTATTAGTGACCTCCCTATCACTAGGTGGATCCTTGTGGGTTTCTTGCAATTATTGCTTGTTCAGGTATTAATAAACTGCTACCCTAACTCGATACCTGAAAAGTGTAATTAGAGGAAAGAAATTTACATCAATCTTGGTTAGAAAAAATGAAAAAGAATTGTCCACTTAGAAAGGTGTGTTCTGTTTTACTGTTTTTCTTTTCAAAAAAAAAAAAACTTGAAAGCAACAAAAATTATGTTTTCTTATAGAAACATATGATATACAGCCTTTACAATCTACAGAAGATGGAAGTTTGTCCTTCTGTTTTATACTCAGCAGAGTATTATAATAAGTTACAAGATCAATCATGAATTCTTCTAAGCTGTTGTGCATGTTAAAAGACTTGCATCGCATGCAGACAGATGTAGTTATCAATCACTACCAATCATCACCAATTATTTGAATAAGCAATTCAAAAACATAACTTACATCTCCTTTTTTGGTCTCATCTAATCGATTGTAAAACCGTAAAACATAAAGATCCTGGGGAAGAAAACAAAAAGCATTTAGCTCCCATCAAATTTAGAACGTAACAGGACATGCATGTAGACAAAAATGTTGAGATTTTTATACGTCAAATGGAGAATATTCCATTAAAACTAATGCATGATCAGTTTAATTTCATAACTACAAGTAGTATTTTACCCCATTGTTGACCTTTCGGCGACCTAGCTCCTCCACCATTAGCGTGGGTCCAACAACTCCCCGCCTAATTGGTTTCTGCAACGAGGAAACTTTTATCATTAACAAATTTATTGTTGAAAAAACAGAGATAAAAGTTCCTCATCAGAAAGAGAGAGAGAGAGAGAGAGAGAAAGAGATAAAAGCCAAGGTGAAAGATGATTGAAACGGGGTTATTACCCACATTTAAAAAAAATAGTAAATAAAATTATTAAAAAATTATTGAAACAAACTAGTACGTACGCTCAATGAAATATGACTATTAATGTACCGAAAAAATATTTTCTTTTATACAAAAAAATGCAAGGAATGGCAACGACCCTGCTTAGCCCTTTAGTATTTCATCTTGCCAGTTGAGTCTTCCTTCTCTCTATAACAGACAGAGCCTTCTTAAAATTGTCATTTATCTGTTATACTTGTAAATTTGAAGAGAGTAGTTCTAATCATGATTTCGGTTTAGGTTATATCTAGATTAGTGGTAGACATTGGAATGAAATAGATCAGAGATTGCTTTCCATGGTTTGAGAAAATGAAAATGGACTACAACATTTTAATAGTATCTTTATTTAAAACATATATTTTTAAAAAACTGATGATTTGATGAAAATTTGAAAGATAAAACAGTCATTTTATAATCTAAAAAAATTGGAGAACGAAAATAATGGAACGTCTTCCGCATCCACTCCATCCCTCTCCATTCCACAGATATAAGATAGAGCAATGCTACAAGATCCCTACAGCACAAACGATACTAAAATCGAACAAATTCGACATGAAATTATTTATGGTGGTAATCAGCTAAACACAGCATCGATTAGCCTACGATCCCTTTTTCCAATTACTATCAAGTTTTAGGAAACCGAACGTAGCATAGCGCAATCCACAATCGTATATCACGGCGGTAACTACAATATGTATTTCAATCAACATTTTCATACTTAATTAATATCACCATTCCACAATCGAAACTATAATTAATCCATCAAACTACAAAACTCTTGGTTCTTCGTCCTAAAACGATTCTCAATTTCAAATCAGCAGCAGCAACATTAATCGTATCAAGCTTCCATAAACTGATTCCTATTTCCATTATACTCTAAAGCAAAAAGAGTGCAATTAGACTACTTCGTTTTGATCGAAAAAGTAAAAGAAGGTTTGAAGAAAAGGAGAGGAATCATACGATGCCAGGGTTCTCGTGAGGATCACGCTTGTACATGGCAACATACTTTCCCCTAATGAAGAGGAAACGGAGATGACAGTACTCGTGGCCAATGGAATTGACTCCCAAGTGATAAACCCAACCAGAGTACTCAAATATCCCTCCTCCTCCTCCTCCTCCGCTGTCATCGCTCCGCTCCGAACCTCCGCTCCCGGACTTGTTCAGCTCCGAACCTGTTGCTACAGCGTCCATTTCACGCTGCCGCTGCTGCTGCACCACACACGTGATCTCCCTCGGTATCTCGGATTCTTCTCACTTGTTTCGTTATCGTTATTACGTGCCTTAATGTCTCCAGTTAAGAGATTAATCACACAGTTGGTTTTCGTTGTGACACGCGCCCAATGTTGGGTAGGCTGGTGGGGCCCAGTTTACGTTGGGAACGGTGAGGTACGAGCTGGTATAAGTTGAGCTGACCGTCAAAGTTTTGTCATTATGCGACGCCATGCCAAACGCGCTTCACCACGCGCCATTGCCAGTTGGAGGATTCCTCTTGCCGCTCCCAATCTGCCACCTGTAATATTTCCCTTTTTAGATTTTTCTAACTTTTTCTTTTATTGGTAGTTGTCTGCTACTACTTTATTACGTTTGAGTGAGTTCAAAAAGTAAAAAAAAATATACCTATCATAAACTTATTCATTAAGGAATGCTTATTATGCCAATGATGGTTGTTTAGTTCAGAAAATTATTCTAAAAATAGTCAAACTTATTATTTTTTATCTATCTCTTTTTTCCTTTCCAAACAGAGAATTGAATTGTATTTTATACTCTTAAATTAATTATAAAATCAGTAAGGTTTTAAAATTACACAAATCCTTCTTGTTTTTATAGCATTATACTGATCCCTTTAATTGTAAAAAAATTACCAACACTTAATATATAGAGATGACACGTAGATCTGTATTATAAAAAATATTTATCAAGAAATATATATTGATGTGTTATGAAATATTTTATATTAAGTATATTATATCATATACACACACCTCACGTACATGTCTTTTAGATTTAGATTTATAATCCTGACCTTGATTAGTCATTATAAGTTTAAAATATAATTCTCATTCATTTTTTAAACATTGTTATGATATCACTCAAACTACTTAGCATAAGGTAGAGCTCGATCTTAAAAAGAAAAAGAGTTAAAGAAAGAGAGAAAAGAAAAGATGTTGGAAAGATAGAACTGGATCTTAGAAAAGAGAGTTAAAGTTAAGAATAAAAAAAAAGGTGTTGGAAGAAAGAAGAAAAAAAAGTAAAAGAGGAGAAAAAAAGAATTGCATGTACTAAAGAGTAAAAAGATAAGAAAGGTATTGGAGGAAAGAAGAAAAAACAAGAGAAGGAGAAAAGGAAATCCCTAAACTAAAGAAAGAGAAAACAAACTATTTTACACTTACGAAAATTTAAAAATAATTAATTTTTTTATATGATTCTAAAAATTAGTACAATAGATTCTCAATAATACTAAAATTTTCATGCATGTTTAGTTATAACTATTTACTATTACTTAAAAAAGTATTTATAAATTGGGAGAAAGATGTATTAAAATTTTAAATTTTTTAAAAACTATAATAAAACAAAAAAAAAATAGTACACTTTTATTATTGACGATGAGTATTTATTTATATTAATATGAAGAAAAAGTAAATAGTTGACTTGGGAAAATTAGGAAGTAAATTAATTAAATAAACAAACGCCATCTCTGTTAATAAAGTATGGTATATTTTCTTTAATTTTTTGAAAAATATTATAATATGAGGGATTGTTGTAAGTTTTAAAATAATTGGAAAATTTTATATAATTGTACAAAATATTTTAATATAGTTTATTTTATATAATAGTGAAAGTTTCATAAATATGTTATGATGAAGTATCAATATTTTAATTTAGGTATTCGTGTTTGTTTGATATTTCAAAATATTTTGCCTATATTTATTAATAAAGTATTTAATTTATAAAACAATAATATTTTTATGATCACAATAATTTATATGTTAACAATATATTGTTTTAATTTAGATACATACAATAATAATTATATAGTTATTATGTTTTTAAGAATTACTGTAATTTTTTAATATACATATATCACTATAATTATTTACTATTATTTTTGAAAAATATTTCTGAATTCTGAAAGTTTTAGATTTTGTGTAAATATTTTAAAACTTTTAAAAATATAGTAAAACAAAGATAATACTACAGATTTTATTATTGACTATGAGTATTTATTTATATTAAATATGGACAATTAAAGAGATGGCTTCGAAATAAAATAAATATAAATAAACCGACGTCATCTTTATTAACATAGTACGATATGTTAGATTTAATTTCTTTAATCTTTTGAAAGATAATATGTTATTGTGAATTTAAAAATAATTAGAAAATTGTATATAATTGTACAATTTTTTTTTTAATATAGTTTAGTATAAATAATGCCAGAATGTGTAATTATAATTATTTAAGACAATATTTTTGAATCGGGAAAATTTTGGGTGTTGTATAAATATTTTAAAGTTTAAAAAAAGGAGTAAAACAAAGAGAATAGTAGAATAATCGATGCTGAATATTTATTATATTAAATATGAATAAGTTAAAGAGTTGACTTGGGATTCAACAAAGAAATTAGAAAAATAAATGAATAAAATCAACGTGTGCCATATTTATTAATAAAGTATGATAAATTTAAATTTTTAATAGCAGTTTTAAATTACAATTACTTAAGTAAATGAATGCTTTGTCAAACAAAAATAACTCTTTCCAAACAATAAAATTAACATTTGATTCAGTGTTGTATATTACCATTCACTTTAATATTGTCATGTATCTTAAAAGCAATGAATAGTTGCACAAAGGAGATTGCTAAGAAAATAAATTCTTAAGATAATAACACTTAGAGAATAATTTTTTAACAACATTTATAATAATATTTATAATTATTATTATTGATTATAAAATAATTTTAAATTAATCACACGTAAATAATATTCATTGTAAAAAAAAAAATCATCAAGTATCATTATTCTTATATATGTGTGGAATGAAGTTAATGGTCATAAATAAGAAGGTCACATCCCAAAATGTCACTTCTGAAGCACTTTTGAATTCCATGTGCAGCTTCTGACTTTTCTTCGCTTGTGGTGCAGAAATTCCTCACCACAAAAACGATTCCAAGAAAGAGAATGTTCCAGAAAAGATACTAAAGTTTAAGCAATGACGATTATCACCACTATTCTTTGAAATTATTTCTCATTTCCAACATTTTTCTATCGTGTAATGATAATAAATTTTTGATACTTTATAAATTTTTTACACTGTAACGTATCAAATTTTTGGTAGTTCACATGTTTAATGAAAAAGAAAAGTCAAATAACGTGAATTATAAATTAAAAAGATTTGAAAAGTGTCTTTTATTTTCATATTTTAAACTTGTATTGTGATTTTGGTTTCGAAAATCCTAAAAAGAAACTTCTCACACCGAAAATCCTAAAAAGAAACTTCTCACACCGAAAATCCTATATCTTAAAAAGAAATAAAATGTTTACTGTATTTTCAGATCATATTATTATGAAATGGAGATTGTAAATTCAAAAGTTTGTTCTCTGTCTCTATATCTGCTTATTGTGTAAGAAAATTCATTGTATTTCTTTGGATGAAATATTATTTTAGCTTTATCTTCCTTTAATTCCAAAAAATAATATGATTATATTCGTTATTTTATTTTTTATACGTGCTATTCTGGCGGTGTTAAAAATAATAACTACTTTGCATTATAAAAAGTATTCAAAAATTACATTGCAGTTTTATTATAATTTTTAATTAATAACATTTATGATAAAAGAATATTAATTATTTAAATTAAAGACAGAAATCTTTTTACATACAAATGGATTAAATATTATTTTTATCATGTCAATCACATATAAATTTTAAATATAAATTTGTTATTGTTCAAAATCCACTGTGTCAAGGTTCAAAATATTATAATTTAATTAAACTATGAGAATTATGATAATGTACGTGTGAATTTATGAATTAAAGTTATGAAAAAAATAAATTCTTTTATCCTTTTAATTAATTATTGGTTAAATTAAAAAACAAAACTATTTTCGAAGTTGTCCCTTTTATGTAAAAAGTTTGTCTGAATTCTTCCTGAGCCATGTGCACCTATATACTTGTGATCAACATCACTTTTATATCCTATAAGTTCAATAAGTCTTCAAAATATTTGGTTCCATTAAAAAACAAGGTCATTTTCGAAGTTGTCCCCCTTGTGCAGAAAGTTTGTCTGAACTCCCTATTTATTTACCCTTTGCTCCCAAGTCTGTTTGTACACATTAAGTTTTAACAACAATTATTCATTGGCCATGTACACCCATATACTTGTGATCATCTATGACTGAATATCACTTCTATATTCAATAAGTCCAATAAGTCTTCAAAAAAGTTGATTCCATTAAAAAACAAGATCATTTTCAAAGTTGACTCCTTTGTGCAGAAAGTTTGTCTGAACTCCCCACTTATTTACCCTTTGCTTCCAGGTCTGTTTGTACACATTGAGTTTTAACAAGAATTCTTCCTTGGCCATGTACACTCACATACTTGTGATCATCAATGGCTGAACATCACTTCTATATCCAATAAGTCCAATTAGTCTTAAAAAAAGTTGGTTTAATTAAAAAAAAGTCCATTTTCAAAGTTGACCCTAGTGTGCAGAAAATTTGTCTGAACTCCCCACTTATTTACCATTTGCTCCCGGGTCTATTTTTGCACATTCAGTTTTAACAAGAATTCTTCCCTTGCCATGTACATCCATATACTTGTCATCATCAATGGTTGAACATCACTTCTATATCCAATAAGTCTTAAATAAGGTTGTTTAAATTAAAGAATAAAGTCATTTTCACAGTTCACCCCCGTTGATCGACAAACGGCGACGCACTTCCGTTAAACGGTGTGAAGACACGCGAGCTCCAGTGATTACTTCACGCGAGTTCCAATCGGCGGCACAACGGCGGAATGTCCTCCAGTAACCGTTGAACGGCGCACTTTTGGGACAATTGACGGTGGAAACGACGATTCTCGATGGCGAGGGTGCGAAGCTTCTCTCTCTCTCAAGGGTTTTCGAAACCAAAAACACAATGCGAGTTTGAAATCTAAAAACTAAAGGCACTCTTCAGACTCCTCCCAACTCATAATCCACGTCATTCGGTCTTTTTTCATTAAACACGTGGACCACCCATAATTTGACACGTGATAGTGTCCAAAATTTGTCAAATTCTGGATGTCAAAGTATCATTACCCTTTTCTATTATATGGATACAGATACAAATAATACGTGAGTGTGCATATATTTATCTTGTTTTCTTTTTTTATATTTAATTTAATATTTATTTTTTATTTTTAAAATTATATATATATATATATATATATATATATTAAATTTCGATATTACATGCAATGCATTGTTCTTTTTATTCATTCAAATAGAGTTCATTTTTTTTAGTTATGATTTCTGCTTCATAATTGTTTTAAATTGCAATATTTCAGTTATATGTATTTAATTATAATTTATTTTAGATTTCTAATATTCCTTTTTTTGCATGCACATGTGTAATTCACATCGCGTTATATTTATACTTAGATTATAGTAACGAATACAGTAATTAAAGTTTTTCTTTAATTATGAAAAAAAAACTAAATAATTAATTGATTAATTAATTTATTCTAACTTATATAATAGTTTGCTTAGTAATAAAGATTTTATATTGTTATGATTGTTAATGTAAAGTCTAAATAAGAATTTTACTTATACGAATTAATTAATGCGTTGTTTGATTGGCTTGAACAAATTTAATAAATTAATTAATGAATTATTTAATTAACTTAAAATCTATTTGAAAAATTGATTGACTTCAAGAATTCATATATGGAAGAGTTAGATAACCAATATGTCTTTTATATCTGCTTTTGTTTTATTTTATTTCTTTTACTATTTTAAACCTTATATTGTATATATTTTTAACTCCTTTTTATAGATTTTAACAAGTATTATTTTAAATGATATTATTGGACTAGATTTCTTATAATATGACTGAAGTTAATCCAACACTTTTTACTTTTATTCACTCCATCTGTATTTGACATTTTTTTATGGTATTAATAATACATTATTAACTATAATATAATAACTTGATGTTATTATGATTTCATCATCTAACATAAGTTAAAGTATGACTATCAATTTGTTACAATCCATTGGTCAATCTAGTTTATTATGGATCTGGATCGGATTGAGTTGGAAAAAAATATATTTCTTTATGTTGACCAATTTTTAATCCGATTCAATAAAACTCGACTTATTAGGATTGAACGTACGGTGAGCTGGATTAGCCTACAAACCCACATAATTTTATTTTTATTAATTTATTATCTTATAAAATCCTAAAAAATATCATCTGACTCATTATACGTTAATTGTATTGTACTTCTTTTCTATTATTTTGAATTGTCTTAAGTTTAACATAATTTTGGGAGTGAAATTTATTTATATTTGAATTACAAAAAGTTTGAATTTTTTTTATTATAAAAAAATTGTAATTAAGTGAGGCAGTAAGCTAACTCGTTTAATCCACCAATCCATAATGGTTGAGTCGGGTTTAAATTTTTCTGACTTACAATAAATGAGTCAGGTTGAGTTGAGTCACTAAGTAACCAACCCATAGTAGGTCGAACTGAGTGGGGTCGGATAGTCCATTTTTATAACACTAGGTTAAAGTTTAAAAGAAATCTATATGTAAATTTAAATTATTATTAATTTAATATTTTTCTCTCTATGAGATTTTGTTAAAATGATATATTATAATCTTTATTAGTGTAAAAAAAGATTTCATTAAAATTTTAAGAAGAGAAAGAAAAAGACATTTTAAATATTTTAAAACTTGAATATTTGTTTTTTTTTTTAATTTTAAAAAATATTTTTAACTTTATCATATTTGTTTAACTAATGTTTGTAAAATTAATAAATGTTTTAGTTGTCATAATTTTTTTACTTTGATCAAATTCTTTTTAATACTCTGATTTAAAGTTTATATCGTTATAATTTCTTTTTAAATATATCACATAAAAAAAATGAAAATATGTTATGTTGATATTGAATATTTATAATATTTATAATTTTTTCATAAAAGTTATTAATTAATATTAAAACAGTAAGAAAAACATGTATAAACACATTAACATGTATACTCGTTGTCTGATCGAGAAGCGGATGAGACAAAAAAAAAATTATAATTGTTGGATACGTATATGGGATGGATTTTTACTTTGAAGATAAGATGAAATAAATAATGAATTTGTTCTAGTCGTCCGCCACCCCTAACAAAACCATGAAAAAGAAAAGAAAAAAAAAAGAAATTAATGGACTCTACTTCGATATATCGATACTAATTAATATTTAATAAATGAAAAAAAATCAAAATTAAAAAAATCTAATTAAAGCACCCTAAAGAACTATTACAGTATATTTAGCATAATATCTTATGAACACACTACATACATCAACATTAAAAATTCATATGCTTTAAATATGATATATAGTATACACGCAATATACATTGACTCAAACCAACTTAGATATTGCATGATCAAAATTGAATTAATGTTAAATTTATTTCAACTCAATATAAATTTTTACATGAATAGTCATAATTTAATATAATGTATATTATCTCCATTTGACTTGATGCAAGCTTAATTCAACTCGACATCATCAAAGAATCACGTAATCCACTCTAAATAGTTATAGTCTAACCATTCTTACAAGCTTATGATTCATTATAACTTGAGTTAGTCGAAACTTAATCAAAATAAACATAAATTTAATTTAGTCTAGTTTGACTTAACTTGAGGCCAGGTTTAACCTAACTTGACATTTGAATCTAACTTGGTTCAACCTAAATAATTTTAACCCATCTTAGTTTTACTTTGACATAGTTATATATAATTTACTTTTTATTTGACTTGACGTAAACTTGTATGATTCGTATTCAAATATCATTATTACATGATTTGAACTCAACTTAACTCAATCTTATTATATTTTATTTTAACTTAACTAAATATTTTATAACTTGACTCATCTTAATTTTTAATTTAAAAACCCAAAAAGTTAATTTATATATAATGTGATCTAATTAAACGTAAAATCCAATTTGAATTTGATATAAACCCATTAAAATAAACTTTAAGAAAATTAAATTTCTTTCTCCACCCTAAACTGAACATTATACTTTTGCCAATGAGTGGGTTGCTAAGAATAGCATATCATTCTACAAAGTATAACTTTTTTTTGGAGTTAAGTTTTGATTGCCAAATTCTTATGCAAGTTTTCATGCTCCTTTGTGTTGAATTATCAATCAAAATTAATATATTAATAAAATAATTTAAGTTTTTTGTTTATATTCAGTTAGTCTCTTTCAGTCTCACCTTAAATGTAAAAGCATGGAGAGATATGAGTTGAATATCTCCAATCAAAGAAAATGAGAACATGGTCGCTATTCCAAATTGAGTTGGGGGACCTAACAATTGAGCAACTACCATATTTTCCATTGCATGAATGTCAATGTCATTATTTAATAGAATGACCTAATCTTGACTTATTAAAATAATCCATTAAGATTACATTAGTATTTTATTATCACCTTATTAATTTTATTAAAAACAAATGTGTGATCTCATTTATATAACAAAATAAATACAATATTTTTTTAAAAATATACTAAATATTTTTTTGTAATAAACTTATTTTATTTATATTTTATCAAATATTACACTTTACCGTCAAATTTTATTAAAATTGAACAACAAAAATATTATTAAAAGATTCAAGTTTTAGAATATTTTGAAAAACCATATATATATCACCATTGCGTTACGATAAACTATTACGTTAATATCTATTAATAATTTTGTTATTACCAACTTTATTGATTATAAAGTATAAAATATTAATACAAAAAAAATATATCATTACTCTGTCCAATAATAATATTCCAGGTCGTAATCTATAAACAAATTAATACGTTTTTTTTCTTATAAGCTGAACAAAATAATAACAAAAGACACAAGCAATATCTCATCCTCACTTCTAACTACATTATCTTTCATATTATCAATAAAATATATTTTAATTATTTTTTGATTTTATATTTATCTTTTCATTTTCATATTGTCATAAATATACATTTGGTGTGTAATTTTCGTTTTTTAAGTTACATTTATCTACCATTGTTTTATAGCTATTTTAGTGTTTATCTACAAGAACAATAAGATCTTTATTGATTTAAAAAAAAATTGTGACTCAAGAAAATGTTTCACGTTGTATAATCGGAAAACAATTCGATATCAACCCATTTAAAATTATATGGACAAACTATAGCACAAAGAGAGGAGAGGGATGATTTAAAATTTTTCTTGTGATTTTGAAATTGTTTTTTGGTACTTCAATAATTTTTCTGTTTTATAGGTAGAATGAAAAAATGGGTTTTCAAAATTCATATTTTATCTCAAAAATATTGTCGAAATGTGTTTCCAGACTACACATTAGAATTTTAGTAAAAGTATATTCTGAAGCGTATTATAAAACTTATAATTTAAAATTAAGTTTTAATTATTCATTTTTATTCTTGAGATTGATGAATATTTCTTAAAAAGTGGTCCCTGCCATGTGCCTCTCTCTATCTTGTTCAGCTGCTGTCCCTTGCTTCATTACACTTCAGATGTGTATATATCTGTAAAAGGAAAAAGTCTGAAGAAAAAGAAACAAGGATTTTTCTTTTTGATAGAAAAACTATATATATAATTACTGAAAAACATGAAAAATGAAACTTTCAACTTTCTAGACAAATAATAAAAGTTCTGTACAGAAAATCATGTTTAATGATATCATAAATATTAATAATAAAATTAGTTATTTTAAAAATATAATTCATTATGTTTATATTTGCCTTTTATACAAAATTTGATTAATTATGTTAATAGTTTATTAATAATTCTATATTTCTTTATTATATATAATAAAAATAATATTACTAAAATAAAAATAAATGTATTAATAATAAATAAATATATTCAATTTTTCCTTAGCTTTATTATTTTTCTCTAAATAATTTTATTTTATTTTATTTTCTTGTTTATTAATGTTTTCCCAAAAGCTAACATTAAAAGTAAAAGGTTTTAATTTTAGAAAGAAACTTTTGGGATAGATTTATTAAGATGTAACACTATTCCAAAATAATAAATCTCATCCGAAATAGTACAAATTAATTTAGAAACGGACATTTATCTAGGATGAGTCTAAAATGATAGTCCAAATATTTTAAATAAAGTAATATCAAAATATAATAATTTTAAAGGTCATATTTAACTCTTACAGTGTAATGGGGAGACTCAGAAAACAATTAGGGAATTGCTTCCTGCACCCCCACGTTTAACCCTCCACCATGTTCTTCTTTAGCGTGTGTTTTGCGTTGGAGACAGTGTGGTGTTCCGCAACACTTCCTTAGGCACCCATTCATACCATTGCAGAGGAAATGGGAGTGCCGTGAAGTAAGTTAAGGAGATAGTCTGTTAGGGGTCCATGAAAAAGGAGCAGGTGCATAAAAACGCATAGCACAGAAGAAATTTTCGTATTTATGAGTGTAAGAACAAAATATGGGATGCAAAAAAGAAATCCCCGTCATTTCATAGTGGGAAAGATACGAATGGGATGATTTTTTTTCAGGTTGTCAAGTTTCCAATTGCTTATGTTAATTTAATTAAAGATAGGAACGAAAATTTGCAAGAAAATGAAAGAAGAACACAACTATCAGCGTCTTGGAATTTTGGAGACAACAATAGCATCAGTAACATGATCAGAGTAATAAGAATACTCTACAGCTAAGGTAAATATTTCCAATGTAGCAATTATCCTTCAGACAGCGCAATTTAACAAATGAAACAACATACAAACAATGAACTCTAAATTCTTAAAACAATACAGTGAATTAGGCAGAATTCAGTGCAAAGGCAGGAATCACAAGCTTGAGTTTCAAATAGCAACATGAAATTGACCGAGAGAAGTGATTTTAGCCTAATACAATATAGTTTCAACTGAGGTGCACAAAGAAAAAGAAAACTTAATTTGATTCATCACTTCGATTCTCGAATAACTTAGTTTAGAATATTATTTGAACATTTACATAGGTTGTGGGCTAAGTTTTTTAAAGCTATCCCAACCCCCTAATTAGCTTCATTAACTGAGATGTGCGGGTTGAAGACTTTCAAGACTCCCTATGTTAAGTGGGGAACAATGGAACTTCAATTATAATTTGTGACATGTAATTGTCCAGAAGCTCAAGAACAAACTGACAATTCTACCTTAAGACACCTACAAATGAAAGTAAACAAATTTTCTCTACACGGACAAAATGGGGGAGAAAAATCCAAAGGTTTTCGGCATTGTGTTCGACATTTTGTTAAGTTTTCCTCGAGATTTAACAACAAAAACAACAAAAAAAAAGTAAAGTAATTTCCCCTTCAGCTTACTAAATTGGAAATGCATGTTTGTGAAATAAAATCAACACATAAAACAGATCTTACTGTAATCCCAAAAAGACATAACCCCAGTTAGACTCACTAAACTCCCCATGAAATCAAAACATGTAATATAACATTTAATCAGAGACAAAGAGCACTTCACCCCGAGTTTCCTTGACGCCACTTCACAGCACTGATCTGCACCGAAACCATCAAATCAAGTAAAAAACGGGCACAAATGTTTTCAATCAAATGTCCAATTCCACGAGCCACAAGAGAAAAAAGACACACTAATACTAGGAACTTCGTTTCATTACTAACATAAGTTTCACAGCTACTGTATCAGTATCATAATAAAAGCATTACACAAACACTCCCTAAAACACAAACAAACACAGAACAAACATCAAACTTGCTTCTATCAAATGAAACCCCCATTAACTACATATTCAGGATTCTCATATGAGACCAACATTCTCATTTCTTCTACCCAACCCCTTTTACCTTTAACAGAGTTAAAACTAACGGCGACACTACCTAACTAACTAACCCCTTTCAGAAACTGTAGCACAAATCTCCTTCCTACCACCTTCACGCGTTGCTTTCTTCGCTTCTTCTTCACGTGCCCGAACCCTGCGGCTATCCTCTTGAAAAAATAAAGGAAGCGCGTCAGAGACCGCACGGGCAATCATCATACACCAACAACTAATCATTCCAAAGTAGAAGACAAATATTAAGCAAACACCGAAATCATCGAACTAATCATTCCAAATCAAGTCGCAGCAACCGCCGCAAATCACTGGTGGCCGCGCCGTTACGCCCTAAAAATCCCGGCACCGGAACGGAACTCGGATGAGGCGACGAAACGAACGCCGATCCCGCGTACACGCCGTTGTTCGGATCCGAAACCCTAATCTGCTTCTTCACGGTTAAAGGATCCGGCCCCAATCGGACCGTGGAGCCCAGTAACAAATTCAGACCCATTTCCCTCTTCGATCTAACCTCGGTATGATTGTTCAGCAGGCTCAAATTCTCGCCACGCTTCAGGATTTTAACTTGTCCCATGACGAGGTTCGCCGAGGGCGGAGAATTCTCCGTCGATCGGTCGGAGGATCGACGGCGATCTCGATCAATGACCGGACTCCGCCTCCGGCGGCGTATCTGATTGGCGGAGGAGGCGAAGGCATGGTTGTTATTAGGGTTAGAGTTTCTTCGCGACGCTACGCGTGACGTGGCGATGGCGAAGGCTTCATTAGGGAGAAAGCGACCTTGGAGGCAATCGTGGGAACGAAGGATAGCTGTTCCCATTTCTAGAGAGAGAAAACGAAACACGTTATAGCGTCAGAGAAAGAAAACGAGAAGTTTTCTTTTTCTTTTTTACAGTTGAAGGTGGAGATAGAAGGGGCAGAAATTGTTATTTATAGAGCTGTCGGGGTTGGGATTTTGAATTATTTTATGAATGGCGTGTGCAGGATTGAACCGCCCTTTACCGGCTGGTTGGGTTACAGGTTACCCAGTGGGGTTTGCGTATGCTTGATCACCCTTCTTTTGGACACGTGTCGGCAACTTTTTGAATGATGGATTGGTAGGCGGTTCAGGTGGGAAACCGCCTTCCAACCTTTCACGTGATCCCAATCCTTCACGTACATAAATATCTGCAGTGTTTACAGGTGTCAGTTTCTAACTTCTGCTCTAACTTAATTTTTACTTTTTTATTCTTTTTATGAAATCATGTCTTAATAACATTTTTTAAAAAATAAAAAGAGATTATGTGAGACGTGTTTATTTTAATCTTTTAACATGATTCTAAAAATATCTACATAATAGTTAAAACATTGCTTTTTTTTTTTTCAGATAGATCACCTTTATATGAAAATTTAGTACAAATTATTTATTTAATCATATTAACAATTAAATGAAATGACATCATTAAAAAGTAAATATTCCAATATAAACAAATTTAATAAATTATGTTTACCACTAAAAATAGTTTAATATCTTCTGAATTTTAAGATTTGTGATATAACTTAGTTAAAACGTACAGAAAGTAAAGATTCTAATATAAATTAATTTTGCTCCCCTCGATTAGTCATCCTTTAACAACACAATATATCACGTGTTTTTTAACGTCTAAGCAAAAGTTAACGGATGTCTAGATATAATCAGTTACTACTTTTGTATTTATTTGCATTAAATGTTTTCTCTCCATTATTATTATTATTAACGTAGTTTGATCAATTTATTGTGAAAAAATACCTTCAAATGTTTTTGTAAAGGAGACGATTCCACTAAAATCTATGTTAATTTTGAAGCTAGGAGTTATTAAATTCTTACGTCGAATATCAACATAAAAGTATTATAAAAAATTATTAATACCATCTAATAAGTTTTTTTTTTTTGTATAAAGAATTTGGGTAATTGTCCTCTACATCATCTTATTACAAATATCATTTATGGGTAAAGCTCTTAAAATAGGTCTTGCGGGTTAATTTGGTCCACCATATATTTAGACCGGATTGAATTTTAAAAAATTGTATTTTTTTATGCGGGTCAAATTTCAATCCGATTCATTTAAATCCGGCTTATGCGGTTGAATCCGTGATGGGTCGGGTTAGCCTACCAATCCACCTACCTAATTTTATTTTATTAAAATTTAATTTAATTTTATTAAAATTTAATTTTAATTTTATAAAAAGATATTTTTTTTTGCTGAGAAAAATATTTAAGTTCTCTATTTTCAAAATTAATTAAACACCGAGTGGATTTTGTTTAGATTTGAATTATAGAAAGTTGTAATTTTTTTTTATTTTAAAAAGATTGTAATTAAGTGAGCCAGTAAACTAACCCGTTTACCCACCAATCCATGGTGGGTCGGGCCAGGTTCGAATTTTTCTGACTCATTAATAAATGAGTCGGATTGGGTTAGCTCATGAAGTAACTAACCTATAATGGACCGGGTCGAGTTTGACTATATTACCTCTTTGACAACTCCATTCAAGGGTGAGGAAAAAGCTTGACCAACTCAAAATTGAAAGCATACTTGAAAACAATATCAGACTAGAATTTAAATTGTTATTTGCTGGTTTATGAGACTTTTTAATTTTTATTTTATTTTAATGTTTTCTTTCAAATGTAACTCATAGTTAGGATCAACTTAAGATAAGCCTTATTTTAGATTCCCAAGAAAAGCGCATCTAAAATTTTCTTTTAGTATTTATTATGTTTGAGAATAAAAATTAGGTTAAATAGATTTAGTGGTCTCTATTTTTGCTGTTTTTCTTCAAGTAGGTCCATGTATTTCCAGGTTGAGAGCAATTAAGTCCATTCCGTTAATTTCTATTGACGGCGTTAAAAATCTTGTTTGCTGGCAAGATGAGGTGTCATTTTCGAAAGACGTAGCACATATGTGGACTTAAATTATTTGTTTAGGTTTTAAAATTAAAACGCACGTGAATTAAGTTTGTAAAGTTTAAAGAATTGGGGAAAAATTTAAAGAATTGGGGAAATTGGGGAATAGACACCCTCCAACCAGAGCCACCTCCATATCGAAATTTCCTTTCACGGTTGCAGGGAGGAGTCCAGGCAGTTGAAGCGATCAGCGGGGAGAATTCAGTGCTTGCGGAGGTGAGGGTTCCATAAGGCGATGTCGGCGGCAACATTGGAGATAGAGATGAGGCTGTTGCAGGAACTGAGAACCTTGATGTTGTTGCTGTAGCACATGAGAGGGTGAGTGATTTCGAGGGGTTTCTCGAGGGATTGAAGGTCGACGGTGTAGAGGTGGGAGCGGTGATGGAGAATGAGGGTGGTGTGGGATTTGCTGAGGTGGAATAGGATGAAGTGGGTGGTGTCGATGAGGGAGCGCCACCACTTGCAGGTGGAGTGGAGCCGCAACACTGACTTCACCGGTAGACGAGACAGGATTTCGGTGATTACTTCCACCGGAAGATTTGCCATCACTAGGATTGCATGTAACCAGAATTGATTCCTATTGCTGCCACTTGATTCTCATGAATTGGGATTGATTTTCTGTTTTTTTTTTGTTGATGCTAGGGTTTGCTTCTGAAGAAGACTCAGTGTTGCCAACAGGACGAACAACAAGAGTACTCCTTTGACATCCTCTTCGAAGAAGAACGACAACAACCTATCCCCACCAGACCCACCCCCCTCGCAAAAAGTTATCAACCAATACCCTTCGAAGAAGAACCACCACCCTTTTCAATTAGGGATTTTGCAGCTTCAGCTCAGGGATGGATTTAATCAAATCCAAAATGACAACTTGCAATAGCTAAACATGTGTTTGTGAATTGTAATTTAACTCCACGTCTTAAAGTGGTCATGTGTCACGTATTTTGAAAATGACACATCATCTTTTTAACGCTGTCAAGAGAAGTTAACGGAATGAACTTAATTGTTCTAATTTTGCAAAAACAGGGACCAAATTGATCAACCTAGAAATACAGCGACCTACTCGAAGAAAAACAGCAAAAATAGGACACTGAATCTATTTAACCTAAAAATTAATTAAAATATTATTAATATTTGAGGGCTCAAGCTACTGTGTTCTGTTTTTCTTTTAAATTTTGCGGGAATTTAACGAAAATGTTAATTTTTTCACACATATTCATATCCTCGTAATTTTGCTCAAATATTTAAATATTAGAGATAAAATTTAAATTATGTAGTAAAATTTATAAGATATTTAAATTAAAAGTAAAATGAACAGGATAAAAAAAATCTCTACGGAAGATATTCTGAAACTTAAACTAATAAAAACGCATAAAATATAAAAAAGTAAAAGTGAGCATATGTAAGTATGTATTCTGTATATAAGTAGAGGTTGATAAAAAATTTAAAGATGATAATTGATTAATAAATAAATCTAATTGACAAAATATGTGATATTTAATTCATTATTTTTGTATATGTATGGTAATTATCAAATTTAATGGCATTTGTGTGATATTATGCTAATAATTATATTTATTATAGTGTAATATTTTCTGAATATTATTACATAATTTTTTTATTAAATAATAAAAAAAGAAAAAGGAAAAACAAACATGGAAGGATCACACTAAACTCATAATAAAATTACATCACATACATAGGAAAAAAACCTATTAGAAAGAAAAAAAAAACTCATGATTTCTATCATGAAAACCATTACATACTTTGAACTTCATATATTAAAAGAAAAGAAACAAATTCCTCAACATTATAAAAAAATCATTAATCAATCATCTTATATTTTAAAAAAATAACTTATCTTTTAGAAGTTTTTTTAAAGATTTGATATTAACTTTCTTCAACCTATCTCCATCAAGTTTTAAATTAGGAAATCAAATAAGAATTGGATAAAAGTAACAAATTATATAAAATATTTCACAATTACAAATAAATAAAATATCATAACAGTCAAAACATCAGTTAATTTTATAAATATTAATGAAACAAAATTGATAAAGTTAAAAAATATTTTTAAAAAATTATAACAAGAAGAAAAAAAATCAAGTTTAAAATATTTTAAATATCTCTTTACTTCCTTTATCTATATTATAATGAAATATTTTCTCATACACCAATAAAAGTTATGAAATCACAGAAAAAAAAAATTAAAATAATACTTAAGCATTAAACACTTAACTAAAAAAGTCAAAAAAATTTATGCAAAAAATAATAATAATAAAAATAATAAAAACGAGTAAAAATAATTAAATGTAAAATCTAAAATCAATTTTATTCATTGAAATTAATAATACACTATTTGAATATATAATCACACACACAAAAAATGTGTTTAATGTAGATAAAGAAAGTAATTTAAATTAAATGAAATGATGACGGAATATGTATTGGCACGAGTATAGGAGCGGGACAGGTATATATACATACTAATTCTCGTCCTTGTATTCAATTGAAAAAATCAAATATTATTTATATTCATATTCGTACCTAATTGATGTAAGAATTTTCTCGTCAAACAAAAATAAATTGGGATATTACCTTATTTGCCATGAACACTAATTAAAAATTTGGTCACACATCTTTCGATTTTTTTGAGTATCAACTCATTATTTTTCATTTTTGTTTTGTGTTTTTAATGAATTTTCTTTTGTATGGTATTGAACATGCTTTTGATTACTTCCATGTTTTTGTCTTTTATTTATTTTTAATAATTTTTTTATATTATAACATATGATAGTTAAACTCTCGAATTTCAATTTTGTTTAAATATTATATAATTCAAAGTTATATCTGACATAAATTTAATAAAAAAAAATTATCATTAACCTATATCTGAATATGATTTTAAAATTTGAATTTAACAGTGTTTTGTCTCTAATAAGTTCTCCAGTAGAGGTGGTGCAATAACCCTTAGTGGAGAAAAGGGAAATTGCGGTGGGAAAACAAACATGGGATGATGAGGAACGCATAAAACACTTCTCAAGAGTATAAAAAAAGAAAATTAATTAACGAGTACTTGATTAAATGCAGACTAGTACAAATAATCAGTAAAATGAAAGGTAATCGTATGAATGAATGAATAAAAATATAATTTTTGCATGATGGTCAAGATGATCCGATTATCAGAGTTACATTCCTCAACTGCAAGGCCAAGTACAGTATATAAACTTCAGAATTCCAATTTATCATACAATGATATTATATCTAACAACGAATAAAACAAAACTGGATACAATTATTGTTAAGAAATTTGCTATGCTCCCTAGTAAAACAAACAGAAATAAAGTAACATAAAATTGAACATTTGAGAAGGTCCTTCCTGTTTAAAACTGTTGTTTGGTAGAGCTAATTTTTGTTACTGTGAAGAGTCTTCAATCCAACTTGACTGAAGAGAACAAGTAATAGACGAACCAGAACGAGGAAAGGAATCCAACCGTGCCTGTAGCCAACATGATTGCAAGAACCATGAATAAGGAATATCCCAAGTAAAGAGTTGCAGAAACAGGCCCATTAAGATTCTTGAGGTCAAATACAAGGTAGTTTATGGAGTACAAAAAGATGTATATGGCAACAGAACCAGAGGCAAAGAATGATTTCCACCACCATCTCCAGTCCTCCACACACAGGTGCATGTAGGTTAGAACAAGAGATACCTCAGCACACACCACCACAAGAAGAATCAAAACAATTAAGAGAAATCCAAACACATAGTAAACACGACCCATCCATATACTGGACATGATGAAGAAGAGCTCGATGAACAAGGTACCGAATGGAAGGGTGCCGGCGCCGAGAACCATGAGCCATGATGGGTATTTTTGCTTGGGAATTTCTCGAGGGATTTGATTGGTTCGAACTGGATACTCAGCGTGAGGTGCCCTTGCTCCAAAGAGGCCACCAATAAGAGTAAGGGGAACAGAAATGCAGAACCATAGCAAAATCAGAATAACAAACAGTGAAAATGGAATGGCTCCTGTGCTGTGGCTTCCCCATAATAGGAAGTTTAAGGTTGTCAGGATAAAAAAGGCAATACCGGGGAAGAAACAAGCAGCCTTCCATGCTACTGAAATCCATCCCTTCTTATCACCATAGCCAATCGTTCTCCATAGCCGAACTGCAACATAACCAGCAGCTACACCAAGTATCATGTAGAAAAACAGCATACCTGTGATGAGTGTTCCGCGAGATGCTGGTGACATGAATCCAAGTGCAGCAAAAAGAATTGTCACAACAGCCATCCCCAGAATCTGAACTCCATCCCCAACCATTATACACAACAAAGCAGAATTTGTTGGTGCGCGGAAAACATCTCCCACAACAAGCTTCCAACCAGATAACTCCTCGTTCATCTGTGCCTGTGCCTCCTTATCAAGCTCCTCATATCGGGTCAGATCCCTCCTAACAGTCCTCAGGAAGATAACAAGAACAATACCAGCAAGAAAAGTGATAACCATAAGCGAATTCAGGATCGAGAACCAGTGAACTTTGGCACCCTCCATTTTCAAGTAGGCATCCCATCTAGAAGGCCACTTGATATCACTCTCCTCAAAGGTGACCTCATATGTAAATGTAACCGGCTGCCCCTCCCTGATTGGCATGGCCACTGTGGAGGGATCACATTTGATAGGTGAGGGGTATTTGCTATACATGTTCATTCCTTTAACCGAATCAGCATTGTGCAGAATACTACAGGGTATCACCTCAAACCCAACAACCATGTAACCAGGCTTGTCAGATCCCTCCTTACCAATCGTGGGGATCAATTCAGCCGCATCACCGGTCCCCATAACACGTGCCACATTGGTCTCCTCGTACTTATGGACAAGAACATTAAACCTCAGATGGTTGAACAGATAATACACATCCTGAATCTTGATACCAACAGGGTACCCAGTCCACCTCAACAAGTAGTCCTCCTTCTTGGTAAACCTAATGGCAGGCAAATTATCAAGTAACAAATTAACCTGATACATCTCATCAATCCTCTTCTTCAAAATCTTAAACTGATCACCAGAGAGCTTTTCCAGTTGACACAAAAATATCTCAGACTCATTGGTGTACATCTTAAACCTGTAGGGCGAGTTCTCGATCCGATCCCCCACAAGGAGTTCACCCAGATTCTCAGCACTGTCCTTAACACCACCTTCAGGCTTACAGAAAGGTAGACTGTAATAACTAAACGGCATTTCTGTGTCAATTGAAGTGAGAGAATTCACCTTCACCCACAACTCATCCCCAATGCCATACTTGTGAGGGTAACTACCCGGGAGGTAAAACCCATTTCCCGATTGAAACATTAAACACATTAAAACGAATGCCCACATTCTAAATCCACGACAAGACTCCATTTTTGGACGGTTTTTCATCAGATCTGAAAGATCCATATAAGTAGATGTTAACAACACAAAATGAAAAGTAAAAAAACGAAAAAAAAAAAAAAAAGCTCTAACAAGGCACTCAGTTCTGGGAGAATGCAGATGCAAGAGATGGCACTTTACAACATGGCACGACTTAAAAGACGAAATGCAGGTATATATAAAGGAAAAAACCATTGAAATGCACGTGAATTTCACTCACCAGAGGGCAGAGGGAAGAACATCGGCGTGGAAATTGAGTTTGAGGAATCTACAATTTATGGAAAGAAAGAAAAAAATAACACGCGAAACGGTGAAATGAGGGCGTTGAACCCGGGAACTGCAAATTTATATGCTTCCTTTCCCTTCTTCTCCCTCGCACTCCTTCTCTTTCACTGTTCTCAATCTCATTTTCATGAGAACTCATGCCTTCAATTACTATATTACCCTTTTGTCTATTTATTTATGTTTTTCTTATGTACAAATAATAATAAACATCCGTCATTAAAGAATACAAAAGATATATCCTTTATTAAATTACAATTTTTTTGCGTATTAATTACTTGTTACTATTATTGCCATAACGTATGGTTTATTCTAGCGGAATAAAATCTTGAGTTATATACATTCCAAAAGTCAGAATTAAAAATAGTGTTATTGGTATTATTTATTACGGGAACACTATTAATATATTATTTTTATAGTTAAATTATAAATTTATAAGGGTTTATTAAATATAATATGTTAGCATTTCTGACGTCCAAGTATTTAGAAATCTCCTCATCTCTCGTGCACTTAATACAGACAGAAAAAGAATTTTCCAACATTTAAATAGTTTAACAGGGTCAACAAACTTATTAAAACATCGATTTAACATCGTAACGAATATATTCTTACCAAAAATAACATGTTTTTTTAAAACTATATATATATATATATATATATATATATATATATATATATCATAAAAGTATATACTTCAGCAGTTAAATAATATTTATTTACTTATTTGTGTAAGTGATCGTATAAATCTTAAACGTGAATGGAATATTCCTTTTAAAATGATCTATTTTATTATTATTATTAATAGGAATCTTTAAAAGATATAATTTGTTGTTAACAAATACTGTGTGGTCCATGTAATTTTAATTAATAGAAAATAAACACAGAATATCGAACACGATGCTTTTGTTTTAGTAATTTCTATGAAATATCCACTAATCTTATTTATGATTATTTTCCTAAAAAATTCAAATTAAAAAATGTACTTATTCTCATTCATTGTTTAGTCAACTTAAAAAAAAATTCAACTTACATTTGAATTCTTATGTAAGAAATTAAAGTTATTTTTACTCATATTAATAGCACTGTAACAGCAATAATTATAACAGTTGCAAGTAAATAGATAAAACTGACTGAAAGATTGAAACTGATTATTTTATTAAGAATAACATAATGATACAGAAAAATAATAGGAAATACAATTTTATACATCTCATGTAATTTGCAGGTTCACTAGTCTTCTATTATAGGCTATACAGAGTCTCATGTTCCCCAGGTTCAATAATCTGTCCAAAAAAACAAAATTAAGGGAATAGAAAAAGAAAAAGAAATAGTTATTATAATTTTTTTAATATAAAAAATAAAATAAAAAGATTATGTATATAATTAACTATATATATATATATATAATCTGTTATATAAAAATATACATTAAATCATTTTATTAATGAATAAAATCTTTTCATCAAGAGGCTGGTAATAAGTCAGAGCAAGTATGTTAAAAAAAAAAACTTATACCAATAGATATATATACCTTGGATATTTATAAAAGAATAAAAATAAACTTAATTAAATTTTAATATTAAAGTATAATCTAAATAAAATCATATAATAACATATTATATTTTTCTTTCAAAACTTGATTATTATACTTAGTAGTAGAACATATGTGATGATGTATATTCAGAATATACTTCAACTTTATGCAGTTGAAACTCACTACTATACAACATTTTGTGGTTGGAAGTTGATGATGAGATGCCGAATATTCTGCAGCTGACTATGTAAAAAAAAAAAAAGAAACTGTGAGTGAAGACAGAAGAGTGGGAAAGAAACATACTAAACAGAACAATTTTAGATTGCAAGAACTTCAATCTCTCCAGAACAAGTTCTCGTGCAGCCAAAAAGTGAAGGACAAGAGAGGGAGTGGACAAAGGGGTTCATATGCTAATCAGCCTGTCTCATTTGTATCAAGTGACATGATCCATTCCGAAACTGTACCTGTTACAGTTGTTGAAGCTGAAGAGACTTATAGGAAGGGTGTCACTAACTCTGCTAATATAGGTTCATTTGAAGAACATACTACTGGTTTTGGTTCAAAAATGATGGCTAAAATGGGGTACATGGAGAGAGGAGGACTGGGGAAAAATGGTCAAGGTATGGCACAACCTATTGAAGCTATTCAAAGGCCTAAATAACTTGGTTTTGGTGTAGAATTCTCCAACAATGCAGGTGAGCCAGCTGGGAAGATATCTTTAAGGGTTGGCGCTGAATCACTTGGTTTGGATGTAGAATTGTCCAAAAACCAAGGTGAATTAGTTAGGAACAGATCTTCAAGAGTTGGTGCTTTTGAAAAATATACCAAAGGCTTTGGGTCTAAGATAATGGCAAAGATGGGTTTTGTTGAAAGTAAGGGATTATCATAAGGCATCACCACTCCATTGACTGCTCTTAGATTACAAAAATCACGAGAATTAGGTCCCAAAAGTTGATTTAGACACATAATTCCTTTTTTGTGTTTGTATCTAATTGTATTGTGTGTTGGCTTAAACCTATCATTCTGCCTTGTAGTTTTAGATTTACTATGGGATCAGAATCACTTTATCAGTATGATGGAACCCTTAAAGTTTCTTAATATTTACTTTTAGACTTCTTATAGTAAAAGTCAAAGACATCACACACACACACAATATATATATAGATGCAAAGATGAAATTATATTTAATCAGAGAGCAGAAAGTAACTGAGCAAGATGAAATGGTATATGTTGCATGTTGTATGTGATGTATCTATCTCAACAAACTATAATAATATATCTCATATTTAGTTTTTAAATAAAATACCAAAAAAAGGTATAATACGGGCCTCCATTTGAAAAGCTAGCTGTGATAGTATTGCTGACGTGATGAGTAATGCAGTGGAAAACATCTGTTTATTTTATAGAGGTATTTGAAGTGACACTAACGTAAAGGGTTGGTATTCTCAATTATGAAGTTTCAGAACTTAAACCTTCGTGTCTAATGTGAGAAAGAAAAATAAGATTGGACCTGACGATCTTCTTTTTAAAAAAGTGTTGAAATTACATTATAAATATGCAGTGTTAATATGGCTCAACACCAATGGTTTTTAAATGATTAAATCCCTTATATGGATTATTTTAGTTTATTGAGATGGATATATGACATGCAACAATGCCATCTTGCCCAATTGCCATTGAGAATGAAAGGGAACACCTTACCTTTTTGCTGAAGTTTCCCTTTCTTCTCTTCGAAATTAAATCCAAAACAAGATGCAATCAAATTGGAAACTAAAAAACGTAAAGGGCCAATACAAAAACTAGAGAGTAACCAAAGCATTAAAGAATTCAGAGATCATACATGAGAATGCCTTAAGACATACCAGTCTTTGATGACTTGCCTTTTACTAAGAGAATTGTCGAAAAAATAAAATAACGGAGCTGGAATTTAGATTCTAACAGCGTGATTCAAGAGATGGTCATCCCATACTAAATCTAAATTACAAGGCAGAATCATAATGTTTAAGCCAACACACAATGCAATTATATACAAACACAGAAAATAAATTATATGTCTAAATCAACTTTTGACACCTAGTCCTCGTGATTTTGATAATCTAAGAGCAGTCAATGGAGTGGTGATGCCTTATGATAATCCCTTACTTTCAACAAAACCCATCTTTGCCATTATCTTAGACCCAAAGCCTTTGGTATATTTTTCAAAAGCACCAACTCTTGAAGATCTGTTCCTAGCTAATTCACCTTGGATTTTGGACAATTCTACATCCAAACCAAGTGATTCAGCACCAACCCTTAAAGATATCTTCCCAGCTGGCTCACCTGCGTTGTTGGAGGATTCTACACCAAAACCAAGTTATTTAGGCCTTTGAATAGCTTCAATAGGTTGTGCCATACCTTGACCATTTTTCCCCAATCCTCCTCCCTCCATGTACCCCATTTTAGCCATCATTTTTGAACCAAAACCAGTAGTATGTTCTTCAAATGAACCTATATTAGCAGAGTTAGTGACACCCTTCCTATAAGTCTCTTCAGCCTCAACAACTGTAACAGGTACAGTTTCGGAATGGATCATGTCACTTGATACAAATGAGACAGGCTGATTAGCATATGAACCCCTTTGTCCACTCCTTCTCTTGTCCTTCACTTTTTGGCTGCACGCGAACTTGTTCCGGAGAGATTGAAGTTTTTGCAATCTAAAATTGTTCTGTTTAGTATGTTTCTTTCCCACTCTTCTGTCTTCACTCACAGTTTCTTTTCATTTACATAGTCAGCTGCAGAATATTCGGCATCTCATCATCAACTCCCAACAGGTGAAGTTTGTATAATAGCATCTCATCATCATTTCATCATCAACTCTCAACTATAGCATGCATATGGAATTTAAACATTTATGAAACCAGTTGTACCATGCCTTTTTTTTGAAGCTTTACTCTTCTGAGCATGTGAAGGCCAAGAATGAGTCACTGCAAAAATTTACAATTTTTCCAGGGTTAATTTTACAAAATTTAAAATTATTGGGAGGAATACAGGAATTCTGACAATTCCGATGAGTCTTCATTATATTCTTCATTTTCATTGTCTGAAATGTCCTCAGTATATAATTTAAGACCTCCAATTGACAGAATCCCTGAATTTCTCTCAGCAGACACGCTTGGTGAAAAGTCTTCCACCATCTCATTGCTTAACTCACAATCCATACCCTCATCAGAACCACCATCCTTCTCAAATGATGATGAATCTAAAACTGGAGTTGATTGGGGCATCTGTTCCTGTGAAATGCCAAAGCTACTGGTGTTTTTGTCTTGTTCAGAAGGGAAACCTAAACCTATATGAGAGCTGTCACCCAAAACAAAATCTACATCATAACTGTATGTATATTTCACAGTGTTCGGTTTTGAAGGAGGTGTTCCGTCTGCATGAACAGTAACTTGGCACTGCTTGCTGTCCTGCTTGGTGTCCGCCAAAACAAAAGGTTGCAGCTGATTTACATTACTATCTTTAGTGCTGTTCCCAGTCCCAACGCAAGTTACCTCCTGGTAATGTAACATCAATCGCCAGTTACTCAGCAGAAACTACAAACATAGCTCATCGTATCTATACATAACGAAATGCATACTAAACCAGAGACACAAAAACATGCTGAACACAAGTTAAAAGATGCAAAGTATAATTTTCAACTATTCATGAGGATGTTGACAATACCTTCCACCAGGATATATAGTAGTAACGCACTGACAAACTTCAGAATACACATAGTAAAAGTTTAAATACATATTTGATTAAGTAACACAATTCATTTTGGTTGCTTACACGCACAAGAAAAAACAGACTCACAGCCGACATCGAATTAAAGTATCACCGATAACAATATATACTGTAGACAATCAAGGTACAATGATAGTGAAGACAGAACAGGTAAAAACATAATGAACAAAGCAGATATGCAATGTTCCAGTTTACAAGGAAAAATCATGAAAACTAACATCCCTACCGGTTACAACAAACCTGATAATTTAGTGAAGGATAACTGTATCCAATAGTAGCTCCGGAAGATTTTGCTAACACTCTTTTAGATGCAGAGCCTTCTGATCTACGTTGGCTCCCGGACTTGTTATTGGAGCCGGAACTTCTCCCTGCTGCATCCCGGTTCAAAAAGAAGCACCCAAATTAAACAATGATGATAACGATAAACAAAATCCAATTATCAGATTTTAACAGTAACGGATTCTTGATAAAAAAAAATAGCTTCTTAAGAATTTCTCCCTGCAACCAGTTACAAAACAAAGCGTGGAAACACCAGATTTTAACAATACAGAAATCTTCATAAGAAAAAACTGAGACTTTCTCCACGCAACCCACCCGAATTCAAGAAAAATAGCCAAGAATAAAAGATTCAATGACCAGATTTCAACAATAAAGGAATCTTGATTGAAAAAACTTTCGCAGAATTTCTCCCTGCAACCCAAGAAAGCATGCAAGCATCCAAGTTTAAGAATAATAGCAAAAACCAAAAGTTCAATGATAAGATTTCAACAATAAATTAAAGAGTTTCTGAAACCTGGAGTGTGGGTGGGAGAGGGAAGGTGCCAATCGGACAAGAAACCACCTTCGACAAACAATGCTGTTTTGACATCTGAACCTCTTTTCTTTCGGGATTTAGGGTTGTTTGGAGTGCCGTTGCCACTGGTGTTGTTGCTGGGTTTTCCTCTTCCTTTGGATCTTCTGTTTCCACCACCCATGTTTGCTTCGAGTGATCAACGATTGCTTCGATCGCTGTGTGAGAACGAGTTCAAGAACAAGAAATGAACTATATCACCGGGTTTGACCCGACCCAATACGATATTCCTAAACAAATATACTTATTATGTTACTAAGCAGAACGTGTCGCCCAAGTAAATAATGGATTAAAAAAAAATAAAGCGGAAAATAATATTTAAAATATTAATTGGTTTAAAAAAGATATATAATTCCAATGTTTCAGAAAAAGCATGTTAAATATTTTTAGATACACTGAAATTAAAAAGCACATCAGTACCTAAAAAATATATCATACATATATATATGGAGTAATACTTTCTCATCTTTATCATATTTTAAAAGGAAATATCTGCATATTGCTCCGTTATGTTTTTTAATTGACGTTAACCACGTATTACAAATTAAAATATATATTTAAAATAAATTAAATTATGTGTAAATTTTTATTTATGATTTAAATATTTATTTAGTGTAAATTTTGATTCAAAGATAAAAATAAAGGCAAATGTTTGTCTCAGTTATAATGTAAAATGTATTGTTTTAATATTTTAAACAAATGTATTATATGATATTTTTACTCAATAAATTATTGTATAAGTCATTTAAATAATTTGATTCACTCGAGTGAATGTATTATCTAATATTCTTAAATGAGTGTATCATTTTATATTTTCTATAAGCAAAATTATGATGGTTTAAGATATGATATCATTTGAATGACAAATTGAGTGTTTTAGTTATATTATTACCTATTGTTATATTTCCTTTTTCTGGTACATTTTTATATTTGTGTTAATTTGATTGTTATTTTGAATTTGATTTGGAGATTCTAATATTTTAGATTTGTACTTTAGTTGAGAAAAATTAATATAATATTAGGTGTGCGATATGAACGAAGAGATAACTATTGAAGTGGTTTTTAAATGTCCTTCTTCCTACATAGTTATTATTAACATATATATGATTTTAGTTCTTATTTACTTTTAGATTATGGTTATTGTCTAAACATATTTGATTGTTAAGTATTACAATGTTTAATGTTTAATATTTGTTTTTATTGTTTTAAGGTTACCTTTAAGGGTACCAGTGAGTCATCAAAGAAGAAAAAGAGATAATGTCAAACACTATAGGGCCAACCCAACAACTCTGATGGATTTTTAGATTTTAGAGCCTTTTAATGGAAATTTTTAAGTAATTATGTGAGGTTGCTATTGTATAGTAGGTTTTAAAGAGGACTTTATTAGTTTATATATTAGTTTATTAGAAGGTGTAATTAAGTATAAATGTAATGCATTATTTGAATAATTTGTTGTATTAAAACATGTTTACTATTTATTTTATAATATTCAATTTTAAATTGAAAGTATTTGATTGTGTGATTGATATATTAAAGAGCTATTATCATAATCAAATAAATTATAAATAATACAAAAAAAAATTTGAAATTTGCATTGCATTTCTGGCGGTTTTGAAAGAAAATATCTAGCGATTTCTTCTAATGCTGGTTAGTTCTGACGGTTTTAGAAAAATCCTGTTAATACCGGTGGTTTTAGGAAAATCCTGTTAATACTGGCAGTTTTAGGAAAATCCTGTTAATACCGGCGGTTTTAGGAAAACCTCGTTAATACCGACGACTTTCAAAAAATCCCCGCTCATACTAATGGTTTTCACAAAACCCCGCTAATATTGGTGGTTTTCACAAAACCTCTATTAATACCAACGGTTTTCACAAAACCAACACTAATACCGGCAGTTTTTTCAAAACCTCCGAATATTGCGACGGTTTTTAAAAACTGTTGGTAATTACTTAGCGACGCAGCTTTTCTTAGAGGTTTTTCTAACTGCGGGTATCGTACTTTCCAAGGGTTAAAACCATCGAAAACGAAAAAAATAACTTCCGATAAAATTGTAAATTTTTGTAGTGGGACGAGGTTGGTGAAGAGGAAGGGATGAAGGTCGACAAGCCAAAGGAGAGGTTTTTCGAGGGAGTTACGCCAGTCTTGGGTAACACTCCTTGCTTATAGTAAATTTCAAGATTTGTTGAGTTTGGGGAAATAAGAGACGAGGAATGAAGGATAGGAAATTAAACTATTTTGAAGTTACTGGTAGTTTATTATAAATCGTGGAAAAATAGTTGAAAAAATAAATGTATTTAATGTTAATGGAGGTTTTCAATAAAACTGTCGAAAACTATTCTGGGTTAAAAAAACCGCAGATAAAAAGTGCCAATAAAATTAATTATTTTTGTAGTGAGTAACCAAGGCGCATGCTTTGAAGAAATGGTTCTTGGATCGTTCTTCATCATTAGGTTTTCCAAAGGTAAAGGTCCAGAATTTACAGAGCGTTTCTTCCTTTGTGTATCTTTCTTCATGCCATATTCCCTGGACGTTTCTTGAAGGGCAAAGCCACCCATCTTTTTTAATGCCTCGTCATAGAAAATATTAAAAAAAACGTGACCCACACAAATAATAATACTTTTCAATTCCCTTAATAACTTCTTAATAACTTCAATAATGATCCTGATACTTTCAAAATCATCCGTCAGATTTCTCAAGATATTTTCTGCAACCCGATTAGGAGGAACCTCTTCTCTATTCATTCCGAGTTGGTTGGTCATCTTTTGCATTCAAGCTATAAACTCGACAACTCCCTCCTTTTCATCTATATCCATATGTTCAAACTCTTTTCTGAGCGTTTGTACTCGAACTTGCTTCACGCGGGTATCTCCTTTGTATGCCACATTCAAAATTTCTCATGCTTCTTTTGCTGACTTTGCATTAGCTATTTTCTCCAATCCCGATTCATCCACTGCATTATATAGAAAGTACAATGTCGAACTATCTTTTACCCGTATTTTTTTCAATGCAACAGTCATTGTCTGATACTCATCATCTATAGTTCATTGTCCCATAAATCTTGGGGTCCAAGGAGAACCTTCATCTGCAAAGACCAATTATCGTAATTGATCTTTTCCGACAATTGTGTTACACTCATTCCGTTGACTACCTTTGTCATCTCTCTCACAAAAAAACTCAAACACTCACTTTCCTTTACCATGTTTAACTCTTTTATCTCTTTTTTTCTCTCTCTTAGTACTCAGAACATGAACATAAAGCTCTGATACCACTTTGTTAAAATAATCTTTCACATGAAAAATATTTTTCTCTGAAATACACTATGCCGCCTTTCATTAATTGAATAATACCATTAAAATAGCCATACAAAAATAGAGTAAAAATTATTACATATAAAAATATAAAAATTAAACAAGGAAAAAATATCTTATTCCCTAAAATTATCATGATCTTACTCGTTCGTATGATAATGAAATGTTCCAGTTTACATGAAAAATGCATGCAAAGTAATGCATCCCAATCACTGAGAGTTTCTTCCCGCAACCCATCCAAATTCAAGAATCGTAGCCAAAATAAAATATTCAAGAGGAGTTCTGCTGTAGCTCACTAATTTCGTCCTGTGCACCTCCAATGGACACATTTACCCTTCAATTTAGAAAAAATAAAGTAAATGCACCGGTGAGAAAAAATGAAAAGCATAATAAATTTTCACCAACCATTTCTTAACTATATGTCCTGCATTCATGTTTTCGCTTAATTTATAATATGTTTTTGCTTTTTAATTATATTTTAATTTTTATTATGTTTTGTTGCTTTTTATTTAATTTTTAATTTATATCTTAATGTTTTTAATTTTTATTTAATTTATAATATGTCTATATTTTTTATTTATCATTTAATTTTTAATATGTTTTGTTGTTTTTATTTATTATTTAATTTTTAATGTGTTAATGTTTTTAATTTTTGATTTAATTTATAATGTTTATGTTTTTTAATTATTATTTAATTTTTAATATCTTGTGTTGTTTTTTATTTAATAATTTTTAATATGTGATGTTGTTTATTATGTATTATTTAATTTTGAATTTGTGTTGTTATTATTATTAAATTGAGAAATATTTAGTGATAACTATGTTTATTATAGGTTGTGATTAATATTATAAGATGGATAACTATTCATTTTAATTGATCGATTTTTAAATAAATTCGATTTTCTGTTTATTTTTTTTTTGGTAAATGAAGTGGGTGAGGGTGATTATACAAATAAGTTTACCACTGATCAAATATTCTCCTCACATGATTTAATTGAATGAGTTTGAAAGATTGCATTCAATATTGGATTTGTTGTGGTCATTATAAGATCTGACACAATAAGTGATGAAGTTGGAAGAAAGACATTCGTTTTGTTAGGTTGTGAAAGGAGATGGAAGTATAAGAAGTATAAACCAGATGGCCAGCCCAATGTATCCAGAACAAGAAAATGTGAGTGTTCGTTTAGTTTGAGGTGAAAACTCTATTCTAATGGAGATGGTTGAGTTTTAAAGGTTATCTGCGATTATCACAACTATGAATTAGCTGAGACTTTGGTTGATCATCCTTTTGTTGGGAGATTAAATGTGATTAAACAATCAATATTTGTTGACATGACTAAGAGTTAAGTAAAGCCCTTGAATATTTTATTGACTCTCAAAGAACATAACGATGCTAATGTGACAACTATAAAACAAATATATAACGCAAGGTACACACACAAATGAGTTTTTAGAGCGTCCAGAACTGAAATCCAACAGTTGATGATGATGTTAGATTGAGATAAATACATTTAGTGAAGTAGATGTTTAGACGATTCTGATGTGGTAAGTGACATGTTCTGCACACATCCCGATGTAGTCCACTTGTTAAATTCATTAATATATTTCTTTTGATAGATACCACGTACAAGACAAACAAATATTGTCTCCCCTTGCTTGAGATAGTTGGCGCCACATCAACGGGGTTGCCATTCATATCTACCTTTGCATTGTTATCAAGTGAACACCAAAATAATTTCACTTGAGTATTAGAAAGGTTCATAAGATTATTTATGACATCTAAGGGCGGTTCACACATTATTGTTACTAATAGAGACCTTGCTTTGATGAATGTAATTGACAATGTACTTCTTGAGACTTACTAGATGCTTTGTACGTTCCACATTATGAAAAATGTCAAAGCCAAATGCAAGATGTTAGTGGATTCAGTTGAGGCATGTGAAGTGTTAATGGAAGCATGTGAAAATGTGAGACTGTGAGGAACAATCCATGTTTGGTGCTTATGTTGATTGTCTTGAGTATACTTATAGTGCATGACCTTTATTTTTTTAATATGTCAATCATACTTGGATCATTCCGTGTAAGACATACTTCATTAAGGCGTGAACCAATAAAGTTATGCATCTATCCAACACTACAACAAACAAATAATTTTTATTCTTATTTTTTTTACTTATTTATGTTGTATGTCTTATCATAATATTAATGTCGTTTGTAATAGGTTGAGTCTGCGCACTACAACCTGAAGAGATTATTAAGGATCAGTATGGGAGACATATGTTCATGTTGTCGATGTTATTGATGTTGTAGCCGATGGTCATTGTGGTTATCGTTGCATTGCTGATTTGTTGAGCCTGGGTGAAAAGGGATGACCCATTATCTGACATGACCTCCATGAAGAAATTCCATCTGGCGTGATAAATACACAATATTAGTGGGAAGCTACGATCGATTAGAAGAACTACGACAATCCTTGATTGTCCATGATCGATCATAGGTATGCGTTATTTAGCTCGCACACATAACTTATTATATGTTATGTATTTCTTTTCGTACATACTTAACTTCATGCCTTACAAGTTAATCTTATGAAGTGAATGACCATACCGGACATTAGGTATGCCATTGCAAATCGATACAATGTCATCTTAGTTTGTCTCTCTTATGGTCAGAGTTATGCCATATTCCTACTACGTAGTGCACCATCTCATGATATCATACAATATCGGTTGATATGCATTGGACACGTTCATGGATGTCATTTCGTACAAGTAAAGTTAAATTTTTTTTGTTCTATTAAAAATTATGATTCATTTACTAATATTAACTTTGAAGGTTCACTTACAAGATGATTGTCCATTACCCATGGTTCACATCATTTCCTCAACCCATACCTAGAGGCGTGAGCATAGTCCTCATTTTACACACAGAGGATGTAATCATTTGTGAAGTTAATGGGTGGTAGTACAACTTATATAATTTGGAAGACTCCTAAAATAAAGTTTGTAATGTATTAATTTAATTCTTGATTGTAAGTAGTTTATATCCATTCTTGAATAAAACATGACTTATTTTTTAAGTTAAATTCTTAAAAAATGTAAATCATTTGCTTTTCGTATTAGCATCAATTATTTCAATTATGTATCCTCATTTAATTTTATTCAATTAATTCTTTTCATAATAATGCGTTAAACTGTCATGCATTATGTTGCAAATGTAAACGAGTCTGTCATAATAAATTATACATAGTCAAAGTATACAAAATCTAACATAAATAATATCAATAAACAAAAAATACATAACAATAAGGTCCTATCAAGAAAATGATGATCGTCCACACACATTATGACCACCTTTGTCGTTGGATGCATGCTTGCCAACTGACCTACAAGCTATTTGTAGGGCTTTAGTAGTACGGTCCCAAGCTATTGTACCCTTTATGATGTCACAACATGATATCATAATTTGGAGGATCTTGATAACACACCTCATAGAAGTCTAAAATGATGGTAAAAAAACATAAATAAACCATCATAAATATCATTTAAGACAAAAATAGTTAGTTTGATTACACACCAACAAACTAGAATTGAATGGTGACCTACGACGAATTCGGACTAGGACCTCATATGGGATGTGTCGCCACAATCGCAGGGCAAGACACGGTCGGTCATCATTGGAGGCTGGAATGACGTACGGATGGGATACCCTCCTAAATCACGGGTATCCCACAACACACGCAGATGGAGAATCTGCTTCAACGAATTGGGTTATAGCATGCTCAACATACCACATCCAACACAGATCAATCGTCGAAATGTCTAGCGTTGGAATACTCTCTAGTGATCATGGTATGATCTGCTCATAACCGACGCGTTTAAGCAAATGTCGGTGAAGCATGTCACTGTGTCAAATCCACCTGGAAAATGTACAAATTGCCATGAATAGACAAATAGCCTTGTGAGACTTGGTATGGGCACCAGATGACCGCATCGTACATCAACCCATCAAGATATGACCTCCCCTCCAAAAGACTCCAACCTTGCCTTGGAGGTGCGCACCGTGAAGCCCAAGGATTACTTTCGTCGTAGTTGGATGACACTTGTTTCCTTCCCATGCCAGGAAGGTGCTCATAAATCCCCAACTCTACAAAAACATTACTTAAATTGTATTATACATTCTAAAAATTTATCAAAACAAAATTCCAACACAAAGTTGTACCCGTAAAAGAGTGCAATATCCAGTTATTTGCTTTATATCAATATAACTAGCATTCATGAGCTGCTCATACATATGTACAAATGTCGCGGCGCCCCAAGCATGTCTCAGCAAGCATTCAAGTTGTAAAACAAAAGCAGGTACGACACTAGAATGAGAGTGCCACACTTATTTGCAAAAATGGTGCATCCAACCAGATGCAACAGGTATGCACGAGTCGCGCACTCCCAGAGTTCCTACTCATAACACTTCTCATACACATCCCTGAGCCAACTCAGCTTAAGTTTAGGACCGCGTGTTCATGTCATCTCATCTTTGGCCTTAGCACGGTCCACGTCCAACAGATCCATGATAAGAAATCGAGCTTCCTCAAATTCTAACAACTTGATCTCACAAAGTTGATCCATAATGGGTAGGTACAATAGATTGTTCACGTCATCTAATGTGAAGCTCATCTCACTTATCGGAAGATGGAAAATGTTCGTTTCCAAGAGCCATCTCTTTGCAAGCACTAAGATCGATCCATGATCAACATACTCGTAATATAAGTTCATTAAGAAACTAAACTCAGACATCATGATAAAAGGCTTAATAGCCTCATGATATAATCCAAATTTTTTCACTTCTTTGTCATTAGAGATCACCTTGATATCTCCTCGATCCCACATAACAATAAGAACAAAATATAACAAAAAAAATTTAACCAACAAAGTACAAATTAATATTTAAGTTGTTTACTAACTTAGTCTTGCAATAAGGCAAAAGCAACATGTTGCACGTAATGGTAAGTAAGGAGGTGTTATGTAAACCTCCTAGGAATCCACCTTCTTCTTGATGTTGTTGAGCAACATCCTCCTGCTCAACATACTTGTGCTCAACATGCTTCGGTTAAACATACTCTTTATGCTCTTCAATAATGAATTGGTCCTTAACAACGTCAACATGAGTTTCTTTTATGCGTCCTATACAAGTTGATATCGTAGGTCTTTTACCTGTGATAAACTCTCACCACGATGAACAAACATATCTATAGTTTAGACATATCTATACTTATATATATATATATATATATATACACACATATAAGTAAAAAATAATACAATAATTTTAGAAATAAAATACAAAACAAATTTACATTCATAAATTTATAAAAAAAAAGCAGAATTATATATATATATATATATATATATATATATATATTAAAAAATAAAATTTTAAAAATTAGATAGTAAAAAATATTTAAATAAATAAAGAAATATAATATTACAAATTATAAAAACATAAAACAAAACAAATAATTTCTTAAATTTTTAAACAACATAACAAAATATATCTAATATAAAATTACAAAATAAAAAATATTTAAATAAATAAAGAAATATAAAATTACAAATTATAAATACAAATAACAACACTAAATTAAATTCCTAAACTTATAAGTACATAACAAAATATTTAAATAACATTGATTTCTAAATATATAAAATATAAAAATACAAAAATAAAAAACATTAAGATAAAATATAAAAAATTAAAAGAAATTAAAAACGAAAAATGCAGGAAAGCATAACAAATAAAAAATCTATTACGAGAAAACTTAACTGACTATCAAAAACCGATAAGTCGATTAAAACCTTGACGTATTTCAAATTATAGCTAGAGGTCATAAAAAGGTGTTCTATTTAGGCTAGAAATCAGCACAAAAAATATAAACTCCATCATATGGCACATAAATTGATCCTCATAAAGCTGTTGGGTTTGGCTATTATTCATTACAGCTATAACCATGTTAGCACAGAAAATTAATGATAAACGTCCGTTTATTTTATACAGGTATTGAAGTGACACTAACGTAAAGGGTTGGTATTCTTGATTATGAAGCTTCAACATGTCTCGATTATAAAGGTTTAAGCAACCCACAATACAATTACATACAATGACTGAAAAGAAATAATGTCTAAATCAACTTTTGGCACCTAGTCCTCGTGACTTTGGTAACCTAAGAGCAGTCAATGGAGTGGTGATGCCTTGTGATTCTCTACCTAATCCCTTACCTTCAACAAAGCCCATCTTCGCCATCATCTTAGACCCAAAGCCTTTGGTATGTTTTTCAAAAGCACCAACTCTTGAAGATCTATTCCTAGCTAGTTCACCTTGGTTTTTGGACAATTCTACATCCAAACCATGTGATTCAGCACCTGGGTTGTTGGAGAATTCTACACCCAAACCAAGTGATTTAGGCCTTTGAATAACCTCAATAGGTTGTGCCATACCTTGACCGTTTTTCCCCAGTCCTCCTCCCTCCATGTACCCCATTTTAGCCATCATTTTTGAACCAAAACCAGTAGTATGTTCTTCAAATGAACCTATATTACCAGAGTTAGAGACACCCTTCCTATAAGTCTCTTCAGCCTCAACAACTGTAACAGGTTCAGTTTCAGAATGGATCATGCCACTTGATACAAATGAGACAGGCTGATTAGCATATGAAACTTTTTGCCCACTCCCTCTCTTGTCCTTCACTTTATGACTGCCTGAGAACTTGTTTTGGGGAGATTGAAGTTCTTGCAATCTAAAATTGTTCTGTTTATTATGTCCCTTTCCAACTCTTCTGCCTCCGCTCACAGGTTTCTTATTTACATTATCAGCAACAGAAAAATCGGCATCCTCATCATCAACTCCCAACAGCTGAAGTTTGTATAATAGTCAGTCTCAACTATAGCAAATACATGTATTGAGTAAAAAATACTCAGGTTTTGAAAGAAATGTCCAGTTATTGAAATATAAAAAAAATTCGAGCAGATATTTCAAGGTTTAAAAGAATTAGGATGCAACACTGAAATAAAACGAAATGGGGATGGGTCACACTATCTCAAGGACAGGGATGAAAAACAGAGGAAAAAGCATAAATGTTATAACACTATAAAACCTTTTCCAAGCGTTGTCTACCACTTGAAGATGGCATGGATGTAGACTGTGTCCGCGTTACTGTCACGAATCTAAAACCAAAATACAAAGTTTATTAAATTTACAGGTATTAACATTTAATTCTATGAATAAATAAGGCAACATCATTATAACCTTTTTTTGCCAGAACCTTGGCAGCTACTCCGAAATTGATAAATCCCTGCTAATCTTTGTATCTATATTCATTGAGAACCCACATCAGTGGGAGGCATAAGGTATTTAAACATTTATGAAACCATCTGCTATGCAAAAACAAATAGCATACTACTGTTTTCTTGGACAAAATCTATGGTTTGGGCTTTTGAACATGCACAGAATTCTTGAAAGATAGTAATGCAAAAAAGAGCAACAATAAATTACATATGGCTTTACCATCCCAAACTGTTTGACTGTTCCAAACTTGACATGTAACTTACTCAAACACACAATCCCTTTATGATTACTTTTCTTACAAATCCCTTTTTTTGTGCAAAATCTATTTGACAAGAACAGGGCACTGATGAGAAACTTTTGGTGGTGCTTATGCATTTTAAAAAGAAAAATAACTATTATTAGGACCATGAGATAGAACTATTACAACCAGGATACACACCTGTGAACAATCCCGAGAATCCATAGGTTGGAAAGAGAACATATCCACTTCCTCCAAAACAATTTGTTGTAATTTCTAGAATTCCAAAAAATGAAAAAGTTATGTTGAGATGTGAGAGCCAAAAACAATTCCAATTTTGAATATACATAAACTGCCTCATCTAAGTTCAACATGTTTAACTTTGAAAAGATGTATTTATACTCAGCAAAGAATGTTATGATTTGGAATGTAGAAATAGAAGAGTCAGATAATGTGCAGTGCAATGTGTTCCTAAACAATGGAGCAATGCAATCTCTCTTTTGTGGTTCTTCCTTTTGATCTGCTTTCAAAGTCATATGTGCTTCATACAGCTGTTATATAGGTAAGGCCACACACACAATCCCTAACCAGACACAAAAGCATGTTCCTGGTCCAAATTTCCTAGAGCCATCCAAGTCTCTAAGATGTAAAATAATACCTAAATATGAAGAGAAACTTGATCTTACACAACTTTTTTAGCAATAGTTAAGATAAGCATGAGACCTTCAATATAGAACTTCTACATGATTAGAAAGAACAATTGCATGTAAAAGGCATAAGGAAACACCAAATGCAAGTGAGAAAGATTGTAGAATCAAGCACAGAATGTTAGTTAGTAAGAGGGAACCTATTCTGTTATAGGTAATCATAAGTAAATCTTGTTAATATATACATGTATCAAATATATTGAAAACTGACAAGTGTTTTTTAAAGATAAAAGGTTGAAGCAAAAAAGAAAAAAAAAACTTTAGAAAGAATTGTTTCCATACCAAATTAATCTTCTCTAGATCAACCCCACGATGCAGCATTCTTTCTCTGCGCTTCACAGCAATCCTCTCTTTACGAAGTTTCTTTTTTTCACCTGTATAGAATCAGTTTTAGCAAAATGAAGTGGTTGAAAGTCTATATTATTACATTCCCATCAAACTTAAAGAATGAACTGACGAGCACACACAAGCACACATTTCCAGTTTCAAACTCCATGGATATCAAAACCCAATAACCTTGAACCAGACTTCCACAACTTGGATATCTTTATAAAAGAGAATCCAATATAACAGTCATGGAATTCAAAGCTCAAGCAAGAAACTGAAGGTATACATAAATTTGGAGTTTTAAAAACACACTCTATTCTATTGATTGAAATTTATGTGAATCCCATTAGTCTGGGAATGGGAACAACGTATGTAGTGAAAACCACATGAGTTTCACCAAACAACAGAGGGTGCATTGAAAAAAGCGTTTGATAAATGTTACTAAACCCCCTCTACACAAATTGAGAATGCCTTGTTTCTGAACAAGTTATTACCAGGACTTTGACTGGAAAGTTCAATGCTTTATCAGTTAAAAAGTATAATTTAAATTCAATGAGACATATTAACATCAAGTAAAAGCTTAGAACTAAAAGAAAAACGCTGGATATATAACATATGTGGATGTGTAACGGTGGTACCATGCATTTTTTTGGAAGATTTACTCTTTTGAGCATGTGAAGGCCAAGAGTGAGGGAACCGAGGCACATGCTTCTTTCTAGAAAAAATGGTTCTCGGATCCTTTTCCATCATTAGGTTTTCCAAGGCTAATGGTCCCGAATTTACAAAGTGTTTCTTCCTCGGTTTATTTTTCTTCATGCCATATTCCCTGGAGGCTTCTTGAAGGGCAACGCCACCCAGCTTTTTCAATGCCTCATCATAGCAACTACCAGAAGAACTATCATCATCTGACACGTTCATATCAGGTTTTAGCAACCATTTTGCATCCAAGATGTTCTCACTACCACCAACTCCCTCTAGATAATCTTCTGCCACATCTTCGTCAATGTCTGAATCACTATCAGATGTGTATTCTGAATCATTATTTTCAGATGACTCAAGTAATTCTTCTAGCACAGAAGATGTGGAGCTCTCTTCATCCGATGAGTCTTCATTATATTCTTCATTTCCATCGTCTGAAATGTCCTCAGTATATAATTTAAGACCTCCAATTGACAGAAACCCTGAATTTCTCTCACCAGATACGTTTGGTGAAAAGTCTTCCTCCATCTCATTGTTTAACTCACAATCCATACCCTCATCAGAACCACCATCCTTCTCAAATGATGATGAATCTAAAACTGGAGTTGATTGGGGCATCTGTTCCTGTGAAATGCCAAAGCTACTGGTGTTTTTGTCTTGTTCAGAAGGGAAACCTAAACCTATATGAGAGCTGTCACCCAAAACAAAATCTACATCATAACTGTATGTATATTTCACAGTGTTCGGTTTTGAAGGAGGTGTTCCGTCTGCATGAACAGTAACTTGGCACTGCTTGCTGTCCTGCTTGGTGTCCGCCAAAACAAAAGGTTGCAGCTGATTTACATTACTATCTTTAGTGCTGTTCCCAGTCCCAACGCAAGTTACCTCCTGGTAATGTAACATCAATCGCCAGTTACTCAGCAGAAACTACAAACATAGCTCATCGTATCTATACATAACGAAATGCATACTAAACCAGAGACACAAAAACATGCTGAACACAAGTTAAAAGATGCAAAGTATAATTTTCAACTATTCATGAGGATGTTGACAATACCTTCCACCAGGATATATAGTAGTAACGCACTGACAAACTTCAGAATACACATAGTAAAAGTTTAAATACATATTTGATTAAGTAACACAATTCATTTTGGTTGCTTACACGCACAAGAAAAAACAGACTCACAGCCGACATCGAATTAAAGTATCACCGATAACAATATATACTGTAGACAATCAAGGTACAATGATAGTGAAGACAGAACAGGTAAAAACATAATGAACAAAGCAGATATGCAATGTTCCAGTTTACAAGGAAAAATCATGAAAACTAACATCCCTACCGGTTACAACAAACCTGATAATTTAGTGAAGGATAACTGTATCCAATAGTAGCTCCGGAAGATTTTGCTAACACTCTTTTAGATGCAGAGCCTTCTGATCTACGTTGGCTCCCGGACTTGTTATTGGAGCCGGAACTTCTCCCTGCTGCATCCCGGTTCAAAAAGAAGCACCCAAATTAAACAATGATGATAACGATAAACAAAATCCAATTATCAGATTTTAACAGTAACGGATTCTTGATAAAAAAAAATAGCTTCTTAAGAATTTCTCCCTGCAACCAGTTACAAAACAAAGCGTGGAAACACCAGATTTTAACAATACAGAAATCTTCATAAGAAAAAACTGAGACTTTCTCCACGCAACCCACCCGAATTCAAGAAAAATAGCCAAGAATAAAAGATTCAATGACCAGATTTCAACAATAAAGGAATCTTGATTGAAAAAACTTTCGCAGAATTTCTCCCTGCAACCCAAGAAAGCATGCAAGCATCCAAGTTTAAGAATAATAGCAAAAACCAAAAGTTCAATGATAAGATTTCAACAATAAATTAAAGAGTTTCTGAAACCTGGAGTGTGGGTGGGAGAGGGAAGGTGCCAATCGGACAAGAAACCACCTTCGACAAACAATGCTGTTTTGACATCTGAACCTCTTTTCTTTCGGGATTTAGGGTTGTTTGGAGTGCCGTTGCCACTGGTGTTGTTGCTGGGTTTTCCTCTTCCTTTGGATCTTCTGTTTCCACCACCCATGTTTGCTTCGAGTGATCAACGATTGCTTCGATCGCTGTGTGAGAACGAGTTCAAGAACAAGAAATGAACTATATCACCGGGTTTGACCCGACCCAATACGATATTCCTAAACAAATATACTTATTATGTTACTAAGCAGAACGTGTCGCCCAAGTAAATAATGGATTAAAAAAAAATAAAGCGGAAAATAATATTTAAAATATTAATTGGTTTAAAAAAGATATATAATTCCAATGTTTCAGAAAAAGCATGTTAAATATTTTTAGATACACTGAAATTAAAAAGCACATCAGTACCTAAAAAATATATCATACATATATATATGGAGTAATACTTTCTCATCTTTATCATATTTTAAAAGGAAATATCTGCATATTGCTCCGTTATGTTTTTTAATTGACGTTAACCACGTATTACAAATTAAAATATATATTTAAAATAAATTAAATTATGTGTAAATTTTTATTTATGATTTAAATATTTATTTAGTGTAAATTTTGATTCAAAGATAAAAATAAAGGCAAATGTTTGTCTCAGTTATAATGTAAAATGTATTGTTTTAATATTTTAAACAAATGTATTATATGATATTTTTACTCAATAAATTATTGTATAAGTCATTTAAATAATTTGATTCACTCGAGTGAATGTATTATCTAATATTCTTAAATGAGTGTATCATTTTATATTTTCTATAAGCAAAAATTATGATTGTTTGAGATATGATATCATTTGAATGACAAATTGAGTGTATCATTTGATATATTTTTTTCATGTATTTTTTTCAAACAAATGTAATGTTTGATATTTTTACTCTATTCAAGTAAAAGTAAAAAGATTTACTTTCACTTCAAGTATAAAAAGGAAAACTTATTTAAGATACATTTCTTTAACTGATTATTTTTTTATCATCTTCTTTAATTGATTAAGCATGAGGTTATATAAATATTAAAAAAATGTTGAATTGCATATTCAAATAATTTTATTTGTCACATGAAGAAAATCATGTTGTACATATAGTTGAAAATGGTATGTTGATGTAAAATATATGAAATTGAGGTCACTGGTTTAATATGTTACGTGAATTATTGTTTGAATATTGAAACTTATGATACATGTACATGTCACTTTATTCATCAATAGTCTATATAATATAAATGATAAGATATCAGGTAATAAATGAACTTAAAAGAAGTTTATTGCGCATCTAGGATGCCAATTTCATATTTTGGATGTTTCAATATCTTATACCCATAAAGTATATGGAAAAATTGTTACTCTTAATATATATTTCGAATAATTACATATTTTCTAGTAAGTAAGTTGAATTATGAACAATATCATTAAAATGGCTTATTTTTACTTATTATTTATAAGATGACTTATTATTAATGTTAACTTTTAAATTATATTTGAAATAAACTAGATGATTAATTTATGATTAACTTAACATGTGACATTTTTGTACCGTATCACATTTGGGTGACAAGGTCTCGTTCAATCTAAATGGAGGCTGAGAAGGAGATGTCAAAGGGTATCACCAATCAGAAAGCGATAGATGTCCTTGTTGAGCTCAGTATACAAGTCACGCTATTGAGCACCAAAGTTTATATTGGTATTGAAAAGGCTGAGATTGAATGGGTCAAGAAAAAACTATTCAGTGCTCAATAAGACCTAGACCAAGCCTTGAATATCAATGCTAACATTAATGCTTAACTGAAGACAACCATTACCACACATGCTAACTACCATAAGGATAAGAAAGACCTAGAGGCACGCCTTTCAGAGACCGAGACAAAGGAAAGGTGCTTGGGTAAAGAGAATCGCCACCTTTTTGATCGTTAAAAGACAAGGAGGTCATGATGACTTAGCCAAGAAAAATACAACTCTGGTAGTCACTGGTGGAGATTGGTCAAGAGGTTAAACCAACGTGAAGTCGGTTTCAAGAAGGCATTGGCTCAAGCGACCTATTTTTACAATGTTTCCTTTGGCGAAGGCAAGTCCGACGTTATGAAAGATTTATATGATGGGAAATTTGTGCACCTTCATGAGATGCCTCTTGATGGGAGAGATGATCTAATTACAATTGTTACTAATGCTAGTCAAGATACTATAAATCCTTAGATTAAGACTTATCTTATTTTTATTTTGGGCCAATTTGGGTTTGAACATTTTGTTATAAGTATAAGTTGTCATCCTTAGGATTTTTTTTGTAAAAACAATACTTTTGCAATGTTACGATCAATATTTGGTTTCATAAATTGTTTTGATTGAACTTTTCCACTAATTTTAACTGGTTTTAATTAATGTTGGCAACATTGATTGGTCATTTATGCATAATATAATCATTTTTAATTTATCCTATAATTATAATAGTAATAATAATTTTATCAATTTTTTATTATAAAAAAAAGTAAATACACATTATCCAATTGAAAAATATCATGTAAGTCACTTTGTTTATTTTTATTCAAGTTACCTTTTTTTTTTCAAGATTCTTCTCTTTTTGTCTAACTCATTTTCTACTTTTTTTTTTTTTGGGAGTATCCTATTTATAGGTCCAAGATTTACATCTATCAATTGAAAGGTCAAAGCTATTTACTCTCTAGTCATTATTAGAATCAATAGGTCTTTAAATCTTTCAAAGAAAAAAGAAAACCCTTATTATTGTTGGATGAACAAAATACTTTTCAAAAATCAAAATAATAATATTACAATTTTTTTTTCAATAAGACACCAAAGCGTACATGTTTTCACTAGCATATTTACACTTCTATATAAAGGAGATTTTTCTTTTTTGTGTTTATTTGTTTTTCTATTTTACCATTTAATTAAAAGTTTTTTAAATTGAAATAATTATTTTACTAATTTTACCATTTAAATGACGGTTTCTTTAAGTTTTGATTTCTGTTTTTTTCATCTTACCATTTTTTATTTTCAATTTTATTCTTTAAGTATTTTTTAAATTAAAATAATTATAGTATGAATTTTACACTATTTTTTTTAAAATTAACATTCTTTTTTATTTGATATTTTTTAAAAATTTAACTATTTTTCAAAACTAAAATTATAATGTATAATGAAAAAAATTATCTAAAAAAAATAAACATTACATAAAATTGTAGCAATTATTTAAATTTATGTTTATAATTATGATAATAATTTTATTATATTTCATTATCATAAAAATAGAAGTGAATACTCTAAAGACCTACAAAAATAACGTTTTAGAAGTAGTAGTGATTAAAAAATAGTGAAATTTAATTATTTTAATATTAAAGAGTTTTTAGTGTAAATAGTTTCGTTATCAACAAGTTTCATAATTTTAAAACACATCAATGACTTTTTTAAAGTTCTCTATCATTTCTCTAAGAGTTCTTATCCTCTGTTCGTCTGATTGAAGATCTGAGATCGTAGAATTGATATTGGCGACAAACTCTTCAATTTAGATCGATCAATTTCTTAAATAGAATAAGTTTGTTATATGCTCCTCTTTTTTGTTTGTTTGTCTTCCTTTGCATGCGAGTCTGTTGTGGACGCATGTGACATTTGGATTCTATAAGCCTCTCTACTGATCAATGATCTTAACGGTGTATCTTGATCATGTTTCCATGGTTCGTAGGAGCAAGTAGGACTTCTTGTGCTTGTGGAGCTATTTTAGGTTTTTTTATAGCGGTTTGGTGTTCTATAAAATAAGAAAAGCTAAATAATTCTTAAGTTCTAATTTGATTAGTACTGTGTGTATGTTTGATGGTCTATGATTGATTGAAATTATTATTTTAATTAATTCAAGCACTGTTAGAATTTGTTTTGAGTTTATGATAGTGTGTTGTTTGACACATTTGTTTTGGTTTATAATTGGTAGTATGTTATATATTATGATTGAAAGTAAGCTTGTGTTTGTTTGTTTGGAATTAATGAAATCGGAGTCTTGGTTAGTTGAATATAGTGTTAAATTCTGTAAGAGAATTGTGAAGGTGTGATGTTAGAAATTATTTAGAATTGAGGTTATGATAATTGAAATTATATACCGGTTGATTTTTTAATGAACTTGATGTTAATGGTCAGAGTTTGTACAATTTAAGATTTGGATGACTACTTGTATTATTGAAATCGGTCATTTTTGTATGTTGAGTTGTTGTTGTGTTTTTTGTATGAAGTATGCTTGTTTTGATAGAAATTAATGTTGAATTAGAAGAATAAAGAAACTGGTCATTTGATCAAATTGATATTCAATCCGACACCTAAACCTGTTTTAGAATCAAGAAATTAGTGTTAAATATTTTATATATTTAAATACATTATTTAAATATTATAAATCAATTTAAATAATAAAAAATATGAAAAAGTGAAAGTGTGTGGAGGTGCACGACTTCAACACAAGACTTCGTCAACCCCTTTACCATTTTAATTATTTCCTTTTTTATTAATTTAAATAATTTATATTTAATATTTTTATTAATTAAATAGTTTATAATGAAAAATAATATTATTAATTAATTATAATTTCCAAAAAAGTATTCTATAATAAAAAAATTCAGAAAAATAAATTGTAATGAAATATAATTTTTTTTCTATTTTTAATTACATAATCACAATAGTTATAAATTATTTAATTAAAATTATTTTATAAAAAATTTAATTTAATTACAAAAATAATTAGAATATAAATTTCTTTATTTAATAATATTATAAAAAATTAATTATTAATTAGATATAATTTTAATTATTTTAAATATATTTAAAAACATTATTTACAATTTATAAACGATTTTAATTAATAAAAAAATTAAAAAATGAAAAAGTAAAAACGTGAGAGGATGCACGACTTTAATAAGAAAAGTCGTTAACCCCATACGACTTCCTTTTTTTATTTTTATTTTTGTCAAAAATGGCTTGATAATTGATTACAAGCCTCTCGTAATCGATTACCATGCCTTAAAGTCGTTTTTGGATGCATGACTTCAACACTGGTCAAATGAACAGTGTGAAGTCGTGCAGGGGGGCACGACTTCTTCATTAGAAGTTGTCTGAGCCCCCGGACTTGCCTATTCTTATAATTAATTTTTTTTTTGCCTATTATCGTAATATACCCTTCATTTTTGCCTATTGTGTTACAAAAACTCAGGAAACTTAAATAATTTTTTCAAGCTAAAAATAAATAAATATTTTTTACAAAATTAAAATTAAATTTTAATAAAATAAAATTAGGTAGGTGGGTCAACCGAGCCCACCATGGGTTCAACCCGCATGAGCTGGGTTTAAATGAGCAGGGTTGAAATTTGACCAGCATAAAAAAATACATTTTTTTTAAACCCAACCTAGTCCGAACCTGTGGTGGGCTGGGTTAGCCCGCAGATTGTGACCCATTTTGACAGCTCTAATGATGAGTGTGTTATTAATGGTGAATGTGGTATTATGTGTTTGATGTAGTTCCATGAATCTGATAGAGAGATTCTATGATGGTATTCAGTAGTGTAATATATTGATGTAGGATGCTCGAAAATGGGGGATGATCCAAACACTCTTAATAATCATCCAATTTCAAATAGAGAAGGTAGGGTATGTCGTGAAAAGTAGCAGGAGGTCCTTAGTCTAGTGATTATTTTTTACGAATTAACCTTGGTGTGTGGTAGTTTGATGTGGGTGAGTTGTTTCACCACACACGGGTGCAAATCTCCCAAGAGTTCAACATCAATACATGTATCCAGATAGTCAAGTCTATAAATGATTGTATGTCTTAGGGTTGATTGATTTATTTGTGTTATATGCTTACTTCTGTAAAAGTGAAATATGATTTTTTTTGTACATTAGCTCATCCTTTCTTTTCTGTTTGTGCGTTCCTTCTTTTTTTTGTAATGATTACCTTAATTATGTGAATAAATGAAAATGTTTCAGTTAATCCAATATAGAACGAAAGTAATGTTTAGAAGTAGACAATTTTTGCTTTCTGTTTTGATCAGCCTTGGAAATTAGTATTACACTAATTCTTACTTGAAAATCTTTCCTGTCAAGAATTATTTTAATTCTGTGTAACTATCAAACTTGTGAAAAATAGTTTTTGCCATATTTATTTTTATTCTTCATTTTAATATCTTGTTTTCTTTTCCTGGGTTGGTAAAATATATAACATCTTTATTTTCAACAATGAAAAGACAAGGATTCGGATTCGTGGAGTAATTGCAAAAACCAAAGAAAGAGATGAAAAAACAACATAATATATATATATATATATATATATATATATATGTATATATATATATATATATGTATATATATATATATATGTATATATATATATATATATATATTTTGTTAACTTTCTATTCAATCAAACATTTTTTATAACCAATTTTATGTTAGAAAATATAATAAAATATTTATTTTAAATCTAAATATAATAAAGGATTAAAACAAATAATATTATAATTATAAACAAATAACTGATTTAGTATTTAATAATAAATTAAAAAATATATTTAATTAATTAATTTTATTATATATTTTTAAATTAATATGTAAAACATAATAATTAAATATTTATAAATATATTTTACTATTATGACTAAGGCATAATGAAAATAAAAATATTAAAATAATTTATAAAATAAAATAAAGAATGAATTACAAAATATTAAATTAATAAATAAAATAAAATTTATTTATTTAAAATTTTAAAGTTTATTTAATATATTTTCATTGTGAAATACAGGTTTTTATCCTCGTAATTATTTTTATTAATTTTGTATTTTAATTTTAATTTAATTTAATTTTAACTTAATTTATATGATTGAGATCTTATTTTTTATGTGAATTATATTGTTATTAGAGGTAAATTACTTGATAGTGTAATTTAAAATATATAATGAAAGTTGTATTATTTTTCTTATTATATATATTTTTCATTAGTTTTTTTACTAATTTTGTTAATATTAAGTCCCTTCCGTTAAATTACATTTTTTTCTCTCTTATCTGATATTTCTCTGACATCTTATTCTCTTTCTTTTCTATTTTCTGAACATTAATTAAAAGAAAAAAGTGAATATTACTTCCTGTCATTTGTACTTGATATTTCAACATTAATTAAAAGAGTAACACATCATTTTGCGTGCACATTGGCAAGGAGACAACATTTGTTTTAGGTTATTTTCAGAGTGAGGTTACTCACAACTCAAGATTCCTCTCGTGGACCCTCCTTCAAGGGTTTATCACTCCATGTGTGATGCTTCCATCTTCTGCTCTCACTACCCTCTCTTACAATGCAAATCGTTGGGTCACTGTCCCAACAATTTAACCACTCTTTAATATATTTTAATTTGATAATTTCCTTTTTATTTTTTCACTTCTCTCAACCTTCTTTTCAAACCCTTTTTTTAAATTCCATTATTTTCACGTAATTAATAAATGATGATAAAGACTAATTTTGTAACGTCTAAATACATTCACAAATAATGATACAGACTAATTTTATAACCGGCCGATTTAATAAAAAATTAAAGGAATAATGTTGAAGATGTATTTAAGTAATATATATTAAAATTATTTGAGTTGAGTACCCTACTGGTTCAAAAATTTATGTGTACCAAAATATAGGGATTACAAAAAATAGAGAAATATGCTAAAATAAGAAAAACATAGGAAGGAAAAGTCAATGGCAGTCATATGAAGAGTAACGAGATGTCAAAACTGAAAGCATAGAGAACAAGCACTCTGCAAAAGGAAGAGAACAAGCGAAGCCATGAGGCTTTTCAGAGAAATGATGGAAAAAGGTGATCCTCCGGATGTTGTATCATACAAGATTCTTTACCATGGCCTCTGTAATGGTGGAGGACTGATACAAGAAATTTAATGGTGGAGGATCGATACAAGATTCTCACAATCCGAAACATCTATTATCAAAGGCCTCCAGTCAAGCGCGGCCTGCAACGACGCGTCCTCTGCGTTGTTCTACGCCACACACCAAAGCTCCTGTAGCGGAGCGCCGCCATCAGCGGCGAGAAGCCCGGAAGGAGGAGGAGCGAAAGAACGAGGCTTTTTGATGTAGACATTGTGGGAGAATGATTGGAAAGTGAAAGTGATGAAGGAAGTGAAATGGGCTGGGTTTGGATTTGGGTTAATGTGTGAAATTTAATAGTGTGTGTGAAGAAAATGAAAAAGAAGAAGAAGAAGAAGATGAAAGATGGTGGAGTTATTGGGATGTTGGAAATGTGACCGTTTATGTGTTTGAAGGGGGAAACTGAAGAGATATAGAAGAATGAATGAGAGAAAGGAACACATTTCGAGTTGTAACAGTGACTGTCTGGTACATCTGGAACTTTGCTTGCTTGCAACTTTCACATGTTCCAATAGAAAGCTGAAACTTAATTTAGGTAATTAACTGTGAGAGAAGTAGAAGTTAGAGAGAAAAAGGTGCTAGGTAATTAATGGTGAGAGAAATAGAAGAGAGAGAGAAAAAGATGGCAGCAACAGTAGAGGAAAGAGAAAAAAAATGCAGTCAGATCAGCATGAATGGATTTATTAAAAGTAAAATCAGTAACCGGAGATCAAATTAAATCATTTTTAAAAGCGAGTATCAAACAGAAATTCAACCCGGGGATTAAAAAGGTAATTAAGCCTTTTTTTTACTCAATACGAGACTTCTATAGTTTTTTATTTTATTTTATTTCAACTAAAAGTCAAAGTCCGGACGAATTTATTTTATATGATTTTTGTTTCAGTTATGGGATCCGAGACTGAATACTCCAAGTTTTCCCTCAATCTTCTAATTTTCTGAAGTGCACGCTAAATGTTTTCACTGAAGTGTCAAACGAAGCGTTGTATTTATAGGCATCAGACCCAACAATTAACATTAATTGCTCATAAATGTTGTATCTTTTATTTCTTTTTATGTAATATTCGTCCATTAATATTATTAATTGCCTCTTAGCCTTTTTACAACCAGACTTCCTCTACTTCGACCCATCGATCTCTTGCCGTCTTTCGTCCCTCAGTCTCGACCGGTCGGTCTCCTCCCCACACTACAATTTTATTTTAAAAAATAATTTCAAAATATATTTTGGTAATTGGATTGAACTTAACCTGCTAGTCCATTGCTGTATAAGACAAGAAAGAAAAACGTATTTTACAGAAGAAACTAAAAAGCGAAGATGAATCTGAGTTTCACCGTACCATATATCACGCTCCCTCGTAAACCTCCAAACAAAACCATTCGATAAAACCAAAGACTATAAATTGGAACATGACAAAGGAACAGTGACCTCACCTCAGTCACTCCAAAACCAAACCCATAGAAAACTGCAACCAAAACCCCAGCGTGTACAACTCAAACACTTCAACCCACAATCAAAACAAACCTAGTTTTTTTTTACCATCTAACAAAGAGACCAACTTGTTTTTGGTCAATCAAAGACCAAAACCAAAAGTTTCCAAAATCAAAGATTGTTTTATTTGGGGAAGGCAAAAACAAAGACAAACAAATAGAATTGGTTACCTAAACAAGTGCCATGCGCCTGATGTTACCACTTTTTTTTGTTTAACTTGTTGGCTACTTACTAATACCTTCTAGTAACACCTCCTAACTTCACGTGTGTACTTGCTCAAATTATTTACTAAATTAATAATTAGTTAGCATACACAAGTAACTTTTTTATAGCTCAACATCAAATTATATAATTTATTTATAAATATGATGATAGGTTAAAAATACTAATATGACGACAATTTACAACTATTGTCAATCACTTTAGTTTTCAAAATCTTATTATAAATGGGTAAACATTTATAGAAACAATGATAAAAATATCTAATTCAGATAGTGAAACACTTTTTTACTTTGATACAGGTTTTTTTATTAAATTAAAAATTGAACCAAATCAAACACCTCTAGATCATTTAGGAATATTAATGAAAAGTTCATCTAAGATATTTAAGTTGAAAAATCTACAAAAATTAATAATATAGATTGGTTATTTTGTAATTATTCCTTTATACACACTCTTTTATCTCTTCTATTTTTGATACCTTTCTTTTTCCTTGAAGAACTTTATAATTTTCATCATCAGCAATAAACTACCCATAAGTATAACTATAACAATTAATAAAAATTAGTTTTTTATAAGTAATTTTTATATATTTTGTTACAAGTTTAATTATGGATACTTCTTTTAATTACATTTATTTTTTATTGTCATGCAAAATGTAGAGCCACGACAATGTGTACAAACTTTTTCACACATAATACGTATAAAAGAGTAAAAAATAAGACGTATAAGTAATTTAATTTTTTTTTATTAGATGGAACATGTGTACGAGACAGGACAGGGCTCCCACACTTCTTGAACGTGCCGTTCTTAATTTACCCAAAGCTAACTTCCGAGGTATATTCGATCAACTACCAGCGTATGGTATTATATAAATGCCCATAATTTTGTGCTCAACACCTAAATAAGCACTTTATAAAGGAGCTTACGCGTTTGCATCATCAACAAGCTATGCATAGTTAAACACACGTACCAAAATTTTCTTCTTCTCATTGGAAGCAGCAAAACATAACATGGCTGCAACTGGTGGCGTTCCAGATGGATTATTCTGGTCGGTGTATGAAGGGTGTATTTCTGATTATGATAACTGCGTTGAACGGCGACCCTACCACCGTAATTGTGGCTGTGAACTCCATAACAAGTCTCTTCATTGCACACACAAGATTCCAAGGTCTAACAATGTGTCATACCCTATGAGGAGGGCGTGGAGTGAAGGAAGTTTGGCGTTGGCTACTACTTTTTCTTCTTCTCCTTCTCAGGTTGCTAATGGAGAAGATAAGATTTGATGACAAGAATATTCAATCTGTTTCATTGGTTTGAGTCTGGTTTAGGGTTTTTTTCTTCTTCTTTCCTTCTTAGTTACCAAGATGATTTCATCGTGAAGTGTTTGTATGGACGGTTTACAATTATATGGTTCAAGGACTATGGTCGTTTTCTGGCTTTTCATAAATTGTTATTATGCTCATCAAAATTGGACCTTTATATGTATTTGCAATGTATCTATGCTAATATGCATTTTGTTAATTAATCTTTTGGTGTAAATATTAGGAATATTTATTGTTCTTGAGTGGGTTTTGTAAAAATTTGGGAGTTAAATGTGGCAGGTAACTATATTTTCTTTGAAAATATGATTGTATATTGAATATTGGTTTTAACAAAGAAGTTGGAGCAATTGATTCCTGCGAATGTTTGTTGATGGACGGTGATATCTCAATTTGGTTTTGGTTTTGGTTTAATTTCTGTAATCGTGATTAAAGAACGAATCTTGACACAGTTTTCGGATTCTTATCATATAACTACCATTATCCATAACACTGCATTCGACCAGATGAACAATAACAGTAAATATTTTGAGGTTAGCACAAATAATAGAAACTACCCTTGTAATTGCCGAGGAGTTTATCAGTAGTTAATTACTGAAGATCAAGTTTATCCTAAATATGAATGTGTCCTTGAACAGTTTTTGAAGAATCTTCAAACTGTCAGACCAGATCAATTCACATGGGATGGTCAGATGCTGGTTTGCAGTTTCGAATGGACCAATGAATTTGAACATGATTAAGTAAAAAAATATGATATTATAATATTCATAATTAAATATCTATTGGTCCTGTGAAGTATCATATGGGTGAACTCAGACTAAGATCTCATCTGCAAATGACAGAGAAAACAAAGGAAAAAAGTGAAGAGGGCCTACACACGTGAACTGTGAAAACAATAGGAGAACAGAACATACAATATGGCAGCTGGATTGAGAATGTAGTTCTATGGAATTTGTTCTACAAACAGGATATGAAAATCAAATGTCCTTTTCAGATTATTTCATTTTCAACATCGACATTCCAATGAGAGAGTAACTCATTAGTTACATAAATTTTTTACCAATACTTGTTTAGAGGAATATACGCATTAACTTGGCTAAATCTTGATTTGCTAATCATAGAAACATTAAGAATTTTCCTTTCAACTGGGATGTCCTGCATAAAACACATGATTAAGAATTTTTGTCACTAAATTTAATTTGGTCGGAAACATTAAAATTGAAAGAATGTTCTGTAACAGAATGCCAGCGGACACCAGCTAGACCTTCCCGAATCTGATTCTCAATCTGCAATAAGGAAGTGAATACTAGATATGGGTTACATCCTTGTCAGATTTGGTCAAAAAGCCAATTATGTACATGTTGAACAGCTTCAGATCAATTGTTTCTAAGATGAAATCTGGTATGATACTCATACCTCTGTTTTGTAAGGAAAATATGAAGATCTCTTTCGAACTCGAACAGTTAAGCATTGAGTTTCTACAGTTTCACCATAAACCCTCTCCAATCTGAAGCTTATATAATCATGTAGCAAAAGATCCTGATTTCTGGAATACCCTTAGAGAGTTACAACTCACATTAACATTTTCCTTTATGACTAGCCATTCATTTGGATGCATAGAAGGAAGGGGTCAACAATAAGCATTATCTTGTAAGTTACCACAACCATTATCACACGGACTCAAACAATAGTATCTGTCTGAAAGCAGAACATAAAGTGCCAGTGCTACATTTTGACTTAGCAATTGAAGTGACGCAAAAGTTACAACTTTCTGCATAGGAATTATCGCCTACCTAAGAATTATATTAAAGTTAACCAAAACTTTTGGAGAATTCTATAGCAAAAGTGAACCATACTACAAGACAAGGAGAGGTAGGTGGGTTTGAAACACACATGAAAGAGAGGCCAAACCACTAACTTGTCTCTATTTTTCTCAGCGATGATGCATGTCTTGTGTAACTGTCTACTTTAGCTTCGAATTTTACGGGAATAATAAATACAAATTTAATTTCCTACTCTTGATTTCTTCATCCAATCCAACACACTATATGAAGATGCATTTAGTATATATAAGTTTGAGAAAGGTTAGCCACATCACCAACAGAATGGCCACTGGAGCATGTGGAATGATGCTTCGGTGTGTTTTTGAGGGAAGTATTTCATTGCATGACATGGAGATTGAGCGAAGGCCATACCACAAAAACTGTGGCTGTGCATTGCACAACTTGAATGGTGTTTGTTCCAATGCTTGTCCTCAGCAAAGATGTGTTTCATTTGCTAAGAAAACATCATGGTCTGATTGTTGCATGCACACAACAACTTCCAAGTTTTCTTCACACTGTTTTCTTTCTAAAACAAGACAATGACAGAGAGGAAAGTACCTATGTGCGTCAGTGTGAAGCCATCCAATGTGGTCTTAAGGAAACGGCTTCACAGGGACAAGCTGTTTTGTTTGTTTGTTATGTTTCCAAGCCATTGATATTTGCAGTGGTAATAAGACAGCAATGAAGGAGTGTGTGCAAGAGTTCTTTCATGCAACATTTTTTGTTTTCTTAATGTGTTCAATTTCATGCAGAGGTTACCTATCAGCTTTGCTTTTTCTGTCTTCTGAAATCACATTGCAACGCAATTAGTATAAATCAATGCTCATGACTTCATTGGTGCAACAATGTACACAAACATACCCAAAGAAACACCTTTATATTCTATTTTAACTCCTTCTACCAAAACTGTATGTAATTACTGAGTAGTGATTTGTTACCTAGGCAAAAAAAAAACTGTGTATATTGTATAAAAAAAATGGAATTGCAATTTTTGTAAAACATTATATATTTTATCATGTAAAGTTAATATTATAGATTTAATAACCTTGTATCATATTTTTATCTAATTCCATAATAATGTTTTGGTTTGACTAAGTTGGAAATATTTGAGTGTTTTTAATTGAATTTTGATATATTTTTTTTGTTATATTGACTACTTAAAAACATTTTTTTCAATTATCGGGTTTTTTACTTTTGTCATGAATAAAATGACATTATCACTATTTTTATCTTCTTCTCTCCAATTCACATATAAATTCTTTTTTACTCATTCATTCTTTTCTAGGAAGGATAATGTGGTTATGAATTGGAAGAAATTAAATAAAATATAATTGACCAATGAATTGAAAATTAAAAGATAAAAATAATCACAACATTATTGATGATAAAATATACTTAAAAAATTAAACACTCAAAACTTTTTAATAAACATTTCATTAAAAATAATCAAAATTTATGATGCAATTTCAACTTAATTAAATCATTTTTTTAATATAGCTTGAAAATTTTAATTTATCTACAAAGGAAGATATATTTTCATTTTCAAAAAAAAAAGATAGGACACTATTTATTTACTTTTTAAAGAAAGAGTAAATTTACAAAATAAATTTTAAATGAAATAAGTTTAATTTTGTATGCAATAATATATTTACACATAAGAAGAGACTCATAGATTATATGATGTATTAAATGCATGTTAGTGTCAGATTATTAATACTAGTAACATTTATTTCCTATATTTAATTTAATTTAATGATTTTTTATAAAATTAGTAAAAATGATATTTTAACTTATTTAAATAGTTTTTAATTACAATTAAGCTTGCAATAAAAAAATTAAAATATTTTTTTATTAAATCAACATTTAAACATATTAGTTGTATACTATAGTTTTTTGGGTATAAAGAAGAGAGAGAAAATTAATTAATTTTAAGGCATCATTTAGATGTAAACACTAGATAATAAAAAAGAGAAAAAAAAAGCAGTGACTTGAACATGATTAAACTAAAAAAAGATAGATAAGTGTTATTAAAACCACCAAAACATTTATGGAATGAATGACACATTGATTGTGTGCATGATAATATATGATGACTAATTATGTTGCAAGAATGAAATTGATTTGTATTAATATTTTTAATACACAATTGATTACAAAGCACTCATATATAAATGTATTTTTATTTTATTGTTTTTTTACTTTTGTATTATCATGATAAAAAATATTAAAAATATTAAATAAGATTATTATAATAGTTTAAATTATTTTATACATGAATTAAAACTTAAATTTAAAAACTTGTATTAACAAATTAACATGTGTATACATTAACTTTAGTTAATATTACTTAACTTACATATAAATTAAATTATTATTTTTATAAATAATTGTGAGAAAATTTATCCAAAAGTATTCTTACAACTCTTGCCAGTGACAAACATTAATATCATTACCGACATTTCCTCGCATTGATTATATAAGATGCGTGAAAACAGAAAAATTAACCAATAGTATATATAATTTTTCTTTTGTCAAACTTATTAACAACTACTGAATTACAAATATTTGATTGAATTGGAGAGTAGATGATAAATATAAAATTATATTTGTGTTATTAATATATAAATATATTTGGATATTTGTATTTACAATTTAAAGATAGGCTATTTCAATTACGTTTTCAGTGAAATTATTTGTGTATATTATAAAAAAAATAAAATTTTCATTATGTAAAAAAAGATAAAAAAATAATAATAAATGTATGAGCAATAAAAATAAATAAAATATAAAAAAATAGAAATTAAAACACTACTTAAAATGGCATAAAAACCAACATATTTCAAGTTATTAAAACAGATTTAATTACCAAATACTTCTACTGATGTGATTAACATTTGGACAAAAATAGTGGCTTTTGAAATAATCTATGTTAAAACATGTCTATTTCGAAAAACCACCATGAAAACATTGAAGTAACAAAGTTATTGTATGAAACTAAACTCTTATAAATATTTAGAAACAAACAATGAATATCCTTAGTTCCCTCGCAACTACTTTTGGCACCTACTAAAAATTTTTCATGGATGCTTCAACTTAGTAAATTTCTTATTGGTATATTTTTTTTTTTAGGATTTAAAAATAGTGTGTGAAATAGTTGTATAAAAGAAAAGAGTAAGAAGAGTAACTCTAAACTCTAAAATTAGTAGATTTAAGTTTAATATTTATATATGTTTTTTTATCTATTAATGTTAGACTAGATAATGTTAATAAGTGGTTGATGATGAATACATAAAACTCTAATTTATTAAATTAATCTTTTTATTATGTTCTTTTTCATTATATCTCAACTCTCTTCTAATGAACTATTGAGTATAGAAAGTGATTTCTAGGTGAGTTGCTTCGTTTTCTTCCACCTGAAAATGTTCTTCATGTCTATTTCCAAAATCTGCATAGGAAACAACTCCACCCAGAAAGTTTAGTTCTTTAAACCTCATGAATTGTTCTACATTTGCTTTCAAAAACACATAAAACAAAAAATAAAATAAAAATATAAAAATACAAAAAACAAGGTGATATTCTCCTATTTAACTTTTCAACTCAAAAAATATATAACAATAATTATGTTATAAACACAATTAAATGTATATCTGTAATATAATCAGTTATCTTCATTTTTCAAAGACGATTATGTTGTTATTTTTTATTAATCTTTATTTTTATTTAGTATAATAAAATAAATAATTAAGATGTAATGTTTTATTTATCTCTGGTTACCCGAGCATAGAAAGTTTGGAAAATTTGAGAGAGTTATATATTATTTTTCCTGTAAAAATAAAGAGAAAGATTATAATAAGAGTGTAAAAATTGATTTGACATAATTCGTAATATAATTCATTCATTATAAAAATTAAAAAAGAACTTGTTCAAGAATGAAAAACATATGAAGAACCTAAAGTAATTGCATCCACAAATTATTACTGGTTTCTTTATTAATGACAAATAAAATTATTAATTATCATTAAAATTGTTTATCTGTTATATTCTTTCATGTAATTTAAATTACTTTATTTTTCAGTTTTTTTATTTCCTAACTTTATATACTACAACTCCAATTTAAACAAAATATAAAAAAAATAAAATATAACAAAATATCATAAATAGGTTCACCAGTTCTTAAAGAATAGTATGGAATAAACTGAGTATTTTGATTTATTAATCAATTGTTTAAGTTATCCTATTTAATCCTGTGTAGACCGATGAAAGGGCACGAGAATAACCCTTGAGAACTCTTTATCTTCTTATTCTTTTACTTTGTACTTAAATTTTTATCTCTAAGTCAGTTTTCTTGCATGCACTTAGTATTTTTTAATTGTTATAGAATTTTTGTAGTTTTGAAAAAAATTATTATTATGTTTCTTTATTCATGAAAATTTTAACATTAACATATTTATTTAACGCAAATCTCAATATTGTATTTGTTTAGTTTATTTAATTTTATTGTCAATGTAAACTTATTGGTGTAACAAAGATATGAAATGTTGAAATAAAATTATTTTTATTTTTTATTTTAAATTAGTTTGTGTGAATGACTTGAAGATCCATAGGCCAAACATTAACTAAAATTAAGAGAACTAATTTACACTACCATTCTTGTTTACTGGAGTTCTTGAGTGTGATCGTGTTGGGATAAATATTTTTAAAAGACAATTTATTTTCATAAATAATTTGAAGTGATTTATAATAACTTAATGTTTTTTAAAAGAAATTCTTAAATTAAATTGAAATTCTAAACATTGATGAAAATAATTTGATTCTTTAAAACTAAACAATCTTAATTTTGCCCTTTAAAAAAAAGTAAAACTTTAATTCTATTATCATTTCATATTTCAAATCCATGAACTTTTTTTTAGCGCAACCTCAATTGAATATACTTGGGTTCATCCTCAACTAGACATTACATTTAGTTAGAGTGTTATTTTTCAATTGCCTTTAGCTAGAGTTTTTTTTTTTTTTTCATATAAATAGTAGTTTTCAGATTATGTCAAGTAAAACTTTTTCTGTTAACACATACTTAGCTTCGAGTTACCCATTCAAACAATTTCATATTTTTCCTTCTACCTACGAATATATATATATATATATATATATATATATATATATTTATATATATTTGTTAACATATGTATGATGGATTTTAAGTTTTAAGGTTGAGTATATTTTAATAATTTTTATTTTTAAAACTAAAAAAAGAAAAAGAAACTCTCAAATCTTTACTCACATCTCTTATTCCTCTCAACCATCTATTTTTCATCTCTCTCATCAGTAACCCAATTGAAAAAAAATCAGAAATACTTGTCTAACCCTAATCTAATTTCCTCACTTATTTAATTTGTTCCTCTCTCATCTCCATACTCTTTCTCACCCACACTCAATAACCCGTGACACCACAACTTTTTGTTTTTGCTTTGTTCTCATTTGTTTTCCACTTTAATAACAAAATAATTGATGATGTTGATGTTTGATTGGAGGACTGTGTTATATATTTTCTCTTTTTATTATTATTAAATTTCATTTTTAAATTAAGTCAGTATAAATAAAACATTCACAAATCACAAAATTTTCATGCATCATTTGCACATCTACACCACATTTTATTTTATTTTTATCACAATATACATTGCCATAACTTATGAATATAATTTGCCAAAATAATCTGTCAAAATATTTTCGGACAACTTAATAATCAAAATATCAAATCTCCTCAACAATTTGTGTGTGGGTGAGGAAGAGTATGGAGATAAAAAAGAAATAAATTAAATAAGTGAGGAAGGTGGATTAAGATTTGTAAGTGTTTCTAATTTTTTTCATGTGACTATAGTAAGATGACAGAAGAAAAGTTTGAGTCAGAAAGATAAAATAGAAAAGGTTAAGAGAAATGAAAGAGATGAATAAAGATTTAAATTTCTTTTTTTCTATTTTTAAGAATAAAAATTATTAAAATACTCTTAATCTTAAAATTTAAAATCCATTATAATATGTTAACAAATCCATATATATATATATATATATATATATATATTCGTAGGTAGAAGGAAAAATATGAAATTGTTTGAATGGGTGATGAAGTAATGATAGCATGGATGAAGATGAAGATGGTTGCGGGGTCCAGCGGAGTGGATGGTTAAGATAAGGCATGTGTACGAACCTGATTCACTCCCACTTTATTTCGCACTCCCAAATCTTGGAACACACAGTTACTGGTGAAGTGGTCCATGAATCCTGGGAGTGACGCGTGTCAGTCGTGGGTGCTGAGGTCGCTGTCGGGTTGGGTAGTGGCTAGCCCAAGTTCAGGAACGCCAACGTCCACTCTGCTCGGTGTGGGCCTCACCTTCACTGCCACTACCGCACCCTCTCATACGTCGTTTTGGGTTTCTGGGACCCCTGACACCGACCCATTCCACCACACAGACACACACTCTGTTTCATTTTTACAACGATAACGATCCCTTCCCCACCGCCTCAGTGCTTTTCGATTCAAGACATGGAAACTGGAAAAGCAACTTGTCACTTCAACCCATCAAAAACCTTTCCCCAAACCAACCTCATCAAAACTTTTCCCAATTTCATTTTTCATCTTTCCGAGATAGCAAAACAGACTCATTCATGGAAATACGTTAACCCTCAACTTCATGCCTATTTTAAGTACACTAATTATTACTTCCATGCTCACATACTCTCATCAATTCCACATCACAAAATTACTCCTATAATAGGGGTAATATTTTTCTTTGTAGTCCTTGCACAAAATAGAAACATGTATAACACAACTTAAACGGATAACAAATAACTAACCTTTAGATATTTAAGAGGCTTTATTGTTCTTTTTTTCCATTGTTATTTACTGGTGTTAACTGTTTGGACTGGTGAGGACAGTTTAGTCTGGTGTTGACTCTATCAGTTCAACTGGTTCTTCAAATAACAGCAGCAAAAGTAGAATCCCTTTGTCAGGGTTTAATTCAATTACAACTTAGTCCTTTGTGACACTTTGAACGTAGAAGGGAACATGGGCTTTGAAATCTAGGATTAAGGTGGTGTTTATGTTTTGCTTTCATTAACCTCAAACTAATTGTTTATTCTTAAGGTGGTTTATTTGGTAAACAGTTTAAAAGAAAAAAAAAAAAAAAAGGAGTGAGTAGATTACTTTTGATAGTTGCCTCCCACATCGATGATTGATCAATTTTTTTATCCGTCTTTGTCTTTTTTTATTATTACGGGAAAGCTCCAATGAGTAGTCTCCACAAATCTCTCCACGTTATCGTCAATCCCACCGTTGGATATTTCCCACACCTCGATCCCTGCGTCGACGTTTCCAAAAGTCTTTCCATAAAAAGTGCTTTTCCGAACTTCTTCTTCCTTCTTCCCCTTCTCTCTCATCCTTTCTTCACCGCAACTCTTCACCACCTTCGACCACAACAACCAACAAACGGACAATCCCTCTCCTTCCAAACGCGCCGTTTCTCTTTCTCCCTCCAATCCACGCTTCTCTCACTTCGATCGACAAACAAAGCCACCTAACCACTAAAATGTAGCGAGGAAAAACGAAAACAAAAGCGCAGAATCGGTTAACTATGGCTTTCCAAGACCATCTCCACCACGAAATAGCGTTCCAGCGTTTCACCGAGGAACAAGAGCTGAGCGAAGGAAGAGATATGCAGCAGAGGCTCCCACCGACATGGCTCAACAGCGTCAACGCGGCGCAGCAGCGGCAGCAGAATTTCCTCGACGGCGCCGCCGAGAAAAGCGTGGATCGGAACCGGGGCGAGAGCAATTGCGAGTCGGAGGATTTGAGGGAATACAAAGCGGACATTCTTGGGCATCCTCTCTACGATCAACTGTTATCGGCGCACGTGTCGTGCCTCAGGATTGCCACGCCCGTCGACCAGCTTCCCAGGATCGACGCGCAGCTTCAGCAGTCGCAGCGCGTGGTGGAAAAGTACTCGGCACTCGCGAATAACGGCGTCGTCGATGAGAAGGAGCTTGATCAGTTCATGGTTTGTGTTTGTTTGTTTGTTTATCTCTTTTCTTTCTCCTTACTAAATTAGCAAACCTGCTGTCTTCTTTGTACTTCAATTCCGTGTGTTTTCTTGTCGCACTACTTTAACCCACTTCTCAGGAGCACTTCTACTTCTAAGAATCTTAATTTCATTCAATTCCTCACTTTGCTTCTAAGTGCTACTCTGAATAAATTATTACCTAATTTCCGATTCCGTAATCTCAATTAATTTCTATGTATTTTTAACTTTAACAATTTTTGTAAACAAAGGTTCAATTGTGGGATTTCATTATTTCTTATCTTTCTGATTTATGGAATCATTTTAGCTTTTGTGTCTATCCTCATTCATTAACTCATTTTTTTTATTACGGTCTTGCTGCTTTTGTTAAATCATAAATTTTCATGTGAAGATTTTTATCATGGACAAGCTAAGAAGAAATCAGAAAATGAATAATAAGAATGGTGATGATAATGGGAATGATGATGGTTTTAGAAGTTTGATTTTGGATGGATGGTGGTACGATGCATTATGTGGTGAATCTGATTTGTCATGGAGTGGCTCCCCTTGAGTGTTCTCATGCTGCTGCTTCCTACAATAACCTTTAGGAGTGCTTTATGGAATCTTTTCTGTTAATGCTGTCATGATCTTCCCACTTGTTCACTTACTCTTTTTTCTTTCCTTTCCCCTTTTTGCTAAACTTTGATGGTTCAGTTCTTTAATTCTTATGGAATATGTTCTGAGCCAAAGTTGAAGCTCTCGTCAAGTTTTCTCAACCTTTACTTCCTCATTAATGTACGTTTCTGACTTCGCCAAGTACAATAATGAGGGAATACGGAGTTTGGTGATTCTGTACGTATCAACTGGACGTAGTGTTTGTCCTGTAGTGTATGGTAGAATCAACTATAATTAAGTTGGTGATTTTCCACTTTGATTCTGACTTGATATTCACTTTACACATAATGATTGGAGGGATGCAAAATATATAGTACACTCCATTTGTATGATGGAAACTCTAATTAATAACATATTTGTGTTTATCTAAACTGTATTTAATATTTATGATCCGTTGCACTTCTTGTCGTCTTTTCTTAGTTTTTAATTATCTGAAGCTCCTTTATGAGTTTTGCTAGTATTTGGTTTGTTGCAGACCCATTATGTCCTGTTGCTCTGTGCATTTAAAGAACAACTGCAACAGCATGTCCGTGTTCATGCCATGGAGGCAGTGATGGCTTGTTGGGATCTGGAGCAGTCTCTGCAAAGCTTGACAGGTAAATTTTGAGCATCTTTTTTTTGGCTCCCTAGATGTTACCCTGTCTTTTTTCTGCTTTATTACTCTCTCGGTAAACAAAACAAGGAGAGAGAAAATTAATTAATTAATTAATTAATGAAAAAGGAGATCAAAACAGACCACACACTCCACCTCCTCCAATACTTTCACTGCATTCACTGTCTTTCTCTATAGAATAGGAAAAACAAAACTTAGGTAAGCAAAACTACAGTGTGTATACCTACTAGGTATCTTTAATACAAATTAATATTAAGCAAAACTACACTGTGTATAGGTAATAATATTTAAGTAAGAAAAGAAAAAGGATTTAAAACTTTGAAATAAAAAATTGAAAGCTTCATACATTAACAATAATTCAATATGAATGATTGTTTACCTTTCTTAATGTATCTCATACTGCATTGCAGCAGAAAACTCTATCAAAACTCGTAAACTCAACTAATTCAGATTTTTTAGAGTAATAATCGGATATTATCTATCATATTAAAGAAGAAAATAATTTTTTTAAATAATCACCCATCACATTTAATTATTAGGATATATTATCTATGACTATCCACATCCAACTCTTCTTAAGTCCACATTTCTTCTCAAACATTGAACACATAAAAGTATCCAAATGCTATGAAATTAAGTTTCACCGGAGGAAAATGGAGTTAAGTATTTTATTATAGAATAGAAAGGTGAAAGAGAAACGACGAAGAACGAAAGTTAAGGCTCAGATCCGAGTGTGAAGGGGCTTGAATAAAGAAAAAATGAGTGGGTAAACTGAACCGAGAAGAAAAAAAAAATGCAAAACTTGATAAAGAAATAGCATATTAATCTATGGCAAAAGGAAAAACTAAAGGAATAATATTTTTGACGAATTAAAATGTTCTCATTCCTCCCACTCATGAAAGTGGGACTAGTGGCATTTTTTTCTTCTTTCATAAATTTTCATCGAATTAGGTTTTAATTTTATAAATATCAGACTTTAGAAATGTCTTTACATAAGATAAAATGTTAAAAAGTATTACGATATACAAAAATATTGAATGTAAAAATCATTTAACCTTTTATTTTAGTCATATAGTTTAAAAAATGCAAGTCAAATATAATTAATTTTTGTTTATTAATTACCGTGAGAAAACCACATAAAATTTTAGTAAGAGATGTACAGATATTATTGCTGAAATGGTAAATTTACCTGAATCTTTTGTTGATGAATTCAGATTTCAAAATATTATTCTCATGATTGCTTTATTTGAGATTGGTTTTATTTAAAGTATGTCAAGACATAATAATCCTTTAGAATGAGAAAAGAAAATAGTAAAAACTGTGATACACATGCTATGTGAAATAAATCATATAAAAAATAATGAGATAAAAAAAAGAGATTAAATACTGTTACTCCTTTAATGTACAAGCATGTGAATATTGTCGAATTTATGTTCCCTTGACATCCCCACGTCAAACTTAACATGCAAAGCATTGAGTGAAAATCGATAAAAGTCCGTTTCTTGCTCTTTCAAACGATATGTCCAACTTTTACCATAACTGGATGCTCTAAAATAGACCCTATTAATAACCCCACAGCTTCTTCGCATGAATTAAATTACCTGTCCTCTTCGTGTATTTTCTCTGTCACTCTAAACAAATATGGGTGGAAATAACTAATAAATAGGAGTGAGAAGAAAAGATAATATTTTTTACCCCATGTTAATTTTTAATAATTAAGAGATCAAAGGAAGGAGAGAAGAGATACACCACATATGTTTTACCAATTATTAGTAATAGTTTAATTATCAAAATGGTGCATCCAAGTTATATTAAATGAATTGTCGACACGTTACTAATTATTAGTAATAGTTTAATTATCACAGTTCAGTAATTTTTGTAATTAATAATATGTTGTGCTACATTAATGGTACATCCAACTATTATTCTTAAAGGAAGTACTCCATCCGTTTGAAAAGAGTTTGGAAGAGTTAATAGTAATAAGCATAAATCCTTAGAAGTATTCTTCTCAGAAAGCAATGATAGAGCGAGATTACATATAAATAGTTGAATGATGAGCTTAGATTCTGGTGTAAAGGTTATTATGTATTAAATTTATATTAAATTTGCGTCTTTGATTAGTTATAAAATGAAGGTGGTGAGGATGAATATTGAAATATAATGGATGAGGATGCAGGTGTCTCTCCCGGAGAAGGTACGGGTGCAACAATGTCAGACGATGAAGATGATCAGGCAGAGAGCAACGGCAACCTATACGAAGGGAGCTTCGACGGCGGCGAAAGCCTTGGGTTTGGTCCTCTTGTCCCCACTGAGACTGAAAGATCCTTGATGGAGCGAGTGAGGCATGAACTGAAGCATGAACTGAAACAGGTAATTGTTAAAAGTATGATGAGTTTATTTTTGTCTGAAGAGCAGAAATAGTGTTAAATAAGTTTGGTATGATCAGGGTTACAAGGAGAAGATTGTGGACATAAGAGAAGAAATTCTACGAAAGAGACGAGCAGGGAAGCTTCCAGGGGACACCACATCCCTTTTGAAAGCTTGGTGGCAAGCACATTCTAAATGGCCATACCCTACTGTAAGTTTGGACATACATCTCTCAATCATAATATATTATACTTGTTTCCATTTTTATATTCTAAATGTATTTTTAGGAGGAAGACAAAGCTAGACTGGTGCAGGAAACAGGGTTGCAATTAAAGCAGATAAATAATTGGTTCATAAATCAAAGGAAAAGGAACTGGCATACTAATAACCCCTCATCCTCTAGTAACACCAAAACCAAGCGCAAGAGGTACCTTAATTCTCATCTTTTAATTCATCTAATTTATTCCAATGCAATATATATCAATTCCTACTTTAATTTTTATAGTCTGGATGTTGCTAACGTATCACATCATTAAATAACAAACATTTTTTTAATATTTTTTATTTTACGCAGAGGCGTGATCCATGCATAAATTTAAACCAACTTGCTTCATCAATCGTTTAGATTCATAACATAAGGATTCACTTTTACTTGATTTATTTATTTATACTGATTTTTCCAGAAAATAAGACTTATCGATTCACGGTATGTCTAGCCCACCAAAAGAAGCAACTTATTTCACTAATTCTTTTTCTCAACCTGTCATGTTCAAGTTGAGCAAGTCAATTTCACTTAAATTTATACTTCTATTAATACCAGCATCGATGTTAAAAATATATCATGGGGAGAAGTAATTAACGAGTAGCAGCATTTTATGTGGATAGGAATAATTGCATTAATAAAAATTAAAAAAGTAAATCATGTTTGAAAATATTGTTATTATATCTTTTATGCCTACATCTGATTGCTATTTTTGGTTGGTAGCAGTGCAGGAGAAAGCAGTAATCAGAGTTTCATGTGAAGGGTCGCATATTTTGAACAAAAGTTATTGGTAATTATTCTTCTTTTTATGCGTGGTCGTGGGATTCTTAGATCTTACAGTTAGCGTGAACCTGAAATGTTGAACTCTGGATCTAAAGGTAAATTCATGATAAAATTAATCACTTCTGTTTACAGAAAATTAGCCCTCCCTGGTATTGTTGTATATGAGGCTGCTGCCATTTCATTTCTGATATTGAGGCAGTCACAATTAATCTTTTCCATTCAATAGGCAGCATGCTGATACATATATATATATATATATATATATATATATATATATATATATATATATATATTTTTTTTTTTTTTTTTCTTTTTCTGCTTCTTTCAAAAATTATCAACCCAAAAACATAAATCTGTAGTAATACTTTGAATCTCAACCAAAAGTCAGATATTCTAATTATAGTGGTTAAACAAAATGGAACCTAAATGTAGTACAAAAATCCAATTTATTTCATCAATTACTATATTTAACAGTTTACATTCGTCAAGTATGTATTTGATTGATCGTGACAAGGTTTAATTAAACTTTGTGCTTTAGGTTTTGATGACATCCTAACTCTGATTCAAATTTTAGTTTATTGTCAAATGAATTATACAATTGATAAAGACATAAAAGAAAAGTTAATTATGAGCACAGCTAGTTTGTAAACCGTCAACTTATTATAGTATAAAGATTGAATAGGTCTTATTCATGACATAATACATTTTTTTATTTATTTTTAGCATAAGCCAAATATAGTGGAGGCTTTTTGTGAGAGAAGAGAACTCTATGCTAAAATTATTTAATATCATTCCTTGTACCCACACCCAATGTATTGGTGTGGATCATGCATTATATTTCGCTATCATTCTATTGTAGTTTTCTCGTGGCTTCAAAACTTTTACCTAATATTTTAAGGAGTACATATTTTCTTCATTGTACATAATTATTTTTTTTAAATTAGTTTAAATATAATTACTTCTATATATAAGGTAACTAATTTTTCTACAACTATCCCATTCAATTCTTCTTGAATGCATTTTCCATCAAACAATATTTTAAAGAATTTAAAAAATACTAACACACAGTAAGTTCCGTGTTGATGAGGTCTGTGTTAGTATAAATAAAAATTAAAGGCATGCAAGTTGCAGGAGAGGGGACAACTTTCCAATAGCTTTTCTTCAAGAATAGGAATTACGAATGAAAAGGATTTGGCATACATAAACCAAAGGAAAAGTATAAATTATTTGGGACGCGTATATACCTTCTGGAATCTATGTGTGACTTTGCGTGAAGAATCCAAATCCTTTTCTTCCATCTCTATCATTGTTCAAACCAAACTTTACTTTTCTTTTCATTGCCATTCAGAAAAGTTTAGCAAACTAAAATCGGAATTTTATTAAGTGGGAAAAGAACGATTACACGATCTTCACACAATGAATGATAATTACAAGATTAAGAACACAATAATATATTTATGTAAACAAGTTTAGGCAACAACAGTAGATGCATGAAAGTATATCATGATTCATTTTGGCGACGTCCTGGAGCAGCAAACCTTGCTGAGAAGCTGTAAGGCATGGCTTCATCTTCACTCTGAGCGCCACTATTGAAGTTGAGATTGTAGCTATGTTCATCATACTGGAACCTGTTTCTTTGCTGCTTCATCTTCTTCCCATACCCACTTATCTTTCTTATGAAAGTCTTCCACTTGGGACCGGCAATCACTTCTGAAGCCTCCTTTGCCTTCCTTAGCTTCTCCACCACCCATGACTCTCCCTCCACACTTTCTTCATCAAGTAGCCCTTTACCCTCTTCATCTCCTTCTCCCCACCATTTCTTCAAGCCAAAACCTCTGAAGCAACCACACCCACATCCACTGCTGCTGGCTTCATCGAAATCTTCCATCACCAATGGCCTTGCCTCGTGAGATGCCATGTTTTCTGGTTCTGGCGGCTTTTAGATTTGTGAAAATATTTATAGGACAAGAGAGAGATTGAGGAGGAAAAGTCAAACAATGTTAGGAGACACGTTTGAACTTTGACTTTGGAAGTTTCCCAGCAAATATCTAGTTTCTATTTTTCATACAGAGATTGATTGTGTTTATCTAAGTGTTATATATATATATATAAGAGTTGGGTTTTATGAGAGGTGGAAAAAGTGATTAAAATATATACCTATGTGATTTGATGAAAACATTAAAAGTGAAAGATATTTAATTACATAATTTAAGTAGTAAAAAATTAAAATAGAAATGGAAAATTATAAACAATTGAGTTTTGTTGAACTTCATCATCAAAACAAAATTTTAAAAAAGAAATGACATGATGAAGTTGATTTAAATAATAAGGAGAGAGTAAACAATCCTAATTGATGATGTATTTATTGCTAGCCTCGAAGTGAAGTTATTGTAATTAATATTTTAATTTTGACTTACCAACACGGTGCTATGCTCAATCATTGCAAGAGTAAACACACCTTACGCGATATTCACAATGAATGCACGCGATTTAAAAAATAAAGGTACAACTTTTTACAATGTTAACAAGCAATTTCAAAATATTGACAAATTGTTCTCTTTCCTTTCTTTTTCACACTCAAATGACACGTTTCGCGTTGAGGGTTGGAAGTGATTGAAAATATGTAGTAAAAGTAATCTGTCTGAACCAATTAAGGAATCATTTCATCCCCTATAATATGGATTAAAACACAAATTAAGGAAAAATCATTTGTTGAGTTGAGTTTGCACTGGAGAGTGTTGCAGCTGTTGGATTTGTCCTTTGGGAGAGTTCTGTGCTTTGGGAGAGATCTTGGCCGCTATAGATCGCAATTCACTGGCAATCTCAGTGAAGTTTGGTCTCTCTGATGGCTCTGATGACCAGCACCTCTCCATCAACAATGTCCATTCTGGATCACAATGTTCTGGAATAGGAGGGCGTAAAGTGTTGCTCACTATACCACCTGAATTTTGTTTAGCAACCCCATGTGCAAACGATTAATTTAACTTGAACCTAGATAATTAAATCACAATTGGATTCAGCAGGAAAGTTACCAATAATAGCACCATAGTGCAAGTCAGCGTACGGCTCCAATCCGGTCAAGAGTTCCCACATCACAATGCCAAATGAAAATACGTCAACCTAATACGACAAATATAAAAACACAGAACTTGCACTCAGAGGGTGAGAAACTATGAAGTTATCAAAATAAATCAACCATTAGAAGTGATTAAGTTAATGCACAAACCTTCTCTGAAACAAGGCTGCTGCTTCCGTTAAGCAGTTCTGGAGCCATCCACGGCAGAGTTCCTCTCACCCCACCAGAGATCAGTGTCTGACATTTTACTTTGGACAGACCCAAGTCTCCAACCTGATATCATATGAAAAGTGTAAAAAACAAACTGACTAATGAAGGATCAATCAATCAATTGCACCATGCTACAAGTAGAGCTGTTTTGACGCAGAAAGCAAGGGTGAAGATCTTGCAAAAAAGGAGCTAGGAGGAAATTCTAAATCATTAAGGGACTGGGGTTACTGATCCAATGCAAATTGATGCCACAGCCAGTACAAGATCTTCTGCCATTATTTTGTTGATGGATCGGTAGTTTGACACAGTAGTCATGTTTTGTAGCTTTGGCTCTCAGATAACGTCTAGGTTTTATAGATTGTTCCTCGCATTGAGAGGAAAGATTCATTTGACCATCCCATGATTAAATCCTGACAGTATAGGGGCTGAGTTTCAAAACTTAACAACTGAAAGAGAACAAGAGCCCTCTTGCTTTTTGGGAGCAAAACACAATAAAATTCTTAAAATTTGGTTTTCAGACCTAATTCCGAACACAACCTATTTAAAAGGTGAAGACTACTCAAGTATTATAAGATCTATTGAAGTCATATTTCTAATCGGTATGGAACTAAATCATCACTCTTGAAATTGCATTTAAGATAGTCCCCAAAGAGATCGTAACTAAGGTAGGCTAGAGGTAGCTGCAATTTTCAGAGTAAGGTTTTAAACATTAAAGCAATATGGAGATTTCCAACCAAAACGTCACCAAGTATGAAATAAGCCATGAGTATGAAGATGAGCAAGTTAGGTTATTTTCAAGAAAACCACAAACTGTAAGCATTTTAAATGCTAATGCAACACACGAATATGCTAATGGCTTGTGATATAAAAGATAATTTACTCTTCAACCCCCAAGAGGGTAAAATTATCCATGCACGGAAACTACCAAGAGAACAGAATCAGCAGACATAAGAGCATCGAAAATATCAATCAGAGAAATTACAGCAGAGCCAAGGAGCCATGACTTTCAATGGTAAACATCATTTTTCCGACGAGAGGCAAAGTGATGCCAACTAGTACGCAATGGATAATCTTGGGTGAAAAGCCAGTCCTACAAATTCATAGGTGAAAGTTATATCCTTAGTTTTAAGTGAGGGACATCAGCATCTGCAAGTTGATGGCCCGTCTTCAAAGGAATACCCATTATTCTCTGTTTTGTGTTCATGATACCCATCCCAAATACTGGAGTGCAAATCTGCAATCACTAATTTCCCTCCAAAAATAATGCTATAGATTTCTAACTAATTTATTGCTTTCTACTTTGCATATTAAGTTTCACTTATGTCATCTGCGATGCACTCATTTAAAACATGGTCTATACAACAAATATAATTATTCAAAACAATATATAAGATATGACATGTGTAAGGTACATATCCATTATATTGTAAAAATTAAACCATAATATATAATGGTAATTCTGAAATCCAAATTATAAACATACTTCTGGACATTAGTACAAACAAAATAAAGTAATCGGCTTCATAAATCACTTCTTATTGTCTACAAATAGGAATAGTATTATCAACCTCATTCAAAAAGAGGAACGATTTCTATCCGTGGTTCATGAAGCAACCATTTTTACTTGTTTCTAAATATTGCACACTTCTATATCTCATATGGTTATGGATATTCATAAGTTGATTTAAAGGCTTGGATACTCGACTAATATTTATAGTTGAACTATCCAAGAGTATTGGCATCAAATACAAATACTCATCGCAAATTAAAGTATCAATGTTTCGTAGAAACCACATGATGCCAGAATAAACTTTCAGCACAGCCAATTATTACCTATGTCTGGTTAACATATATATAGATCATAGACAAAGTCGATCTAAAAATATCACAAACAATATTTTAGTACTTTTGATGGGTCAAATTCCTTAAATCAAACTAAAGGCAGCAAACTTTAGTATATTCCAAAAGACTTTAATCATGGACAGATATTAATATGAACCTAAATCCTGAACATATATGAAAAAAATGTGCATAATCTAGCATATCTCATACAAAATACTGAATGCATATCTACCCCCACAATAAGATGCAACGGAACAAGGCTTGATATGTCAACATCAGTATAAACCATTTAAACCTTGCATATTGGTCGGTGTGGATCTCGGAGATTAACAAGCAAGTTGTCACTTTTCAAGTCAAAGTGTACTATGTTTTTTCCATGTAGGTACTCCATGCCAAAGGCCACGTCCATTGCAATCAAAAGTCGCTTGCGCTTTTCAAGATTCCTAATATGATAACATTAGCATCAAGCATTTATCAATAAGAAAACATATTAAATCAGGGCAATGCAATAACTAATAGTCAAAAAAGGAACATGGCCATGAATATATGCAGAAATTACCTGTCACTCTTCTGCAAGGCATTTCTTAAGGAACCATTAACCATATATTCAGTAACTGTTGCCACAGAACCCCCAGGGCCATCAAGCACAACACCATAGAAAGCTACCACATTTGGATGGTGCAAGTCAGCTAGCTTGATTGCCTCATTCCAGAAGTCATTTCTCTGTTTGATGCATCAACCGAGAATCATTCTGAAGTTAATTCTCAGGTCATGGAAGAGAGTTGGAGAAAATGGAAAACAGAACAATTAAAGAGACACAAACCATGCGCTCTTGCTCCGAAGGCTTTCCAGCAAAACATCTATCAGTAATGCGCTTGATTGCAACATCGGTGCCCCTCCATTTTCCATGATATACGGTCCCAAACGTACCAGAACCAAGTTCTGTCTGTTCTTCAAGATCACAGTTCTTTATCACCTAGTAAAGTTTCCCAACAAGGTGTTAGCTCTGCTGCGCTGACAACATAAAAGCATAAAGGGAAACATGCGAAAGACATCGAACCTGTAATTTTCCAAAACCAGAAGCTAGAATGCCACAATTTGTTTTTTCTAGTTGCCTGCTCCAGACCTCCTAAAAGGAGAAAACAAAATATATCATAATAATTCATCTTAGAGGAGGGTGGCATACAGAATTGTTTGATCTTTTTCTGTAAATTACAAGGCAAAAGATACTACAAGCACTGAGGAATATGTGGACAAAATCACCTGAGTTGTATGTCCACACTTTACATCCATAAAATTATTTTGAACACTGTCATCCTCAATGTTATCACAGCAGGAAACATCTGTGGAATGCAAGTCAGAATTTGAAGGATTTCTTGAGTGCAAAACAGAGGCAGCTACATTCTCCGCAACAGCTTGGAGTTGTTGGTCTTCTGCTGAACCTTCAATGAAGAAGCCAAGACATAAAGAGTACATGATATGAGATCCATTACAGTCTATCAGCAACAAAATAACTTATTTTAGGACTTCAACAATTTACGGACCTTTGGCTGACCGACTATGTTCTAAAGTTAAATTTTGTTTGAAAGACTGATAGAGGCTATCATCCAACTGTGCTTCTAAACTTTGTTCCCCAAAGCTACCAGTATCCTCAGCAAAGGGATCCTGGCAAGAAAAGGTTTCTTTCTTCAATGCAGCTTTGCTTTGTCTAGCAGGTGGAAAGAAGGTACCATGCTGTATATTCCATGGATCCTGATTACTGAACAGTGAGTTCGGAGTATCCTGCACATCTCCAAACCTGACGGATGGAGATGATGAAGATAGTGCAGCGTCTTCGGTGTGGGGGTTTCCAATATTCGGTTGAGGATTTGAGCCGGGAATGCCCCAAATAGGGGGTTGTGTAGCCTCATTGTGTTCCCCTGACCTGGAATTTTGCCTGTATGAAGAAGAACAAGGCAGCACAGCTGCAAAATTATTTTGATTTGCATCAACTATCAACTTTGACCTGCCAAAGTTATCCAGAATCACCTCTCCCTCTACAGATTTATGAGTGCTGTAACCTAAATTATCATTCCCACTGGGTTTATCAGCTGGCAGAAAAGAGTAGTCATTACTTACAAAAGCATCAGAATTCTGTATCTTGAAGGTGTCCATCCTTCCATCAATTGGTTTTAGATGGTCTTGTCTAATCCAATTATGTATCTCATCTGATTTAGAAACAACCCCAGTACGTTCGTTAGTATATTCATTTGGAGATCCTTGAACCATGCACTCTGAAGTTCGCATAGATGTTCCATCGACCATAGACATATCATTATTCATAGGTTTGTTAATAAGCACATCCTGTTTAACCCAGTTTTCAACTGGTACCATGTGTTGGTGACCAACATCATCTAAATAAGACAGTGCTGCTGTTCCCATGTGCTCATCATTTGGAGATTGTTTTCTACCTTTCAATTCAATTTTTTCCTGGAAAAATGAACTCCCGGCATGATTAAATTCTTCCGGCTGTGGCTCAATATTATGAGAAAGCCCAGTGGTCTCAGTGTGATGCACTCCATCAGGAGGTTCCAGTTTGCCAACGACTCTGGGTCTGATCCCAGCCCCTTGTTCAGCAATGCCTTCCTTCAACGGCGCCATCGCCACTGGCATAATCATATTTGATGCTTGAGCTTTTATGTTGTCCTCCATTGGGAAGCTATAGTGACTTGGGGTTGAATCAGGAACAGGACCTGCACCACTACCACGCTCATCCGGAACTACTGGATCAGAATGTGCATGCGGTAGGGTTGTCTGACACATAGAACAGTCCTCGATTCTTCGGAATTTCTCATGACTCGTTACCTGTTGTTGGGGTGATACTCCATCCGAGATGACAACGCGCTCTTGTGAAGGAAACTGAACCCAGCTATAATTGCCTCCAACTATGACAGGTGATACTTGACTCGCTGGAACCTGGTAAGCGTTGTAGCTAGGTTCAGCAGGAAGCTGGATAATCCTTACCCCTGATGTATTTTCATCATGGTATTGATCCAAAAGATGTTGCTGTGATTGCACCAACGGTTGTGTTTGAATAACATTCGGTCTCACACCAGCGTGAGAAGATTGTGGAGCCACAGTCATTTGTACCCCGGGGATTACCTGATGATGCAATGCTAAGCCGGGAGTATTATCATGAAACTGCTGTTGCCTCAAGACAGTCCCAGTCTTTCCTACAAGCTGAGGGTTTGTGAACCTCATCTGTGAAGTAACTTGCACATAGTCCGCATGGTTCATAACCTCCTGGCTAGGATCAACACAAGTCTGATAATAAGGTGCAGGGGATGGAACTTCTATTCCAGCTTGCTGCAATCCAAAAGGCTGCTGGGGCAAAGCAACAGGGACAGACCTTTCTAACTCAACCTCATTCTGAAAATAAGGGTTATGGGATGGGGTTGGACTAGCCCTAGCCACAGGCATTGGTATCGAAGCCGGTGCACTGGCCTCTGAACTCACCATATTAGCACTTGAGTCGGAGGAAGCTGCTGTCACATAATCTTTAGGTGATGACAAGGGCACCCCAGTGACATCCCCTTGACCAGTAATTGAACTATCAAAAGTCTCAGCCCCGCTCAAATCCGAATTCTGGGTTGAAGCAGCACTTGTAACACTCTCCTTCCTATTGATCCCACCACCCAACCCAATCGCATCTGTCGTACCAATCCCATTCACAGCATCAAAATATTTCTGCCCGGTATCCTGCAAGTCCCCCAACTGCATCCCACTAGAAACTTCCGTCTCCGAAACAGAAAACAGAAAAACTCTTAGTTTTGCAGAACCGTCAGAAGATCTCTCAACCAACTTATCATACTCTTCCATCATATTCTCAATATCATCGTGACATGACACGGACACCAAGGCATCGAGATCCTCTTCAGGAAGCTGATACTTAATAACCACAGCCTGCCCATAAGTGTCAACCATCTTCTGCACCATATCATTGAAACTCACATCCTTCCTAACACTGATGATCCTTGTTTGGCCCCCAACATATCTCAACATTCCATCACTAGGCCTAGGCAAAATCTTCCCACCAAAACTGCACAGAAACTTCACCTTCTTCCCGGACACCGAATCATCACCGCCGCCACCACCCTCATCCCCGCCACCGTGATCGCTTCCACTACCGACCACTCTGCCGCCCCGGACCCCGCCAACACCATAACTAAAACCACTCGCATCATTGCAGGCCTTGTCCAATCCATTACACCCCACAAGCTTCCCCAAACTCAAAGCATTCCCGGCCACGACGCGACTGCCAAAGCTGGAAGCGCCGTAGTTAAACCCATACGCCGCGGCAGGGCTCACGTTGGCATGCGCAATGGGGCGGACGCACCACGTTGTGCCGGCGGAGGCCGCCGGCTGGTAAAAAAGCTCGCCGACAGAATTAGGAGTCGGCGGCGTGAGTGCGGCCGGCGAAATCATCGGCTCCTCCGCTATCGCGGCGGCCACATTCAACGGACGAAGATCCAATGGAACCGAATTCTGATCAAACGCCATGGCTGGAAAAAAAATAAAAAAAAAAAGTCCGAGTCGTGATCGCAAGGAAAGTAATGAATGAGGAATGAATGTTGTCGTGGGAGATTGATTAAGGATTAACGATTAACAATTAATGATTAGTGAATTAGAAGTGGAATTAAAACCCTAGTAAAATTGGGGGCAAATGAGAGCAAAAAAAAAAATTGAAGGTTGTAGTAAGAGTGATGATAGATAGAGAATAAGAGAGAGAAAGAGAAAAAACGGTGAAGTCCCCAAAAAGGAACGGTCACAAGCGTAAGCAATTAATCCCTTCTCAGTCTCACTCGCCCCACAAATCAGCCTTCTATTTTGCGAATTTTTATTTATTTTTCATTTTTCATTTTTCTTTTCTTCTTCTTCTATCCCGCTGCTGCTACACCATCGGAAAAAATGGGGAAATTTGCATCTTTTCCGGCAAAACGACAACGTCACAGTCAGAGGAGGAAGGAGACCCAATTTCATTAAATAATCGCTTTCTTTTATTTATTTCACCTGGTTTATTACGAGACCAAATAAAATTTAATTAATAATAACTTATTATCAATTTTTAATTGCGAGTTTTGAGGGTTATTTTATACCCATGGCTAATTACGTGGACCCTTTGGTTTGAGTAATGATAGTTACTTCCTCCACCTCTCCTTTTTCATCCTGCACCTCTTTATTTTTATTTAACTTTTTTTATATTACTAAAATAATCTTTTCTTTATTTTATTTTTTATTTTTTTAACCCTATTTAATTAAATAATTCTAGATTTCTACTTTCCCATATTCTCCTTCACTCACTCATACAGAACACCCCCACTTTCTCTTCTTATTCTTACTCAGATCCGTTTCTCCTTCTCACTCATCGAGATTCGTTTCATTTTTTTTAACCTTTTATTTCCAACTCTCTCAGTCGTCCTCTTTTGTTTGTCTGTGCATTTTGCGTGATGGTGCTTTGTAGTTTTTGGTGTGTGCGGTGTGTTCGGCGGTGGTGTTTCGTTTCTCCCTTGATCTACGAGAGGTTAGTTTCTTCTTCTCTTCTTTCGCTTGATAGGGAAGCTTGTTTGGTTAGTTTGTTCATTTCTTCTTCCGCATGAAGCATGTTCTGTAAATGTATGTTGTTGCTGGTTTTCTGTGTGCGCGTATGAGGAGGAAGACGCCGGCGTTGACACCGCAACCTGCTCGTCCAAGCTCCTAGCCCTCAATCCCGTTGTCACTAACAATGACAACACTTGTGGCGTGTTCACGCTCAATTTGATGTTGGCTCGCGTTGGAACTTCCACTAGAGAGGTTTTCATGTCTGCATTCTCATCCAAGGCCAAGGACAGGATACAAAATCTGAATTGGAATCAATTTCTTCAATCGGATTGTTGCGGATCGCAGTTGCCGTTCAAGAGCTTCGTTCTTCGTGCCACGTGGGAAAGGGGAGGAGACGTTGGAGGTTTGGAATTGGAGAAGGAATAGCAACACTTGGGCGCACAGGAACAAGCGTAGAGTGGCGGTTTCGTGGCAGAGCATATCGCGGGTTGAGTTGATGTTATTTTGAATTGTAAAAACTAAACTTTTGACTCTCTGCCTTTAATTTTGTTTTTGGCTGATGTATTGTTGGTTGAGATTGTGCTCCTCTGAATGTTGAGGCGTAAGGCTTGAATTGGTGAGTGATGTTTAGTTTGTTTACTCTTGTCGCGTATCATAAGTGAAAGCTAGAGAGGAATAGGAAGTGAATGATTAGTTTTGTTTTTCTGAACTGGAAATAATCAATATCTTTGGAAATAATAGTTCAAAGGTTAACCGAATCTTAAATTTTGTTTTTGAATGTCAAGATCCATTGATGACTCTCATATCCATTAATTTGCATGTGGTGACAGAGGGAATAACTCCCTAATCTCAATTTGCGATAAAACAAATATGGGAGAAGAAGAGAGCGTAACTCCAAAGTACAAGGAAAAAAAGTGTGTGCAGAGAGTTTAAAAGTAAAAAAAAGTTTAAAGGATAAAAAAAATAAAGAAAAAGGTTTTTTTTTTAATAAAAAAAAATTGAAAAAAGTTAGAAAAGTGGAAGAAGTAACGGGGAGTAGAGGGAGCAACCTTGAGCAATAGAGGAATGGGCCCACCAAATCTTTTTGTCACTACCAAACCAAACTTCTTCCGATTTTTTTCTTTTTTTATTTTTATTTTCAAGAAAGATTTTTATTTATTTTTTTCACATGAATGAAGCAGTTTGGAAGAGAGAATATTATTTTCAAATTAAATACAGACACTAAACCGGGCCTTTAATAAAATAAATCCAATTCCATTTGTTGAAAAATGATTTAAATTATATTTAATTGAAGATACTTTAAATATAAAAAAAAAAAAAAAAAAAAAAAAAAAAAAAAACCGGTTACTTACTAGTATAGAGATTAAAGTGTTTAGGTAAAAAGAAAGTGGAGAAAGGGCTCCACACAAACGTCATGTATTTAGGTAGCATTGAGGATTAGCTTCCATTCCATAAAAGTTAATAAATAATCTTTATTTTCAAACAAAATATGACAAATCAATCTTTTTCTATTACTCTTATGGGTAATGACTTATCTCAAAGGCAATCATAGGTTCAAATTTGAAAAAGTTGTACAATTAATTGACTCATGCTACTTCTTTATACCAAAATGAAGAAGAGACTAATGAGAAGTATCTTATTAGTTTTTGGAAATCATAATGCATATACAATGTGATGTGATGTGTCCAAATACATTTAAGTGTGCTAAGTTACCCATTCATTTTTCTTAACTTGTTAGGTTAAAAGCTAATTTAGTTTAATTTTTATAATGAGAGTCCAACATCAATTTCTATTGTGAGAAAGATATCTACAAGATAAGATGTGCACTAAAAATAATGAAAATATATGAACACGGTGAAATTGAAATCTTCTTTAACTAATTTTTTTTTATATATTTTGATTCTAAATTTTAATAATAAATGAATATAATCATATTTGTCTGTTAATTTATTTTACATATTAAATCGTGTTTTAAGTTTAATCATATCTATAAACATATCACAAATTAAAAAGATTATATTTATTTATTTTTAAATTTTAAAAACTAAAATATATTTTTCAAATGACAACAAAATTTATTTTATACAATGAGAAAAAAATTAAAAAAAATGATGAAATTCCCTATAAAGTAGTAATATTTTAAATACCCTTAAAGTGGCTGTCGGAAGTGCAAATATTTTGTTGTGTTAAATATTTTCATAATTTTCAGTTCAACAACAAAATGAAAGTTTTCATAAATCTTTAGATATTATTGAGTTGAACTGAATATTATCAAGGGTGTGTTCAATTTGAATGATGAATTCGAGGGAGAAGAAGATGATTTTGAAGGGATTTGAAAGTAATTTAAGTGTTGTTTTTTTTAAAGAATTTGAAAGTGAGTGTGAATGAATTTGAAAGGAAAGTTTGTTAAAGTTAGTGTAAAAAATTATGGATGTGACAGATAAAAAAAATATTTTAATTGATAAAAAAGAAAAATTATCAAAATATTCTTAATGGTAAAAGTAATATAAAATAATATTTATCAATAATATATTAATTGTAAAAAATATTATAAGGAGGAAAAAAAAAGTGGAAACCATGAAAACCACGTCCTACTCACACTGGAATCAATTAATCATGCCTTTGGAATCGAGTACTCCCTGGTTGTAATCGGTTACACGAACCTCGTAATCGATTACGAGTTCTTTATTTCTCACATGAAGTGGAATCAGTTCCACCTATCTCTAAAACTGAATACGATTTCATTATCTTCTTCGTCTCAAACTCTATTTTTCATTCATCTTAAATGAAATGTTTTGAGGATAAAGTTGATATTTCACTCGTAATCACCTCAAATTCCATGTCATCATCGCAGATGAAAAAAACATTTCATCTCACAAATCATTTTTCATCCATCGCTTCAATTTTGTTAAAAATGAACACCAATTTAACCTCAAAATTTGTCTCTCCTAATCAACTTTAAAGGTATCATCCATTTATACAAACACGGCCAAAAACTGAAATTAAGTAACTATTTAAATTTTATATATATATATATATATATATATATATATATATATATAAAAGTTTTAGCTGCACAAGTTTTTAAGTTGAAGTTCTTGTATTGAAAATATAAAAAATTAAGTTTTTCAAAAAGACACTTTAAAATTATACTATCCAAAAACTATTATCAAATTACTCAATTTAGTAAATTTATGGAAAAATAATTTTGAAGTATTACACAACTTATATCAAAACTCCAAAAATAAAAGAACGAGAGGAGATGCAGTGAGAGAGAAGAGTGAGAATTCAAGAATAACTTGGTATTTCACACAACCATACAAAGGTGCATATAGAAGTTACCGGGGTGCAAAATGAAGCCAATGACCATCAGACTGATAACCCAGAAACAACAAGCCTCTGAAAATACGAAGCTTCTTACAATGCAGAGAGAGGAGAGAGAGAGAGAGAGAGAGAGAGAGAGAGAGAGAGAGAGAGAAAAATCATTCGAATATTGAACTGGAAAATATCACTGTTCTTATAGATGGATTCAGAGGCTGGTTCACCAAAAATTTAATGAAGAGAAGATGATATTATTTATTTTATAAAATAAATTTATATAAATAATTTTCGTTAAGATAATAACAACAATAATATATTTAGCCTACATCAAATTAAATTGTTTATAATTTAACAATTATTTATTTACTTTATGAAAATTATCAAAGTCTCTACAACGACTTGTATTTTTATATAGTTTATACTTATGGGATAGTTGTGTATTCACTGTTAGGGACCATATGAATTATAACCGAAACATATACATTTATGAAAATTAACTAGTTTATCAACTAAGGTGTTAAGAATTGATAGCAACTAATGTTAAAAACACAAGATTTGATTGAAAAAAAAAAGTATTTTCTAAATTATATAGATTTTTGTTCCATTTTTTTATTATTTAAGAAGTTTACTTTGAACATTTTCCTTTAAAAAATAGTTAAATCCGTTAGCTTTCTTATTCAACAGCATCGTTCATCAATCACCATTTTGTTTGAAAGTTTGATTGGTATTTGCCACCCATGTTCACTGAATCGGTGTTTATCCGATGAAGTCAAGTGTGATTCAAGACATTTTTAAGGGTGATAAACAAAACATGAAATTACAATACTTAAATTTTAAAGTGCGTCACCTTAATTACAATCTTTTAACCTGGGTTAATGCTTATCGTGTATAATAATAATTCTTCCATTTTTACAGATTAAGGGATTAACAAAATACTATTCTTAGATTGTGTGAAAAGAATTACGATTTTCCTAAAAAATATTCTGTTTTTTTAATAACTAAAAAAATGAAGGAAATAAATCTTGGAAACCCCAGTCTGGCAAAGTCCCCAAAACCGTTTGCAACAAGAAGAAGACAAAAGAGAATAGTGTCGTCATCTGTCAGAGATTCAGTTAGGAATCCGCCATATCTCTGCTTCAGAGTTCACATTGTTTTCTCAAATTTCAATGCACACAAAATATCCAACACTAACAAACAAACCAGTGAGGGTGGAAGTGAAAAAAACACGCCATCATCGTCACTTTCGCACTCTTAACCTTTTTTAATTTTTATTTTTTGCCTTTTCATGTTCCTCTTCTTTGCATATTGCACTTTTCCGTTGGTGGATCTCACGATGACGTTATCTACAAAAAACCGAATTAAACAACAGGACAAAAACTATTCCAAAATGACGCCGCAACCGCCGCAACCGCCGCTCCGCTTCTTGTCGTCGCATTTTCAGATCTACCGCTGCAACCGCCGATTCAAGTTGAGATGGCTACGGTGAGGTCTTCGGCGGCGGAGACGCCGGCAATCTGGCGGAGAAGCTCTTGAGTTCGTCGACGGACCTCTCGTCCGAGGCGTCGTCTTCGAAGTTGAGTGCGTAGCTGAGCGCGTCGTATTGGAAGTCAGCGGAGTGGCGGCGGCGGTGGCGGCCACCGATGCGGTTGATGAAGTTGCAGCACTTTTCCTTCAGGTGCGGGAAGGGGAAATCGGAGGTGCGCGGCTTGTTGTGGAGAGAGGCGCTTCGAACGATTTTGGGCCTGACGCGCGTGTGAGGGAAGCAACAGGAGAAACAGAGGGAGAATCTGAGCCTGTTCTTGAAAGAGTGAGGTGATCCAGGTGTGGATTCTTCTTCCGCCATGAAGACGAGCGAGAGAGCGATGGAAGTTGTGTAACGCAACGAAGAGAGAATACGAAAGATAACTAAATAGGTGAGAGTGAGGGAAAGAGCGTAGAGAGAAAATGACGATAAAGGACAGAGAGGTTGCAGAGGGTGGTCACGGGAAAGAAGTGTGCGTCTTGGGAAGAGAGACGCACTAACGCGTTTTTGAAGAGGCTATTTACGTCAATTAGTATTGAAAACATCGTATTCTTGACCATCAGAAATTAGTATGAGATTGCATTTGCACAATCATAACGTTTATCCAAGACTTGTCTATAGTGGAAAAGCTTTTTTCTTTTCGCCTTTATACTCTTTTTTATACCCATTTTCCTTTTAAGATTCTTTTTCTGTCAGAACAACCTTTTTCTTATTGAAAAGGTTGATTTCTCTCTACTCTCACACCATTTCCAATGGGCTGTTGCCCAAAACTATAAAATTTAATACTTAATTATTGTAAGTATACTGACAATTTGGATTTTGAGAATAAAATTTTCCAATTAAATTCCATTTTAAACCGGCCAATAATAATAATAATAGAAGTATAGATAAAATTATAAAACATTTTTGTAAGTATTAAAGTGAGAGTTGTATACACTTAAGAAACGGTCTAGTGTTAATTTAAAAATATGATTTCGCTTATTTTATTAATAAGAGGTAAGAATATAAGAATGTATTTTTAAAAGATAAATTTTGATTATTTTATTAATAAAAAATCAAAATTATAAATAAAATTTGTATTAATTGAGTTTTATTTTATAAAAATTACTATTTTTTTAAAAAAATATTTTTAAAATTTATGTGAACTTTCTTTCTAGATTTTTAATTTATTTTATTTCTTAAATTTTAATTCTTTTTTATTTTTTTAAGATCATAACGATCACATCTACACATTCATCTATCAAAATAAAAAATAAAAAATAAAATAATTTTATTTTTGAAGTTGATGAGTGTTTAAGTTGTGGTTTATAATCTAACGCATGAGACTCAGAATCACTTAAAATAAATCTATGCTTGTTTATGATGATAGGATTATGCTTATATTTTTAATTGGAGTTTTGTTTATATAGTTAGATTATCATGTGGGAAATAGAACTCAAAGGAATGGTTTGAGTCTAAGATTAGTATTTTAAAAGTAAGGAAAACTTATAATTTTTATTTTGTTCAAATACAAATATGTATGTGGTTGATGGATGTGAATGAATTGAATGATTTCTTAATTAACTTGTGCAACATGATGCAATGACTTAATACGATTGGCAAAAGATATAGTTGTATTGGTGAAATTGTGAAATTTGAGTTATTGCATTTGCTAGGTTGTCTGATTTAAATATGAATTTTGGAAGGATGATGTTATCAAATTGGTTAAATGATATTATCTGGATGCCTTGAAACAAATGACACTTATTTAAAAATTTAAGAAAGGAAAACTTACTTAGATAGACCATTTAATCAAATTAATTTCATAAAAATTGAAATATAATTATTGATATCGATTGAGCGTGGCTTGGGTACTATCAGACATTCTCTTAGTACTAAGCTCCAAGGGTTCCTAACACTAGGCGCCACCGAAGTTCTGTTGAGTGTCCTCTGGATAATGAGTTTTAGGAGTTCCTAGCGTTGGATGCTACCTAAACATCGTTAAACACTCACTTCATATTAAGCTTCGATGGATTAGGCATTGAGCGTTACAAAGACCATTAGGCGCTCATTTGACAAAGAGCTCTAGTGATCTTAGCGTTGGGCGTGAACTTGTAGGCACTAGGTGTTGGTTCCTGCACTCAGTGTGTGTGTGTGTGTGTGTGTGTGTGTGTGTGTGTGTGTGTGTGTGTATGTGTGTGTGTGTGTGTGTGTTTTATGTTTAATGTTCTTAAAATTGGAATTACTGATGTTATATGATATATGAAGATTTATATTGTATGGTATGTTGTGAATGAAAATGAGACTAGGTAGAATTGTTTCATTTATGCATGTGTTATATATGTATTAAGCGAAAGTCTTGATCTTGAGTAATTTTAACTTTACTAAAATCATAAGTTCATATAAAGACTGAAGTTTGGGTAGTGAGAGTTTAATAATATTTATATAGCGAGATTTTGGTTTGAAGTATAATCTAACAGAGAGTGGGTTTTAAGTCTAACTCAACCCCACAAAACCGGCTTGTAAGGTGAAGTTTGCACCTCACTTATATATATTATAAATTGTCCTTATCTTTAGTCCACGTGGGACTTCCAACACACCACATTCACGCCGAGGTATAGACATCTCGTGCATGATAGTAGAAATTAGGTGGTCCAATAGCGGCTCGACAATGGGTGGAAATAGAAATGCCCAAGAAAGAATAAATATCGCTAGGATAGGCTTTAATCTGGCTCTGATACCATAATAGAGAGTGGCTTTTAAGCCCAACTCAACCTCGCCCAACTCAACCTCACAAAACCGGCTTGTAAGGTGAGATTTTCACCTTTATAAATCGGCCTTATCTCTAGTCGATGTGGGACTTCCAACACACCCCCTTCACGCCGATGTATAGACATTTCGTGCGTGATAGTAGAAATTGGGCGGTCCAATAGCGGCCCGACAACAGGTGGAATAGAAATGTCCAAGAAACAAGAAATATCGCTAGGATAGACTTTAACCATGATTTTGATACCATATTAGAAAGTGGGCTTTAAGCCTAACTCAACCTCACAAAACCAGCTTGTAAGGTGAGGTTTACACCTCACTTATATATTATAAATTGGCCTTATCTCTAGTCGATGTGAGACTTCCAACACACCCCTTTGAAAGTGGGCTTCCAACATAATCAATTTGACAATAATGAAAAAGAATTAACCTTAACATAATATATGTAAGCCAAGTCAAACCACAACAATTATATTTCTACAGTTCACTATAGAGAACTAAGATAGGTACATAACTTAGTGTGTATTAAACTAAATAGATGTTCCATATATTGAGTTTGGATAATGTCAATTAGCAAATTGCTTGTTTCAATTAAATGATTTAGAAATCTATGATCGAATTGTTAAAATTTGTTTTAATTATAATCTTCTTATGTTAAAACTTATAAAATTAGATAAGTTCAGAATTATGTATTGTTTGTGGTTGGTTGTCCATTTGTTAAGATCATGCATACACGTGAATAGAAAATAATGTATAAGATTATTGTGTCCAACGGTATAGATATTAGAGATGTAAAAGATGTAAGAGATGTCCCATATTTTGATATTAAAAATATATATATGTATATCTATATATAATGTGGAATGTATAATCTTCCTATGTTAGAATATTTTGAACTTTCTTATTCTAAAAAATTTTAGGAAAATTGTATACTTTTTATCTATGCATGTTGAAAGATGTTAAGTTTGCTTTATATCCTATGTAATTAGGTGGTTAAGAAAATTATATTTGGATTAATCGAGTCATTAAAAAAAGTATATCATTCTAAACATTAAAAGTTATTCGTTTATTAATTGAGACAGAAGTTATATTAAGCTAATAGTATGATGAAAACCATTCAATAAAGCATAAAATAAACTGTAAAAGTATGTCTATATATAAGATTTGGTTGTAGGGAAGACAAACTATTATACACTAAAATTCTGTAAAAGCCAAACATAAAAATGATAAAGAGAAACTGTGACTTCTTATATTCTACATACAATTTTTTATTTCTTCTCCTTCGTAAATTATTATTTTCTCCTTTTTTTTATTGCATGTTATATTTAAATTTAAATTGTTGAATGTTTTGCATTTTATAATTTTTCTTTTTCTTTTTACTTTTTTATCATAAATTTAACTCAATTTGTTCTTAAATTCTAATCTCAGAACCTTTTTTCCATTCATGTTTACTTAAAACATCATCGTCTTATAAAAGTAGTTTTATGTTAAATTATTTTGTTGATATTTTTAATTTTGAATATTTTCTAATAAGTTTAGCAAAACTTTTTATCTGTTCCTGAGTTCATTCAAATTGAAAACATTTCAGAAATTGAGTAAAAAAATCCACATAATTTTATTTATTTTTGAGTAAATATGTTCAATTATAGTTCTATTACAGATTTCTTAATGAAGTACGTCATCCAAATAAAATAAAATCAGTTATTCAATTAATTTATTAATGATTACCTTCTCTACCTTTCTTCATTTCCTCGTCCATATATTTCATTTTTGACATCAAAGTGTGTTGCAAATTTGTTAGGCTGCCCTCTTTTTCTTTTATCATATTTTTATCGTAATTTATTTTCGGTTTAAAATAAACGATTCAATTTTAATTACTTTCATATCTCTATTTAATAATTACATTATTTTAAATAATCAATGTTGCTTTACTAACATAAGAACAAATAAAATATATATATATAATTCAGGGACGGATTATAGCGGTAGCGAGGGGCCATGTCTCCCAAATTTTTTAATCTTTTTAAAATTAATTGTAGTATATATTAGAAATTTATGAAAATTAAATTAGGTAAACTTTTCTTTCTTTTATAAAACATAATATTTAATATTTATAAATGATAAAACATAAAATTAAATATAATAAAAAATAAAAAAATTAGTAAGATATTTTTTATTTATTTTAATTATCTTTTAAAATTATTTAAATGATAAAATTATTTTAAATATATTTTTCATATGTAAGATCTTTAAAATGTTGGAGAAAAAATAATTCAAGAGAAAATTCATTATTTATATATTTTAATATAATATCATGATTCTTTGAAGATTAGATTAGATTTAATACGAAGTAATGTATCATTAATATTGTTTAGTTCATTTATCTTATAACCCAGTAGATCAGTAATGAACATGAAATGTTCTCTATATTTTTATTGACAAGAGGTTTGAAATGTAGAAATTTATACATGATTATCCAACTCAAAAAGTACTCAGTTTAGAGTGGGCCTAGTGGGCCTAATTTTCGTGAATAATAGACTGGACCGAATTATTTAGCCCAAATGTAATTCATACGCTTTCTCTTATTTTATTTTTCTCATTCAAGATATAAATTATTGGACTTACATAAGGAGCAGCTCTTATTGAAAGTCTCTTCAATAAATATTTCTTTTAATGTAGAATTACTTTAACTTCACCAAAAAATGTTTCAAGTTGTATTTAGCTTTTCAATTTACATTAACTAAAATGTTGTAAAAGCACAACTTTTTAGAAAAAAATTCTTAAAAAAATACCATTTATAAATAATTAATATTGTATTATATTAGTCTGATTAGTTTGGTGAACAGCGCATATAGAATGAAGCTGCAAGGAAAGTTCCTAGAAACTTACGAAACCCTATCTTGTATTTATTGTTATTATCAAGATTTGACGAGATGTGAAGAAAGAGAGAAGTTGTTTGACAGCATTGTTGCAATCGAAATCATGTCTGGCATGCTTCCAGGAGTTGAAAGTGCTCGAAGAAGACGATTGCATAGCAACGGTTCTTCTCGTGATTTCATCAGTGGTTCTTCTCTGTGTTTGTATGCTAACAGGAAGCTCCAATCTCCTCCTTCTTCTTTCTCTCTGTTGGTTCGTATCACTTTTATTTCTTAATTTTCGTATATTTTTTCACCTCTCTGTCTGTGCTTAATAGGATGTGATGTTTGAATTGAATCAGGAAAGAAACACGGTGAATCAGGCAGACCCAGATGAAAATCTGGGAGTAGCAGCACTGGAAGCCAAGCGCAGATTAGATCAGAAGTTTGCAGCATATCTCAGAACAGAAAACACACCACAAAGCAAAAGTCTTTTTCGATACTTTGTCCGACCAACGCAAAGCAAATTAAGATGAAATTTATTCTTTTTAGTTTCTGATATTCTTATTAGTCTAAGTAATTACCACAAAGAGAAAAAACAAATTATCCAAAAATATGTGTCAATTACAAAAGATGTTGTACCATTTCTTAGATTGGATCAGCAAGGAAGTTGATTGCATCAAATTTATGCTGTGTTATTTGTTTTTATGTTCGAGATGCTTCACATGGTTCAAAAGTATGGGTTTGGTAGTTTCTATGTAGGTTTTTATGAGTAAAAGGGGGTAATGTTTTGATAGAAAACAAAAACCATGAAAGAATTTTGGTAGAATTTTGTTAATAAAACCGAACTATATTAATATGAAATATCACAGTATAGATTTAAATTTTTTTAGTGAAACCAGACTGGTGCAACTTGACCCACAAATTAACTTAAAGAGACTTAGTAGACTAAGTTGGTTCGAACTCTCCAATTAAAAATACTATCTCGATACATTTTTTTTTTTAATTTATTTATCGAATTAGCCGTGACTTTTTTTATCTTCCCTACTTCCAAATAATGAGATTCTAATTTCAAAATTAGTTTATCATATTTTATTTTAATATTTAATAAATACATGAATTTAATCATAACTTTGTTACTTTTTAAATGAATTTTCCATAAGTAATACAAAAGTTTTACTGATGTGTAATATTCTAAAAATAGTGGAGTTATTATAAAGAGCAAATCAATATATTTATTAATAAGTAAAAATAAGTTTTATTAAAAGATACCCATTCACAAATAATATCTCATATTCTTTGATAATTATATTATGTATCTTACATGTATAAAAAATGCACATTTATATTTTCATGAAGCAGTCAACCAAAGTTGTGTTTACCTTTTATAAATTTTGAATAAAAATAAATGTCAACAAAAAGGAAAAAATAGTAACCGTAAAAAAATTTGATTAAATGCTGTAAAAAAACTACAAAAATATTTTTCAGTAAAACAATGTAAAAAATAAGTTATTTTTTATTCCATTATGAAAAGGAAAATAATAATTAATGAAAACAAATTGGGACTGGTCACATGCATAGGTGTTTCTTAAACATTCACAACGGCTAGTTTGTAATTGTAGCATGAAGTGGCTGTTTATAGTATTCTTCGAAAATTCAAAATCTGACCAATTCATAATTTCAGACACCTTCTTCAACTTCTACAAAACTAAAAACATCATCACTCTTTTGCCACAGAAGTCACATTCTCTGTTCAGAGACTTTCTTGTAACTTCATCAATCCATAATGGTGTACTCCTATTACACGCCCACCTACTACTCAACCCTCCATGACTCCATCACCTCGCTCTGTAAGACCATTCTTCCTTTTAGCTTCAAGAAACGACCATTACCTGCGGCAGAACACAAATTGTCCAAGCTGCAATCAGACAACCTTAAATGGCAGCAAGACTCTTTCCACCAGGTGTTAAACTTGATGGGTCTCCACAAAGAAGGAATCGTGGCTGAATCTGAGGTTTCTGCCTTCAGAATTCACTTGCTAGACACCCTCATTGTTTCTCCTCCAGAACAAGAACACCCTGTTATACTGAGAGACAAGCTTCTCTTTCTCCAGGTCAGTTTGAATCAGAGTAAATTTTCCATGAAAGAAAGCAAATCTTTGGATCTTTTTTAGTTTGGATTCATGATAGATGATTTAGTATCAGGTTTAGAGTGGTTTTAGGTAACTGTTCGCATATTTGATTTTGTGTTGAACCATTGATTATAGATCTAGAATTGATTTTGAATGAAATAGTTTAGGTAATTATTTGGGTTATATGAAACATTAAAACATGCATTTTTACAAAGTTAAAAATTTACTATCAATATTGCAAATTGTTTGTTGAAACTTGGATTTTGCTTTGTCACCAGGAACTTCTGTATGCGAAGTGCATTTCTGAAGAGGAATACCATTCTTCTAAGAGGCCACTGCTTCAGAGGCTGGCGGCTCAAGGAGCTCAGATTGAAGCCAGGGATGTGATAGTGGCAAAGACTAAGGAGTCAAAAGAGAATTTTCTCCAGGTCAGTTTGAATCAGAGTAAATTTTCCATGAAAGAAAGCAAATCTTTGGATCTTTTTTAGTTTGGATTCATGATAGATGATTTAGTATCAGGTTTAGAGTGGTTTTAGGTAACTGTTCGCATATTTGATTTTGTGTTGAACCATTGATTATAGATCTAGAATTGATTTTGAATGAAATAGTTTAGGTAATTATTTGGGTTATATGAAACATTAAAACATGCATTTTTACAAAGTTAAAAATTTACTATCAATATTGCAAATTGTTTGTTGAAACTTGGATTTTGCTTTGTCACCAGGAACTTCTGTATGCGAAGTGCATTTCTGAAGAGGAATACCATTCTTCTAAGAGGCCACTGCTTCAGAGGCTGGCGGCTCAAGGAGCTCAGATTGAAGCCAGGGATGTGATAGTGGCAAAGACTAAGGAGTCAAAAGAGAATTTGGAAGAAGAGTGGTCGGTGATTGACTTGAAGGATGAGAAATGCTCTGTGAACAAAGAGAATTTGGGTTGTAAGAGCAGATCTAATCAGGGATCATCGATGAAGCAGATTAAAGGAGCTGCCTCGGTTTTTGGCTTTGGCAGAGCTGGGAAAAATGGGACAGAAAAGAGCATATTTGATTCACCTTCTTTGTCTGCAAAAAATGAAAACCCTTTCTGGGATGGTCAAACAAAGGGAGCACGGAGTGAAGGAGGTTCAATTCTTATGGAGGAAAGTGAGCCTCCAGAAGCAGTTAAGGAGAGTAGTGGTTTGGAGAAGTTAAAGAGGAAACCATTTAGGTCTTTGTTTCATAAGGAGCAAAAAGAGACACATGGTGGTGGTGCTGAGCAAGATCAAAGATCAGGGAAATCAGTCAAAAAGCAATGGGGGTTTGAAGGATTCAAGAAATGGAAGAGAAATGAGTCAGAAGATGAGACATGTTCTTTGTCACATAATGAGAGGTCAGATAATGAGGCCTTTTCAGGTCCCTTTGCAAAGGGATTTGGGGAGGGACCAGACACCAAGTTAATGAAGAAGAAGTTGCATTCTGATGGTTCTCCATCTGATTTTTTCATAGATAAGGTTTCACAATCCTCCCTTCCTTTCAATCCATGAATCTCATTTCCTTATTCAGTTGATTTTAGGCATGTAATGCAAAATCTTTTGTACACCATAAACAGGTTTTGGGAGACAATATAAAAAAGGAGTTGTCTAGAATTCAGACAGAACTCAGCAGCACAAACCCACATCTTAAATTTTCGTTAGTACAATCTTATATGTATTTCATTTTTCTTAGCTTTCTGTTAAATATGAAACTTGACAAGTTACTTGTACAAACAGTAATGATCAGATTGAAGCAATTTCTACCAGAATTCCAGTGGACAAGGCTGAGTTGAAAAACTACTTTCCCAAGTGAGTCAACAACACAAACCCCTCTTCATATACGTTGAAAACGTTGAATTTTCAGCACTGGATAACTTGTTTTTATGTAATTTTGAAATTGAAGATCTTGGTGTGACCGATATGGTGATGTTGTACTGGACGTTGTGAAGAAAGAATTCAAAGACCATGTTGCGGAAATGGAGAACATGCGGACCGTTGCTAGAGAACGACACAGCAACTCTAGGCGCTGGACGACAACAACATTTGACAATGACGAAAACATTCACCCAAACCCTTTTGGGCACCGTGAAAACTCAGTTCGCAGCAGTAACATCAACCCATTTTCTCATGGTTTTGCTTAGTTTAAGGTCTGGATCATGCTTCCTCTCTACGAAGCTCGTCCGTACAGTATCCGTTGTATTTGAGACAAAAAAACTATAATTTGTAATTACTGTCTCTATAATCCTGCATTTCCGGTGACAAGTTATGTTTTGCCTTCAAATTTTTACTCTGTAACGGTGTTCGCTCGAACATACACTTATTATTTGATGTTTCCCATATTAAAGAAAGGTTCACGAATAATGTGGAGACAAAAAGTCAAAATCTTTTACTCTAAATCCTGGGCGATAAACCAAAGATTACTTTGTTAATTTAGGATAAAATTATTTCATCACTGTAAAACTTGTCCCATTCAAACTTATAACAAATATCTGCGAACGTAAAAATTATATATATTTTATTTGCAATAAACAGTTTAAAGTTTAAGGTTTTGTAACATATTCTAATACATGTATTGTATAAGACAGATGATGTTTTATATATAATTGATATTTTAAATAAATGAATATCTTTTGAATATTTAATTCATATTTTCCTTTTCGGATGGACAATTTATAATTAAAATAAGACTTTGTTAATGATTTACAAATGCTTTTTAAAAAAAAAAACATTAACATTAAATTTAGGGATAATAAATATAGAAAAGCAGAAACTCAAAAAGACAGAAAATTGATAAAATTAAGTATAGAAAGAAAATACAGATATAACTTTTCGATGATTAAAGGAAAAGTTTAACTAATTACAGAAATAGCCTGTGAAATGCACATACATAATTAAAAAGTATCAGAAAATATTTTTTGATTAATTAAAATTTGGACCAGAACTGTGTTGATGCTTTCCCATAAATGAAGAACAAAACTGAAAAATCATTTCTCTCACATTATTTTTCCATTCTTTAATTTTCTATTGTAGTGACGAACTCCATTCCCTTTTGTTCCTTCGGTTCAATGAATGGAAAAAGAAAAATAAAGTTCCAGGCACAGTATAAATCAGCTGTGTCATATGGATATGTGCTAGAAAAATAAGACTACGGGATGATCATAAAATTCTGATACAAAATCTGACTTTGTACTCCAGACTCTAAAAATGTTTTATGCATATCATTGGCAGTGGCCGAATATGCTTTAAGCCATTATTTTTAGCTATTCTAAGGTACAGTTCGTATCGATTTAGTCTCTTAAAGATCTGTGATGTCAAATTAGTCCTTTGAAGATTTTCGGTGACACCAAAACAGTCTCTTGGTGAAGTTTATGTATGACAATAGCTTGAACAATGTTGATGTCAAGTTTGTATCTTTAAGAGGACCCAAATGGAAGCTTGGTCTAAATTTAAATATTTACATTTTATGTACAATTTCAGTGAGATTGCACTTCTGAGTTGGCAGAAGACTCTGTGAACCCTCCACAGACATTGCCACGGCACAGAGGACATACACTGCATAAGAGGAATGCTAGAGAAGTTATTATCTAAAAAAGAATGATAAAAGAATACCAGTTTTGGTTATAATGACAGTACCCGTGTATTTCTTTAAGCCACTTATCCACACATGACATGTGATACTCGTGGAGACAAGGAAGAACTCGTATTTGGTCCCCTTCTTCGTACTCCGCCAGACATATGTAACATCTATCATATTCAAAATTAATGTTTAAGAAATTGAAAAAAAAAACACATATATTTGATTGTCACAACTAGGATTATGACCCTTACTGTTCAACATCATTGCCTCCATCAGCCATTTCAACCTTTTTGTGAGATTTCAGGGGAAAGGAATCAACAATTGATTCAGGGGCAGGGAGTGAGACCATGGATAGAGACAGTGATCCCGGTTGCCGATGGATTTCATCTAAAACCTGCAATCCAAAACACCAGATGACTTCTCAGCACTACCAAAACTAAAATTTAAGATGTATAGAGTTTAAACAGTGCAAGAAAAACTAGTAGCAAACAGTAGATGCCAGAGAAGGTTGAAACCTCAAACAAAGCCTCGGCCAGCATGACTATTCTTGAAATACTTGCTCGAGTGCTTGATTCCTCAGCCATTGGAGAAGACTCACATGAGCACATGCCATCTGCATGGAGTCCTAGTGGACATGAATTCCATCGCCCAATCTCGTCAAAGCCGCCACGAAGCCTATCCCAGATCTATAAAAGTAATCAAACAGCTTAAGCAACATGAAAGGGGTCATGAACCCAGATAACAAATCCAAGTAGGTGATATAAGCAGTTTGAGGCTCCAAATTTTCAAAATCACCTCAGATCTTGAGTGCCGCATTCTTCGTTCATTCAATCTGTGAATTCTGCTGCCCATATATGCAGAAGCACCTCCAACTCCATCATTTGACAAATCACCACCGAAATCAACTAGCCATCGATCTTGAGATCCAGGATCATCTGTACCTCCGGTAGAGAAGACAATGGTTGGAGAATCACCAAGCCTTCTAGAACTTCGCCGTGAAAAAGCATCCCAAAATAATCTTCTACCATTCCTTCTGGTGTCATGATCATTGGCATCAGCATTGCTTCCAGACAAAATGTTGGAAGATATCGTGACTACGTCAACTTGAAGCACACTATCATTTCCTGTTCCTCTTTCCCGATTGGATACAAGAATACCTAAACCTGAAGGTATTGTCTCACGACATGGTTCTTCTTCTGGTCCTTGAGAAGTTGCTGCTGAGTTGGAACCTTGAGAAACAAAGTTGGAAGAATTTTGGATAGATATGAATGCACTAGTGTGATTCTCAACAGAAATTTCCCCAGAACTGAAATTCACATGTTCCTGAGGGGATGAACTTCTTTGATGCACTGTCTCGTGAGAGACTTGAGAGACACCACCTCTAACCACTGGATTATTAACGTCATTAACTACATCCTTGTTAGCAGAAACATTTACAGAGACTGGATCTGAAGACTGCTTTGCTACAAATGAAGTACTAGCTGTGCTGCTACTATCACTATATGATTCACGACCACTATGACCAGCACTTACCTGACAAGGAGGGACTTGCTCCACGTGTTCAGACAAGCAGTTCCTCTGATTCTGTGTTGCAACGTTTTGATAAGAACTTCCAGCACTAGTATTCCCATGGAATTCGGTTCTCATATCAGATGAAGTTGAAGTTTCAGCAGGGGGACTGCAGCTAATTCTAGCTTCTGTACATGATAAAGATGATTCCTCAGTGACTTTATGAATTTCACCATCAAAATTTCTTGCAAAATGAACCTGAAGTTCAGATGAATGTTCTTCCATCTAAAAACACAATATAAGAATATCACTTCCTGCATCAACCTGTCGTCAACTATTTAAACAGTCTTCCCCAAATTGTACCATTTATTTAACATAGCTAGTGCACAGAATTTCAAACAATACTAACAAGTTATGTTTTCCTCTCGAAAGTATTCAATGAGTCTAGAACATAAATGATCTTTGGAATGCATCCTTGTATAGATTCAAACGCGCAAAAAATAATATTGACCAACTCGTCTCCAAAATTCAGACGAATCAACACAAAGTAAATGAGCGTCACTGCTAGCCAGTGAATGGCGAATTCAAAATCTTAGAGATGTTAGAGATTTGCACCGTTTACTGAATCATTAAAACCACCCGGCGAAAACAATAACAATAAGCCAAACCCGATAATCTGACAAAGAATGATACAACGGGCAATTAGGCGTCAACAGCTGATAGTTCCATTGTTTAAGCTCAAATACGTCAACCAGTACAATTCAATTGATAAATTACCAGATTCTAAAAACTCCAGCAACTATGACAATCAATTCATGTATGAAAGATGATCTCAAACAAGCAATTCCGAAAAAGGAAAACAACTACCCAAAAAAAAATCAATACTTCTACAAAATTCTATCCCTAAGTCAAGCTCAATCGATTGGTTTTGCCCTTTGAAAAACTAAATTTGCATTCTACAACTACACTGAAAAAAAGGAGACAACAGATTTTAAAGAAAACAGACACATATCACATATGCTTTACTTTTATTTATCCCTGTGATCAAGGAAGGGGGATCAGATGGCTGAATCCCAAATGTGAAAAATCAAAATTTTGAATTTTAAAAGCGTAAGAGAACGTGAAAAAGGAAAAGGGTATTAAGGAAATAGGGTGGAAGAAAGGATTTTGGGGGAAGATGAAGAAGGGTACCTGATGAATGGAGCGAGAGGTGGAGGTGCCACATAAAAGAGATGATAATCTGAAGCGGTTGACCCTGTGAGTAGAAGAAGCAGAAGGGCGAGTGGCAGGTCTACTAGAGGAGGAACCCATGGTATTGAAGAGAGAGAAAAGAGGAGAAGAGAAGAGAAGATTAGAGACACAGAAAGAACACACCACAACCAAGTAGCTTGCTTGCTAGCTAGATGTAAGATGTGGATGCTTATTGCTTCATCACAATGGAAAGCATACCAACTTGGAGCTTTTCTTCATTTTCAATTATTTCCCTACTTTGGGGGCTCTCAATTCAAATACTCATAGAGTGTTTTCCTTGTTATCTTTTTAATATTATCACTTTATTTTAACATTTTTTTTTTCTAAACCTGTTTTAAAATATGATAAATAATATTTATTAGTATTTTAAAGTGAGAAAAAAAAACTCAAGTTTGACTCAAAGAAGACTATAAGTATAACTTCTTTGTCACTTCTTTAAAATACATTGGAGTTTGCACTATCAAACTTTCAATCAGAAAACACCCTTAAATAAAATATTGTTTAAGTAGAATGAAATTATTTAGAAATGAGAAGTTTCTCTTCGGTGTTATTTAACATAGTTGGATATCGAAACTATAATTAAAAAACATTGGATAAACTGAAATAATCTTATGTCTATTATTATGTATTTTTAATAGCTGCAAAATTTAGACTTATTTAATAATCAATTATAGGTATAATTCATTATATCAATTATTGGTTATAGTCAAAATAATTTTGTGCCTTTGATTAGTTTGCTGAAAATATATTTTATGATGGTTAGTTTTATCGAATGTAAAAAAAATAAAAAATAAAAAAAATCAGTCTTTTCACCGAAAAAAGAGTGCCCATGAAGTTGAAAAGGAAAAGATGTTGAAAAATATCCACAAGCTACAAATTTTCATATTCAAAATATAATTTATATTTTCAAAATAATTTTTAACGATATTTATTATTAACAGTACAAGAAAAGCTTCCAAACAAAAAATACATAAAATTTTAAGAGGAGAATTCGTTTAGAGGGTCTGAAAGGTTAATAGAGATATGAATTGTTGAATTACATATTATCATTGTTATGTATGCAACAGTAGTAAAAGTAATGAATGAGATGGTGATAAAATGATGTTAAGTTTGAAAATAAAATGAAAAGAAAAAGAGGCAAATGATAACAGCAGAAGACAGATTGGAAAAAAAAAAGCCAAATCCAAAACAGCTCACAGCAAGTAAAAATGTGGTCTGTTTTTTGTTTTGTTGTATAATTGGTCATAGATGTGGTCGCAATAAAGAGAGAGATGCGTGATAATAGAGCATAATAATTTGCCAAGGTCATCAAAACAAAAAATGTTACTTCAATCAAATCTAAGTAATATAGAGAAAAACAACAAAATAAACAATGCTTTGTAACAATGTTGTATACGGTACACTATTGACTTTGTCTGCAAAACATTGTTGCCCGTTTCTTCTTTCTACCATAAATGATGAATAAGCAGATCAACCAATTGTTCCTTACTCTGTTTGAATTTAAATTGGGTACAACATCACATGTTCTTTCACTCTACAAACGTGTCACCTAAACTTTCTCTCTTTTTTTCTTTTTCTTTTTTCTTTTCTACGGTTCTTTCTTGACTCAATTCGTAAATGGAGGGTCAAGTTATGTGATAAAAAAAATTGTATTTAAATCTTGTTAATTAATTAATAAATAGATAGTTGTTATGTTATTTGGTGGTGGGTTTGGGGAATTTTTTTGAGGGACAAAAAAAAAAACAAAAAATGTTTAGTTTTTTTTTTAATTCTTTTTGCCGTTAAAATCCGTACATGTAATGTTTTTGAAACGAAATTGATCTACACCGTTGTTTTTGTGTCAACTGTTTTCTATCCAACACATGGTTTGAAAATAATTGTCAAAGTAATAAAAAAGTTGGTGCACTTGAAATAATGGAAGTATGTGCTAAATATTCAAATAAGGCTAACGGGTTTTATGTTTTTTCTTTTACGTTTTTTTCTTTTCAATTTTGTTGTCTCCTAAAAATTTAAATTTGACAAAACTAAGGCAACCTAGGATGTGTAAGATATATGGCCAATTTGCTATGTGATAAGCTCTCTCAACTCTATTGGCCTGAAAATTCACTTAATCTTTTCTTTGCATCTAGTTATTTATTCTAGAAACAAAATGACACATTATAAAACAAAATAAAAAAAATGAGTTTGATTTAACTTAATTCATAGAAATAGTGAAAAGGTGAAAGGGTGAAATTGTATATTCTTGTTTTTTCACGGTGTTCAATCATGATTTTAAGTGAAACTCACATTCACAAAGCATAATTTTCTTAATTATTTTTGGTTAAAAGTGACATCCATATTATGTATAATGAATGTAACAATACTGTTTATTTATTTGTTATTATTATTATGATGATGTTCAGTTATATAACACGATAATATTGTTCTTTTAACTATATTGATTAATTATGTCATTATCCTACAAAAACATTGTTTATTATGTGGAGATACACTCAAAGTGTTATAAAATAAAAAATTATTGACAAATTATTTAAAAATACAATTTTTTTTATGACAATATTGTTATTAAACAACTTTTTGATAATGTTAAGACACAACATATGTTAATATTAATTTTTAACTATATTATTAGTCACGTTATTATTATAAAAAAATTATATTATTTGTTGTTTTTTCAAATTACTTACATATCTAAATAACACATACATTTATTCGTACTTTCATAATATTATAGATTTTGTTAGTTTTATACGTTTTGTTAATTTTTTTTTGTGTTTTTTATTTTATGAGACACTAATATATTTTTGTAAAATATACTTTGACATTCAAGACATGTTTAGATTTTGTGTATATTAATGCGAGAATCTTTTAATTATTATCAAATAGATTAATTTTTTTATGAATGTCAATGAAATTATTTCCATCATACGAATGTTAATTTATTTTAACTGACACTTACAATTTTTTTTTATTGGTATTATTTATGTATAGACGAAGGTCAAAGTTATTTGTTAATTTATAAAGTTTTCTCAATATGATGAGATTACATTTTAGTGGATGCAAGCTGTATTTTTTCTTATTGAAATATACAATGGTTAAACTACTCCACTTCTATGTCGTGTTTAGAATTTTAGCATTTGACGGAAATTGAAATACTAGATTCAAATAAAATTAAATGATTCAATAAATTTAAATTATTTTTCTAATTAGAAATAATTTTAAAATACACCCAATTCAAATTCGATATATTTAAATTTTAAATAAATGTACTCTTTTTTTTTTGTCCTAAACTACGGCAGCGTGTAGGTGACAAGAAATTATTATTGAAATGTACAGTTAGGTAAAATATTATAAAATTCCTATTTATTATTTTTATCTGAATAAATTATTTTATATTTTAAACTTGTAAATTGTCATTATAGCTATATAAACCTGCAAGTGGAGCTTAAATTCTTCGCGTGCTATAAGATGAATGTTAGTTATTCAACTACTAACAACAAAACCGACACATTGACTAGTAGATTCTTAGAAGATAAGGAACGAGTTATTTACTTTGCTCCAAAATTGTAGTTTATAGAAATAAAAATCACTGCTTTCAATATATAAGGTTTCGTTCAGCTTCAGTGTGTGCTTAATCAATTCACCAACAAAGAGAAGAAACATGCAAAACCCTCCCCCGCCAGGCCCTCCAGGCCCACCCGGCCCACCACCTCACCATGGCCCTCCCGGCCCATCACCTCACCGTGGCCCGTCCGGTCCAGGTCCTCACCACCAGCCCGGGCCACCCAATCATGGACCTGCTCCGCCGCCACAAGCTGCTCCTGGACCACATGGCCACCACCCTCCGGCCCCTCCACGCCACGACCATCGCTTCTGATGTAATGCATATGGATATGGAGCTTATGAATAAATATGCTTATCCTACATATGTATGATGTATTATTCAAAGTGCTTGTTGGTATTTTCCATCGTATTTACACTGCAGTGTCTATGTTTTTTAGCTATTTTGATCCATCGTATTTTCGCTATTTTGGTATTTTTCATCGTATTCGATCGGGTGAAATACGGATCTATAATTTTGAAGCAAACTTAAATTATTTATGAATAATTTTTTTTTTTACATTGGAAAGATATCCACATTTAGGAAGTTTCGTTATTCGGACAACAATTTCATTTACTGGTTGTATTTTTTATGCTACAAATATTCGTAATCTTAGATGATAACACAATAAATTCAAAGATCATTTGCTAACAGAATAAATAAATCACATGGAAGATCAGGAAACTAGAAAAATGTGATTGTTGTTATGATTTTGAAAGAATATCACTCATCAATTTTATGACTATTCGAACTAATGTTTTTTAAGTTAATATATGGATATCGTGAAACAAAATTGTCAAAAGCGCATAGGAAATGCAACTGTGGAGACTGGATAAACAAAATTATAAATAATTATGTAGTTCTGTGTAAGATATTAAAAAAACATATTTTTCTGTATTGTATTGAAGAGAATATGTACAAATATAAATACTTAACAGAAACAGTGACATTTATCAATCACAAACACTGAACTGTAAATAACTGCCTATAAATGTTCAATAGTTTTGACTAGTTTAAGTTGTTTTTATGTTTAATCTACTGTATTGAAGAAAAGAAAAAAAAAATACTCTGAGATGTTATTAATGAGAGAATAATGTGGATCATGTGCTCTAGGAGAGAAAGTTTATGGACAAATAATTGATAGATGAAGATTAATTGTATATTTGTTTTTCCCTACATTTACTATTAGACTGAAAAGTATAATTAATACACGAAATTGTTTTTTTTTTATCATTATAAAATGTTTCTTATTAATAGAGAGATTTTGTGTGTATATATATAATCGTAGGTTTTCACTTCCTCCACTGTCAAAATTTTAAAAATGACAAATTTACTTTGATAAAAGTGACTTCCCAATTATATGTATTGAATATTTTTATAACAATTTTTTTGGAGCTTTTGTTCCGAAACACTTCACATGAAATGGTTTGATAGAACAAATTTGATGCAAAACTTCACATAAAATGTTATTTCAAAAAATCTTTCCAGATCGAACTTTTTTTTCTACATTTTCTCTCTTTTTCTTCTAAAGTATTTCCCCCTTCTCTTTTAGTACGGACATGCATTTAGTAATTATGGGGTGCAGAAAGTAATAACCATTATTATACTAGTCAAAATGATAGTGGGCCGTACGTATTTATTTCTACCGGGCCTGGTCCAGTCCACTTGAAATTCTATCTCGCCTACCGTCCTATCGAGTGGTTATTACCCTAAAACCCGAAAACCTCGTCTCCGCTGTTTGAAACGACGGTGAGAGCATTGCCCGCGAACACTCACTCTTCTACTATCCACGCTTCACATTCCGCCATGGACGATAGCTTGTACGACGAGTTCGGCAACTACATCGGCCCGGAAATGGAGTCCGACCAGGACTCTGACCGCGACTCCGATGCCGAAGCCGACGACAACGCCGATGGTCAGTCCGACGGTGGAGCCCCTTCCGACGGCGAGGATCCGAGCAACGGATGGATGACGACGATCTCGGAGGACGTGGAGAACCAGGTGGTGCTGGCGGAGGACAAGAAGTACTACCCCACCGCGGAAGAGGTGTACGGCGACGACGTTGAAACCCTAGTCATGGACGAGGATGAGCAGCCCCTGGAGCAACCTATCATCAAGCCCGTGAGGAACATCAAGTTCGAGGTTGGAGTGAAGGACTCCTCCACCTATGTCTCCTCTCAGTTCCTCCTGGGCCTCATGTCGAACCCTACGCTTGTGCGCAACGTGGCGCTGGTGGGGCACTTGCAGCACGGGAAGACCGTGTTCATGGACATGCTCGTGGAACAGACGCATCACATGTCCACTTTCGATCCTCAGAGCGAGAAGCACACGCGGTATACGGACACTCGGATTGATGAGCAGGAGAGGAAAATTTCGATCAAGGCTATTCCCATGTCGCTTGTGCTGGAGGATAGCAACTCGAAGTCGTATCTGTGTAACATCATGGACACCCCTGGCCATGTTAATTTCTCCGATGAAATGACCGCGGCTTTGAGGCTTGCTGATGGCGCTGTCTTGATTGTAGATGCTGCTGAAGGAGTCATGGTATGACTTATTATACTTTTTTGTGTTTAGACATTTAGGCATTGGAGTTGGAGTGATGAACTCAGGTTGGAATCTCACAGGAGAGGTGCTTAGGTTTAGTGTTTCATTTCAACGCTCCGAAAGGGGCTGCCTATATAGGAGAAGCTAAAGAACATTGAGTTGTTATTTTATTGTGATTTGTCCTCCCATAACCACGATTTGAAACTCTGTTAGAAGGGGTGCTTTCATTTAGTGTCCAACCAAAAAAGGGGTATTTATATGAAAAACCAAAAAAGAATGTTGTTGTTTTGTAGTTAGTTATTGTGGTATGGTTGCAAGTTGCTAAACATTGAGCTTTTTAGTGTGTTGTGGTCTGTAGGTAAACACGGAAAGGGCAATACGTCATGCTATTCAGGATCGGTTGCCGATTGTGGTTGTAATCAATAAGGTAAACTATTTCTTGATTAATGTTAAGGGAGAGTTTAAGTTCTGGTCTTATTTTTCATGTTTTGACTCTAGGTTGACAGGCTTATAACTGAACTTAAGTTGCCGCCTAAGGATGCTTATCATAAAATAAGGCATACTTTGGAGGTTATTAATACTCACATATCTGCTGCCTCCTCGATTGCTGGTGATGTTCAAGTTGTGGATCCAGTTGCTGGAAATGTTTGTTTTGCTAGTGGTACTGCTGGATGGTCCTTTACGTTGCAGTCATTTGCTAAGTTGTATGGGAAGCTGCATGGAATTCCTTTGGAAGCTAATAAATTTGCTTCTCGACTGTGGGGAGACTATTATTTTCATCCAGATACGAGAGCCTTCAAAAAGAAGCCCCCTGCCAGTGGAGGTGAGCGATCTTTTGTAGAGTTTGTGCTCGAGCCTCTTTACAAGATATACAGTCAAGTGATCGGGGAACATAAAAAGAGTGTAGAGACTACACTTGCTGAACTAGGAGTCACACTAAGTAATGCGGCCTACAGATTAAATGTCAGACCCTTGCTAAGGTTGGCATGTAGCTCAGTTTTTGGTCCGGCTTCAGGTTTCACTGATATGCTTGTTCAGCATATACCTTCCCCGAGGGATGCTGCAACTAAGAAAGTTGACCACATATACACTGGTCCTAAAGACTCGTCCATTTACAAAGCTATGGCTCAGTGTGATGCTTATGGCCCCCTAATGGTTAATGTAACCAAACTGTATCCAAAATCTGATTGCAGTGTGTTTGATGCCTTTGGTAGAGTTTATAGTGGAAAGATACAGACAGGACAGGCTGTACGTGTTCTAGGAGAAGGATACTCACCAGATGATGAGGAGGATATGACTGTTAAAGAAGTAACTAAGTTGTGGGTGTATCAAGCTCGAGACAGGATGCCAGTAGCTGAGGCTCCTCCTGGTTCTTGGGTCCTAATTGAAGGTGTGGATGCTTCAATCATGAAAACTGCCACTCTTTGTAATGTGGATTATGACGAAGATGTGTATATATTCCGGCCTCTTCAGTTCAATACACTGTCAGTGGTAAAAACAGCTACTGAACCATTAAATCCAAGTGAATTGCCAAAAATGGTGGAGGGCCTGCGAAAAATAAGCAAAAGTTATCCTCTTGCAGTTACTAAAGTAGAGGAATCTGGTGAGCACACTATATTAGGGACTGGTGAGCTGTACTTGGATTCAATTATGAAGGACCTGAGGGAGCTCTATTCTGAAGTAGAAGTCAAGGTGATCTATTAATTTTCCCGACTCAATTATTCTGTCATTAAGTATTTGTTCGCTATTTTGTTAGACATGAGCTTTTATGTGAAACTGTTCTTTGTAATTTGTTAAACTGTTCATTTGCTGTTGTAGGTAGCAGATCCTGTTGTCTCATTTTGTGAAACTGTTGTTGAATCTTCATCAATGAAATGCTTTGCTGAAACACCAAACAAGAAGAATAAAATAACTATGGTAGGTATATATGGCTTAGTTCTTGAATTGAACCGTTTTATCTCAGGCTGGTTTATTGCTTGTGTCATAACCCTCATAGTGACCTTGATTATTCTTTAGATTACCGAGCCATTAGAAAGAGGCCTTGCAGAGGACATAGAGAATGGTGTTGTTAGCGCTGACTGGAATAGAAAAAAACTAGGTGAATTTTTCCAGACAAAATATGACTGGGATCTTCTTGCTGCGCGGTCAATATGGGCATTTGGCCCTGATAAGCAGGTAGATTTTCTCTATGGATCTATTTATCAGTCTGTCATTTTCCTTTAAACTCTGTAACACGTGCAAATACAATTCAGGGACCCAATATTCTGTTAGACGATACTCTACCAAGTGAAGTTGACAAGAATCTGCTGAATGCTGTGAAGGATTCCATTGTTCAAGGGTAACCATTCCTTACATTCAGCTATTTTCATTTGTTTAATTTGATCATACAATAATTATGATTTGTGAGATGTTATGTCATTTGACAGATTTCAGTGGGGTGCACGAGAAGGACCTCTGTGTGATGAACCCATCAGAAACGTTAAGTTCAAGATTGTTGACGCAAGGATTGCCCCTGAACCACTTCATCGGGGATCTGGCCAGATCATTCCCACAGCCAGACGAGTGGCCTATTCAGCCTTCCTCATGGCTACTCCTAGGCTTATGGAACCTGTGTATTATGTGGAGGTATATACTCTTATCATGCTTCAATGATGGTTGCATGTCAAGTTTGACTGTAATTATTTTTTGTTTTTTATATTTTGATCTATTGATGAACATGTAAGGACCTTCGTACCAGCTAATAATGGACTAATAAAATATGTCTGGAATAGTGTAATTTCACTGAAGCGAATATATTTTTTATTTGCACTAATAATATTATTCTTTTGGCCTTTGCATCAGATTCAAACACCAATTGATTGTGTATCTGCAATCTACACTGTATTATCTAGAAGGCGTGGACATGTTACTGCTGATGTTCCTCAGCCAGGCACCCCGGCCTATATCGTTAAGGTTGGTGGTTAACTTTTCTTACGTATAAACAGTTATAATGGATGTAGTTCTTTTAGACTACTATGGTCTTGATGTTAGTTTGAGTAGATAAAAAAATTGTTTTGCTGACTTTATTCTCAATTTTATCTCAGGCATTTTTACCCGTGATAGAATCTTTTGGATTTGAGACAGACTTGAGATACCATACACAAGGTCAAGCGTTTTGTCTGTCAGTCTTTGATCATTGGGCTATTGTTCCTGGAGATCCTCTGGACAAAAACATTGTTTTGCGCCCACTTGAACCCGCACCTATCCAGCATCTTGCTCGTGAGTTTATGGTGAAGACCAGGCGGAGAAAGGTAAAGTCTTTGCCTCGTTCTAGGCACTTGCTAAGGATTATAGAATTTTGGCCCTTTTATTTAATTTTTTTTTTCTTTAGATCTCTTGGTGATAACAACACAAAGCATTTATTGACTTTGTAGTTCATGATTTGCTTTTATCCTTTTGTGAAATAACTAGCTAGTGCAAAGCATTTAATACATGTTGCTCTTACATTAAATCTCGCAGGGGATGAGTGAGGACGTAAGCATAAATAAGTTCTTTGATGAGGCTATGATGGTGGAACTGGCTCAGCAGGCAGCAGACCTTCATCAACAAATGATGTGATTCTGTATAAATGATGATTCTGCCTATTTGATCTTCATTCAGGGGTTTTCTTCAGAACTTTGGGCCTTAAGCAGTTCCTGTTGTATGTGATGCAAGCAAAATTTCAAGTGCTTGGCGAATTATCAGAATATGGTTCAGCTATTTTCACGCACTGATACAAGCTCGGATGCCGATGAAATAGCAGTCTACTACCTTCTCTCTTTAGTGTGAAAAAGCTGCAGCTTTTTTTATGTAAAATTCTTTTGTTTCCTCCATAGATCGTAATTATCCGAGTGGTTGTATTTCTAACACCTTCATAGTATAGGTTCAACAAAATCCTATTTGCAACTTAGCTGCTGTAGTGTAGTAGTTATGGACTTTAGTCAAACCACATAGCCAGATAATGCAGAGGAAAAACTATAATTTTTTCAGGGATCGATTTATACATGGTTGACAGGTGTTCAATTGATGTTTATATTATTTTCTCACTATTAGCTGATGGCGAACCGCTTTTTTATGTTATACTGTTCATTATTGCTTTCTCATAAGATAAAATACGGTTTTCTCACATGACATTAATGCTTTCAATGTACCTTCGCTTCTTGTTAGGCCTGTAATGCGTAGGCATTTTGGAAACTTTCAATGATTAGAGTAAAGCAATTTCAGTAGTATTTTAATGCTTTTTTTTGCTGTTTTTTGTTGGTAATATATGCTACTCATGTTTAGTTATATCATTTCTTACAATTTAAAATATGAAATATTTTTTAATAAAAAAAATAAAAAAGACAAAAAAAGTATGTGTTATGAACACATTTAGTGTTCAATAGAAAAGATCAATATAAGTTTTTTAAATTACCTAAATATGAAGATATTTTAATAATTTAAAATAAAACTTATTCAATTTTCATAATAATTTTTAAAAAAAATAGATATTACATATATTTAATGTAGTCAATAATTTGGATAATATCTCTCATAACAGGATTATTTGTAGAGTATAGGGTTTAAAACCAAGGATCTTTTCCTGCTGCAATTCAAACTAGTTTTAATGTAAGTGGCCTAAATGGTGAACTGATAGTTACACAACAGGGGCGTCATCTATTATGAAGTAAAAGAGTATATTTGCATAAATTCAGAGTTTGGCTTTCATTTCTTTCCTTTGCGGCATAATGTATACATTAAGTAGCAGCAGCTTACAACTATGGTAACATTTCTGCAAGCCATATTCATGGTAAGTTTGTGATTACAATTTATTTTAGTCGTGTGTGTTTTTCGTTTAAATTTATCCACTTTAAATGTTTATTTCTCATTTTGAGTACCTCTGATACTCCATCAATAAATAGTTGACGTGCTTCACCCTCGAACAAAGAAAGAAAAAAGTGTGATGTGCACAATTCTACGATGTTGTGCGTATAAATTACATTTTGCAAGATTATACATATTCAAGTTTCTCACTTTCCCATTAATAATGGGAAAAACAAATAGATGATGGTATTGATTTTATTAGAATTTGCATCTTGGAGTGTTCCTTACTCTATCTCCAGAGGACATTTTCAATGTTGTGGATGAATTTATGTACACATAATCTCAGCTCAAAAAAATCATTTTCCTTGCAGACAAGAGTGTTTTATCCTTCTAGCAAGCATTTAAGGTTTTGAAGTCCCTCAGCAGATATGCTTCTTCTGACTCTAGGCCTTTCTACTACCACAGGAGGTGGTGGTTCTGAGTGAAAACACACCATCACCACTGTCAAATTGTCTGTTGCTACTCTCTTTATTGCTTCTCCTATTATCTCCTTGCAACACTGCTTCACATCATTGTGTTCTTGAAGCCTCCTTCGAGCAAAGTCCACTGCATTCTGGCTGCGAAAAACATCCCATATTCCATCACTCCCAATTATCAAAAACTCATCTTCTTTGGTCAATGTCATCAATTTAAGTTCAGGCTCAGCACTCAATGGTCCATGTTTTCCATTCATCTCCTTCATTCCTTCAAGATGCCAGTCCCCTAGAGCACGAGTAACACCTAACTGGCCATTCAGGTAACCATCATCTATGTATCCACCTACAGACTCAATCCTCACCCTTTCTTTCATGCACAATGGTCTGTGATCTTTGGACATTTCTACGGCTCGGCCGCCACGGGATAACACAGCACGACAGTCTCCGGCATTGGCTACAAGTAAAGACCTATACAATACATCGGCTTTTGTTTAGAACATAGAAATAGCTTCATCGAATATCCATTCAACACATATCAGCTAATTGTTATGTGAAAATTATACTTTGGTTTGAAGCCAAAGAACACCAAAGAACAGCCTAAACGAATGTTTGCTCACCTTCCAAATATAATTGCAGTCAGTGCAGTTGTGCCAGAAGATAGGGAAGACTCAATAGAACATGATCTTGCAAACTCTGCATCTGTCTCCAAAAATGACCTTGTGACAACCTTCTCAAGTTCCAAAGGAAAGTCAGCATCCTCAACAATCACCTGTGGTAGATGATCACGAACAAAGTGTGCAGCACTCTTCCCTCCGTGTCCATCAAAAACCTGCACAGATATAATTTTTCTCTACATGTCAAATCCTGATCAATAGGGTGCATATTCAACTGTTCAAAATGACTGAAAATTGTTTAGTTTTCTTTTTCTGAGGTGAATTTCCCTATGATTTGCTCTACTCAAAAGTCTTAAGTCAGATTTCAGAATGGTTATATAATTACAATTTCTGAAGAGGAGGAAGAGGGTGACAATGATGAAAGAATCCATGATCTCACCTTTAAGAAAGTTCAAACAAGGAAGCCTTCTCAACACTGAACCTTGTGAACCAGATTGAAGTATTTAATGGTAAATCCCTAACTTTGGCTCATAACATCATCTAAAATTATACGGGCATTGTCTAGTTCAAAAAAGATCCATTTGTAAGTTTATTTGCTTCCTAAAGTTTTGGGAGATGAAACTTTGGGGGCTTGGGTTAACATTGTGAAATGAGACCACTTCTGCAGAAGAAAAAACATATCTAACTATAAGACACTTTATCGTTGGACAACTTGAACACAACAAGATACTTGTCCTTTCTTTCAAGTTGTCTATCACTATCATGGACTACTTTCTTCCTTCATGCTGGGGCCTATTCAGGACTGAACTGTGCATGCTATTTTTTTTTTTCTGTTTATTGTGACATATACAATTTGACTGAAGATGGTATATAATGAAATTTATGACAAAAAGGAAATAGTATAATTGGTCAGATAGCTTACACCATAAAAGGAAATAGCTTCTTCAGAAAGTACGTTATTGCCAAATTTTTTGGCCAAATCTCCAATGCATATGTGTGTATCTTCCATGGAAGGGCGTTCTCCAATATCACTCCACTCACCAGACCGAAGAGTAGGAACAAAGTTCATCAGGTTCTGCTTTTTGTCCACAGTTTCTGTATCCTCACATATGCTTTCCAGCTAAAAAGCACCAAAGCAGAGAAATAAAAATAGGCTAAGATGATAGGAACTTTGTTCAGTGAAATAAAGTTCACAAATAGTAGATGTTATGCAAACTCAATAAAGACATGAAAGGTAAGAAACAGATGAGTATTCCTAAAATAGGCTAAGAGGATAGGAACTCTGTTCAGTGTCAATTTCAGTAGTTTTTAACTGTCATGTCTTGAAAGTCACAGACAATCATGAACCTACAGTTCGTGCTAACAAATAGAATCATGAGGAAAATCTAATCGCGATTTACACGCAAGGATGCAATCCAATACAATTGACAGCACAATCAATTTCCACATCGATGTGACCAAGTACCCGAATTTAATCTCTATTCCCTGAGACTAACTAATTTCTGCCACAGCAAATTCTAACAACACCCACTCTCCGATAATCACATCTGAGAGAATTTCAAGATCATGTAAACTTTGGCGGTCATATTTCAGCAGCAGGTTTTTTCATTCACCGATGCACAAGAAGAATCCAAACAAACGATTGACAGCAATATTGGCAGACACAAACCAAAATCTAATTCAGAAAAGGACAACTACAGAAGAATCCACCACTTCACAAAAGGGGAAAAAAACAGTGAACAAGATTCACGAATAACAAGTAAATACTATTGAAATCTCCGAAGCAGAACCGAAACAGTGGCAACAAATTAAATTAAAACTACCTTATAGTACAGAGAAAAAAAGAAACATAAAAATGAGACCTCCCATAAAGAAACAGAAGAAAGAGAAGATAAAGGAAGTCAATGCTCACAGGAAATGAATTTGCAACACTGATCTGGTCAGTGGGGGTTCTAAAGGAAGAGTCTTTTTCCCTGTTGTCCATCTGGGCATGCAAGAGATCACAATGCAAAGGCCATGACACCCTTCTGTTATCAACGTTCTTCTCTATATCCTCACCAACTTGTTCACCCTCTTGCACACACATGGTGCCAACACAGCACTCGTGGCCAAGTTGCACGTTCAACTCAGCAACTGGAACTTGCACTTGCAGGCACAGAAATTCAGTAACACTCACGCATACACAACTCCACACATTAAGAAGAGAACACTTGATGATGGAATTTTGTTGCTTACACCACAAAGAGAAAGAGAGAGGGAGAGAGGGAGAGAGAGAGAGAGAGAGAGAGAGAGAGAAGATTCTTGGAATATGTTGGGACAATGATGGCGTTTTGTGTTTATATATATTAGTGTCAGTGGAAAGCAGTGTGAAAGGAGAGAAAGGGTAGCAGTTAAGCACCAGATTTTTCTAAGAAAGCGTGGTCCAAAATTGTTGGTTGAGTTTATTAGGTTGATTGTTTATATTATAATGTTTTGTCACAAAAATAATAGGCTTCGATAATGTCCTTTTCTATGCTTACCTATCATCTTGTCATCCCACCTAGTTTTCTTTTTTATATTCATTTCCCTATATTTTCTCTCTTTATTGCATCACTCCCATAATAATATCCCATCTCAAAAATCTTCTGCGATATTTATACCCCATTTTCTTGTTTTTCTCTTCTTCTAACTCATTCTATTCATTTTGTGGCTTTTATTTAATCATCAGAAGTTGTAGTGCATGACCTTGTTAGGGTTCAAACTTGGTAGGGATAATTTCCATCAAGATAAGGGAACTGGGTTGGGAAGTAGGACTTCATCATTCAATCAAATTGACCATAGATATTTTTAAAACTTTCCAACTTTTTAATATTATGGTTGAGTTCTACTAAGTTAATAAGCCTCAATGATGGATTTTTTCTGTTTTGAATGATTAAGTTTTCTCCAAATTACATACTTAATAAATTGATAATTTTTTTATTTAGCTATTTCCTTTATTAATGTCACATTTACTATTTAATTCTAAACAATAATCAATATTAAGTATCTGTTATTACATACTTTGGCATGATATGATAGGTCATATTAAAAACCAAAAAATGTATTTTAGAGACTTAAAAAGAAATATATAATAAATGTAGAATTTATAAAGTTAAATAAAAATGATTAATTTATTAGGTACTGATGTAAAAACACAAAATATTAGATACTAAAGATAAAAATTAATTCTATGTCAAGTAATTTTATTCTTTATATCCATTTATAAATTTATTTGTTTTTAGATGTTGACTTATACAAACAAATTACGTCAAAATTTGGTTGTCAGTTTTATTTTAAGTGTGTCTAAGATGAATTATATTAGCATAATAAATTTGTATTGTTATTCGTTAACACAAACATAAGCTTATTTATAAATAACTAATTGAGTTTTAAAAAAAAAAAGTTAAACTGTAATAAGATATGAGTGTTTTAGATGATTAATTTGATTTAAATAAATAATCATTTTAAAAAATTAACAAGATGATAATTTTAATTTATAGAATGATTAAAAGTAAATGATATTATTATTATGGGCTAAAAGCCAATGGATCAAGAAATGTGACAAATTGTAGGGACAAAATTGAGCGGTAGACATTCAGGAAAGTCCCAACAATTGTTAAACAAAGTTAAAATGTAATTAATATCATAATGACTACGGTCAAACAGTTAAAATTTGTATTAATGATTATTAAAAGGTAAATTAATTTATCAGATTCTTATAAATTCTATAAATAGGAGTTTACTTTTCAAGATAATCTTACTTTGACTTACTATTGAGTTATAAAAGACTTCAAGAATTTTTTTTTGACTTAAACTATATTCTGCAAATCACCCTTTTCTAACCGATCGGTTGGAACTCGAAACAAAAATAATGTTCGATACAAAATCAACGCAGAACATTATACTCGTCCCATTTCAACATAAACATATATTATGGGAAAAATGAATTTATTAGTCAAATAATAAAACAGAAACTTAAGTGTAAGCAAATAATTACGCAAAACATAGCATACATTATTTTGACTTATAACTTCTTTAAGCCAAATCTTTAATATATGTAACATTAATGTCTTAAAGAATAATTTTATGACATGGTCATGGTTTTTGAAGGAAAAAAAATGTAAACATATTTATTTATTTATTATAAAAAAATTGAAATTAAATACTTTTTTTTATCCTTTGACCATTATTAGTTATGATGAGTAGAAACTTTTGAGAATATTCACCATCCGCCAACCCTATTATTGGGAATAGTTAAAGTCTTGTGTTAGGAAAAGACTTTTTTTTCATTTTTTTTCCTCTTATTATTACAAACTTATATTTCGGAAAATGTCAAGGAAATTCATCAACATCTCATAATTAATTATCAAGTTATCTTTGAGTTGTACAGGTAATTTTTAACAATTATTAAATAAAGTTTATAAAAAATGTACTAACGAGATTATTCATGGCTCGATTTAAAGCGATAAGACTTTTATAATTAAAAATGAATTATTAAAATAAAACATGAATTAAGATTTTAATAAGTTTAAATTTAAATTTATCAGTTGAAATTCAGAATAATACAAAATTCTTCAAGTTTGGTTAAAGATTTCATTCATACGAAAAATCATATAAATCTTTTACATTTTATTTTTTCAATTTTTATTGTTGAATACTTACTATTTATTATGCATAAGGTATTTGTGAAGATGATTAAAACAAGTTTTTTATTTTTTCGTATCTGATGCAATATTTTACCTGGAGTGATTATTTAAAAAAAATGTAATTATTTATTTATTAATTTCTGACATCGCTTTAAGTTTACTTTTTACTGTTTAAGAATTTTATTGTGTACTTAATTTACATATAAATCATAGACAGGTTATGTTTTAATTTTAGACGTAAACTTTTTTAGTTTATTTTATTTTACAAAGTCAATGCCATGAATAATTTTCCTATAAGCATTTAATTAAAATAATCAGCCGTAATTATTTTTAATCAAAGCCATATAAATATATCTCAAATTGTAGAGAAGTCAAACAATTTAATATCATATTAAATTTCACGTACCGTCCAACAATTTCTTATTATAATGTATATGACATACCAAAGATATATTAAAGTGGAATTTAATTTTTCTCAAAAAAAAAGGAAAACATTGTTATTCTTAATTTTTCACCAAAATGCAGCTTTAAAAAATAAATAACTTACATAAATTTTAAATTCTGGTATTTTACCTATTTTTAATATGATTTTTTTAGAATTAAGTAGTCAATGTATTATAAAATTTTAGTTTAAGGAGTCAAAAAGTTGCATTTTGATAGGTTAATCGACTTTGGTTAGGTTAAAGAGTAAATTTGAAAAAAATAAAAAATAGTAAAAATGAGAAAATGAAAAATAAAAAATAAATTTATTTTTTATTAAGAATAGTGAAAAAAGAGAGTAAAAGTTCACCAATGATTTAATTAATATGATAAATATTTAATTAGTAAATTTATAATATTAATATTTTGTCCTTATATTTAAAATTAATTTTAAGTGAATAACAATAAATCATTTAAAATTATACTCTTAATTAATATTATTTTCTTATCCATATTTGATTAAAAAGTTATACTTAAAAAAAGTTTATAAAGGTAAACGATTTGACATGACAAGCATTCACATATATCATTCATTTACGGTTCACGAACATGTAAAAATGTACAATAAAAAAGCAAAATTAAATACGGAAATTCATTTTTTTTTTCACTTGATTCCGAAACCATTTTTCTCATATTTTTATTCTTGTATTTCTACACAAATAAGTGAAAACAAATAAATTTGATCCATTATTTTTCATATTAATAGAAGCAAATTAATATAACTTAAATGAATTATCTTTAGGAATACTTTAAAACTTATTTTTTATATTGTAATAATAGATAGTTTTTATATTATATGGTGATATTCTGTCATGCTAACCATGCAAATTTAAGTTAGTATAACATTTTTATAATTAATTTTGAAAAAAAAATGAGATAGGATGGTGGAAATGAAAACTCAAAACAAACCAAGTATATTAATTAAGTATCCAAATTCTAGTTCTTACTGCATGTAAAGGCAGAGATGTTAATGTATGCTTTTATTTCATATGACATGTATTTTTAGAAAGAAAAAAAAACTTAAATAAAGATATTTCATTTATTAAATATTTATTTAAACAACATTATCAAGTATTCAAAATAAAAAATAAAAAATAAAAAAATTTGGGACAATTTATTGAAACCTTAAATAAATTACTTTAAAAATTGTATTGTTATATTAGTTTGAAGAAAAGTATTGCATTAGTGTGGGTATACTTTTTGGGAGATGGGATTAGTCAGAAGCAACTTTAGAAACTTTTTCTTTTGTATGGATAAAGATGAAGTCCACGCAGTGTTATTCCACAAATTGTTTATTACATAAAATATAATAATTCTTTTTATAATTTATGTATTAAATAAAAGTATTGAATGGGAAAATGATAGGTAATAATGAATGAGATTATAGTTTGTAGGAAAATGTCCTAATTGTGGGGGAAAAGTCAGCAGAAAGTTTAAGTATAGGTGTATGGTTTTGTAGGCTTGGATGGTTTACCCAATTTCTTATTAATGGCTTAGTTGAATTAATGATAAGTTAATATAAGAGAGAGAGAAGAATCACTTTTTTTAATATGAGAATGAGCTTTTCAAATTTAGTGGAATTGGAAGAAAGGTTTATGATGAAGTCAATTATAGGAAAAGGAAGGAAGGCTTTTGCATTATTATAAAGTTGTATGCATAAGAATCTTTCTCATGTTTTTTGATGGAAACAAAGATGTTTTTGACAATGCTGTTCACTCAACTTCTTTCTCATTCCATTAACACATTCTGTGGAATACCATAAATAGTTTTTTTTTTTTTTTTCCTTTCATAGGGTTCATTTGATACGAGATATTTTCATTTCTAATGGCCAACACCAAAAGAAAACAATGGAATAAAATTGAATTTCATTGTGTATTTAACTCATTTAAGTAGAGTTGCTTCAATCAATTCGGAATTTCTTTTGTTAAAAAGTTTAAATAATAACTTTTCTTATAATTTTAATTCGATACTAAACAATAGTAATTCTAAACTCAAGATTTTATAATTATTAATTTCATTCAACAATTAACACAAAACATGAAGATCAACACAAGTTAAGAATATTAATTTTTCTAATATGTAAAAACAATCCTAACAATTTTTAACATGCTAAAATATCTTCAACTCTACCAAAAAAGAAAACATTATAAGAATTATTATAATCATTAAATTCATATTAATGACTCAGATGATATTACGTAAGCAAAAAATATTCAAATACTAGAAAAAAAAACATATTTAATCAAGAGAAAAAGAATAAAAAATTCAATTTACTCAAATGTAAAAACTTATGCACATAAAAGAGAAACTCGCCGAGGGTTACGATTTTTTAAACAGATAAAATGAGAAAAAAAAATAATAAAAAAAACTCTAGTAATTTCCAGAACATATAAAAATTCTATTTATATTTTAATATTTTAACACTAAAATAATCAAATCTCATTATTTTAAAAATATTATCAATTCTAAAATAATAAGTTCTTATATTTAAAAAAAAAGAAAATGTCACGTCTACAAACATATATTATAGAAAAATTAAACAAATATTAAAAGACATGTTCTTTTATTATAATTGCATACTTACTTTTTAATAAAGGCCGACAAAAGTTAGTTAGCATTTATCAATAAAAAACCGACATACTTCAATGAAAATTACTTAATACCTTTAGAAAAGAAGAAATATAAAAGCGTATTGTACATTTTTACATTAGCATTCGATAAAAAAGTTATTGTATATTTATTTATAATTACTTTAAAAATCATAATAGAGATTATTCTTAATTTTTAACACTAATCCTTTATACTTATTTTTGACAAAAATCAATTATTTATTCTAATTATCCATGTTCATTAATTTTCTTTTCTCAAAAACTGTTACTTATACTCCCTCAAATAATAGAAATTGCATTTTGTAATAATAATAATAAAAACAATAGAAATAGCAGTACTTGTCATCTTAGACTTTGGTCCTTTCAGCAATTGATTATCCCTAAATATAATTTTTCTTCTTACACCCCATATAATTTTTAACTGTACACTTTAATTTTGAAAATGACAATTTATCTTATATAAAAGTGATTTCTGGACTATTTGTTTCTAAAACATGTTTTCCATAATTTTGAAATATTTCTTTTGAATCATATTAAATGTATTATGAAATACAATTTTCATATTAAAATTTTCAGATAAAACTTGTCAGATGAAAATCTATTATTTAAATTACTTGGTCTACTATTTTACTCATATAAGTTGAAGTAAATTCTCTACACAAAATCTTAATTCGTCTCAATTGGGATATTCACATTGGTTGTTCAAATTGAATAGAAGTCAACACGATTATCCCCTTATCACTGGACTGAATTTAGGCCTCAAAATGCAAACTCAGTACTAAAATTAATTATATGACCACTAATCACCACTAGGTAACTGTGATACAATCAAATAGGCCAGACCAATTTATTAACAAAGGTTAAATATGATTACTTTCTCAACTTTACATCCAAATTATTTTATTCGTATTTGATTTTGTTCTTTATATTTTGATTTTGATCTTTATATTAAAATAACCAATATAGTCTTTTTAATCTAGTTATATTATTTTTTATTAATATGTCAAATACGTTTTAATTTGTATTTAAATTTTTATGACATGTTTATGCTTCAATGTCAATTAAAAGTACAGTTTAACAAACTCAAAAAAGTCAGTGTCATTTAGTTAATAAAACTATATCCATTTATTTATCAAGTTTAATAACCAACGAACATTGAACTTAATAAACTCAACCCATAAAATAGCTGGATTAAACTTGAAAAATATTAACCAAATTTTATCCTAATTTATAACTTATTTTAAATTTCGGAATACACTATCTAAAATAGATTTTGCACAATTTAAAATATATTTTTCATTAGGAAGAAGATGATAATAGACAAAGAGAGGTATGGAACTAGTGTAAGGCGTAAGAAGATGAAGAAAATGAAAGAAAAAAATAAGGACAATAAATCATTTTCCAACAATTGAAATGTGATGAAATGCTAATGCAAAAATGTTATATTAACACAATTTTTTTTACACATTTTAACTCCACATTTTTTTCATTGGGTTTGAAATATATCAGTACAGTAACAAATAAATAATAACCCAATAAAAAGATGACACATACTACATCAAAATATTGCTAAAAATTGTCAATCTTCTTCCTTTCAAAAATCTCTGGGCGAATTATGTAACACTAGAAGCCAAAACTTGAAACAAGGTAACTAAATATTTAGCATATGCTTCCATTATATCACGAGTCCAAAGAAATATTTACTAGTTTTGGTGGCCAAAGTTCACATCATAGTACAGGGTTTGGATTTAATACAGTTGATGAAAAAAAATTGGTTAATAAGACAACAAATATTGTTTGAGATTCAAAACTTCAAAACTAATATACACACTAAAGTACTACTGAATTCTAATCTATCTTGCCTAAAAACTAATAATCTCACTTCAATGACAAACGCATTCTAGCAAAAATATTTGTTTCAAATTAATCTGGGCAAAACTTTCAATCTCAGTCTAAAAATAAAAACAATTCTCCAACTTTAAACCCAAAATATACCGAAAACAGGAAAGAGTCTACATTGTTCAAAAAATACAATGATAGTATTTAAAGACTACAGCGTATAACAAAATCCTAAGACTGGAAATCAAAGCTCACATTCCAGTAAATGCCTTCTTGGCACCGCTAGAAGACCCTGCAGGAATCACCTTCAACACATTGAACCTCACCGTCTTGGAGAGTGGCCTGCATAAGTGGTAAAAATAATCACCGGACAGATACAAATACAAATACAATACCCGAAAATAATTACTTTCATAAAATCTCACCTGCATTGACCAATAATGACATGATCACCTTCCTTCACGCGGAAGCAAGGTGATATGTGAGCAGGAATATTGGAGTGCCTCTTCTCATACCTTTAAATAAAAGAAATCAATTATAATTACATTTCTCCAATCATAAACAAACAAATTAAAAAAACATGGTACGATAATACCTCTGATACTTCTTAATAAAATGGAGATAATTCCTCCTAACAATAATAGTCCTATTCATCTTAGCACTATGACATGTTCCGGCAAGGATACGACCACGAATAGAGACATTGCCAGTGAAGGGGCACTTCTTGTCGATGTAGGTCCCTGTAAGTAATCAAAGGAGTCGGAAATGTATAAATGACCGATTTAGACAATAGAATTAACCATATCCTTTTATCAATCATTCTTATAAAAAAATTCAATTCTCAATCCCAGGCAAATGCATATTATTCCGACGACTTGGACATGAAATGCTTGTTCAAGAATCATCACAGTTGAACCAATAGCCTACTTAGGAATGAACTTCTATAATATGAAGCACATCATCTACTAGTGGGCTTCATAAATGATGGTGAATTTTAATCTAATTCACAAATATTCCACATGCGAAAATTTCCATTCTACAATAATTAGAAAATTAACTAATAAAACAATAACCTATAGATTCACATCTCAAAGAACAAACATTATACAATAGAGAAGTATGAAAGAGAGGAAGGAAAGATACCTTCGATGGCATCTCTGGGAGTCTTAAATCCAAGTCCAATGGATTTCCAAAAGCGATTTCCACCTTTCCCGGGTCTCTTCCCCTTCCCAGTTTTCTTCGAGCTGAGAAAGCGAGGAAAATAAGAAAACTATTCAGTATCAAAAACCACAATTTGAAAAGAAAAGTTAATCGTTCTTCCAAGTATATATAGCCTACCAGAGGAACACTTTTGGTTGCTTCAAAAACCCCTTCTCGGTCTGCAATACAAAACAAAAAACAAAATCAAAGGAAGATCCACACAAGGACTAAGAACAATTGACAAAGCAAAAAATTGAAAAATGAACGACAATCGTACTTGTTCAGCCATGGTAGAGGGATTGCACGAAAAATGCGGCAGACGAAAGGGTTGGAGTAGCCCACGCAAAAACCCTAATCACTTCTCTCACTGGTGTAAGAGAGAAAAGGCTGCTTTTGTTTCTTGAGATCCCCGATTCTGGGCTTTTTAAAGTGGGCTGTGAATTTGCTTGAGATTTGAAAAATAATAAGAATAATTAGTTTCATTTTAAACACTAATTAAAAAGTTGATAAATTAAACTTACTGCGTTCTAAATTTTAAATCAATGGTGAAATTAGTTTTTATAAATAAAAAAAAAAAAAACTGAAGAACACATTAAATAGTTTTTTTTGTCAAAATCTGAACAATTCCTTAAACACTTTTTAATTAATATAATTTGAATGATCATCTAAAAGGATATTGTATTGAATTACCGTGTAATTTGGTGTGAAAAGTTAGGTATACAAATTCAAATCTGTAATTATGAGTTACTACTAGTATTTTTGTATTTCTGTATAAATATAATTTAATCATTTAGGTTTTGCTAGTTGGGAAAATAATATAATCACATAATAATAAACTCTAAACCCTAACAAGAACAAGAACATAAAATAAGTGAGTTTGATTTCATGAAAATGGCTTTTATTTATATCACTACATATTTTTTCACGGCTGGTAACTATTATTTGAAACTACAATTTATTAATTTTATGTTTAAATGATTATCTATATTATTATATAAAAAGGTTATCCTTTTTTATATACATACATATATATATATATATATATATATATAATATTTTACTATCCAAAATAAGTTATTTTTAAACTAAAATACTTAATTTATCAAATTTACCTTTCAAGTGATTTTTAAACTTAATTATTTATTTTTATTTGACCATTTTTAAAATTTTAATATTTTTGAAATTAAAATAATTATTTGTAATAAAAAAGTATCTACAAAATAAATAAAAACTATTTATTGTAAAAATTATTTATATTTACTTTTATAATTATAATAATAACTTAACTTTTTCTATGATAATAATAAATAAATATAACCACTAGTATCAATAATAATTTTGAAATTAAATGTTATATCATGACTGTGGTGGTATACCAATGATAACGAGTAAGATGTTTATAATGTATAAATAATAAAAATATCATTTAAAAATTCACTAAATTGAAAATCAATTATTAAGCCATCCAGACACAATCATATTACTTTACATATTTTTTTCTTAAATATAATGTTATAATTCTTAAAACTTATTAAATCTTAAAAAAAATATAAATAACAATTAATTCTTAAACTTGTAACAATTATTAAGCCACTATGTCAGACAGTTAACAAAAAAAATCTAACAAAAACACACAAAAAAACATTAAAATTTTAAAGACTGAATTAGAAATTTCCAAATTCACTGGGACTCAAAATATAATTAAGTCTTTTTTTTATATTTATTTGTTTTATAAGCTCGTGTCTCAAGAAAATATTCTTATGCACCACATGTTACGACTACCCTGGAAAAGAAAATTCTGAAATTCTGAGCAAGTGAAATCTAAACAATATCTACTTGCCAATTAGAAATGCCAATCCTTCCTTTCAGAAAGCTAGTTCTTACTAGTTTGCTTATAAATCAAACATTTTTTTTTTATGTAAAAATAACAATTTATTTTTGTAATGCCTCAAAAGTCCATGTTTACACTATCATTAAAAAAAGGCTTTGAATTCAACCATCATTAACATAAACAGAACATGGTTAGGAAAAAAAGAAGTAATGTTTACTGGAATACTTTATTCTTGCATTGAAATTAGTAATTGTCTATTAATATTCGCTTCTATGTATTATTAAATATGTTAAAACATGCTATTGTTATAAAATAAATACTTTGTAAAATTAAGAATAATTTAATGCTAAAATATAAAATAATTTAACACTAAAAGATAAAAAAGCCAACAAATTTATCACATTGAAATGTTTATTATTGCATAAATATAAATATACATTACATCAGTAAATTCATGACTTAATCTATCCAAGTACAAATGATTAGAACTCTTTTTACAACTGACAAAATTATAAAAAAAAAATACCAAACGACTTTTTCTGGTCCTTATTTATACGCTTCAAATTAAAATTTAAGATAGCGAAGATTTACGATATTTGCATTTTTAAAATCAAACCGTTTATTAAATATACGAAACATATATTTACAACTATTATGCAAAGTCGTGCTTATTATGAAGGACGTCTCCTTACAATAAATTCAGATTTGACAAAATTGAGTTTAGAAAATGACCCCAAATCGCTAACATTCATCGCAGTATTGCAAAAGGAAAAATAATTAAAATAACAAAACATACAAATTTCAATACTCTCTCTAGTAATTCTGAAAGTAACAAAATTATACAAGTAATTTACAAATAATGAATATCCATAAACTTAATCCCTATTGACTTGTGTCAAACAAATGTAAAGCCTAATTTAAAGAACTATTAATAATTAGAAAATAACTTCACATTATTTCTAATTATTCTATCTTCTTTTTTTTAACTTTAACCAGATTAAAGAAAGAATAACATTATAACTATAAATTGATGGTTTAATAAAAGAAATGTCCTACTTCAGGCAACTACTAAATTAAATAAAAGGATACTGCAATATTAAGACATACAGACCAATAGCAACTAGAGGAAAAAGGTAACTAGAACGGGTATAGTATACCTGCATCTCAATTATTGCTTTCTTGAAATGAAAATTATTCCTAAAAATAGAGAAATGTTTGATTCAGTTATTCAATAAAGACCTCTAGGACGCCAAATTTAATTTATAAGATGACTAATCTCAATTCTAATGTTGAATTCTATTACCAATTCCAAGCATAATAAACCGAACTTAGGGGAAGTTCAATTCCAATGCTAGTAACGTACAAGTTGTCACATAATTCGGAGAGCAGTCTTCTTAAAATTTGTCTACAGCATGAGTAAATGAAATCACGCTTCATGTAAAAAACTAGGAATGAACTTAATACCATATTGACATCTTCAGTTTCACCCCAAATTCCGTTTCTCGTGATCGTAATCTTCCATGACCGCACACTGAACATTGTCCTCTATTTCACTCCATCTGCATTAAGAAACCATGACAATATTAAAACTTGCAGTTGTAGTTGAAATTGTAACGAAAATTAATTCAAAACTTGCATTAGGATCATTTTGTAGAAATGTTATTAGATACTTAACGCCCATGTTTTCATTTAACGTCCATACAACTTACAGTGTGGGCAAATGAAAACATCAACCTTCATGAATCATTAATCTGTATAAACAAGAGAAAAACTGTCGACTAGATTTTTTTCAGAAATTAATCCAGAGATCATAATTACCAGTAGATAAAATTCACTGCAGCTTATACTTCAATATCACACTTCAAAACTTGTAGAGACGGAAAGAGATTGGTTGGAGTTTGGAAGGTGAGTCATCTTGGAGGGTAAAAATAGTATTGGAATGGGTGAGGGAGATGTTGGGTATAGCAAAATTGGTAGTAAAGTGGATTGATTGTGTAGCCAATCAATAAGCAATACGACATCAACACCCTCAATGGGTATTAAGTAAAATGGCATTTGCAAGTGACAAGAATTGTCAATGGTGCCCTATATGTGTAGTATTTGTAGAGAATGTTGGCCAGCAAGAGCTTCTGAGGAGAGTTGTAAGTGTAATGGAGGTTGGGGGAGTTTGGGGTTTAGGGACCAAAGGGGAAGACACATCATCAATGTCATCTATGTCAAAAGATTCATCATTAATTAAAATAAAAATTCGGGAGTGGGGGCACTTGTGAGTTGGGTAAATTTTTCATGACAATTGTAGCATAAGTCGTGCTCAACATTCTTGCTATTAGAATGCTGATGGTAGGGGTGTGGGAGTTAGTGCTATGGGAAGGGGGTTGGGGGAGGCCTGGAATCTTCAATTTTGGCCTCAATTAGTTTTGCTAATCTAATGGCTTTTAGATAGCAAGTTCATGGCACATTTCGGGGATTAAACCAGAAATGAAACAATTTAGAATGACCTCTATGGGTAGACCTAGTACTCTATTGCATATCTTTTCAAAGAGGAGGGGACAAAATGAAATCACAGTGTATGCTTGAGTGAACAAGTTGATCAAGGGGTTCTAGACCATCATGAGTAGGCTAGTTGTAATTTGGGATGGTGGAAGAAACATGGAGGTTGAGGAAAGGGAGAAAAGGGAAGGGTTGTAGGAACAACAATGGGTGGTTGTTGAGGGTGTTGAGGTTAGTAGGGGAGTGTGTAAGGGGAATAGCTGTTGTGGTCAAGTGGAGATGTGTGTGTGTTGTTTGGGGGGATGGAAGGGAGCAAAGTTTTGGAAAGCCTGAAGGAGTAATGCATGACAAAGGTGGGTTAGTGGTGACCGGTAAGAACATATAGAGAGGGAGGTAAAGTTGTTATGGTTGAGGTGAGGGTGTCATGTTTGGAGGTGATTGGCTGGTTAAAGTATGGATACAAGCAGTAAAACCTAGTGTTCGAGAGATTCTAAAGTTGATAGAAAAGTTTCATGAGTTGCAATGGTGTGGAAAGATAGTTGTAGTAGTTGATGACAGCTGCCTTGAGCTTCCATGTGGGGGACTGCATGACTTACAAAAGGTCATGGATGCTTTTAAGGGATTGATCTCCTTGGTGGATGGGACGGAAGCAACAAAATTGTTAAGCAGCACTACAAATTAACCTATGAAAGGAATACGCATAAGAAAAGTAAAGAAGACAAAAAAAAGTAAAGGGTAGATATTTCATTTCCTTCAGACTGTAGGAACTATCGTACATATGGCATAATGAGCCTCTCTAGGCCAGTATCTAATTAAGTAAAAACATAGTCTTTGAATAATTTAGGTACTTGGGCCTTACATTTATTGGGCTCTGTAACACTTATTCTAGATCATATCAGGTTGGGCCTGTCAAGACAATCAAAAACTTTTTCCTCCCCTGAAAACAGTATTGGGGATATGATCCAACAGGATCCCAGACTGAGAATGGCAGACTCCCTGGGACATCCTTAGAAAGAAAGAGAATCGGATATCAGGTTTGCACTCACACTCCCTATTATACAACCTCTAATACTGAAGCTTTCACCCACTTAAGGGCTGAGATGCCTTTGAATTTTGTAATTACTCACCCCCTCTGCCCCTCGTTTAGGAAGCAAGGAGAATGGAACTAACGCTATGAAAGAATATCAAACCCAATAAGCTCAATCATTGTGGTTAAGAAAATATCTTGTACAAACGCACTCTGTATGCATTTAAAAATGTTCATTTCTGATAGACCCCCCAGAATTACAGAAGTACAAGACAGTTCTTGTATGTTTATTATGAATCAATCTGCCCTACCAATGTAGTAGAAACAGGTAACAACAATGTACAAAGCACCAAGGTCTTCCAAGAGGACCTTTCTCTCCTAACTCCCTTCCCTCCTAACAATCAAAAATCTCCAAAAAACTAAAAACAACCTAATCACAGACTGCATATATAATAGTCTCTGTTAGGCCTGGTACAACAACAGGAGATTATTACTACATCCTTATTTATTTCTCCTAGCATAAATTCTACCACTGAACCTATCAATACCCCAGCCTAGGAGTTTCACCTTGTCCTCAAGGTGAAAATCTGGGAAGTCTTTGTGATAGGTTTCTGATCCCTAACACTTTGTTGATAGCCGCAGCAGACTCCCAACTATTCTCCATCTCAGGAAGTTGTTGCCATTTGAGCAAAACTTCCAATTCACCTTATGCATTCAGACGAGTGTCAAGCAACTTTTCTGGAGTGACTTCCAACATATATTCTTCAGACACCATCGGGGCAAAGGCTGAGGTGATTGCACTGCTTTCACTGCTGGTTTAAGCAAGGAAACATGAAAAACTGGATTAATGCGGCTGAGTTCTGGTAGAAGCAACTTACAAGAAACTTGGCCAATATGTTCTACAACCTGATAAGGTTCATAATAGCAAGGACTTGATTTTTCATTAAATTTTCTCGCTAAAGATTTGAACCGATATAGTTGAATCTTGAGAAACACCCAATCTCCTTCTTGATAAACCCATTTCTCCTGTGTTTATTGGCTTGAAGCCTATTCTGCTCTTGTACCTTGCCCAAATTATCTTTGAACGTTTTTTAAATTGCGTCCCTTGCTTCTTGCACCTAATTTACACTTTCCACCTTAGCCGGAATGGTTGTGCCTTTCAAAATGAGCGGTGGATCACATCCATATAGAGCCTTGAATGGTGTCATCTTGGAAGAGGCACTATAGTTGGTGTTGAATCAAAACTCAGCCCAAGGTAGCCAAGTGAGCCATTGTTTAGGTTGAGTTCCTGTCATGCATCTTAAATATGTTTCAAGACAGCAATTCACCACTTCAGTCAGACCATCTGATTCTGGGTGATATGCACTGCTATACTTCAACTCAGTCCCTGCTTGTTTAAAAATTTCTTTCCAAAATTGGCTGAGAAATAACTGGTCTCTATCTGAAACTATTGAAGAGGGAATCCCATGTAATCTTACCACCTCATTTACAAAAAGCTGAGCCATCTCTTGTGCTGAGTAGGGATGTGATAAAGCAAAAAAGTGAGCATACTTGGTAAATCTGTCTACTTCTACAAAAATGGTGTCTTTCCTTTTGCTTTGGGTAGTCTGCCTATGAAATCATCGAGATATCAGACCAAACTTGTTGCATAAGCCTCGTACACCACTACCCTAAGGACCAAGAAAGTAGCTCCGAATACCCGTTGATAGACCCCTCAGTATTACAGAAGTACAAAACAGTTCTTGTATGTTTATTATGAATAAATTTGCCCTACCAATATAGTAGAAACAGGTAACAACAATATACAAAGAACCAAGGTCTTTCAAGAGGACCTTTCTCTCCTAACTCATTCCCTCCTAACAATCAAAACTCACCAAAAAACTAAAAATAACCTAATCACAGACTACATATATAATAGTCTCTGTTAGGCCTGTTACAACAAAAGGAGGTTATAACTACCTCCTTATTTGTTTCTCCTAGTATAAACTCTACCACTAAACCTATCAATTTCAATTTCATAACGCAATACAAATACATTGAATGTTCTAATAACTAGAAAATTTAATAGGCATAATTATAAGTTAACATCTAAAAGGAATAGGTAGGAGAGGAAGTAAGAGTGATATTTACTAAAAAAAAGGTGGCAATAGAATCACACCTAGGATGATATAGGCATGTGAAAACAAAACCAATATAAATCTTCATTAGAAGAGCTCATCAATGACATGATAGCCAAATAATTAGAGGCAGGGGTAGATCAGTAACGACTCTTCAATTGAAACCATTAGAAAGTATATATAATTTAATGGCCTCTTTAAAGAATTCTTTACAACAGAAACAAACCGGCATCCTTAGACTCATGTACCTGACCCAATGAATAGGCTTTTGGTAGTATTATTATCATTTATTAACAGTTCTAATTCTAGGCACATGCAGTCCATTCTAGAACTGGGATGTTAATCCAAACTGAGGTTTTAAATAAATAGTGCACAAGAACAGTTTACAAACTCAAAAGTAAAAGAGAGACCTTTTGACGTTTTGGATTTGGGGGGCTTGAGTCAGAATCACTCGGTCTGCGTGATGTCCCGACATCAGTTTCAACCTGCATGCACATAGGCTGATCAGTTTCTTTTCTCTTTTTTCATAGACGACGCAGTTACAATACTCAACTTCACTAGACATAATCTGGTTGAACAAGGCAAGAAAAAACATCAAGAAAAATCTCCTGCATAATCTCGCCTGAATTTTCTGCTATATTACATCTGTTCAGCAACCTTGGAGAAAGTGACACCCAGAGGGATTTGAGTAAAGGATAAAAAAGTTGGAATCTTTCAAATATGATATTCCCTACGTGTGTCAAAAGTCAAGATGCACTCACAATGTGCGAGAGAGGTTTTGGTAGTTGATGTTGACCAAATAACAAATGTAATCAAGCAAATAAAAATAGAATAAGGAAAGCAATCAATTAAGTCTGCACACCTGGGTTGAAGAAGCTTGAGCCATTTGATCTTCTGAAGGATTTCCCTCTGACCCTACTTGTTGAGATATGACTGGCATGATTTCACGGAGCATATTTGACAAAAATATTCCTTCTTCACTGGCATTAGGTTGTGCTTCGGGGACTTGGGCAGCCCCCCTTGATGTTGCAGCATGATCTGAGTCAGAACCTGCAGTTATCCCTTGTACACTTGAATCTTCCACATGAATTTCTCCACCAGGAAAGAGTGACCTTAATAACTGAAGTACACTGCTTGGTATTTGTCTCTCAGGTTCTTGGTTGTTTTGGGGTCCACTGGCAGCCAGAATATTGATATTTACAACACGAGAATTAGATGGCTCCGGTCTTGTGCTTTGAGTTGATAAGGATCCTACTACAACAAAGTTCAATGGCAAATTAACTAAAATCAAATTTATCCCTCAGATCCTTAAAGTATATATCAGATGATTTTATAAGTGGCAAAATAAGTAAACCATGAGTTATATGAACAAAGGTTGTGACTGCTCACAAACTGATGAATTTGTGAGCAACCAATTGAATGATTACAAAGTTGGGCTACAAATGATACACTTTAGAAGGTTTGTAGAAGTAAAAGAAGGAAGTAGCAATACATCTTCCTCGCCAAAATGAATTAAGCCTATTGAATTCAATAAAATGCTTAGAAAGCGTGTTTAATCAATCATTCAATCGTAAAAATAATATGGAAGATATCTTTAGTTCATAGCTATCAAGAAGAATGTCATATCCGGGATAGGATAAATTTAGACATTAATTAGTTGAACCCACTAAATTACTGAAAAATATCAGTCATCTCTCTTAGGGAAACGAAAGGAACATTGTCATCAAGTGTTTAGGAAAGAATAAATTAGCACTTGAAATGCTTTCTATCTTATGATATTCCTAGATATCATAGTTCCGATGAGGATATTAAAGTCTTTAAACTTTATAGGAAATATAAAGTAGTCTGATTTTGCTTATTACTATTTTACTTATATTATTTCTTTCCAACTTATTTTGTTAACAATTATAGAAACTCTAGGTAAGAGAGAAACATTGAGCTGACATTGTATGTTACAGCAGGGATGCTTTATAAATATTGACAAAAAGGAATCAATATAATGAATAGAAAAGATTTGATATCCTCTAATAATGGGAATAAATAAAAAAAAGGTTCCTAATAATACATGTATAATCTAGATACACTTGTTTAGAATGAACCCCTATTTCTATAATTACAACTATATTCCTGATTATAAAGTATCAATTTCTTATTTTTATAATTATAACACTTTCCCTCAAGCTGAGCATATAGGTAGTATGTGCCCAGCTTGCTACAAATGTCATCAATCTTTGGTCCTCCTAGAGATTTGATGAAAATGTTAGTCAACTGTTCATTAGAGGTGACAATCTTGCAGTGATGTCTGCAAACTCCAGTTTTCTCTTATGAAATCACAATCCAAAGTCAACAATAAGGGATGGGAGGGTTCGGTAGTACCACTGTCGAGCACTACATCTTCAATCAAAATAAGTAAGCATTGATTATTTTAACAAACTATAAAAAAGTAGCTTTGGATCACGTACTGCAATCAAATATAATCTGAAATCATCTTGTAACATGAAGCAATCAGCGGTTTCAGATATTGAAAGACAATTGTTAAATTACCATTCCTTATAGAATCATCTGTGCTTTGCCTTTCCAACATGGAATCAGTAGTTGATGGTACTGCAGCATGATGCTGACTTGAATGTTGAGATCTCTGTTCACTATTTACATGTCCCGAAGACACATGTTGAAATCTCCCAAGAATTGGATAGTAAAGACCTAGAGAATTACCAGATGATTCTGAAGGCGGACGGACCACAGGACCCGGTACTGCTGCTGCAACCATGGTTCTAATAGGCACTAACCTTACTCCTGGTTCCCCAGAAAAAGAAGCATCTGGACGCCTAGAGGTTGCCTGATTAACAGGATTTTCACCTGGATTTCTTTGTACTGAGGCAGGTTGTGTATCATTGCGTTCTTCTTGATTGGTATTGGATGATGTTGATGAGGCACCTAATAATAGAAATGATGGTACATGTAAGTTAAAAACATAATGCAAAGCACAAGAACCTAGTAAACTAAAATATATACTGTACCTCGTCGTATCTGTATATCTATACGCCTAGGGAAAAAGCTTGAACCAAGTCCACTACCTAAACTTGAGCTAGACTGTGCAGCTCCAACAGGAACAGCGCCAAAGCTTGTTCCAGTTTGAAAAGGAAGGGGCTGGAACCATGCAGGTCAATAAGCAAAAGCCGTACAGTTGTCATGACAAGAACGATAGAAAGACAAAAAGTACCTGAACCATTATATGGTTAGGACCATTTGGGGATATAAAAACTGCAGGCCCTCCATTAACTACAGCTTCAGACTGCAGACAAAGTTAATTAGTACTTAGAACCACAAACCTAACAATTGACTAACAAGATATCAACAGAGGGAAACCATGCCTACCGATGTTTGACCCAAACGCAGTGTCATGGTTGTGCGACCAAGCTCGAGTAAAAATGCACCAAGGTTATAAAACAAAACTCCAGTCCTCAAAGCCCTAGACTGAATGCTTGACCGCAACAATGGATCGGTTACATCAGCTTGATTCTCCATCTGCCTTGATAATTGCTGTGGAAGTACATAATGAACATGGCAACTTTATATGTTTAGCAGAATAAAGAAAATAGTTATTAAACACCACATGCCTACTTGTTAACAGTGCAGGAAGAAAGTTATGGCAAACAGAAGAAAAATCTAATAGGATGTTTTAAAACTCACAAGTAGGCATTCGCCTGCTTGTTCAACAATCATTCGTCTGGTAGAAAGCAGAACCTCTGCCAACAATGTGGGAGATGAAAAACCTTCTAGAGCTGAAGCCGAACGTGAAGAAATAGGTCTAGTTTCTACATTCCTTTGAGCCTCGTCTGCTTGGGCAATATTCCCCCCTTCTCTCACTGCATGTAAAATGTGTCATTCTCAAAGAACAATAGTGCAGCAGAAGCCAGTGAAGGATAACTATTAGATTCAACATGGCATGCTTACCAATTGCATCAAATTCATTGCTTATGTGACTTAAATATTGAGACAAAGTTGTCAAAGAATCAGGAATGACCTACAAAGCCATATTTAAGAAATAAATTGTTTGATATCTTGTCAACGAGAGAGGAAAATAATCAAAATGTCAAATATAAAAGAATAGGTACACCTGAAAGAAATTAAATAAAGATTTAGCACATACAGGAGGCTGCAAAGACCCTAGAGATACTGTCGCTGGAGCTCCAAAGGCATTACGTGATCTATCAGACAAAACCCGAAAACCCGATTGTTCGGGTTGAGGATGAGATGAATCAAATATCCCACTAGAGCCTGAAATTCTCCCAGAGCCTTGGGAATCATGCTCCTTCATTCAATCCAATATGCCCAGTTGTCATGGAAAGAGTTTCAGATGAATATTCACATAAAAAGACAAGCAAATACCATTTTTTATTGGTCACACATCATAAGTTCATTATACCACTCCAATACCCAATGGAAAGAGAATTAATATACGGAAAGTTAAATTTACCCTGACGTCAATCCCTTCACCACTCGCAAAATTTTGAAGTCCAATGGATCCTAGAACTGCAGAAACGATCTGCACAGAGAATGAGATCAAAATTAAATTTTCAACCGAAAAAGAAAACCCTAAATGTGCCCCCTATTGTTCAAATTTGAATTATACCCTATTGATTTCAGGTGCAACTCCATCACCCTGAAAAGGCACATTGAAAGTCTCAATAAAAACACCAGGGGCTACTTGACTACTGTGACTGAGGCCTGTCAGGCTTGAGCTTGAATTCGGTTCAGTCACTACAAAATGGAGGTAAGTATGGAGGTCAGTATACCTTATCTCCTTTTATTAAAGGTGAGAATGAAGGTAACCCACGAGACAAGATCAACTAGAAAATTCCTCACCCAGTTCCCCACCCCTTTAAGAAACAACCCTTCAAGAAAAAAAATATAACAGTGAAATTTGCCAGTGCCCAAATGGAAAATTATCAAACAAGATGCCACTTCTTGAATTTCTTCTTACACAAATAAGGCATGCTCTTAGAAAATATTTTCCAACGCAATCAGGTAAAAATTTTGTAAAACTAAACCAATTACCTAGTTTAATTCTTGCAGGTGCACCAGATAAATGGCACTATTAAGGTGTGTTTTGATCATCTTACCTGATTCTCCAGGCAAAAAGAAATTAAAAAGTCGAAAACCTACTTTGTCTACTGGTTGAATTACAATTCATGTTTTCCCCCAGACATGCTTTTTATTAGGTGTAAAATGGAAACAAACAAACAAGTTTCAAGCTATAATAATATCTTCTTTGCAAGAAAGACCAAGTATATTTTATTTCACCAATTTTCTACTTAAAGAGAAGATTTGCTACAACAAGAAATAAGATACCTTCACTATAAATCCTACTAAACTAGAGCACATAACTTTCATATCAATTACAACAGCAAATGATAATACTGTACATAATCACGTCAAACCTGAATGATTGGGCAGATTTCCTGGTGGTGGTAGGTCGGGTTGCCTCGCAACCAGATGCAAGGTGTGACCATCTTCAACATCTACTTGTGTTAAGGAGGAAACACATTTTGAATGAAAAAATAGTGATGCAGTTACAGCATCAAAACTTCTTTGACATGACAGCATGGCTTTGTGTCTAACAAAATCATCCACAAGGGTGCTTCTTTGTTTTTGTTCATAACATTAATTATTGAGATAATATTAATATATTTGGACAACAAACAAATTATAACATGGGTGGATGGGCCTATATTTCAACTTCAGTCTTTTCTGTAAAGGTTCGAGTAATTTGGCACAAAAGCCAAAAGTCACCACTCGATGGAAAATTTTATTGTAATGGCAGTGTCTCCTCTTAGCAATCTGACTTTTATGTGCTGCAGCCTTTTTGCCTCAAAATATAAACTCTTGACGAAATTATTGATCACAATACTGATTACTACACTTAAACAGTACGGATCATATGTTTTACAAACACAAGAAATTTTATCAAAGAGGATTAAAAAATTACTACAGAAGCTAAGGACACAGCCCCTTTTCCAGACAAGTAAAAGGAACACAAGCTTAACACAAAAAAGAGGAAACACCATATTATATCATATCATTTTGTATTTCTGAAATCCAAGTCTTCTCTCCATAACTAACAACTACTTAAGGGCAAGATAGCATCTCTTTAAATGCTACATTGGCTTCCTTTGTGAGTCCTTCAACACAGTGGAAAGACAAAGAAACAGGATACGATACGCAGACAAGAGCTGATCATCCTTCAGAACTTTTCCTTGGCAAATTAGGCGTTGCCGTTCAGATAATACTCCAGTTACAGAAGCAATCTGTTCTTTCAGGGCAGGGACTGGCATCTGCAGGACAGGGAATATTTTTGTAGGAAAAGGACAATTAGAAACAGATCTTCAAGCAAGTTGTCAGCTAATTCAAAGAGGCAGCCTTACGATCATATATCTTAAACATTGTTGCGTTAAAAACCAAATATATTAGAAAAAAAGTGGTTTTATTGACAATTCATTCAGGAACTTTTTTCAGAAGCTACTCCTCCTTCCATGCTTTGGAGAATATTTATAGTTTTTTTTTTTTGCCTATTTTGAAAAACCTATTTAATTATTATAATTTTTTCATAAAAGATTTTTTTCTTGTAATAAAACAAACAGGCACTTAATTCTTTTTATCGATTATCATGTTTCTACAGCAAGGCAGTGCACAAAGCAAGATTTACAAACAGAAACAGAATGTCTTCACAAGAAATTCAAAAAGCAAGTCAAGAAAGATTATACAGAGTCAAAGAAACACCTGTTTATCCACTCTGAGGGTGTACGTTTGAGAATCCAATGTTTTAATCTTTATTTCAATAGTGGTTTCTGAACTTTCAGCACTGTTATTGATTGGGATCTTTTCAGTGCTATTACTTCCCATTCTCGCGTACCACGTAATACTCTGTAAAATGAAAATATAATAAAAGCCATAAAAAGGTCTGCCAATATTTCTTTCTTCTTCAAAGATATATGATTAATAAGAAAATCATGTGAAACCTATAAAACAATACAAAAAAGAAAGAAATGTACACTGCCGTAGTGGGAAAAACAAAAATACAATCAATACTCCAGCTGGCTCCCACAACTATAAATGGGAGTTGTGTTGTAACCCAGCCAATATGGGACTAAGAATCCCCCATCAACCTCACTAGGTTGGAAAGAGAAGACGTGAGGTTGGAAAGAGAAGACCATCCAGAGGAAAGAATAGACAAACCAGGCTATGATACATTGACGCATAAGAAAAATTAGACAAACCAATAAAAAATACAAAATGGAAAGATGTGTACACTGCCGTATTTGGAAAAGAAAAAACACCATTAACACTAAAGCTGGCTTGCTAACTGCCTGGGTAGAAATCTTATCACAAGACACCAATGATAGGGAGAACCAGTCCAAAAGGTAATCAGATAAGAGGGGGGAGACTATTTATTTATAAATAAATGCGAGTTGTACTGCAACCCAGTAAATGCGGGGCTGACACTACTCCATTAACCCCATTAGGTTGGGAAGAGAAGACCATCAAGAAGAAAGGTTAGACAAACCAAGATATGATACATTGACAAATAAGATTGGATTTGTGTTTGTTCAATGAGAAATCATAAACATTTTGAAATGTATAGAAAGAGAGTCTATATTCATTAAGTAATTTATTAGATAATCGATAACAAAGAATATTGAGAACTATAAGAAATTCATATCAGAACTACTGGAAAGTGCCCTTAAGGCCCAAACCAATTGAAGCAAACTTCAAACAGAAGCACTTTTATAAGCATAACTATTAATCTTGAATAACATGGCATAACAGCAGACCACTACTGACTTTTGTATATCAACATACAAATACATTCTCAATAATGATAAAAACTACTCAAAATTCACCACAATCATAATTAACAAAAAATAATTTCAAAGTGTCTTGAATAAAGCATGTACGGTTAATTCATTAATAAATGAGCTCATCAATTTAGCCCCACCTATTTGAATAATCAGTGTCAATTTAAGACAAAGAACTAGTAAGAGACACGAATACAAGTAAATACCAACAAAAGTCATGGATATGAGGGCTATTATTGTTGTTGTCGTATGTACTCAATATTATTATTAGTTTATCAATACTACTATTCAGCTTATCATAATACTGTTATCCTTTAAATAATAAATAAATAAGAGAAGTCAAATGGAACTTATCTAATAACAGCAAACCAAAACCAAAAATTAAAAAATTAAAAAAGAAAAATACATGTGGGCCCATTGACCCAATTCCCTCAGCACTAACCCTTTTGTTTACTGTACCAGTGTAACCCGAAGACCCTGGCATGTATGCATCTCACCCCGTAAAAGATTCAATTGCCTTCTAAGGAGACAGAAGGCAAAGATTACAGACAGAGGAGAAGGTGCAAGGGGCTGCAGCCACAAAACAATACTGGTTTCAGGGGCAAAGCTGAGTTCCAACACATCTTCTGTGTAACAATGTTATCAATAACAGAAGGCCAAAATTCAAGTAGATAAACACTCCATTGCAGCCTATGGCGCCACAATAGCATGCCTCCCTTCACAAATTGCCTATGGCAGTTCACAAAAATCTGCCATATCATAGCAGCCATGTAACAAACAACATTGCAATGTAATACCTGCTCCAACTGTGATTTTGGCTAAGAAACACACTCCATTGACCAGGAAAAATGTGATGGCCATTAGAGGAGCGGCAGGGTGCAACACCAGCACAATTCCGCCCACTATTGTGTGTGACTGACTACTATGCCTTAAATCCATGCTGATAGGAGTGAATAAGAGCCTACACTATTCTTCATCTACAGCCCAGCCCATATGGTCTAGTCCTTGCATTAACACATCAGCATACCAAATGAAAGATGGAAAATCCCAGTAAACTGAACTTAAAGCAGAACTTCAAACTCAAGCTGAAGAAGAGTTAAGTAGGAACACTTTATCTTCACTCTAGAGCATGGGCAGTGTAATACAAAAATACAGATCTAGAAAACAACTCATTCAGAGATGAGCTTTCTTAACTTTGCCAAAGTAAATACATCCACAGCAAAAAGTAAAAGGTTAGTTAAAACAAATAAATTTGAATTATTCTCATAAATCATTTCCTCATTGTTCTCTTGTATCAAACAGGCAAATGCCATTGGCATTATGTAACAACGAAAGGTTATCAATTGCAGATGGTGAAATATAGCTGGAGGTCAAAACTTCTAGCATATAAACACGCCATTGCAAGTGGGTTTCCCTTGGCAAAATAATGATGGCGGAGGGTAAAAATAGCCTCATTATAGCATTGTCATGGGGCTATAACGGTTATTTGACAACATTATAAGATCATTTTATGTAGTTATGCTGTATATTAATACACTAAATATATTTGAACAGCTAGCTTCAAACATATAAGATTGCATAAAGAAATGAAAGGTATTGACTGCAGTGCAGCAGAGCCATCATAAAAAAAGCCTATTTGTAATAAATAACAGAATGGTTGTCACAATGACAGAAGAGCTCTTGACCCAGAAGAATGTACATTCTATTTTCAGAATATATTGATTTCAGAAAATATAGATGACATGGATAAATAAAACTTGTGCAGGAAGAGTATTGTTACACAGAACCAAGCAGCTCGAATTTCACTTTGTATGATTCGGCACTCTCTAAGAGATATGTAATTTTGGCTTAGTTACACCTTTACCATTACCTATACTCACAGGATTAATAAAAACATGGCATGCAACCCATCTAAATGTTTTGAAGCAATAAAAAATAATCGATATAACAACAAGCAGAACCTCAGCAATGAAACCAGCCACCAAAACGAAATGCAATCCAAAAAAATCCCCTTTACGTAACAATACCTTCTTAGGTCATACAGTTCAACTAGTTTCTTATCAGCACACATCAATAAACTTACGAGCCACAATGTCACACACGCCAAACGACAGACACCAGGCACATTCCCATCTCGCAGATAAAAATGTATATCCAAAAATTGAAAAAATAAGAAAACACCGATTTATTATCAAGTATTCAGTTTGCAGATTGCCTTAAGATAGGGCAAACCAGGAACTACTTCATAGATATTGATTGGTTCTAGAGTATATCAAAACTTCACACACGAAGATATAAAAATAATTAAGCAAACAGAGACACTGTAACAAAACGCGGATCGCCCAAACAATCCTATCACGAACAAAACAAATGCATGAACCTAATTTCAATCTCTTAGACAGATATAACGTTGTTAGAGAGGGCGTTCGGGGTGTAACTGAAAACCTAGTTGCGAATCGCAAATAATTGGACATAAACAGTTACAGAGAATTGGAGAATAAAAAGCTGTAACCCTACGATGGGATGGTCAGTGAGGGAATCGGAAACGGAAGAAACAGAAAACAGTGACTGTTATCGAAAGCCGAAATCGGAGAAGAAAAGGAAACGAAAGAGAGAGTTGATGAGCGGAGAAAGGAGAGTGAATAATAAATGAATCTACCTGAGAGCAGAAGGTTGAGGAGTGAGTGATGGAGTTGGGGAATTAGGGATTGAAGGGAGGGAGTGGGTGTTGCAGCCTTGGCGCTTTCACCGCTCTGTTTCGCACTCCACAAGGGATTTTTCACATGAATCAATGTAGAGTGCATGGAGTTGTATTCTGCAACCCGAAGCACTGGATTGTGACCAACCTTTTGGTATCGACTTGTCCTCAGGTAAATGAGTCGGTCGCCGCCATTTTATTTTATTTTACTTTTCTTTCTTTTGAAGAAACGATATTATGTTTCAAATTTAGTTGCTGTAAAATCTGTGTTTCAAGATTGTGTTATGTCTTGTCGAGTTTCAGCAGTTACGAAGTTAACATATAGTTTTTTCATTAAAGTTTAGGTTAACTTAACTCTCTGAAACTAAAAAAATATTTTTTTATAATAAAAATTTAATTCTACTATTGTTTTATAGTTTAGTTGAATTTCTAAAATTATAATTTAATTAATCATTAACTTAAAAATAATTTATTTTATATTTTTTTAACTTACCGTTTAGTTTGGTTTTTATTAATTAAATCAAACTTTGATCCCTTGGAGTTGATTTGCTTAATTTAGTTAATTCAAATTTTACTTAGAATTAACTCGAATTTCGATCATAATTGACTCGATGAAATTCAGTTAATTTTTATATAAAACTCATTTGGTCGAGTTCGATTCTAGACAATTTAAGGTTAATGTAACATTCTAATTTTTTAGATGTTACAGTGTCATTGTTTTTCAAACATTTTTATAAAATATTTATGAAAGATAATACACTTTATTCGATTAAAATTGGGAAAGCTAAACATACTCATAAATGTTGTTTGAAAATCTTAGAATATCACTTTTACATAAGTATCAAATCAAAAAACTTTTAAATAATATAAATAAATAATAATTCCCTGAACATAACATTCCCAACTTTCGTAAGCTACTTAGATCCGATCTTATCTGCAAATCATCTACTCTCGTACAAGTACGATTATCGTAGATGGAAACCACAACCACAATATTTCAGAGTGAGCAACGAGAATTATCATATTACACAATATGCACTAATCACATTAACTACAATAATAACCAAATCATAAACATATATTATCACAACATTAACATCACACATTAACATCACAATGTTAACATTACAACATAAACCAATGTCGTTTCCTCCTACACTACCACACCGCCTAATCATCATAACCAGTTCATTACGAATCATTCAACATCCTCTCCTCATATCACACAACTAACATGAACCTCTTTTTCGCATCACACGGCCGAAAGATTCATCACTACAATCATATTTCCACATCACACGACCGAAAGATTAATCACTATAATCATTTTTCCGCATCCCGCATCACACGGCCGAAAGAGTCATCACTACAATCATCTTCCCGCATCGCACGGGCGAAGATAATTTCCCGCATCACACAGCCGAAATAGTCGTCACTACATTCATCTTCTCTCATCACACGGCCAAATAGAACTAACTCAAATAAGTTTCGATCCCTTAACCTTTTCAGTGTGAGTTATTTTATCACTTTCTTTCCTCTTCCTCTGCAATATAAGTATGATGACAACGAGAACAGTGGAAAAGATAGCGACAATGACAATGGTGATGTTGTGCAATAATAAAGAATATTTAAGTATTTTCCTCATATCAAGAGGTGAATAAAGAAATACGATGGGTTACAAAAAGCAATTGCCAAACATTGTAATACCGCTTGGATTCTAGGGTTTCACCCTGTACCTTCAAATCTTTCATCCTGCATCTCCAAATATTTCCAAAATACCTAACTTAACCCGTAATTAAATAATATGAATATTTAAAAAAATTAAAATGGTGGAAGATTGTTTTTGTAGCTGTGCTTGAATAGAGACATTTTCTCTCTCTCATCTCATTTTCTTTTTGTTTAATTTTATTTTTAAGTTATATTGGGTGGTTTTAATTAATTAATTATATTAATTAATTATTAATTAATTATTAATTTATTTTAAATTTTCGATTATTCTATTTTTGAATTTTATTTTAATTAAATTTTTATATTTTAATAATTTATTTATTTATATAAAGATTTGAATTAAATTTATTTATTTTTAATGAAATAATAAATTTTATAGAACGTATAGTTATTTATTTCAAATAATATATTAAGGAATTAGTTAAATTCATTAAATTATTTTGTTTTCAATTGTTTTAAAGTTTTTTTTTTATATTTTGGTTTTTTTTTCTAAAATATTAAATTTTCTGTTTGATTGATTTGAAATATTCTGTTTTAATATTTGTTTTATAGTTATTTCTTTTATATTAAAAGAATAAAAACTAATTAATCAAATTATTAAAAGAATAAAAACCAATTAAGAAAAAAAAATATGTTTATATAAATCTTTTAAAAACTGTAAAAAGATTTTTTGTATAAAGATTAAGTTAACTTATTCTATTAAATTTTTGTATAAATAATCATAAAAATTATACATAAATTTAAATATAATTATAAAATAATAAAAATTTAAATATAATTATGAAATAATTAAAGATATATATAATCAGCATGAATGATATTTCATGTCTAAAATGAAACTTCGAATGCGTACTTCTTGTAAACATTTAAAAAATTATACATAATTTTAAAAGTAATTATAAACTAATAAAATAATTAAAACTGTAATGTAATTAAAGTTTTATATATAACATATTAAACCTGCTTCGGATACTCGTATCCGAAATCTTCATCATCGCATATCCACATCCGATTTTTACAAATTCGGATTTTCATATTGATACTTTCATTTTCAATTTTTTTAATTCAAAATTAATTTTATTAATTTTATAAATTTTAATACATTCATAAAATTATTTTATATTAGTAAAAAATTATATAATACATTATAAATTCATACATAAAATGCCAAAATAAATAAACTGATATAAAAAATATTGAAAATAAATTAAAACTAATATAAGAAATATATAATGTTCTTAGACAGCACGTAATATGAATATAATAAAGTTTCGCATACCCAATTCTGAAGTTCCTGGATAGGAAACTGACTTCAATTTCGTTTTTTCGTTTCATGGAAACAGGTTAACGAAATAAAATATTTCAGATTACTACCTTTCTTGTACAATAAGAACACAAAGAAGAATGAAGAACGAGCTAACACATCCAATACATCACCACAAAGTAAGTCAAGTATTCCAAACTGCACTCGAACAATCTTTTTGAGATATTCTTAGATAACACTCACTCACAAATATGAGCTGCAAAAATAAAAAGCTCAAAAACAATATTACAAAAGAGTTGTAATTCAAAAGTGAAGGAAGTCTAGGGTTTCTAATAAAGATGAAATGATGTGCAATGGGTGTAAGGGTGCAAGGTGCAAGGGTGAAGGGATGTCAGGTGAAGTCAATGTTGTGCATAGAAATTCTCAATAATAAAAAATTAAACTTTTAAATTATTTATTAATTAAGAACATTTTAGAAAATTGGAGATGCAAGATAAAATTTTTGGAGGTGCAGGATGAACTACTCTTAGCATGTTTAATGTTTGTACAGCCCAATTGACGTGGTCAAGGCCTGCATATTTGATCCAATGCCCCGCATATAGAAGAAGAAGAAGAATTGAGCAAAGATTATGTATTTATATATTTCACGCTATTATTTTTTGGAGTCACATTAGTTATTATATTTTTATTTAAGTTTTAACATATTCGATTCCGTTTGGTGATTTAATTATTTGTTTATGTTTGATTGTTGAAGCGAGACACGATCACAATCGTCTGTTTATTGTCAGGATTTGGAAAATTTAAAACAAGAGTTTTTTATTTATTAATAAAACAGTTTATATTAAGATATATCATAATTTCATTTAAAAAAAAAATTCAAATATTTTTGTGATGCAAAATTATTTTTTAAGTTGTCATAATTAATTTAATTTAATGTGTATTTTTAATAAATAATAAGACCATTTCATTTAATATTTATTTAGACATTATTAATCTTAAATAAATGTTTATTATCTTTAACTTTGAAAAACTCGTTTCAACCTAATTAAATCGTACTGAAATTCTTAATATTATTTTATAAGTTATATATATGGATTTGGAAAGTAATTAATTTATTTTTATATAATTAAAAATATTAGTTAGTTTATCATTTTTTAATTCTATAATTTTATTTGAGATACTTAATTTTAAAAGTAAATTCAATCCATTAAGATTCAACAAATTATCATATTTCAATTTTTTAAAAAAATTTAAGCATTTCAGTTTCAAAAGTATACTAGTGACTTTAATTTTTTAACGATAAATAAAAAACAAAAAAGTATCTTAAGTGAACAACACGACAAGTTTTGATTTTTGGATTTTAGCTCTTACTTTATATAATACACTGTTGTAATGAAAGGGAGAAAAATTCAACTAGCTTATTCAAGCACACTTCTTCTACCTACCACTTAAAATATAGACAATGAGACATGCACAATACACAAAACATATAAAAGATGAAAATAAACTAATGGATCTTAATTAATATGTCAAGATTTCTAAAACAATGTTCAAGAAGAAAATAAGAAATTAATGAATAAAATAAATAAATGAAAAGTCATGAAGAAGAAAATAATTATAATTAGTTAGTAAAAAAATAGTGATAACTCTTTTTCCTTATGATTTATTAGAAAAAATCATTAGTTTGTTAAATACTATTTTTCATACCTATAAAAATTAACAACCTTATAATATTTTAATTAAATTTTATTCTTAAATGTAATCTACATTTAATTTAATAAAAATATATTAATATTCATTTTTTTAGACTCATGTACGTTATCGGCTTGATGTTCATGTTATAGTTTTCACAAGACAAATGACAAATATTCACACACACACACATATATATATATATATATATATATATATATGAATACAAAGCATAAACATATGTTAATGATATAACATACATAAATAAAGATAGAGTTAAATATGTTTTTATTCTCTAAACTATTATGCGATTTTAGATTTCGTCTTTCTTTCAAACTTTGGTACACTTTAATCATGTAACTTGAGGAAATTATAATTCTTAGTCCTCCAAAAGTAACAGCGTTAAATTTTATTGTCTAGAAACTCTCACTCTCCATAACTAATGAAAGAGTGTCACATTAGTAGCCTTGACACATCAACTCTCATGGCATCACCATCTTCTCCCAAGAGTGAAACTTTAGCCACCGCCACCTTCATCGCACCATCCACCACGACTACATTGTTGTCATGCAACAGTCCATCATCACAACCTCATATTAAACCTCTAAATATTTTCAACTCTCGTTCTAAATTTTTTCAACTGTCAAAAATTGCAGAGAACAAACTGGCATATCTCTAAAAGAATATAAATTCATGTGGAGGATTAGAAGAACCTTGTATGTGCATCATTTGTTTTAAGCCCAACCACTGGACAGTTTCTAGTCCCACTTCAATCTCAGTTGGGAAACATGAACTGAAAGCTAATACCTTGGTTAATGATAGGGGAAAACATTTCATCTCAAGCAACTAAGTGAGTATTAGGCTTTACGAGGATGACCGAGTTTTATCTGGTGGTTATGTTAATGGTGAAACTGATCATTTAGTAGGTCAAGATATTTGTTTGAAGTGGAAATCAAATGAAATCATGACCTTTGAGGAGATGAGCAATGCATCATTCAAGAAATATTATGGTTCAAGTTCAGAGGAAAACAAAATTAGAGAGAATCATATCTCAACTCCATCCAAATTCACTGAAAAGCACACTTCACACTTGCTAAAGAAAATATTTGATGCAGTGAAAAAGCTTCGACTGTCTCGGATTGAAATCCCAAAGTAAGTAATATTAGTCAATGCTTACACAATAAATTAGGGATTTAGGGTTTTGTGACTTTGGTGTTTTTAGGTTCTGATTTGGATCTCTATGGTGGTGGAGGAAGATGAATTGATGCGCAATGAAGGTTTATAGACTTCAATTTGGCTTCGCGATGGTGGTTGTGTTTGCAGGTTTGCTTCGCCATGGCAGCGCGAAGGTTCTGCAATGGCGAAGATGAAAATGATGATGGTGGAAGGTGGTGGCTCAAAGAAGTGGCACATAGTGAACAAGTAAGTTGGTATCATACATGGTACACCGTTAGCTACATCAGATTAAATTTAACGTCATTGATTTTTGATGATTAAAAATTAGAGTTTCTAAAGGCAAATGATTAAAATATACCAAAGTTTGAAAGAGGGACAAAATCCAAAAATGTTTGATAGACTAAAAACATATTAAACCCATAAAGATATAAAGCAATACAGTGAAAAAAAACTATATTAAGGAGTGAAAAGAAAAGAAAATTGAGTAAGGTCTGATCATTATTAAAATAAATCTCAATATAACTTATGTATTTCTTATGGACATTTTGTACTGATTAGCATGCAAAGTTTAATTTTTTTATATAATTTTTTAAAAAATATAATACACTTATCGTGCTATGGATATGTTCATTAATAGTTATGATTTTCTTATATTATTATATAACATAAAAACTATAAATAATTATGAAGGTTGTTTTGCATTAATTTTTTTAAAGAAGGTATGCATTGATTATTCATAATTTTAGTATTGTCAAAATTGGTCATCTAGTCTAGTCCACTATTGGTTTGTCACATAGTGAGTCAAATAAATCTGACTCGTTTATTAACGAATCGAAAAAATTTGAACCCGACTCAGTTTATCACGAGTTGATAGATCAAACTTATTGGTTCACTTAATTACAAGTTTTTTTTTAAATTCCAAAAAATTACAATTTTTTGTAATTCAAATTTAAATAAATTTTACTCTAAAAGAGACAATTAAAAAAAAGTAACATACAACTCAAATGTAATCTAAAAACAAATTCAAAAAGTCACTGTATCACTTGTCTACTTATAATATTAGAGTTAGATAAATTTGTAATATTTTGCTCTCTTCTTCTTTATCCTCATTTACAATCTAATAAAAAGATTGTTAACTAATAACATTGAAACACAAAAATACTAAATAATTAAATCAAACTAACTCACTACAAGTTTAACTCGGATGAGTTAGATTCTAAGCGAATCGAGTTAAACATTGACCTATATAAAAAAAAATTCATTTTTTTCAAGTTCAACTTGATCCAAACCCGTCAGAAGTCCGTGGATTATAACCCATTTTGAAGACACTAAATCTTGTAAACTCAAACTTTATTTTTTCTAATTTACATGTGGTTAACATTATAAAACCTAAATAAATATACTATAACAAACTTAGGATGATAATACGGATACATTATGTCGATAGTTTCAACATTTACAATAAAAAAAAATTAAGCGAGTTGAACATTGAGTCCTCGAGACATTCTATAATTTCTTTTAATGTTTAATTATTTGTGAGTTGAATATAAGTAAATATTTGTATTCATTATTTTATTAATATAATTAATCTATTAATGTGATATTATTTAGGTGTGGTTTATAAGATCATAGATTTGGACAGTATTGGTTACTGTGCAGTGGTGTGGGGATATTATGTTTTTAAGAGACAAAGGTAGCATGCAGAGCTTTGTAAAAACTGCATGATCTTATAATAGTTGTGGTGAAGCGCAATGTGTGGAACCAAATTGGGCCATATGTGCAGAAGAGTGATCCATGATCTCACATGTGAGCCCACATGAAAGATTGACTCTTCAAAGCATTGCATTCAATGTGCCGAACATAATGGGCCCAATCGATTGCATGCGGCAAGACAAGAGGGCCGTTACTCAATTAATTCTCTATAGCCTTCACTGTCTACTTTGTACACTGAAAGTAGCCCCTGTAATGGAAATGGACCATACACTACTTACCCCTACATACAATTCCTTTTATGTATATACAGATATAAATAAATAAATAAATATAGCATAATAATTGTTAAGACGTTTAGTTGCAATATTTTATATGTTATTAAAAATAAATAAAATAAAATTTTAATTTAACAAGAACTTTATATTTAACCGATCATTGAGATGAAAAAGTTGAATTAAAATGCAAAAACATATTAAGATGTATATGTGTAATAAATAATAAATTAGAATATTTATTTTATCAATGATTAGTGATTATTTTATTTTATTTTATTTTACTTTAAAGGAGTTATATCATATTATTAAAAAAGGTTGTTAGTTTAAGATAACTTTTTTTTCTAAATGATTAAAAAGAATTCGAAATAAACCTTTAGTGAAGATGTCAACAATCTGGTGGTGGGAAGAGACACGAATAACTTATGTTTCACCACATGTTATCTATTTTCAAATAAAGTGAATTTCCATCTTAATATATTTTGTGCGTTGATGCTCCACATGATTACTAGATAGATAAATGATAAAAATATCATCACAATCTACACTTGCAATTTGAAACCTGCCATCACGAATAAGATGAGCTTTGTCCTTTCAAAACAACCATTATATATTTTTTTATGTATGAAAACCCACATATAAATGATATTCACATCACAAGATCACATAATCAAATTTCACATATAATTTTAAATTAGAGCATCAATTCAGATGGCATGATAGATTTCCAATTAGGGTTAGATAAAATAAGGTGAGATTTTTGGGAAGAGGTGATTTTTTCAGGTCGACAATGGAAACAAGAAAGTTAAATAACATTTTGGGTTTGTACACCAGTCATGTTACGGGTGACCATGGTTCTAGTAGGAGTAACAAGTCGTGATGGAGGGGTAGGGTTTGGAGGCATGATAGACTTTGAAGTAAGAGGTCTATAGACTGGTCATGGAGGTTGATGTGCTGGATGTAGAGGAGGGTGATCTTATAGGTCAAGATTGAAATAAGGATGAACAAAGGATGAATATATGTCATGAGTGAAACTATCATAAGTAAAGATAGGAGAGGAAGACACATCGGCAAATGGAAATTGTGTTTCATAAGAAATGACATACAGTGATATTATTACTTTTTTTGTGGGACAAATAACTTTTGTGATTAAAGGGATAATCTAAGAAAATACACATAGTCAAAGATTTAATAACCTAATTAAAAAAATTATTAACTTATAAAGTGAGATTTATATTTATTTATATATTTTAAATTGACTTTATTTCTAATCACTAGTGCAAAAACGTTATTTAACGTCACCCCTTAGACGTCGGTTAAGGGTAAGCACGACGTATATTGATGACCGGTGGCATTTTCGTAAATAAGTTGGCCATATAGACGTCAGTTAGAAGGTGCCCCGACGTCTATAATATTTTAGACGTCGGGGCCCCTCCTAACTGACGTCTATATGTCTGACAGGTGGGTGAAAAGTCATTTCTTTCAGTCACTTACCTGCCAGACATATAGACGTTAGTTGGGAGAGCCCCAACATCTAAAATATTATAGATGTCTGTTATGGGGGGAACCGACGTCTAAACCCTAAATCCAAAAATTTTAAAGTCATTTTTTTGACTCCATATAGACATCTAATCCCGCCACTCCAACTTCTAAAGCAATTTAGACGTCAGTTATTGGAGGAACCGACGTCTAAACCCTAAATCCAAAAATTTAAAAAGTCACTTTTTGACTCTATATAGACGTCTGATCCCACCACTCTGACTTCTAAAGCCTTTTAGACGTCTGTTGTGGGGGGAACCAACGTGTGTAGATGTCTGTTATGGGGGGAACAGACTTCTAAATGTCTGCATTAAAACACTGCGAATGCGAGACAGCAGTTAAGCGCACTCATTGTTCATCATCGTCCTCGCATTTTCTTTCCACGGGCTACGTTTTTCAGGTTCATTTTCTCACTTTTGCACCGTTTAAAATTAATTTTACTTCGATTACATTACTCTTTGATGATTTATCTTTCATTTCAACCGATTAAAATGCGTTTTCATTGAGTTTTGTCCAGTTTTGCTCATGTCCTTCGGCAACGTTTTTGGACGGCAATTTCTTGCGTTTTGCACTCCTCTAATTCCCTCCACTACATTCTTAAAACCATCCAATACAAAAAAAAACGTACAATCCATTCTCTTCAACTAAAATATAAAGTTGTAAACTCGAATCACCATAAGCCAGGAGCAACTCGAGAGGCCTCAAGCGGAGAAAGATCCTATCAAATACGGCGACATTTTAGACGTCTGACCTATAGAGTCCGACGTCTATATAGATGTCTGACCTATATAGTCCGACGTTTACATAGACGTCGGTCATATCCTGACCGATGTGTAGTTAACGTCACCCAAATAGACGTCGATTTCATATGACGTTAAAAGCCCAAAATAACCGACGTTAAACAGCGTTTTTTCCAGTAATGAATTGATATAAAACCTATTTTATAACTAAAGTGAATATTATTATCTAACTAATTGACCACACAATAATATCATTCGTGTCAACCATTGAGTTGGAGTCCATTTATCGTGGATGTGAGTCTTTCTTTTGCAATAATACTTTAAAATATAGTACTATAAAGATTATTATATTTACTCTTAAAAAGATTAGTAAGTTACCAACGACACTACCACCACATGTTTGTTTAATCACGGTAAAGGTGAAGGGTGATTTCAGATATTATTTGTCTACAGATTTTTACTGCAGACAGTTCTACTTGTCAATTGAATGAGATGACTGACAGAAAATATGGATCATGAAGTTTGAACTTGGTTACAGAAGAATTTTAGTAAGCAACACATCACGAACACATGTTTTTCCAAGCTACAGAAGAAACAAAACTAGTGAAAGGTACGTTTTCAATCATTGGTCCCTGGTTTTGTTTTTTCTTCCATAAGAAAGACACACACACACACCTAGGTACAAAGAACAACACTTGTCACATTCCTTTTCCTTAATCTTACTATAGTAAAAATTAGAAGAAAGTAAAAATTCAAGACAGAAATCCAACTTGCACTGATCATGACTTAATCATCAAATTAAAAGGCATTGGAAATATATATTATAATCAATAAAGGTGATAGAATAATAATGTACAAATCATTCCTAGGCCAAAAAAACTGCAGCATTTTCTGCAATGCTGTCCAACATCTCTGTCTACTGTATATATTTTATTAATACTAATATACGGAACATTGTCAGTTTTTCTTGTTGATCATCCCTAGACTCAGTTGTGTATTGGAGGCTTTCTCTTTGCTGGAGAATAATCCATCTCAGTTATCTCTACCAGGTCATGGTTGTGCTCCTCAGGAACATCTTTCTGATTCCAAGAGCTCAGTGTATTCACATTTTTAGTACTGCCATTCACCAAGTCTTCAGCCTTGGATTCTTCCACATCCTGTCCATGGAACATACATATATAATGAGGAAAAAAAATGAAAAAGAATTCCAAGGTTTCTGTTGCAGAAAAAAAATTAATGATGTTTTTTTCTGTCTCTCAACGAACCTTTGGGAGGGATTGGGTAGTAGAAATGGAAGTGGTAACAAGTTTCCTATTCTTTAACTTTCCTGCAACAACACAAGAACATTCGAGATGTTTAATACTACGATTTGTGTATATACAAAAGAGGGTTGGTTGTTCTTGTTAAATTTGTTAGATGATGCTTTGTAGAGATAGTTTGCTATGTTTTACTCAAACCAGAAACCAAGTTAAAGAGAATAGCTTTGCATATTTATGCATAACCACGAAATTTGAAGTATATGTGACAACTTGCACTAAGTATAACTCTCGGTCTGATTTAAGACTCTGAATGGTGCTTGTATTATAAGGAGAACAAAGAAAAAAAAAAGAATAAAAATGAACTAATGGTGTCTAGGCATATGGCGTCTAGGTCCGTAGTAATCTTCATGAATGTTTGGTAAGCTGTGGTTTGGTTTTGTGAATACTTTAGAGGCTCTTTTCTTCTGGCTACCTGTGCATTCGTCGTCTCGGCAGAGAACAGTTTCCTCAGCATCAGTGTTACTTCTTTTCAGCAAAGTACTTTCTCCATCCTGCAAAAGTAATAAAGTTTTTTACATTAACATCCACTGAAGTATGAATGAGGGTTGAAGTTTATCAAAGAAATGAATCCATAAAACCACAAAGTAACGACCACCTACTTGTTGTTTCTGTTGCTGAACTGGTAAAGAAACTTTCCCCAAACGAGTCCCTGCACAAAGTAAGGTAATGTTAGAAATCCAAACATAAGGACTAATTGACTTAACTGCTGTTGAAAGTATTATTTGAATTACCTTGAGTTTGTGCAAGGAGGAGTGATAGAATCAGAAGAAAGACCCCAAAAGGTTTCATTTTGAAGAAAAATGTAGGGAAAAAGTTAGAAGTTTGAGTCCTCAAACAAAAGGGTAGAGTTATCTTCCTGTGAAGAAGAGCTTAACTGAGCAATAAATGAGGAATTATGAGTGGTTGATATGGATGAAGGAGAGGGATGGCAGTTTATTATATATATAGTGGCGTATAGGGGTCCACAGAGAAGTTCAACTTAAACTATATAATATAGTATTTTACTTCCCTTTTTATTAGTTGTCTTATGGCACCCCTCAAAGTGCCAACTGCCACCCTATATCAAAGGAAATTGCTAATCATTTGAACCTCCAATTATTTAAGCCAAGGGCTAGAAGGTTTTGAGGCTAAATGATAGAAAAATATTAAGTAATTAACAAAGGTGACTAATTGTTAGGTACTATAATATCCACCACAAGTTAAGCAATAAAAAGTACAGTGGGAAGTCCAAATAGAGGTATAGCTAAATGAAATGGGAAACCTTGAAATAGTAATGATATGAAGACATTTTTAAATATCAAACGTATTTTCATCAATAAATTATTTTTGTTTTCTATCATATATCACTTATTACTATTTCTTTTCTCTTTTCTACTGTAGGTGTTAAACAACATGTAACATTTGGTGCCTTTCAAACCTGAAAACGGTACATTTACTTTGGGGAACGGCACAGGAAAAAAAATTGAATAAGCCTATAATAATGCAAGTTTGCCTGCTAGTACACTGTTGTTTTTCTCTTCTCTACATGAATGCAAGCATCAATGTTTGCAAATTTCCATGATGCCAGACTTTTGTTCTGTCTGGTTCACTTTTAAGCAACAAGGAGTACAACAAGACCATGTTTTCCCTTCGTCGCCTTTTGGATACTGTCTCTTCTAGAAGACAACCCTGATGGATTTTCTCATTTCCAACAGTATAGCCTGTTTCTAATCACCAAAAGTTTTTCACTTTCTGTAGCTAGGTAGGCAGAAAGAGGAGTCCATTTTCAGTTAAGACAGCTTAAGTATCCTTGCTGCTTATGTACAGCAACACTCCTTCTATATCAATAGTTACATTATCTTGTTTTTGTGAATTATGTTAGGAGAAAAAGTTAGTATTGAATGGAATACCTACCAGTGGATAAATAAGAAATTACTGTATTTTGTACTTGTAAGAGAATTGAAGGTTGATTCCAACTCCATTTTACAGTGTTTGTGAAATGTATATGGCAGTGTTTGAAGATTTCACAGTGATAGAGAGAGAGAGAGAGAGAGAGAGAGAGAGAGAGAAAGAGAAGTGAGGTGATGGACATAAGTAGGTGCTAATTATGGGAACTGGTGCATTGTGCTTCCGCAGTTGCAGGCACTAGGCCATGCAGGAGCATGAATGAGGCAACATTATTGTTGTGAGAGTGAAGGTGAAAGAACGAAAAAGGTTTGAAAGGGGTGATAATATTAATGAATAGTGATGCATCATGGGAATGGTTACGTAGGAGTTTTGTCGTGTAGTTGCCTTAAGAAGGGAACAAAAAGACCAATCCACGTGGAGGTCGACATCTTGGGATGAAGTGGCACACCAGTTACAACGTGGGCACCGAAACTTCACGCACCATGTTGCTCCTCTGGGATGCAACTAACACATTGGTGGTCATCTTTGTCAGAATTTGTCAAATGGGACTACTCAATCAACTCTTCTATTCAATTCACTCTTCTTCTTCCTTCAAAAATATCCCTCTAATCCTACTTCACTCTCTTTTTTTTATCAGCATTCTCATACAAACTTGTATATGTAAATATCTCAAAGTCATATTATCTATTAGGATTTTTTACAGAATTTAAAATTCTAATGAAGAATAAACTAAAGAAACTAGAACAGGGAATGTTTCGTTTATATTATTTGTCAACTTGTCCACGTTGTGGAGATATTTGATGACTAAAACTAAGTTTAAAATAAAAAGGTTATCGTGGAATTCCAGAATGTATGTCGCCAAAACCATTATACATGGAGGAGTGTGTTTGGCTCTGTAACGCACCAGACGCAACTTACTCCAATCCCAAACACTCTTGTATTAGTGAAATTCAACAATAAGCACACACCTCAACAATGCATCGTTCAAACACAGTTGTATATTTTTTGTTCTGACAGTTCAATAGGGAGTTTCACTTTCATTATTAAACAAAGGGTTTTGTGGCAATGGTTAGAATTTGCTTTTAGAAAACAAAAATCCGACATTGTTGGGACATAACTTTTGAGACTAAGAATTTGGAGTGGCTAAGAGAGTTGAAAGTTGGAGGCACCTTTTTTTGTCTCTCTTTGTTTTGTGTTTGATAAAGACCAAAACTTGTACGTAATTTCTGATTACGTGCCTCTTCATGACCAAACAATCCAACTTTGATGATGCTAATTCCTTTCTTTATACTCCAATTTTCCACGACAATCCTATTATACTTTCGCTATTAATTTATATATAATATTCGTCTTTACGTATTATACATTGTAGTTCAGTTTTCTTGATTGGGCAAATAAAGAGTATTTACAGATGGATATTTGTATTCTAGTTCCCAGATATTCTGGTTGTTCATTAATTTATTCCTTTTCCGTGCCCTTTGGATAAACTAGAAGAATATGATTTTCAGCTTTCTTTTTTCTTGGACTTATACGAATTTACCCTTTACTATTAATAAACAAATTAAAATTCCAAATTTGTTTTATAGACATCAATATTCATCCGTGGACTTATTATTTCCCTAAATAATCTCAATCAAAAAGTATATATATATATATATATATATATATATATATATATATTATTAACATCCAAGTTACATATACACTTTATTTTATTTATATATTTTTTAATCTAATTAGATGGTGTGTGAAGATTATTGGTCAAACAAATAATATACATCCTTGAAAATGTCAAAAAATATGTCTTTTTGTAAAAGAGTCATAAGTTTTGTTGTAATAAATTGTAATCAGAGTGTGAAGATGTGTATTTGGAAAGTCAGACTTTGAAACATTGTGGATGAAAGAAAGAGAGCATGTTCACGTCTAAGAAAGTATTTACTAAGTATTGAATATTTAGATAGTTCAAAATAACATCTTGAACAACGATATTCATATAACTTTTTCAGTAGATACCTACTTAATATTATCAAAATTAAGTATCGAGTATATGTATTTTTCGAGAGGGATAAAAATTGACCAGTATTCTCAATAAAAATAGTATGAATGCACTAATTTAATGAGAAGTACTTAACCATCTAATAATTTTTCAAGTAAGTTATGATGTTTATAGTAAATCATCCTAAATAAAATGTGAATCCATACGATTGATAAAACACTATTGAGTATTATAGTGTTGGGTTGGGTGCGGTGGGGTTCGGTTCGGTGCAGGGTTGGGTTGGGTTGGGTTGTGTGGGGTTAGGTGAGGTAGGGTTGGATTGTGTTGGGTGGGTGGGGTTGGGTTGGGTTAGGCTGGGTTGGGTGGGGATGGGTTGGGTTGGGTTGAATGGGGTTGGGTTGGGCTGGGCTGAGTTGGGCTGGGTTGGGTTGGGTTGGGTTTGGCTGGGCTGGGTTGGTTTGGGTTGGGTTAGGTTGGGTGAAGTTGGATTAGATGGTGTTAGGTTAGGTTGGGTTGGGTGGTGTTAGGTTAGGTTGGGTTGGGTTGGGGTTGGGTTGGGATGGGTTGGGTGGGGTTGGGTTGGATGGGGTGGGGTTGGGGTGGGGTTTAGTTGGGTTAGGTGGGGTGGGGTTGGGTTGGGTTGGTTCGGCTCGGTTCGTCTTGAATCGGCCCGGTTCAATTTATTTCTATTTGGTTTTGTACTGTTCGGTGAGGTTCGATGTCGTCCGGTCTGGTTCGGTCCTATCTGGTTCAATTCGGTTCGATCCGATCTGATTTTGTTCGATCCGGTCCGGTCCGGTTTGGTTCAGTCTGGTCCAGTTGGGTTGGGTTGAATGGGGTTGGGTTGGGTTGGGCTGAGTTGGGTTGGGTTGGGTTTGGCTGGGCTGGGCTGAGTTGGTTTGGGTTGGGTGGAGTTGGATTGGATGGTGTTAGGTTGGGTCGGGTTGGGTTTGATTGGGTTGGATGGGGTTGGGTTTGATTGGGTTGGGTTGGGTTGGTTGGGGTTGGGTTAGGTTGGGTTGGGTGGTGTTAGGTTAGGTTGGGTTGGGGTTGGGTTGGGATGTGTTGGGTTGGGTTGGGTGAGGTTGGATGGTGTTAGGTTGGGGTGGGGTGGGGTGGGGTGGGGTTGGGGTTGGGTGGGGTTGGGTTGGGTTAGGTGGGGTTGGGTTGGGTTGGGTTGGGTTGGGTTGGATTGGGTTGGGATGGGTTGGATTGGGTTGGGTTGGGTTGGTTCGGCTCAGTTCGTCTTGAATTGACCCGATTCAATTTATTTCTATTTGGTTTTGTATTGTTCGGTGAGGTTCGGTGTCGTCTGGTCTGGTTCGGTCCAGTCCGCTTCAGTTCGGTTCGGTCTGGTTCGGTTCTGTCCGATCCGATTTCGTTCGGTCCGGTCCGGTTTGGTTCGGTCTGGTCCAGTTGGGTTGGGTTGGGGTTGGTTCGGCTCAACTCGGTTCAGTTGGGTTCGGCTCGGCTCAACGCGGTTCGGCTCGGTTCGGTTTGGCTTAGCTCGGCTAAATTCTATTTTGTTCCGTTCGGTGCGGTTTGGTGCCATCCGGTTCGATCCGGTTCGGTCTGGATCGGTTCGGTCTGGTTGGGCTCTGTTCGGTCCGATCCGGTCCGGTCCAGTCCGGTTTGATTCAATCTAGTCTGGTCTGGTTCGGTTCGATCTGGTCCGGTTCGATTCGATTCAATCCGTTCCGGTTCTCTTCGGTCCGATTTGGTTTGGTCAGGTCCTATTTGGTCTGATCCCTAAACCTTAAACCCTAACCCTTAAGCCTTAACCCCTAACCCTTAACCCCTAACTCCTAACCCCTAAACCATAAATCCTATACCCTAAACCCAAACCCTAAACCCTAACCCCTAAACCATAAATCCTATACCTTAAACCCTAAATGCTAAACCCTAAGCCCTAAATCGTAAACCCTGAATCGTAAACCCTAAACCCTAAATCGTAAACGCTAAACCCTAAGCCCTAAATCGTAAACCCTAAATTGTAAACCCTAAACCCTAAATCGTACACCCTAAACCATAAACCCTAAACCCTAAACCTTAAACCCTAAACCCTAAACCCTAAATCCTAAACCCTAAACCCTAAACCATAAACCCTAAACCCTAAACCCTAAACCCAAAACCCAAAACCCTAAACCTAACCCTAAACCCTAAACCCTAAACCCTAAACCCTAAACCCTAAACCCAAACCATAAACCCTAAACCCAAACCCTAAACCCTAAACCCTAAACCCTAAACCTTAATCCCTAAACCCTAAACCCTAACCCCTAAACCATAAATCCTATACCTTAAACCCTAAACGCTAAACCCTAAGCCCTGAACCCTAAGCCCTAAATCGTAAACCCTAAATCGTAAACCCTAAGCCCTAAATTGTAAACCCTAAACCATAAACTCTAAATTCTAAATCCTAAACCCTAACCCCTACCCCTAACCCCTAACCCCTAACTCCTAAACTCCAAACCCCAAACCATAAACACTAAATCTTAGCTCCTAAGCCCTGTCCCTGGTCCTGGCCCCTAAATCCTAAACCTTAAAACCTGAACCTTGAACCCTAATCCATAACTCCTAAACCCTAAACCCTAAACGATATGTTATCTACCGAGTGTTACATTACACATGCCTTTAACATATAATAACATAAATATAAAATAGAACCCTGGCTGTGTAGAAATATTAAAGGAAAACATTATGCAAAACTGGAAAACCTAACTTTCTAATAATGGGTAAGAACTGAAAGCATTAAACTAAACATAGAATTGGGCATTCAAACATATTTCTAATATGAAAACAATACTTAAACAACAATTAAAACTAAGATTAAAATGCAGAAACTAAAAATCAACATTGAAAACCAAGAAAAGTGACGAGAAAAGTAATAGATTTACCTAACTTTCTAATTTTTAACAGTATCAAATGATTACAACAGGTTTACCAACTTGAAAACAAATTAAGAAAAAAATTTGCAATGAAAAACATATTATAAAACTAGAAATAAACAAATGTGTTGAAAGAATTAAATAAATGAAAATGGGTTTTCTAAAACTAAAACCAAAATTGAGTTAGGATCATTCAACCTTCAATGTTGACTGTCAATGATTCATTTCTAAACTATTGGAATACAGTGATCATTTCAGATTCCTTAGAACTCAATTCTTGGTCGAAAAACCGAGTCTAGCAAAGTGCAAAGATGAAAAAAAAGTGATCATTCCTAAAGATTTTGATTCTAATTCAGAACTAGAAAAATGGGTTTGATTCATTATGTGTAAAATGTAAATTGGCATAAACTGTAATTTGAAATTGTAAATGAATAAAAGTAAACAGAACAAGAACAAAGCAATGCAAGAAAATCAGAAATTGAATTGGATTAAGAACTGAATATAGAACCTGGTTTAGAAGTACAAAATACAATGAAGTTCTTGATTGCCTTTGATAACTTTGTAGTCTAAGATAGCCAAGAGACCCCAGAGAAAATGCTCTCCCAAAACCCAGAAAACGAAAACTAAAAACTAAAGAAGTGTTTGATGTGTATTTGGTGTTCTGATGTGTGGTGTTTGGTTCGATCAAGGCCTTATATATGCAGAAACAAAGAACTAAAACTAAGAAACTCTAATAGACATATCCTGTTTTTCAAGATTTATTCAACTAATCTAAACTAACTTAACTTAGTAAGTAAATAAAGTCTTCGACTTCCTTGAATCCAGGCTGTTACAGGTCACTCTTCATGCAGAAACTTGTCCATTTGTATTCCAACCTTCTGTTCCAGGTCATAAGCCTTCCAGCCACGTGGTTCAGCTTGGTCCATTCTTCAGCTTTCAAATGCTTCTTCAAGTGCTACTGCCAATTGTAGGTTGTAAGTGACTATTCCAACTCCTTTTCTTCGTTGGTAACCTTCTACATCAGGTGCGGTCAGCCTTGGTTACAGCCTCCATCCAGTTGCCTTCACAAAGCTACAATGATTAACTCCAAACAACTATGTGTTTCTAGCAACTGCCTTCAACTTTCTCCAACTAACTTCCTAGAAAAAAAAAATTATTATAATCACAAAAGACTTTAATATGCCACTTACAAATTATACCCACTGAATAACTTCTTAGTGAGTACTATAAATATAATCTGAAAAAAAAAACATATAACACATTTAAATGTTAGAGATAAATTGATATAAATCAAAATCTAACATATAGGATTCTCATCTTTACAGTGATCCAAAGTTATGAAAATAGCTCATCCTTGCAAAAGCATTCCTTGTCTAGATCCAATCATCCCCTCGTCACTTTTCATCTAAAGCAATAAGTGCATTTTTATCATGTAAGAATGGAAAAAAAAGACTAGGAAAAACATGTTTCAGAACTGCACCCCCTAGCCACGTGTCAAGACAAATACTTACTACTCATCCCGTCTCTTTGTTGGAAATAAAAGTATGAATTTAAGTCTCATAATATGATAAAGTTGAATATTATATAAAAAGGAAAACCTATGTGTGGGATTAGATTCATATATAATGTTGCGTCTCTTTGGTGATCCTTTCTCGAAACAATGGTATTAGAGCAAAAAATTTGAAGGTTTGGTCCTCATGACAGGTTGAAACAAGGTAATGAGTGAAGAATCTTAGATATAAATTGTATTCATATCTGTGTCTTTCTAGTAATCCTGACTTGAAAGATTGGTTAAAATCTTGTCAAGAGGTAGAATTTGGATTCCACCTTCATCGGGAGAGACCTTATTTGTTAATCCATGTCCATTTTCTGAGATACTATTGAGACTAATTTTTAATAGACATGGCAGTGCTATCTTCATTCGACCAACACATTGGGGTCCAAGATTTCTAAATTTTTAAGCTTAATCCAAGACATTGGCTTTAAACTTTTACAGCTGTGTAAAGTTGAGTTTAGTAAAGTCATTTTATTCAGAATATTTGCTTCAAATAACAATGCAGTTCACTGCATTTCTTTTTATTGATATTTTGAAGTTAGAAAAGAACACTTATTTAACAGAAATAACGGGAATGACTTGGTATGTGCTTTCCTTTATTTACCTTAAATTTACGACCTCTAGTTCAATAAGCGTAGTAATCCTTTTTTATTGTAGACCTACATTCAGAAACTTTGCACTGTTGTTTCTAGGATATTGGCTCCTTTTTACGTTTTAATCTTTATGACTCACATAACATACCAATGTCACTGCTCCTTTGCATGTCTATTTACTGTTAAAATGCTTACACTACATCATATACTGAATCAAACCAGAAACAAGAAAATTGTTATTCTCATTCTCGGGGTACTGATTCATAGTACTGTTTGTTTAGGCACCCCTTTACGATAGATCAAGCGGATGCTTATCAACAAAGTCATATAGTTCATCTCCAATTCTAAATCCAAGCATTCTGGCCATATCATTTGCTATCAATTTAGGCTTGGGAATGTTGTGATGCTTCAACCAGGAATACACAATGAAGACTTTCTTCATGACGAACAGTTCCAACGCCTCCGGGTTGAAAACAATTCCCATTTTCAAATTCATCTGCATCATAACATATAAATATACTGTGTCAGAATCAAAACATGTTTTCCTTTTTTTCACACACAAGCATGCAGTTCTTAACATCACCTGGTGTGGAACCATCATTGCAGCATACCGAGCCAGTTCTCCAGCTCTCCAATCCAACAAAACTGGCAACCATGGATAGGTAGCATCAAGTCTCACAAACCATACCCTAATATCAGGATACTCTGACAATTCTCTAGGATCACGGGGATCTTCTCTTTTATAGTTGATGGTGAAGCCAATTGAGCGCTCAAGAAACTCTTTTGGTTCAACTGCAACATTAACATAACCATGTAAAGCATCCAAGTTAACAATGAAGTTATGAAGCTGTTTCATGCACGTATATCCAAAAAGTAGCTAAACAACTTTGAAGGTTACATATCAGAATGCCTACCAGATAAAGGGGACTTCATGCCTGTTGCAGCTTGAAAAGGGGACAAGTCAAGACGAGTAATAATATCATTGTCAATAACAACCTCAAATCGGCCTTCAGTTGGGGGCAGAGGAGGTGCAGCTTTTGGTTCATCTGTCAACCAAAGTCTGTTCAAATGTAGTATAATACATTCCATCAAACGCATGGAGCACAGTTCATTGCAATGAAATTAGGTGGAGTAAGAAAGAAAGTAACATTATTTTATGAATCTTTGATTTGAAACGGATTTAGGAGGCCCTTTAATTCAAATCAACAGAGTACATATCTTCAATTTTCATTCTGCACAATTTTACATTTTAGTTCTGCTTCTATCCACCGTGAGTTCAAAATGGTTTACAATTCTCAATCAATCAGAAACCAATATTAACATGAACTTCAAATAATTACTGTAAAAGTTAACAAATCTATATGAATTTATATTAATATATCTAAGATTGAGAACCTATAATAAGCATAAAAAAGTGACAGAAAAAGTATGGAATGAATGTGATTGTGTTACCATCATCATCAAACAAGGAGAGGTCGAAGTTTCCTTGGGGATTGTAGGCAACGGAGACAGCAACATGTCCTCTCTGATAGAGAGGAAGAGGAATTGGAGAGGTAAGGGAAATTGGTTTGCAAGAAAAACATGAAATGGATGGTTTTGACAAAGGAGAAAGTGGAAGCAATGGTTTGCATTTCACTGAGGTAATAGCCATCATGAGTTTGCAATGTGTGAGAGTTGCAGACAGAGAACTGCATAAGCAGTTAATACCGTTTCTATCCACAAAATTCTCTGTCCTTACATTTTCCTCATACTTCTATCCACTTCTTTAAACCCACTTTTTGGGCCTTTCATCAAATATATATAATTAATTTCAAAAATATAGATAATATATACATTATATAGAGATATATGTTAGAAATTCCAAAAAATTATTTTAATTGCTTTCAATTTTTTTTTTCGAAAGAAAATGTTTTGGGTCCTTTTCACTTATAAATATATTCATTTTTATTTAATCCTTAAATCTGTTAAAATTCAAAATTAATTTCTATATAAATAAGATATTTTATCTGTGTTACACATAGACTAACATTTTACCTGATAATATATATAGCAATTGTAGTGATTAAAATATTATATTTTAAAATGCTTTTAAATGTTATAATATAATAATTTTTTCTCGGGCTTTTATTTATTACATTAGAATGCATATATCAATAAAATGAGTATTTTTTTTTCTTTAACTTTTTGAGAGAAATATCAAATAAAAAAATTGTCAAGCCAGCCCAAAAAGTCCGAAACTAGCATGTAGCCAACTTGATTTCTAAAATAGACAAAAGTCGGTAGGTAAATTTTGTACATTATACTTTTAATTTATTATAATTTGGTACCCTTAAACCAGGTCATGATAGGTGAATAAATTTTAGAATGAATAAAATTTTTGGTACAAAATTGAAATCATGGAATTGATTTCTATAAAATAAAATCCCTTAATTCTTTATTAATTGATGTACAACATGCTATTGCTTTGGATCTTTAATAAAATTGATTTGAGTTTGGAAATTTTATCGTTATGATATTTTTAGTATATTTTTAAAATGAGAAATGTTGTAACACATTGACACATTTTTTTTGAAGACGAATATATAATAATAAAATAAGAATGTAAAAATTAGATAGTACACAAAAAAAGTTATATATCTTTCATGCAAATATTATGTCCAATATATTAAATAAGGTGTTTAAGATACTCCACCAATTAAATATCTATTTAAAAAAGCATAATCAAAACTCACAAAATATACTTCACAATATAAATTTTTTTACAATAATTAATCACACAATCCAATAATTTACACTATTTCTAAAACCCTTACTCATTGCATGAAAATTAAAAAAAATTGTTAAAGTCTTGTTTTCTTTAATGATTTTTTATTTATTTTATTTTACATGTTTCTATAAGTTTTATATAAGTTTTAACCAGTAGAAAATAATTTTATTTTTAAAATGTGTTGTACCAACAATATACAAAAGAAACAAGTAGTTTGAACACTTTAATCTATTTACTACTTGATATTGTTCATCCGTTTAGAATTATTCTTCAACCAAAATGTTTGAAATTCTTCGTTCCAAACATATTTTAATAATGCATAAAACCCAACATAAATTTCAATTATTATTTGTTTAATAATTTTTTTGTGTGATTTTGTTAAATAATGTATTATAATCTTTATTAATATATATAAAAAATACTAGAATTTAGAGAAATTAAGTAAAAAGAAATTTGAAACTTTAATATTTGTTTTGTTTTTATAATTTTTAACTTTATAACTAAGATAAACAATTGAATCTGATATCATAGAGCATAATTTATATAAAAAATTTATATTACTTTTAACTAAAAATTGGACTTATGTTTTTTTATATGGTGTTTAATTTTGTCATTTTTAAATAATGTGGAACTTAAACTCACACTTAAATTATTTTTAACAAATATAATGTTTTGTTTCCATATTTTTATATTTTTTTTATAAAAAATAGTTAATTAATATTAAAACAATAAGAAATCAAGTAGGAACATGGATATTAGTATATCCTTTACCCGATGGAGATGTGACGAAACAAAAATTTTATATCCATTAGATATGGGTGTAAAGATGAGATAAATTTTTTAATTGAAAATGAATATGAACTAATGATATAAATCATGGCTCCGTCTTATTCTCATATCTAATTTTACCTCATAACCCATTATCTTATTTTAACAAGTATTACTTGTATTTATAATGACATTTTTTTTGTTGCAGTATTTTCCTTACACATTTTTTGTTTCTACATGGTTGTATATAAATATTATACAATTTAAAAATAAATAAGTTTTAAAAATAAATAAAGTTATAGTTTGATTCTCAATTCAATTGATATACTCTATGGATCATTTCATTATGTAATAATTTATTTATAATCTTGTTTTAGTTTCATGTAATAATGTTTCAACTAAAATTTGATCATTTGCACACAAAGCTAAAAGTTAAAAGTATGATGATACAATTTATGCCTCTTTTCACTAAGTTCAATGTTTAAACGATGACAATAAGCTATGTTGATAAGAAGATTACCAAAATTTGTTTTCGTATAACCTCCTTACAAGATTGTAACAATTAATATAAAAAAAACACTAGCTTTTGGAATACTTATAGGTCTATATTTTTATAGTTGAAGTTTATATCTCTCATTAGATAAAATAATTACAAAAAAAGTGATAATTTTATAATTTTTACAAACTTACAGATTTCGGTTTCATAATCAAAAGCATATATATAGTTCTAAAGAAACTAAAACTTATAAATTTGTAAAAATTTCAAAATTATCATCATATTTTGTATATGCTTGGATTTTTTTTAAACTAAAACATATAAGATCATTTCAAAGGTGTGAGTAAATATACATGTGTGTAAACACATGCATGATATATACGGACGTATATATATCTATATAGAGAGAGATGTACGTTTTTATTCTGTATACAAACTTACCAAAATCCTGTTACAAACACAGATAATATATATCTTGTACATTACTTGAAGTCTCACCAAATATATATGTTGTTACTAGTACTGATCATGTGGCTATTCTGAAAAATCCTAGACCTTTGTTTTGTGGATTAAACATTTGTTAGTGTTGTAGCTCTCACCATCATCATTTGAGTTGAATGTTCTTCCACATGTCTGTGTAACTGTGTTGCACCGCTTGATTTAGACATTCATCCAGATATCTGTGTCAAGTCTAACAATGACACTCCCTATCTGTGTCATGTCTGTGTTAGTTATCAGAGAGACTAATTCATTATTTCCCAAGACTATTTGTTGGTTTGCATGGACCTATGAGAGGAAGAGATTATATATATAGACCTTTGTAAAACTGCTGAATGGGCCACATGTAAAGGTTGTGTTGTGTGTGTAAAGTGCATCATAGATGTATGTCTAAGCATACATCACAGTGCTGACAATTCTTGTCAAGAACATGATCCACATTGTGTAAATGCCAAATTAGATATTTGGATAGTGTGGGTCATGTTAGGATATATATATATATATATATATATATATATATGTTGATAGCTCAGTAGCAATGTGAGGATCCTTTATGAGGCTTTAGCAGTTTCGTGAAATCGTAAAGGTGATCACGCAACTCAAGCGACATGATTTTAACGTTGTTTCTTTTAGTATTGGTGCTGTCCCACATGACATGCTTTCATCTACAAACCAATCTCAATCATCTCATGTTATGTTACTACATTGACCTTTATAAAAGTAAGGAGCAATGCCATTGACACAATTATTGCAATCACAAATTCACACCATTTTATACCTGGCCTGACTTTCCCGTTTTTAGTTTTATGTGGTCCTACTCTAATATTTTTCAATAAAGTCACGTGCACAACATGTATGTGTACTCTAGCAGACTCCACCAAAATAAAAATGTGCTCATCAGTAGTGTGCATAGATTTATGCAGTGACTCATACCATTATGTTGCATTGCAGTTCCTTTCATCAGTTGCAACAGGAGAACGTAAGTTAGTGCTGCTAATCATGAAGATAAGCGAACTATATAAAGGAAACAAACACAATTCATTAAACTTAAAAATTCATGGTACATAGTATGAAAATGGAAGATGGTTATTGAAGAGTAAGGTGAATATGGTAGATCCTTTTGTGGTCATTGAAAACGGCTCTGCACGTGACATAGGGTTTAAAAAAAGAAGGGGTGGGAAATAAAAAAGATGTGGAAGGAAGTGTCATATTAAAGAAGGAGGGGAAAGTATGAGGGTGAGGTAGAATTGCAGTGTCTTCTGCAGATAGATCCCCTCGTGCGGCTCACCCGCTGACCCACACTTTCTCATTCTAATCTAACCTCATCATCTCTGCCAAAGTCTGGATCTTTTGACCTTTGACTGCCACACCATACACACAAACTTTATAACTTGTATTCTATCATGGAAAAAGGATCCTCTACACTCTTCAGTTTTGGTCCTTGGATCCCTTGCACGTGAGCTCCTTTGCTCATATGATACAATTCTGCTTTTCATGGCACGTGGGGTGGGGGTCACAATTCTTTTCTTCTCTTATAATAACGTCTCTCTCTACTCTACATTTGTTGAAGCTGTTATGTACTAAAACTTCACTCCCTTTGCTAGCTTCTTGAATTTATGTTGTTATGCAATTTATGTATCATGAAAATAGTTATGTTAAACGTGGCTATGAGTTGCCAAATTGCCTTAGAATAATGGCTAAAAGAGCTTAGGAGCTATATAGAGCTGAAATTTCAAGATAAGTTAAACCAGGAATCAACTTGTTTTACTAGTCTTGTTGGTGAAATTGTTTTTCCAAAAGTGACACCACGGACTGTCAGGTATCACGCCAAGGCTAAGGATCACGTGAAACGGGAATTAGGAAAACCACATAGCAAGGGTAAAGGGTAAAGAAGGGAAAGAGAAAAACAATACTAATCTCTTATTCGTTCAAACCCCAAGAATAACTCTTGGTTATGGCCTAAAGGCACAACAAGCAATGTCCTCAAAATTAGCACTAAAATAAGCCCATAAAATAATTTGTCGTTAATTTTGCTGGTTAGTGCTTAATGAGTTGTGCCTGTCTGTCAAACGTTTGTTACAAATTCTGATAATTATTATAGTACACAGAGATTGGTTTAGTGGAGTGGTTGATTGGTTAATGTTGCCCATATTTGATTCCCCAAAAAACATGGGATTTCATCGTACATGTCTTGTTTCAGATTTTAGCTGGCTCAGTTTAGGCGATGCTGCCATCTCTGTGAGCCCATATGCACAGCACATAGCACTAGGAACCAATTTTTGCACTCATTTGCTGAATAATTTGGTTTCGAAAGCATATATATCTTCAGTGTCATTGTTTTAGTCAGTCAGAAAATGGAGGATGGGAAAGTTTGCACCACAACTATATCATATTCTTTTGGCTTTGCTTTTGTCTTATTAAAACACATAACTAGCCATGATTTTTATAGTTCCTACACTTTCTATGTCACCTCCAGTAGATTAGAATTTTGGTCTGCAACAAAAGAGAAAACTGCCAGGCTGAGACAAAGTGCTAATTCCTACTACCCCACTTCCACTATTCCATAGAATTTCATGGTCTCAAAAATGAAACAATCAAATTGGTCCCATAGATTAACAAAACCTTCTAATTCTTTGTCATTAGCAGCAGTAACATTCCCAGCTGGATTCGAGTGTTCATAAAACGTGACTTTTTAACTATCTGTCATAATCATGGCTAGTTACCTAGCTACAAGCCTCCTCAGAATTCTTGCCAAATTAACTCTCCAATTTATGCTCAGAATTCAACTCACTGTTCTCAATACTTTAGCCTCTTCAAGCTGCTAGACTGTTTATGCATGTGTGTTTATATTCCTTCTACCAAGAAATTGAAGCACTTGATAGGATGAACAATTGTTTTCAGAAGCTTAATGCCAAACAATAAATTAAGACACAGGGGAGTGACCACAAATGTTATTGTATAAATGATTTTCGATGTAAATTGAAAAAAGATTTGTCCAAATTCAAAAGTTGATATAGATATGCAAAGCAAGGTTGAACAACTTAATTGTTACATCATTAGGTATCATAATTCTGATCAACATTCCCAAAGGACCTCGACATAAAATCATACTTTATTACTTGAATATCAAATTATTTAATAGAATGAATACTGTGTATAAATAAAACTTCACAGTAAACAATTTGTTTTTTATAGTAGTGTGTCTATGTGTAGATAGAATCAAATTTGTTTTTCTGTTTGTATCAGATAAATGTGAGGTCAATCTCTATTATAAATTTCCACCTCTGAAACAAGTATGCTCTTGATTTCTGGTACTGTGTTTCATGCTAAGTAGGTTGATGATTGGTGTCTCTATGCTCTCATTGCTTAGCTTTGAAGTCATACAGTAATAAGCATTATTGATTATGCAAAATGAGGAGAACAGAGATGTGCAGAAGTCCAACATATATGGCACAGAGGAAATTAAAGAAACCTTAAAAATAGTTTTTGGAGAAAAGGTGGCTCCAAGTTCTGTTCTGCTTTCTCAACCAAACGCTCTGACCCTTTTCTTTCCTTTTTTATTCTGCTTTCATTTTTAAACTTCTGCTGAGCAACTGACCGACTTCACAAATAATGATAAAAAAATCAGTAAGAACTAATTCCATTTGTATTATTACCAAAATTAATTTTATTACCAAATATGTCGATTAAATTTACTCTGATCTTATTCAAGCATTTCAAAACTTATTTGTTACTTACTTGTCAGCATTCATATACATATTCATGTAAAAGAATCACATATCAAGTATAAGATTTTTAAATTTCAAGCAATTAAGAAATTAAAATACTCATATGACATTTATTCCAATAAAACTCGGCTTAAAAAAGGTCTCGGATTTGTGTCTGTCATATAAAGAGAGAAATCTTATTAAAAAAATGAATGAGATGTTCTGATAAATATTAGCCATTTTCTATGAATATTTTTGCACCAGTAAGGGTACAACATGGTGAAAAAAGTTAAGAAATTGAGATTTCCACCGAAAGAAGGTTGAAGAAAGTAGCCAAAAGTGTTATAAAATGAAATTAGACTGTAGAAGTTGAATTGGCAATGACATTTGCACAAAAATAATGAAATATGACAGTAGATTTCAAAGTCCAATATCAAGTGGCTATCAGCAACTGGTTGTTTCCAAGATATAGTGAATCAGAGAGAGGTGGAGATTAATATGATATGAAGAAATAATAATAATAATAATAATAACAAAAATTGCAGCTAGTTCAAGGAGAGAGTGGCTTTGTTTAGCAATAGAGCTCTTAAGCCAAGGAGATGAGCAGAGAATAGTTTAGTTTAGGTGCCTAATAAGAGAATGGGAGACACAGAAACAGCGCCCACGTTCCCCTCATAGCTTAACTTGTTTCTTTATGGCTTTCGGTTTCTCTCTCTTTTATTTCTCTGTCTCTCATATCACAACCCTTCCTCTATTATATACAAATTGTTTTCTACCTATTATTATTATTATTATTATTATTATTATTACTATTATTATTATTATTATTATTATTATTCATGGAATAAATATATATGTTCTCTTCTCACTCCTCTTGTGATCCTCAATAAATACTCTTATCTCCCCCTTCTTCTCTCTCTCTCTCTCTCCGTCCTTCTCCCATTAGTTACTTACTCACTATACCTTGATCACACAGCTCAAGGAGAATTTCAAGAGGTTCTCTTGCAAGTCTTAATTTCCATGATCATGGTCAGTCGAATTCCCTTGATTTTGCTCTTTTTTCTGTTTACGCTCTTGATGATGATGATGATTATGCATGACCCTTTTGCTTGTAGTGATGATTTATCAGCTTTGTTATGGTGATGATTGATTTATTGTAGGGATACCAAAAGCCTGCATGGTTGGAAGCTCTTTACACACAAAAGTTCTTTGTGGGGTGCTCTTACCATGAGAACGCTAAAAAGAATGAGAAGAACGTCTGCTGCTTAGATTGTTGCACCAGTATTTGCCCTCACTGCTTACCATCTCATCGCTTCCACAGACTTCTTCAGGTTCGCCGCTACGTTTACCATGATGTTGTTAGGCTTGAAGATCTTCAGAAACTCATAGATTGCTCCAACGTTCAGGTACAAACGCACATATATACATACATAAAGCTAAATAAAGTAATAGTAATACATTGGACTCGAATTCAGCTTTTGTACCACTAGTGAAATTCAATTTTTGATATGGTCGATTTGCCGATTCAAAAAGGTTTGAATTGTGTTGTTAGGCTTATACCATCAATAGTGCCAAGGTGGTGTTCATCAAGAAGAGACCTCAAAACCGGCAATTCAAAGGATCAGGAAACTACTGCACCTCCTGCGATAGAAGTCTTCAAGAGCCTTTTATTCATTGCTCTCTTGGATGCAAGGTACGTACACTTACAAATTATACTAAACAAACAAAATTCACTGTTATAGGTTGTACAGAAACTGATAGCTTTCTGTCCAATATATAAACTTTGGTTCTTGAATTGTTACATAGTTAAAGAAAAGTAACTAAAACAAACAGGATCAATGAGATTTTCACTAATGTTTGTGTGTGTGTGTGTAGGTTGATTTTGTGCTGAAACACTACAAGGATCTGTCTCCATACTTGAGGACATGCAACTCCCTACAACTAAGTCCTGATTTTCTGATCCCACAAGAGACGGTGGATGAGGAGATGACTCGTTCAACGGTTGTGGATTTTGATGAGCCAATGAGTTCGTGTTCAGGATCATCAGGGTCAGAGAACAACATGAGCATGTCTTGCACAGAGATTGTAAGGAAAAGGAGGAGTGGATGGAGCACTGTGTGTGCAAAATTCATGGCCAACAGCAATAACAAGGTTTCTGATGAAGACATGGCAACCAGCATGAGTAGAAGAAAAGGGATCCCTCATAGATCCCCACTGTGTTAGCTACACTAATGAACAAGCAGCAGCACCACCCAGAAAAAAAGAAGAAAAAAATAATGGATTTATGAGTTTAGTAGTTGTTAAATTTTTAATTTTTTTAATCACTGTGATGTGATATTTTGACTGAGGTGAAATGTTCAAAGTTCTCTGTGTCTGTCTCTCGAAATTGAAGATTTTGTTTAATTAATCACTTGGTCGGGGGTTTTGTCTTAATGGCATCACGTGGTTCCCAATTCCAAGTTATGTCTGTACATTGATAAAAGATATTATTATTATGATCATAATAATTGTGGTTAAATCATAGTCTAAGAATCGTGCTTTTGACTAGACAAAATGAATCTAGAAAAGGAACAAAATTTTAAAGGTGTGTCCGTTCATTCACTGGGATGTGATGTGCTACATTCTATGTCTATTTCTAAACCAACGGTCACTCTACAGTTAAAACATCAAATAATTCTGCTTCCTCAACTTCTACCTAATTTTAACTTTCACTCTCTGTTTTCATCCAATTGCATTATTATTAAAATTTAGATTGCTATTATTTATTCTCATAATTTCAAATAATGTGTTATAATAGATTGATGTAATTAAGGAAATGAGGACAAATAATTAATGTATTAAATCTAAGCTTGAAAAATTGTGTTGGAGTTTGATCTTTAGTTGAAATAATTTTTGAATAACTTTTAGTTATCTCTCTACCAAGCCATATTATAATTCAAACACTCGTAGATTATGTCCACATAAAAGAGTGAGATGAAGTTTCAATTATATTTTTTTAATGAATAGTAAGTATTACATTTTTTTGTTAGAACAAAGAGATAAAAGATTACGAGTGTAATTTTTATTAAATATTATATCATACATAACTATATATAAAAATAAATTTTATATAATTAAATGTTAAATTATAATTTCATACATTATAATTATTTATATTAATTTTTTTATGATTAAATGATAATAAAATAATAAAAATATTCATATTTTAGTATATTTCAAAAGCAGTATATTGTATTAATTTTAATTTATATAAATAATATATAAAATAATTCTACATTAATACATTTTCTTTTATGATGGTATATGTGAAAGGAGCTTTTAGCTTGATGATGAATTTTAAAAAATAATAGAAAAATATTAAAAGATGATCAACTCATGAAAAATCAGTACAAACAATATTAAAAAAAGTGTCATATTAACATGATTTAATGATTTTTCGCACATATTTTATATATATATATATATATATATATTATTTTTTTTTCTTATGAGTTTTAGTTGTTAACACTAGTAAAAAATTGGGTTTATACAGCGCACATTATGTCACGGTTCACCAGAAACCGTAGCATAATGGTGTGCGGTGGCAATTTTGTAAATAAATGTAACTTATATGCCGTAATTCCCCTCTTAACCGCGACATATACCCCAGTCAACCATCATCTTTGACGCCACGTATGCAAAAAAATTAAATAACAGGAAAATATGTCGCGGTTCTCTGAAGAATCGCGACCTATTCCCTGCATACTTTACACGAATCTGAAAGATGGGGAATGTCAGTAGGTGACAGGGGGTATATGTCGCGGTTGCCCAGAGCAACCGCGGCATATTCCCCTGCCACCTACTGACATTCCCCAAAAGTCAGACCCTACAATAAATTGGCAGCAGAATATGCCGCGGTTCTCTGCAGGACCGCATCATATTCCCCTGCCAATTTATTGCAGGGGCTGGCTAATGGGGAATGTCAGTAGGTGGCAGGGGAATATGCCGCGGTTGCTCTGGGAAACCGCGGCATATACCCCCTGTCACCTACTGACATTCCCCAAAAGGCAGTTGGGGAGACAGTTGGGTATTCAGAACGTTAGGGTATAGGTCGCGATTCTCAGAGCAACCGCGACATATTACCTTATTTGAATAAATTTGAAATAAATTTGAAATATTTAAAGTTATATACCGCGGTTGCCCGCTGAACCGCGGCATATAGTTTCAAAAAGAATTTCAAAAATGTCATTTTATTATTTTTTAAGGAGTATAGGCCACAGTTATCTGATGAACCGCGACATATTCTCTTCTTTAAAAAATACAAAACACAGAACAATTTCTTCTTCTCCACGCAATTCTGAAGCTTTTCTCGGTCTTATACTGACACTTATTTCCCAAAGAGTGTTCGGTTTTGTACTGACACTCGGCCTATTGAAGAGAACTCTTTTACTCCAAAAACGTTCGATTTGATTGATATGGTACTCAGTCTTATTAAAGTTTTATTCAGTTACCGAGCGTTCGGTCAACTTCATAAATCAATTATATGTTTGCTTTGCTTCGAATAGTACTCGGTCACCTATTGAAGTTTCCCTTGGTACTCCATTTCCTTTCAGTGTTAGACCGTTCAGTCATTCCCTTAACCTTGTTTTATATTGATGAATGTGATGGTGTGTAATTGGTTGGAAATGGTTAAGTAAGAGAATTCCATGGAGGAATGTCTCATGATTGATGATGATTGGTAAAGTATGAACATGGTTAGACTCTGTTGTCGTCCTGATCCTGATATTCCATGATGACGCTTTCTCATGTAGAGAAAGGTTATTCATGCGTGGGAATGACAGGAGGTCCGCGGTCATAAGACCAGATGACGGTTGTAGGACTAACCTCGGGTGGCAGCTGATGAGTTATGCCAGCTACTACACCACACCGGGTGCTAGGGACGTCGAGCTACATTGTTCATACAGTCCGGACAATGTCTAAGCGGTCGATTATGATAGTTATGCATGTGAGGATTTTCTGAATGAAATGTTGATTGAACTATTCAGTTTTCATGTTTATGTGTATGCTGAAAATGATTAATTAAATTTACATAAGCTTACCCTTATCTTTTCTGTCTTTGCCTATATTGTCGTTCGGTATTTGGCCGTTTGGTTTGTTTTCTTCACTGCGATGATCATCCATTGGATGTGAGCAGAAGGCGTGATTGAAGACACTTTGGAGGATGCACTGGAGGCCGATCATCCCGTAGATGTTGTACCTGAGAGTAGTGCAGGACCGTCCGGTCCTTAGTTTAGTTTTATTTGTTTTTCCTTTATAATTGAATAGTCGTTCGGTTATTATTGTTTTGTAAAACCGTTCGGCACAACTTTTTGTATCACCGTTCGGTCTTAGTGACCCTCCCTTGACCGTATGGTATTATGTGTACATTCTACCCTTGATAAGTTTTAAATTTTATATGATATTTCATATTTCTTATCCCTCACTGTTCTCATTTATTAATTATGTTAACTCCTACCATAAATTATAACTTTTGTTATATATTTATTGGGATGTTACATTATGTCGTTACAATACTAAACTAATATATATTAAACTTATTCTTTTAAATCCGTTATATAACCAGGCATTATAAATTCAAAACAACATAAAACGTATTTAATAAAATTCAAATTTTCACATTGTTTATTTGTAAGTCATGTAAAACGTTTCAACTTAATTATTATATAAATATCATAAATAACCTATGTTTTAACTCGATTTTGCAAATGCATTAATAATTGCGTCCAAAACCTTCTTCATAACCCACTTTTAATTAATAACAAAACATGTGTATTGGATAAACAGGATGAGGAGAAACTCAATTATACCATACCTTCTTCTTCTTTTTTTCTGTTAAAAAAAAGGGAATAATGGCTACATGTATGTTCTCTATTATTAGTGTTATAGCTATTATATATTGATGTTACCGTTAATTATATACTGACTACGAGAATAAAGATACAAATAATAGAGATGTGAGTGATAATGGTAATTTTGATACTCTTAAAAGTACTATTTCTAATTGAATTTTAATTTAAACAATATATCATTTTTAGTTATAACAAATTGTTATAACACAAGTTATAATCCCAATATGATGTATAATAACGTATATTACAATTGCATGAATTAATAAATCATTTACTTTATAAATGAGAAAATAAGTTACCTTTTAATGAATAATAATATAATAGTATTAAGTACCACTATAAAATAATCTAATAACTTACATGGTGTCAATTCATGATTGATTAATGTTATTTTTATTCGAAAGATCGATAAGTTGAAAATATATTTTATATTACTTTCATAAATTGTAAAAATATAATAATTTATAAACGAAACATATTCTTTTATAATAATTTGAAAATAAAAAATATATTTAACGCAAAACATTAATTAAAAAATGAGTTTTATAAGACTATTGCACTGTAATAAAAGTGATAAAAAAAATTAAAAATTCATGTCGTAAAAACGTTGAATTATAAGAATAAAAAACAATTCCTTCCTAACTTGAGAGTATATATTTTTCAACAACAAAATAAAATATTAATTAGAAAAAAGAAAAAAAAAACAGTCTAAAGAAACTCCCACAAAAGGTAGTAAAAAATATATTAAAATTGACGTGGCACAATAAAATCCACTAAAAATACATTAAAGCTTATTAATGTGGATTTTACTATTTCATATGACTTTTAAGATTATTAGTTAGCAACTTTTACTTACAAGGCTCATACACACTTTATTGGTTTTATTTGGTTTAATGAAAAAAACTTATGTTTTCAAGATAGACCTTTTTATTTTATTTTATTGAGTAAATATTACTATTATATTAGGTGTATATCGATATTTTTTAATCATTAATTATAAGATTAAATATGTTTTCTTTTATTAAACTATTTTTAAGGATGTGTTTCATCTTTAAAATAAATTTATGATTTTTTTACTTTATGAAACTAAGGCAAAATAATAGATCTTTACATTGTAATGTAATATTAAACATATATTTGTTAAAAAAAACTTTTACATTAGTTTCCTTGAATACAGATACAACAGATGAATATAGTTTAAAAACAAAATACAACTTTTAAAAAGAGTTAGGAATATAAAATCTAGTTAACCCTTAATTATATACTATACACAAACTTAAAATCATGACCTCCTCTTAAATTTTTGAAGATTTTTTTTTTGCAAAGTTCAAAATCATATTTATTATTTTTATTAATCTTATTCTTGTGTATATTTTAAATTTTTAACAAATTATAATTAGAGAAGGAGAGAGTTAGATAAATCCAAAATATTTTAATTTGTTCAACGATTAACTCAAAAAATATATCTCACCGTTAAATCATAAAAAGATATGAGATTAGGTTGAACCATTATGATTTGGAGAAACTATGAACCTTAACCCATCTTCTTAGAAGCCAACCTCATTTTTTTTTAATTTGTTTATATTTTTATTTTTAATTGTTGAAATATATATTAAAAGTATTTATTATTTAAATACTTTTTAAGTTTTTAACTTATTAATTAATATTTGTAATTGAATGAAGAGAATAATTACTTTTTTACGTTAAATTATTTAATTATAATTGATAGTTATAACTTAATTGATAAACATGAATGCTTTAATTATCACATCGATGCATATTTATATCTTTTCAATATTATATAAAAAATTATTTTTTTAAATTGTTTTTTATTTAAAAAGTGAGTTAACATGTGAACCTCTTACTCAACGGATTGCTATACTAATTGAAATATACTGAAAATGTCAACTCTTCATCGTATTACCGTTGAGTTTGCTATACATCAAACTTGAAAATTACAAATTATTTTATTTAAACTAATTAATATATACATTTTAATCTTAAAAAATTTATACATTTTAAAATATAAAATTATAAACTAACTTGTAGTTACGACTAAATAGATAACGGAACACAAAAATTAAAGTACAAAACTCAATTAAAAAACCACAAAATTAATAAAAATTAAACAAACATACCCAAATTTATTAACAACTTAAGACTTAATTAAGTATTGTAAATATATATCTTATATATAATTTTACTACAATAACCTCTTATACTTTTAATAAATATACAACATTTATTTTCACACATTCATTAATTATTAAGGTAATTTTTGTGAGAGCAAATTAAAACACTAATATTTGCTTTTTATCAAACCTCGCATTTTTTAAAAAAAATTAAGTAAAAGATAATATTAATTACTTTTTGGTAATTTATACTCGTGCTCTTTTATTTATTTATTTTTTCTTATTTAGCTTAAGAGGAACTTTACTTTCTCATTTCCAAAAAAAAAAATGGTGAAAAGAAATGATAAATAGATTGTATAAATAAAAGAGAGAAAATGTAGTGGGGTTTTGGTTTTGATAACAGCTTCAAGCAATGCCTATGAGTAGAAGAAGCAACATACATGCACGCCATAGCCATAACATTAATCTTTTTACAGTCATGCTCCGCTTCACATCAAACTCCGATCACTCTTTCTTCTTTCTCTTCTTCTACCTCTTTCTCTTTCTCTTTTCGGCTTTTGCAGCAAAACCTTCAGGTTCTTTTTCTTCTTTCTTTAAAATCTTATTCTGCTATTATTTTCATTATTTCAATTCAAGATTCTTACTCTTTTCAGATTGCTTTGAAGATGTTGACCAGGAGCGGTACGAGGAGGTGTTGGTGGTGCCGCCATGGACGGCCAGGAGATCAACGGCCGAAGGTGCAAGTCCGAGGAATGGGACTCTGGTGCTTGCTAAGGAGAGAACTCGCCGGCAAGATTGGTTTAACGGTTTTAACCTTTACAAAGGTGGCTGGAATATCAGCAACGCGTATTATATAACGGTTATCTCTTCTTCTTGCACTGCAATTACTACATTCCACCATTGATAACTCTAACCAAGCTCTCCAATTAGTTTCATCTTGACTGGTGTTTGCGTCACGCGCTTTCGCCACGTGTTGTTCATGCTTCTCTACTCAATGACGCGTTCAAGCTCCTATTGGTTATTTCAAGTTTTTCAATTTATAGAAAGAGTGTATAACACTTAATTAGTGCTATGTTGTGATTATTTTGGATTACCTATAATTTCCACTTAATCAAAAGGTGTGAAAATTTTGAGTTGTTGATTATGGAATTTTTCTTGGAACATGTAGAATTAAAATGTAATCACATTTTTTTGTACAATTTTCTTATTAAGATTGGAATTTCTAATGAGAACTTGATTTTAAAGTTGAGCTTTATTTCACTTAGTTATATAAGTGATCCTTCATTTTGATTGAGAAGTATAATCTAAGATTTGTCTTTTCTTTCTTTCTTGTTTTTCTTGAAATACAAATACTATCTCAGTTTCAAAATAATTTCCATTTTGATCATTAAAAAGTTTCAAATTGATTGAAGCTTCAATTTTTTTTGATGTAGTGTTAGGTTTAATTTGTCCTTAAATAAGTACATACGTGATATTTTGTATTTACAGCATATAAAAAATGTATTCAATGAGGCTGAGATAATTTACTAAAATTGATTCACATATTTGTTATTGTTGCATAAAAAAAATGTTTCACATTTTTTATTCTCTCGTTTTCTTAATTGACAGAAATATTGATGCATAATTTAATTTGCTAACATGGAATTGTTCTTGGGAGGTGCAGTCAGTTATGTCTACTGCGTTTCCTTTTTTCGTTGTGGCTGCAGTCTGGTTCGTGATTTTTGGAGTTGTTTTACTTATCGGCTGTGCTTGTTGCTGCTGTTGCAACGGAGGAGAGCCAAGCGACTATTCTAAACTTGTCCATTATTTTTCGTTGTTCTTGCTTATCCTCAGCACCATTATCACAATGTATCTCGCTCCCTTTTCATTCGATCACTCTTTTGTTTTTTCTAATTTTATAGTTCTCAATCGATTTCAATTAATACTGAAAATTGCTGTTATTATCTCTCTTAGAACAAATATATAAGTCTTGATGTGTCTCTGATAAAGCACATTTAATTGTTTACGCTTAGAGGTGGATGCGCACAGTTGTACTCTGGTCAGGGGAAGATTGATGGAACCACTTCCGAGACACTTGATTACGTTTTGAATCAGGCACAATTCGTGGCTGAAAACCTCAACACCATATCAAATTATTTCGATTCAGCTAAGCACGTTGTGAGGGAGCCTCCTCTGCCACTAGACATAGATCTTGGACCGGACCTTGATGACATCAAATTAAAAATAGACCGTGCTGCCGATACTCTCTCCAACAAGGTTAACGCTAATTCAAATACCATACGCAAAGCCATAGATGTAGTGTAAGTACATATACTAAGATTTCATTTGGTTTTTTGAAATATTTCTTTTGCTAATCATCAATATTTGTTGTGATCATCTGCAGAAGACTGGCTCTCGTTATTGTTGCTGTTGTTTTGTTCTTTGTTGCATTTCTCCGGCTCTGTATGTTTGAATTTGTCTTATTCTTTCTGGACCATATGCTAAGTGTTTATCAGATTATATAGGATCTCATTTGGGTTTCGTGTGTATGCAGTCTTTTGTTTACTTGGGTGGAAGTGTCCAGTGTACTCGTAAGTTGAATCAATTTATTTTTCTTCTGGATGTTTAAATCACTGGTGGATTTGTCTTTGACAGTGTTTTCTTGTGACTGCAGCTTGGTAGTTATTGGATGGATTCTTGTCACTTGTACCTTGGTACTTTGCGCAGCATTTATTTTTGTTCATAAGTAAGTTTATCCTCATGAACTTGTGAGACTGATAAATCAAATTTTATGACTTTTAATATAGTTCAACCAACAAAAAGACATGAGTGCATATATGTTTTTTTTTTCTTTTCTAACAGTATGACTGGAGATACATGTGTTGCGATGGATGAATGGGTTGTGAACCCCACCGCCCACACTGCACTGGATGACATATTTCCATGCGTGGAGAAAAAAGCTGTTCTGGAAACATATTTAAGAAGCAAGATCCTCACATATAAAATCGTTGAAGCATTTGACAAAGTCATTTCCAACTTCACGAACTCAAATACTCAATCAGGCCCCCTCGTCCCTCTTCTCTGCAATCCATTTAATTCAGACCTAACAAGACGCAACTGCTCTTCAGGGGAAGTCACATTCGAAAACGCCACCCAGGTATGGACCATTCCAAAACATTCATTCATATATTTTACAGCATGTTAAATTGAAGGCATATATTTTACAGCATGTTGGAATTTTCAGGTTTGGAAAAACTTTACGTGCAAGGTTTCGTCGAGTGAAAAATGTACGAGTGCAGGTCGTTTGACGCGGAGCATTTACACGAAACTGGGAGATGCAGTGAATGTGACGTACGGTTTATTTGAGTATGGGCCATTTTTTGCTGACTTAGTTGACTGCAGTTTTGTTCGGAAAACGTTCAAGGACATTAGCACCCATTATTGTCCACCTCTGCGAAGATATTGTGAACAGGTTTATTTGGGATCAGTTCTGGTTTCTGCAGCAGTAATGCTATCTTTGATATCTTCGCTCTTCTTTGTCAGAGAGCAGTGGATGTTTCTTCACAACAATGGTGTTCTTTAGTCAGACACAACAGTTGCTATTTGAGGAAAACAAAATTCGTGTGGAACAGAAATTTTCCAGACTCGTGTACAAAAAAAAATTATATATGATAGATTAAAACAAATAAATTAATTTTAATTAACTTATTTTATTTAATTGAGACTTTTTCTTAAAGGTGATTTTTTTTTTGTGATTTAAGTTATAATGAACTAAAGTTTAACAAAGAATAATTGAAATCAATGCCGGCATGTCAAAACAAATTTATAAAAACAAAATAAATTTAACTTTTTCAAGTAGTTTCCGCAGTGGTTAAAGATAAAAAATTAAAAATTATATAAGATTTTTTTTTTTAAAATCAACTCGTATTGAACTCATTTTCACCCAATAAAATGTTAAGTTTTTTCTCTTGTCGAAAGCTTTAAAAAATATTTTATATAATTTCTCTAACGTTTTATTTTAGATAGTAGTTGAAAAATATGAATTGTCATCATTACATTTTTATATATATATATGGGAAACTATATAATGATGACTGCCATAGAAACATAGTTGTATATATGTTAAAAACTACAATAAATAGTTGCAAAGATATGCTGTTACGTCGCATACCGAATCCTTTTCCATTTTCTTCTTTTTGATATTGTAAGAATCTCTCTTTTTCTCTTTTTGGTAAGTTATCTTTATATATCAATAGATGAAATTAATGTGTATTAGTTTTACATTAATTATTTTCAACCTAAAAAATGTGAATTTGAATATTTTTTATGCTAATTAGTTATTTAAGAATTAGTGTATAAAGAAAGATGCTTACAAACTTAATTTGCATCAAGTATTCTACGTCAACAAAGATACATACCACATCAATCAATTATTTAGCATAATATAATTGGTCTAGATGCTTGAGGATCAACTAATATAAACAAAATATTAAAAAACAGTTATATAAATGTTTAAACAACAATTTTATTTTAATATTTATTATCATTATTATATATAATGTTATCAATTATATTAAAATTAGAATGAACTAAATAAACAAAAAATTAATCTATTCCACTTGTTAATAGTTATCTGAATTACTAGTTATTTAGAATAAATGTAAAGGTGTCTTCTTATCTAAAGATGAATTTAGGTGAGAGTGATCAGCATATTTGAAAAGAAAGTTTATGTTATTTCTTTTAAGGGATTTGGAGATAAAAGTGACTAAATTTAGGAATGAAGTTTGAGAATGATTTAACTAATGTGATAAATATTTTTTTTAATAGATTAAAATGTAAGATTACTGTTTTGCACTTGTAGTTAAAATTCAGGGTTAGTTATGTATTTAATCTTTGTACTTATATGTCAAATTGAAATTTGTCTATTTCTCAGAATTCATATAAAATGCATGAAATATGTCCCTCAAAATTGATAGTGTTAACTTTTAGGTGATGTATATGATGACCATGTTGACTACATTAAAGTGTTAGAACACATGGCATCAATTGTCTCGTGGTGGAGACCAAGTGGACTAAATCACAATCTAATTGTGACACTTGAACGATTACGCTTTTAAGTAGAAGAGTCGTATCCTAACTAATAGTTATAACTTTTAGCCTAGTGGTAAGTGCTCGATCAAATAATTGATATTAGAGCCAAGGTCGTGAGTTCAATTCGAGTGAGTAATTGTTCAACATTTGTTGAGAGGAAGGTTTTTGCAAGTGGCATCAATTACCCCATGGCAGAGGCTGGTTGGATATGGATATCGAATTTTAATTTCATGGATTTCCGACCTGATTGTCGATGTTGCAATGCCATTCAACTTCCCTTTCAGCTTTGGCATAATCAGAGACACAACCTTCATAGTGTTGATTGGGACAATCTTCAATCTTACAGCCCTAGCTCGTCTCAAGTCACAATGTGAAGCATCCAAAAGCCTCTGCAAACCACATGCAAAATCTCTATTCTCAGTTGTAACATCATTTCGTAAAATTTCTAACTTATCAAACCCTAAAAAATTAAACTCTCCCCCTTTTCTTTTTCTCATGATTCTTATTAAGGATTCTTCATTTCTACTCTTGTCCAACATTCTTTTTTTTTAGTTTCTTTGTTTTCACAATTTTTATCTTAAACCAAAGGCTATGGAATTTGAAATTCAGATTGAAGTTAGTGGAGTTGAAGTAGGATAGTTGCTTTAGCACTGATAATGCCATTGGTGTCCTCAATGAGAAAAATTTTGGTGATTTTTGTGATATTGAAAGTACATGTTAAATTCGAGTAGCCTGTATCCATCCATAGTTAACCATATTCGAAATTACCATAATCTAATTAACTCAAATTGTTAAACGGTTGGGTATGGATTTGAAAAATTAAATTCAAATTTTGTTGGATTAATCATGTTAGGCCTAAATCCGAGCCAACCCTACCATTGCTTAGCCCTAACTTCGACACCTCAAACCATGTCCTACATTAACAAGGATATTATGGTAAAAAACCAACTTATCCCCACAATTCCCCCACTATCACTCTTTCACAAATCCATGGAAGCGAATACATTGGACACCCGCAAATCTGCACTTGTAAATCCTTTCGCGCAATAAATTAGGAGGAGCGAACACGTCGTAAGTGGGTCAGTGGAGTAAAGTACCCAAGTTGCCCCCACGCTTTTTCTAACAGGCTAGCTCGCATAACCTATCTCGCATTGTCATCTCCAAATGTTGTTACGTGCGATCACATTCACAGTACTCCACAACTAATTCTTCTTTGTCACTTGTCCATGCAAACTAAAATTCTTCACCCCAAAGATTTAAGTGTCTTTAGTTATTTTCTTAAACTAAAATTCAAAATCATTGTTTCTTTCAATTATTGTTCATTATTCCTTTTATCACCATTTAGTTCCTAGTTCCTTGTTGTCACCAACCTAAGTAAAATTTAGTTTTTTATCTATAAATTTTTGAAGTTTTCCTTCTTTTTTTTGAAGTACATGTAAATTCATGAATATAAGTGTAAGACATACTTGAATAAATCCACATCGTAATGCAATATAAACATAAGTCACATGTTTAAGGACAAATTCAACTCAAATATGTTAAACATAATATAGAGTTACGTATGAAGCGGCTTTATTAATTGAAATTCATTTTAACCATGATGAATTGTCATCAATCACGTTTTCTACTTTGTTGTGAACTATGAAATTAAAATCAAATATAGGATTTATTGAACTTTGGTATGATAGGGTTAATTTACATTTAACTAGGATGGATGAATAATTGATTGTTACTTATGGCAACAGGTGGGGCAAGTTTAAAGAAAGAATAAAAAATTGTGTAATAAATCAAAAGAAATATATTTTTCAAATAAAACGAAACTAAAGAAAATAATAATAAAGATAAATTTTTAGATTTGTCAATAAATTATAAATATTATAATAATTTAAAATAGAGATGTATGAACGAGACAAATATACACATATTTATGTTCAAATCTAATTTCAAAAGTAAATATTACAATATCCATGTTCAACCAGATCTTGTTTTTGTCAACGTAAAGATACATATAAAATATCATATACACGGAAGGACGAGTTTGCTATTTATGATTTCTATTAATTATTAATATTTTTATACATTATCTTTTGGGTTTGTTATTTAGAATTTATTTGATTTTGTATATAATTACTATTGTTTTTCATATCTGTACCACTTTTATTTTATGCCATTCAGCAATGGATCACTCTTAACCTAAAAAAATCGCCTTTCTATCATAACATGATTTAAAATGTTTTTATTCATAAAAATAGCCTTTTTCTTTATTCCAATATTGTTGATGGGAAGAATATATATTTTAAATGGGTTCATTCTTTTTCTTTACTACACAAGTTCTATCACTAGCCAAGTAAGTAGGGGTATTTGGGGAATTATGAGTTTATGGAGGTGTAGAAAAGAAGAAGGGGGTTGCAGGAAGGAAAGCCCCACTTCTTTTTCGTGTAGTATGGGCTTGATCTAACGGTGATTTTATCTCTAATATGGATTGGCCCTACAAGTTAAAAAAAAAATGTAATAAAAGACGAATTGTCTTGTTTGCTTTGAACCTCTATAATGACTTTCCTTTACTTAATGAACAATATTATCCTCATAACACTTTGATTAAATATTCTTTTTGTCTCATTATATTTTTCCAATTTCCTTTCAGGGTCTTATTTTTTTTAAAAAAGTAATATGATATCTTCCATCAAATTAATAGAAAGGACCCTTGATCACATAAATAGTGTCATCTACAAAAGTATATTTTTGCATTATTTTGTATTTAGTTTTAAATTTTTAATATTTAAAAAAAAAATCATACCAAACAGGATAAAAAATAGGTAAAAACAGTATAAAGTTGTGGAAATTATATGGACCTGTTCTTCATCTTCTCCTGCAAGAAAGAAGACCAGTCCACTTAATTTGACCAAAAAGTCCTTTTAATTGACTCAGCATACTTAATGATTGATTGAACCATCACCATTGATTCCAAAGTCCTGCTGTACTAATCAACGACTTCTTCAACCCACCACAAACACTAATTTCTCCTTCCAAAAATATCTCCCATATTATAAACTACATTTTACACCTCAAATAAAATCTTCATTTTATTATGAGCTAATACAATACAATATACTATTTATTTATAATTATGAAATTCTCCTCCATATTTAAAACACCAATTTTCATGATAAGCTATTTAAAATAATTTCTCGTTAAATTTTAATTCTTTAAACAGTATAAAAATAATTATCTAACAAAATATCAGAAACGAGGTTAAGTCAAATTAGAATGTCGAGTTTAATTTTGAAAATCCAATATATATATATTGGAGAGAAATGATGAAATCGGTTGGGTGAAGATTGAAACTTGTTAATAATAATTTGTTATGTAACAAAATATTACAGAATGATTTGAGATGAAGACATATATCCATAGTTGTAATTACATTTCATAAGGTTGTAATTTACAACCACCTGTTTGGAACCTTAACCATGTAATATGATTTAAACATTGATGAGGAAGAATGGTTGATAGAAAGACGGAATTGTCCTTCCAAGGAGAGTGGTTGCCCTATAAAACTGGTGAAGGAAGAGAAGAATCTCCACCCAAACACAAGGCCATAAATCACTTTCCCTCTTTTTTTTTTGCCCTTAAAACCATTCCTAACTTGTTTCTTTTTTCTTCCCTTTCTTCAATGGCATCAAACACTGTCTTCACATCATCAAGGTCCCAACATTCCCACCCTAACCAGCTCACGCGCACCTGCTCCTGCTCACCCACCACGCACCCTGGCTCCTTCCGCTGCACCAAGCACAAGAAGCCACCCCGAGCCATGCCTCGGACCCCTAACCATTCGGACCTTTCCATGGCTGCAAAAGCCAACTCCTTGAAGGCTGTTCTCTTGCAAATGCTTAGGCCCTCCAGCCATGACCTTCACAAGAGGAAGAGTTTCCAACCAAGGCCAACTAGGTTTTCCCTCATGAACGCCGACACCGCTGCGGTTGCTGTTAGCTGATCACATTCGACCCGTTTCGTTTCGGTTTCCTCTGACGTATATGTAACATGTTAATCAAGGTTTTGGTCGCCGTGTCGTCTCTCATTCTGTAATTTATGTAATTGTATATACCACATTCTTTATTCTCTGTTCTCTTTGTAACGGAAGCAATACTCTACTAGATTTTCTGTCATCAACTTGCACATAATAATATCATTCTTTCTATTTTCTTCTCCTTCTCATTTCAACTTTATCAAATAATATTATTATTAAGGTGAATTATCGTAAATTTAAAGTATTAATAAATTTAAAATGTTATTTGTTTTAAAATTTTATTTATCACGATTTTAATTGTGAAAGAATTGGATGTGGTAGAAATACTTGTTTTTCATTTGGCTTCTTCCCTAATCCTTTCCCACATAAATCTCACTCTCATTCAATAAACTAAGAATCCTAGTTAAGAAAACAAAAACGAAAGCAGAGCATAAAAAAACAGAACATAACGCAACATTGACTACAGATATATCTAAATTATATTTTAAGATTAAATATGTTTATGTTGGTAATGTGATGGTAGATAAGATCATAATTAGTATATTAAATTGGACTGATGAGCTAACATTGTTGGTGAAACTTGAAACCTAATTCACTTTCTTCCACACAGAATAGACGTCACTTCTAGGGACCCTGTTAAATCCAAATATATTCACATCCAAATCAAACAGAAGCAGATGCAGGCCATTGTTTTTTACAAAAGATTTAGATAAGATCAAGGACTTTGGTATATAACTATTATATATATAATATCTATGCCAACTTGCACTGAGTGCTAATGTATTTCCATTTGAAATAAATTTCCATATATAACTGAGATTGTCAATGAGTAGGGTAAAAGGTGGTTTTGTTTAGGGAAACGAGGTTTGATTTTAACACTGGATTGAGAAGATCGAAATTTTAGTAATGTAAATTAGTTCATTAATTATATACAGGTTAAAATATTAGTACACGTAGAAACACATTCAACATCTTTAGTGTATAAAAGAGTCATTGTAAAATGAAAAAGGACCTTTTTTTTTAACTGGAATGAGAGACTTTCAAATGTTTCAATAAGTTTCACAATCATAGAATTAAAATAGGTTAAAACCATTTAAGCGTCCCTAATTTCGTAAGGTATTCCTAATTTGGTCCCCTTCTTTTAAACCTTTCCAATTAAGTCCTTATAACTGCTAATTTCAAACAAATTAGCTCTTACCGTTAAAAATCGTGGTGTTAAAATTGTGCTGAGGTGGGTAGATGACGTGGTAGACTAAGTGATACGTGGCAGAGCAGAGATGTGATTAATAATTTGTAATGAGCATTATCTTAAAAATTGTAATTAAAAACGAATTAGGGTTCAATACCCTCCTCTCCCGCCTCGACCTCGTCGGCAACGCCCACCATCACGGCCATGGCCACGGCCACGACCTCCCATCCACAACTGCCAACCACGCCCTCCGCCACCGACGTCGCCCCTTCCTCCACCTCACCCGGGTCGGAACCCTAGACGATGGCTTCTTCTCCGGCGACGACGACGATGACCGCTCCCTCTTCGGGTCCATCCCCAAATCCCCCGCCAACGCCACCCTTCTCACCCTCTTCCCCTTCCCCCCTACCTCAGCCTTCTCCGATCTCCTCGCCGATGACGGGGTTAGGGTTTCTCAAGTCATCCGCTCTGGAACCACCTTCAATACCCTAGGATTGTCCTCCCTGTCGTCGCGGACGCCTCGCGACGAAGCGAGGAGAAGAAGCAGAACGAGAACGCGGAGAGGAAGGAGGGCGTGGATTTGCAGTTTTTCGTGAAGGGGATGGAGGTGGGTCGTCGGGACGTGGCGGCGCTGTTTTTTCTGGTGAGTTTCCTCTCCGCCGCCTACGGATGGGTGATTCTCGTTTTTCTCGTGACGTATTCGTGGGTGTTGGGTGTTGTGTTCGTTTCCGTTGTGAATGATCTGTTGGGGAGGTTTAGCTCCGTTACGGTTTTGGTTTGGGATGGTTCGAGGTTAGGTCTGAAGAGGCTTTCGGGGTTTATTCTGATGCGTTGGGCTGTGAGGGACGCGTTGACTCAGCTTCTGGGGTTGTGGTACTTCGGAGAAATTGAGGATCAGTACTCGTTTTGCAGCAAGAGAGGATAGATGCTGAGGAAGTTGTTGGTGAGGCTGAGGAAGTATATGGTATTGAGGTTGAACCCTAATTCGTTTTTAATTACAATTTTTAAGATAATGCTCATTACAAATTATTAATCACAACTCTGCTCTGCCACGTATCACTCAGTCTGCCACGTCATCTACCCACCTCAGCACAATTTTAACACCGTTATCGATTTTTAACGGCAGGGGCTAATTTGTTTGAAATTAGTACTTATAAAGACTTAATTAAGAATGTTTAAAAGAAAGGGACCAAATTGAAAATACCTTACAAAATTAGGGACACTTAAATTGTTTTAACCATTAAAATATATTAACTTGATTAGACCGGTGGTTGAGAAATAAAAGTTCACATTAATGGGTACAAGAGTGAAGGAAAGCGGTGAACGAAGGTATTCAAATAATTTTAAACTAAAAAAAGTTATTTAATTTAATAATCATCTTTCTTTCACATCTTGACCGTCATCAACGCGTAAATTTATAAACGAAAAATTGATACCAACACGTATGATGGATACAAAATGTCATTTAATTAAATAATTTAATTTTACACGTACTTGTAAAATTAATAATATTATTATAAATTTACTTAATTATTTTTCATTAGTTATTATAGATGAAAATTGAAGATGAGTAGGATAAGCCGAAGCAAGTTGACCTTGAGCTGGGAAAAGATAACTGCTAGCCGCAACATATCTCTTTCCACCAATAATTGGACCATGAAGTTCCCAATTTCTTGCTTCTGCCACTCCACGCCACCATTGTTGAAAACAAAACCACACGATTCTATCTCATTTATCATACCAATGTTGTATTGAACAATTCATAGGAGCAACAGCGTGACATAGCATTCTTTCAGACAAATAAGATGGGTTTCGCGACTTTGTCTTCCCCCGTACTATATACTTTTGGAGTGAAAAGACATCATAAAATCGAATGTCTCATCAAATAACCTTTTACATAATTAAGGAAAATTCTTCAAAATGTAACCTTCTGGTAACACTATAGTGAAGTAAATGTTTGACATGCTACCAACACTGATTTGCGAAAGCACACGGTTTGAACTGTGTTCTGGTAAAATACCATAACATGAATGAAGAAGATTTGCAGTGTCACGGATGCCGTAGATCAATAATATACTGTGTGTTTTCAGATAAGGGTATTGTTTAAGATAATGGTTTTTGTTTTTCATAATTCACTACGTTTCTCAATGTCTATATCAAAGTAGAACACTAACCTTATTTCCCAATTCGAACACGGAAGATGATTAAAGCGTCTCATTTATCACACGATTAAATGATCTTGGACATGTCCAACGAATCGTGTTTGAATTTTTAGAATTTCTGGATAAGAAAGTGCTTAAAAAAATATTATCATTAATAATTTAATTTCCTTTTAAATTAAACCATTAACTATATTATGTCTCTTGTACGAGTGTATGACGTCTTTGAATATATCACGTAACATGTGTTTTATTTTATAATGTTTTGTTTCACGGCATTTTCCTACTCAAAATTAAAAATTGACCTAATTTTATATCTTGGTTGTTTGGCTAATAAAGGCGTAATGTGACTGTTGAAAGCCAACCACAATAATAGGAGGCATCGGTATTCAGGAGTTGTCGTTTTTATATAGTATTTTTGTTTGGTTTTTATTTGAGAATGTTCCAAAATGAAGAATAGGGCACAAGATGAGTGGAAGGGAAGTTTCAGTGTGATGCAGCTGGCTAGAATAGTTGATATATGTATATATATATATATATATATATATATATATATATATATATATATATATATATATATATATAATTTCTCCAACATGGCTTTCAGCAATTTGCATAGTGATCAACAACATTCATAAATAAGAGTATCCATGACCCATGTGTCTACTATATATCAAAACCCTATTTTAGTGGATGAGGTTTGATTTTGCCTAGAGAGGGTCCTCTAATTTGGTTATTTCAATCAGTCGAATTAATTCTTGGAAGTTCGATTCGATCCAAAATTCAGAACTCCACACAAGATGACCATTTAAAATAAGACGAAATTTTACTAAAGAAAATCAAGATAGTGATGTAGATTTTTAGGAATAAGGATATCTACAAACGTAACATCCTTAATTACGAAGTTTTCCTCTCCTTGTTCGGGTTTTGCTCTGCTAAGTAAAACTTTAGCTCCGTATGCCTATAATGTTCTAGAGTAATTAATTATTTAATTGTGTAGAAATACAAAAGACAAAATATATATATATACATATATATATATATATATATATATATATATATATATATATAGTATACCATGAATCAACCATAAACTCTCTTAAATGATCATGGTTACCGAAAAACATCATAAATGATGAATATTAATGAATAAAGAAAGAAGGACGATGTTATAAATCAATGTTTTTTTTTTATTGGAATTCAAAATGAATAAACTAAGTATAAAAAATCATTCACTCAAAGCATGATAGACAAAATTCATGTAATGACTCTTAAAATTCACGAAAACCTATACACAAAATAACATGTAAGATTATATAAATCTTAGGACGTCCAAGTCCTTAAATAGATCGAAATAGAAAACAGAAACACAACCCAAGCCCGTATCGCCAATGCTCAATGCCCTACTTAGTACGCTTAGACATGAGACAGCAAGAAGTGACGCTTAGCGTTCCAAAAAGAGCGCTCAAGCGCAAGCCCAAAACATTATGTGTTGAGAGCCTCAAAAAAGGGGAGTCAGGCGTGAGACAATGCACTCTGGCGCTAAGCGCCCCTAAAATAGGCGCTCAAGCATCCTGCGATTCTCATTTCTGATGCTTTTTCAATCCTTCATGAGTTCTAACTCCTTAGTACTTCAACTCTTCTTTCAAATCATCTCAATTCCTGTTAAAACAAAATAAAATGTAATTTAACTTTCAACCCTTATCATCTTAACATTATTCAATTTTACAATGGAAAAATAGAAAAATAACATTAATTTTTTTGGATAAATAAATCACGTTAAATATGTTTACTATAGATTTTTTTTTTCGGACCCTAAACCAATAAAAACTGTTTAGTGGAGAGTTTATAAATATAAACATGGATAAAAATTAAATCACACAAGTAGAAAAAGTTTAATTTTTTTAACGACGTTACTCTTTTGGAAAAACCACACAAATTTATAACACTTTAATAAACAATTTTTTATATAAAATATTTTACATTTTGTATTGATTCAATAATAATTTTTTCCCATATACTTGTAGTAATTATTTAATTTTTTATTACATTTAACTAAACTTGATTTCTATACTTTTCTAAAAGACCCAATGCTGTATTTTTGTTACATCAATATTAATGTTATTTTTCTTATTTTTTTTCTTGAGATTGAAAAATAAAAATATAAAATAAGTAATGATTGTATTAACATATATCGGCTCGTCGTCTTTTAAATGACTATAACCCTAATCTGATATAGTAAAAAGGATCATATTAAGTAAAAAATGAGCAGAGAAAAATCATTATTAATTATTGTTATAGATATATAGAGAAAAAAAAATACTATTAAATCTTTTTTATTTTTAAAATGTTTTAGTTCAAATTTAAGTGTGTTAGAACAGGTTTCTCATAAATAAATTCTCTTTAAATTTTTTTTAGGAGAAAATATTATATATATTCACCTATTTTCCTTTTCCATTAGGTATCTTTTTCTAAATCTATATAGATGGACTTAGAGATTATTAATAATTCCGTTACAAAATTACTTAACCACTCTAATTAAGAATCGTGATGGGATTCTTTCTTATCTATTTAATTATAACAGTAGCAGCCCCACCCTACTAAGTAAAAACTATTTCAAATAGTGTTGTTTGACATTTTGATATTTAACTATAGATATATATGATAAAAATTATTTATAAACCAATTAAAACTTATATATGAAAAATTAAGTACCAAGAACAAAAATGTTTAATTTTACTTTAAACTTTAAAAGTACCATTCAAATATAAACAAAAAAAATGTTTTAAAAATGAAAGAAAAAAAAATGGAATAATTTGTTTATTAATCTCCTCACACCTTTTTTCCTATATATCTGTCTCAATTTTAGAAAAAAATAATATTCCTTTTCATTTTTAGTTTTAGAATTTCAATAAGATGTTGGTGGTTTTTTTTCTATTATAATTTAGTCCTTACAATTAATAACTTCTAAATAATTTATACAGAAGAGATAATAATTTATTATAATAAAAAATACAATATTAATCTATTATGTATAGTGATATTTAAAAACATATAAAAATAAGAAAAAAATAATAATATACAATATCAAATCCTCGTTTATGATGTTAAAGAATATTCATTTTGATCAAAACGAAGTTAAGTAGACATTACTTGGGAACAAATCAAAGTTTTCTACTTGGTATAGTATATAAAATTGCAATTCAAGTAATAATATTATCATATAGACATACATTTAGATTAATTTTATAAAGTCCAGGGAGACACAAACATTAATAAAATCTGAGTCCAATTATATAAGGATTAACATCACTCTTTATCCAAAACCTTAATGCAATACTGATCTTTTATCTTTATATAATATTCTATTTTCTCATCTTGATACTTAAATTCGCACTTACATTTTCATCAATTACATGACAAGCATAAGAATTCTTAAAACTTTACATTAAAGAAGTAATACTTGTATAGTCATTTGTTAAAAAGAATGACTAGTTTATAAAACAACCAGACACATGCAATGTAATGTAAGTGATTTATCTCATCATCTGAAACAAATTATTTAAACAACCAAATTGTTCTTCTTATCTTGGTAAGTTTGTGTTTGGACATAACCTACTCGAACTTAACTCTTTATTTTTTTCTTTTCAAAGAATGAAATATTAGATTTCCGTGTTATGAGTGTTTGATATATTTAATCTAAGTTTGTTGGTTTTATATTGTTACATTACTTTTTTTTAATTTTTACTTTAACACAAAGTTTTATAAAATTCTCATTTTTTATTAATATTTTACTTAGTTATTGTCAAAAATATATTTTTTTTAAGATAAAATGAAATTTTTTACTTTTATAGAAGTCTTATTTTTATATTATGTCAGTATATATTAATTACAATATCTTATGAAATGCAGATGTTAATCTTATAATTGACTTATGCAATTAAGACGTTAAAAATATTACAATTTATTATTTGATAATATTTCCAGGTTTGAAAAAACTTTCAAATTATAAATAAGAGAGAAAGAGAAAATATGAAAAAAATAATTACATAAAAAAATTAGAAATGTTTTTTTATAGAGTTTCAAATTTTATTATTTTCTTTTCAGTTTTTTTTAATATCCTATAAATAATTAAAGAATATTTTCTATTTTTTAATTACTCAACTAAATACAACTAATCATTTCGTTATATTGTCAACTATAAATTTAAAATTTAAAATATTGAAATTAAAAATTATAAAATACAGTAAAAATATAATAACAAAATTTGTTTTTAAAATTCAAAATAAAAAATTATAAAGTAAAGATTTTTGAAGAACTTTTTCAATGTGTCTCAACAACTTTTACATAATAATAAAATTTAAAACATTACATGAAATAATAAATAAATAATTAAATATTGACGTAATTAATAAACTGATGATAAATTAAATTATAAAATGTTGAAAGTAATATTTTAGATAAAATTAAAAATTACAATATATTTATATTAAAAATAATATTTTTATCATGAAATTTGTTAAGTTAATATCTCTTATTTTAAATGATATTTATTTTGAATGATAATAAAAATAAAATTTGGTGGTTTTAAAAATATTGGGCGTTGGCATTCAGATATCGGAATACTAGTAAAGGAATAAAGAAGGGTTGAGTTGTGTTGGAATAAAAAAAGAATGAGAAGGGTAGTTTAGTGACTTACAAGTGACAGTAGTAAGTGGGAGAAGGATAGAGAATTAGGAGACGTGTCAGTAGAATTAAAACGGTTCAATATTTTTTTGTCGTCTTTTATTATTATGCCCACTGCTTTCTCAAACTTAAAGCGGTTCCATTGCAATTCTGAGGGCTCTTCTACACTTTTGGTTAACTAACCCAACCCCAAACCACTTTTGGTTAACCGCTCTTCTACTCTATTCTTCACTTTTGCTGTTCCATCCTTCTCCTCTCTTTTCAATTCAAAATAACAATAATCAGGGACTACAACACAATTCCACAAAGTTAATATCCCAAACTGAAAATTTCGTCAACCTTTAACAAATACATGCCTACCTATTGCTCTTCTTCAAAATTCTATATATACATGCCTCGAGTAAAGCTAGGTTTGCCAAACCGAAGAGCCGAACCCGGCCTTTAGGGAGAAAAAAAAAAAAAAAACTCCCATACTTCTTCACTTTCCTTTTCCCTCACTCACGATTTTTTCTCTGAAACAGAAAAAATGGCGGCAGCTTCTAGAAAATCAAGAAACGCCGTAATTGGATCCCTCTCATCTACTCCTAGATTCTACAACTCTCACTTTCGCTCTCACACTACATCTTCCTCCTCCTCTTCTTCACCCTCAGGTTTTGCATCTTCCACTTCCAGCTTCTCTTCTCCTTCAACCACCTTTTTTAACCGCTCTTCTTCCCCCACTCGTGTCAACCTCTGCGGTTCCTCCGCTCCCTCCGTTCGCTTCTCCCTCGACCACCGCTCCGTCTCCCCGAACCGCTCCATCGCGGTCGCGCCGCGAGCCGCCGCTTCCAGACAGGGGAGTATTAACCCGCACCAGCCGAAGCGGACGTGCATGTGCTCGCCTACGACGCACCCTGGCTCCTTCCGATGCAGCCTCCACAAGAAGAGCCACGCGCCGGCGCTGTACTCCCCGAATCGCCTCAACGCGCGCAGATCCGCGATGACGAACTCGCTCGTGAGAATTCGCGGAGTTGAGGGAGATCTCGTCAAACGAGCTCTCGCAGCATTGATTCGACCTTCCTCGCACCAGCAGAGACGGCGTGGGGACTTTCATCCGAGGCCGAGCAGGCTCTCAGTCATGACAAAAGCAGAGGACCTTTGAATCGAACGTCGCTTTGGTTTTGTCTACCTTCATTATTCCGGGCCACGACGGCAGGGGCGACGGATCCTGTCGCGCTGGCTTGGGATCTGACGGATTTCAAAATCTAACTAAAATTGATTATGTGCTTGGTCTGTGTGCGTGTGTATCTGTGTACATAATACAGAACTTATATTAATCAGTTGCAGCCATTGATGGCCATTCGTGGAGCTTCTGGACCTAATTTTGAGGAAAATGATTTTGATTCAAAATTTAAAACAAACAACCAATCCTAAATTAAAACTGAATACTGGATCCAGTCTAAACTTTGGTTCATAACAATCCTCTTTGTCTTTCAATTTTTTTTTCCGGTTCACTATAGATTCTCTGTTTTCTTTTTTTTGTAAAAGCTTTTAACACTTCCCGTGACGTGACGTTCGTCATAAACTTTTCCGTGGTATTCGCTTGTCACTTCTTCGTCTCAGCCTTGTGGTTTTTATCAACTAGGTCTTTTTTGAAACTGCTTGTTTTCTCTCCTCTCTTCAGTTTACTGTTCTGTATGCGTTTTCTTGGTTGGTGTGAATACGTATTAATACGTATTAATGTTTTTCCGTTGAGTTTATTTATATTTATGTTGTTTTAATGCTTGGTGATTTGGTATTAAATAATTGTTTGTTTTGCAGGGAATATATTTTGGGTGGCTAGTGGGGGAGGCAACAAGGAAGAAGAAGATAACGCATAACGGGACTGGGTTGGGTCCAAGAACAGGATAAAGTTATGTGGAGAGTTTGGTGTGATTGTAAAACACATAATCTTTATCCTGAATAGAATGAATGATTGACTCATTCCATTGCATGCCAGTGGCTGGATGAAATGATGAAGGGCAATGGCGTGAATATATTTGTGGAATGTGACGTCCGGCACAAGAATTGGAGTAGAAAATGACTTGACCCTCAAAAAAAGAAAAACATTATGGGATGGATATTTCTAATGGTAAAGTAAAACATTACTATGCAATTGCATACTTTCAAAAAAGCATAAAAAGCAAATTTATGTGATTTTACACTAGTTTTGAATTTTGTTTAAGATCAATTTTGAAACTTTATAAATATAAGTTAATGTTTTTTTATTTTCTTTTAAAAGTAGTTCTCTTTAAAGAAAATCTCCTTACACTTTTCCTAAGGTACAAAATTAAAGGGTAAAGAATTTTATGCACATTCTTTTTTAGTAAATATAGAATGGTTTTCATTCTTTAATCTCTTGGATTGTTTGTCTAGAGAAGATATTGGTGGTTGAAGGGGTTGATCTTTATGAATATAATGAGATTTGATTCGATTTTAAAAGTGTCAAAGAAAAATTTCTTTAGCTTTAAAATATCGGTTTTAGGATGCGTGTTGCTTAAGATGTTGAGCATTGGAACCATCAGATGACAACATTATCATTATTCCTTTTATATATATATATATATATGTATGATGTCTAACTAATATGTTTGTAAGAAAATTAAAGCATGGGGGTAGAAAGGAAAGAAGAAGAAAAGATACATAATTGAATACACTTTTCTCACATCAAAGGGAAGAAGCTTAGAATAATCTTCTACAAAATAAAAACTAGTTTGGAAATAAAATGAGAAGAGATATATAAAGGAGAATTATCTTAACTAAACAAACTTGTACTAAAAGCTAAACAGAAAAATAATTAAGAAACTAAATCCATTTCTACTTTTAGTAGTTGTGGATTTATTCTTTTTGTTTGCTCTGGAATTGAGTGTGGTTTTAGATCTAACATTGAATTTGGGTCTTGATAAAAGAAAAAGTGGCACTAGAAGAAGCTTTGGTTAGGAGATCACTGTGATTTTTTGTTATGATTGACAAACCACAAATCAAAAGTGGTTTGATTAGCTTAATTTGAAGCTTATGAGAGACTTTAATTATTATATTTTAGTATCAAAAGTAGTCATGTTCTGAATTTAGTGGTGGTAGACTTCAAGTTAGAAGAATCAAATATCTAGTAGTCTATATGTTGAGGTTTTGAGATTATTTATAAAGTCATTATGGTCTAACGTTCTATTTATGTATATGAGGACTTTCTTTACTACTTTCTAATGATAAAAAAAAAAGGAGTCTGACAGGAATTGTTATGATTGCATACTAAAGAGAGTTTTCCATTTGAATGAAGAGAGAAGCATCAAATTTTAGTGGTGAAAATCCAAGATGAATAAGAATAATTTTCATGATATTGACAGGAAATACTTTTCAAAATCCTTTTAAGAAAATTAGGCTTGCATATTTGTTTTTCTGTAAAAGTAATCATAGACGTAAGTGAGAATTGAACTGAAATAATGGTAGAAGTGAACTATAATGTGAACTCTAATTAAAGAAAGTGAAAGAGTTGGATATTAGTCATTTCCAAACCAAGATGATGAATATATTTTAAAACAATGTTATCATAAACAGAAGAAAAGTTGCAATTATTAATGTCTCTCAAATTTTGAAATTTAATAGTAGATATAAGAATCCATACGACTGTTTATATAATATAGGCAAAGAGTTGAAAACACTTAATTTGCTAATAAAAAATACGATCATATTCATGTAATGATAACATTTTTTCTTCTCGTTTCAATATAAAATAAAAAAAAATTATACAGAGAGAAAAATAACAAAGAAAATGAAATTTATTTATATAAAAAGAATGAAGATAATATACGAGAAATTTCTACTTGTTCACTTTTTAAATAAGAAATTTAGAATAAAAAAGATTGAAAATATTAAAGAATGATTTATTTATAATAGTGACGCAGTGAAACTAAAAGAAGTGACCCCTGATTGCTCCACTTTTTCTTCATTTGTTCTTTTTCTCTCAATTAAATCCTTTTATTTTTACTTATTTCTGGTTATTTTCTTCTTCTCTTTTTATTTTTTTTTCTTTTCGCTTTGTGAATTTCTAACTAAGTTCTTGTCTTCATATTTTATATTTTTAAGAATTTAACTGTATCTGAGGTAGGCAAATATAACTGAACTACTGAACTGAAATGTAAAACAGTTCAGACAAACTGAACTGTTTTTTGTTTTATCAAACTGTATTGAATTATACTCTAAATTGTACTAAACTAAAATATAAACTGAACTGAACTACTAACTATATTAATTTTAAACTGAATTGTACTAATTTTAACACTATCCTAATTTTTATTAAGCACTTTTCATCAAACTTTTCCACTTTCCTGAACCCCCACAAACACATACAACTATAATTATAAAAAATTATTACAAAAGATTAATTATTTAAATTTTTTAAATGGTAGTACCCTGAAACAACGGTAATTATATTAAATAAATTATTAAAGTAACTTTTTAATTGAAATTAAAAAGTATAACATGCATGTTCTTTTTAATTGAAATTTATTTTAATATTTATTTTATTTTATTCAGTTTCTTACAAATTAATTTTTTAATTATTTGATTTTATTATTTTCTATTTTATTATTATACGTGTATGAAAATTATTTTATTATTTATTTATTTATTTTATTTTATTTTATATATATTTTATTTATATTTATTTTGTCAATGAATATTATTTCACTTTTATATTTATTTTTTTAATTTTTAATTTATATTTTTTTGTTTTATATGCGTATATAATTTATTTTATCTTTTTATCTACTAATTTTATTTAAAATAATTTTTTATTTATATTTATTTTTTTCCTCATAAAATTGTTTTATTAATCAATTATTTATTATTTATATTTTATTATGTAAAAATTAAACTTATTTATTAATTATTATAATATAATAAAAGATGATACTAGAAAAGTTACTCTTAATAAAATTTGTTAATTTTTTTGTCATTTGATATTTCTATAATATTAATTATTTTTTCTATATTTCTTTTTTTTATGATATTTCATTATATAGTCATTTAATAAAATTTAACGTTTAAAATTATATTTTAGTCTTAGTAAAATACTATCATTTAAAAATAATAATATTGATATTTATTTTAAAGTAAGTTGATTTTTAAAATAAATAATTATTTTAGTGTATGCGCTTACACACATTTTAATATCATTAATTTTTTTTAACATATTTTTACATATTTAATAATATGTTAAAGAATATAATATATTTAAAGTATTATTTTTCTATATAGTCTTTTTTTCTTTTAGGATTTCTATTACTTAATCATTTAATAAAACTAAATTTAAAAAAAAACATTTTACTTTTATTACTTAAAATAATATTATTTAAAAAGTAATATATGTTTATTGATAAAAAATATAAAAATTTGTGATAAAAAAATATTGTCTTAAAAAATTCATTATTAATTTTTTATGTGAATTGTTTCTTTTATTAATATTTTATTATTAAATAACGTTTTCTTGGCCAGACGAAACAGTTGAACGAGAACTAGAGGAGTGGAAATATTAGATACAGTTCTCGCAGTTAACTGAACCAAAGATGTTATAAGTTCAGTTTTTAAAAATTAAACCATAAAATAGTATACTGAACGTGCATCAGATTTTTTTAGTATAATATAGTATAATTAACTATAGTACAGTTAATTTTGCCTAGCCCTAATTGTATTTATTAGATATTTAAGACTTAATTGTGATAACTGGTCGATAACTGAAAACTAACTTAAGAATTGAAGTGTCTTTAACATATACTTACCCGTTCAAATTTGGACTTTTTTAAAGAGAAACCGAATAGATATCCAAAGAAGAAAAAAACTGAATAAATAAAGAGATTTATAATGTGAAAATATAGTTACAAAACCCTACTTATGGAAAATGTTAATTTAGTTAAGTCTTGAAAATTTATTTTAAAATTTTGATTAGGTCGATTTAGTTTCTTTCTTTTAATTTAAACAAAGAAACAATCACTATTGAGATCATTAGCCAAAATATATTGGCGTGTGTTCGTATTTTTAAATATTTATTATTAAAAAGAAAATGTAATATTTATTTGTATACATATATTATTGGGAAAAAAAGTATATTAACTTAGAAAAAGTATAATATACCTTTCAATGAATTTTCTTTATTCTATATAAATCATACATAATTCTTTTCAATTTTAAAAAATTGAAAACAAAAAATAATATTAATGTATATATAACACATTAATAATACATAATGTAAATTGTCTAATGATTTTATCAAGACAAATTTTATTTAAATATTTAATAATAATTTTTTATTGTTTTGATATACTCTTTTAAAGGAATTCAAATAATAGGTTCCAAAGCTTTGACTATTTTTATGTGTCTTAACAACTTTTAGAGTTTACTTGTCTATTCTTTAACATCATAGTGAATTTTTAAAATCCAGTAAAAATACATTTGTTATTATTATTATCATTAGGCTCAAATACTAATTTAATAATTGAAAGGATAATTGAATAATAAGATTATATAGTTTTTATATTAAATATCTATTCTTAATATTTATTAGACATCTTCTTAATATTAAAAGTGACAAATATCTCACTTGATCTTTTATATAATAATATTTATTATTAAAAGAGTGAAATTATTAAATAAATTTGCATACAAAACTAAAATAAAATAATTTATTATAATGAAAAATATATATATAAATTACGAGCTTCATTCTTTAAATTACTTTCTTATTAAATAATAAGTTTAATCACTCAGGAAGTCCCTATTTTCGTATGAAATCTCAATTTCGTCTTGTTCTTTTTGGATTTCTCAATTGGGTTCCAATTTTTTGAAAATTGCAACAATTGGATCCTTTCCTTTAAATTGGGTTCAACGGCGTTAATGTATGGTGACATGGCTCGTTGATGTGGAATTTTATTTTTTTATTAAACATTCAACTGAACCACGTACCCTTGACACATCGTCATCTTCCACCTCCAAAAACCCTAACATTTCCCCTAATGCATCATCGGAGCACCAGTCGCAAATCGTCATGGGATCTTTCATCACCTCCAACATAGATTAACATCGTTGGACCGCAACACTCATCTTCCCCACCGTCAATAACTAAAATGTTCAATTCCATTACAGGGATTTCTCCAGAAAGATTTCAAGCCAGAACCCAAATTGGAAGCCCTAATTGCAGGGAACATCAGATCACTACGAGATAGCCATGAACCCTCACGCCCCGACATCGACGACTCACCGACACCGAATTGAACCCTCTCTCCGTTGAGGATGTCGCCTCCCCTGCCGTCACCGTCTCTGACGACGCCCTCTTCATCGACGTCGACCTCGACCACTCATTCCAAGCCATCCACGAGCAAATCTTCGGATGGAATGACACAACCCCAAATCAGGCCCCTATGAACGGCTTCGTGCAACAATCCATGATTTTATTTTTTGACTTTATTTTTCTGACTGATGTTATAGTTCTTTTTTGTGTATGTGTGTGCATTGGGTTTTTGGGGAAAAATTTATGTTTTGTACCAGAAGAAGGATGATATTGGATTTTTGGTGCCTATAAGTGTTGAAAGTCCCACATCGACTAGAGATAAGGCCAATTTATAATATATAAGTGAGGTGCAAACCTCATCTTACAAGCCGGTTTTGTGAGGTTGAGTTAGGCATAAACTCACTTTCTAATATGGTATCAGAGCAGATTTTCTGATCCTTTTCTACTCTGTCTTTGTTACCGCCGGTGGCTTATGCCCGCCGCTATCGGCGGCCCCCTAAAAGTCTCTTTTTCATTTGATGTCTTTTATCTTCTACTTGTTCATGGATGGTTTGGTCATAAACTTTTTGCCATTCACGATCCTCTTCATTTTTTTTTATCTTCTTCAACACAGGACGTCGCTCCTTCCTTTCTTTTTGCCTCCCATGGCCAACGACAACTCTTGATTTATTAGCAACCCTCATGAGCCATCAAAATCATTCACTTGCATCACCCTTAGCAGTGTCACCAAGCTTCTGCCCTCAAATTAGTTGAAGCTCTTCTTGATGGCTATGATCTTCTCAAATATCCAGATGAATCCTTTCTTGCGCCGCTGATGACGATCTCCACCACCGTTGTACCTCCAACTCCGAATCCTGCTTTGTCAAACCTGCGTCGACAGGACTGTCTCATACCTCAAGCAGTTAAAGGAGCGTCTCTACACGGTGTCCAAAGATGCAGATTGGGCGTTCCTCAACTGAAGCAGAACACAAAGCCTCTCTGCTTCATCCTCGGTTTGAATCATTACTGTCCAAGTTGCATCTCTCTTCCAGATCGTCCAACTTGCGGGAGGATATCAATTACAATAATTAATTTTAAATTGTAATAATTAGTCTTTATTAGCTAATTTTTGTATAATTACTTTCCCTTTATTTAATTTGATTGTTAGTGTTAAATATCAATTATTATAATTAATATTATAATAATTGATATTAAATTGGTTGAGTTTATTCCCTTTAACTCTTTCCAATTAGGTTATCAATTTGTATATTTATACTACTGAAATGCAATGATAGAATCAATTCATCCAAAATACTTTTCTATATGGTATCAGAGCCATGGTTTAAGCATATCCTAGCGAATTCTAAGTGGGCATTTCTGTTTCCACCCGTTGTCGGGCCGCTATTGGACCATCCAATTTCTACTATCACGCACGAGATGTCTATATCTCGGCGTGAAGGGGGTGTGTTGGAAGTCCCACATCGACTAGAGATAAGGCCAATTTATAATATATAAGTGAGGTGCAAACCTCACCTTACAAGCCGGTTTTGTGAGGTTGAGTTAGGCATAAACTCATTTTCTAATAATAAGTTGCTTGATGTATATGGCATGTTTCCTTTTGGGTTATCTTGAAAATGTATCACTGAACTGATGATTGCTATATAGGGTCATGGATCTTGCGGATACCGTGTTTGGGAGGATGAGATTAAACTGCTTGATGGAAAAAGCATTGTTCCTACCCAGCGAAGCAGACAAAGGAAGTCTTCATGATTTTTGGGAGGAATGTGAAAATGATGAAACTGATGATGAGCGTGAACTCAGTGAAAGGATGAACAAACACTGTAAGCTGAGTTTTCATCGTGATTTTAAAGCGAAAGCATAAAATTGTGCGAAATCAGATCTGACCCAAATGTTCGTTTGTAATCTAAGAAGAGGTGAATCGTTGACGAATAAAGAAGAAATAGGTCTACCTTGTAAGATTGAGAAAGAGAAACAATCGAGTAGAACTAAAATTGTGTGTTTTTCTTGCAGGGATGATAAAACCCAAACCTTTCTATCTTTTCTTCACTCACACATCTTACTCACTTCAAGCTTTGCATTTCTATTTTCAAGCTTTGCATTATACAATTTATAAAGGTTATACAATTTATTTATTAAGATTAATTAATTGCATTAAATTTATGTTGTCACTGTCAAAGATGTATTAATAGTAGAATTTATACATTTTTTCTGAGGATCCCTTGGTTGTGCAAGACAAAGAAGATGGTGGTGCAACATTAACTGTAGCAGATTCGAATCATAATGGTGGTGTAGCATTAACTGTGCTAGACAAAGAAGATGGTGGTGTAGCATTAACTACAGCATCAATACCTTCAAGGATCCGTTGGCGACAAATTATGTTTGAGAGGAGCATTTGGTCAAAGCGGGGGAGGATTCTCCGAGGGAGGAGGTGTAGGCGTATGGTTTGGGATCCATGGAGTTGAAGAAGGTGGTGGTGTGTTAGCAGAGATGGGTGATGTGTTATTTATTTCTTTGTTTTTAAAAAAATATAAATATCCACGTCAATTAAAAAGTCAGTCCAGTGTGCCACGTCAATCACGGACTAACGCCCGTTGGACTCAATTTAACGGTAGAAGTTCAATTGTTGCAATTTTTAGAAAATTAAGACCCAATTAAAAAATTCAAAAAAAACAGGACAAAATTGAGATTTCACGTGAAAATAAGAACTTCCTGAATGACTAAACCTAAATAATATTATCAATATTAATATTATCATATATAATATTACTAATAATAATAATAATTAAAATTATTAAAACTTTTGACTTATTAAGTTAATAAAAAATAAAATTGTTAAACCAATTATTAAGTCGATAAGGCACAAAGAAACAATTTTTCAATTTATGAAACTACCTATAATACTTAATATTTAAAATATCAATAAATAATTATATTAGAAAAGATAAAATAAAAGTAATAAATGTGTAAAAAAAATATATTCTCTTTATATATAGTTATATTTATGACGTTTATTATTTGAATTACTTTATTATTAAATAATTGTATTTGTATTAAATTATGAAAACTTTTAATAAATTAGGTAATATTTAATAAAAAATAAAAAAAATATTTAAAAAATATGTAGTGAAAATATTTTAAAAAAAAGAGGGTGAAACTACTCACCTTTACCAGATGGGGTTTAAAGTTGGTGGTTTTGAAAAGAAAACAAAGAGGGTCCCCATTACTGATTCATTGAACTGGACATGCATGGCATAATAAAAGTTGCAGTGGGAAGAAGATGATCTGAACTGGATAAGCTGATAAGGTTCAACCTCTCGAATACGACGTACGTGTCTTTATGGACAACGCTTTTCTTTCCTTATTTGTATACTTATCTTTTCTGCCATTTCTCTTTCAACTTTCAAATCTTACTAACCAATTCACAACTTGTAATTTTTTATATTATTTCAACTATTAGAAACAAATCTTATACACTGTTAGTAATGTAAAATTTATTTAGTCCCAGATTGCTTAGTTTTCACACAATACACAGTAAATAAGCCTTGTGAGGAAGACAGTGCAAACGTTGAGGGCATTGGATGAGGATGGTGTTGTTGGGTAGAAGTAGTAACAATAATTGAGTGTACACGACACTTGCTTCATCATGACACCAACCTAATTAACAAACTATTTGTCGTACTATGCTTAGAATGGAACCCTAAAACTGTGGTACTGTTTTTTACATTTGAAAATTGAAGCTCAAAGAGTGGGTCCCTTCCAATGTATATGTTTTGGGATTTCATGGGTCACTATGTGACAAGGCCATGTGAAGATATGAGTAAGTCGGTTTGGATATGATGTGGGGAAGACGGTGTTTCTGTCTTCTTATATTAGGCTCTGTCATTGCACACACAGCATATCACAACTTTCTTTTTTTTCATCAAAACAGTTGAAGATGCTATTTATATTAGCCTCTTATATTTATTCATATTTTATTTTATTTTCTATTACATGAGGTTACTTATTAGTTTATTTGGTTATGCAAACAAAGTTTCACGTTGAATAAAAGAATAATTGGTTAAGGATTTATATACACATAAATATCTTTAATGGTAAGAGACTTTTAAGAATAATACCAAATAGTTAGTATATTCAATAACTATTTATTATTTCAAGAATAACTTTTTATGTCAAACATTTTAAATTTATTATGTCAATTTTATATTTAATAAAAATCAAGATAGTATAAAAAAATATTTATGATAGACAATCAAGATAGTGAGTTTTAATGACTGTATATCACTCGTATAATTTTTGTAAACAAATTTATGGTCATGATTGGAAATATAACTTTAATTCTAAGAAATATGTCATCAAACATGTTCCTTCTGTTTCACTTTTGGGCCAGAAGAATTAACCAGCCCAATATTTGTATTTGGACCGGCCTTTATTCATATGTTGAATTGGGTAACTGGTTTTATAAACCAAGGGAAAGTTTTGGTATTTACTTTCTTATATGGTGGATACCACCACCACCTTACCATGTGCATCTGCAACAAACATATTCAAAACGGAAAATGAATAAGGGTACTTAAAATTAAACTAAATAAATTATTTTTAAGGTAATTATTCTCACAGTTAACCAACTTGTCACATATAACAAAATTTTTATTACTTTTAGATTATTAGTGCATGCATTATTTCATCAATCTCAGTTAATTTCAGTATTAAAATAGACTTCTTATCATTTTATTGATTATTAAGTTCAATGAATAAAGTTGTTTTTGTTTCCTTGAAATGATACAAGACCATAAAACTGTTTCTTTTGGTGAAGCTTTGAACCATAACTACGGAAAGTATCCTCATGAAAGTTAATATATTTTAATATAGAATAAAAATTATATTCACGATTAATATAAATATATTTTAACTCGTACAACCTAAAATATATTTTGTTTTTATAATATACTATTTAATATATAAAAATATTTATTCCAGATTATATATTTCCTTAAAACACAAAATTTATATTCTAAATTGCATAAGAATTTATGAAAGTAAATCTGAGTTTAACTCAAATTGTATATGTTTCATATCGTATATTAATATATAACTTTGTTAATGTTAAATTGATGATTAGTTCATAATGTAAATATGAAAATGATTGATAGATATATGTGAATAGTGATATATGATATTGTAATGATGATGGATATTGTATATATGTTTGGTGTAATTTCATGGAGAGAATTTGTGATAGTGTTTCATTCGTTTAAACATTGATGTGAGATTCCAAACGTTAAAGGTTATCCTATCACTCTAATAATTAGTTCAAGTGGAGTAAAATAAGGTATATGGTAGTTATCTTGTTGTCATAATAATCATTCAAACTTAGAGAGTAGAATGATGTATGTGGTAGTTATCATGTCGCTCTAATAACCATTCAAGCTCAAGTATAGTATAATGAGATATGTGGTAAGAGGTGTAGGAGGTCCGAGTCTAAGAGTTTTACCTTAACCAAAGATGTTAACAAACTAACCTTAGGTATAATAAGGTGAAATTCATTGATAATGATTTTGAATAATTGTGAAGGTTACCACAAGTGCAAGACCCCTAAGATTTCACATCAATGTTTTGTCTAGATAATTGAGTATATGTGATAGGATTATTTTTATGAAGAAGAGATGTATGATACTATCTTTATGTTTTGTTTTATGAAAACTCTTCTAAATATTAACTTATTCTTCCTTCTATATTATTCTGTTTGTGTTGTTTTCATTTTTTTTTCAATGATCATCTTTAGTGGTGTGAATAGATAAAAGAAGAATAATTTATCTATCTCTCGAAGGATATGTGTTACTGTTATCTTTTTCTTTTCTTTTTTTCATGTTACTATATTATTCTTTGAATAATTATAATAACAATTATTTTTAGTTTGTAAACTTTTTATTCTAAATATTTTATGAAATATCTTATTTTATTAGTTTTATGATAATAAAATGAAATGTTACAATAATTATTATTATTATTATTATTATTATTAACAATAATTCTTATATCATAAATTTACATATAATATCAACAAAATATAAGTCAAAGTATTTTATTTATATAATATTTAAGTAAAAAGTCTAATTCGAAAGTTTAATCATACAACTACACATAATTAATAAATTATTATGTCAATTTTATAATTTATTATAAACAAATTCATATCAAATGTTAACATTTATCATTCAGAAACAAAATAATAATATCTTTGATTCCATCTATATTCCAATATTTTTTAATATATCTCTTTCTGTCTATATCTACATATGTTTCTAATTATAAATTTTTAACATAAATTTTGTGTTGCTTTTATTTAACACGGTATATAACTTAAATTTTAATTATATAACTATATTGTTTAGCTACGCATAGCTAATAAATTATTAGGCCAAATTTTCCATTAGACACAAACAAATTTATATCAAAATATTATTTTTAAAATTTTAATATTTATCATTAAAAAATAAAATTATATATATATATATATACATTAATAAATAGACTCAACGTATACTACTATTTACAATTTGACCTTATCTAGTTACTTTTGTTTAAAATATTTTAAGTTAACTATTTTTTTCCTTCAATATGTCAATACATCTAATATATATATATATATATATATATATATATATATATATATATATATATATATATATATATATATATATATATATATTAGATGTCTATAACAACATGTGTTTCTATTTAAATTATTTAACATAAGTTGTTTTTTTGTACGGATAATATACCTACGTTTTACTTTTATTTTATACATAATCCTATTTTAATTACTTGCACTTTTTTTCTTTCCTTTTTATTATTGATTTTTCTTTTCGTCTTATTTTAACATACAATACAACATGGAAAAGCGCATAATGTTACTACTGTTATTTGTATTATTATTATTAGTATAATTCATTACTATTATTAATGTTAATATTGTCACTTTCGATAATCTATTACTTTAACATAAAAGAATCGATATTAAAATAATATTATTTATTTTAAAATATTCATGATTAATTATTTAATTTTTTATATTATCAAATTCTTTATTTAAATATTATACTGAAATACAATTATTCAAAATAATTAGTTATTCAAAAATAATAATTATTATATTAATTTCACAATACAAATTAAAGAAAACAAAAGAAAAACCCGTGTTTATATCTACTCTTTTGAGCTAAATATTTTGTATTATGAGTAATTTCTTTGTCAACTTTTTCTCTTTCTTTTATTATCCTCATTTTTTCAACATTAAACCAATAATATATAAAAAAGAAAAATATTTATAAAACTATTTGTGTGATGCCCTGACCTTCGACCAAAGAGTTGGCGGTCCGAACCAAAACGAGGACCATATCAATTTTGGTTTATATAAAAATCCACCTTTTTAATGAACGATCCTAATAGTTACTCCATAGATATCATAGCAATCAAAGATACGCTGATTTCCGAAGTTTTAATTTTTATTGATTATGATATAAATGTATTTTTCTTAATTTAAATGTTATTTTTTGAATAATTGTCTTTTTAATACGTATAACTTTATTGGCTTCATTCTATACCACATTTTGGTAAACTATGCCTGTGATTGAAATTTTATAATATATGATGATATTACTCTAGAAGAAGAAGACTAGTATTTTTATAGTATTCTTTTGAAAAACACATAATAAAATTTTATATATAAATGTTATGAATTATCAACTCCTAAGCATTGGAGGAGAAACTTATTCACGATGTATGAGGTTACATGATATATATTTAAATATTATTTTATTTTATAGTTTTTAAACATTATTTTTGTAATTTTTATGTAATAATAAAGTTTTATGTTTTTGTATGTCTGCTTATTTTTCAATTGATTGTTTTTGTGAAATTTCAAATGTGGTGAAACTCGAGTTATTGATAACATTATCATCTATAATTTGATTAACAGACGAGCAAATGATTTGGAAATCTCCATGTTTCTTATTCATTAACTTAATAAGGGAAATAATATTTGTTTAAGGTGGAGGTGTACAGAGTTTATCTAGATCAAAATGACAAAATGAGATGTTTAGAATACTCTAATTAACAATTTTTTAAGAAAATAATATTTTAAGATGTGCATAAGAGTTATTAGGTCATTTAGTGAAGTTATACTTAAGTATATTTAATACAAAGTGTAAAAAAGACATCAAGAATAACTATACATATACATGTACTAATCCACTTTATTACTTGTATCATTTGATAATTTATCAATATCATAACAATTATTATTTGTATGTATATCATAATTTTTCATGCATTTAGTTTTATTGTTATTCTCATTGTCATTGTGATTTGTTTATGAAGCTAACTAAGTGGTCTCGAAATTATATTTAATTGTCATAGAATAATATAACAAATTTTTTTGACACTCGACTAGTTGCAAGAAACTAGCACTACTCGTTCGGTTGTCAGTCAATCTAAGGAACATATTGAATAACTATTTAGAACCAAAGATAAGGAAAGAAAATAACGAGAAAACAACCATTACTAAACAATTGACATTAAACCACAAGAAAGATGTGTTTAGATCGACATTAACACATGAATAGTTATAAGTTCAACATTTGACCCTTTAAATGTAGGTAATACATATGACCAAGGTGATTTCTCCAATACCCTAAAATTATATGTGTGATAGTGCCACCTTGTGTCAAAAGCTGAGACACATGTAAGAAAGAGAAACGAGTGATCAAGAAATAGTCAATATAACAAACCTTGATCATTCTATAACACTAACCAAATTTAAAGTAATATCACTAATGCAAAAACACTATTTAACGTCACCCCTTAGACGTCGGTTAAGGGTAAGCACAACGTATATTGATGACTGGTGGTATTTTCGTAAATAAGTTGGTCATATAGACGTCAGTTAGAAGGTGCCCCGACGTCTATGATATTTTAGATGTTAGGGCCCCTCCTAACTGTAGTCTATATGTTTGACAGGTGAGTGAAAAGTCATTTCTTTTAGTCATATGGACGTTAGTTAAGAGGGGCCCCGACGTCTATATGGCGGAAATTAATGGCTATTCACCTACCTGCCAGACATATAGACGTTAGTTGGGAGAGCCTCGACGTCTAAAATATTATAGACGTCTGTTATGGGGGGAGCCGACGTCTAAACCCTAAATCCAAAAATTTAAAAATTCATTTTTTGACTCCATATAGACGTCTGATCCCGCCACTTCGACTTCTAAAGCACTTTAGACGTCAGTTATTGGAGGAACCAACGTCTAAACCCTAAATCCAAAAATTTAAAAAGTCACTTTTTGACTCCATATAAACGTCTGATCCCGCCACTCCGACTTCTAAAGCCTTTTAGACATCTGTTGTGGGGAGAACCGACATCTGTAGACGTCTGTTATGGGGGGAACCGACTTCTAAATGTCTGCATTAAAGCATTGCGAACGCGAGGCAGCAGTTACGCACTTCATCATCGTCCTCACATTTTCTCTCGACGGGCTACGTTTTTCAGGTTCGTTTTCTCACTTTTGCACCGTTTAAAATTAATTTTACTCCGATTACATTACTCTTTGATGAATTATCTTTCATTTCAACCAATTAAAATGCGTTTTCGTTGAGTTTTGTCCAGTTTTGCTCGTGTCCTTGGGTAGCGTTCTTGGACAGCGATTTCTTGCGTTTTGCACTCCTTTAATTTCCTCCACTACAATATTAAAACCATCCAATACAAAAAAAAAACGTACAATCCATTCTCTTCAACTAAAATATAAAGTTGTAAACTCAAATCACCATAAGTCAGGAGCAACTCGAGAGGTCTCAAGCGGAGAAAGATCCTATCAAATACGGCGACATTTTAGACGTCTGACCTATAGAGTCCGACGTCTATATAGACGTCTGACCTATATAGTCCGATGTTTACATAGACGTCGGTCATATCCTGACCGATGTGTAATTAATGTCACCCAAATAGACGTCGCATCCATATATAACGTTAAAAGGCCAAAATAACCGACGTTAAACAGCGTTTTTCCACTAGTGTATATTAAATAAAATATTAACTTAAATATTTGGTTTAAAGATTTGACTCAAACATTTATTTAAAGATGGAAGATGGTTTTGCTAAGAAAGAACAATTAAAACTCTTAACTGAGTATATTATTAGAAATACTTATCCAAACTTTTCAAATAACAGTAATGATTTATTCTTCATCTAACATACGGTTGTATTAGTCCCTAATAACATGGTAGACATCACTAATGACTATATGTTTCGGTTAACCCCTTCATGTAAAATATTATCAGATATATATGATTATGATTATCATATATTTTATAAAATGCGTAAGCGTTTTATGGTTTCAAGTTATTATTATTCTAAATGGTTCCATTTTCTCTTTGTTAATTATGGAAATGTTGCTCCCTTTTTATCAGTTTTTTTAGAATTTACATAATATATTATTTCATACCCTCAGTCGTTATCGTAGTTTTTACTTGTATTAATTCATTGTCATATAATGAAGAGAAAAATAAGTAGAATAGAAAATATACAACTATATTATCACAACTAATAAATATTACTTCATATGTTGTTTTATAATATTGGTTCAAGATTCCTTTCACCGAAGTTACGGAAAGTGTTTATTTATTTTAAATTAGTTTTAAATAACTTATTTATTTATTTATTTTAAGCTTAATTAAGTTTAGAGTCCTTAATAAATTTAAGTGTTGTTTATTGAATCTTTAAATGTTATTGTGTATCTTCTAATAAACTATCATACTATGCATCGATATTTAAGTAGCGCAATGAAAGATAAATATTACATAAAAGTAATTTAATTAAGAGGAACTTAATTACAAAATTGTAAATTTTTTAAGATTCAATAAAAAAATTAATAGCGACTAAATCTTGAAAGATTCCAAGTTTGTTATATATATATTCAAAACTTAATAAGTCTTTATTTTAATATAGTGTATCACATTTTTCTCTTTTCTTATAATTAAATTTTCTTTCTTCTATTAATTAAATTAAAGTAAAGGTGTAACTGAAAACAAATGTTTTAAAATTTCAAAATGATAAATAAGAAAAGAATAATTTGTATTTAAAATTCACTATTAAAAAAAGAAGTGAAAAAATAAAACTGTATTGGGCATCCGAACGGTACACGACCGGACGGTAATCGTAGTTATTAAGACCAGTTCATTCGGACGGCAGGATCGGAGAAGTAATGAGGTAAGTTGATTTTAATAGAGATTTAATAGTTCTGGGTCTTGATTAAAGAGTTATTGGGCTTTGATTAGAGAATCCTTAATCTCAAACCCAGAACTAACACTATATATAAGAGTCAACTGTAAGAGGTAGAGAGATTCATTTATGATACATTTTATCTTGAAATCGAATAGCCGAACGAACCTGACACTAACTTGAACGTCAAAATATTTTTGGCACGTATCCAACCGATCATAACTGGTGAGATCGGATACGAAGTGAACCAAACAAAGACCTAACAAGAGAAGGGGATCAGGTGACCGGACGTCTCGAAGAGGTTAGAAAAAATTGTGCAGGCCACTGGGACCAGATTCTACTACCGAAACAAAAACCATATAAGTTAAAAAAAGGAAATAAAAGTTGATATTCTTGTTGTCCTAGAGGACAAATGCTACAGTCAAATTACTACTGGCATTAAAAATATCAAAACGGTGATTGAAGCATTTGACTCATTCCATTGAATTGAAATGTTTAATTATTTTCCAATGTTTTTTTTTCTCAACTCAAATTTTCAAAATTGACGATTTTCTTTTGAATATCAAATCAAATACACATTTCTAGCAACATGAATATGATTTTAGGTAAAATGATAATAATTATAGAAAACGAAAACAGATCTTAATATTTATGTAACTATGAGTATATGAAAGAATTGTTGAGTGTTTATTAGATATCCCAATTTAATAGTATTTTGATTTAAATATTTTTTATTTCTGATAAAAAGAACTGTTATTTTTTTAATAAAATAACTTTCTATCTCGAATTTTTTTATTTTTTTTTTTAATTTATTTATTGGTTTGTATTACATGGACGATTAAATGACTGATATAGTTACGTAAACCATACTTTACAACTTAATTAATATGAATTAAAATAGAAATACCACTTTCATGTGAAACCGTTTTCTTTAGAATAAAAACCAAAATTAGCAAACACAATAATCGAAAAACTTATTTTAAAATATTGGCATGATAGGTTACGTGATCCTTAATAAACAAATCATTACTTAAAAAACATTTGTTTTATAAATGGGAGGAACTAAAATATTACGTTTTAAAAGTAACTAAAGAAAAATTATTTAGTACCGAACACAAAATCCATAAATTTATTAGAAATAAAAAATATTACATAATTTTTTATATATCGTCTATATTCTTTACTTTTATTCTACAACAAACAATTAAAATATAATAAAGCATTTTATTACATCTCCTCTTCACATGATAAAAAAAATAACACATATTAATTTGTATATTTTAGAATGGTAATAGAGGCAGATTTTTATTTCCATTCTTATATTTAATGGATATAAAAAAAATTTCTCTTCCTCCTCTTCATCATGATACATGTAAGTAAACATTATAATTATATAAATTTTAAATCAAAATATTAAATGATAATTAGATAAAAAAGAGAATTATATAAAATATTTTATCATTACACAAAATTAAAATTTCACACCAACCAAATTTTTATTAATTTTATATACATTAAACTAACAAAATTGACAAAGTTAAAAATATACTTTTAAAAAGTTATAAAAAAAATATTCTAGTTTAAAAATATTTTAGATGTAAATTTTTCTTTCTTTTTTTAAATATTAATCAATGGATTGTATGAATAAAATTTATGAAAATAATATTAAATTATCGTGAATGAAATATTTTTATATAATAATAATGATAAAATTATACTTATGAAAATAAATAAAAAATTAAAAATAATTATATAAAAAATCATCAAATAAATATTCTGTGATAAAATAAATAACAAAATAAAATATTTAAAATAATAAAAATATCAAACATGTGTATTGATACACTTTATCGCATAAAGAAAAATATATATATAATTAAAGGTATATAAAATAAAGAATATCTTAAAGATAGATAATGATAATTTAAAAAAAATCAATAAAAAATTAAGGTTAAAAAAAATAAAATAAAATTTTATATTACTTAGTAATTTAAGAGTTTAGTAGTTAAAATTGATAATCAAATATTCTCGTATGATACGTTAAAATTATGAGCAAATTTAGTGAATAATGAACAGACTAAATAATTAAACAAAACAAATAAAAAATATTTTATATATTATCTAATAAATTATAATTATTTTAGTAATTTTAAACTGAAACAAGATAACTACATAAATGGATATTAAAACGAATAGAAAAATAGATAAATATGTATATATACATCTTTATTATCCAATTGAATTGAAAAAAAATAAAAAATTATTCATCCTTTACTAAATTAATGTAAAGATTCTTTATAAGGTGAGGAAGAAGTTTGGGTAGAAGTTCATTTGGCCACAAGTTGAGTGCGAAATGTAAAACTTTGGACCAAAGGAAAGAAAAGTTGCATTCTTTTTTTAAAAATTCCATTCTTAAACCAATACTGACCAATTTTTAAGAAACTGAAGGGTGGTGATGAAGAAATGTCTGAAAACGCGATTGATCCACACCACCTCGAAGAACTACCCATCGTATACGAACACGAAACATCCTAAAACAACTTTACACATCACATGGGACAAGTTGGTAGTGCCCAAAAAATAAAGAAACCAAACTAAGAGCTTCCAAGGAAGCTGCATTTCACCAACAACACCATAACCAAGTTTAAAACAAACACTTTTGTACCCAACCCAATTAATTAGTACAAACACGTTCTCTTCACTGAATTTAAGCAATATCAATCCTAGACCCAAAGTGTTGAGGGAATATTTTTAAATCATGATCTTCCTCAAAAGTATATTCATCACAAACCTTTGCCCCACACAAATTATTTAAAATATTAAACAATTTATCTCCTTCTCACTCTTACACTGATTTATTCTCACCATATGCCTTCTTTTTGGTTCTCCCTTTTGTGAAGGAAAGGTCTTTGGTGTTTTCTGTTGTGTGTGTGTGTGCTGTTCTTGAGCTGAAGTGAGCCAAATGTTGAGAGTGAAGGGAGGGAAAAGGCCACCTTGGGTGGGACTTGGAGCTGCCGTGTGGGTTCAGATTTGTTCAGGAAATGGCTACACTTTCCCTCTCTACTCTCATTCCTTGAAATCCGTTTTGGGTTTCAACCAGAGCCAGATTACTCTCCTTGGTGTTGCCAATGATATTGGTGAGAACGTTGGCATTCTTCCTGGTCTCGCCTGCAACAAGTTCCCTCCTTGGCTCATTCTTCTCATTGGTGGTCTCTTATCATTCCTTGGTTTTGGTGTTCTCTGGCTCGCTATTTCCAAAACATTTGATTGCGTTCCTTTCATTGTGGTAACTTCATCATTTTCATATCTTTTTCGCTTTATATCAGCAATTTTATGTTTTTTTTTCCAGGGATCATAGAGTCAGTTCTGTTTTACTGCCTTATTGGTTGTTGGATCTTTGATATCTTTGGACAAATATGATCTGAGACAAAGATGAAAGGAATAAGGACTTTGATATGAGAATAGCCACAGTATCGAACATTTTCTATAGCTTATTCCATGTTTGTTTTTTATATTTCTGTATCTACAATTTTCCTTTCATTGTATTGTTGTTTGGTTCATCTAATAATTGTTAGATGGAAAATTGTTTGTTAGGCTGTGCATGATATTGAAAGGGCCTAGTTCATAATCATCTCTTTTTATCTTTGGTGCTGCAGCTATGGCTTGCACTTGCTGTAGCTACCAACAGCTGTGCATGGTTATCTACTGCTATTCTAGTCACCAACATGAGAAATTTCCCTGTCAGTAGAGGCACAGTTGCAGGAGTCCTGAAAGGTTATTCGGGGCTCAGTGCTGCAGTTTTTACGGAAATTTACAGCGTGGGTTTTCATAATTCTTCACCCAACTTCCTGTTGTTCCTTGCCATTGGTATTCCTGCTTTATGCTTCAGTACCATGTTTCTTGTTCGGCCTTGCACTCCGGCTTCCGGTGAAGATTCTTCTGAAAACAGTCATTTTCTGTTCGTCCAAGGTGCTAGTGTAGCCTTGGGTTTATACTTACTTGCAACAACAATACTTGACAACTTTGTCCCCATGAGTCATACAGTATCATTTGTTATGTTGGCTGTGATGATTCTCCTTCTCTTGGCTCCCCTTGCAATCCCTATAAAGATGACACTGTGCCCCAGAAAAGCATCTGCATCAGAAACACCAGAGCAACATGTTGGATCTTCCGACTTTCTGGTTCAAGATGGCAAGGTGGACAACACAGAACCCTTGCTATCATCTTCATCAACCAGTGGCCTTGGAAGTTTTAATGATGTGGATGGTTCAGCTGAGGTGGCCATGCTTCTCGCTGAGGGTGAGGGGGCAGTGAGGAAGAAGAGAAGGCCCAAGAGAGGGGAAGATTTTAAGTTTACCGAGGCTCTCGTTAAGGCAGATTTCTGGCTACTGTTTTTTGTTTACTTTGTTGGGGTTGGAACAGGGGTTACTGTTCTGAATAATTTGGCTCAAATTGGCATTGCACAAGGTATGGAAGATACCACTGTTTTGCTGTCATTATTCAGCTTTTTCAATTTTGTGGGTCGGCTAGGTGGAGGAGTTGTTTCAGAACATTTTGTCAGGTAAGTAATTATTCTCGGTTAAGTTAAGATTTTACTCCCGCGCCCATATCAGTTAAGAGATCATTGTAATCATTTCAGATAATTAGATGCCGTGCTACTTTTGACCAGCACTTGTTATTTGCTTCTTTTGCCCACCACAAGTAGGTAGCAATTGTGTCGAAGTGTATGTTTAATTTTTAGATGCCAAAGTAGACTTTTCTAATTTGTGAAAGTAAAAGTAGGTAGTGATTGTGTTGAGTTGAAGTGGATGTTTATTTTTAGAATTTTATAGTTGCAGATCAGTCATTAGTAAATTGTTTCAATATACTTCTAAGACAATTACTATAAAGCTAAATACACTTGTAATCTGTTTTATACACATGTACATGTCTTTTTATCATCTAAGTATGAATGACGACGCATGAATAAAGTATAATTGTTTTGACAATTTGCAGGACAAAAACGATTCCAAGGACAATTTGGATGACATGCACGCAGATAATTATGATGTTCTTGTACCTTCTCTTTGCATATGCTATCAAGGGAACACTTTATCCTGCAATTGCAGTTCTTGGCATCTGCTATGGCGTGCAATTTTCCATAGTGATTCCCACTGTTTCAGAGCTTTTTGGGTTGAAACACTTTGGTTTGTTGAGCAACTTCATGGGTCTGGGGAATCCACTTGGTGCATCACTTTTTTCGGCTCTTCTTGCAGGACACGTATATGATAACGAGGCAGCAAAACAACATGGCCAAGGCCTCATTGCTTCAGGTGTTGCATGTATTGGTCCAAGTTGTTTTCAGCTAACCTTTTTCACTCTGGCTGGTGTGTGTGTTGCGGGTACTCTCACCAGCATTATCTTGACTATAAGAATTAAGCCCGTTTACCAAATGCTTTATTCTGGGGGTTCGTTTAAGCTACCTCAAACTTCAGGCCACTAAAAACTACTCAAGTTTCATAACAAATATAGCACACCACACACTTTATTTTACAGACAAACCTGTCTAGCTGCTTTTTCCTGGTCTGCCATTACATTCTCAACAATGCTGATAAACAATCTATCAGGCAAGAGATGTTGGCTTCAAACGTGTGGACCATGTTGGGATTAGACTCTGACCACTGAGAATTGTTAAAGGTGAAGGAAGTCTGATACGTGATCTGTATGCACATGGTTGTAGGCTAATTAATCTATCATATATTGTTTGGAACAATCGTTTATTTCAAAGTATGTGATGATAATTATACAACGAATGAGCTCAATATCTGTTAATTGTTATTGAACGTAACATTTTAGTTTAGCTTTAGTTTGGTGCCGCCTGAAAGTGATATTTGGACTTTAGCTTTAATTCCTTTGAATGAGAATATCTACCAGCAAATAAATTAATTACTTTTCGGAGAAACATTACGTGATCTCAACATTTTGTTGGTGACGGTGAATGTTTTCCTATTTATATATTTACCCAAAGACAAAACCCATAACATAAATAAACCTAAAATGTTGGCCATCTACATATGGGACTGTTACCTTATAATATGAAATAACGACCTTGGATAACAAAAAATGATAATGTATTAACAAGTGGTCGGAGAAGCAGGGACAAGGCGTTTAAGCGTTGCAGCAAAACATGAGATTTCATATGATAATAGGTAGTTGCTTAGTTTCTATCATGAGATACCAATGAAAGAAAAAGAATGATAATGTAAGCGGCACTCACCATCGAATGGAAAAGACAAAATCAAGTCGGTTTCAGATCTTGAAACAGTGAAGGCCAGAGTGTGTGATCATCGTCATAATCAAAATCGGCTTTGGGCTTGTTATAAGGACTGTATGCCATTGGGCTTTCAATGTCGGGCCTTGTTGAATCGGAAGGCCGTGGAGGTCTTGGGCTTTTGGTCTCCGCAGGCATGGGTCTTGGATCGAGAGGCCCTGACAGTCTTGGACTCTTTGCTGTGGCTACAAATCTTGCATCGAGAGACCTAGGTATTAAAGGGCTTCTGTTAGAGTTGATCATCATCATTCTCTCATGCATTCTTCCATCAAGTGGTCCAGATAGCTTCAAGGCCCTGTTGTGGACCATTTTGTCATGCATGATTCTACTACCATCCAACGGTCCTGAAAGTGCAATGGTCCTGCTTCTGTACATGGGAGGCGCAGGTAGAGCCTTCTCTTCCTTAGCTTCTTCGCTTCCTTCTTGTTGCTTCCTCACAACCGATGACCCTCTCAGTTTCCCTTCGTACCAATTAATCTCTGGTGGCGCCATTGAAACAGGCATCAAGGAGGGCACACCTTTCACTACGTGATCATCGTCATCGTCATCATCACGTGAAACAAACTTGTTCATGCACTTCCTAAGGCACTTCTTGATGACCCCAGAGAGCTTCTTCGGCCGACCTCCTCCTCCTCTTCCTTCCCTCTTGACAAGCTTCAGAATTTCTAGTCTGTGCTTGGCAATCGAGATGCCCATGCTCTGAAGAAACTCGTGGTTGAAGTAGCAAGCATCTTCCAATTGAAGCTCATTGCGTGCAAAGGTGAGGCCGTAGTCATAGATTAAGGAAGGCTCAAGAGTGGTTCTTGAAAGCCAGGAGAACCAGTCCATGGGTGATGGGGCAGTGGCAAAAGGGTAGGATATGGTAAGGTTTGAGGTGGGCATCACATAGATATAGAGATAGATAAGGAGGAGTGGAGTATGAGAATCAGTGTTTAAATGATAAATGTGGTCGGTATATGGCTATTTATTTTGTTTTTTCAGAGCAATTGCTTCCACTACCTGTCTTTTTTTGTGATGATGAAATTTGGATGGTAGTTGAGACTGAGAGTGACAACAGCCAACCAATAATTTCGTGTGAGGAGTTTTTTGACATATTATCGTAAGGAAGGTTCACGGGCATTATACAGTAGGGGTTATGAGAATATTACAAAAGGTCCTAATCCTCAAAGTTAGAAGCTATTGCAGCCATATTACGTAGGTAACAGCAGTGAACATTAACTGTGTTAAAAATATCCAATAAGAGTGTGTCTTTGTGGGGATTAGTGAGTTAGATTACGACAGTGGTTGGCTTAAGATTTGAGTAACATGGGTTAAAGTTAATTAAAGGCATGAAGGGCCCATGAAATGGAAAGTAGTTAAGGCAAATCAATTTGGTAAACCTACTACCTATTTTGCAGATGAGGGAGTCCAAGAAAAAGTCCAAATGACCCACACCTTGAATCTTCGAGCCTACCAATTAGCACATACCTGCCACTTTAATTAGATTGCAGTAATGTATACAAGAAAAACAGGAGGGGAAGAGAAGCCATGTAAATTGACCAGGAATAATTATTTTGGTAAGCATCCCATGTCGGTCTTCGCTATGGAGCAATGAAGTAATGGGTTGAATGAAGTAAGTTGGTGGGGCGATCGATTGTCCTTCCACACATAATTGATGACAGAAGATGGGATGGTAAAACCACTGTAGCAGCAAACCAATGGCATCAAGTCATTTCAGAAGCCAAAGAACACGGCAAGTTACCTACAAAGTACGCAGTTACATCCTCTGGTTTGGTCTAAATCAAGGTATTGAGCTGCACATGCCACAGTTCTTGACACGACATCATGTGAACACTCTTACTTTTGCTGTCACAAAAATATTGTAATGCCATGAAGTTTTAATAAAACACCTAAGCATCATCTACTTTGTTTGGTTTCCTTCAAAGCTTGTAGCCATGGTTGGTCTATGATCTTGATTTGTAAATTTTATGGCTTGGCAGCAGGGGTTGACAGAGAACTACGAATCCAACCGATGTCACGTGAGATATTAATGGTGAATTGATCGTTTAGAGAAAGGGCAAGAGGGCGCAGCACTACTACTTCCTTAATGTAGACCTATACTTCTGTGCATATTTACTGTCTCAAAATTTGTGCATTATTAATGTCAACTAAAATCAACATTACACAATAGGCGCAGGGCTGTATGGAAATTATTTATTAATCATATTATTGACATGTGATATTTACTTGTTTGAATTACACGATAGTAGTTGTATAAATTATTTCCTAGCTTTAAGCTGAAGGCAACCTAGGTTTACACACGCAAAATAAGTTAATATAAGAAAGTATAAGTGATATTATTTAAAGGTTTGTTGGGTTTAAAATTTTTATATTTTTTTAATGAAAGATTAATTTACTGTTTTTCCCAAAATTTTAAATCTTTATCATGTAACGTTATTTAATAATAAAAGCAACAGGATGTTTTTATATTATTTAATCAAAAAAATGAGATTTGAGACATTATAAAATTAGAAGAGAGATAGTTGGGGTTCCATATCCATGCATGAAAGGAGAAATCATAACCAACCATGCAACTTTGAATCCGAGTCAAAGGACCACAGATTTCGCGCTCCATCCGTACAGAAACTACATCCTTGTTCGATGTTGAATCGGTGTTTCTTTCCAACGTTTTCAGCGACATAACATTATGCACACTCCATATATGGTGTGTTCTCGTTGTCCCAATTTCACATTAGTTTCAACTCAACCTTAGCATGTTTTCTTTTGGTAGAAAAATTCAACTTTCTCTGCGGCATAACGTAAGGCCGTTCTGCAGCCAATCACAAGGCTCCACCTCGTCATCGTCATCTTCTTCTTCTTCCTTCAGCTCCTTTGCTGGGCCCACACATGGTGACGAGAGGATCGGAGACTTCGAGGCCTTTCTTAGAGCAATCACTTCTGGGGTTGTGGTTGTTGCCTCCACCTTAGGCTTTTGGTATTGCTCCTCTTTGTCTTCTTCTGGTGCCAATTCTCTTCAGTCATTTTCTAATTTTGCCAATCAGGATCAGCTCCAACAAAAGCGTCAGAACAAATCCCCCAGGTTTCTCTTTAACGGTATCCTCCTATTCATCAATGATTCACGTTATTGCATCTTTATTACATTTGTTTTCTCATTTTAGAGCTTAATTTCCCTTTTTAAATTTCAATTTGCAACGCTGAATGTTTTCTTATTGATTTAACCTTTAATATTGGTATAGGATAGAATTTGAATTTAATTGGAACATTTTGATATCGCACAAAACTTGAAGATAGTTCTCGCCGCTACTAATTCCATGAAGCAACTTAATTACCTACATGTACATATCTCTTGACAGATTTTTGTTTTACTAATATATTATTAGTTATTAACATAATAAATATGTTGTTTTTCAATAAACTTCGTTAATTCACGTGCAGTACGGGTCCTAAAACTTGTATACTAATAATTTAAAAGCTTCTTTGCGCTGTTGTTCAATCATGCATTGACGTATAATTGGAAATTATTGTCTTCGGTAATAATTAATTCAAAAGTCATATCTACAGTCAAGTTTAATCAATACACATAGGTTTTTTGTAGTTTAATTGTTAACTCATTTGCTTGTTGCAAATTTTTAGATTTGTTATGCTTCTGATTTGGTGCAGATGACTATAGAAGAAGAATATTCTTTAATTATGAAAAACGCATTCGCTTGCAGAGCCCTCCTGAAAAGGTAAACAATCTTGTCATCATGTGTTTGTATAATTATCAGTCATGATGTTGTTGTTGTTGTTGTTTTTCTTTCTTCAGCTTAAAAAGCAGAGAATTGTTACTATGCATGTTTCATTTATCTGGCACCATGTTAAGTGCAGGTTTTCGAGTACTTTGCATCTGTTAAATCCCCTAGTGGTGAGGTTTTTATGACACCTGCAGATTTGATGCGTGCCATTGTTCCTGTCTTTCCTCCTTCTGAATCAAACCGTGTTAGAGAGGGTTTTCTAAGAGGGGAGCAGGTTCCCGGGGAGTTGCAGTGTGAACCTTCAGAATTTTTTATGCTCTTTGACACTAATAATGACGGACTCATTTCCTTTGCAGAGTGCGTATTTGTTGTCTTTTTTATCTGCTTGAAACTTCTGACATAACAACTGCTGAATGAGTACTAATGCCATGTAATTTGGATAACAAAAGCTCTTCTTTCTTGACACCAGGTATATATTTTTTGTTACTCTCCTCAGCATACCAGAGTCCAGCTTTTCAGTGGCTTTTAAAATGTTTGACCTTGACAACAACGGGTAGGAACTTCTCTTTTCCTTCTGCATGTCATAAGCTGTAATTACAATACACACACACACACACTAGTGAACTATCCATAATTTAGGTATGGATCCTTTTACAATGTAGAGTCCACTATCACTTGGTTGAAGAAATCAAATGCAGACATCCATCTTTTGATTACACCATCAGTGTTTTGGATTGCTCACTGTCAAAAACTCAATCATATTACTGTTAAGGCAAATCTAATATGACGTTCTCTGTATAGCACTAAGCACGTAACATATCGAGTATGGTGTATAATTGAGATAAATAAATTGAAACAGGCATGAAGACAGACAAGTGTAGACAAGATTTAGTTACATCTAACAATGTCAAACGGATTGGGATAACTAGTCAGATCTGTCTGTATAAGAATTTGGATTTTTGTTTTATGTTTTGGATATCTGAATATTTTAAGAGGTGTTTGTCAACAGTGAAATAGACAGGCAAGAATTCAAGAAAGTGATGGCCTTGATGCGATCACAAAACAGACAAGGGGCCAATCACAGAGATGGACGACGTCTTCGCGTCAATACTTCTGTAGAAAATGGGGGTCTCTTGGAGTATTTTTTCGGCAAAAATGGAGATTCATGCTTACAACATGAAAGATTTGTTCAATTCTTAAGACAGCTGCATGATGAGGTAAGTGAGTTCAGGGTATGCTACTTTTTTGTCTTTGGATTGTTTCATTGGAGTGGTAAATGTGGCTGAAGAAGTCTTACATTAAGAATAAACATGTTCTGCAATATATGAATTCTTTTGTACGAACTATTTCTGATATCATTGACAGAGATCTCTGTTTTATATTCCATAACAATAAGACTCAACTATCTTGTTAGCAACTAGAACGTCCGCTGAAAAATTGAAGTCAACTTCAACAAAATATGTAGAAAACTTGATGAAAATTTTAGTTTTCGAATCGGCGTGACCGTGCATCCTTAAAGATTGTAAAATATTTTGTGATTAACATGCACTGCACTTGGAATTTAATTTACAGATCTTAAGGTTGGAGTTTTCCCATTATGACTACAATAAAAGAGGAAGCATTACAGCGAAAGATTTTGCCCTGTCCTTGGTTGCGTCTGCAGACGTCAATCACATAAGCAAACTGTTGGATAGGGTCGAAGAACTGAACAGGGACCAGCAACTAAGAGACTTAAGGCTTACATTTAAGGAGTTCCAAGATTTTGCAGAATTGCGCAAGAAGTTGCAATCCTTTTCTCTGGCCATATTCAGTTATGGAAAAGTTAATGGGGCGTTGACAAAAACTGATTTTCAGAGAGCAGCATCTCAAGTACTGATATCTCCCTTTGCCAAATTAAATCAAAACCATTTTGAATTCACGAATAACTTCTTACGTGTTATGTTCTATTCATGCAGGTTTGTGGTGTTTGTATTACAGATAAAAGTGGTTGACATAATTTTTCATGTGTTTGATGCAAACCGTGACGGAACCCTAAGTGTAAGCGAGTTTGTGAGAGTTGTACAAAGAAGGGAGGATATTAAATCAGGCTCTGGCTTCATGGGTTTAGTATCTTGCTGGACGAACTGTGTAAAGAATTGTTCATCTAAAAAGCTTCAATTATGATGGAACACATTCAACCATGCACACCATCATTTAGGGAATCTGGCAGAACATTCATTCCCATAGAAATGGAAATATGCCGATGCTGTCACACCATCACTGACTGCAATCTACACACAAAATGTACAGTCTAAGACTTTTTTGGATTTGGTGCCCAAAGTCTTCTTCTATTTGTACATACCATCTCCAGCTATCCCTTAAATTTAACTGTTGTCTTTCACTGTCAATGCTAGTAATACGAGTTAACATTAAATCAGTAGATCGATTACAAAAAGTTTAATTATTTATCGCTCTTTATATATTTTTTTCCCTTGCTCAATATCAGTGTATAAAAACAGCAGATTCATTACATTTTTTTTAAAGAAAAGAAATAAAGAAGAAAGGTTTAATTATTTATGCTGTGTTCCATTCTACAAATTTACTATTTGAGAAGATGGCCTTTATATTCATTTCAATGGGTTTGATAGTATTTGTGACAGAGGATTTAAGGGATGAAGGGGAAGGAGAGTCTTCTCTGCCGAGAAAATATTGGAAGGGATTTAGCATTTGGTTTTTATATTTTTACAAAAATTTCCTCACACTTTTTGAAAATTCCATGCTAGGTTTTTTTACTGTACATAATACTTTTGTTGTGCATGTCCATCGTGTCCAAATTCATATTTTATCAAATAATACATTCACTTATAGCTAAAATTTCATCAATAATATTTAATATAATAATAATTATTGTTATAAGGACAAAAAAAATCTTATATTTTAATTTATTACGATATTTTTTATTTTATCATATTCATCAAAATTTTCACAAACTATTGCAAGCTTCACTCTCACCTTTAAATCTCTTAAAAAAAAAAACAAAACCTTTATCCTCAAATTCATATTGTCTCTCAAACTAATAACAAGGGAACACATATATCTAAGGACCACAAGTATTAAGATCCGGACAAATTTACAGTGTTTCTACAACCACGACGATAAAGTTTAACGAAGTACTTCACCTAAACTATTTAAAATTTTACCAACCCTAGTAGGTACTCGCTAACTAATTCACCCATCCATTGCAAAATTGCACATAGCAATGAGTTTTTCATAATTAGTTCTGAGGTTCGTTTGACGTCTTTCAAAAGTTGGAACAATAACTTGCATGAAGTTGGAATTGACAACTAACTTGACAAAACTGAGTCACATTCTCCCATTTGAAACCAAGTGACAAATTTGGAAAGAGTCCCTCCTCAACTTCCTAGATTAGGCACACTCAAATAATTCAATGTGGCACAACAACTTGTCAGGTTCAACGCCCTTTTCTTTGTGGACCTCTACGGCAGAAAAGTTGTATTGCTTTTCTGTAGTAACAACCCCTGTCCTTTCCCACTGACACGTATGATGGGAAAAGAGTAACGCTGAGCTCATGAAAATTTTTATGAGCTTAAACTTTTCCACTGATTTTATATATGTTAACCTTAAATGTAATTGCAGCAATTCTATAAATTTTTAATTGTGATAAGTAGCGACCCAGGTTTTACCACTTCATCGAAGACAATTCTGATAAGTTGTCAAGAGCCCGAAGCAAATGACAAGTACAATTCTGAATGACTGTTTGCAAATCAGGTTTAAAATAAAAAAGGGTCAATCACTAAAAATTTTATGCTACGTACTAACCATGGTTCCACTGGCAAACCCAGCAATTAATTCTAAGTGGCTTCCACTGAATCGGAGAGAATTTTGTGCCAAATTTTAAAAACAGCTCATCTGTAACAGACGAAAATGATATGAGAAATCTGAACACCTGCGAGCAAACAATTGAAAAATTATGCTGATTGCAGATTTCTTTCTACTCAAGCTATCCTTCCATATACTACAAGAAGGCAACGAATCGAATATAATGGAATTGATGCCATACATGGTTTCCAAACTGCAAGTGACACTTGCCATTGCCAGCAATTCCAAAAAACAAATTGACCAATCAAAATAAGTATACCATATTAATATTCCACCCAACACTATTTATTCATTTTCTGGAACTCATCATACTCAAATGCATAGCAAGTGCATCCCTCACCCTCACTGCATTCTCGTCCCCCACCCCATCAAAAGCAGGAAATCCCTCTTCCTTTTCCAAGCAACCCATTCCCACCCCCTCATCTGACATTTTCTCATTGCACTTGACAACAAAATTATGCAACAGACAGCCAGCAACAACCACAAACGGCAAATGCTCAATACACTCTAGCTTCCACTTCCTCGATGTCGCCAGAAGCTGCCACCTGGCACGAAGCCTCCCAAAGGCATTACCAACCAACTCCATTGTATTACCATGAGCACAATTGAAAGCCCTCTCCGCCGAGCCAAAACTATCCTCCTCATTCACTCTGTTATAAGGCGTCAAAAGCCACGGCAAAAGGGGAAAACAAGGTTCTCCCAGAATATACTGAGGAATCAAATTACCGTCGTGGAGATTATAACAAGGTCCATTCAACAATTCCTTGGATTCTTCAACCTCGTGATAAATCTTACTCTCACGCAAAATGGTTTCGGGATTCATGGTACTTGGCCACCCAGCCGAGACATCTAAGAACCTCCCTTCGGAATCCACCAACGCTTGAACCATCAAGCACCCATTTTGACCCAACAACGAATCATCAATTCTGAACCTAGCCAGCCCCAAAACCCCGAAACAATTGGGGAGAGAACTCAAGCCGAAACCCACCACAACCCTCTCGGAACCGGTGCGGAGCTCGAAGAGGTGTCCCAAGTTGTCGACGACTGCCTTGCAGACGGCAAAGAAGGCGCGGCAGGCCTCCGACGGCGCGATACCGAAGCGTCGGGCGATGGCGGCGTAGGGGGCGGCGTGGGCTAGGCGGAAGAGGGCGGCGGCGAGAACGCAGTCGGGGGCGATGTGGGGGAATGAGGGAGCAAGGGAGGGGGTGAGGAGGTGGAGGAGGTGGGAAAAGGAGGGCTTGGACATGCGGAAGGCATTGAGCCATCGGGAATCGGAGAGGGAGCAGAAGCGGCGGAACCAGCAGTCGCGGTGTGGCGGAGAGAGAAGGGGTGAGGGTTTGGGTTGTGGAGAGAGGGAAATGAGGGATGAGATTAGGGATTCGAGACGGAGGGATTGGGAAGGGAGGAGAAGAAGGTCGTTGCGGGATAGAAAAGAGTGTGCTGTGTGAGTGACTTGTGCGATTAAAGCGGCGACGTTTTCGTTTTGGTTTTGGTTTTGGTTTTGGTTTTGGTTTTGGAATTGATGGTGGTGTTTTACGTTCAGGGCTCTCTTCGCCTTCCGCTTTTTGGCCATCACCCACCGCCTCTTCTGTTGCTCAATTCTTCACTGTTAATTTTCAGTACACTTCTATCTTCTTCTTTTACTTTAAATCCTTTTTTTTAGCAACTTCTCATAAATATTTATACACAAATTTTAAATAAATTAAGACCTAATAAAAAAACTAAAATGGGACAATGTCAGTAACCAAAAACACCATGATTAAAATCAAATTTAACTTCTATTACCAAATCCTTTTTAGCTCTCAGGTAATAGAAAAGCTAAAGAAAGAAAAAGGAAATTATAAGAAACCCAATTTGGAACAAAATACAAAGTTATTTAATTATTAAAATTTTTAGAAATAAATTTGAGTTGAATTTCAATTTTAGTTTTATATTTAATTGGGAAATTTGAGTTTTATATTTATTAAAATTTAAGTTGGCATTCAGAAAATTGAAGTGCAACCTGGTTTATAGTAGCGGTAACCATTGTACATATTTAAAAATTCGGTCCCTAATAAATAAGTCTAAAGGTAAATAAATAAAGTGTGGAGGGTCTATGTAGGAATTTTGTTCATTTAAATTGGGTTTATTTTTGAAAAAGATAAATCTACATGAATTCAGCACAGGCCTCTCCTCTGGTCCATTTTTTTTCCTATTAAATATTTAATTAAACCTTTATTTTTCTGGAAGCAAGTACGTCTTGTAACTCTTGGCAATTCTCGTCAATTTCTCCTTTTACAAGGAAACATGTGCAACTTTTGCATTCAACATTTTGACGAAAGAATTTAAATAAATAAAGTTATTTTTAAGAGTATTTTTAAAAGAAAAAAAATATTCCAAATATTAAGGTTAAATATATCCAATAAACTGATAGCTCACAATGCAACAAAACAAAACTCATAAATAACTGACTGTTTCTTTCTCATTCAGCAAAACACAGCTTCAAATATGAGCACTGTCACAACAAAAAATTCTTCTTCAATTCATCTTCACATGGAATAAGGTTGTCATATTGAAGATGAAAAACAAGTAGCTAAAAAAAATAAAAAAATTATTAGGAAAATAGCAAGGTAAGTAAAAATACAAGAAAAACAAATTTTAGTTGTGAGCGTGGCGCACACAAGACAGAAGAGTGAGTGGGCGTAAAATTTCTAAATTGAATTTGATGATTTTGGAAAATCAAAGTTGCACTCTGAGGACACACGACACCCACAAGTAAGTTGGAAGGAATCAAATTCCCGATTTTCTTTAATTATCTTTGTCAAACCAAAACCTCATCCATGGCGTCTCTTCTCCGCTGCTGCAACGGTCTCTCCATCTCTCCCTTACCTCCGCAACCCACGCGCCACCCCAAATCCATTGTCCCCCAAATCCTAAACATCAAACCCCCAAAACCTTCGCGCCACGTTACGGTTCGCGCCGAGGTGAAAGAGACCGCCGCAACCGCCACTTCCTCCGACGAGAAGATCCGTGAAATCCTCCGCAACCGCGACTATGATAAGAAGTTCGGATTCAGCATAGACATCGATTCCTTCTCGATCCCTAAAGGCCTCTCCAAAGAAACTATTCGTCTGATCTCGTCCCTGAAAGAGGAACCTGAATGGATGCTGGAATTCCGATTGAAGGCATTTGAGAAATTCCTGTCCATGAAAGTCCCTACCTGGTCCGACAACAGCTACCCTCCTATCGATTTCCAGGATATCTGCTACTACTCGGCTCCCAAGAAGAAACGCCCTCTGGAATCCCTCCAAGACGCCGATCCCGAACTACTCCGCTACTTCGACAAGCTCGGCGTTCCTCTCAACGAGCAGAAGCGTCTCGCCAACGTCGCCGTCGACGCCGTCCTCGACAGCGTCTCCATCGCCACCACCCACCGCAAAACCCTCGAGAAGGCCGGGGTCATATTCTGCTCCATCTCCGACGCTATTAAGGAGTACCCCGAGTTAGTCCGCAAGTACTTAGGGAGGGTCGTGCCCTCCGATGACAACTACTATGCCGCGTTGAACTCTGCCGTCTTCAGCGACGGGTCGTTCTGCTACATTCCCAAAGACACCAAATGCCCGATGCAGATCTCCACCTACTTCAGAATCAACGCGCTGGAAACGGGGCAGTTTGAGCGGACTTTGATCGTTGCCGACGACAGGAGCTTTGTGGAGTATTTGGAAGGGTGCACTGCGCCGTCCTATGACCGGAACCAGCTCCACGCAGCGGTGGTGGAGTTGTACTGTGGGGAAGGGGCGGAGATAAAGTACTCCACGGTGCAGAATTGGTACGCTGGGGATGAGAATGGGAAAGGTGGGATTTACAATTTCGTGACGAAGAGAGGAGTGTGTGAGGGGTCGCGGTCGAAGATATCGTGGACGCAGGTGGAGACGGGTTCTGCGATCACGTGGAAGTATCCGAGTGTTGTGTTGGAGGGAGATGATAGTGTTGGGGAGTTCTATTCTGTTGCTTTGACGAATAACTATCAGCAGGCTGATACAGGGACCAAGATGATACACAAAGGGAAGAACACAAGGAGTAGGATTATCTCGAAGGGTATATCGGTTGGACATTCCAGGAACTGTTATAGAGGGCTGGTTCAGGTTCTCTCCAAGGCGGACAATGCGCGAAACTCATCGCAGTGTGACTCCATGCTTATTGGGGACAATGCAGCTGCCAATACCTATCCTTACATTCAGGTGTGTAGTAGCATGCCTTTTACTTTTCTTGTGTGTTTTGTCTGTCTTGCTGGAACGATTCTAGGTAAGTTGTTTTGATAAACAAAGTGGAATTGTGTGATTTATGCAGCTGACTTTACCTACCGGAATAGGCTTTTGTTGTAGCGGTTGGTTGGAATCAGAAAAAAATGTTTATTTCTTTTGGATAGAATAGGAAGGGGTTAATGCAAGAGGATAAACAATAGTATAGAACTAAGGAAACCATTATTTTGGACTTAAGAATTTTAGATAGGAATTGGCCTTGATGGTATTGGAGTTTATATCTAAGCTTGTTGTTTAATCTATCTTAACCGTTAGGAGCACCCACACTAATGTATGGCCTTGTGAAACTTCACATTCAAAAGTGTTGAATCCTCAATGAGAGGGAATGTGCCGGAGTTTTAGTATAATCAAATTAAGTAGAGAGAGGATTTGTAACGTTGGCTCAGACTTAGACCGAGACTTTTGGTCTATCTCTTTGTTGTTGGTTTGAAAAAGAAGGATAATGATACTTAGACAATATTTTTTTGACAACATTTGAACATCATCTACGTGTCATTCTGTGATTGGTCCAAACAATCAATAATCATTTTCTTATTTTGGACCAATCACAGAATGACACGTAGATGATGTTCAAATGTTGTCAAAAAAATGTTTGTTTAAGTATCATTGTCCGAAAAAGAAACAGCAGATCATCAGTTTTTTGGAGTTATTCCCTGCCCCACCTAACCTGCAGTATTTCCCATTTTCTTTTGTCTTTCTTTATTTTCTCCCTGCTTCCATATCTGCCATGATACTTTTGTTTTGCTAAAGCAATCACGATTACTTTGTAGGTGAAAAATCCAACGGCAAGAATTGAACATGAAGCCAGTACATCTAAAATTGGAGAAGATCAACTGTTCTATTTTCAGCAAAGGGGAATAGACTATGAAAAAGCAATGGCCGCAATGATCTCTGGCTTTTGCCGTGATGTCTTCAATGAGCTTCCTGATGAATTTGGTTCTGAGGTGAACCAACTCATGAGCTTGAAGCTTGAGGGCTCGGTAGGTTAAACAGTCTGTTAAGCACATTATTTGGAATTTGCTCAGGGCATTTGTTCTTGAAGTTGTACAAGGCCATAGAGGTGCTGCATTCCGAAGGATGTGTACATGCTGTATATAGATGTTGTCTTCTAGTGTACCACAAAAGGGCCCTCAAGCATTACCAATTTTCTACCTTAATAAGTTATCACTGTAATCCTATAATTTTGTTTTGTGGATTTACTCTGGATTACCAGTTGTTTAATATAACTCAGTGTTTTAGAGGTATTGACAGTCTATCTGTTAGTATCATGGCTTCAGCAGGTACTGATGGTACATAATCACTTCCTTTAACGAGGAAAAGACATCCCACGTTGCCATAATAAATTAATATCCCCTGTAATCTATTTCTACATTTACAGCCTGACTGTTCAGCGTTCAGTAATTCTGTCAAACCATAATATCAGAATTAGTTCTAAATATGTAGATCCTGACAAACTTGTTATAATGAAATACAAATGGAAGGTTAACAAGATGATACAATGGTAAAATCAAAATATTGGTGCCACCTATGGCTTTAGCAAAAATCTAGTATAAATGACATCAAAATGGTCCTTGTCAGTTGTTTTTACATCAAGTTGAACAATTTCTGGGTATTTATCATCAGAGGACCAAACTGATGAGTAATGACAATATATCTTGGGAAGATCAAAATGGATGTTTACTGTATTTGAAATGATAAATGCTAGAGATTAGTTTGAACACAGAGACCATTTCCTTTGTTTTTTAATCTTCATTCATATTTGATCAAATGTTCTCTCCCTTTGTTTTTATTTTTTATGTTGAAATACGATTCCTAGTTAGGCTGGTCATTCTTTTTCAGATATTTGGTAGAAATATTGCGTACTTGAATTCATTTGGAGCATGTCAATTAGAGGGACCTGATTTGTCTGGAAAAAGTCTTGGGAAACTAAAATCACAGTCTAAACTAGAGGGATAAAGGTGTAGTTAAGCCCAAAGAAAAAAAAAAGTGGATAAGTGAAAGCAAACATGCTTACCGATAAGATTTGAAAGCCCGTTGTGTCAACTGAATGAACCTTGACAATCATATGACCAGATTGGATTTGTTTCCCAATCAAGGGACCACAGTAGAGGTGGCTGTATAGGTTTTTCTTCACAAATGCTTTTCCCAGTTTTAAAGGAGAAACACACTGGTGTTTCTGTGTGAAAGCTTCTCTTTCTCCCTTCCATGCATCCTTCCACAATCTGTGACAATCATTGGCAACTTTTGGCATAATTGTGAGGAGCTTGAGGTTCAACAGCTCCAGTAGTAGCTGCTTCAGAAAGTTCCCAGTTCAACACAACTCCAATGGAGTTAACTCCAAGAGGAAGGACTCAGGGCCATGTGTTGACCTTTGAGAGAGATGCGGATTCTTTTGTGGAGGAAGAAAGGGAGCTTCAGTCCAAGTGGGCTGCCATAGAGAAGCTACCAACTTTCAAAAGAATCAAGACTTCTTTTGTTGATATCACTCAGGAGGACAGTACAAGCAGCAAGGCCAGAGAAACAGTGGAAAAGTTTGGAGCTTGGAGAAGCAGCAGCAAAAGGGTGGTTGATGTTACCAAGCTTGGAGCAGTGGAAAAGCGTTTGTTCATTGACAGGCTCATACAGCACATTGAGAATGATAACCTCCAATTGGTGCAGAAACTAAGAGAAAGGATGGACAGGTATATTTGCACTTGCTTTTATTGATCAAGCTGTAATCAGTGTTGTCAAAAACAGAATAAGTGTAACATTCTGGTTAGAGTAATTGGTAAAGGGGAGGGGGGTATTTACAAGTAACAAATTCTTCAAATTTGTCTTTTTGGTCACAGAGGATTTTGGTATGGACCCAATTGCAAAATATGATAGCTTTTGACCTATTTTCAAAGTTCTATTCCCCCATTCTACTTGCTTGTTACTTTTGTTTCAGTTTCACAATTTGATCTTAGACATACTTCTGATTACTAGGATCACTTTGCATCATCAGTTACATGTTGTGCAAGTTGATGTTGGTACTTTATTTCAAGAATTGACATATTGGTTGTTTTCAGAGTCAATGCTACCTACCGTGGAGATCAAGTACAAGAACCTGAATGTGAGGTTGTTCAAGGGAAGGCACTCCCAACTCTATGGAATTCCTTTTCTAGCTCACTTTCTGTAAGCATGCTTCCTCCTTGAACCTAATCAGGTCACTAAGAAACCGAATTATATACAAAACAATATTAAGAAACAGAAGCTAAGAAGAACAAAGAAAAGCAAAGAAATGTTTACATTTGTTCATCATAACATAAGCTAAATTTATCCTTTGAACAGGGTTTCATGAAGACTATATCGTGTAATTCTCAAGGAGCAGAAATAAGCATTCTGAATAATGTCAGTGGCATCGTTAAGCCATCAAGGTAAGTGAATATGTTATATGCGTATGTTATTTTCAAATACCAGGTAGCTTAGAAATGCTAACAATGCACTTCATATCATCTAGACTGAAAATAGGGAGTGAAACTCACGATTTAAGTGGTTTCTCACCAATTTCAAATTACAGTAAAGAGTGTATTGCTTAACACCTACTGTTTTTTCAATTTTGGCAGAAAGGGAATGAAATGTAAGTTTGTTTTCATATACTTCTAATTTGCCCTGAAAATAAACTCATTTGTTTTATCTGAAAAAAGAAATATGTATGTTAAAGGAATCTCTACAACCTTAAACTCGAGATAATGGAGACACAACATTTTATCCTTACACTTCATTTGTTCCACCGCCTGCTTCAACATATGGACTAAAGTTGAATGGAGATTATTAAATTAACATATTGAGGGTTCTTCTACTTTTGATAAGTGTTGGGGCAAATCGGCAAGTGTACCGAGTCGTACAAGTAATATAAAATAGTAAGACCAAGTATCGTATCCCAAAGGACTCTCGGCGCTGAACAGTTGTGTGAAAACAAGATTAATTAAGACTGAAAATAAAAGAGATCATGGATTTGTATTGCAAAAATAATAAAATAAAACAAAATAAAATTGATCAATGGCAAAAGAGCACAGAGATGAATGGAGGTTGATAATTATGAGATGGGTATGTTGTTGGGGTTAGACTTCACCAAGTTCCCTCTCATGTATATAAGAATTCTTCTTTCTTCATTAATGCTAACGTCCCTCACTAAAATACTTAAACCTGATGTCTCGGTAAATAAGCCTAATTACCAGTTCATACGATTCCTAGCATTCCTGGTAAAAATATGTGAAGATCAGGAGGTTAAGACGACTAAGACCCATATCCTCATGTCTGAGCAATATAATCCTTAGGAGTAATTTAACAAGGACCTGAATTGAAAGGAACCTGTCGGCACTCATGCAAGTCACAGATAATGCTATTGTATAAGCAAGAATAAGAACAGATAAATTACTCTAACAATTAATGGAAAAAGCATATGAAATTAAGAATCAATTCAAATACATGAGAGTTTACAAGGTTACATCATTCCCCAACAACAAATAGAAATTAGTTCCCCATAGACATGGGGAAACTCTATGAATAATGGAAGAAAGAAAGAATGGAAAGACTAAGAATTGGCTAAGAGTGTATTGTTATGCTCTTCTCTGCCAGGGATGCAAAACCTAGAGCCCCGGAGTCCTTCAAATAGTGTTAGACGCGCCCAAAGTGCGGCCCGGTCCAAAAGAATCAAATCAGAGCAGAAACAGGGCCCGATCCACGTCAAATCTCGCTCAAGCGTCGTAGGGAGCTCGCCCGGGCGTGAATTGAGGGTTCTGTAAGGCTTGGGCGCCAGTTTTGGACACCTGAGCTATGAGCGTCCGTCGCCCGGGCGTTGGGTCTGTCGCCCGGGCGACCAGCGTCGTTTTCCAGCTCGCTGTTTTTCTTCTCTGTTGCCTGGGCTTCGGGTTTCCTCCCTTCTTGGTGCTTCTTTGACCCCTTTTGAGCTCCTTTTTCATGGCTTTTCACTTCTTCTTCCAATATTGTTTCAATCTCTGTCAAAACAAGGGGAATTTGTTAGAAAACAGTTAAAATCAACCTCAACTCTCTTATTCACACAATTTACTGAAAATGTATGAGTTCAAGCAAGTTTCTAAGTGAAAAATGGTGCTTTTAGTATCAAAATCACATAGCAAATAACGGTATTTTAATCCGTTATCAATAAGTTCTGTCAGCAGAGAGAAGTTGAAATCCATAAACTAGTACTTTCAGCACCTTCATTCTGATAACCACATAGAGGAACAAGTGAATTACTCAAACAAGTTTCGTGAATAGTGTGCCTTTTAAGAATGCATAAAACAGTATATATGTTTATGTTAAATCATATTAGGCGCAATCAACAGAAGACATTCTTAAACTGTGAATTTTATGATGCGGAAAACTTTAGTGTTTGCATGATTCTAGTGTAGTGCTAAACTTGAAAGTGTACGGATGAATGTTCTGACATATACTTCTTCTGTTGTTAAAGAAACAATCAGCAGGATTTGTTCAACGTACTTGGATCCATGTATATTGCTGTAATATTCTTGGGAATAAATTACTGCTTGACAATTCTGCCATATGTGGCTACTGAGCGTGCTGTCTTGTACCGAGAAAAATTTGCTGGCATGTATTCCTCCACTGCTTATTCATTTGCACAGGTTTGTAGTTGCATCAAACAATTTATGTGGTACTTATTTGGTAGGAAAAATAGATGTTATCAAATCAGTAATATTGTTTTCTTAATGTAGGTGGCTATTGAAATACCATATATCTTAGTGCAATCAATTTTATATGTGGCCATCACATATCCAATGATAGGTTTCCATTGGTCAGTTCAGAAAGTGTTTTGGTACTTCTATACCACATTCTGTACATTTTTGTACTTTGTATATCTTGGAATGATGGTAATGTCGATGAACGCCAATCTCGGCATAGCTTCTGTTTTGTCAACTGCAAGGTACATCATATTCAATCTCTTTTCTGGATACCTCATGCCAGGACCGGTAAGTCTTTTGTATCTATCAATTTTTCTTTATAATTTTTAGATATATTAGATTATTGGATATCTTATCTTTATCTTTTACTTTTAGTTAGCTTGTTATTTATTCCTTATTTGTATTTTGAAGTTAATCCATATTTCTTCTATTATAAATAGAGTATCTTATATTTATATTCAACATAAGAAAGATTAATTTCATACATACTTTTTTACAATATTCAACAATAATAATTTAGCGTTTATAGCATTATAAGGGCTTGAATTTGTACCTTAATTATATTTGCATCTGAGCAACCCAATCCCAGACAAAATGCTTCCTTTTAAAGGTGAATTTTTTCTTTATATCAGTAACTGCATCTCTGAATTCTATCAGTAACTTAATTCATGCATTTGACCGGGGGAGCTGAATGTCCATAGTACATGCCAATAAGTACAAGATGCTTTGAAGCCTTAGATATTAACCATGTCTCTTAATGTGCAGAAAATTCCTAAATGGTGGGTTTGGTGCTACTGGATTTGTCCTACTGCTTGGTCCTTGAATGGCCTTCTAACTTCACAATATGGAGATTTGGAGGAGAAGAAGGTAACCGTCTTTGGGAAGCGCCAATCAGTTGGTTCCTTTTTACATGATTACTATGGTTTTCGGCATGACAGATTAAGCATTGTGGCTGTGGTGCTCATTGCTTACCCAATTGTTTATGCTTCTCTGTTTGCCTATTTCATAAAGAAAAAGAATTACCAAAAGAGATAAGACAGATGCAGACACGGATACATATTTGGTTCTTCTGCAGTGTGGTGGCTTCAATTTTCATGTATAGAAATATAGAAACATGTGGTTACATAGATTAGCAAGATGTCTACAGCAAGATATTCTCATATGTACCATGTAATGTTCAAATTTGTTTTATTTGTTTTTATAGTTTAATGTTGGTTCTGTAGATCCCTGCAGAAAGTGTAGGAAAACGAAGAATGGTGAAAAGAAGTTCTATATTGAACCTTTCTACCAGGGGCTTACAAACACACATGACACAACAAGTGAAAGTGATATAAGTTTATGGGGCATATTTTTTCAGGAAAAGCTGTAGTAATAAACAATATTCAAGTTGTACAAGTTAAAATAACACTTTTTAATTAGTAGAAAATTGAGGGCTTAGAAAACTCTTTGTATCTATAAAATCTATATAATATATATATTTATTTCATTTTAGTTCCCCTTAACTTTGATTGTTATTTGCATCCCTGTTAATTTTTGCTTCCACTATAGTTATGGATGCCAAGTCAACATGGAGTGATGACCTTACTAGCAAAAATTAGGTAACAAAATAATTTTTTTAATAGTAGAGATTAAAATGAGAATCTTTTAATATAAGAGAACTTATATAAAAACAATTATAATTTTATATGGATAAAAATATTAAGGTGAGAGAGGAAATATTCTTTTAATAAAGATTCAGTAGATATAAACAAATTTAACTTTATTATAAACAAATTATAAACAAATTTAACTTTATTCAGTGAAACTATATTTAAAAAGTCATTTATTAAACGAGTTTTTATTTCAATAGATCTCTTTTATTTTTATTTTTTATGTCAAGTTTCAAAGAAAATTAGTTTTAAAAATACTTATTTTTAAATAAAATTACTAAAACTAAGTAATATGACTAAATCTTTTTAACTGTTCTGTTTGTATTAGATAGATAGGAAAAAAGTATAAACTATTAGGGCGCACTAAAATAAGTTTGTCCATGTTTGTTTGCCTCATCTCTACCTGTATGTCTCATCACTAAAACAAGCACACATGATTTTGTACTAATCATTTATAATATTAAGCTTGCTTTGGAAATGTGAAGATTGCAATAGTGAATGATTATTATAACAAAGTAACGAGGTAAAGTTAATTTTTTCTACTATCATCCCTCTTAAGCTATCACAGGAATATACAAAATTGAGTCCTAACTAAAGAAATTTGAGAGATTATTGAAAAATTAACATTTTGGATATTCTAGAAAAATTGACAGAATAATAGGAGAACAAAAAAGAAAATGGTACTGTCAAAGTGTGCCGAATTAAAATGTTAGAGATCAGTGTTATATACAAACAGACTTCAAACTTAGGTGCGGGCTATAGAACTTGATAAATAAAACTAAGTTCATAAATATAACTAAGTCCCACATCGTTGAAGATAGATAACCATCAGTAGAACTGTTGTTATAAAACTAGCACATATTACCTTTTAAACTCATACCTTTCTCGGCCTTTTGGCTAAGATCAAGTGTAGTATCTGTTCTTATCAGTTTAATATCTGATATGTGGGCCAATGGTCCACACGATATTAAATTAATTTTTTGAAGGGGAGGTCCCACTTCAGTAGCTTGCTACTGGGGTCCTCATGTGTCGCTCTAGTGTTGCACTATAGCTTGAGCCTGGCACACCCTCTATTGCAGTCTAATTTTTAAATTGCTTATGTGAAGCTAATTATGTGTAATGATTTTGTTGTCATCTTAGTACTTTTTTATTTGTTCAGTGGGTTTTAGGGGTATTTTTGATGTCATTTTATGGCTTCTGGAATTTGAATTTTCCAATACAGTATGTAAATAAAATGGCACTCGACATAGGCTATTATAAAATAAACAGAAATTAAGTGTGAAATTCCTGCAGTCTTTGCAGTATGATAAGAAGTTCGGATTCAGCATAGACATCGATTCCTTCTCGATCCCTAAAGGCCTCTCCAAAGAAACTATTCGTCTGATCTCGTCCCTGAAAGAGGAACCTGAATGGATGCTGGAATTCCGATTGAAGGCATTTGAGAAATTCCTGTCCATGAAAGTCCCTACCTGGTCCGACAACAGCTACCCTCCTATCGATTTCCAGGATATCTGCTACTACTCGGCTCCCAAGAAGAAACGCCCTCTGGAATCCCTCCAAGACCTCTGGAATCCCTCCAAGACGCCGATCCCGAACTCCTTCGCTACTTCGACAAGCTCGGCGTTCCTCTCAACGAGCAGAAGCGTCTCGCCAACGTCGCCGTCGACGCCGTCTTCGACAGCGTCTCCATCGCCACCACCCACCGCAAAACCCTTGAGAAGGCCGGGGTCATATTCTGCTCCATCTCCGACGCTATTAAGGAGTACCCCGAGTTAGTCCGCAAGTACTTAGGGAGGGTCGTGCCCACCGATGACAATTACTACGCAGCGTTGAACTCCGCCGTCTTCAGCGACGGGTCGTTCTGCTACATTCCCAAAGACAACAAGTGCCCGATGCAGATCTCCACCTACTTCAGAATAAACGCGCTGGAAACGGGGCAGTTTGAGCGGACTTTGATCGTTGCCGACGCCAGGAGCTTTGTGGAGTATTTGGAAGGGTGCACTGCGCCGTCCTATGACCGGAACCAGCTCCACGCGGCGGTGGTGGAGTTGTACTGTGGGGAGGGGGCGGAGATAAAGTACTCCACGGTGCAGAATTGGTACGCTGGGGATGAGAATGGGAAAGGTGGGATTTACAATTTCGTGACGAAGAGAGGAGTGTGTGAGGGGTCGCGGTCGAAGATATCGTGGACGCAGGTGGAGACGGGTTCTGCGATCACGTGGAAGTATCCGAGTGTTGTGTTGGAGGGAGATGATAGTGTTGGGGAGTTCTATTCTGTTGCTTTGACGAATAACTATCAGCAGGCTGATACAGGGACCAAGATGATACACAAAGGGAAGAACACAAGGAGTAGGATTATCTCCAAGGGTATATCGGTTGGACATTCCAGGAACTGTTATAGAGGGCTGGTTCAGGTTCTCTCCAAGGCGGACAATGCGCGAAACTCATCGCAGTGTGACTCCATGCTTATTGGGGACAATGCAGCTGCCAATACCTATCCTTACATTCAGGTGTGTAGTAGCATGCCTTTTTACTTTTCTTGTGTGTTTTGTCTGTCTTGCTGGAACTATTCTAGGTAGGTTGTTTTGATAAACAAAGTGGAATTGTGTGATTTATGCAGCTGACTTTACCTACCGGAATTGGCTTTTGTTGTAGCGGTTGGTTGGAATCAGAGAAAATGTTTATTTCTTTTGGATAGAATAGGAAGGGGTTAATGCAAGAGGATAAACAATAATATAGAACTAAGGAAATCATTATTTTGGACTTAAGAATTTTAGATAGGAATTGGCCTTGATGGTATTGGAGTTTATATCTAAGCTTGTTGTTTAATCTATCTTAACCGTTAGCAGAACCCACACCAATATATGGTCTTGTGAAACTTCACATTAAAAAAATGTTGAATCCTCAATGAGAGAGAATGTGCCGGAGATTTAGTATAATCAAGTTAAGTAGAGAGAGGATTTGTAACATTGAATCAGACTTAGACCGAGACTTTTGGTCTATCTCTTTGTTGTTGGTTTGAAAAAGAAACAGCAGTTCATCAGTTTTTTGGAGTTATTCCCTGCCCCACCTAATCCGCATTACTTCTCATTTTCTTTTGTCTTTCTTTATTTTCTCCCTGCTTTCATATCTGCCATGATACTTTTGTTTTGCTAAAGCAATCACGATTACTTTGTAGGTAAAAAATCCAACTGCAAGAATTGAACATGAAGCCAGTACATCTAAAATTGGAGAAGATCAACTGTTCTTTTTTCAGCAAAGGGGAATAGGCAAGGAAAAAGCAATGAACGCATTGATCTCTGTCTTTTGCCATGATGTCTTCAATGAGCTTCCTCTTGAATTTCGTTCTGAGATGAACCAATTCATGAGCTTGAAGCTTGAGGGCTGGGTAGGTTAAACAGTTTGTTAAGCACATAATTTGGAATTTGCTCAGGCCATTTGTTCTTGAAGTTGTACAAGGCCATAGAGGTGCTGCATTCCGAAGGATGAGTACATGCTGTATATAGATGTTGTCTTCAAGTTTACCACAAAAGGGCCCTCAAGCATTACCGATTTTCTACCTTAATAAGTTATCACTGAATCCTATAATTTTGTTTTGTGGATTTACTCTGGATTACCAGTTGTTTAATATGACTCAGTGTTTTAGAGGTATTGACAGTCTATCTGTTAGTATCATGGCTTCAGAAGGCACTGATGGTACATAATCACTTCCTTTATCGAGGAAAAGACATCCCACGTTGCCATAATAAATTAATATCACCTGTAATCTATTTCTACATTTACAGCCTGACTGTTCAGCGTTCAGTAATTCTGTCAAACCATAATATCAGAATTAGTTCTAAATATGTAGATCCTGACAAATATGTTATACCAAAATACAAATGGAAAGTTAACAAGATGATACAATGGTAAAATCAAAATATTGGTGCCACCTTTGGTTTTAGCAAAATTCTAGAATAAATAACATCAAAATGGTGCTTGTCTGTTGTTTTTACATCAAGTTGAACAATTTCTGGGTATATATCATCAGAGGACCAAACTGATGAGTAATGACAATGGTATCTCCGGAAGATCAAAATGGAGGTTTACTGTATTTGAAATGATAAATGCTAGAGATCAGTTTGCACACACAGAATAATTCCAAGTCCTCATAATTATTATTTTTTTAAAAAAAACATTTGTTCAATGCATATAATAAACTTAATTGTAATTAGTTAGGCCATGACTGCAATTCATTTTGCCTGCAAAGTTCAGAGATCACGAGGTAGTGGTTTCATACTAATGCTACTTTTGATGATATTTATTTATTTTTAGAGATGTTTAACCTATTCTGTAGATTGAATCTAGCCAAAGAAAAAAAGGAAGCATTATTATTCATCATAGGATATATATAATATACATGTGATACTATTTTAATTTATACAGATATAATAATATTTTTAATTCAAAATCTCGAAATGTGATTTATTTATGAATTTTTTTCATACATGATATTTAATTTTATTATTTTTATCTAATGTAATACTTAATTTATATTTATAATTAAGAATTATTATACGATAACATTGTAATTGAAGTTTTTAATACTAATTAAACTCTTATTTTTTTCCTTGAATGTTGATTGTTAAGTCTTAGTTTGATCCAAATAAGCATAAAAAAGGATTAATTATAAAATATTACTTGTGGTATTGTCTTTCTAATTCTTTATTTAGTGTAAGAGTTGTGAAGAATGACTTAGATGAGTTGTACAAGATTCACATTTAAGTCTTATTGAATGAAAAAAAAATGAAGTTATTACTTTAGAGGGAAGCAAGCATATGCGGTGTGCAGTGGTACAACACATCAAAACCAACACCAACGTAGTTATTACCAGCTTTTCTTTTTCTATCTCCCACGATGCTTTTTCACTTTTCCTATCTACCAAACAATCTCTCACTCTCACTCCCACCTCTAATTTTTTTATTTTTTTTATAAAATTACAATAAAACCAAAATTACCTAGAAATGTAAAACAATAGATTTTAGAATGATGTTTTTTTTAAAAAAATTTATGTTAGTGGGCTATAATTTGATCGTCTTATTCATTTATTCTTATATTGTCATGATTTTTGTTCTACTTGTATTCGTTTGCTTGTCTTTTTACCGTGTTTTCTTCTACGACATTGTTTTGTATTTGATTTTTAGTTATTTTATCTCCTTTGCTATCTGTCTATATAACAGTGGTTATTTCGTTCTGAGTATGTTTTGTTGCTTTGGTTTACAATTTAATTGAATGAAAATGTAAATTTACTAATTATCAATATTAATATCTAATTCTATCAAAATATATATAATATAATATATAATTTAAGGTCATTATTCTACTACCTACGTATCTAAATATGACAAATTGAATGTTTACTTACTAAATGGTGTTAAGGTCATATTTTTGACTGAAAATCGTACCAAAATTGAAAATAATCATTGCTAATTAAACTGGATGAGGAAAGTAACAATCGTACACTTTATGTGAAAACTTGTAGTTGTTGACGCTTCCCATGATTATGAAGGTTGTCAATTAATGGTTACTTCATTAGCATCAGAGGAATATAGAATGGACCCACCATAAACAAAAATAAAGAAAAAGAAAAATACTTTGCCATGAGATATCAGATTCTGAGTTCAGTTAAGAAGCTCACGTTATGTGATTTCTTTTTTGACAAATGCTTTGGTGGCGTTAACGTGAAGGCTATGAAAAACCATTCTCCCACATTACAAAAGAACGTCAACAACACCACTTGCTTTTCTTCCATTTCAAACTTCCTTGCTGTTACATTGTGTTCTGGTTTTCCTTGTAGTTGCAAAGTTTGAAGCTTTTTCCCATAACTCGTTACCCAGATAAGTTTATTTCTCTTCCCAAATTCTGGGTTTTCTTTCACCTTTCTGAAGTCTGTCCGTGAAATAGATTTGTATTCGCTCAAACAAATAATAATTGAGAGAGAAGGATACGTCTGTGTTGAATGAATGAGTCACTCGAACCATTATGGTAAGAGGACAACCCAGTCAATTTTCATTGTCACCATTTTGAGATTTTGAACTTGTTCCAATTAAACATTTTTTCTTCAACTTTCACATGGGCTTCACATAGGAGGCTATGTTTTATCAACTTAGTTATGTTGTTGTTATGTTATCCACCATTTCCTTGAGTTTTGGATGATGCCATGTTAATTATATCTGAAGGTCTCGTGTTAGATTGCCTGTATATTTGTTTTCTTTTTGGAATACTCTGTTATTTGTTTTATTGTGTTCTTGGTTTGACTGGAATAAATTGAGTTGTTTGTGTGAGAGTGGGAAAATGAGAAAGAAAACAAAGCAAGTAGGAGAAATAAGGGAGGATAGTAAAATGGGAGATAGCAGTCCCAAAGCATATGATAATGATACTATGTTGTTCATTTCCATGTCTCAAGAATTGAAGAATGAGGGAAACAAGCTGTTCCAGAAGAGGGATGTTGAAGGAGCAATACTAAAATATGAGAAAGCCCTGAAGTTACTTCCGAGAAATCATATTGATGTGTCCTATCTGCGGAGCAACATGGCTGCATGCTATATGCAGATGGGGGTCAGTGAGTTCCCAAAGGCTATTCATGAATGTGATTTGGCTCTTGAAGTGACACCCAAATATAGTAAAGCACTGTTGAAGAGAGCAAGGTGCTATGAAGCTTTAAATAGGCTGGATTTAGCTCTAAGAGATGTCAGCACTGTTCTAAAGATGGAACCAAATAATGTCATGGCATTAGAGATCTCAGAAAAGGTGAAAAATGCACTTGAGGAGAAAGGATCGAGAGTTAACGATACAATAATTGAGTTGCCTCCAAATTATGTCGAACCTCCTAGTGCTTTGACTCCAGAAAAGATAGTGAAAGAGAATATGCGCAAGAATAAGGGCTATACGGAGGAAAAGAAGGCTCCTAATGACAAACTTCTAGAAAGGAAAACCGAGGAGAAGAAGACTGTGGGCAGCATTGTGGTTGTTGAGAAGAAGACCAACACATCCAAGAAGAAGAAGGCCAAGGAAAAGAATGATGAGAAGAAGGCTGATATAAAGGAGGTTATAGAGGAAGGAAGTAATGGTAGAAATGAACATGTTCCTAACAAAACAGTTAAACTTATTTTTGGTGATGATATAAGATGTGCTGAACTTCCTATCAATTGTAGCCTCTTCCAGTTAAGAGAAGTTATTCAAGATCGATTCTCGAGCCTAGGAGCTGCTCTTGTCAAATACAGGGACCAAGAAGGTGATTTAGTCACAATCACTTCTGATGATGAATTAAGAACGGCTGAAATAGGTTCTCATAGTTGTATCAGACTGTACATAGTAGAAGCCACTCCTGAGCAGGATCCACTTTTTGAGAAATTTAAAGTGAAGGAGGGGGAAGTTGTTGGCATTAACATTGCAGTTGAGAATGGCTGTGTGGGAAAAGCAAATGGAATTGCTAGCTCTTCTGGCATTGAGGATTGGATAATTCAGTTTGCAAAATTGTTCAAGAACCATGTTGGTTTTGAGTGTGATAGATATTTGGATTTTCACGAACATGGTATGAAGCTATATTCCGAGGCTATGGAGGAGACAGTTACAGGCGAAGAAGCACAAGGCCTATTTGACATGGCTAGAGATAAGTTCCAAGAGATGACTGCTCTTGCATTGTTCAACTGGGGAAATGTTCATATGTCTAAGGCAAGGAAAAAGATATATAAAACAGAAGACTCTTCTAAAGAGCATCTATGCGAACTGATCAAGAGTTCATATGAATGGACGCTGGAAGAGTATTCAAAGGCAGAAGAAAAATATGATGCAGCCATTAAAATTAAGTCAGATTTTTATGAAGGATTTTTGGCTCTGGGGCTGCAGAAGTTTGAGCAAGCAAAACTTTTGTGGTATTATGCACTCAATAGTAATGTAGACTCATTAACATGGCCTTCCGCTGAGGTTCTCCATCTTTACAACAATGCTGAAGAAAATATGGAAAAAGGAATGCAGATATGGGAAGAATCTGAAAAGCAGAACTTGAGTAAAATGTCTGATTCAAATTATTCTATATTGGATTTGCAGAACATGGGGTTGGATGGGGTTTTTAAAAGTATGTCCTCACAAGAACTTGCAGCACAGGAGGCACATATGAGGTCACAAATAAATCTCCTATGGGGTACCATTCTGTACGAACGCTCAATTGTGGAGTTCAAATCAGGGCTACCTATGTGGCATGAAACTCTTGCGGCTTCAGTTGAGAAATTTGAACTTACAGGAGCTTCTCCAACAGATATAGCTGTAATTTTGAAGAATCACTGTTCAAATAATACTGCAGTAGATGGTATGTTTTCAAGACACTAGAAACTTTTTTACTGGCTGGTTTTGCCTTTAAAATTGACATAGCTAATACTATAGATTCATATATGTTAACTTTTTCACTGGCAGGTCTTGCATTCAAAATTGATGAAATAGTACAGGCATGGAAGGAGATGTACAAAGCTAAAATGTGGAAGAGTGGAGTTCCATCATTTCGTTTGGAAGCCTTATTCAGAAGGCGAGTTTCAAAAACTTATCATGCCTTTGAGCTTGCATGACTTGAATATGTTTCTTCAAGTACTTGAAGATTGAGACGGTCAACAGTCACCAAGGCTGCTTCTGTGCCTGAAATGCTATTGTCATCAGAAGGTAACTGGTTAATTACTTATATATATTTATTTGTGAAATGAAATAGCCAATTAGAAATGAAACCGAAGATACTTATCTTGCATATTGCAATTCACACCCCACTTTCCTGTCCAGCAAAAGCCATTTAGAAGCTTTTCATTCTTTCAACGCTATACATTTCTGTAACTAAATTCAAGCAATCCTATGCTATTACCCAAAAGTCAAATTGACCGCCTCTATAACTGTACAATAATTAAATAGTTGCAATAATTGTTCAAATGCTACAAATTCCACTTAAATTCATCACCAGTAGCAACTTTTGCAATTTAAGATTCAGTGTATGTATGAATTGAGAACACTATTGAAAAAGGAGTAGATACTTATGTCAAAAGAAACACACTGCATATATCATATCTCACTCAACCATCACTTTCGTGCTTATTTCTCGACCCCGAGACACATCTTTATAGTCTTTGGAATTTGTACAGTTATTAATCACCATGACTAGTCATTAATTACCATGGATTTTAGATGTTTCTTATCTTATAATGAATGTTGTTATCATGAGTATACACTCCAATTTGTACTGTTGTCGTAGTTTATGACGCTGTTTGTCTTAGTAGAGGGACCCATTATTAAATAACTAGATACATTGAAGTTCTCCAATCTGGTCCTAGAATCACATCGTGTTGTAATAATGATGATTGCCATTCCACAGCAACTTAATGCTCGTAGAAAAAGCTTTAGTTATCTACATGGTTGTCATAGCTTAATTATATTATTTAGTCCCCCTTGAGTTCTTTTTGTGCTTACTGTGTTGATAATATGATTATCGTCATGTTTGATGACAACCTTGGTTTGTCTATGCTGCAGATTAATCATACAGCTTTTATAAGAATGTGGGTTCACCAATATACTAGAGATATTCTTTCAATGGTGTTTAAATTTCCAAAAACACAAGGGTCTAGAAGTTCTTTACACCTTGGAAAGATGGCGTTGCAGGAATTACCTTTTACTTAGTTTCTGCTTTTGCTCATTTTTCTCGCCCTTCATTTAATTGGTAGATTTGTAGGATGTTAAATTTGTACCAAAAGCAAGCAGCGGGAGATGCATGTTCCTTTTTCTTGTTATTTATCGATGTGTAATCTACTCTTTCATCTTTGCTGAGTAGTCTCTTTCTGAAAGAGTTTTCCTCCTACTTTGTTAAACTTACCTGTTGTAGTGCATTTTCTACTTAAAATATCGCAGATACATATATGTTTCTAATTTCTTCAAGAATGATTTTAATTCTGATTGATCAATGGTACCGATGAACATGATTGATTAAAAAAATATTCTTTAAATATTAAACTTATTTTTTCCCAGAAGTATGTTATTCTTGTTATTTTCAAAGAATATTATGCATTGTAAAATCTGAGTTCATACTTGGAAAAAAATTCATCCACTTACTAGTCCATAGTTCTGAATCTAAGTGACATGCAACTTGATTAACTCATTATTAAGTTATGCGTGCTAAAAGACTGACATCGAATAACTCATAACAAGCAGAATTCTATTTTCGCTCAGAGTTGTAATTCCAACATTGCCGTGCTCGCGGCCTGAGACATTGTATAGCAATGACATAATAAAATGAATCATAAAATATGGAATGCATCCCACAAACATCAGATATAAACATTAGTCAGTAACTAAAAGCCAGTCACAATTCATCACTTTACGGATACAGTAATGAGCATCATCACTCTGGTCCAAACATACACATACATGAGAATATGCACAGACAATATAGATAGCCCCATCAGGCATCTAAATCCAGGAGAGAAAGGGAAAAAGAAAGATATATGCACAATTATTCTTAGACGGGAAAATACAAACATGCAAAATAAGGCATAATTACATTCTTGCATGCTAATTTTATGTACATTTTTCTTAACTATTCAAACAGTGGCCATAAATATGTACAGAGAATTGTTCACCAGATAGATAACATAATTCTCTCCTGGTTTATTCTGGCCGAAAGCTTATCAAATTTGGAAGATCAGTTGACTGAAGCTTCTTAATTTCAGAAGCAGTAACCTTGCAAGACTCCAAGGTAAGACTGCGTAAATTCTTTAAAGGCTTCAGATACCGTAGTCCTCCATTGGTTATACGAGAATTTGAAACATTTAGCGACCGCAGTGCTGTCATGCCTGCATTCAGATATAAAGAAAAATAAGATTTATGGGTTAACAGAGCAAGACAAATTTGTACTTGATCCAATTACAAGGCAAGGGGAGGAAGTAAAAACCAATACAGATAATATTCTCCGTCTAATTCTCCTTTTTTTTTTCATTTTCATACTTAATTATGATTGTCTGTTTCCGGCAAACAATTATTTTTGGATGAAGTTTATTGGACTATATAAAGCAATGAAGTGAAGCAGAAAATACCAGATATCAATTCCAAAGTTTTATCTGTCAAGTTGCAATTCTGGGACAGGTTTAGCTGTGTCAGGGAGACAATTTCTCTTATATTTTTTACGCCATCATCGGTTAATCCTCCGCCACATATTTCAAGGGATTGCAAGTTCTTGAATGCTGCAAGATGGAGAACAAAATAGGAACTAAAATTTAAGCCGGCAAGATAACCAGTAATCTTAGCACAGGGTTGTAAACCCCCGTATTTTCCCATTATTTTTAATCAGTGCTCATTTCTAACAATACACAACAAATGAAAAAAAGGTGAGTTGGTGTAGAATGGTGTTCCCAAGTAGTACTACCTCCATATATGGGTGTTTGCTCTCAAAGTATAGGCGTAAAGAAATGAGCATGGATTTATTGCAGATTCTACTAAGCAAATGGCGTCATTAATTAAGCTAGCTAAAAGAAGAGAAATTAAAACATACACACACATATAAAGAAACCAAATGTTCTATTTTACATCAATTCTAGAGGGGAATAGGTAAAATAAGATTGCCATCAAGGTCTACCGCCAGAGTTGATTCAACATCAAATTTGTAAGTATAAGTGAAAACGTCATGAAAAGTAAAGACTTCCACTAGATAGCTAGATTTTTCACCGCTTGTTTCTCCAGTTAAGCAATTTTAAATTTATTTTCTTGACTGATTACATTTTCATGAAAAAATCAAAGTGTGCGGCCTACGTGATAATCATCAAATTCCCTAAAAAGAAAATGGCAACAACCCCAATTATTACTGATGTACTTCAATTTCAAATGTAGACTACTCAGTTATATCTCACAAATTAACAAAGTCAACTATCAATTAGGTAGGTTAGAAAAATATACTGTTAGTCATACATCGCAAATATGCAGTTCCATGGTCTGAAATGTGTGCTCCAAAGAGATCCAATGTTACCAATCCACTCAGACCTGTTAAAGAAAATTCCAATGAGACAGCTCGAATACAAGCAAAATTAATCACATAGCCACAAATAGAAAAGGATCAATACCCCCTACTTTTTTTAAATATTTATTTTAATATAACAAACCATCATTGACGGAGGATTTTAAGGGGCAGAAAGATGCCGTAAACCCCCAAATATTTTAAAATTCTAATTCTTTTAAAATATACGTATGTAAGAATGAGAATTAAATTAGGAGGATTTCTAATCTATTTTAACTCACGTCATTTATGTTTAATAAATATTAAAACATAAAATCAATTATAATAAAAAATAAAAACTGATGTAATTACGTCAATTAAGCTCCTCTGTCAATTTCCTCTTAAAACTTTCAAATTCTTTACTAATCATATAAATTCATTTGCAATATTCTTTGGCTCCAAACTCGCCAACTAAAATATAAAATTTCACCAAAAAAAGAAATCCAAAATTTCCTTTTCTTCAAACCCTAATATCCCATTACTGAGTCCTTTTATGTTTACCAAATTTCCACTATATTTCTGACATCTAAAGTTTTAAATATTCCATATCCTAAATCATCAGTAATAAATCCCCAACTGTTTGAATAGAAAGTAAGATTTGAGGATTTTAGGTTTTAAAATTAGAGGGACCTGATTTGTCTGGAAAAATTCTTGGGAAACTAAAATCACAAAGTCTAAACTAGAGGGATAAAGGTGTAGTTAAGCCCAAAGAAAAAAAGTGGATAAGTGAAAGCAAACATGCTTACCGATAAGATTTGAAAGCCCGTTGTCGGTAATCAGTCGGGTGTCCAGATTAAGTGATTTAAGTTGTGTCAACTTTGACAACCTTTTCAGACCATTATCAGTTACTGTAGTAAATGACAGATTTAAATCTTCGAGTTTATTTAAACCTGGATAAAAGCAAGAACCACCTAATCAACACATGCATGCATTTTATGTATTGTGAGTATAGTTCTCCAACCACACTGTGTGATGTAGATGTAACAACAAAAAACCTACACAAAATAGATAAATTTCATATTTTGACAACGTTTAGTTTAAATGAATGAAGTCCTGAAACTATTTAATGTTTTGAATTAAATTAAAATCTCATAAACAGCAACCTCATCTTAGCACTGCAGGGCCAGATTGGTAACACTTACAATTTAAATTAAAAAAAAATAAAATCACTCATATTTGGGTAACTCAAGGGATTTCTAAAATTTATCTTCCAATGGATAATACAACAGTATATGATCACATTCCAAGACAGTCTCAGATTTAATGCAATAATGCTACGTTAAAGCAAACAATTTCAATTTCCTTACTAAAATCTGAAATGTACAAACTGAATAAGGGGTTATGATATTTAGAATACCTCATAGACATAGCATTAGTAAAGTCAATATTTTCTAACCATGGGTGATAGGTTTGATACAGTTTACAAAAAAAAGGTAGTCAGTACAGTTGTAATCGACTATTATAAATAGTCTTATTAAGAGGTGACCAGGGAGTTTTTGGAGTGTTTTTGAAAAGTGGAAAAGTTCCGAGAGACAGGTCCTCTCGAAAGACCTTAGTGTTGTACGTGATGGTTCTTGTTCTTACACCACATTGGTAGAACTGTTCTGTTCTGTTTCTAATAAGACATCCAAGAATTTGTCTTGGAATTCTCTAGTAAATTCTGAATACCTATCAAAGCCTCTTTCTTGGTTCTGTGGTAGCTGTGTGGGGGCATGGTGAATACAAGAATGGAATCGAGATTGGATGGGTTTGAAAAGATGGAACAAGTATCATATGCAGTTCCAACAATAAAACAGACAGATGATGATTCGGTCACAAATGGAAGCAATGAGGGCGGCAAAGTAGAGATGACAAAAAAAATCCGCGCCCGCGGATAAAATCCACGACGGATAGGCATATATTTACTATCAGAAATCCGAAACCCACCGCTTATAAACGGGTCGGGTGCGAGTATTATATTATCCATACCCGCTACCCGAAAATATAAAAATAAAAATTTAATTTTTATTTTATTAAGTTAAATTTAATTAAAATTAACATTAATTTATATTTTACAAGGTTAAATTTAATTAAAATTGTACTATATGAAGTATACCGATTAGAATTAATTGTTATTTATGGACAATTAACAGGTATTAATATGTCAGATTCCCTTACTCTTTACAAAATATATTGATTATTGGATTTGATTGCCTAAAAATATACTCAGATTGTATATGGTATTGATTATTGATGATTGAGTTTGATTGCCTAAAAATATATTGTACTAATGGTTAATCAATGGACTTGCCTGCAGGCTCTGTAAATATACAATTGATATCTAGGTACACTCTTCCTCTTCTATTCTATCAAATTTAGACCTTTTTATATCTTGAGCGTCATGTCTTCTGCACGTCAAGAGAGTGGATGACATTCTCAGGAAGGATTGAAGTTCAAAAGAGAACAAAGCAAAGAAGGACGACTGACCCTCAGACCAATTCAACCGAAACAAAAATTAAATTTTAATTTATATTTAATTTAATTTATATTACATTATATATATTTTTTTTGTAATTTTATTTAAATTTTATTTTAATAATTTATATAAAAAAAATTTAAATATTTGCGGATATCCGCAGGTTTTAAAATATCCGCAGATATTTTTTAAGCGGGTATCCGTGCGGATGGATTTTTTTGTCGGGTCGGGTTACGGGTAGGCACTATCCGTGTCCGACCCGACCCGTTGTCATCCCTACAGCAGAGAGAATGAGGAGAAAATTTCGGTAGTGTCTTCCTCAAAATGCAGAAAACTGGACATCTCCTTCTTTGCAGGAGAGGAGGCCTATGGTTGAACTGACAAACTAGAAAGATGTTTTCTATTGAGGAGAAAATTTCGGTAGTGTCTTCCTCAAAATGCAGAAAACTGGACATCCCTGTCTTTGTAGGAGAGGAGGCCTATGGTTGAACTGACAGACTAGAAAGATGTTTTCTATTGAAAGAAGTCAGCGAGGAGGAAAGAATGCAGGTTGTCATAGTTGTTTTGAAAGGGAAAACCTTGAATTGGTTTCAGTGGTAGGAAACCTGCAATCCAAATCCTACGTGGGAGGCATTCAAGGTGGCTGTTGTCCGCAGGTTTCAACCAACTATGCTTCAAAACCCCTTTGAAATTCTGATTGGCTTGCGACAAACAGGTTTAGAGGTTTAGTGGAAGATTATATTGAACAATTTGAACAATATGTCGGGTTGTTGAAGGGGATTCAAGAGGATTATCTGGTAGGCATCTTCTTGAATAGGTTGAAGGAGGATATCAAGGCTGAGGTTAAATTATATGAACCCACTAATCTTACTCAATTGATGAAGGCTCAGATGGTTGAGGGAAAGCAACAGGGAAAGCAACAGGGGGAACACTAAATGAAAACAGGAGCAATAATGTGTATAGGCCATATTCAATACCTAGAAATTTCTCCAGAGATGTGGGAAATTCTGTTGTCGCAAGTAATCATAACAGAGGGAAAGGGGAGACCCAGACATAACAAGTAGCATCACTAGTCACCAGGGAGGGTACATCTACCCAGCCCATGCCTCCTCCGCTTACTGAAGACTATATTCTAGAAGTATATCCAGGAAAGACCACTCAAGGTGACTTGGTTCTTATCAAATGGAAACATCTTTCAGATATTGAGAATAGTTGGGAATTTGCTGCCTGCATTCATGAAGAATTTCCAAGAATTTCCAGAATTTCACCTTGAGGACAAGGTGAATCTTCATGGAGGGGTATTGATAGGTTTGATACAGTTTACAAAAGAACGTATTTAGTACAATTGTAATTACATAACTGTAACAGACTAATATAAATAGTCTTATTAGGAGGTGAGCAGGTTTTTGGAGTGTTTTGAAAAGGGGAAAAGTTAGGAGAGACAGGTCCTCTCTTGAGTGTTGTACGTGATTGTTCTTGTTCTTACCACATTGGTAGAACTGTTCTGTTTTGTTTCTAATAAGACATCCAAGAATCTGTCTTGGAATTCTCTAGTAAATTCTGGATACCTATCAACGAGCCATAACCAAGAATATAGTGACATATCAATAGTTTAATTTGAATTTGGTTCGCCAAAAATCTCAAATATATATGTATGTGTGTGTGTGTGTGTATATATATATATAGGACTGTATCAACCAACCCGATATATACCGCAGCCCGCTATTCCCAATGTCAGTGTCTGACAGCACCAGACTTTTCAAGAGTGTGAGGCCTGAAAGAACAAATAACTAATAATTTTAAACCATAGGTGATACTTCAAATGAAATTATTAATTCCTAAAATCTCATTTTCATAACCAAAACTTTTCCCCTTCAAAAAGCATTTTGATAGAACAAATTAAGGAAATTAAAATAAAAAATATAAGCAAAACTGAATTAAAACCACCAGTCATCAGACCAAGCACTTTTAAACACAATGTTAAGGCTAAATGCTAGCTTAAATGCCCACGACAATTTTATAAGTGCAATTCAGATATTCAAGTTGGAATATGCAAAGTTTCACATGGATCTTACCATCTCAATATTTATTGTCTAATAAGATAGGTGGGTTTGAATCATCAAATTATGCCATTCAATCATTCAGCTAAAAATGGCATAAAGGTATAAAGCCTCAATGCCTCTTGTCAAATCGCCAGGCACAGATCAAAAAAACTTTGAGCTAGTGTGACAAACCTATTCAAACTTTGAAGAATGCAATTACCATTGAAATCTAACTAAAGGAAAATGGTTAAATACTTAATATAGTGCAAACCTGTCAAATTAGCAAGCCCATCATCGCCTATCCTGCAAGAATCCAGGTTCAAATACTCCAAATTTGTTAGACCTGTAAAAATAACGATGATTGATGATATTCAACATCCTAGTAGCAATAATTAGGAATATAAAAACTAGTTGTTGAAATCTCACGAGCACTTAAAAATGTTAAGAGTTGGTAGAGGCTTTAGAGACCAAATGGCCAGTTTATTATGCACCTAATAATTTCCGGGTGCTTTCCAATTTTTCAGCTTCATGTTCCCATTTATATGACTTTTATTAGAAATTACAAGAGAGAAGGATAAGATATCATAAAAAAGGGATTTTGTACAGATTATTAACAATAATATAACTCATGTACCACACATTAATAGCGACAATAATTTTCTGTGAATAATGAAAAGAGATATTTGAAGCTAAGATTAGACTTTCATACTTCCTTCATTTACAATACGTTCACTTCAAAAATTGAATTAGTTCAATAGACATCATCAGAGTTTGAAGAACTCTTCAGGAAAATTCATAATGTAGAAAAAGTTTCTCACGTCTCCTTTTGGTTTGTAACAGTCAGGACAATTTGCAGATAGAAAAACATGAAGATCACATCAAGTGTTCATGTAAAACTACTGAAAGTAAAAGGAATTAAAACGCAAAGGGAAAAAGTCTGCAGAAATAGTGTAAAAACACTAAAAAAAACGAGTTTTTATTGATTTAGAGAAGCAGCATGTGGATTAAACAGTCACTCTGATGAGATATTGATGTTTTAAGTACCTTTCAGATGAACTAAAGATGCATCGGTGATCCTGTTAAAAGCCAAGCTTAACCTCTTCAAGCTTTTAAGACCTGCAAGAAAGGGACATGCAGTAAAACCAAGAATCCAATGATTTGCCATCCTTAGAGCAAGAAGTAAGAACATGACACACTAAGTCCTCAAACTGGGTCATTTTATATCAAAATTACCAGCAATTTTCTCAAATCCATCATTGGAGAGACCACATCTGCTGAGATTTAAGCATGCCAAGGAAGCCAAGGCTGTATCAAAAAAATATTATGTTAAAGATCTAACTAGGTGAATGTAACCATTGGAATACTAAGAAAATTAGTTTCCAAGTTCAAACATAGTCTTTGCCTTTAGCAGCAGTTGATTGTGTGCTGGACTAGTGAAATCCTTAATTTTCCAAATAAAATGACAGGAAGCTCATCAATTGCAGAGTAACTTCCACAAAACAAAACAGCTGTCTAAACTTGAAAAATAAAATGAAATGCCACTTCAATGAATAAATTGAGATTCGATTTTTACCATGAATAGACTCCAAGCATGCACCAGTAATATTGCATCCTTCAACATTTAATGTGGTAAGCTTCTCCAAACCTGTAAGTAGAAAGAAATACCCAGGAATGTATAATATGGAAAACAGAATAACCTGGAGCAAACAAAGTCATGAACTTATTCAACATACTAAAACTCTACATTGATGATCGTAATGATATGATATTTCCTTTTGAGAATGGATATTGACAACTACACCTGCGCTCATGTGCGAAAAATAGCAGCAACAGTTATAGTATCTTAAGACACTTGTAATTGAGGAAAAACACTGGAAATATACCTCTTAAATAGGAAATCCCAATATCAGTAATACTGCTGTTGGAAATGTGTAACTCCTTCAAATTTATAAGCTCTGAAACATTATATGCCAACAGTCAGTTCAAAAATACCAAGGCCTAGCTTCCTGATTCTAGAAGTAAAAAGAACTGATGGTAAGTGCAGCAATTGATTTAAGTTGCAAAACCACATGTTTCAGTATAAACTCACGGGTATATTTTGCACGTAACTGTTGAGTTTGGGTGCAATTGTCATCCCTATTCGGAAGTTATGCATTGGTGAAGGATAGGATTTTTCAGTAGATAGTTTCACATGCATCCCCACTAACAAAAGATAAAAAAAAGTTCTAGAAGTTCTTTTTATAAGAAATTTCACCCCAATCCAAGACAGGCAATCTTCCTCTAACTCGTAAATATTTACAAGTACTTCAACCCAAGGAGACAAGCGGGTGCTTAAACCAGGAACTAGTCAAATTGTAAACCTTGTGCTGTCCCATTCAACCAACCCGTCAGAGTTAAAGTTTCTAGAAGTGTAAAACAAAGATTTCAGGAGAAATATTGCGGCATGTGCAATTTAAAAGTTTGTGTGGTGTATTTGCTGAAGAAAAATACCATATTTATCTGTGCATTTCTTAATCACCTGAGCAGGCAGACACATAATAGATAGGTTTTTGTGTAAGGCTACTCTTTGGTGTTCATGATAGCTTTAAGGGGGGTTATTAGTAGAGTGAGTGGAGCGCGCAGAGAAAAAAAGCACAAAAGAAAAAATATAGAAAGTCAAATTTGGAGAGCAATGTTCCCCCCACCCAGTTTTTGGTTATTTGCTAACTAGGAGTGAGAATAAATGCAAGAACTAGATTACAATGCTAAGAAAAAGCTATAACAAATGAACCAGACACCGTAATACTGCCTTTGTACAACATAAATAAACCTGAATTGCAATAACTATGATAAAAACCATATCACCTTATGATCAGTACCTGAGATAGACTTCATGTCTGAATCCGTAACACATTTACAGCATCCAATATTGAGGAACTCAAGCTTTTTCAAACCTGTATTATAGAAACAGAAATTAAATCTATAACTTAGTACTTTCATAATCATGATGCATAAAAGGGAATCCTAAGTAGGATAACATTTGCTAATATCTGAATAATGAGCCCCTTAAAGAAGCTAATGAAGGTTGGGTTGACTGGTAGGATCAAATATCCTTGACTCAAAGGTCCAGGGATCAATTCCTGTTGATGGTTCTCTATTCCCCCTGCCCCCCGCGCATAAAACGATTAAATGAAGTAGAACTTATCATCACCAATAAGCACAGGCAAGGCAACAGCAACCACCCCCATTAACCAATGATGATGAAAATCCATCATCACCTTAACTTTAAAGTCATGTGAGATTGGATATAAAATATCAATTAAATTAGAAATAAGTTAACTTCTTGCATATAAATGAGGCAAAAATGAAGGATAGCAGCAACCTTTAAGATGAACAAATCCACCATGAATTTCTGAACACCTTTCAAGGTCCAACTTCTCCAAATTAAATAAGTTGGAGAAAGCACGCATTCCATCAGGCTTGACACTGCTGCTCTTCCTGATACTCAAGGAATCCAAGTTTGCAAGACCTACAGAAACAAATCGGCATTCTTAATTGTTTATATTAATCAGAAATAACACTTTAACTAATCCATTTGTTACCAAAAGATTCAGAACAATTAATGTTATTCCAATCATAGCGCGCAATTCCAATTTTACATAATATTCAATCAGGATTTCTTTTTATTATTTATATTTCTTCTACAGCCATTATAAGGAAAAATAACACTAATTAATCTAAGAATAATTATGCAGGGTATACCACAAGCAAAGACAGAAAATTTACTTTAACTAATTTGAATGATTTGTATGTTCAAAAATAACTATACGTGTTCTGGTCAGAAAAACTGATCATAAGAATAGTAACTCTACCACTTATGTGCTTGAGCCCATATTCTGAAAATTGATCACAGTAATTGAGAGTCAATGCTTGAAGGTTTGAGCAATCCTTTAGGAGTCGTAGTCCATTATCTGTCACCTGAGACCCAGAAACATCAACTGAAAGTAAAGACAACCCTTGGGAAGAGATGACATCCATCCAATTATCATCCACTCCACTATATTCACCCAGGTCAATATCCTGCCATGCAGAAAATAAATACGGTCATCTTTGTAACAGAAATTTGTAAGCAGAAAAGTGGGATCAAGGCAACGCTTCCAATTTCACCAAGCATCTAAAACAGTACCTGAAGAGCACAATCTCGGAAAGCTTCGAGAGAAGCTTCTGTCAGGCAGTGAGAATCAACCAATTCATTGAAGATCTGCTGGCTAATGTCTCTTGGAAGAATAGAAAAGGATTCGTATTTGTGAAAATCCTATCATAACTCAAAACATGTGAATCAAGTGACCATGTAAGATAAAAAATAACAAAATCAAAACAAATAAAAAACATGCACCTCCCGTATCCTATTTATGCACAAATCCATGAGAGAGGGACAGGTTCCCCCTCCGGGACATTGACATTGATTGGACTTGGAACGTAAACTCCTGGACCTCGACCATTTTATGCTGCCACTTCTACAATACCTTCCCGAAATTCCTCTATGTAAATCATCTTCCACTATGTGTTGATCTCTCTTCCTAGAGCAGATACCCCCCATCACTCAATTGCCGATAGATACCCTGGGATCACATACCCATATAAAATATGCTAAAGAAAGTCAAGCTCTCATCCCACTTCAACGATTTTCTGGTGTTGTTGGACTGAAATGCATGAACAAACAAATAAAATAAATAAAACAAACCCTGTCAAACTAACCACAGTTAATGTTTCTGGAGAAAAAGTCATTGCAGAATTACTCATATGGATGATTGATCCTTGATCACGCAACCAAACCACACAATTAATTTCGACCAAACAGAATAATATCAAACCCACAAAACACTAATAGTAACAAAAAAAAACACTTAGTTTAACTTCTACGGCAACTGAAACTAATTTATTGGTACTACTACAGTGACCATCAGGAAGAGAAAAAACATTGAAGAAAAAACTACTTCACGATGAACATGACTCCCCTGTTATTATTATTATTATTTAAATTGTATTAGTGTACAGAAGCAGAGACCAGAGACCGAACCTCTCTTTCAGGAGAAGATAAAGTGATCTTAAGGTTTATCAATTTTTGGGCATTATTGGAAGCACGGAATACAACAAAAAACAGAAAAAAGAAGAAGAAAAAAGTGATAGTGTTGAGTTAGGTTTGATGAGAGACCTTTGAAACGAAAAACAGAGAGAAGATGGAGTGTGTAACAGAATGGCTACTGAGAAGGATTTTGTTGAGAGGGATAGAATTAGAGAAGAGAAAAGAAGAGAAGAGAATAGAAAAAAGGCGTGAGGAAGTGAAGCAGGAGAAAAGGAGGGTGAGAAAAGACACGTGGCAGTAGGAGCGAAGTGAGAGAGTGTAGAGATAAGAATAGAATAGAAGAGTGGGGTCATACTCATGCATGCGGGTCCCACGTCCGCCCCTTCCGCTCTCTCAGTCTTCCTCTTTCTTCTTTTTATTATTCCAAAATTCCAAATAATTATTTATAATAAATTTATTTAATGTTTATAATAGTTATTTTAAAAATATGTTAAAATTTTCCAATTAACAATATAGTTTTATTTGATTTTAAAATTTAATAACTAGTTTATGAGAAAACTACCAACTAGCTATTGAATTTTGAACTACTATAGTCATTAACATTTACTTCTCTTCAATGTTATTTTTTATTTATTCTTTAGAAAATAATACACATTAGGAAGTGTAGCTTCAAATGCAAGAATGTCTCCTAATATCATGATCTTCCTACAAACCCATGATAAAATCAAAGTTTAGATTTTCAATCCAAATTCAATGAACCATGAACAATGATGCATCAAATCAGCTTTTGGACTCACTCAATGCTTTATACTGCAAATTTCAATGCCTCCAAAGGTCAAACTTTCAAACTCTTGTTTATGATCTTCCTTGTTTTTTTTATGAAGGTATGAAATGTTTCATTTTGTAAAGTTTTTATTTTCTTTTATGGAATCTTTTAAGTTTTTGTATTGATCATTAATATTAGATAAATAAAAAATACTTAATAATTCTTAAAACATATTGATGGTTTTAGATGTTACTATTACTTTTCTTTACTATCATTAAAAAATTATTAATTAATTATATTTGAATCTTGATAATAAAAAAAGAGTCTCTTTCCAAAAGGTTAAAGAAAAAGTCATACATAAACTGCAGAAAATATCAACTAAACTTCATTTGTTTTGTTATATAAATCATTATTAATCTGTGTGATTAAGCTTGTTTACACCCATACTAATGCTTGTAATTAACGCTAAGCTACTATTAAACATTTATTTTCACATAAGCACCAGAAAACATCTCAGTCAGCGTTAACTTGACAGAAAATAATGATAAAATAAAGAGTGAATAATCCAAATAATGTGATTGAAACTTTGAAATTATAGTACATATGAAGCCTCCTTTAATCCTTCATACTATTTTAATTTGGATTAATTTTTCTATAGCAATTAACTAATTAAAAAGTTGACAGAAGGAAGTTACATCTAGTTTTATACATATATTTAATATTATTTCCATTGGTATATATATTTTATTAAGCGTGTTATGGAAATGTCTAATTCCAAAACAATTCCGTGTTAGTTTGATCTTAATATTATAAAATTATCACTTATGTAAACAATGACAGCTTACCTCGCATTTATTGTCTTCTCCATCTGTCTCTTCACTGCATTAAAGTGTCCAATATCATTATCTTATCTTTTTCTCATGATAAAATCTAATTATAAAATTTTCAAATAAATTTAAATTGAAAAAATAAGTTTACCTGGGAAAAACTCATTTAAATTTTGTTTGAACATGGTTCTTAAAATGGAAAAAATACAAAATAAAATTTTCCTCAAGTTAAAATTAACTTATAAACAAATTAAAAATAAAAATGTAAGGAAAATGATTTCATTTTGTTATATTGTTTCTTATAAGAAAGGTTGAACAGGAAAAATATTGAGTTAATTTCTTAATAAGTCATTTCAAGTAATGTAAATAGTTAACCTAAACTTGCATGAGAGTACTTATAATTTACATTTATAAGATGGTCAAATTTGATGTTTTTTATTTTATTTTTTGGAATCTATCATCTTTTTAAAGATAAAATTGTGAGGCAATTACATATAACGTTGAGTTTAATAAATTAAATTATTTAAATTAATGCAAAAAATACAATAATGTTGTTATAATGTTAGCTCATACAGATAAAACAGTTTTTTAACTGGATAATAATTAAATATGGTTTTACAATTTACATCTATACAATATAGATACTATAATTTTACTTTTAATATGAAAAAGAATTTAAATTACATAATATCATTAAAATTTAACTTGACTACTTATAATTAATATATATATATATAGAGAGAGAGAGACACACCCGGTAGTTACATAATCATTTAAAATGTAACATTTATCATTTGTATAATAACAAAGCAAATAAATGAAAAACTATTTAGTTTCTAAATTAACAGAAAAAAATCTATTAAAATTAGTATAAAATGATTTTATTTCTTCTCTATCCATCAATATTTAAATATGTAAGATCACACGACTATCAAAAGTCTAGATTTTATTAGTGAAAGTACACAATAAAATTTAATCATAAAAAAAAATTTAGCATACACATATTTATATGTAATACTAATTGATTTAACTTAAGCTTCTAATCCTTTTCAAATAAGGATATGCACTTAAGTATAACCATATATAGTATATTTAAATTAAATCGTTACATACACCACAAACGTGAAGATGAATTATCAAAAATAATTATGAAAAATTATGAATTTTCAATTTAGTTGTTCTAACATGAAATTTATAACCTTATACCATTTATCTCTCTTTTCGTCACATGCATACACACGTAACTATAAATCACATGTAAATCCTCGTATTAAGATATTTAAGAAAAAACATCTACTGATGCTTTTAGAATATTTATTAAGCATTCATCGTTAGGGATTCTTCTAGAATATTTATTAAACATCCTTCATTAGATATTCAACACCCCACTTATTTTAGTACCTGAAATCTCAACTACATAGTTCAAGGTAAGCTTAAGGTATACAGGTTAACATCTGCTCTACTTTTCGAACATCAACATATATTTTGATGATATAATAAAATTTTCTTCCGCTTTTTAATATTTAATATCATAGTTGTGACAATTCCAATTATAGAAACAAGATCATATAATATAGGCATCATCACTTTAATAAAAGGGAATAGTTAGAGCATGACTTGCAGTTAAGTAATTGATATTACAGTCATTCCAAGTACACCATAACATAAAACTTCTACATATCAGAGTATTTCAAAATGATATAGACTAAAACATGGAAATCTTAAGAAAAACTAAGCTACAACATTGTCTTCCTCCAGGACTTGCTCTAGGGGCACTCCTCAACATTTGGTCACATCCAAATCGAATGATCACCGCAAAGGAAAAACATACACAAGCAACACACCACATAAAAGCAAGGGTGAGCTAGATAAATAAGCAACATACATATGGCACAATCAATCAATATCATCATGTTTAGTTGTATATAAAGTAAACAAGTAAAGACATACAATTCTAACCATGCTTCAATTACTCAACACGACTCATTCGGATTTGTATAATTATCGAACTATTGGTAGTCTTTGCACTTGCATAGTTCAGCCAACCCTCCCGAACACTATGCAAGGTAAATCCTTATACCAGTCTATGTCTAAACTCTAAGACTATAGATGAGGACCTCCCTCTACTCTCACCACTCACACCGTTCTTCTCTATTTGAGCATGAGCAATGCTTACAGTGTAGGGATAGACGTACCATTTCAAAGCTCCATACAATTATACAATACAACAACAAATCTCTACAACCACATCCAATCATCTCACCCTGAGATGTCCAATTCATACTCAAATATGTCCTCTTGATTCACAATTATATTCTTACAACACACACAAGCCATATATATAAACATACAAGACACTCTTTCAATCAAACAACATTAATCAATCCATGGCATAAGGATAATCATATTTAGGTAAGGAAAACAGCTCTGAAACCCTCACCAACAGCTCTAGAAGGGTCCAAAACCCCCAAAACGATATAAAGAACATCCAAAACGAACATCCGAAACCCTAAAAACTATCAAAAACAAAAACAACAGCATGCTGGTACGCCCAAGGGCGCTCGGGGGCACCCAGCGCAAACCACTGCGGATCCAGGGGCGTCAGGGCTCAACCAGGGGGCACCCAGCCCCATACCAGTTGACAGCAACCATGAAAATTGGCTTTTGATGCACTTGGAACATGTTCTAATGACTAAAGGGGTTCTTTACACATTTGTATTGATGAGAAAACACGTTTATAAGTTAAAAAAAACATTCATTTGATCACTAGATCCAAGACTAGGTGTATCAACCCACTTTTGACACTTTAAAATCCAAATTCACTTCTACAAGTTGCCCAATTTCAATTCTACTCTTTCCAACCCCCATATTATATTACAAACTGCATAAACAAGTCTAAATACACTTGTTAGCACCCCTTAATACTTCAGTTTCCCCTCAGCTACTCCTCTTTCCATTTTCACACCTAAAACCTCCAAAATGAAGTAGGAAATTTAACCTATGATGAAATTAACCCTTCCATAACAAATTTCTCTGATGTAGACCTCTAGGCAAGTCTTAATTGACCTCATAACATATCTCAAAATGTCTAAAACAGTTCATCACACATACCTCAAAATCTCACTACTCAAAACCCCCTTTTTACACCAAAAACACTTGAAAGTTTCAACTATGAATCCCCTTTTTTGCTACATATCAATCTTCAATAATCTAACACTTCTAACAAGTCCAAATTAACCATAAAACAATGCTAAATCAATCATCTTCTCACTCTCATACCTATTTCTCAAATTCATTCATAAAAACCCCAGTTTTAGCCTTAAAACTCAAGAATTTAATACTTTCACCTCACCACTACTTGAATACAGTTTCCACCACTCCAACATCATTATCACACTCAATCATGACATTATCAAGCATTACAATCACACCATATCAAATATACACAACATCATACCATTAAAATCATCCATGGGATATATATAGAATACATAATCATAACAATTTCTCAAAATCGTCTGTAACTTATAAAGGTACCAAAATTTACAACATAAACACGAATTAAGACAAGGTCTAGCTCCCCTTACCTCAAGGTTGGACAACACAGAAGAATCTAAGCTCCGACTGTTCACTCAAACCATGCAGATTTTCTAGAAACCCCTACAGTCACCAAATTAGTGATGGAAATAGCTCTTAGAACCACATTTGAGCTAGAAAGTGGAGAAGGAAATTGCTATTCATATGCAAAGCAGAATCTTGGCATGGTCACAGCCTAGAACCATGGAGAAAAAGAAGAATAGCTCACTGAAAACAAGAATTTAATCGGATGGATAGGAAACCCTCGATTCCGGGAATGCTTGGGCACCGCCTAATCAAAATTGTAACGGTTCAATGTAACGATATGGTAGAGAGAAGACATAGGAGGGAAGGAGAAGAAGATATGGGAAAAGATTAGGGCTTGAAAAGAAAGAGAGTTTTTCTTCGATAGTAGAAAACTCTGAGTTTTGGGTTTTATATTATTTTATATTTAAACAGTTTCTCTCTCATTTACCTACTGCCACTTGTCCTCCCTTTTGACTAACTTTTCCGATCTTTACAATAGTTCACTTAACTTAAATCATTAATGAAAATAAAAGAATTTTTATTTCAATATAAATCTATTCTTCAGACATAAATTTATCCATGCATCACATATTTGTAACATTAACTATGCATACTTTGCTATTTCCTTAATTAAAGCATTAAATTCCTTAAATATATGATTCAATATTTTCTTCCAATAAGTATACATACACATAACATGTATATTTGAATAAACTACACAAAAAAATACTTTAACATAAACATAAAAGACACTTCTACTTCTATGTTGAAGAGACTTAGATTGTATATATGCTTAAACACATATACTTATACATAAACATGCAAACAAATCCAATTAACAACCAATCCAAAAAAAAAAAATAAATAAGGTAAAAACCTTATCTAAATAAAAATATATTTGATGGATTACCTTTTCCTCTCTAGTGACATCCTTAAGACAAATTAGCAGTCAAAATTGTGAACAATTAATTTGAAATCTTAAATAGAGTATTAAAAACTTGGTTTAAGAAAATCAAATAATTCTTAGAGATTAAGTTCGAAATAGTTAAATATCATATTTATAAACTTTTAACTTATCTAATAAAATATTCATTTTTCATCTCATTTAAACATTCAGATCAAATTACTAACAATATAAACATAATTTTAGTTCAATAATTAAATAATTTAAAAGAACTTAACTATATAAACCAGATTTAAAATATATTAAATGTTTAATAGTTGTAAATTTTATATACAATTGACTCAAAATTAAATCTTATGTAATCAACTTATTAATAAGTTGACGTAATAAAGAACATATGTAACGTTATCAAAAAGTATAATTTTTCTCATAACAATATCAATTTGAGTGGTAAATGCCTGGAGCAAATACATTAAAATTTCATTCATATATATCTTTCAAGGCGATATTTATCAGCTTTTAAATTAGATACAGTAGAAAAGTAAAAAAAAATGAAGAGGATGACTAAACGTAATATCACAAAATTGCACATGGGGTGTGGTAGACAAGAGCCACAAATAGATTGAATTAAAGTAAATCAACCAACCAACCAACCCAGACACGTGCCTATAATACATTACAGGTTAATTTCACCAAGAAATGAATATCACGATGAGGGTGTAACAGATCTGCTGTTCCGTCCAAGTCCAAGACCTAAGCCCAAGGGAGCATTGTCGTTCCTGGTTTTGCCATGGTTATTATGGCTACAATGTGAAGAATGAACATGACCATTATGTGTTTTGGAATTTGTACTGTTGGAATTCACATTAATGACATACTGTCCATTTCCATGGCCCCTAGCATATTCACCACGGGTATGCGAGTCTCCATTTGTCAAGTTTGAGTTTCTTGCAATGCTCATCATTCCTGTACCTTCCTCCGACTGACCTATTTCTTCAATGCACTCCACATCTTCATTGTAACCATTGATCAAAAAATCAGAACAGTTTTTCTTGATCCCATGATCATATGGGTTTCTAAATCTACCGCCTGGACCTCTGAGGTAACTATAACGCATTGCATTTGCCATCTCATTTGTTGTAATATTGCGAGATATCTAGATCACGAATGAAAACATATGAATAAAGACGTGCATAGGATCAGGAGAGAACTGTACACAAAAAAGTAAAAGTAAATAAGACATACCTGACTAGCCTGCACAACAGTCAAAGCAAACACACCGAAGAAGAGGAAAAAATCGGCTATTAGAAATGATATTGCACCAGTGTGATTCTTACCAACATGCTGAATCCAAGCCCCAAATGAATGAGGTGCAAGTGGATCAGTTAACACTCCTGCACACACAGATTTAGTTTTCATCAGCAGTTTAGAGAGCAGCAGAATAAACAACATAACACAGTAACTCAATGTCAGGGCAGACACATACTTGTAAGACAAACTCCACCAGTAACCAACATAGCTGAAACTTCAAGAATAAGAAAAACAAAGAAATCCCACTTGTTCTTCTGAAGAAATAAATTGTAACAAAATCAGGTCAATAAAAAATAATGATAATCAGAAGACCAAAAAGAAACTCAGTGGGTAGGATTAGTAATCATCATACTCTAGCAACAAAGTTAGACAGTATAAATACTCTAACCTATCCAACACTTATTATTTACAGAATATAAATGGCATACTTTGATTTTTATGACAAACTCAAATAAAGTATATACATTTTATTTGAAGCAATATCGCAAGATTTAAGCTAAACAATCACTAGAAGATTAACTGTTTGCACTATAAAAAATCTCCACATGCAATGTTAGATCACCAAATAAGGTCCTCTTTGGTATCGAAAGGTGCAAATACTAATAAATGGCGTGCCACATGCTCGAGGTTCACCAGGGCTCGGTTTGCATTTCAGTATTTACTTATGTATTAGAAAACAGATTGTTTGTGATTGAATTCACTTATTTGAAATGGTGGGGATTGGAAGGCAGGGTGGGTGCTGATTTTTGCCCCCCTGCCATGAGCGGAAAGTTGAGCCTATGGAGTAGAATAACCATCTTGCCCTCCATATATTACTGGTACAGTGTAATGATGGGACAAAAATATTTTAAACTTTATTTTAAATTGATAAAAGTTTATCTGATGAAAATTTTAAAACGTGAGGACACTAATAACGTGAAATATAATCTATTATAGCTTTATGCATAATCCATTATGTTATCGATTATGCATAAAGCCATAATAGATTATGGTCCAAGTAATTCATTACCATGCATGAGATTTTTGACATTGGTATTTCTTGTGTATGTTATACTAAATTATTAGTTAAATGCCGAAGACATGTGCATACTCATCATCAATAAAATACCACCAAGGGCATATAAGTAATTCAATGCATAACAAATATTTTTTAGTCACATCTATTACAAACTTTGTACTCAAATCTATTCACTTTCACTCAATCCAACAAACCATCTAATTTTCTCCTCTCTTTGCCCTTCTTTCTCACTCTTTCCACCCCCATTTGAATCCAAACAAAGCATAGGTGTTATGCTCCATCCATAAGGTAGATGACAGAATATAACAAATTGTCCCAGATTAATAATACCCCTTCATTTTTCCGTTAAAGTAAACGATACATTGAAAATTTTAAAATGTTCAATTAGCAAATTGCAAAGCATGTAAAACAAAAATACAGCCAGAAGTACCTTGCCAATGCAATTAGACACCCAGGGACAATGATGATCAAATTGTTCCACACAACGATCACAGGTAGAACAGTGTTTTGCTCGAAGAGGCCTGACAATCTAAAGAAAAACCAACATGAAATTGTTAGAAACCGTTCAAAGCAAAGAAGTATGGGCATTTGTAATCTGTGTTTGCAAGACATTTATAGGCTTCAGAGTAAGACAATCAAAAGAAGGCAAAGAGAACCTTGCATGTTGCACAAAGCTGGGACCAGTTTCCAGCAAGTAAAGCAGGATTATTTATCTCAATCTTCAAAAGAGGCTCCTACAACATCATTCAATCTTTTTAAGACGATGCTACATGCTATACAGTATTTAAATCTCGGAGAGGTTGAAAAAATTGAAGTAGATATTAGGTGACAAAAGAAAAAGAAAAACTCACATCATCTTTTGTATCCTGAGTGTCACGCATGTTCATTCTGATATAACCAGGATCCTTACTGCAAGAGAGGGGATGCGAGATTAAGAAAACAAAAAAATAAAAATAAAAATAAAACAACTTAAAGAGAGCTTAAATATAGAATGCAGCAGACATCTAGAAACAATTTGAAACTGGATATTCACTGAAACAGCAAATGAAAATGAAATATGATATAGAGCATGTCTACTTCTGGGTTGTACTTTTATCATGTATTGATCACCATACATTAACCAATACCACCCTAGATTGAATGTCATTGATTTGTTATCTTGCGAGGTCAAACAAAAAGGTTTAGAAAAGAGTTTTCAGAAGCTCCTCCGGACACTAATCATTTATTTATCAAACATTTTAACAATGAATATCACATCGACTAGATGTATGCCTAAATTGCAATATAAAAGGGGAGACAACACCTCAACTTACAAACCAACTTTATATGCTTAAGTTACGCCTAAATACTTTCTAAGATGGTATTACAATCTATCCTAGTGAGGCTTGTTAGGCCTACCTTTTGACATGCTACCTAACCACTATTGAACCACCCACATATATCTTAGTCTCATGGTCGAGATGTTCAATCCTCAACATGAGTGTGTTGGAGATGCCACACTGACCAAAATATAGTCAAACTATAATGTATAAGTGAGTGCAAATCTCATTTTAGAAGTCAATTCTATAAAACTGTGTTGGACCTAAATCCACTAACTAAGATGGTATTAGATCATAACCTAGAAAGGTTTATCGGACTAATTTTGCCCTCACTAAAGCACCACTACCAGACCACTTACAAAGACCTAGTCCCATGCTTGAGATGTCCAATTCTTAAGTGAGGGTGTATCTTAAAGATCCCACACTTATTAAAGATATAGTCAAATTACAATATATAAGCAAGGGCAGACCTCACTTTCCAAGATGGTATAGAAAGTCTAACACCACCCACAATATCTAATCTCATGCTTAACATGTTCAGTTATCGGTGTGAAGTGTGTTTTGTTGAGAATCCTATATCAACTAAATGGTCAAATTATAATATATATATATATATATATATATATATATAAAAGTGGGAATAAATCTTATCTTACTAGTTGATTTTATAGGATTGAGTAAAACTAAATTTGCGTTCAAAGAGAAGCTACTCAGGATATACACCCAGAAGTTGGCATCACTGAATGGAATTATGGTAAACATACAGGTTACAGTCATACTTGTGAGAACCCATGACTGTATTACCTAGCTATCCTAGGGTAGCAAGGAAAGAGATTCTTAGACTAGACTTGATTGTACCATAAAATAACACACATAATAGTCTTTATTAATCTGGATTCTGGTAAAAGAACCCTAGCCTTTTCTCAGAAGCCAGGGTCTGCAACATGGTTCAAACAATGCCAAAATGTTATTATGTAAATCAGGTCTACAGTGTATAGACAAACTATTGACATATAATTCTTGATCTCATTCTGTTCTAGCATCAGGACTACCCTACAACCAACCCGTGCTCTATTTTCCTTAATAGGGAGCTACTAGTCTACACTGCATATATCAAAACCACCCAAAGGCAACATTTTATTCATTTCCAATCATATATTATTAAGTATGTCACTCACTCAATGCAACATTATGATCTCTACCGCAATGATATTTTTTTTCTGCTGTTGTCCTGTTACCACCCACCCAATATTATAAGACACTGAGGGTCTTATAATTGAACTTGAACCAAATATCACAACACCTGAAACACTCCTCTTGTCATACATCCCACTCAACTCTAATGGTTTTTCACTTAAATTTCCCTTTAATTTTTCTCTAAACAATTTTTGTAGAAAAGAGGATTGGAACCATCGGAGCAATTGAACAACACATTGCAAAAATTTATATATCGCTAAAGAATATGAGTTGCACGATCAAACCACCAATAATCCTCATCCAATTAAATAGAGATTTTATATAACAGCAGTAAGAAAATCCTAGAAGTCTCTTGAAGAAAGATATTTTTCTTGTATTTAATCACATAGAGGGTATTCTCGTGAAGTTGTAAAATTTAAGAGCACATCACTTACCTGCTACACTTGTAAAACATAACCAAACCAACAGTTGCAAGCAAAACTCCAAACCATGCAAGAAGACCAGCTGCAGCTGTAAGCTTTGGCATTTTTGTCGCTACAGGAAAAAGTAAGATACAAATGATAGTGAGACATCCATCAAAGTAAAGGAATAATTATGCATGCAAGTGCTCATATGCAGACAAAATTGATTCCGTATGTGGAAGCCAAGATAGATACCCAAGATGACCGAATGAATATAAGTAACCAAGAGCACAAAAATTATGCACCAAAGGATGGGCGCAAGTCCTAATTTGGAAATTCTTCCAAGGCGGCTGTTCCCATCACAACGTTTGTCAAGCAGCCTTCGGGCATTTCCCTACACGATATCCATAATGGGTTAATATATGAACATACACAGTCCACTCAAGCGCCCATCCTATAAATTCAATAAACACAGATGTGTTTCAGGAAAATAAGTCACAACCAGTCCAATTCTCAAATTACAACAGATGGGAATATAGTAAAGAGATGGAAAGCAAACTAGTGATCAAATCAAACTGTGTTGATTATGAAACACCTACAAGGAAAAAAGCAACTTGTCTGTGATTCTTATCAGAAGCAAGTTGTGCTGGTGTAAGGCCTGTATTATCAGCCACCATCAGATCTTCCTTCTTGCCAGCCTGCACTAACACAGTACAGGCCTCCAAGTTCCCCCTAATAGCAGCCCAATGAAGAGGAGTGCAACCTTATAATATAAAAATATAAAAAATATAATTATGCTTTGAAAATAAAAAGATGAATTCATCATTTAATGAAGGATTAGTTTGAGGAGAAATAAAGGAATTCAGGATAGTGCATTGAAACATACCCTCTTTATCTTGACGTCCCCTATGTGCATCAAGAAATAACAAGAGACGTATACAATCGGCAAACCCTTTGTAAGCAGCCCTAAAATTCAAGTGAGAAAGGAAGCATAAAGTATAGCACAAAAATACTGAAGAATTATATAAAAATTTCACTGAATCAGAACCATTCAAAATTTATTTAGAAGGGAAAATACAAATATGCAAATACTGAAGAATTATATAAAAATTTCACCGAAGCAGAACCATTCAAAATTTATTTAGAAGGGAAAATACAAATATGCAACCCAGTAAATAGAAGATAAGAAACTAATTCAGTAAAACTGTACAATAAACTTCAGAGGAAAACATGGCGCAACTTTCTATCCGGAGATACAAAAGAAATGAGTCAAATTGGATGAAGATATGACAAATGTATTATTGAGAGAATTCCAAATATAAATATAAAGAACATGGCTACATATGTAATAGAAATGAAGTATTCCACATGTCTCCTGGTCTTTTAATTCAAAAATAATCCTTCATGCTGGGTAATATTACATGGAAAATGTGCCGAGAGAAATTTCACGATGTTCATAACAACCATTCACGTATTAGACAATTAATTAAGACCTTCTAGGCTAGAAAGGGTTTTCAACTTGGGCTAATGTTCCCTACATAGTATTCTGAGTCAAATATGCCAAATACACTTTTAGGTTTATGATCTACTTTGAAAATAACCAAACCACAACATTTGCAGTTTGCTTGAAGAAAAGAAGGCTTCATAAATCAGTAATAATAGTGTCAAAGGACACATACTCAACAAATAATTTGTCAGAGCATCAGTTATCGGGTTGGCCGCCTGACTACAGAGAAATGAGGAAAAATAGAAATGCGAAAACATCCATTTCAATAGAAAGAAAGGTTGAACGACAGATCTTTTATTACCAATGCAAGGGGCTTCTTCCATCATTATCAGGGACATCAGGATCAGCATTCCATTTTGAAACAACGTGGTAAAGGAAAGATGTCTGACCATATTGTGCAGCAACATGGGTTGTCTGAGTCGAAGTACATCATAATTAGCAAACAACAGCTGCACACATGTGCTTCAAGTAAAACAAGAACCCTAAACTACCAATTTCCCAGATGTAACCAGATGCAGAAAACCAGGTATAAGAGCTAAAAAAATACTTTAACTGCTTTACCCCACCAGCAATCACTGTAATATGGATTAAAACATTCAGATCAATCTAACCTGATAACCATTCATGTCGGCAGCACTCACTCGAGCACCCTCCTGAAGTAAAAGCTCCGCAGCCTGGATAGCACCCCGAACTGCACTCCAATGTAGGGCTGTCTGGCCAGTATGATCCGTTGCATTTACATCTCCCCCATGCTGCCAACCACAAACCAACCACTCAACTCAATTTCGTGCGCCACATCAACAGAGAAAACAAGCCAAATTTCAATGCATACATTCAATTCCACCACAAACAAGCCAAGCCATTTCATAACATAAACATGATCAACAAGCCAAACCGAGCTATGCTAGGCCACTTTAATAAATTCAAACCAAGAGCATGACACTCATCCTCATCATCAAATTATCGTCTTTCCTACATCTACACCCCTCCTTAAACAACAACAACAACAACAACGAGAAACTAAATCCTACATTTTATTTTCTTTTGTTGCAGTAAAAAAACACTAATTAAGTAAATGTCAAAACAAGGGAGGCAAGAGCAGACAAAGGGCAAAACCAAGGGACAAGCTCAAGAAGCAATAGTAAGCAAACGCAATTCAACAAACCGATCAAAGAACCTCAATGATGTACTGAGCAGCGGCAGTGCGATTGTTGAGTGCAGCCCACTGCAGCGCGTAGTAACCCAACCCATCAGGCTCGGTCACGGGGCAACCCTCTTGCTCCACCAATCTCTGCAGCTTCTCCAAATCCCCGTACGCCGCCGCCGTGTACACGTCGTTCCGGAGGCTCTCCTCCGGCACGCTATCGGCGCCTCCCGACGTCAGCGATTGCTCATCGCGCGACTGCACCTCCTCGACGACCTCGATCTCGGATGACATAGATCGAGCTTTTCGAAACCTGATTTAGAGGTTCCCGCGTTGACTTGGAGGGAGGGGTTGGCGATTGAACGAAAATTAAGAAAAGAAAATCGGGGAATGGAGAAAAGAGGATTGGTTGGTTGGTTAATTTCTAGGGTTTTTCTGCGAAGGAGATAAAGAACGAAGGAGAGAGAAAGAGAGGGTTTGGGTCATGGCCGTCCCTGTTGACCCTCTCTGAACGATACAAAGGAATCAAAGAGACAATAGCAATTGAGATTTGATGAGAGAGAGGAGTCTATTCATAGATATCATTATAGCAGGCCACGCCACTTGGTATCTTTCTGTTTGTCACTCCATTTCCTCTCCATCGAACCAAATTATACCATTTTTTTTTTCTTTATATCTTAATTAATTCATCACAATATATTTTTAGTATCTTTATATCTATAAATACTTTTAACAACAAAAGTTAAATAAATCACTTTCACTACTATCTAAAATTAGTTTCTCTACGGTTCTTTTATGTAATTAACCATCCATCCATATATTAAAATCATTTTTAAATAACAAATGAACAATAATTTTTTTTATTATGGATAGCATAGATCAACTGCCCCAAAAAGAATTTATTTTTTATTTTTTTACCAAAGATCGTGTTGTTTAACTATTAATGTTTTCTTATATGATTTTTTCGACCACTGCCCTTATATTTTTTATATATTTATTAATATTCATTTCAGTTTCTCACAATCTGGAAATGGTTTCCAATTTTAACAAATATATTATATTAAATACGTAAAATGTTTTTTTTATTGTATAATAAAACCCTGGTGAAATAAGTAATTTGCTGTTGTCAAAAACCCTAACTGGACCGACAAAGGGTTTATCCTAACCGGACCGAACCCCTTCTTTCCCCTTCGAATCTCTCTCTTACATTCTCTTCACTCTCTTTCAGATTCCTCCTCTCTTCTCTTTTTGCGTTTTCATTCCTTTTTATTTCTGAATATTTAGCTTACAACTATGGAGGAGTTATCTTCTCTCATTACGGTGGAGAAGACCATGCGCACCGCCTCTGCTGTGGAGGCCATGGCGGTGGACACAATTCTTGTCGCCGCCAAATCTCTCCTTTGCCTTCTCATTCTGGTATTCCCTTCGTACCCTCTCCTTTTAATTTTAACTCTTACAATGCGCAATCCATGTTGTGGAATTATCGTTAACGGCGTGAACAATTGGTGTTTCCAGACTTTCAATAATTCACACGCTCTTTCAAATTTCTTTTCCGTTCATCAAAACTTTTTCTACTCGCATGAATTTTAACGCCTATTTCGCTTTTTTACTTCTTATCTTGGGAGGAATTTAGGGATTCTTTTTCCTGAAATCTTACCGTTCTGTGTTGTAGTCAAAGTCAACGGGAGCTGATAGTGAATTCTTTTTTTCATTCGTGTGGGGGGAAAGCGTGTAAAATACTCTGCTTCTTTTTTTGTGCGGATTGGGGGTGGATTTGGTTGCAGCTGAACCTTATTCATAATTGTTGTTCTTTGATGCTGCTAGACTGCTGGTTGTGTTCGATTACAGAAGTTGGTCCGTTTATTTGTGCTCCGAACCAAAAAAAAATTAGTCAGGTGCGAAAGAATGATAGTTTGTTTGTTGTTCGTGTAAACCAATGCTGTTTTTTGTTAACAGAGTGTTTAAAATATCATCTTTTTTATTTATTTGTTCAGATCAAATTAAAAGCAATCGAATTATTGTAATTTGATTAAGATTCTTTTTTACGTTAAACCTGATTTCTTCTGCATTGGTCATTCTTTTGCTTGATTGGCTTTAAGTGCTGTGTTTGTGTCTTTTTGTCTGTGTAACATGGTCAACGAAACCTTAGAACCTGATTTTCATAGAACCATCACATTGACTAGATATTTCCTTCAAGAAATTAACCAATGGTTCTAGCAAAACATTGACAATGCTTTAACAGTAGGACAGTTTGCTAATGTGGGGTTTCATGTGAGTGGTGCCTGCATTGATTTCTTGTTTTGAAATTTCTTCTCCTTGAATTGTGCTAAATTTACATTCTGCATTCTGTTCGTGAAAATAGACATGGATATTTTATTTTCTGTTTTGTGCAACAATGATTGGTGTTCAGTAGGGAACTGTGATCTCCGGAGTTCAGTTCGCATCATGACTGCTTGCTTGGGAAGCTACTGATGAAGCTTCTTATTGTAACAATATAAGTCCATACAATAATTAGGCCACGGGTTATGATTTGTGTATGTCATGAGTTTGGTTTGTGTTCTACCTTTTGGTTAATTTTTATGGGACACATTAGTGTAGTTCACGCTTTCATATAGAAGTGGGTATAAATGATTATGTCTGTTTCCCAGACCGCCGGATCTCTGCTGACTGACACCACCCCAGAATTGACCCCAATAGATGGAAGGTGAGAATAAGTTTAAGCAACACCTTGGAAAATATAACAATGCTTTATGTCTGGAAAAATTTGCAGTTCTGATGTATGCCGATTCTTCTCAGGTTTCCTTTTGCTGATCTCTACAAGGGAGGGCATTCTTACCTTGTGAACAAGGATGCCAGCGAGTCAGATGAAGACGAAGAGGAAGAAGATGATGACGACGCAAATGATCAGGATGATGAGGAAGGAGATGAAGACTTCTCAGGTGAAAGTGAGGAAGAGGCTGAGCCGGAGGATGATCCCGAGGCCAATGGTGCAGGTGGGAAAGATGGCGAAGATGGTGAAGATGGTGATGAAGATAATGAAGAAGATGAAGATGAAGATGAGGATGAGGAAGAGGATGAAGATGAAAATGAAGATGAAGATGAAGAAGAGGAAGAGGTTCCACAGCCACCTGCTAAGAAGAGGAAGTAAAAGTGTAGTAGATGGTACAGTGTTTTCTTTTTCTGCCATACAAGCCCTAGCCAATCTTAGTTTTCTCCGAACAAAAGTTTCTTTCAACTTTCAAGTGGAGCCTTCTCCACATATAAAAGTTCAATTTATGTGTATTATCTGTTATTTGAGTTAATTTTTGCCTACTTTATTTAGTCTTATCATAGTTATTATTATTGAAACCCAATTGTATAAAAAGCAAAACCAGATGAGTACCGAGTCAGTAGGACATGTTGTGGTTTTACTTAACTTTAATATAATAGAAATGTCAGTAATGTACATGTACAGTGGTTGTATTGTACTATCCAACTTCCTCGTGAGTCCCAACCCCACCTCTAAACTGACTGTAGCTTTCTAAGAGGGTTAATTAATGTTAGAGTACATATCCTTAAAATTTTGTTACTTTTAGGTTTAATAGGTTCGGTGATCCCTATTTCTACGGGTTTGTTTTAATTGGGTCTTCCAATTTTGAAACTGATCAATTGGGTTCCTAATTTAATATATTTGATTCAATAATAACCTTTCCGTAACGATGTTAACTTTTTTTATCAGGTGGCATGGTGAGGCATCCAGGTGGCACCCTTTGAGTTGTATAGGTGGATTTTTATCATTTTAAATTGTTAAATATATTAAAACCAGAATTAATAAATGAATGTTGGAAATATAATTAGAAATTATTAAACATATTAAACCAATGTTTCTTGTTTTGGGGTCAGAGAGAAATTGGGGAAATTAGAGAAGTTAGGGTTCATTGTTGGGTTTGTCATTGTGCTCGCATTTGAGGAGCATTGCTTTTGCGTGAGAAATTAGTTAGACATAAGCTTTCGTTGTATAAAATTGTAGTGATCACGTGGAACAGTTTCGCGAAGAACTTCCTTTGTCACTTTCTTCTGGGAATCTTGGTTTATCAACACACAAGCATCTTGAACCACCACAATTAAATTAATTAATTATCTAACCTTGATTAATCAGCCTTAAAGCATCTTAATTAAATTAACATCAGGTAGAAAACCAACCAAGGGACAAGGGACTAGAGACAAAAACAAGACGATGAACAATCCACTGAACTTAACTTCGAACCTCTTCTTCTTCATCTTCAACTTGATCATCCTATACGCAGCCTACACATTCTCCACATTCCAACCAAAGCAAACGAATCCCATATTCTACATCCATGATCACTTCACCGGAGACCACTCCACGGTGGTTACTGTAGCTAGAAAGACTGGAGCGGTTTCCAACATCCTAAACTTTGGCACTGTGGCGATCGTTGATGACCCAGTTACAGAAGGACCGAACATCGATTCAAGACTGATTGGTAGAGCTCATGGTATGTACATAAATTCGCAACTTGATGGGAAAGGCTTGTACATGGTTTTCTCTGTGATATTCAGCAGTGGGGAATTCAAAAGTAGCAGCAACGAACCCTAATTTCTCTCATTTCCCCAATTTTGCATACACGAGCTACCTACATTGTTTTGGTTTAATGATTTATAATTATATTTCGAAAATTCATTTATTCATTATTTTGCTTTTATTTTATTTGCTAATAATTTAAAATGATAAAAATTCACCTATACAGCTCAAAGGGTGTCACTTGAATGCCTTAACGTCGTTAATTGCATTTAACGGAAAGACTATTATTGAATCAAATGTATGAAATTAGGGACTATCAATTCCAAAATAGGAGAATCTAATTGGAACAAACCCGCTAAAATAGGGACATCCGAAACTATTAAACCTTAATTTTAATACTTCTTTGTCAAAAGAGCTAGAAATAAATTATCTATTTAACAAAAACAAGTACAATAAAAATTTGAATGAAAACAAGAAAGAAAATCAATGGTATAGGATTCAAGTGATTAAATTAAAGATTTTACAATTTTATTATTGTTGTGTTTTTAAATTTATGTGGTAGTAATTTATGAATGTTTTGAAGTAATGTGATCATTTGAAAAGGAAAAACCACTTTCTTTTCCATTTTTAATAGTATTGTGAATTAATATCTTTAATGTCATTATTAATACTATTTTGATAAATAAATTGAATGCTGCTTCTTTGGTTTAATGATAGATTTAGCATAGTGTTTCATACAGTTTCAGTTATCTGATGTCTTGGCCCAGTATAAAGTTTTTATCTAGCTTAAAGTATAAAGAATAAGCCAAATAGAATAATTATTTTTGTAATATTTTATAGAAATAAATTATTATGTAAAAAATTAGATTTGGTTTTTTTTTGGTTGTATATTTATTGGGTTCCTTCACATATTTTTTTTAACTATAATATTTCGCTTATAAAATTTTGTATTTTATATTCATATTTTTGCTATTCTAAATGCTTGTAAAACAAATTTGCTCGGTATCCTGGTGAAAATTTATACCTTGGAGAGTGTTTCTTATTTTGTGCTGGAGTGGTTCATAAAAAATAGACTGAAACAGGTGACACCAAATAACATTACTTGAATACAACTGCTTGCGGGGCACATATAAAGAAATGATAAAAACAGATGTATTTTCCTAGAGAATTAGGCATACTATATCATGCATGATTATTTAACAGAGAATTTATTGCATGCACTTATTGAGAGAAAAGAATTATTATGATAGTGCATGATTTTATTTATACATGTCAATTTGACTCAGCTCAAAGGCTCCTTATGACTCATCATTAAAAAAAATAAAAAAAGTCCCAAGGTATTTTTAAAATTGATAATGTTAGTGGTTACTATTTATTAAGAAAAAAGTTGAAGCAATAATTTCTTCTATTTTATTTTCGGATCATAAAATGAATCTTATAACTCATTAGTGGAGAGAGTTAAATTCAAAAAAATGTCTATATGATTCAAATGTCCACAAAATATAAAAAATTGTCTGTGAGTAAGATTAGTCCATGTGGTTTTTTAAAATATAAAAAATATTAATTTTTTTAAATATATTATTAGACATTTAGTTTTATCTGTTTCAATCTTTTGTCTAGGTCAATTCATCTCAACTTTTAACCTAGACCAGTCAATCTCAATCTTTGATGAATTGACTAATCTTGATTTTCGACTGAGGTTTATCTGTCTCAATCGATCTGTATTGACATTCGATATAGATATACCAATTTCAACCTTTGACTTAGTGTAACTGTCGTTTCAACTACAACCTTGGGCTTGATTTTGCTAATCTTAATCTTCAATCCCACAAGTTTATCTCAACCTTAACCTAAGACAGGTCATTTCGACCTTCAGTATGGCCTGATATGTTTTAACCTTTGACCTATGTCAGTCTATCTTGACTATTAGCCTGAGATGAGTCATATCAACCTTTGACTTAAGTTGGTATGTCTCAACCTTTAACTCTGGTTCATTCATCTTGACCTTTAGTCTGAGTCATCTTGTGTCAATCTCTTTCCTTTTTCAGCTTCTTTTGACCTTTGAGTTATAACTTTTGCCTACCAACCTTTAATTTTGGTTGGTTGAACTTTGGTCTTGCTTCAAGCAGGAATGTCTCAGCTCAACTTCTGCATCAAGTTGAAGGTATTGTTTAAAGAGTCAATTAAAGACTTGTAATGAGACCAAATCCCCTTTAACCCTGACCCTTTGAGAGTTTGAGTTATGTTTTGACCCCATCAATAAAGCTAAATAGTTTACTAGAAAATTAAACTACAGGAAAATTAAACTCTTAACTTAGCACTATGAAACTGACATTTTTAGAAGTACTATTGGTAGGAAAAGGGTGGAAACTTGTCCACAATGGTTGGGAAGAAAACTATGTACCCAAGTAGGAAAATACATCAAATAAAAATAATTTGATTATAAACTGTAAAGAAGTACTTGAGAAAATGTTTAGGTAAAAACCATCAAAAGAAATATATGCTTAAATTATCTTAAATCACTTCCATTTGTTGAGATGAATCCCAATCCAGTCATTTTATTCATGAAAAATCACTTCCAAAAAAAAAATCTTGCAGTACACATGGAAGGAGCACAATAGTTCCTCTCCTTGAATTTGTGATGGATAATTCACTGAAGATATTCTGTGACGAACTCTTTTTTTGATATCAGCAAGCAACTGATATATCATAAAATGGTAAAAGAAGAACAATAAACAAATTATACATAAAGCCAAGAAAGGATTACCAAACAAACCTCTAGCTATAGATCTAGCTTGTCTTGACATTCCCTTTTCAACCCCTCAGTATCTTTCTACTTACAAGCTTACGCAGTCTATCTATTAAATTGCATACATCCTAACATTATAACATTAGTAACCGCTAATATTGCATAACCATAGGTTTGGATAATACAAACACTGCAAGGCTTATAGGCTTCACACAATATATTGCATATGATATGACATGCTGTGTCCTCAACCTCAAATGGAAAAACAGTCTTCAGTAGCCGGCTACACAATCCCTACCCAATTTCAATTCTTCCCAACTTCTGCGTACTGGACCATATAAACCAGAAAAACAACAATGGCCTCATAGTTGCTCACCACAGACTAAATATGCATGCTTTCCTTTACAAATACCTCTCTGCCACACATTGTCAAACATATTATTCGTACTGATATTATAAACCAGATTAGCAGATAAGCATAGCTTGAGCAAAACAGTTTCTCGTAGGTTGAGAACAACCTCGAATTTAGCCTTCCGACATTAATCAGCAAAATTAACTCCTCAGTTGCCTCCCTCTTGCCCTTACCTATTCTCACCCGGACACTGAGGCAAAGCGCTGAAACAGAGAAAGAAAACACAGACGTAACAAATTGTCCTGCTTTACAGCTATGTATAGAAGCATCCATTGCTTGTATAGCATAATCAAGGGCCTTTTTCCTTAGTTGCGGCAATGATAAACCCAAGGATTAAGCATTGTTTCACAAGACAAAAACAGCGGGACAATGAATCTTCTCAGTTTGTTTTTTCCTTCATACATTAAGCAAAGTTGTATTAAGTCCTATTCAACCATTTTCAATCCTAAATACATAACCGTTAATTAGTTTATTTTCATAATAAACACTTAACAATTTAATTTGTTTCTCACATCCCTCATTAGTCACTGTAACAATAACATGATTTTAGGTATTATCATACAAGTTATACCAGTTCTCCTCCTATTTAGTGAATCTCTTCTACAACTCCTTACTATGACTAAGGTAAACTTGACGCCAGTGGCAAGCATGTTGTTAGCAATAGCTTGCTTGTTATTAATCTGATCCCGTAAGACAAATCACATCACAGGAGCACAATACTAGTAGCTCTTCTCCTTACTGAACATATATTTTTGTCAGTATCAGGATCGTGATCTTTACTTGGATGAGTAATAAAGTATTGTAACGAGTATAGCTGCAGATATGAGGACAGAGGGAAATTGTGGGACAAAGGCAGCAATACACATGGCAAACGAGGAGGGAATAAGGCATGGCACTCGGCCCAAAATAACCAATTAGTTGGTTGATTTCCAGTTATATATGTAGCACTAGCACGACAGAGTGAGGAAAAAAGTTAGCATATGTGGCTCTGACATTCTCTGTATTGTCTTTCCGCAAATTCTGTCTGTATTTTTTTTTCATTACGTTTGAAATTCTTTGTTTCATCAAAAGTTTTGGTGGTTACACAAGCAGAATTTCTGCAATCACTTGTCCTCCCTTCCTTTACGTTACTATATTGTATTCTCTTTCATTCAACCATCCTAAATCCTAAACACATAACATAATAGCAAATTAGCTTATTTTTCCTGTACCCTTCCCTATCATCTTCTTAGAACAAAGCAGTACAGGCATCAACACAGTAAAAATGAGAAAATTTGTCTTAATATAAACCGCGTTAGCATCATTTTAGAACCAATGAAAGAACAATCTATTTGCAATATAGAAACAATAGAACAAACATCCATAAACAAAATAACTAGGCAGAGTCAAATTAATAATAGTAGCAGCTCATATGACATTAGTTTGTTTTATTCTTAGACACTTAACAGCAGGAGCATAAAATAACTCAAAAGTACACAAATTTCACTCACTCAGGCAAATTTCACTGACTAAGGCAGTTTTCCAGATCGAAAGATGGCAAATTTGGAGGCTGTAGAGTAAGAATAATCAATTTCATTCTCCTTCAAGAACTCCTCGAGGAGCCGTTTAGCTCCTTCGGGATCAGCACTCTCACATTCGATCTCATAGAGAATCCCAGAGTCAAACTTAGTTTCATCCACCTCCAATTTCAATCCCTTCCAATCATACACATTCCTCACGTTCCCAAACCCTCCCAATCCTATAAACCCCTTTTCAGTTCCAAACTCCTCCTTCACCCTCCGCATAACCCTAGATTCCACCGATCCCAACTTCCCAGGCTCTGCAACGCATTCGCACCCGACCCGCGGGTCCAGATCCTCCTCGTCCTCCTCCACGCGACTGACGCCGTCCACCAGCACCGCTCGCGCCTTCAGCGAAACGACGCACCGCTCGTCGTCACCGTAGAAGCGCAAGCGCAGCACAGCGCGGCGCTCGGAGAGCTCGGACGCAGCACCATCGAAGAAGAGGTTTTTCTGGCGGTGGGTGACGACGTGGAAGGGGGAGAGCAAACTGATGACACGGCGGTGAGCATTGGCATCTGCGAGGCGCAGCTTCACTTCGACCTCCATTGGGGAAGAAAGGTGGGAGACTGAGGCTAGGGTTTTAGGAGGAGAGGCCGATACGATGCGCCTTGGAAGCGGGATCTTCACCGCCGCGATCCAGCTGACGGAGGAGAGAAGTAGTGCCAGCGGGGGCGGTAGTGGTGGCAGTGTTGACGGAAGCGTTGCGTCGGCGAGCTTCCTCGAGTTCTTCTTTGTCTTCGATCTTCACTTCGATTTTTGTTGGCTTTCTTCTCAGCATTTTCTAACCTGCAAACCGCTCTTCCGCATATTCTTTCTGCGCGTTCAGCTCGCCCTATTCTTAATCGTGGACACTTGGTTCGGGTCTGTCATGTAATAATAATAATAATTTTGAATAAAAGGTTCTAACAATATGTTTTATATTTTTAAAACCATATTTTTTATAATGATATTTAGATAATATTTTTTTTACAATATTTGAATATTGTTTATGTGTCATTATGTGATTGATTCATGGTATTGTTTATGATTATTATTATTATTATTAATTGTAGAGTAATTTTGGATCAATCACAAAATGACACGTAAACAATGTTCAAATGTTGCCAAAAAATTGTGTAAGTATCATTATCCTTTATGTTTTTAGAAGAAAATGTTATTTAAACTATCACGACATATAAATTAACGTTATTATAGAAATTGTATATATTAAAAGGAAATGTTTGTGTGACTATGAGTAAAGACACCATTAAGTGAATGACAATATATAAAATAAATGTTATTATAGAAATTCTATATTACTTTCTTTTTTTTAGGAGGTGGAAGGACTATCAATATATAGTATGATATTCTGGATGAACAGTTACGAAGAATAGTCAATCAGTTATGTATAACATCATGTCTATCTTGGGCTATAATTGGGCTAACGCTTATTATTAGGCTAGTAGTCCAACAGAGATATCTTATTAAAGATATTGAGGATAAAATAATCAAAGATATATGATTGAAGATATTGATAAAGTTGTTTATGAATAATCAACCAAATTTCAAGGTGAATCTGTTTAAGCTAAATCTGTTTATATTTTATTGGAATTGTGATAATCTATAAATAGAGGGCTAAGGCTAAAAGTCAGGTACATTTCACTCAGGGTCTACTCCCACTCAACTCATATTCTCAAATATTCAAATAGTGATAACCATTCACCAAACATTCAATTAAGAACTGGGGTTCTTCTATCACACGCCTAACTTGTACTGCTGCTAGATTGGTTCAGAAGATAGTTTTGTAGTCTTCATTAATGTTGTTGCATCATTGCAACACTCTATTGTTGGAGAGACGTTGACAGGGTCTTTATAACTCTTGTAAAGTTAGGCATATATGAGGTTTTGGTGGAAAAGGAGTTGGCCTCCGTGTTATGATTTTTGTTTGTGTAGAGTCATTAATCTAATTTAAAGAAATTGACATACTAACTATATATAATTAAGAGCATACAAAGGAAACTTAGCAAACTCAAAACCTACATATTTCTTAAACAAAAACTGTTTATATTTCTTAAACAAAAACTGTTTATATTTCTTAAACAAAAACTGTTTTGATATCAAATTTAACATTCAAAATTTTATAGTTTTAATACTACTAAAGAATCATCACATCTTCAATAAATAAGAATAATTAACTAAAAGAAAATATATAAAATATCATTACGGTTATTCAAAATATAACTATAATTTAAACTTTATATACAATTACCTTATATTAAGATTATCTATATAGAGACTAAAGATTCTCAAAATATCAAAGTACACAATCATTAATTTAATCAAGTACACATTTGTACCTTCATCATTTAGTACATGTTTTTCTGAAATTTGTTCTTCTGCTTACACCAATCATGTGATCATTGCAAAAGAAAAAACAATAAAACATACAAACACAAACAATAGGGTAAGCTGATTTATCAAGAATCAAACATCCAAATCAAACAAATCAGAATATGACAATTTAACTCTCACATCAAACAATACCTAAACATATAAATAAACTCTAGACTCAACCATGGGATACAAGTATTGGTGTCGAACTTTTAGGGGACCTACACTTGTATGATGAAACAACTTGCTCACCCAAGCTACCACACAAGGTAAATCTGTCAAATACCTATGGCCAAAAATTGTCCTTAGACTTATGACATAATCACCCCTATCTACTTGAGGTTGAATGGTCAATGGAATGTCAGGATCATCCCACATTTCATAATCCCTACAACAATACATTACATTGTAGCACAATACAAGGATATTCTTCTTGGAGTTCCTTTCTCACCACAAACTTAAACCAAACACACATTCATTATTATATGTCATAAAAACACTTATAAGCATAAACAGATAAACATCATATCATAATAATCAATTCACTTAAACAAGCAATTAAAAGTAAAGAAAAACATTTAAAAGACCAACCACAAGACACCCAACGCCAAGAGAGAGCGCCTAGCGAATCATAAATCTTGTCTAGCGAGAGGACCTCCCAATTTTACCACTCAGCGCCCAAAAGTCAGAGACCTCATTGACTTCATGGTGCTCATCACTCATGGGTGGCGTTTAGCATCCTATAGCCCATTGACTCTCGGGTTTGACAGCGATCAGTGCCACACAAGACCGCTTGGCGTTATACCAGATGACAATAACTTGATTTTATGTTTTGGTTGCACCCAAGACCTTTCAAAATGACCAAATTGTATGCTTAACAATAAAATTGATTCAAAATCATGTTTATGAACTAAAATGGAGTACCAATTTGCTTATTTGGTCAAGAATAAGGTGCATCATATCAACCAAAGACTCAAAAGCTCATATATCACATTCTACGTGTTAAAAGAAGAATTTAGTAAATTAAGTGGCTAAGCAATTTTTAAATAACTTAAGAACAAACCTCAAACATCAAGTTTATTCCTAAATCAAATTGTTTATAAATTTAACTGCAACCACCTCCCCTCAAATTTGACCAAAAACTAGTAAAAACTCCCACCTTTCACTACATCAAGATCCAACAAACATTCACAACAATACTTTAAAAAGTTCAAACAATACCCATTTAAATTATTTTCAAGCACTAGTAATATCATATATATTTCAGCAACCTATCTACTCAACCCCATAACCAAGTCAATTTTATTCTAATTAGAGCACACCAAAAATTAGATTATTAAACTTAACAAAACTTTATAAACAAACATTTAGCTTCCCTTACCTCGTAGAAGATAAAACAGCTCTAAATGACATAAAATCGCTCTCTCAGCTTAAAAAGCTCTATATGTACCTATACACCACAAAATCATGATTAGGATATATGGTTAGAACCACTGATCAACATGAAACATATTATAAAGCTAGGAAAAAAATCACTCACATGGATGGAAAAAACTTACAAATTAAAAAAATGGTAAAAACTTACTCTTTTAAAAAAATTGCTTAAGTGGATAAAAATAATGTTATCATGATCACCTATGCATTTCTTAAAAAATACTCAACGATTAAAACTCAAAAAGAAAAAATAGATAAACTCAAAAACAAGTTTTAGAAAAAAAAAAAAAATATATATATATATATATATATATATATTTTAAATAATAAAACTCCTTAATGAAATTTCTATTTGTATTTATAATTATTTTAATATTAAAGTAACATAATCTGATTATTTAAACATCATATCAATTCTCCATCATTAATTTTCTAATTTTTTATCCCAAATAATATTATAATTAAAATTAAAATAAATCTAATTAAATTCGAATTTAGGAGTTTACTCAAATATACTAATTAAAAAATCCTTACCTAAATTAACAAATATATATATATATATATATATATATATATATATATATATATATATATATATATAAAGAATTAACAAGAACTCGCACAGTTTTATCAACATATATTACTAAATCATTGACTTTTCAATCGTCATGTTATAATTTTATTAGCAAAAACATGTATTCATAAGTTCTTTATGTGAGATTAATCAAATAATTTTTAAAACTTAAGCTAATCAAACTTGAGTTTGAATAAATCTTTAATCCTAATTTGTTTTGGTCCATTCCTGAATTAATAGCATTAATAAAAGTAGAACAACCTTAAAATAGTTCTCTGTATCAATCGTGACCTTTTTTTGTTGTTGAAAAGAACAATTTGTTTGTTCTTAGGTGATTTTATTTCAGGTATTCATTAATTTAAGAATTTATTTATCTGTGCAATATCCCAAATTGCATATTATTATTTTTATCGAAATTACATAATATCCTTAATCCTTAACAACAGAATTATAATTTTATTTTAATTTTGGACGCTATTTATTTTAGAAATTATTTTTAATTGATTTATGGGTAATTGAATTTGTTAAAACTAGAAATAATTTTATCATTGAGTTTTTAATAAAGTTAAAATTTGAAATATTTTTTATATATAAATATAATATTATAAATAATTAATACAACTTTTTTTATAACAAAATATTTTTGTATATCACTTTAAAATTATCAGATGTTTCTAGAGATGATGTGGCAACTAATAGTTGGAAATTGTGACATCAATTTGAATCCCAAACCCTAACGGGACCAACCCCATTTCCCGCAGATTGTTTTTGTATCCTGTATCTCTATATATTTTGCGTTTCATGAAGCAAATTTGAGGTGTAGCAGAGACAATGGAGGTTCAGTCTGTTACCTTTGAGCACGCGTTGGGGGAGGCTTTGCTGGTTCATACCCTTCTTACCACTGTCAAATCCTTGTTCACGTTTCTCTTCATGGTACTACTTTTCTTCAAAGAAGTTTTTTTTTTTTTTTTTTTTTTTAATTTCATTGGACGTTCACATTCCCATGAACTTATCTATGTTTGCTACAACTTTTGTATAAGTTTTATTTGCTCATGTGGGATTACATTATTTTCCATGTGTTTCAGTTTTTAATTTAAGTCGTTCACTGAAATGTTTCTTATACTTTCAGTGTTAGAGCCTCTTTGTTAAAATAATACGCTTGTTTATTTCTTCTGGGAACCTTTTTGTAAAATGTAGAACTTTGTTTTTGTTAGAAAAAGAGTAGGTTAAAAGAGCTAGTATATTGGAACAGTGGAGGAAACCTGCTCTTAGTATACTGATTCTTCATTATCTTCGGTAGTGGGTGCCAGAGAATGACTGTCCGTTATGTTTAATTTCGTGAATGAGGCTTTCGTTGTGTATTCTTCATAAGTTGGAATCGGAGAGTGGCTAGAACACATTTTTCGTTCCAGTATTGAATAAGGGCACTGAATGAAGTTAGATCCTTTTGTTTTTGACAACACTCGTGCTGCTGATTTTTTGTTAGCTTTCAGTGATGTTTTGCATAGAATTATATAGAGCTGCTCAACATGTTGTATGTGGTTTATGCTATGTCTTTGTATTAGCTATAGTTAATATGCTGTTTTTTCATCTATAATGTTACCTTTATCACCAATAATTTGTGGAGTAATATGTCAAGAAGGATTTTAATAAGAAGGATTTTTAATTTTCTTAAACTGTGTATTGCGTTGATTATGTCTGCTATATGCCTGATGCTTTTGCTGTTTCAACTTGTCAGACTGAAATTTTAGCTTCTTTATAACCTCTGTAATTCAATATACCGATGTCCTGCTTGCTGTCCCTCTTTTCTTTCTTAAGGTAGAGAGCTCTGCGATAAATTTTATTGGAGTTGTTACAAGTTATGAACACTGATTCTGCATCACTGCACATCTTCTTTAAGCTGTGCACTGATTTTCAAACCGTAATGCTGAGAACAAGTAGTATAATTGCAAGATTGTTTTTTGAATGTCATAAGCTTTGTTACTGGTCCATTTTTCGTTGGGTGAGATTGTAACTTGTTCAGTATACAAACTGTTACATTGGTGTTGATGTAAAGATTGTTAATTTCTTTGTTTTTTTCCTCAGACTGGATCTCTTCTTACAGCTGTGGATAACTTAGTGTCACCAATTGATGGAAGGTAATAGTGAACATATATTCCTGGATGATGTTGTGGTTGTTTTAATTTGGAATGTCCATTTATACTTATTTTTTAAAATTCTTGGTTAGGTTTCCCTTTGACCAACTATGCAAGAGAAAACATACTTGTGAAGAAAATAAGGATGGTAGCGATACTGATGATGATGATGAGGAAGACGAGGATGACATTAATGATGGAGAAGATGATGACAACGACGAGGATTTCTCTGGTGATGAAGGTGGGGAGGAAGATGATTCTGATGATGATCCCGAGGCCAATTTTGGAGGTGAAAAAGATGACCAGGATGATGACGACGACGAAGACGATAATGATGAAGAAGATAATGCCGAAGAAGATGAAGATGAAGATGATGAAGATGAGAAAGAAGAGGAGGAGGAGGAGTCTCCTCAACCACCTAGTAAGAAGAGGAAATGAGAATATTGTAGCAGACAAATTCACATCTGTCGTTGTTAGTGCTGTCTAGATTTTAGTCAAATTTAGGTATTAGGACAAAGATTTACCATCTTGGACTTGTCACTCCATGTTTTTGTCGTTTAATATTATAATTTATGGATTATCATTAGTGTATTCTCATGTTACACTATCATTAACAGTGGATGTCATTGCAGTCTGTGGCAGAATCATGATAAGGAAGGTTGTGATAGCTTGCCATGGCATAGCACTTTGTCTAAACTGCTCATGGCACAAGCATATTCATGTTAGTCTGCGAGTCAAATGCATTGTGTTCTATACAAATACAACGACACATTGGGGTAGTATTTTATCGCGTGATTTAAGAGAAATTTTAGATTGTTGTGAGAGATTCTAGATCTATCTAGTGTTTTAGAAACTATTTTAATACTATTGTTAACAAAAAAATGTTCGTTTTGTAATTCTGATTTAATACCGTAGTCATCTTGAACAAATAGTTAAGAAACTGAATAAACTCTTAAAAACTTACCTTGGGAGGCATCATCAATGCATTAGTTATCAATGTAAGGTTTTTACTTTCTGCACCCCACATTGCTTTAAGTTATAAATATAAAAGTTTATACTTTACCAAAAAATATAATAATAACATCACGACACCTACAACTTGCTAACAAAGCTTTTCTTAATATAGTCAACTAAGTATACTCAATCTTAAAACATGTTTTTCATTATAAAACTTTTCAAGAAAATCTTGTTTACCCCAATATCTTCTTACAAAAGATAAGTTTTGCAATAATACTCATAATGACAATGACACATGTCATAATCCAATCCACAAATGACAATAAAACATAATAATAATACCTATTACTTTTAAGTTTCAAATAATTAATTAACATAATTATTTGTCTTCATATCTCTTATTTCTTTTTTTGTATGATGTATGTTTTAATGTCTAAATCTTCGTTATTATCACTAAATCTTCGTTATTATCACTGTTTAATTTGAGTTTTCATTCCGGTCAAATCGAGAGATTATATATAAAAGGTATTTTGATGTCAAAATCAATAAACTTTCCACGTTTATAACAATTAATATATATTAAATGCATTTATCTATCTCTTTATTTCAAATTTATATTTATACTTTTCGAAATAAATTTTATATTTATAACAATCTAATTACAGTCTAAATGTAAATAATTATACCTTGCTTTAAATTAATTAGTATTAATAATAATTTCGAAAAAGTTAGACCATTCAACATATTATAATTGTCTAATTTCTCATGTAAATATATCATAACTTATATGAATTTATATTTTGTTGCCACTTTATATATTATATTTTTTCTTTATATGAATTAGTCTATATCTACTTCTCTCCCATTCTATTTATGATAATATTAATAAGAACTATTTAAAATAACAATAATCAATTATCCAACCTTAACATATAAAAATAATAAAATATATCTTTTGTTATTAGTGTGCATTAAATGTATGTAAAAGTAATGATTTTAAAATAGTAAAAGAACTTTTAAAAGCACTAGTATAGTTTTTAATATTTTGTGTGTGATAATTTTAATGTAAAATATATATTTTCTATAATATTAATTATTTTATGTAAATTATATGTTTTCTTTTTCTAAATAAAGTTAATATTCTTTTGAGATAATAAGAATATTTTATGGTTATTTTTCTCCTTTCAAATATAGTTAATAAGAGTATATTTATGTGACAATTAAATGTTTTTTTGTGATGTCATCATAAAAATTATGATTCATAACTGTAATATGTAGTGATGAAATGAAATCCTTTGATTTTCTGCATCAGTATCATTATAAAAATTTTCACTTTTATTTTTAAAATTGTATATATTATTCTAAATGTATTTTTCACGCTGTCAATTATGTTTTTCATTAACCTTTTAACAATTCCAGTTACTTGTTTGTTTAAAAATATTTCTATTATGTTCTAAATACAATTTAAACTATTAATTCCATATATATATATAAAATATAATTTAAAATGATAGTTTTAAAATAATTTAAATTTATAATAATGTTAAATGTATTGTCCTAAAATAATATAAAAGAAAATATTCATTAGTAAAAGTTAATGGAGTAGTAATTCTTAATCTAATAAATTTATTAATGGAATGTATTAATGGAGTGGGAATTTTCAATCTCATAAATTTGTGTTAGTTCATTATTATTAATGTGAAGTAAAAGTAAAATCTTTTATAGCTTTTTTATATTTTAAAGTATATTTCAAAGGTTAATTACGTTTTTAATTAATAAATTTTAATATAAAATTAGAATTTATTTTTATTTCAAATTTTGATCTAGTTTAATCTAAATTTTAAAAAATTAATGATACAATTATTTTAATTTAATTGAGTTAATTATTTTGATATGTTAAAAATATTTCATATTTACGTTTGAATTTTTTATACTATTTAACATGTTTAACAAAAAAACTAATATTGTTGAGTTAAAAAAAATTATATTTATTTATTTTTTAAAGTATTTCAAACTAATATTTAAATTATTTTACACTTTGATACATCAAATACTACTATAAAACAAAAATATAACGATACTAAATTAAAAAAAATTATATATATTTATTTAAAAAGTTTGATAATCAAATTATATTAAAATTTAAAATAAAATAAAATTAATTTTATATCAAAATTTAAAATTAAAGAAACATATTTAACCGTTTTATTAAATTTGGTAATGTGGTTTTCAATATTAAATTTTTGTACTTCATAACAGATAGATTTGCCAACCTAACCAAGCCTGATTTTACAGAATTCTAAATGTTTGGAATATGTCATTAATTTCTTTTAACTTATTTTACCTTTGATCTTATTATCAGCTTTATTGCATGTTAATTGCATTTGTCTATCTTTTTATCTATAGGAAGTGGTTAAAAAATATATAAGGTGTATCAAAACCTCCCACGCTATTACCATACAAGCCTAAACAATCTTTTCCTAATTACACCATGAGAGAGAAAAGAAAATATTGAAAAAAAAATAGAAGAATTAAATAAAAAAAGTTATAGAAAAGACTTAATATTCACAATATATAAAAATTATTATTTTAGCAAAAATTATTATTTATTATGTATATTGTTTCATATATTATTAATATATTATGAGACTATCTATTAATATTTAATTATACATTAATTATAATTAATTAAAAATAAAATTAATTTATAATATATAAATAAAGGTAAACTTTAATTTATAAATTTTTATTTTTCACAGTGAAAAACAATAAAAATCATTGAAAGCTCTACTAATTTTTTGTAGAGGAACTCAAAATTTTACTCTTCTTCCAAAATGAATCATTGAAAAAACAATAAAAAAATATATTTTCATATATGACTTTAAAAATAATAGATAAACATTTTAATTAAATTAAATTTTATTTATCAAAAAATGAGTTTTGCACACGAAAGTCCTATTTAAAATATTTAGCCCTTAACATTCTTTTATCACAAAAATTGTAGAAGAAAAACGACTATGTAAAGAAACAAAATGATATCCATCTACGGTCTTTTAGATGTACATAATTTTTTCACTACCATCATATATTTCATGTATGGAGTTATAGATTACATTTACCTTGTAAGGTTACTTACATTTATATATATATTTTTTAAAACAAACTATTTTAATAAAATACCATTCTTACATTTTTTAATTTTTAAATATTTATTTTTCTTCTTTTGTAATGCATTTATTCTTTTATGTTTTTAACAAAATAATTTTTTTCTATTTTTTTTTATTAAAAACAATCTATTCACTAAAACTCAAATGAAAAATCAGAAAACTGAAAAATCAAAATCTAAAGTTTAAAATACTTATAACATGTAAATTAACATATTTTAATTTGAAAAATTATATATTCAATTGGACCACGTATGACATGTCTATTGGCTAATTAATTATGCAAAGTAAAATATTTAAATTACGAAATAATAATAATAATAGAAATGAAAACCACTTAAATAATTTAATTATATATAAGTAAGCACCATTATTAACAATTTTCAAAAGATATTTAAATAATTAAGATGTACTAATTTTTTTTTTTAGTTATTTTTAATACTGAGAAAGTTTGTTGGAGTTCACTTGAAGGCAGAAAGTGGTTGAGGAAGAATGGAAAAGTCAGGGAAGAAAGTGCTGCTGACCTCAAATGGCGACGAAGTTTCGCAGGGCATAGTTTTTCATTTAGCTAAGCAAGGGTGCAGGTGAACTCTCTCGCTTCTGAACACTTTTTGCTATTTCTTCCTTTATTAGTTTCTTATTTGTTAATGCATGATCGATTCCTTCAGGTTGGTTTTGCTGGGAGATGAGAGTTGCCTGCGGAGCATCGCGCACAGAATCATGGATTCCCTCTCCCTATCTGACAAAGGCACTGTGCAGGTCGTTGAATTGAACATGGAAGACCAGAGCGAATCGGTTTTCCAACACTCTGTTGATCAGGCATGCCAGATTTTGGGGAAATTGGATGCTTTTGTCAACTGTTACAGTTACGAAGGTAAATTGTTATGCCATGAATGAGGTATTGTTGCTTGAGGAACGAACGTGAACATTTGAGCTTAATTGAATTGGGCTTCCGACAATTCTTGACAGGAAAAATGCAAGAGCATATTGAGTTAGCTGACAGTGAGTTTAAGAAAATAGTGAAGATAAATTTTATGGCTGCTTGGTTCTTGTTAAAAGCTGTTGGCCGAAGGATGCGGGATTTCAACGCCGGGGGCTCCATCGTCTTTTTAACCTCCATACTTGGCGCTGAAAGGGGGTTGTATCCGGGAGCTGCTGCATATGCCTCTGTCTTGGCAGGAGTGCAGCAATTAGTGAGGGTAAGACTAATTATAACTTTCTTTTTTTAGTTTTAGTTTTTGCTTCTACAAATCACCTCGTAATTGCGATTGATATTGTTTTATTTTTATTTTTAAATCGGTGTATCAAATTTCGTGCATTTTATATCTAGGTTTTGTTTGCGTAAGGTTTTTCGATAATTATTTATAAGAGAAAAAAAAAGTTAGACTTTTTTTCTAAGTTAAAATAAACTTATATAGCTTAACTTTTGAGGTACATTTTACTCTGCACAAGAAGTTAGATTTATTTTAGCTTTTCGTATTCTTCTCTTATAGAAATTGAGATTTTCATGACTTAGAGATAAGTCGTGTCCTAGTGTGTAACGGAGTTTCTTACAAATTTTTTTGTTGTCATTTTGTTCAGAGAACGTGGTTCTCTATGCAGTTTGAAACTAATTACACCCGAATCATTCTTTTTACCTTTGTTGGTTGTTCAAAAAATAAGAATTTTCAGAAGGATGATTCAATTGCAATCCCTTGTTCACTATCTCACCCTGCAGAAGGGTAAAAAGATAGGAATATTACGTGATCATGGATATGGAGGGACCACTATGGAGGAAGATAAATGAAAGGAGGTAAAGGAAGAGCTCTATATGGCGAAAGAACTCTTGAAGAAAATACATAGAAATTACGTGTAATAAACTCTTTGTTTAGGTATAAGGTTAGCTAGGAAAGATGTTAGAAGAGACTTCTTAGTTAATAGCCTTGTGTTTGGTCACTTTGTAAACACTTTTACTTTGATTAGAAATAAAAAGTAATTTGAGAACATTTGCACTTAAGCTTGAGAACTGGTGAGAAGTAGAGAGTTTCTCCCCTTAAGATTCTTATCTTGATAGTTAGGTCTCAATAACAATTATCATATCCTTGTTTATCTCTTGAGTTGGAGTGGTGCAAGATTCTTGGACTTTCTAGCCTCTTTTTGAATTATAATCTCGTTAACTTTCGTAAGGTAATCTTTCCTTCTTTATTCTTTTCATTCGTTTTCTTATAATTCTCTCCTTTTTTTTTATCAGCTTCTAATTCTCGTTTTCTTTGTCGTCTTTATTTTTCTTCGAGTCCGTGCATAATACAGCCATGCTTTGACCACCCAAAAACACTAGCCATCAACTTGAATTTGGCTAGCGACAAAAACCCTTCACTAATCCTACCTTAAACTCCCACCCTTATGAATTCCTGAAATCATCTTCTACTCCTGCATAAACCTTTACACAGACCCACAAAGAACACCTCAAGAAACCTTCCAAGATTCAATAACAATGAACCAATAAACACCCTTTAACCAAACCATGGATTCTAACCTTGAAGCTTGAGATAGTCAATCAACTTCCTTAAGTTCTCATCATGACCACTATTAAAACTTCTGATCCCCTTTCTGTTTCATCTACCTTAATAGTTATCCCCATCTATTTTGTAGTTCTGTTACCTTTATTTTTTCTATCATATACATCAAATATGTTTATTCTTGTAATCTTTCTACGTGGAAGACCGCTTCTATTCTAAACTTCTGTAGAAAATTCATGAAGATAAAGGATCTGATTTGGTAATTGAATTGGATGATAAGGCTGTGATCAATATAAAATTGATTCGAATGAAGTGGAAGAGTGGGCAACATGGTGGCAAGATTTGATTTGGCGAAGGTGATATGCCCCAATGCGGTGCTTGTTTTAGAGTTATTTTGATTAGTTTCCGAAAGCAAAAGAAAGAGGTGATATTGATCTGCCAAATTGGAATGCTTTTGGCCGGTTAACAAATTTATGTAGCTACAATAGAGGTGCTATAAGGCATGATAAAATTCATCTTAAGTGTTCTTGATTGACCATGAACTTTCCCCGTTGCACTTTGGCTAAAGTTAAAGCCCGTACTAGTAGTACACCAAACTAGAAGTTCCTGTTCTTCTGCACTGAACTTCTGATATTTAAGCCTCTGATATTTACTACTGCCGAATAATTAACTAAGTAGGCTACCACACAATCTAATAGTTCCGTGTCAAATTTGGAAATATTAGACAGGTTGGTTGGTACACTTTGATGCTATTCCTATCTAATACTAGTTGTTTATCTTCAGGCTTCGGCTTTGGAGATAGGGAAGTACCAGATCAGAGTTAATGCCATTGCCCGAGGCCTGCACCTGCAAGATGAATTTCCATTATCCGTGGGAAGGGAAAGAGCAGAGAAATTGGTGAAGGAGGCTGCACCGCTTGAGAGATGGCTTGATGTTAAGAATGATCTGGCGTCTACTGTCATTTATCTAATCAGTGATGGATCATGCTACATGACTGGAACAACCATATACGTCGATGGGGCACAGTCTATGACCAGGCCTCGCATGCGCTCCTTTATGTGACTCATGCTGGCGCTGAAAGGATTTTTTCAAGGAATGATCCAACATAAACATTTCTTGCATCATTGTTGTCCTTAGGAAATGACTACATTCCCGAAAAACATGTCCGGGGGGCATGAAATATATATTCAAATAAGTTATGAGCAGTTGAAACTGTTCAATCCATAATTATATAGTGAATAATGTTAAGCAGCTGCAGTTTTGTTGACCAAGTTTGTGGACACGGTATGACTGTGTGCAATGGATCTATCAGTCTTATAGCAGGCGGTGGTATGCCAAAAAAGTAAATCATAAAAACAATATAAAGTATTCCATTAATATATTGCGTGTCTATATATAAAAATTTGGGATTTGCTATCTGATTAACATTTTTTTTATAGTTAAAATGCCTAAAAACACTACACTAAAATTCAGAACAACTCTCAGTTGTTTTTCTTCAGCTAATTTGGGACAGAAATATTTCTGTAACATAGTACTCATTTAAAAGAGTAAAAATATTTCTGGCTACAAGCATATGTCTTGATGAAGCATTCTCAGACTAAATCATTGATGAAGCATTCTCAAATTCATGTTATGGGAGTAGTCTCTCTTTGAATCTGTTTCTAATATACCGTCACTGCCTTAATGGTTTAATACATGTAAGTGTTACTCATATTCTTACTACTACAAAAATAAATACAATTATTATTATTATTATTATTATTAAATATTAATTTTAATACTGGAATACGAGATTGTGGAGACTATTTAGGTATTTATCTTAAAATTATTATAAACATACTACGGATTAATAATTAATATTCTACTATTTTTTAGTAAAAAAATAGTTTGGTATTAAACCTTTATTCGGAATCATTTTAAGGTATCATCCTTACGTTATTTGAGTGTGGTTAATTCTGCTTTTTTAACGAGTTTGAACGAGTTCTCTTTTATGTTTATATAAAAATTTTGATAAAATAATTATATTGATTTGGAATGCGGGTTTTCAAAATTGTCGTATATGAATTATATATGATTAAAGTTAGTGTTTGAAGATCTACGTTTCATCTCATATAAGGTCATTTCATAATCATCTCTTGAGTCATTCCAACATTTCATAATCAATTATTTGAGTGAGTCCAATCAATGTGCTCATTGCTTACCCATGATTCTTGTCTTAACAAATACTATAATACATTTTTTTACTATACTAAATAAGTTCTATTTTCTTAATGCAATATTCGTACTTATGACGCTTGTTTATTAATTTTTTTTCGTAAAATTAAATATTTTTTTTTAAAATAAAATCAAAATAAATAAAAAGATAAAGAGATAAAAAAATAAAAATAAAGGTAGAAGATAGAATGTAAGAAATACATATAAACATAGAAATATATAAATCAGATGGCTACTGAACAATTGACACAAAATTTAAGCATGTTAAAGCTTTGGTAAAAAAAAAATTGACCTACATATTGAAAGAATGAGATGTAATATATCATGACATGTAATCTTAGTAGGATTGGCATAACTAACCTAACTATACTAAACTATAGATTATTTATACTATATTATACTATAAAAATTAAACTACTTTTATTAAAAATTGAATTATACTATATTATGGTTTAATTTAAAAAAACTGAACTCTTATATTAAAAGTTCAGTTAACTGCTTCAAAACTGTAAGAACATAAAACGTACGACTTCAAACAAATATAGTGACAATACAATTTTATCACAATTCAAATAAATGAATTATTTGTTTTTAAAAGTGACTTTTGAATATAAAAAAATCCTAAATTAAATTTATAAAATAACAGTTTTAAGTGTTAGTTCAACAAAAAAATACTTCAAGAATATAAATTAATTTTTAAAACTTATTTCCAAATAGTTTTAAGACAAAAAAGAAAAGACACATTTAATATTATTTACAAATTGGTATAATTTTTTTTTTCATAAAACATGTAACTTGCTCATTTGTATTAATTTATATTTGTATATTCTACTTGTCATAATTATAGATCATACTAATTTATTATTATAATTCATTTAAGTATTTATTTTTATTGAAAATTATTATATTATTAAAATTTATACATGAATAGATTTAGACTAAGGTTTTTCTGATTATTTTTTTTACTGTAACGTATGAATTAAATTTTATTTAAGTTATGAGTGTTATAAAATAAAAAAAACAAGTTGGTTCATTGTAAGTTTCCAATACCAGATAGAATTACAATTTACATTAGTCATTAGTATATGGTTTTCCATTTAATAGAAAAGTTCAATTCTTTTAAATTGAACTGTAAAATAGTATAGTTCACTTTTTAATAAAAATAGTTTAGTTTTTATAGTATAGATATAATTTAATATAGTTAGCCTAATTTTGCCTAACCTTAAATGTTAGCATTGAATTTCAAACAACTATAACTTATATAAATGCATAACAAGTTACGTTAATATATTTCAATCATATAATTAATTCATTAATTATTCAAATTGAAATTCTTTAAATAAATGATAATAAGCTGATTGGTTTTCATTTCAATTGCAAATCATAACCTATAACCACCGTTACAAAAATAATTGTTTTAAATATATCTAATTAAAAATAATTTGTTTTTAGCGTTACTTTGAATTAGGTGTTTTCTCTAATATCTTATGTTTAAAATAATTTTTTTGATGTCAATCAAATTCATTTAATGAAGTAAAAAGTAGTAAACTAATCCAAATAGGTGATAATCAATTTGAGATGAATATTTGATCCACTCGTAACTTTGAGAAGTTCAAATCTATTTTGTCTATTGAAAATTACGTAAAACCTCTTCCTAATTTCACACACAATATATATATTTTTTCTTTTCCCGGAACCCTTCATTTAAGCCACAGGTTGTTCTTCTTATATTATTTTAAGATTATGCTTACTCAAGTAAGAAAATTCACATTTTAAATTAATTTTTTTATGCTGCTTAGTTAAATCTTTTTTAATTATTTTATCTTACTGTGAAAAATTGTTAAATTTGTTCTATTTATTCACAAAAATAAAACAAAATAAGTTTATGTATATGTGTGTTGTTGATAATATACAAGATGGAGTCAATTTAATTTACATGTACATTATATCATTCTTAATATTGCAAAATAAATGTTAATTTAAGAATACATTTAATAGTATATATTAAAATGAATAATATATAATACTATGCTACATATACACAAGATTGATCATTTTTACTATCAGTAAATAATTTTTTAAAAATAATATAAATTTTATTCTGTAATTAAAACATAATTTAAACTCATTCTCAAAAAGATACCAAATTTATTATATACAACTTAAGCTTGTCAAAATCAAATTAAAAATTAGGTACATAAAATAAAACTTAATGCACATCCTACTTGAAATTTGAAAGTCCGGTTGGGTTTAGGTGACATTTTCTATTTATTTATATTTCAAAGTTATTTCAATTTTAATATTTTAAAGTATGTTATAATGTTGTGAAAATGGGTTAGAACTCGCGGACTGGGTTAGGTTTGAAAATAAATGTAATATTTTTTATACGGGTCAATTTTTAACTCTGTCCATTTAGAATCTGGCTTTTAATTATTTACTATTTTGTATTTTAATATTATTAGTTAACACTTTTTTTTATTGTATTGTAAATAGTAATAAAGAAGAGATGTCTCAAGGGAGGATAATATTATAGATTTATCCATTCAATATTCTAATTTTATAAATGGATGACTGACACAAAAAGAATCAATATTAGAAACTTATCTGTTCGTTTTTTATGGTTCTTTTTGATTACATTTGGATGGTATGATACTTGTTTTATTTTGAATTGTGTTTGAAATTTAACATCATTTTTAGAATGAGATTTATTTAGATTTGAATTACAAAATTTGTAATTTTTTTTATTTGAAAAAAAAATTATATTAAGTCAACCCATTGTGGACTGAATGAGGTTAAAAAAATTTTAGCTTCCTAACAAATGAGTCAGTTGACTCACTAAATGACCAATACATAATGGACCACATCAAGAATAAATGTCACCAAAACAACCATACTTTTATATTTTAAATTAAATATTCTAAAATATATTTTCAGATTTCAAAAGATCTTATATTTTAAATATTTGAAATTGAGTATTCTGAAGGATATTTTTAAATTTGAAAATATTTTTTGAAATATTCAATTAAAAAATATTTAAAAAAATAAATGTAAAGATTTTTATATAATTTTAATGAAAGATAGTTTAAGTTTTATGGAGGTGTAAGAAGAAAAAAAGTAGAATGCAGGAAGAAAGACCCAACCGGACAACCATACTGGCCCAGTGAAGTTTTTATTTTAATCTCTTATACAATCATAACCTACGACCTTATACTCTTTCATTTTTTTGCAATCTATTTGTAAAAGAACATAATATATTTTTATATTTCTGAACATGAAAATATTAGTGTAACTAAGGTAGTTAACTCGTGCTGGTTCCGTAAAGGTCCCACCTTTTGGGTCAAAGGTTTGAAAAGCTAACCCTAGAAAAAGGGAAACAATCACAACTTTTTCACTCTTTCATGTATTTGGGATTTCGCAAAATGTCACCTACCATTAGATTCAGATCCACAACTACGATTCAAAATTAGTTTTATACAGAAGAAATTCATTCTATAAAAAAATCCAATTCTCAAAAACTCATCACAATACTATTTTTATTAATAGAAAACTCGTTTATAAAGTTGTCATTCTAAGATACCAATTGTTAATTATAATTTATGAGATTAATGTGGCGCAGTGGATGACAACTGAAGTAGGAAAAGTAATACATTTTCTTTTTCAATTGTAATTGTGTCTTTTAAGGTCAATTTGGACTGAACTAATATTTCACCAAACAATGATACCTTTCCCTCTAATACAAGGAAAACAAAACAACAAAGAATAATTGTGTGTATGCTCCCATTCATCCTAATCCAAAGTGTCTGAAATACTTTAAAATTATAAACAATATAGGCAAAGATGGACCCAATTAACCAATTATATCCATCAACCATAGGTGCATATGAGAAGGTGTAGTAGTAGCTCAACAAATCAATGCTCTGGACCACAGCTAGGGATAATGGAGTAGAGATGATTGTAGTACTTCAATGGGGGCATGTAAAATTGGAACACTTTTTGGCTTTCAATTTTCATCACAATAGTTACATCTGAATACCATCTATGCACTCATCTTGCAAAACAACAAACAGTTGGTGGGCACGGCACCAATTTCAGAACTTTTTGTTTCGTTTGTGCATCACCTAATGGTCTCTTTTTTCTTGTGCCAGCTATCCATTTTACTTTCACATAACCAGAAAGAATCTGTTTTTGAATTTGTATGAAACAGATCCATTTTTGTTAGAAATCGTGTGAAGAATGTAACTGTTAGGATAAACTTAAATGTGATAGATTTAATGGAGTTATTTATTTTGTTTAAAAGTTTTGTCAGTATTAGAAAGTATTTAATGTTGTAGTTATTAGACAATAATAAAAAAATAAATGGTGGTTTAATGGTAGAATTTATGACTATACAGCCAATATATAAATAAATGTCTAATTGACACAATGTGTGAAAAACAGCATAAACATTGTCATTTTTCTAACAGTAACATCTTCTATTTTTAATCATTCTAATAACTCAATCAAATCATTTACCTTGAGTAATGAGAAAAAAATGGTTAGAAAATTAAAGGGAAATAAAATAAGACAATGATATTAGACAATATTTGAACATCATCTATGTGTCATTCTGTTATGGGTCCATGATAGTGTTTATGATTATTATTATAGATTATGAAATAATTTTGAACAATCACGTAATGACATAATGATATATAAATAATGTTCAAATATTATAAAAAAACGTAGTATCATTATCCATAGAATAAAGAGTGTTGCAGGATGATGTCGGCAGAAAACAAAAAAACACAAAATGATTTAAAGTGTAATAAAAAGCTTCCTAAAAATTGTTTGGCACAAAAACATTATCTAATCCAAACCAATCTAAGAGAACACAAGTTGTGACCATGAAAGCAATGTCTGAATGAAAGGAAAAATAATAATTCCGTGACATGACCACCAAATCAAGCCTTCCTCGCTTAGTTCATCCCAAGTCCAAGTCATTACCAGATATTGACATTGAACTATGCACCAAACGAACATTTCAAAGCTTAAAACTTTTTCAAACACTTTAACATAAATAGAAATGAAGCAATATGTCACATGAAGATGGTTCAAGCGTAACCATCATATCCATATCTTTTAGTTGCGCTCAACCATTTACAGCGTAGAAAAATCATGGTGTTGTATACGGCCAAAATGATAAAAGAAAACAAAATATAAATGCAATATTCGATTTGCCTACTCCAAAATATAAATAATTGTTCCATGCAAGTTGAAAACAGAGAAACTTGCTCTGTCCACTGTTTCACCCTTCTGTACTTTCTTCCTCATCCTGACCCCAATAGCAACAAAAATCACGTTAATTTCTTCTTCAATTATAATTTTCTCACATTGGAAATAAGTTCACTAGAAAAACAAGAAGAGATTTTCTTTAAATTATAAAAACCTACCATTATTTTCTTGATTTTATCAAAGCACTACTACTATATACTTTTAGAAATAGCTATCATTATAATCCTTTTTGTTAATTACCACTAACATGGAAGAATGATTGTTTTCTATACTGATATTCACACAGTTTAAGCAAGGAAGTAAAGTCTAAGCAAAAAAGGAAGATAGTAAATTTCTTATTTTATTGAATAATAGAGTTTAATTGGTTTTCAGAGATTAATCAGACAGCTATTCTACAGTTGTTTCATGTATGATAATTGAGAAATGATTAATAATTACCTTAAATTACAGTGTCTCGAAAATAAAGATATAATTAAATCAAATAAGTTGAATTAATTGAAGTAAATTAACACACAAGTAGAGTTTTGCTCATCATTAGTCATTAAAGAAGCAAGTTTCAATAAAAGGGACAGTTGTACACAATATACGAGTTTTTTCAATTTTTTCTGATGTTAATTTGGGAAATACTTATTCTAGAACTTATATGCATCATTAAAAAATTAGCCGTCTCAGTGATTTATTAACTAGCTTGTGGGGTTAAAGATTCTTTCGAAACCGATACCTGTAAAAAGATGAGACAGAGGAGGCATTCTCAAGTTTATAAAGGCTGCATTGTACGCATGAAATGAAGTGTCTTTCCTCCAGCATTTGCAACAGCCAGGCATAACATAACTTTCCTGTGAAGGAAGTTTTATGTCATTATATTATCTGCACTCTTTTGTCACTGTGGTCAGCAAGTAAAATCTGCTGCTGTAGCAAAGCCTCAGTTCTATGAATTCTTAGCTGCCCATTTGAGAAAAGTCACAAAGATCTTGAATTTAGCTGAATCTGGAAATGGGTTGTCAGATAAGGCTTCTGGGTCTGTGTCTATGGATGTACTTGGCAAGCTTAAGCTTCATTTCAGTGGGTGCTATGTGTGCAAGAGTAGGTGAAGTTGAGAAAGGGATTGTTTTAGTTCATGGGAAATGTGCTATTGGAAGCATTGATGATGATTTTGTGTGTGCGACTCTGGATTGGTGGCCTCCTCAGAAATGTGACTATGGAAAATGTAGTTGGGGGCATGCTTCTCTGCTTAATCTGGTTAGTTCCATTATTTTTTTCTTAAGGTTTCTGAATCTGCCAAAAGTTTTTTTTCTTCTTCGGAATAATAAGATGGCTTTTTCGTCTTCTTCCTTTTATTTATAAATAACATTTTCTGTATGGTGACTTTTTCCCCTCTTCAGAATGATGCTCGGATCTATCTAGAAGGCATGTCTAGGTTGTTTTCTGAAAAATAATTTTTGCAAAAAGATCTATTTATTTTTTCAAATAATAATTCTCTGATTATTTAATGATGAGATTATCCTCTCTACCAGCAGTAAAGGTTCTAGTCATGTCACAAACTTTCCGAATCTGATATAGTTGTTAAATGTCAGAGGGAATTTACATCTATAACTTTTATCTGTTGCAGGACCTCAACAACAAAATTTTGTTAAATGCAGTAAAAGGTATGAAAGGATTCATAGTTGGGTTGTTTTCGCATCAATTTAATTCATTTTTCAGATATTTTGTTGAATGATTCGTTGTAGTTTTAGGAGTTTATTAAGGTATCATTGCCTTTGAATGTTTTGCAGCCTTTTCATCCTTGAAAATTAGAGTAGGTGGCACTTTGCAAGACAAGGTCATATACGGAACTGAAGATAATCGAGAACCCTGTACTCCTTTTGTTTTGAATGCTAATGAAATGTTTGGTTTCACTCAAGGGTGCTTACCGATGAACAGGTGGGATGAGCTAAACCGCTTTTTCCAGAAAGCAGGGTAAAATCAGTTTTCCCTTTTGAGTCATTAACCATGAGTGTGGTTGGGACTAAATAGACTTATCTTGTTGATTTGGCAACTGTGTTTTTGACAAGTTTAACATCAATGGTAGGTATATTTCAGGGCTAAGGTTATCTTTGGATTAAATGAGCTTGCTGGAAAATCTATAAAGTCTGGTTTTGCTGTTGGACCTTGGAACTACACCAATGCTGAATCTTTAATACGATACACTGTCAGAAAGAAGTACCACATTCATGGTTGGGAACTTGGTAAGACTATGCTGCGCTCATTACAAATGGAACAATAAGACTAGGCATGAAAATTTTAAGGGATTAATGCTATCATTATCTTTTATCACACGGCATGAGTTCACCTGAAAAATTTAAATTTTTATATAAATAGTTGTAATCATCAATCTATTTTGCTACAAGAAAGAAAATGACAACTTTCCTTCTTTAGAATTAACTGTGGTGTTGTATAAGCAATGAGAATATCTTGTGTGTGGACTAACCACAAGGGAGTCTTTTGTTACGGGCAGGGAATGAATTGTGTGGACATGGAATTGGGGTAAGTGTTGCAGCAGATCAATATGCTTCTGATGTAGCTGCTCTAAGAAATATAGTTCAAAATGAATATAGAGGGATTGAACCAAAGCCACTAGTTATTGCTCCTGGAGGCTTCTTTGACGCAGATTGGTTTAAGGAATTTATAAGCAAGTCTGGTAAATCTGCAGATGTGGTCACCCACCACATTTATAATCTTGGGCCAGGTATCTTCCCCACTGGATATAAATTTATCATGTTTTCCTAGTCTCCATTTCTAACTCAAAGCTACTTACAGGAGTTGATGACCACTTAATTGAAAGCATTCTTAACCCTTCCCGTCTGGATGGAGAGGCTGACACATTCAGAAGTCTCAAAGGTATACTTCAAAATTCAACAAACAAGGTAAAATCATGGGTTGGTGAGGCAGGAGGGGCCTATAATAGTGGCCATCATCTTGTGTCTGATGCATTTGTCTTCAGTTTCTGGTTAGTGTAACTTCCCTTGCTTTATCAATACACAGAGATTCCTATAGGTTTATTTTCTAAAGCCATCATATTAAGCACAGGTATTTAGACCAGCTTGGCATGTCAGCTGTTTATGGCACCAAAACATACTGCAGACAAAGTTTGATAGGAGGAAACTATGGTTTACTGAATACTAGTACTTTCATGCCAAATCCAGACTATTATAGGTACTAAAAAATGAATTTCATAGTTGAACAATGAGCATCATCATCACTAATTAAATACTGTCTGATTTATCAGATTCAGTCATCCCATGTGTGTGATATTTACTTCATTAATTGCTTGCCACTTTATTAAGGAACATATTTCTTCTAAACAACATGAGGTTTTATTAAAGTGGGGTCCCATTTGAAGTACAATTTTGTGGATTTGTGCTTTCTTTCTTACAGTGCACTTCTTTGGCACCGACTCATGGGAAGGCGTGTCCTTTTAACCACCTTCTATGGTACAAAGAAGATAAGAACTTATGCACACTGTGCAAAGGAATCCGTAAGTGAAGAAGTTCTGTGTATGTATTTATACATGGTATGTGTAATATACTTGAAATCTGATGTAATACTCTCTCTTACAGAAAGGTGTGACAATACTAGTGCTCAACTTGGACAACAGCACCACAGTTGAAGTGAACGTGGACTTAAAATTTAACAAGTTACCTCACAGTGGAGTGCATGAACCAGCCAGAAGAGAGTACCATTTAACAGCACCAGAGAGGAATTTACATAGCCAAATCATGTTGCTAAATGGAAAAATTTTACGTGTAAACTCAGCTGGTGAAATTCCTCCTTTGGAGCCTATATATGTAGACTCAACAAAGCCAATAACAGTTGGCCCTCTATCTATTGTATTTGCTCATATACCAAACGTTATTCTTGCAGCATGCAGCTAGCTTAGTGGCACTAGGTGAATCCGAAAATTGGTTTCACTTGGTGATTCGTAAAATAAGAGATAGAATACATGAAAATTGTGTTTAAACTTATTATTGGTGATAGTTTTATCTTCTCTTGTCCTAATGGGGGCCTACACCACATACCGCATCCTTTCCTACTGGATGGTTATTAACGACATGATAATCTCAATACAAAATTCATATATCAATACGCACACTATCTCACCACATATCTTCCTTGGATTAGTACCAACCATTCACGGATCATATTATAAACTAACCATTGTTTTAACATTCACATAATCACACACATTAAGCACATCATAAGCGATATATGAAAATTTAGTTAAAATTATGATATTTTCACTCAGCCACCAAATCTAATCACTCAATGAGTAGTGTCTGACAACACATTTGCTCAGCCACCAGATTTGCTTGCTCAACGAGTAGTGTCTAACAACACACTCATCCAATGACCGGATAGCTTGCTCAGTGAGAATATCAATGGAACTTACCGACTTAAATTCTCCCAAAATTCGCCCAATGAGTATATTCTTGTATCAAGGTAGTGAACTCTCTGACATTGGTCTTGCCTTGTGAGATTATTCTCGCCCAATAACTGCCAAGTCAATAGCTCTTTGACATTGACTTCATCCAATGAGTCTCTATAATTTGGTTGAACAAAATTCTGCAAATTTATGTCATTCCAATCTTGCAAATTAGTTGAACATTAACCATAGATGCCAGAACAACCAACCATAAGATTATACACAATTTATTATTGACTCAATTCACTTCAAATGTAATCTCAACCATACATCATATCAAAATTTCAACATACAATAAGTAAAGATGATTCAAAACTCCTAACTTAACTCAACAGATCATATTTCATCATACGATTCAATTACACAAACAAACTATCATACAAGCATACAATCAATAACTATAAGTTGTCTATAAGTTAAAATCAAATGTAATTACCTTCCTTTACAAGAAATCCTAAAAATAGCTCCAAATGCACAGGAAACTCCATCTATTCCTATGAACAATAAAAACACACGATCAGGACAATATTAGCTAGGAGCACTGATCAACATAAACCTTTATAGAAGACTCAGACACTACATACGATCTAAGGTATTTCACACGCACAAAACAGACCAAAAAAATAGAACAGAAAATCAAGATACTCTGAGAAACTAATGGAACAGAAGTGGAGAATTCATCTCAATAATTACTCTAAAGGTCTTCAATATTCAAATAGATACATAAATTGTAAGAAAATCCAAAAAGAAGGGAAAACTATAAAAGAAAAAATGTTTAGGAAAACGATATGCCTTTAAAATAATAAAAATCATTTATAAAAAAATTCTATTTATATTTTAAACTTTCATTATTAAAATAATCAACTCTCACATTTTAAATAGATTATTCTTTCTAAATCACGATTTTTTTAATTCTTACATTATCTTTCCTTATAAATCTTCTTATAGATGAAGAGAAAGATGAAAAATTATCTCGTTTTTCATGTTTTATTAATATTTATTGCAAAGATATTATTCTATGATCCTTTATTAACAAAGGTGTTATGAATCACTTTGTAATAGACGAATCTAAACAGTCACTTTGTAATGTGACGTTAATTATGAAATATTCTTCTAAAAAGTATAAATCTTTGACACAATTCTTAACTTAACTATAATATATTAAAAAAAGTAAAAAAAAATAATCATAAGTGATATTCATTGAATGAAAAAAATAAGACCTACAAAATTTCTTATTATTAATAATTTTCAAATAACAAGTGTATCACCAATTTTTCTCTCTTTTTTCAACTATTATCTAGAGTATGTTTAGATTAATGGTATCAAATGGAATCGAGAGGATGGAGTGAAAGAAAAAGTTAATTTTTTGTTTGATTTGTTAAACTAGAACGCAAAAGAATATTAATCATAATTCATAATGTTCCATTATTCAATCCCAATTTTCTTTCCAATTTGAAAAGCACATGATAAATAAACCTAGTGAATTATTAAAGCAAACATAATCTAAAAATTGAAATATATATATATATATATATATATATATATATTTATTTATAACGTTCCATCTTTTTTTTTTCCGAAAAATGAAATAAAATTTGTTTTGTTTCATTATACAACATCCAACAATGAAATGACAATTTTTTATTTCATTCTATTCCAATGCATTTTATTCAACTGTAGTTGTATCCATTTTTCATCATCAATTCAAAACAATATTAAATACCACATAACAAAATCTCAATAACAAATGAGAGTGAGAAATCTCAGCAGAGCAGGTGGTGGTCATCAATAATGATCAGTTGACTTCACAACCAAACTTAAGAAATATGTCCTAAAACATAATTGAAAAAAAGAAAAAAACAATGACATGGAGAGTTAGGAGAGAGCTTTAATAGCTAAAATGTTAAAATTATTCATCATTCAAAGGTCACTTTCTGGTTGAAACTTGCAAGAGAAGACCATAGCACCAAAAGTTGGTAGAGGAAACTGATTCTTGACTTTCAAGGATTTAAGTTGTCAGTACATTTTTTGGTGACCAACCACCATAACATCATCTGTGAAAAATATACAAAATGCTATGATATTCTACAATTGAAAAATAAGAATACATACGTGGATACATACAGTAATACCTATACAATCATTTCTTTGTACTTAAATTATCTGATTTGTAAATATCAATAGGATATACCCCCGTGTCAAAAATCCACTTCTCATGCATAGTGAATGATTGGAACATGAATCAGTTATGCTCAGAAAAACTTTGAGGCTTACTGCTGGCGAACACCAACCATACCATGGTACCAGTCATATAGAAGAAGATTGATGGTGCAAATAGTGAAATCTACATGCCAGAAATGAAATATAAATCAAATTCACATAATGATATACAGCATACATTGAGAAAACAACTAACATTAGCAGCAACTTACGCTCCATGAATGAGTTAAGTCAAGAAGATAACCAGTGAGGGCTACACCCACAATTCCAGGAACAGCCCCAACAGTATTGGTTATACCCTGAGAGAAAACAGAACAAGAAAGTCAGATGCAACTCAGATTGTTTTTTTAATTACAAAAAATCATGGATATTGTTCCAATCCAACCTCTAAAGTCAAATAGTGAGTATGGTTTAGTCTATGCATTTTCAAGTTATTCTTCTACAACATCTTAGGTGAAGAGGAGTTTCTTTTGTGTTAAGAAAATTGGACAGTCTTCAAACTTAGGATGGAACATAAGTCCATCAAAAGTTAATAATTATAAGCTAAAACTCACAATTAGTTGGGCCTTTACACGAACAGAATAACCAAAAGATTGAAATCCTTTATTCAAAAAAATAAAACTAATATAATTCTAAAGATGCAAAGAATAACTGTGTCCCATTTTTTCCCCAAAATTTGATGGATGAATGATGCTACCTGCTTCAAGATTCTTGTAGGGTAGATAGCAGAGGACTTGAAAACAACAGAAGATGTGCAGAAACTACTAAATGAAAATACTGCAGAAAAGCTTTGAAATGACATAACTTATAAAGTAAAAAATCATCTTTTAGATAATTAATATGAGAAAGTTTCTACAAATTAGTTTATGCATAACTTAATTTTAATTTATGGTTCTCCTTATTTTCTTCTCTTAAAAGTACTTCAGCAAAAATTTATTCAAATAAACCCTTTGTTCTTTTGGAATTTTGTAAAAACATTTCACAATCTTCAATTTCATATAAAAGAAAAGAAGTGCAAGCACACATACCAGAAGTATACTTGCATATTCAGGTGACATGTCTTGGTGAGTACAATATAGTCCTGGATAAGCAGATAAATACAGACAGTGAAGGCTAAGGAAAGTATATGAATCAAACAAGGTATATTTGCAGGATTAACCAGTACCTGATAAGGCAAAGCTTGAGAGAGCCAAACCACCTGTGAGAATTCCCACAATCTCCCAAGGCGGTAACCCTAGATCCAGTGAGGAAAGAGTCATGCAGATTGCAGGGGACAAAAATGCAATAGATTGGCAGATCTTTCGAACCTATACATAATTTTTAAAGAAACTCAAGCAGCTGAGAAATTAAGAATAAAAGTCAAGATAGATATGTTTAAATAATTTGTCAGTTGTCATTGAGATGTCTGCATTGGGTCAACAGTCACAATATCTACTGTTCCTACATCCAGTGAGGTGTAGTCAGTAGTTGTGTCTTTACCCTAACATGCATTGTGTAAACAGTCAGTTTGGATGCAAAATTTATCATTAGAGAAGGACTTATGGCTACAAATATGAAATTCCATTTCTTAACAAAATATGATGTCAACTTTATCATGAGGAAGCAGTACATTTGTTGACATATCATAAGTAGCAATTATTCATATAATAAAAGTTTTATAGTATTTTTGGTCCCTACATTTGCAGTAATAATTGAATGTTTTCCTCTATTTATTTTTTACTCAATATGGTCTCTATATTTAAAAAAAAAGCTCAAGGTGGTGCTTCTATTAGATCAACATTAACTTCATTTCTTCCATTTTGCACCCTGGGATTGCACAATAGACGAGTAAAAAGAGTGGGTGATTGTATTAGTATATGGTAGCTCATTATCCTCTAAACGACATTAATGCTGATCTGACTGAAGAGACAACATTGAGCCCTTTTAAAAAGTATAGAGATCACATTAAAATAAAAATAGAGAAAAAATATTGAACCATTGCTATAAAATATAGGAACCAAAAATGTCATCGAGCCTATAATAAACAACAATAACAAATAACATTTTTGTGCCTCTCATACCACAGTGGTTTCAATTCCTCTTGAAATCAAGTTGTCAGCTAATTGAGCTGCAAGACCAGTCACAAAAATTGAAGCCAATGGAGGAAGTATAGACACCTGAAGTGATTAACAATCCCTAATGGTTAGTATGTCTGTATGTATGTGAATATTAGGCATGATCCCAGTCAAAAAATAAAACTTCTAATAAACTTTTTTTTAAAAAAGAAAAAAGAACTAAACTGGTAGGTTCAACTAGCCTGGTGTTTAGTTAGTCCAGTCACCCCTCTAAAATCAAATATTGTTAAGAACTTGCAAAGCCATTGAAAACTAGGTTAAATTGGTAAAAGGAAAGTCCATATTGAATTGGAAAAAAGATATTTTCTTTGAGGGAGAGCCATGGTACAACAGTAAGGTTGTTGCCGACATGGAGATCATGGGTTAAAATATTTAAAACAGTCTCTCCACCTGTTGGAACATTGCACATAGTAATGATTTTTTATTTTTTTTAAATAAAACTCATGATAAGCATCACTATGTATTTTAACATCTACATAGTAACGATTGTTTACTCTTTAAAACTATTATTTATTAAGTTTAAATAGTTTAATATTATTCACATAAAATTTGGTATTTTATTACTGTTATTATTTTTGGCCAAGTTTTGGGCTAGCTAAAGGAGATGGTGCGATGCCATTGAAGATTTGTGTTAGAAAAAATAAAAGACATTGCATAATTTGGTAGTACTGTTAAATATGTGGTATGATATCCCTGCAAGATGAAGTTATTATGTCATTTTATTATTTGTGATGTTTTGAAACAGGAAATTGCTACATTTCCTTCATTGTCAATGTGAGACAAAGAATGAAAATAACTGTCTTACCCATGCAGCTTCAGTCAGATTTAGATTCAGCTCCTCACTGCATAGCATACAGATGGACGAATTAGATTCTCCAGTGGTCAATTCTGTACAAATTTAAAACAAAATTCTGTACAATTTTAAAACAAAATTCTGTACAATTTTAAAACAAAATTTTGAAGATTTGGCAATCATGCGTAACACAATTATCTAATTTCTCACGAATTCTTCAAATTGCATAACTAATCTTAGCTGCAACATATTGGCAAATGGCAGTCAGTGATCATCACTATACAAATCTACAAAATAATGCTAAGCAGTCACAAAGTAAAACATGGGAGATCTCAAATCGTCTTGAGATATGAACAAAAATAAAGAAATCGGGTGCAAACTTCATCTTATAAATTAATTTTGTAGGGTTGAGTAAGAGCTAAACTCGCTTTCTAAAGTAAACTATGGTTTTTCCCAAGGTACTACAGAGCTTTTCCATGGTTTGCAACTGTAGAGAAGTTTGAATTCGATGCATACATATGTTAAAACCATTAGCAAAGATCCTTAGAATTCTTTACTCAATTTCTTTGGCCTGAGAATATTCTAAAGCTCAAATTGTTTCTCTCTAAACAATGAAAGAGAAAAAGACTAACTTAAGATATTATAGCTTGAAAATTTCCAGAGCATAACTGGGGAACCTCAAGTGAGAGAACTATAGAATTTACTATTCTTTATGCAGAAGATCCAATAGTTAAACCCTATGAATAAATTATTTATAAAATTACTTTCTTTCCCAAATTCATCAATCTTTAAACATGAGGATTTTTTTGTTAAGAAAAAGCAGTCGAAGTGTATGATCAGCACTATGGCATCATCTCATAGCAGTAAAGTCATAAATTTCAAATTGAAATTTCCAGACTGTAAACTTCTAAAATGAATAAAATAACTTCGGTACCTGTGTGTGTGTGTAACTAGAGTAAATAAAAGGTGAATCCAGCTTCTTTCTAGCATATTATGATATGATAATATACAAGGTTATCAAATTCAAGAATTTACGAAAACTCGTGAGAGTCGAGTAAACTCGACTCCGACTCTTAAACCCGTGAGAATTTACTTCAGATGAAAAAAATTATATAAATAATATCTTAATTCAAATAAGTCTACAAAATTATATAACTTTAAATAAATAAAATTTATAGATATATGGTTCATAAAAATAAATATTGTAAAACATAAATATTTGGATTATTGTCATTAATTTTGATGCATTTCATTAAATATATAATAAAAGAAGAATTGTAGCAGTGCCATGGAGAGACAGAGGGGAAGAGATAGTGACAATCAGGTCATGAAACCCTAAACCCCAAACGATCTCATTTTTCTTAATTTTTTCCCCTTTCAAGTTCGTAGAATCGCTCCAAACTCGCAATTTTACACAATCCTACTGATTTCACAATGGATTCTATCGAATTTACGCAGAAAACGAGTTTACTTCCGAGTTAACTCGGAAGCCATGTTTGGGAACCTAAACTTGTATGAGTTTACGAGTTAACTCAAGAGTTTGATAACCATGATAATATAATTAACTTTCTATAAGCAAAACTATGTCATGAATGAGTAAATGTTAAAATGGAAAAAAATTAAAGAAACAATTATTCATTCTAAAGGTCACCATTGACTCCCTGGTGGCTTGGTTGCAGTGGAAGATAAAAAGTGGAAGCAGGTGAAGCATTAAATGCTGACATGGTACCTAAAAAATGTGGGAAGCCATGATAGACAGTTATAGTGACCCCAACTACCACAGAAATGAGCATATATCATAGCCCACACAGCACGATTTTGGAAAAAAGCCTTCCAAGGTACATCCTGTATTATAAGAACAGACACAAATCAATGTTAATTAGCAGATATTGTAAGCATTCACTTAATCTAACCAAGTGTAAGTCTTACACGCATACTGGCAAAAAAAAATTATATCTGGAATTTTAACTCTTAAGAATACTTGGAAATTGGAATTGCTTGAGAAAACACCTCCACAATGAACATCCACATCCATAAATACAAACATACATACATACATATAAATAATTTTTATTACAATGAAAATCCTTAATAAATTCTAAATTGTAGCTAAATGAAATAAAGGACAATGGGCATGTTTGGATATATCTTTCCATGAGCACTTACAAGGGAAAAAATATAGAAGATAGTGAAACTGACTCCTCTATAAGCTAAAATTTGTTTATGCATGAGTTAAAAATAAAAATTTAGAGAAACTATATGAGAGAGCATTTACAAATTATCTAGTGCATAAGCTAATTTTAGCTTACGGAGAAATTGATTTCATATTTTCCTCTTATTTTTTCTTCCTAAAGGTGTTTACAGAGACTATGTCCAAGCAAACTCAATATCTATAACAACTAACACAATCAACAAAAAAATATAAGAATATCTAGGGCCATTAAGCAGAGCTGCCAAGTCATTCCTATGGTCATTCAAATTTTGACAAAAAGAATGAGCTTCAAAACTGCCATAAATTTCGTTACTTGTACCTTCAAAGAGCCATTCAATTCGGTCAGAGAAGTTTTCCATGAGTTTGTCACGGTGTCTGGGGCTGCAACGAGGCAGTGAAAGTCAAAAGTTAAAAACAACCACTTTAACCACGTAAGGCTTCAAATACGTAAACAAAAGAATGAAAGCCTTGAATTGTACAACAAAGACAACTTATATACAATCTGCCTTTTACACATAACATAAGAAAAATGAAAAAGTAAAAGATGTCATCTTCATTTATAATTTATTAATTCTTAAATAAAAGTACAGATTATGAGTACTGACATGATGTTAGGAACCAAGAGGTTCCAAAACTTGAGATAAATTCTAGAAGGAAGAGAGATACTGGGTAAATGGAGCAACGTGGTCCTGGTTATACGGCAGAGGGTGGAAGATTGAACTCAATTGTCCACTCACATTTTATTGGCTTTCAACATGGTTATTCAAACACAGCCTAAGTAGTTACTGGTTATATACTTATATTAGAAACGTGTAATAGATTAGGTATAACAGATAGTTATTAGAAGAGTTTGGAGGTCGAAGGGATATGCACACAATTTACGAACAAATAGGCATTCTTTATGGGGACAGAAATAAAACCGTTTCACACATTTGAAAAGGGGATTCTTCCATTGCCAGAGAAAGACTAAGGGTGTTCTTTGATTCTCTCTCTCTCCCTCTTAACCCTTTTTTTTATGTAGATAGCCTAACATATACTTAAAATCCTTGCTGACATTTCATAGTTCCAAATTCTCATTGATTTTGTGAACCCCTCAGTTCATGACATTGTAAGCATTATAGACTTTAGTTCCTGAATTTTCTAAACTCCCATATAGTTCTTGACTTTGCAAAGAATCATTCACTTTAGTCCTTAATGCAAATGAATAAAAACTTAGAAAATGTCTAAACTGAATGACTTACTATGAAGGTTTAGAAATGTCAGGGACTAAGATGATCAATGCTTGCAAGTTCAGAACTTATCCGGTGGTTACCTAACATTAATTATTTAATCGCACAAAACCAAAGACATAAGGCATAACCAGATAAATATGTAGGTAAGTCATATCTTATGGCAGGTAACATTGGAGATCTATTAAATGATTATTATTGAATTTGACTCCACTAAAGTCACCTCTCACTTTGGAAGGGAAAGTAAGAAATCTCAATATTCATGCCAACTCCAATGGTAAGAATATCATGCACATGTATAACAAATCATGGGTTTGTTGTGAAGATTAGAAGAGGTGTCAGCTTGCAAGAGTGCACACGTGTCAACAGAAAATGAGTTTAAGCAAATAATAATAAAATAAAAACTTAAACACGTTTGATTTCAAGCTCTTCTCATTTTCTGAGAACACAACTAGGTCACTCAACAAGCTTAACTTCACTCTCCTCAACCTTCTCTTCTCCCTTTCTCCACACTGAATCATTTGATTTCTGGTTAGGTGGTGTCCAAACACTCACAACGTAGGGGACTTCGCAATTGACCGATCAAAATTGTCGTTTTTCAGTGGGTAAGTTGTTCTCCTACTCCTTCGTGCTTCCTAGGGTTGTATGCATGCACTGATTCTGTCATGCATGTGGTAGTAGTTCTCCTTTCCAACTCTCCACTCAAATTGGGTTTTAAGACTCTTCTTCCTCACCGAAAGGTGAATTGTAGGGTACTATGAGTTTTTCCTTCACAACTCAAGGTACTGTTGAGACGCGTCTGTGAGCTGGGTTGTATATCACCGAGGTAAGGGAAGCTGGGTCTTGTTTTATATTCTGTGAATTAGGGTGTGCATGAGATAGATCTGTTTGAAGTGGTGAAATAATATCTGTATGAACTGTTTAGTATATTGATGTTGTTTGTACTGGAATTGGTAATTTTGTATGTGAAATCAATTTCTCAATGCCTATCAAATAGTGGAACTGTGAAATTGTGTTTATGAACTGGTATGGATAATAGTTAATGTTGATATTGAGTAGTTTAATGAAGTGAATTCTGTCAAATAGGTTAGTAGATCAGTAGTTAAGTAAATTATTGGAGTTTTAGGGTCATATTAGAGGAACTGAGGCAGTCATATTTAGAGATATGTATTGCAGGTGGTTTTGGTCAGTTTGTGTGGTCCAGGTAAGTCAATTGGGACCTAAATGGATCCCTAAAATGGTCAAAAACAAACTCAAAGTTGTAGAATTGAATTTAGGTCTCTAGGTTGTGAGATTTTCAGCTTTTGAGTAGAAATCCATGCATGAACAATTTATAATGATGTTAGAAAGGGTTATAATCACTTAGGCAAGTTTAATTCAGCATATGATTCGATTTAGTAGTGTTAGAAATTCACCAAAGTGGTTAGAATTGGTAATGGGTGTTAGAGTTGCATAAATATGCAGATTTTTGAGTGCTGCAGATTATGCAAACTCGTTGTGCGAATCCATTCGCACAACGAGCTACCCTGGAGAGGTGCTCTCTGTCAGGGCATTCGCATAGCGACCTCTGTGTGCTATGCGAATTACTATAGAGGGTTCCCCTCTGTTTGGTGAGTCGCTCTGCGAATTTGATCGCTTTGCTACTGAGGCTAGGCTAGGAATTACTTAGATAATTAGAATAGCGAAGGGGAGACGCTTTGCGAGAGTGTGAGGCCTGAAGCCTCCTTGGGTTAATTCAAGAGGCGTGAATATTCGCTATGCGAATTAAATGAGAATGGTAGCCTCTGTTTGATGGCTCGCGTAGCGCGTAGGATTCGCTATGCGAGAACCCCTTTGTCTTGCCTTGTGAGTATGTACACATAGCGAATTCCTTCGCTATAGTTTACTCTTCTCTTTGTCTGTTCTGACTGGTTGATGATGAGTGAGTTATATGTGATCTTGTATGATATTGATTGAAATGATATAAATAGAAAATAATATATGTATGATTCAAAGAGTAGTAGATTGTGATTAAGATGAGGTAATGGAGTATGAAAGTAAGATCTCTTGGTGAGATCATAGTAGTGTTTAGAATGAATATAGGAGCTCAGTTTTGGGGGTTATCCTAACACTCTAATGATCTTTCATTCTCACTTAGAGAAGATTGATGCATGTGGTGAGAGTAGTAGGAGGTCCTAGTGTAGGCGCTACTTGGAGGCCTATTGCACGGTAACGGATTAACCTTGTGTGTGGTAGGGTTAAACCCATTGGCAAGGGCTTTGCAAAGCAGTAGAGACCACCACAAGTGCACAACCCGCCATAGCTTGATATTCATTCTAAGTCTGGACGAGTCTAATTTAACTTATAACAATGATGGGATGTTTTGCTTGTATGAGTGTTCTTTCATATTTCAAATGCAATTATATCACATGTTTGTTTTTAAACCTAGCTTACCCTTTCTGCTTGTTTATGTTTGTATGTGTTGCCTTCTTTCTTTTGCTATGATCATCTCTTAGATGTGAGCAGAGGGAGATGATGTATCTGTGGAGCAGGCGTTTGATGGAGTTGATGCTGCAGAGTAGTAGTATAGAGTAGCCTGTATATAGTTTTGTGTAATTCCTATTTATAAAGTTTTAAATTTTATGGCCATTTTGGATGACTGTAAAAGGATATACTTTATATTACCTTCTAACTGTTCTCTATTATGATTTTTGTGACTCTTTATATTATATAGTTTTACTATATACATATTTTGGGATGTTACATTTGTTAGAAACTATTCCTTGATTTTCTCATTAATAGTTGAGATGCCTGCCTCACCTTCCTCTCTAAAGTGAATTTTTCAATTTAGAAGAGCAAATTCAGAGAATGATTAGCGTTGACAAAAACACAGCAAACCAAGCTATGGACTGATACAAAATCTATCATTTTACAGCAGTGTTGATGAAGATGAAAAGGAAATAAAAAGTGACAACTCCACTCAAACCAAGGCAGATTAAGCAGGCAGGTAGTACCATAATAAGGATCACCTCCAAAGTAGTTTGCAAAAGAAAAAATAAAATGTTTCCAACAGATAAGAGGATCACGTAAACATTACTCGATATATATCAATTCCAGCAGCTCATAAATCCTAATAGATTGTAAAACTTATTTTAATAGAAAGGCGTCATTTGTCATCATTTATTTAATAACAAAATACTTTTTAGCTCAAACATCAAGAAGCCACAAAAAATTGAAATAGATAAAGATCTCACATGAAAGAGATTTTGGATTTAATTGTTTTTCACCTCCTTCAAGAACTTGAAACCCCAAAAACCTTCAAAAATCATGTCAATAAACCAAGTCATAATTTTGAATCTAACAACCATATTTGAAACTCAAGACATAGGAAATTTACTATTTTTAACTAATAGAGAGGCAAGTGGAAAATAGATAGTCATTTCTACTTACCAAGCAATCCCCAAGAGACCAAATAAATAAAATACTGATTCCCAACCAAGATTTTGGATAAGAGGAGGAGCCAAAAGAAGCCTGACAAATATTACAGTGTTAAAATTGAGAGTAGACAATAAAAAGAAATTACAATCTTGTGTAACTACAAGCTAGAAAATGCCTACCCCATAACACTTCCAACACTCAAACCTCCGAAAACAAATCCTACTGCCCGTGAACGTTCTTCCAATGGTATTGACCTGCATGTGGCATGAACCTTACTGATTAAAAAGGTGAAAAGATTAAAAAAAGAAATATTATAACTGGCTGACATGTATAGTACATGTCAAAAATCAGTGGCTGAGTTAGGTGAATGAATTATTAACTTAAAAGTATTTTTGTTGAGCTCCAAACAATTGCTGTTAGTGTTCAACATGTTTATGTTTCTTTGGATTCTTATAATGCAACACAAAATTTAGTTCAACCAAATTTTGTTTGGGACGAAACTAAAGACAATAAATAATTTTAGTTCACATGAAAATAGTCTAAAATTTCACATACTGATGAAAAAAGTAATCAGAGGACAAGTAAATATCAAATCATAAAAGAAATACAAATCAGCAGAAAATCAACTCAATCCCAACATATTTTTTGATGTTTACATGCCTGGCAATAAGATCCGTAGCAGCAGATGGTGAAACACCTTCCCCTATCCCAACCTAGATTTGCAATGGAAGAGAAGAGCTTAGTAGTGTTGAAAAAGACTAACAAATGTTCACCAGGGAAGAGGTTAAATAGCAATAATTATATGAAAAAGAAACCCAAAATAGGCATACTAACTGCAGAAGATAGAAAATTCCATGGAAAGATAAATATATCAAAATAATAACTTTTTGCAAGACCCAAGGAATCATGGGTGTAAGTAGGCCTTAATTCAGCAAAGAAAGAAAGTATGCATTGGGCGGTTGAAAAAAATTACTGACCAAAACCCTTGACAAAAGTAAGCTAGGCATATATCCAGCAAGAAAAGGAACAAGAGCGGTAGCGACTGACCATATCAATACTCCAACCTCAAGAACAGTTCTGAAAAAGAAAGATAATGGTGTAACATCATAAACTCGGCAGCTAAATAGAAATATCAGTGCCAACTCTGAATGAGGTAATTGTCCAATTACTATCTCTTTCTTTAGGACTTGAACACGAGTTTTTGAATTGACTCCCATTTAATGAAAGGAAATAAATGGATACCTTTGTCGATAATAGATAAAAGAATGTAATTAACATATAGTATGTAAATGCAGTCTTGTAAATACCTCAGTCTAATCTTGAACCTCTCTTTTATAATTTCACCAGGTGGATAAACATGAGGAATATGCATTGCACAATAACAAAGGTATTGTTTAAGATGGCTTAAAGGACAAAGAAGAAAGATTTAGAAAATAAAGATATTAAATTATAAATTTATTGGGGAAAATATCATTAGGAGAATTCTTGGTTTGGTATGCAAAAATGATAATTCCAGTTCTGCCTCCATTCCATGGGAATGAGAATTCCTACCTGCAGAAAGAGACACGTCCTAATAATTATCTTGGGAGTGGCACACCACAAAAGCTAGCTATTGTAATTGGAGCCCAAGGTCTTATAAACCTCACACTAATATCTCACACTTCCCATGTTAGACTCAAGTCTCACACCTTACAGTTGGATTATAATATCCCACCACCCTCCACAACCCTATAGCCAACGTGGGTTGGCTATGCCCCTTTGAATAATCTAGGAAACATTGCAATGTTTGGTATCACCACCTGCACCTCGTTAGCAATTGAGAGACATGATAAAAGGCTTTAATAAAAAAAAGATAAGAACCAAGGGAGAACTACACCACAAAAGATACTTGGAGAGTTCAAAGCCTTCTAAACTCCATACTAGAATGTCATATTTCCAAATGTGAGATTAAAGTTCAATTCCTTGCAAGTAGATTCTAATATATGTTACATATCCATCCCGAGCCTTGATTACAAAGAGATTACATGTCAAGATATTTGCTGCCAGGCATTTTAAAGATTTGACTTTTTCAAAGTCGGACAAACCATTGATTCATTGTTTCATTATCAATTCAACGTTATAGTGGAAAATACTCAAATCATTTACCAGCATTTCCTTCCTAATAGAATGATCAGAAATTGGTCCCAATTTTATAATTTTATTACTTATATTCATTAAAACTTGAGTTCAAAGTGCCTAAAACTTCAGTACAATATACAAAAGAGTATACATTTGGTTCAACTTTATTTGAACCTCAGAGCATTGCTGGCCTTGGCCTAACTATGGAAAAATAAACCATCTTCGCATTCAGTGTTAGGGCCCAATTGAACACCACACCACCTCACCCAAGGATCCCAAAGTGTGGCAGTGCAGTTGGCCTAACTAACAATGGATCTACGATGGACTTTGAAACTTTCTTAGAATTTAGACTTTGGTCTAACTCAAACCCACAAATTTATTTGTAAGAGAGGGTTATCCAAACTTTAGAATCTTTATTTGATTAATATCTCTAGTTAACGTGAAATTACAAGCCACTAAGAACCGACATATTAGTAGTGGAACTCTGTGAAGCTTCACTCAACTCTTTGGCATTTCAATTGCTTTGCATGTTCCTTCCAGATGCAGACAAGATACATATGTTTTTCTTAGTTAAAAATAATAAATTAAATACAGAAAACAAGAGAAGGGAAGATTAGAGGTAAACTAGAAAAATAATGTAGAATTACTTTACCAAATCTATACTGACCAAATTAAAGTGGCCTTGATTTCTTCTTTATTCACTAAAACTTATATGCCAAATGTTTTCATTTTCTTTTGGCAAAGAAAAGTAGGAAACCAATAACATCTTAAAAGGTCATTCAAACTTCAAAGACCTAAAGTCCACTCCTTATCACTCCAGAGTATTGTACTTCTCCAGTTTTCTTTCGGACTTTAACTTTAATACATTGTTAGTGTAAAGATCTTTACAATTTGGATCGTGGTTATAAATTGCAGGTGCAACCATTGCAGCTGCTGCAATACAGACTGTGACCACTGCAGCATGAAATTATTAGATGTTTGCAATAAGAATTTTATAGATTATTCTAATTGTTGGAATATTTTTTCTAATTATGCATTAGCAAATCTCGTGTCTTCCTAATGCATCACTATGTGGTGTAATTTGTACCCACCTAACATCTCACATGGTCACATTCATTCGACCATTGACACTTTAGAAGTTAGACCAATGCTGAAGATAAGTTGTGGGTGCATTGTGATAATTTGTGTGAATGAAAACCACACTGACAATGACGGACATTGCGGTTTTGGAAAGTACCACAGTTGTATGTCGTTGCAGTTTTGGGAAACACCGCAACTATTTGTGCTTGCATGCCACAATTTAGAACGATGCTTTGTATATAACTTTTAAAATAATACAAAGTCAAAAAATTTTAAAAGTCTAACACAAGATAAATCTTCCGGGAAGCAAGTAGCAATATAGCAAAGAAAGAACATGTGTTGCAACTGGTAACTAACCCGCCACCAAATATTTTGGCTAGCCAACCCCCAGGCAATTGACTCAATGCATAGCCCCAGAAGAAGGAGGACTGAACCAATCCAGCCGTTGTCGAGTTCCACCCAAATTGATGAGACATTGGAATTATGGCAATACTCAAGTTCACCTGCACCCCCATTAAATCAATCAAATCCCACGCATAATTAATGATGCAATTAATTAATTATACTCTAAAAATGCTTTATTTCCATTAAAAACAAAAGGGAAAAAAAGGTGCTTTGATTAGCTTGCTTGCTCATATCCAGTTGTGATCAAGAAGCAATTTTACTTTGTGGGATTGCAAAAGCATGTAAGAACCTTATCCATGTTACAAATAACGAAGGCGAGAGATGTGGTGCCAATGAGCTTGTATCTTTGGGGAAGATTCTTCCAAGGTGGCCAGGTCCCAGACAAGTTATCGTGCTGCTTCTCCACCTCTTCCACTTGAAGCTCCGTGAGAGCTTTGGCCTTGGCCACTCTGTGGGTTTCTTTGGCATTTTGTTGAGCGCTAGAAACTATTCGGAGCCTTAAGGAGTAGTTGGAAGGTGGTGAGAGGTGGAAGTGAAAACGTGGAAACGATGTCGTTCTGATAAAAGGGGTGTGTGAGCATGCTCTGTGAGTATGTGAAATGAAGCAGGAATTGTCTGGCCTCAGCGTGAGCTTGGCCATGCTGGTTAAAGTAGCCTATTGAAGTTGCAGAAAACAAACGAAACGAAAGGGGAAAAAAAGATAAAGAAAGAATATTTTGGTGTGTTAGGGAGTGTCATTACATAACAAAACAAGAGGCGTATGGGTAATATTAACATTGATGCTATAAGAGGTGGCCACGAAGTGGTGGTGCTTGTGGCTCACAAGGCACAGTCGTAGTCATAGTCTATGACATCTTTATGTTTTTTGGTTCAAGAACACGGTAACTTGGTTCGGTCTGACCCGGATTGATGATTTATTAATTGAAAAAATTTGAATCACCTATCACGGTTAGTTTAGTTGATAGGTTAAACTGGTTGATTTATTGTTTTATTTAATTATAATTTTTTTTTAAATAAAAAATTTATAATTTTTTTTAATTTAAATTTAAATAAATTTCATTCTAAAATGATATTAAACTTTAAATATAATTAAAAAAAATATTATACAATTCAAGTATAATCTAAAAATAAACACAAAAACAAATAAATAAATTTTTAATATTAAAAATTTTTATATCACTTATTTATTTATAATATTAGAGTCTTGAATAGATAAATTTATAATATATTTTTTTTCTTAAACATTTTTTTCTTTATCCTATCAACAATATAATAAAATAAATGTTAACTAATAATATTGAAAATATCAAATAATGAATGATTAAATTAAATTAGGTAGATTGGTGAGCCAATCCAGCTCACCATGGGTGCAACTCGAATGAGTCGGGTTGAAAATTAATCTACATAATAAAATTATATTTTTTTCAAAATCAATTCCACTCAAACTCGTAATGAACTGAATTGACTTACGGATTACAACTTATTTGGACAACAATATTCAAGTAATGTTTTTGGTCAGGATGTGTTATCTTGTGGGAAAACATGGGCCGGGCCATCATGTTGCGTATTTATATATCAAGAGAGTGCAAAGAGCAATCTTCTCGTACCATGTCATCAAGTCGAAACGTTACTTTCACATCCGAAATGTGTTTATCTCAGTGAAGTGAACCAAGTTACCGCCAAAATAAAGCAAATAAATAACACGAATAAAATTGGAAGTTAAAATTTTTAATTTCAAATTATTTAAGTGCTAAAAAAAATCAACAATTTATATTTTTTAAAAAAAATATTCTTTGAAATATTTTAATTATTACCTTTATTTACTTTTTACTTTTTTCTTTTTTAAAAAACTACAAAATTTTTCACTTTTTAAACCAATTTATTCTTGTATTCTCCTTATATTCTCTGTAAAATGAGAGCGTAAAAGTTTGTTATGATATTATTACTTATTTTTAAAACGACAGGATACAAAATTTTCGGCTATATAGACGATCCATGTTCATTATTAAAACAGTTTAACTACGAAAACCGAAGTTACAGCTCATGTTCTTGTCGGAGCCATTGGACTTAACTGCAGACTTTGTTGCGTATTACACTAAAGTTTGTAGCATTTCAGACATAAACAAATTATCGAAAGTCGGTCTCCCAAAGAAACGTGGAGTAATAACTTATTAATCAACACATAATCTCTAACTCTGACACAATAGAAAGCCATCCATTGGTGGATCACCAATTAAGAAAGACATGGCCGGCAATCTACTCGTTTCGGAGGAGAAACCGGTGGCCAAGAGGGTTCAACAAATGTCCATGGAAAGTGATGAACCACCATCGCAATATATTGTTAAAGGAAATAGCTTTGTATCTAAAGATTCTTGTGCACTCGTTCCAATACCCATCATTGATCTAGGTCTCCTCTCATCAGAAGGTGAGATACAGAAGCTCAGATCTGCTCTAACTTCAGCTGGATGCTTCCAGGTGTGGATCTACAAAATCTTCCAAAAACTTCATCTTCGCTGTTACTTGCATGTGTTTCAAAGCACCCTAAATCATATATTGCATATTGTACTTTCTAATTCCCTTTGAAGGGTTATTAAGATGAAAAAAGCGATAAATTTTATTAACTTGCGGCTAAAAAGGGACCCTTCCAATGTCTCAGATTAATTGTGTTTTACTGTCATGCTAGTGCATTGCTAAATATCAACACTGCTGATTGATTCTTCTTTAAACCAAAGGGCCTTTGTGTGGATGGATATTTAGCATATCTAAGGCCATATTACGTGCCATATATGCAAGTTAATTTCAATGTGTCGAGGATATAAATGCTTTCATCTTTGTAATAGTGAGCATATCTGACATGCAGGCAATTGGTCATGGAATGTCAAGTTCATACCTTGACAAAATTCGTGAACTTGCAAAAGAATTTTTTGCACACCCAGAAGAGGAAAAGCAGAAGTATGCTCGAGCTGTTAATGAATCTGAAGGGTATGGGAATGATAGAGTAGTTTCGGACAAGCAGGTTCTTGACTGGTCCTATCGCCTATCACTTCGAATTTTTCCAGAAAAAAAACGAAGGCTTTCTCTTTGGCCCAAAATTCCTTCTGATTTTAGGTACACTGCCCTTCAACCAGTTCGGTTTGTCCTAAAACATAGCAACTCGTATTATATTATTCTAAACTTATCTGTTAGAAAGAAGATTTCTTGAGGATACATTATCTACCTGAGAAATTTCTGTCACATACTGAAGTAGAGTAATTACTGGGCTCAATTTTCATAACATAATGCAGTGAGAAATTAGAGGAGTTTTCGGCGAAAGTGAAATCAATGATGGATTATCTCTTGAGATCCATGGCAAGGTCACTGAATTTGGAAGAAGGTAGCTTCCTGGACCAGTTTGGTGAAGAATCATTGATGCTGGCGAGGTTCAACTTCTATCCACGTTGTTCTAGGCCTGATATGGTCCTTGGCGTCAAACCTCACACAGATAGATCAGGAATCACAGTCCTATTGCAAGACAAAGAAGTGGAAGGTCTTCAAGTTCTGATAGATGACAATTGGGTCAGTGTTCCCACAATGCCCGATGCCTTTGTTGTCAATCTGGGCGATCAAATGCAGGTAAACTGGGTTCTATTCTATCTCAAGAACTCGTTGTTCTACTTGTTGATGAGTAATAAAAAATCTCCAAGCTTAATGATACTATTTTTGTACTTGCTTACTTGTTGGTGGTGCGTCATTAACTAGTTTTTGAGGTGGAATCAGCGTTAGTTAATGAATGGTTAATGAAGTTTGGCACTGTTGCAGATCATGAGTAATGGAATATTCAAGAGCATAATGCACAGGGTTGTGACAAACACAGAAAATATGAGGATGTCTTTGGCAATGTTCAATGAGCCAGATCCTGAGAAGGAGATTGGACCTGTAGAGGGTCTTATAGATGAGTCGCGGCCTAGGCTATACAGAAACGTTAAATGCTATGGTGACATCAACTACAAGTGCTATCAAGAGGGAAAGATTGCACTTGAGACTGTCAAAATTGCAGATAATTCTGATTAGAGGTGATGAGATTTTCCAACCGCTTGGAAAAGTCTTTGATGTTTTTGTAATTTAAATCAAACTATAAAAGAAAAATATGTATGGTTCAGTTGCTTTGAAACCATAACTAGTAATATTGCCTCGTGTGAAATGTTAGCAAGTTAATGCGTTGTATAGCAATTCTTGAAAATGGTAGCAGAAACAGCTATTTCGTATGCTTGACAGCTAGGTTAGCCTAGACATTAAAGAGTGGTCCCTAAGAAATGAGTTCAAAATTCACCACGCAAATAATATTACATTTTCATGATCAAGACAAGATCACAATATGGAAACATCTACAAAGTGGAAACTTAATCATCAGAAAAATGGAAAGATGGATGGTGTTGGTTATATTATTGAAGGAAAGGTTGAGAAAGTGGAACAGTGAAAACTGAAAGAGTGGAACAGAGGAATATAAAACTGCTTTTTATTATTTTGAAGTGCAATTGCTTTTATAAAGCAAATAAGTGAACTTAAATGTACAAAAATGTTGGCCTCTATAACCACTAACAAATTAGTGCTCTTAGTGCCTAGAAAATAGCAAATAAATTCTACTAGTCAACATGACTTTTATTTTCCTAAAAAATAGCATAACATATAATTTTACATCCAATTCAAAAATTTCTTCCTCCAAATATCCATTCAAAAATGTTGATTTTACATCCAATTGATGTATAAGCCAGCCCTTTTGTGCAACTAGTGCTAGCAGCAATCTTATTGTGTCTAGCCTGGCAACTGGGGCAAATGTTTCAGAGAAATCCACCCCAAACATCTGAGCATATCCCTTGACAACAAGTCTTGCCTTGTACTTGTTCACAGAACCATCAGGATTGAACTTGGTTCTATAAACCCACTTTACTCCAATGGCCTTCTTATGACTAGGTCTATCCACCAACTCCCACGTCTGATTTTTTTCAATCATTTTGAGCTCCTCTTCCATAGCATTTATCCATTTTTTGTCAGTTGCAGCCTCTTCATATCCACCAGGTTCCATGATAGCAACATTACACCTTTGATAGATGTCAGAAAGCAATCTTGTTCCTCTGACAGGTTCATCATCCACATCTTCATTCTCCTCCTGCAATCCAAGCTCACTGTTGCCTTTCCAGTTCAAACAATTAAATTGTTCAAGGAATTTGTTGTCTTTCCAGCTCCAACAGTCAAACTCCAAGAATTTCACATCCCTGCTAACAATGACTTTGTTTTTGTGTGGAAGATAGATCCTGTAGGCCTTTGAAATCAAGCTATAACCTACAAAAATTCCAGGTTCTACTTTCTTGTCCAATTTGTCTCTCTTAATATGAGGAATATAAGAGAAACACAAACAACCAAATATCTTTAAATTAAACAGCTCAGGTTTGTAACCGTACCATGCTTCAAAAGGCGTTCTCTGTTGTAAAGCTTTTGTTGGCAGTCTATTGAGTAAAAACACTGCAGTATTTACAGCCTCTGCCCAGAATTTTTTAGGCAAATCTTTGTCATGAAGTAAGCACCTAGCCATCTCCATAATCGTCCGATTTTTCCTTTCTGCGGTGCCATTTTGCTGAGGTGAATAAGGAGCTGTAAGCTGGTGTTCTACACCTGTATCTTCACAAAACTTGTTAAATTTTTTGGAAGTATATTCAGTTCCATTGTCGGATCTGATCATCTGCATTTTGCACTTGCTTTGATTTTCCACCAAAGTTTTAAACTTCCAAAAAATGTCAGCAACTTCATATTTAAACTTCATAAAATATATCCAACACATTCTTGTCATGTCATCAATGAAAATAATATAATACCTACTGCCATTCAGTGATGGTGTGCTCATAGGACCACCAACATCTGTATGTATCAATTGTAGATTTTGTATAGCCCTCCAAGTCTTGTTTTGTGGAAATGGGAGTCTTGTTTGCTTTCCATACTGACAAGCAATGCATGTAGGAGATTCTTCTTCTATATCAGGTAAGCCTCTGACCATGTTATTCTTCTTCAAGAATATTAGAGCACTGTGGTGAAAATGGCCCAATCTTTTATGCCAAAGTATTGTATTGCTGACCTCTTTGTGCACTGCAGCATGTTCTTCACTCATGAAGTCCAAAGCAAAGCTTTTTCCTTTCATTTTAACTTTAAATACTTCCTTGCCTGCTGAATCTTTGATTATGCAGTTTTTATCTTCAAACAACACCTTATAACCTTTTTCAAGCAATTGAGGAACACTCAACAGGTTTTGGTTAATTTCTGGAACATATAAAACATCTGAAATCAGTTTCAAACCTGTTTGACCTTCAATTGCCACTGTTCCTTTGCCTTTTACTGCAATATAAGCTCCATTACCTACTCTGACTTTAGAAAGTGCAGTTTTGTCAAATTCTTTAAAGAGCTCTCGATCATAACTCATGTGATTTGTGCAACCACTATCTATGAGCCAACTTTCTGTGGAGCTATTGGTAGCAAAGCATGTAACAGCAAACAATTGTTCCTCTTGTGGTTGATCCTCAGCAACCTTAACTTCTCCTTGTTGTTGATGAGATTTGCAAATCTTTTCCATGTGCCCTAGCTGCCCACACTTATGACACTTTACATCAGGTCTCCACCAGCACCTTTTTTGTGGATGATTGGTTTTTTTACAATGAGGACAAGGTGGAAAAACCTGATTATTATTACTCTTGTTGATCTTGTTTAATCTTCCAGGCTTGGTATCATTGTTCTGCTTCTTTTTCTGTTTGTTGCCATTGCTCTGGAATTGGACCTGAAAAGCACCCTCCACAGATCCTTCTTGCCTCATAAGTCGTCTTTGCTCTTGGGCCTGTAAGGCATGCATCACCTCTGCCAAAGTGATCTTAGATAGATCCTTTGTGTTCTCCAAGGTAGCTATAGAAGCTTCATATCTCTCTGGTACTGATACAAGAATTTTTTCAACAATTCTTGAATCAGAGAAAGCGGTGCCCAGCAATCGTACTTTGTTGGCAATGCCAAGCAACGTATTTGAGTACTCTTTTATGGTGTCTGATTCTTTCATTCGCTGCAGCTCAAATTCTCTCATTAAATTCAATACTTGCATGCTTCTAATCCTCTCATCTCCTGCATATTCTTCCTTCAAGTAATCCCAAATTGCTTTTGCTGTGTTGTGAGACATGATCCTGGTGAAAATTATTTTTGAAACACCAGAAAATAAACATGCCTTTGCCTTTGCTTTTCTGGTTTTTTTTTCCTTGTAGGTTTTCATCTGGGCTATAGTGGGGTTGTCGGACAGCGGAGCAATTTCGTAATCCTCCTCCACTGCTTCCCAAAGATCCAAAGCCTCTAGGAAGTTCTGCATTTTTATGGCCCAGAGATCATAGTTATCTCCATCAAAGATAGGAGGAGCAACTTGAGAGAAACTTGTTTCAGCATCCATAGGTCCCGTAAGACGTAGCTCTAGATACCAATTTGTTGGTTATATTATTGAAGGAAAGGTTGAGAAAGTGGAACAGTGAAAACTGAAAGAGTGGAACAGAGGAATATAAAACTGCTTTTTATTATTTTGAAGTGCAATTGCTTTTATAAAGCAAATAAGTGAACTTAAATGTACGAAAATGTTGGCCTCTATAACCACTAACAAATTAGTGCTCTTAGTGCCTAGAAAATAGCAAATAAATTCTACTAGTCAACATGACTTTTATTTTCCTAAAAAATAGCATAACATATAATTTTAATTTTTTAATTTCCAATAGTCATTAATCAACAGATGGACACTAATCACACAACACATAAAATCAATTTTCAAATGCATAATTCGCATAGAATCCTAAATTTGTTGCAATATGAATGGCACTAGGCTATCACGAACGGATCTGCAGCAAGAGAGTAGCAGATCTTTAATCAAATAAATATGAAAGCATGCAGTATTCAAGTTGGAGAAATGAGCAGAAAATCGTGTTCTGTTTCTTGGAGTTTCAAGAATTTAATGAATTGGCAAGAAAGAAACCGTGTAGCGTCGGTGAAGGCAACAAGATTAATAGGAGAGGTTCGACCAAAAAACTTGATATAAACACGTTTGTACTTTAACATTAATGCAACAGCAATTCCAAATTTACACTCTTTTATCCCAACGAGTAATGAGATTCTTTTTAACCAAACAACAGAAAAAGGTCATACCTGAAATAAGGACTCAATATCACGTGTTTTTTCATAATTACATACAAAGCTATGAAAGAACGTGACTTCTCTTGCTTGCAATCAACCAATTAGTGATTCACACTGTTCTAATATAATAAATAGTGATACTGAAAATGTTTGGTAATAAATGTGGTAAAATTGGAAAATAATTGAGTAGGAAATGAAGCACCAACGTCATAAAGATAACAATAAAAAAGTATGTTAATTACAATAAAAAAAAATCAAAATATTTCTTAACCTTTATAGTGAAGACATTAACTAATTAATTTTCCCTTATTTTTTTTTGTTAACTTTCTATAAATGATCATTTTCAAGTAGTTTTAAATTCAGAAAGTAAAAAATACGTAGTAATATTGTTTCTAAAATTTAAAATGAAAATCAACGTAAACTACACTCTTAAATTTAAAATTAACTTCTTTCATATGTTCCTATATTACAACTTTACATGTTTTCACTTGTATATTTTGTAAAATATCCACTTTTCCAACATTTTCCATTTTGATACCATAAAAAAATTAAGTACAACCTTGAGTAAAATTTGAAGTTATATTTTTTAAAATATCCATTTTTTTTCCAACATTTTCCATTTTGATACCATAATAAAATAAGTACAACCTTGAGTAAAATTTTAAGTTTCATGAGTTTTTGAACTTTGAAGTTCAAGCCAATACAATAATACAATTCAACCCTCAATTTTTATGGATATAATTATTTTTAAAATTAAATATATTTTTATTCCTAAACTTTAACATAAAAATACAATATATTTTCTCAAATCTTAAAAATAAATGAATAAAATTACGTTAAATAAAATTTGACATACATTTGACACATTAACGTTTGATACGTAAAAATTTAACATAATAAAATTAAAAAAAAACATTTTCATTTATTTTTAGAATTGGCTTAAATATGATTTTAGTCCTTCAACTATCAAGCGATTTTTTATTTTTCGTCCCTCTTTCAAACTTTGGTACACTTTGATCCTTCTCCTTAAGAAAACTATAAATTTTCGTCCTTCAACACTAACGCGTTAAAATTAGGCTGAGTTGACTAACGGTGTGCCACAGTAAACTTGGAACGGTCTCTCTCTCTCCAACGACTATCACCTCTGCTTCTTTTTATCCCAGGTAGATCAGTTCTTTTCTTCCTCCCTCCGCCACCAAAACCCCTCTCTCCTCCTCCCACCGGAAAAAAGTGTCGACGACATCTCATAAAAAACAGATTTTCTTTTTTCAATCAATTTACGTTTCAATAAGGGTTTTTGGTGATTCAGGTGAATAATACTCCACTCATAGTTTTGGGTGATTCAATTGAATACTCCACTCATGCACTGCTTTTTATTCTTAAATTTGACTAATTTTACCTTTTTCTATCGGATTAATTGGGATTAGAGATCTAGCATGATGTTGCGGAGTGACATAACCAAGAACTCCCTTCGGAAAGATACTGTTAAAGAAATCTCAATGTTTTTTCCTATTATTTAATTTTTTTTAAAATGTTGGATGAAAGCTTGAGTCTTGAATGTTATCTACTTGCACAGATGTAGTTTTATTGTTTGCAAAACAGAGGGAGCGGCGCATCGCTCATGGCAAGGCGGTTATGAATCCTCACACGCCGATGTTGTATTCTCTCACGATGATGATGCAGAAAATCCAGGACGAGATTCGCATCATAGATACTGTAATTCTTACCGTCGTTTGCCAACAAGTGTTAAAATCTCTTCAATTAACGTCGCCTAGATTGGATTTGTTTCGTTTTCACTCTCTCATACCTCCGACTTTTCAGACTTTGTTTCGTTCGCCTGGGAGAGTGCAGCAAAATCGGAGGCTTCTAGAGGCGACGACTTCGGAGCTGAAGGTAGGAATCGGATGAGGGAGCTAGTTCGAGCTGAGGGTTTGTGTGGCTTGGTGGCGGTGAGGCGCTGCACCTGAGTTCGGGACACTTTCTTCTCGCAACACTTTCTACAGATTAATGGTCATGAATTGGGGATTTTGGGTTTTTGATTCTTGCAGTTTGGGCTCTGTGTTTAGAAAATTTCTTATGTTTTTCATGATGCGATTTAGAAGGTTAGAGTTCGAATGGATTTTGGATTTTTGATCTGCGTTTTGAGTCTCTTCTCGCGGTTCTAGGTTTCTCATGGTGGTTGCACTAGTGGAGTCAATGGTAGTGTCATTGGTGGATGTTGTCGGAGTGTTGCAGTGGCTGGCCGTGGAATCCCATATGTGTGTTGGTTTGACAAAATGGGGTGACGTATGGCTTGGTTTGACTTAGTGTCAGAAAAGAAAAAAAAGAAAAAGAAAATGACGTTGAAATCCGTTAGCCACAGCTTAATTTTAACGGTATTAGTTTTGAAGGACGATAAATTATAGTTTCTTTAAGAATAAGGATCAAAGTGTACCAAAGTTTAAAAGTGAAACGAAAAATAAAATCACTTGATAGTTAAGGAACAAAAAAACATATTTAACCCTTTATAATTTAATCCAAAATATCAAAATTTAAAGCCGAGCTGAAATTGAAAGATTAAAAACATATTTAATTCACGTTTTTTTATTAATCCATTATTCAGATTTAATTGAATTAGTTCAATTTCAAGAAATCTCTTAAAACCAGAACACAAAAAATGAAGTATCTACAAGAATCGACCAACGACATCTAAGAAATGGATCGCGCGGAAAATAGTATAATCATCGTCATCATCATGAAACTCCACGTAACAAGGAAAATTTTGCTGCAGACTCAACCTAATGAAGTTTCTTAAAACTACAAATGAGTGACAAAATATACTTTGTTTCAAAAACAATGAAGTCGACATGACAGATGAGTTAAAAGACTAACAAAAAAGTAAAGGCATGGTGGTAAAAGGACGGATTTTCCTTGTTCTGCCTTCATAGTAGAAAATTGATGAACGATGCTCTTTTCTCTCAACTCTTTAGAAGATCTTGAAGAGTAAACCACCATGGGTAGCAAAGAAGGGGGCAAAAACAAGAGACTCAACTGCCATCAGCTTGATAAGGATGTTAAGTGAGGGACCAGATGTATCCTTGAGAGGGTCTCCAATGGTGTCACCAATAACTGCTGCCTTGTGGCACTCTGACCCTTTTGGACCAAGGCTTCTGGCATGCTCAGAAGCACCAGCCTGTAAAATTACACCAAATATATACACCATCAAATGCATATTACAGATTTATCACACAATTCCAAGCTATAGCTGTTATACGGTCAAATTTATTGAATTTCATAATAATTACCCTTAATAGTCATACCAAGTAATTCCTATTAGGATGATTAGTTTCAAAAACTCCCATAACCAGTTAAGTGTCGGGACTCCATTATAATACCGGGGTCAATCAATTAATTACACGGCTCAAAGTAGTCAACATATGATTACCTCAATGTACTTCTTTGCATTATCCCATGCACCGCCGGTGTTGGATGCAGAGATGGCAATCTGTAAGCATGGCATGGAAATATGTCTTAGATGCAAAGAATATGTGGGAGGATGACAGACAACAAGGATTTTGAGTATACTACAGAATAAGGAGGGGTGGATGAAACATTCATTACCTGTACACCAGATACCAAAGATCCAGCGAGGACACCAGAAAGTGTTTCGACACCAAAAAGGATCCCAACAACAAGAGGTGTAAGCATGACAAGAGCACCAGGTGGAATCATTTCTTTAATGGAAGCATCAGTAGAGATCTTAACACATGTAGCATAGTCAGGCTTGGCAGTTCCCTCCATCAACCCTGGGATGGTATTGAATTGCCTTCGCACTTCCTCAACCATCTTCAGAGCAGCACTTCCTACACTCTTCATGGTCATTGCAGAAAACCAGTAAGGAAGCATTGCTCCCACAATTAAACCAATGAAAACCTTTGGAGTCAACACATCAACAGTCGTAATAGATGCTCGGCTCACAAAGGCACCAAAAAGGGCCAGAGATACGAGGGCGGCAGAACCAATGGCAAAGCCCTAAAACAGAAAAATATAGATATCAGATAAGTAGCAAGAAAACATATGTTTGCGTTAACTTACAGAATGGGTTTGAAGGCAAAATAAATCAAAATCCACACCTTCCCAATTGCAGCTGTAGTGTTACCAGCAGCATCAAGGGCATCAGTTCTCTCACGAATTCTGTGACTCATGCCAGCCATCTCAGCAATACCTCCAGCATTGTCACTGATTGGACCATATGCGTCTATGGCCAACCCAGTGGCAATGGTACTCAGCATCCCAAGTGCAGCAACGGCAATACCATACATGGCAGCAAAGGTGAAACTAACAAAAATACTAATTGCTATAGCAAAAATTGGAATGATAACAGACTTGTATCCTAAGGCAAGGCCAAATATAACATTAGTTGCAGCACCAGTTCTGCAGGAGTCAGCAACATCTTGAACAGGACTGCAAAACCAGACACATAGTCAAGCTAAAGCCTGATGATATGATTACACAAAGGTAAAAAAATAGTAAAACATTACGCTTCAATTACTTACCTATATGCGTTACTAGTATAGTACTCAGTTACAAATCCGATAATAAGTCCTGCCCAAAGACCAACAGCAACACACAAAAATAGCTGCCTGCAATACAAATAAAAATATCATTCGAGTTCACAGATATAAAAAGCAACAATGTATTAATGTATAAATATACAAGAACCTGTCATTAAATAATTTTCACCACAAACTTGGTTACTTATAGGAGTTAATATAAAACTGACCAGCTCTTGACGTCTTTCTGCACTCCAAAATTGAAGATAGTGAAGGAAGTTGGAAGTGCAACAAAACTAACAACTGCAACCCCAATAGTCATCAGCACAGTGGAAATAACGAGCTGTTTTTTCAATGCAGGCTCAATCTCCTTCACGGCCTTGATCTCAAAGAAGTCAGTTGCAAATAAGGTGGTGATCAAACAAACAAGAATACCCACAGAACTGACAATGAGAGGGTAGAGCATCGCAGTCAACTCATGATTCAACCCAAATGAGGAGATGGAAGCAACAACAAGAGCAGCACAAGATGACTCCGCATATGAACCAAACAGATCAGATCCCATACCAGCTATATCTCCGACATTGTCACCAACATTGTCAGCAATCACCTGAGTGCACAACAATTCATTCAGACAAATAAAAAGTATTAACAAGACAATGTTTGAAAACCAAAAATAATGAAGTGATTATTTCTTACAGCTGGATTTCTTGGATCATCTTCGGGAATGTTTCTCTCAACCTTGCCAACGAGATCAGCACCAACATCAGCAGCCTTGGTATAAATACCTCCGCCAACTCTTCCAAACAAAGCCATAGAAGACCCACCGAGACCATAACCAGTTATGGCCTCAAAAAGACCACCCCAGTCATCACCATAATAGATCTTAAACAAGTTGATGGCAATGTAAAGAACCAGAAGACCATTTGCGGCTAGGAGAAAACCCATAACAGCACCAGATCTAAAAGCCGTAATGAAGGCCTTCCCAACACCCTTTCTTGCCTCCAGGGTGGTTCTTGCATTGGCGTAAGTTGCAATTTTCATTCCAAGGAATCCAGAAACAAGTGATGTGACCCCACCAAGCAGGAAAGATACGGTGCTGAAAATAGCCGTTGCAAGTGCTGGCTTACACGTTTTAGTTTTATCGTATGTGCAAGCCTGGGGGCTTGTGCTGAATCCCTCTACTGAACCAAGGAAGAGGAATATCAAAATGGCAAAAGCCACCATGAAGATTCCTACATACTTGTATTCAGTAAAAAGGAAAGAGGTTGCTCCTGTTCAAGTTCAAACACAGGTAAATGAGTAAGGCATTCTTTAACATCCACCAATAAGCACTAATTTGGAATAACAATCAGCAATCGAGAGCATATCCAAAAATTTAAAGAACAAATAAAATGCAAAAAGTGCTGCCGTGCAATGGTTGCAGCAAAAACCAACTCTGCTCGTATATTAAGTATAACAGGTCAAAAAAACAGATCACAGGGTTTTTGGGAGAAAAATTATCTACTAGAATAACAAGGCCTACATTTAAGAAGCAGTATATAGCTTGTTAAAGTTTAAAACATTGCAACTATGTATGGAATGAGGATAACCGTTGTAAACGCACTCTACTAGAAAGAAAGACCTAGGGGCTACAAATTAATTAATGTAAAACTTTCATATGCGAGTATTCAAAAGATTCAAATACGGAGAAATGAGATGACAAGGGTTCATAGAGCACCGAGTTTAAAACCGCAGACAAAAAATTAAGTAACACAAAAACTACTCAAAAAGAAAGATCAAAGTGATTACTAAGGAATGTTAAAAAAATACACAACTTTCGACCTTACGAACAAAAAACCCGCATAAAAAAAAGAATAAACGGCACTAGACATAGCTAATTACTAATTTACCACAGGACTTCGACGTGTGGTCCAAATCACATAACCAACATCGGTTTTTTAATAGTTAAATAATAAAACGAGGCTCAAATCATGTTCTGGATAACCATACAGAACAAAAACGTTTGAGTTCATAAATTAAAGCCCCAAAAATAGACATAACAGGGTTCGAAATACACACACTGGAAGATGTCCAAGTCGGAGAATAGAGTTCACAAACAACAAGACTCACAAAAGGAACAACATAGAAAATAAAATATTCAAAACAAATATTTCGCAATAAAAACCCAAACAAGGTACGTGGGACGAAGCACGAGAAGATCCAGATCTACCCAGAAATTAGAAACCCACGCCGACACAACAAGCTCCAATCTTTAAAACATTTTTCGAAGAAAGAGAGAGAAGAGAAAGGCCCGGGATCGATGGTAGATCTCAGAAACCGAACAGAGATAGAGAGAGAGTGAGAGTGCGAGTAAGAGAAAAAAAAAAGGAGAGACCTTCGGAAATGGCGTTCTGTATTTCGGCGCATTTGACGACGACGTTGTGGTCGTTGATGCCCTCCTCTTCTTCGATGAGGTAGTCGTTGTAGCCATTCTTGGCGGCGGCGTTGGGAGAAGCGTCTCTGACGGCAGAGAGTTTGACCTTGGAGACGAGGAGCCACTGGAAGAGGGCGAAGGCGATTCCAATGACCGCGCAGACGGGAATGAGAATCTCGGTTCCGAGATCTGGGAGAATCGCTGCTCCCATGGCTGGAAGATTGAGAGAGTGCTTAGAGAGAAAATAAAAATGGGAAGGAATGAAGAAATGAGTGAATGAGGGAAATGGGAAGGGGTGGAGAGGGTTTTATATGTGACAGAGAGAGAAATAGAGAGAGAAATAAAGAGAGAGAAAGAGAGGATAGGGGTGGGAATGGTATGGTATGGTATGGTGACTGGAGACACAGAAGAAGCTGTGTGGCTCACAATATGAAAATTTTACCAATATCTGTAATTTGTCTATACCTAAATGCCAGATCTCAATTTTAGGTCATTCACTCCCAAACACTCTCACTTTCCTTTTCTTTTCTTTTTTCCTTATAATTATTTAATAATTACCCTCATTTTAACACTCTTTCTTCCCTCTATTCACTCTTCAAAAATCCTTTCCAAATTTTACGGAAATCGTAATAACAGTCTAATCTCGTTCCAATCCCATTGGAGGACTTCAATTTTCTTTTACACACATCAGAAAAAATAAAATATAATATTATTATTATTATTATTATATTACTTGTAATACAACAGACAAGGAATTTATTATTTAAGAAATTATTGTATGAACTGTAAAACAGATAATATTTCTCTCTTACATCTATTTCCAATTTTATCCTAAAGCCCTGCTATACTATAAATAATTTTAAGAAAAAAATGAGTCAATTATACAGACTTTTCTTTTAAATATAATAATCGTTTAACACGTTTTACGTTTTTATTATGTATAGAACAAGCTTTACAGCCAAAGACGTTTCAGTTAATTTTTTTTTTTTTAATTTATTAGATTTTACAAATTTATGTGGATTTTAGTACTTTAAAAAAAAATACTCCAATATAGTGAGTATATAACTTAATTTTATTAGTTGACTCGGTATTGGTATTTAGATATTTGCTCTTTAGTTTACCGCGTTTAAAGCATATCTTTTTCACCAACAATACCACGTCATTTGTTTAAAAGATAAGATTTAATTGATTAGCATTAATCAACATTTATAAACCACTCCAACTAGGATAGATCGAGAAGAAACGGTGAAATATTATAAATGTTGTCCTAATAATTTATTAAATGAACAATAAATGTGTGGTGTGTATGTCTTTTTTTTTTATGTACGTTTCATTTTAGGTTCGTTTTTACCTAATCTGACTCTCACATATAATTCTAACAAAATTCATTTTATTATTTATTTTATTTTATTATTTTTATTATTTTATTTTTAGCCCTAAAAATAGACTAGTAAATATATATAATTGAATAAATTATTATTTTATTGTAACAAAAAGTATGCGTAAAAGGTGTTTACATAATTTTGTTATGATACAAATACATTTAATTTTAATTCAAAGCTTTTTTTAGAAATATTAAAATTTGCACAAGATAATTCGCGTATATAATTTTAGGAGAAGGATGCACGAGTTATTATATATAGGTTTAATAGGTTCGTAGGTCTCTATTTCTGCAGTCTCGTTCCAATTGGGTCTTATTATTTTGAAAGTGTTTAATTGGGTTTCTAATTTGATAAATTTGATTCAATAATATCCTTTCCTTTCCGTTAAATATAATGGACGGCGTTAACTTTCTTTGCAATGTGACATCTCGAGGTGTTCTTTACTTACGACGTGGCATATGAGATTATTACGTGGATATTAATATCATTTTAAATTTTAAAATACGCGGGTTCACGGCATAAACGACGTCGGCGGAGGGGCGAGATGCGACCAGGGCGTGTTTCTTCTTCGTCCCTCCGTTCTGATTCGCAGGACAAGGAGGAAGCTTCCTTCATCTTGGATACGCGCTTCTGGCAGAGGCTAAAACCCCTCTATAAAACAATGGCTTCCTCCAACACTCCCAAAGCCAAAAAAAAGGAGAAATTTCCACAACCCAAAATAAAGCGAAGGAGAAAAATCGAGACATCACCAAAGAGGGCACCAACAAAGTTATGGTGATTTTCTATTTTTTTTCCTGTTTATGTTTGCTTGTTTGGCATCTTTTTCATCGGTTTTGTTTTTCTTTTAGTAGAGGGCTCAAAGTACAGAGTTGGGAGGAAGTCACTCACCATTCATTTCATATTGTCATGCACAAATAAAATAAATTAAACAATTTTCAGAATTAGATAAATGACTAACAAATAATAGCATAACATACACATTATTTTATCTTCCAACAATCTTTTGTTACACTTTTCACAGAAAAACCAGTTATGTCTCTACATTTGCCACATTTTGAATCTAGAGTCTCCTCTTCATGGGCTTGGCATTGAAGAAAAGCTTTTTTGATTCAAATGGGGAGTTCTTCTGGGTCTATGAACACTATTTTATAGTATTTGTTGAGTCTTTCATCCACTACACAGATTCCATATAGCGGTTGCAAATATCCTTGTCACGTTCCAGATAAATTTTCATGCTTATTGTGTCTAGGACCGCAAGAAATGTCTGAGTTACAAGCACATTGGTAAGGTTTTATGACTGAGATATGTGAGTTCAATGAAGTTTGAAATGACGTTCTGTAGTGTGGTTGCGTTTTGGTTAATGGATTTCCCAATTTCAACTTCACTTTGAATGGAAATCCTGGTGTCACAAAGGTTCAAATACGAAAAGTGGTACATATTAGACAAAAGCAAGAAACAAATTGAAGCTCGACGAAAGACCCTTCCAAATAAACATCCAAATCGTGAACCTCCTTCAGTTCATTCATCTCTGGGCCACTGATGAAGCTAACCTGCAAACAGAACAATCAAACCCCAAATCACAAAATCCCAAAATCGAGCAAGTAGAGAACGTGAAATCTTCGCATCGCATCTATACCAATAGTGAGAGGCCATTAACGCAAATTCTCAATCTGAACCCTAACCCCAATATCGCAACAGAACAGCGAGCGACGACGATGAAAAATGGGGAGACACGAAAGGTGCACCGGACGGTTGGATTGGGCGATGGCCATGGATGTAGATGTTGAAGAGGTGGGTGTGGGAGGGTGAGAAGAAAATTTCCTAAATAGGGGAGAATGTGAGGTTGGAGTTGGTGAGGAAGAGGAAGGGGAAAGGGAAGGAGAGGGGGAAGGATAGAAGGTTTCTCCACGAGATTTTACTGTGCCACGTGTTAATTAAATGACAACTCATCATGCCACCTTGCTAGAAAGTTAATGTCGTCCATTGCATTTAACGAAAATGATATTATTGAATCAAATTTATCAAATTGGAGACCCAATTGAGTACTTCTAAAATAGTAGGATCCAATTGAAACGAACCCACATAAATAAAAACCTGGAAGCCTATTAAACCATATATATATATATATATATATATATATATATATATATATATATATATTTTCTTTATTACATTTATTTTCATGTTTTACCATTTATTAACATTTAACTGTGTTTTATTAAAAAATTAAAAATTTATCTAATTTAATTTTCATCAATTTTAAGTATACGTATACAGAATTTTTAGTCTGGAAGGACACGTATCTTCCAGGCTTCAAGAAAATTCACCTCTCTGTCTATACACATAATGTTTGTCAACTTATATAATTGTTTACTTACACACAATAAGAAAAAGTGTAAGTTATTCCAAATAAAACACAGAATGTCACATTGTATGACTAACACATGTTTATTTCATCTTTTTTTTATCGTCTATATCATATATTGAATAGAAATTATCAAAATCTAATTAAATATTAAAAAACGTAATTATTAAAAATATATATAATAATCAAATCACAATTAAAATCAGATTATAAAAAACATGTAATCAAATTATAAAAAAACATATAATAGTTAACTTTGTTTTATGTTAATAAAAAAATTACTATATAAAAATTTGTCAAATACAGGAAAATACAAAACTAATAATTTTGTATTTCTTAAAATAATGAAAATCTACCTTTCTTCCATAATAATGAAACAATAACACGTCAAAAAGTAAAGAAAAAAAAAAGTAAATAAATTAAGAGACAAATCAGAGAAAAAAAATTAACATATGACAATAAATAATACTATTAGAAATTTTAAATTCACTAAAAATAAAGTTAATTTATAATATATAAACAATACAAATATTATCATATAAATTTGTTTTATAAAGTTAAGTAACACTTAAAAATCCCCTTCCGTAAGAGATGTGTTGAAAGAAAACAACTTCAAAATTTCGAACAAAAACCATTTTTCAATTTGTTGTGATACTTCATGTACCAAAATATATTTATTTTTATTTTTAATCATAACCTATGTATAATATTCAAATTATATATTAAAATCACATCATATTTGCATACATTATACGGTATTTATCAATATAATATTAGAAAGACAATCTTTTACATTAATTTTTGCATTTGATATTTAAAGTATTGTGTTAGATTATCACCTCTAGTTATGAAATATTTGTATAAAACTTAACTAAAATAATTTATTATATGTATGTGATTTGTTTTATTATTTTAATTTAATTATGTTTTAAGTCTTATTTTTTTTATTTTCTTTTTCAATTAAGTCTTCATTAAGAAAAATATATTTACTTAAGACTCAAAATTTTAATATATTTTAATTAAATATTTATCATGTGAGTATTGGCTTACTTCATCATCTTCCTTAATTGTTTCCCTGTATTAAAAAAAAAATATAACCAAAATAAAATAATGAGTATTTTTATTGTTTTTATTGGAAACGTATGTTAATAAGATTGTCATATTCAGGCTGACTTCACGTCATTACTTATAAATTATATTCATTAATATTATTCAATGATAATAATAATCATTTGTCATTTTATATTAATTATAATGTTTTTTTTGTATTAAATACAAAATTTCATATTTCTTAACGTGTTAACTAATCAAAATAACTAGACAGGATGATATACTCTTGCTAAAAAGAAATTAAACAATAAATACTCAAATCAAATATTTAAATTGATCAAAAACTTAAAATCTAATCAAAATTATTATTATTTTTTAAATGACCAACGAAATCGAAAGAACAGAAAAAAAGAGTGTTGTCTTTTATAAGGAAATATAAAATTTTATTTTAAATAAATATCACAAACTTCTATAAGTTATTCAAATATCTATTGAGAGACATTTTGGTGGTTCTTTTTATTTACAAGTCAAATACAACTTTTTTTAGATGTAGTCTAATATAAATTGTACTAACGACATATTTGGATTTTAATTTATCATAATGTAAATATATTTAAAAATTATGTTTATTAAGTTAGTTTGTCGTGTACCTTATCTATGTTGTTTGCTGTCTCCCATATTTTATCAGTTTAAAATGAATATTTGAGAGATATAACATTTTTTTCTCTCTTCATTAACGATGAGTCAATTTCCAACCAATAAATTATTTATTCATTAAGAACAATAGGTTAATATTATTTCACTAATTTATCTGTCTCCACTCCTGTTTTAGTTTAAAAAATAATAATCATGTTTGAAGTTTTGAATATAATTTTAATCATAATTTATCTCTAAATAAACCACATTATAATAAATAAAAATAATGTATCTATTAAGAATACGAGGTCATTATAAAAATGAATAAATGGTATATTTATTGTTGTTTTTAATTTACGTAAACAAATAAACTGTGATTACTTTGAGGCAAAAAAGAGTATACAATTTTGATAAATGAAGTTGATGAATATTTGAAATCAATATTAACCATCAACATGGCTAAACACCTTGATTTATCATAGACTATTAATAATGCGCACACACTTTTATATATAGAAATAAACATTGTGAAACATTATACATAGAAAAGGGGAAATATTTAAGGTAACCTTTTTTGTGTGTTTAAACTGAGGAACATTTAAAGTAATTAGAAATATAGTATTAATTAGTTTGTCGGCGTCTTAATTTTTTGTTAATCTATTGCTTAATTATTAGAAAAACCAAAAAGGAATGGTGCATGGAAACTACGCATGACTAATACATACACCGACACACGACAGGTGTGAACCATAGAGAACCGAGCTCTTTTGAAGCATTATTTAGGATGAAAATTTCTCAATTCATATATACATGAAGAAAGTACACAGACACCCCAATTAGTGGACTTTTCTCTTATTTAAATTTGCATGGTTTTGATAATTACTCTCATTATAAGTACAGACTAATCATTAAGCCATTAAGGAAGTACCAAACCATACATTTTAGTATAGTTAATAAATGTAATACAGTGAACAATTTAATATAAAGATTATATATTTTTAGAGAATAAATTTTACTCTGTAGAATGATTATTCAAATTAATATATATATAAATTATAAGCTGTTCGAAATTCTTTTAAGATTTTTTTAATTGAGTGTACAGTTACTAAATGATGATATGTCATAATACATAACACAAATTACCCTTTTTAGTGTATAAAGTAACTCGTGTGATTTGCTTTCATTTAAGATGCTTTAAAAAAATATCTAAAAGTATATACAGTGACCCAAACCTTAGTGTTATTTTGTTTGAATTTGAGTTTCGGTAGACAATGTGCAAAGTTAAAGATAAATTATTTTAGAATACAAAAATAAGTGGAAATTAAATGTTTTATACATGTTGAAATGAATAAAAATGGTTTATAAGGCAAAAACTGAATGTTGTGAAATTTGATATGATTGTTGCTTTTACATATTATTTGAATATCATGGCATCACTTGAACCATGTTTGACATTTATTACTAGAAGATTGAATGTTCAAATATAAATTTATCACTAAAAAATGCAACAATTATCCCTTGTCTTTTGAAATATTGTTCAAAAGTTTAAATGACTCAAACAATGTATGACAAAAATGTATGTTTAAAGATAAAAGATAAATATAAAATAAAGAGAATATATCTAACACTTTTCTAGTGCATATAAATCGTATGTACCAAGCTTGTTACTAATACAATCCATAAAAATTTAATAAAAATATTTGTTTCTTCACTCGAGAGAGACATAGAAGATGAAATATCAACCCAGAAAACTCCCCCTGAGCAACATATTTGGGAGGTTGCTCCATGTAAATTTCTTCTTATAAATCGCCTTTGAGAAATATCACTAGTGGATAAATGGATAATTGTTGGAGAGTCACCACGGCTATAAATAAACTAATAAAAATCATATTTTTCATGGATAAAAAACATATATAGACGATTCAAACACAATGGTGACAAAAGAATAAAAGAAAGTTAAATATATGGACGGGTCAAACGCAATGGTATTTCAACTTTAATATTTATAATTTTCATCAATATAATCGTGATTAGTGAGAATAAGACTATGAAATCACAAAAGTGCGTGACTAAAATTATTATTCAACGAGTGCTTTTATAAGTAATTAAAATAATAATACACATGATTGCAAACGGCAAGCTGAGTATTTTTAATACTAGGTTAACGGATAAATAATCACCAATACAAATGTGTATATTTTATTTTTTTATTATAAGTTATTATATGAGATATATGTCAAACAGAACAATTTCTACAACAAACAAAATATTATTATAAATATCAAATTTTAAATACAACGTTGTACTTAAAATAACTATAATATTATATATATTATAGTTGACTATAATATTGATATTTTAAATGTAATCAGTCATTTTATGTATTTAATCAATTAAATAGAAATTCTATGAGAAACTAGTTACACGTTAATATAATTATTATATATTTAATTAAATAGCTAATATATTATTTTATCATATGCATTTATGATTATTTTATAATGATGTATTGGCTCAACTAAAGTAAGAAAAGTCTGCAGAATGATAAATAATTATTTTCATTATGGTATATGTTTAGCTTTTGTTTGACTTATTTAGGTTTAAAATATGCAATAAAAGTATATACTATATATCCAATTTAATCAATAATATGTAATTTGTATGTGTTTAATGCATTTAAATGTGCACATTTTAAACTGTTATATTAATGAAGTTAATAATATTTTACATTGTTGCATCATTTTAGCACATAAATGTTATAATGTGTTTCGAAGTTAAGTTTCCTTACGTTAATACCACAAAAAAAATTCCAACTAATAAATATTTATAATATATAGGTGTAGAATTTAAATTAATTAATGTACACGCGACAAAAATTGTATTTCATGTGATACTCAGTTATTTTCATATTAAAATTTAAAGTATAAATAGAGTTTTTATAATCGAGATTCATTATTTAAAAATACACATTCTTTCTAAATACTCTTTTTTTAGTACTTTATTCCTTTTATCTATATTTTATTATTTTTCGTTCATCTGTTTGAGGATTAGAAACTACTCGAGTGATCTTTAAGACATTTTTTTTGTTTCTATCCAATCAATTTCTTCAATAGGGTAAGTTGATTTTTTGTCTTTTTTCTTGGTCCGAATGTTTTTCCTATACATGTGAAACATGTTGGTTCGTAGTGTTTGAATTCCATAAGAGTCTCTACAAATCAGTAATCTTAATAGTGTGTCTTGATCGTGTTTGTGTTATTCATAAGGCAGATAGAACTTCTAGTGCATTTGAGGGTGTTATAGGATCTTTGAGTTGTTTGATTTGTCTTTCAGATAAGGAAAACTAATTGCATAATTTTTACATTATTGATATATTGTATTTGGTAATTGCATGTTTTTGGGGTGTTTTGCTTGCATGATTAAGTTGTGTGATGAAATATGATATCTAGTATTGGGGAAATTGGATTTTATATAAAATTTGCTTGCATGATTTAATGAAGGTAATGTAATTTAAAATTTCATATGTTTTGGTATTTGTGATAATTGTTGAACTTTTTGGACAAGGTTGAAATGACATAAATGTGTAGAATTATATTCTGTAAAATTATACAGACTTCTTCGACGAGAATATGCTCACTTGGCAAAACCAAAGTCAGAAAGTCATTGACTTAATTATTGCAAAAAATATAATATATTTGCTGAGCAGAATCAAAGTCAAAGAGCTACTGACTTGGTGGTTTCTAGGCGAGTATATACTTGTTAGGTGAAACCAAAGTCAGAAAACTCACTAACTTGGTAGTAGTTGGCGAGACAAGTCTCGCTAGACAACTTTTGGGAGAATTTAAGTTTATGAGTTTCAATGATAATTTTGTTGGGCAAGCTATCTGGTCATTGGATGGGTGGACTTTCAAACACTACTTGCCAAGCGATTAAGTGTTTTTGTTTAGCAAAATTAACAGAGTTTGAATCTATTTTATATGTACTCTTATGATATGTTTAATGTAAGATTATTTTATGTGAAAATGATAGTTGGTCATAATGTTTATTTGAGAATGATTGGTACTAATATAAGGAAGATTAATTATGGCTTCTTTAGTATGTATTGATATATAGATTTAGTATTAGAAATTATCTTGACACTCTAATAATTATCCAATCTCAAGTAGATAAGTGGTATGCGGTGCGAGGTGGAGGAAATCCTAGTCTATAGGCTTTACCTTATTAAAGATAGTTGAGAGACTAACCTTGTACATGGTAGCTTGAATGAGTGAGTTATTTCACCATCACAAGTGCATAACTCTCCAAAGAGTCCTTATACGTGTCTTTACATGTGATATGCTTGTTTTTATTGAATGAATGATCTGTGATGATAAATTTATATTTTTTTTTCTAAATACTTTTGTTGCAGTATCTTATCAATTCTCACGTGTTATCATGTTTGTGTTGTATTTTTTGTTTGTAATAATCATCTTAATGATGTAAACAAATAATATAGTAGTTGATTAAAGTTCAAGAAAATTGTATGTTGTATTATAGTTATAAGTGATTTTGTTATTTATAAGTTCTTTTGAAAATTTTATTATATTTTTTATTTATGTAATATTTGCTTAAAGATATAACATTTGTGTATATTTTTTCTACTATATTTATACTTTAAATAATTGTAATAATATTTTTTTAATTTTAAGTTATTTATTCTTAAATATGTGATGTTTGTTTTAATGATATTAAATTAAATGTTAGATACAAAATTATCATAAATGGTCATTTTTGGCGATATCATACAATTTATTTTTTTAATTTTGAATGAGAGAGTCGGTGTAATTAATTTGACAGTCAATGATTGTCAGTTGACAATATAAAAATTGAAAATAAAGAAAAAAAAATGTGATTGGAGTTAGATTACGCCATGCATGTCCTATTAATAATTATGATAAAAGAAGTCCAACTTGCCAACCTTAACATAAATAGAGAATCAAACTTTAACCATATTTTCAAAAGATCTCATTCCTATTTTTCTATTAATAAATTTGTTACATCATATCTTGAAAGAGTACTTATTTATTTCACCCACGTTATAATTCTTCTATCAGTAAAATAATAATTTTGATCGAGAAAGGAAAAACATGCTTGGAGAGATATATTTAAGAGTTTACATTCCTACTTCTATGTTCTTTTGTATTTTCAAAATATACTAATTTTAATATAATTAATTTTTTTAATATATTTTAAAAAATATATATATAAATAAAATAAAATAAAAAATTCAGGAGAAAATATAAATTCTATATTTAAACTCTTTAAATGATAATGAGATAACGCATAGTAATACTAAAGAAGCAAGCTGGGAAATTCAAATTATTTGTATGAAATTGGGAATTTAAATTGTTTGGTTAAAACTTTAAATGTTGGCAACCGTAGAACTATTGATGGCTATTTATTAAATTGCATTGTATGTATTATATATTTTTTGTTGTATTTTCTTTAGTGTGAATACATTTTATATAATAATTGAGATTTCGGATAAATATTGATACTTAAAAAAAATGAAATATTCTTTCATATAATATATTATTTAATTAAATATGTTAATAAAATAAAATAAAATACAATTCACCGGTGTTATTAATATTAATAGTTTTGGTAAACTTATTTAAAATTGTGATATTTTTCTTAAATAAGTTCACATTATATATTATTATCATTGTATAAAATTTTTATTAAAAACAAAAAAATTGAGAGATTGTATCAAACTGATCGATAAAATTGCATTGCATTAGTAAAAAAAATTATAAAAACAAAAACATGATTTTTTCTACAAAAATTACTTCGTACTTTGAATTCTATATAACAGATGGAAAAATGCTAATTCCTCATCACATTAGAAGATTTAATATTAGTTTTTTCTTTTGTTTATCTCTACTAGTTTTTCTTATAGTTTAAATCGATTCATCGTTATATTTAATTTTAAAATCTTCTATCTCATCAAACATATTAATTTATTTATAAGTTATTTTCAATTTCTAGAAAAAAATAATATTTTTATATGTCGAGGACTTAGAAATTTTCATTAAACTATTATGAATTGAATTTAATGATTGTAATTGCTGAGCTTTATAAAGTTTTAATAATAATAAAAAATAATAAAATTATTAATGTTGTTATTAGTACAATTATAAAATTAAGTATAAATCATTTTGTATAGTTTTATTATAAATATTTTTTATTTATTTTATAAATAGTTTTTATTAAAAAATTGTTACATTTAAAAAGAGACAAATAGAAAAAAATGCTTAAACTAAAAAAATACCACTTAAAATATAAAAATAATAGAATAGTTATTTTATTAAAAAAATATTTAAATAGCTACAACTGAAAAACAATATTGATATATACATTATTAATTTCCCTTAATATTGTCCCTTGACTCAATTTAAAAAAAAAAACATTTCGATTAATTGAAAATCTTCCTATCCTCAACTCTACGTCAATAGCATCCCATCTTCAACCATCCATTTCTTAATAAAAATAAAATAAAGCACCACTATAAATAAAACTACATACTAAAACCAAGTTTTGAACAATTTTGGTTTACCAGCTCTTCAAGGTCCTATTTTAGCAAGAATTTGATGGTCATAGAATTGTTTAGAATAACTTAAAGATTTTAGAATCAATGAAGAAACATTTTCCTATTTATATACATTACACCTAATTCGTTCACAATCTATTAATAAAATAGTATTCAATCTTACTATAACATATAACATTTTATTAAAAATTATATACAAATAAATTATATTTTTAAACTTCTGAATAAAAAATAATTACTTAAAATTAACAAATGTGAATTTGAAAAAATCAGGTAAAATCCCCTAAAACTGTAATTTTTTTGTTTTTACTGTACAACACTTACTTTTACCATTAATACGTATTTATTTACCTTTTTGTTTATTGGAACTGTATTTCTTTTTAATCTCAGTGTGATATTGAAGGCCAACATGACGTGCAATACTGTATAATAGATTAACACTAATTAATACTTACCATAATCAAGATTAGATTAGCACCTTGTTGGCACACAGTTGGCAACATGATTCACATCCACGTCAAAGAGTGTTGAAACATTCTTCTCTCTTTCCTTTCCATGATTATAAATAATAATCATAACCTAATCAAAGTGGACTATTAATAAGATAAAATCTAACTTGACACTTGAATGTAAAAATAAATTAGGATAGAAATCTTTAAATTTAAATAATAAAACCATGTTTTAAGATAATTAAAAGGATAATGATACTTAGACAACATTTTTTTTACAACATTTGAATATCGCCTACGTGTTATTATGTGATTGGTCCAAAATTATTTCACAATCAATAATAATAATCATAAACAATATCATGGATTAATCACAGAATAACACGTAGACAATGTTCAAATATTATCAAAAAAATATTATATAAGTATCATTATTCTAATTAAAATAGCCTTATAAGATTGCATGTATATATACTTTCACTCGCAAAAGGCAACCAAACATACATTCCACATAAGGCAAAAGCACCTTTTACTTTTTTCTTTTTTCTTTTTTTTTTCATGTTTTCGCTTAGGAACACTGTTGCTTTTGAAAGAAGATATATATGAATAATATAAACAAAGATTCCTTTTTCTTTGTTTTTTTTCAAGTTTATTTTTGTTATATGTGTAGGCACATTTTGATGATGAGGTAGTAGCTATCTTCGGTACCTTATTTCAAAAGCATCGGGTGCCCGAATAAACTTTTTCCCATCCCCACTTTTTTTTTATTTAATTTTTACAAAATAATTCAAATTTTGTAGATTATTATGATCTTTCCTTGTTGATGATACTTCACTCTCATTCCGTTCGAATGAACCAAATCATGCAATTACGACATGACCCACCATTCTTATTTTTATGCTCTCTCCAATAGTAGAATAGTAGTTAACACCTTCTGCTCGATTCTCACCTTTCAATAGATTCTCATAAAATGTTTTCTTTTTTTTTCTCAAATACAATGAAATTAATGTTAGAACAAATCATTTATTTGATTTGAACAATCAGATGAGATATTTTACTAACAACAACAGCAAAAAAACAACTTATACCTACCTTTTCCACGTTTCACGATTAGATTGTTCCAACACACAATCCTTTTAATTATTATTTTTATATATTATAAATTAGTCTTATTTTTAGTGGATGTGAGACTTTTAACATACTTCTTGTGCGTAATAGTAGAAATTGGGTGGTCCAATAACGACTTAGAACTCAATAGGATAAGCTCTAATCATGACTTTGATACTATATTAAAAAATGAGTTTTAAGTCTAACTCAACCTCACAAAATAGCTTGAAAGGTAAGGTTTGCATCTCACTTATATATTATAAATTGGTCTTATCTCTAATCGATGTGAGACTTCCAAGGTCCAGATAATTATAATTAAAATCTTAGTTACATTACAAATAAAAACCATACCAATAATACAAATTTTGTATAAACAAATGTTGGTTAAATCTAAAATACCAATAAATGATTATGAATAAAAATAATTAAATTTTTCTAGATGTGACATGCTTGTCATTTGGTGTCAAATCAAATGAAAGATTATAAATAAAATCTATCACATTACAAATAAAAACCATACACATTTTAGAATGTATAAGTTAACATTAATTTAAACTAAATTTTGATGTAATTAAATATTGTGTTTTGACTAAAAATTATCTCTTTCTTTTGTTTATGTTAATAATTAGAAAAAAACACTTAATTTAACGACGAGGAATACACTGCCAGTAAAAAATATTGAAGCAACCAAGATAATTAAAATAGGTTAATAATGTAAACCTTATATAATCTACTTTATTGTAACGAATAAATTAGGTTGGATATCCAATCCGAATTCCAACGTATAAATGAAATTATTTTCTTACTAAAAACTAAATTATAAATATTAATACTTTAATTAGTTAACATCAATAGGTTCACAAGCCAACAAACAAGTATTGATAAGTTACCACCACAAATCCATGAAAACTTAAAAAATAAAAGTCAATCAATAAATTGATCCAATCAAAACTTTCTTGAAAGTGTAAAAAATGGGCTCAATTTGATTAAAGTCATCCTAAAGTTAGGTTAAAAATTGTAGTTATCCAATTAAAATTTTAAGATTAAGGTCAAATAATGTATTAACAAATTAAACGAGTCATGTTAATGAATTTAGTCATCCAATTAAAAGGTTTCTCTATGTATCAAGGTGTATTATTCACACCTCTTCAGGCATTTTTAATTATTGTTAGTAAGATTTTATCAAAAGTACACAACTACGAGTACAGTCAAAGAAAGAATATGTGAAATACTAAATTATGATATTTTAAAAAAAATTGTATAAAAAAATTAAACATGTTCAAAGAGTTATAAACATATATATATTTATTTATCAAGAGATTCCATTAATTAAAAAGAAATATCATTTAAATAGCAGACTTTTGACATTTAATTTTCTACGAGTTGACATATACGACAGACAGTGACCATGAATCCATTCTCCAAATGAACACGGAGAGATTGAATTTGTTCAGAAATCACAACCTTGCAAGACAGCTTAACCACACGTAAATTATATATCTTCATCAAACCCTAATTAAGCCCCTTTCTTTGCTGTCACTTTGCAGTGTGTGATACGAAACTGATTTACATAGTTTAAATATTGAAATGAAAAAAAATGCTTAAAGTCTCAGCAATATTAGCACCTTAATATATATTATTATTTATACCTACCACCACTCACAGAAGGAGAAAGAGTCGAGTTAGTGAAGCTAAGAATGCGCTGTCATGGGACCAGACACAGTTGCTATCGATTTCCAAGCCCACAAATCAATGTGTGTTACTGTGACCTGTCGTTCGTTCACACCATTTGTAATTTGCTAAAGGTAGATCCAAATTCTTCATTTGTGAAGTCTAGGTTATTGTTGCCTTTTTCAAACAAGTTTCCATGGGATTCGGCTCACCAAATGAAAATTTTATGTTTATTTTATAACAAACAAACTGTAAATTCATTAAATTAGGAAGGAAAATTGTCAGAATGTAACGTAAAACTAACGTTACTGTTTATATATTTGCATTTCAAAATTAATGTTAGGTTGGGAAGGTCCCGCATTGAAGAGAAGAGTTATGCGGATCTCACCGACAATTGTACATAAGCTACAGTTTCGCGCCGATGACTCACATCCGTGTCATATTTTTATGGTGCAGTGTGTTCATCCTATTTGGCATCTCTTTGCAATCAAATTTGGTACGTGTGACCAATTATTTTTTGGTTTTCTTGCTTAGTAAATAAGTTAGTTAGTAATTCCACACGTGTAGACATGTTTATCGATTTCATACACTCAATTGTAGACTGGTGATAATTTTATACACACTCTTTTATATTAATTTAGAAAATTATATTTTAAAAATAAAATTATGATATGATGTAAATACATGAGCATCGAGATTATGGTGTTTGTTGTGGTTAAAGAATTTACATTAACCTTTTAGCGTCACTTTCTTGATTATGGTAAATGAAATCTGTGATTTGTTATTGGGCGCCTAGTTTGCGGTCAAGCTGGGAGGTGGTCAAGTTGACCCAAAGACATTCGCAACGCTTATCATGTGAATCCAACACAAGAAAACAGGTTCTTCTTTCTTATCTTGTTTTCAATACTTTCACACTTTCAACATGTATAACTAAAATATAATATTTAAACAATATTTTTTTATAACATTTAAACATTATTTATGTGTCTAGGTCCAAAATTATTTTACAATCAATAATAATAATCATAAAAATTACTATGGACCAATCACAAAATAACAATATTAAAATATTGTCAAAAAATAAGTATCATTATCCTTTTCATACATAGAATCAACATTCAATGCTTTTTTACTATTTTATTTCATTTTCCAAAACTAAATTACATCACACTCAGTGCTTAAGAAGTCCTTTAAGTAACAATTTATGATGCTATGCTTTTTTTCAAAATTTTGGCAACGCAAATTCATTTTCAAGGAGTAAAACTGTCTAAAATGATTATTTGAAAATAAAGATTCCTTAATGTTACACTTTTAAGGATACTTTTTGAAAAAATATATTAATATTAAGTTCGTTTGAGTGAAGTTGAGATTAAAAATAAAACTCCACATTTAATTTTATAAAAGTTTTAGTATAATAGTATATTTGATTTTGTACTGATTTAAATGTTGACCTTAAAAAATGTTTAGGTTCCACGTTAATTAGGTATCAGCTAAAACCAATCTAAATATTTATTTATTTTTCTTTTTTCATCTTTTAAGAATAAAATCTTGTACAAAATTTTAGATTCCAAAACAAATATTATTTAAGATATACGAAAACAAATTTGTAAAAAATATTATTCCTAAATTTCATAACGTGAGACCTGATCAAGTAGCAAAGTTATTGTCCTTTTCTAAAATTTGTGATAGATAATTAAAAGTATATTGTTTTAAATTTTATTTTAAAAAAAAATAAGAATTTAACTTTTTTTTATACACTTTCCTCATATTTACTTTAGTTAGTTTAAACGTGTGAGTAATTTCAACTAATGGTTAATATATTTAATTAAATTCAACTAATATTAATAGAAAAAACTTTGTATGCACCAATTAGTTAGTTTAATAAATAAAAAAAGATATAATTATACGATTTTTATTATTATTTTATGGGTACAATAGTCATTTACAAACACTATGAATAAAATAATAATACTTTATATTTTCAACTAGAATAAATAAAAACTTAAACATAGAGAAGTAAAAAAAATATTGTTCCTTTTTTTTTATTAAAATTAAACTTCAAATAAATATTTAAATATAATTATATTATTTAAGAACAAGAAACATATTGAATAAAAATAAAATGAAGTTTGATTACATTTAAATGTTACTATGTCTTTTATTATTTATTTTAAGACTGTTATGAAAAAGTATTGTATTTTACAGAGTCAGAATTTAGACTATTAAAAAATTTAAATTATTGAAAAAATAATTAAAATAAATAAATATTATAAACATTAATAATTTTAATAAACTTTTGATATTTAATTATCGTAAATAATACTGTTTCAATATTATAAATAAACACGTGTATATAATTATAATATTATTATAATTAAATTTTAAGAAATTAGAATATAATTATGTCTAATTAAAATAAATATTTTTTCAAAAACAAGGAAGAGATATTATGCTTAATTCTTGATAATATGTGGATGTAATTTGTTGATGAATTAGTTGTTGAACTTTAGTTTGACAATTGGTTAACACTATTACAAAAACAGCTTAAAATGTTGAATATTTTGGATTTTTACTTCAAATTTGAGAACGAGGTTGTATTGGAAGACGTTAAATTTAATGTCAAGTTTTATCAATATACGATGTTAATAATTTTTTTATTATTTTTCATTAAATGTGATCATTTTTTATAACTCTACAAGACCTGGAAAACACAGAAAATAACAAATTTCAGTTTTTGGTATTTTCTAAACCATAAACTATGAACGTGTAATAAAATATCAACAATTAACAATAATAACAAACAACAAACAAGTTTAATCAAACAACAACAGCAAACACGTTAAACCAAACAACAACAAACAAGTTCAACAAATAAGTTCTTCAAAATGAAAACAAAAACTAACATTGGTTCATCGGAATAAAGTGTTGCCACAAGTGAGATAGAAAACAGAATGCGCCTATGAAGGATAAGAACACGAAAATAATCGGTCAAAACGAACAAAAATCATACCTAAAGTAGTTAATTAACATGCATTTGTATCACATGAAAGAAATATTACATGTGATGGTCGTCAAACTTCGTTCGAGAAAAGTCTAAGCAGAGTAGAGGGTCTTGTACACTAAGATAAAGTGAATGGATTTTTAATCTCCCGCTCAAATGTTTATTGAATTCACTAAGCTTTTGACGTCTAATGCTGGGGCATTTGCGTTATATATCTTTTTACATTGAATTACAATTCTAAACGACGTTTAATAATTGCATTTATTTATAAAAATGTCACTGTTCATTTTTAACGTTGTTGACTATTAAGTGATTGGACGTTAAACGCCTAAGTGAATGAGCCATTGGTTTCTGCACTAGTTTTCCCCTGTAGGTCTAGACCTCTTTTACCTATAATTCATTGGGCAAGAGATTTGACTCGCTGGGCGAGGGCTTGAGCGTTGGGCGCTCCCTGCTACATAGTAGTATTTGTTTTCTATGTTCTTTTGATTCTTGATTTGGCTTAGATTAATGTGAATTGATTCAATGCATGTTTTGTAGATGAAATGGATAATAATACTCATGTATGTGTTATATGTATGATGATGTTCAAATGAAGTGGAGAGTGTGAATTAAGTATGTTTTGAAAGGGATTCCACAGGAAAATCCTTATTATTGTTAGGTATAGTGTGTTGTATTGAAGTAGGGACTTTAGGATTGGGGGATGATTCTGACACTCTTAATAACTTCCAATCTCAAGTAGAGAATAATGATTATGTCGTGAATAACAACAAGAGGTCATTAGTCTGATGGTCATGTATTGGCCATGGATGTTTGATGGATTAATCTTTGTGTGTGGTAGTTTGATGTGGACAGGTTATTTCACTACAGACAAGGCAGGTCCCCCATGAGTCCAATATCAATACATGTACACAGATGATTGAAGTCTAGAGTTGATATGTTTATTGTTGTATTGTTTGATTTGAACAATTATTGAAATATTAATGATTTAAATTGTATGAATGTTCTTTGGTGCTTTAGCTTATTCTTTTGTCTTTGTCTGTGTGTCTTGTTTTCTTTTTGGCTGTGTGTCTTGTTTTCTTTTTGACAATGATCACGTTAATGGGATGAACAAAGAATAATGTCTATAGTGAATTAGTGAATAAGTGTTAGTTGGGGGTGGAATTGAGGCTTAGAGTGAAACGTTTCTATAGTTTATTTTTTGTTTTGTAAAGACTATATTACACTTTTGGTTCAACTTATATTTTTTCTTATAATGAACTGTTTTGTATTATTCAAAATGTGATGAATCTTATAACAATTGAACATTATAAAAATTGAAATGTTACCATTAATTTTGTTTATAATTAATATCTTATTAAGATTTTTTATGATAATTAATATATTAATGCATTTATCACCTTATCTTAATTAATTTGAGCAATATCAAAATATTAGTTTCAAACATTATGGCATCATTTTTTCATTCAAAGCAAACATAATGCTTCATAATCACAATATTAGTGACTAAAAGGGAGGGTAGATGGATAATAAACGGTTCTAAATTTGGTCCATGAAACTCACAGTATTAATATTTAATTCACATATTCACAGGCTTATCCTCTTATTTTCAAACTGCGTATTTTTGTGTGAACAACTTGATTTTAATTTATAAGATTTAAATTTCGATATATTTTTACAAATAAAAACACATTTCTATTATAATGTACAACCGTTCAGAAAATAAGGAACATTTTTGTCCGTAAATTTGTTTAATCAGTTGGTAAAAAATCACTATCTTTCTTTTCATAATAATCTAAGAATGAAAACTATATAGGAAAAAAATAGTTTTATTACTTTTAAATTTATAACATTAGTTAAATTTAATAAATATCATAAAGCCATCTTTACACAATCTAATACAGTTTAAAAATTTAATTACACTGATATTTTCTTATCCGGTAACATTACACTCTCGGTTCATACATGAACTACTTTTTTCATATATAAATTCTTCAGTGAAATGTTTAGATGCACTTAAATATACTTTTTATTCCTACTTTCATAAATATGTAACTTCTATATTTTTAAAGTTTTAATTATACATAAAAATCTTTAAATTTAAGTTATTTTAATCCATTATTACTATATCATTTAATTGCTAATAAAACATTACTTATAAATTTTTTATATAACTTATATTTTATTCTGATAGATAATTTAATATTTTTTATTAATACGAGAAATAAAATCTTCAATTCCCTAATAATTGTTAGATATCATATTTTATACGTTAGTGGACTTAGTTTAACAGAGAATAACTACAGAACTCTTATTTGGACGGTTTATGTTAAATCCACGTGTTATCGGTAATATTACTTACCTAAAAAATTATTAAAGAAATATATGTTATTTGTAGCAATGAAAAGGATATTCACATTTTGTTTCCACTTTCTTCCAAACCTAATATTATGCTTCTATTTCTATAAACAATCTATTAATTTATTTTAATTTTATCTTCTCATTATTTATTCAGTCGCACGTTTACCTTTTGTACCTGCAATAACTATCTATATATATAATATCTCTCTCTCTCTTTTGCATTTGAATTCCTATAATTGTGATATGATTGTCATTTTCAAAGAACATCTTTCCCAATTTTAAAAAAAAGGAAAGAACCAGATTGATTAGAAAGGGTACCCACAGGATTGTGATTAACACGACAAAGTTAATCAGATTAATTCCACCACATAATAATAGTAATTAAGAATTTGCTTCATCACTTTATCACAATTATTTTTTAACCCTTCGTTAATGATAATGCTAATATATTCAAAAACTTTTGTTAGGAACAATAGATATTCCACACGTTATACTCCTCCCAAACTTACTTAGATGTGAATTTGAATTGACAGCACCAACTTGACGTTCGAAATCAAATTAAAATATCTCCCAATGTTTAGTGTATTATTAATTAAATGGTAATTAATTAATTAATTAACAAAGAAACATCATTCACGCAAGTTTCCGATATCTTAATATAATCGAAGAGATAAAAACCGTGGCACATGGTATTGTTGCAAGAAAATTCATTTCACATAAGATTACTTTATGCAAAATCATATCTTTAGTTGGAGTTGAGGAATTTTTGATTATGGTATGAGTAAATGTGAAAAGTGCTACATCGATTAGATTAGAATAAGATCAATTCAGTGTATATAAATGAGTGTAAATTTTATTTTATAAATCGATTTTGTGAGATTGAATTAAGTTTAAAGCTCACTCCTAACATAAAATAATAAGGATAATGATACTTAGACAACATTTGAACATTGTCTACGTCTCATTCTGTGATTGGTCCAAAATTACTCCAAGTGTTTATGATTATTATTATTGATTGTAGAGTAATTTTAAATCAATCACAGAATGACACGTAGACGATATTCAAATGTTGTCAAAAAAATGTTGTTTAAGTATCATTATCCAAATAATAAATAGATGATTTCACTTTGGATCACTTATAAGATGGCACGAAGTCTTGGGATAAGGTTTGGTTTTCTGACAACCAACCAAACAGTTTGCGTCAGAAAAACTGCTTCTTCTAAATTGTGTATATAATGAATTTATTTATGAGATATGAGATGAATAGTAGTTAGTTTTTTTTTTGTTTGAAGTTGTGAAAGGGTTATTGGTTGTCTGTATGTTGCAAATTGAGTGGGTAGTCACCGTTTTGAAGGGTATGTGTGGACATGGTGCATTCCCCCTTGAAAGTTGAGAGAGAGGGACATTAAGTTTTTTTTGGGTATGTCACCCTTATCTATTCAGAATTATTCCATTCATGGTAGTTATTCGTTTCTATTTATCACATCCACATCGAAATATGTGACTATGTATTCATATAATTCTGGATGAGTTTGAGAGAATTCTTACCAAATTCCCAGTTATGAATGGAGTGTGAAAGCGACCTGAATCAATCTGATAACATTTGCATTGAATTTATGTGATTGCATGGAGTCAGCATTTGAGAAATGAAAAAACAAAGAAATATCTTGTTTTACACAACTTTCTTATGGTATATGGTTCGTGTAAGAAAAGGCAACAATGTATATTGTATAAACTAGTAGTAGTGGTAGTTGTAATCTTAAAACGTGTCAGAGTTATCGTATGGAAAGAATTTAACTTTTTTTCAAGACTCCATGTTTTTAAGATAAACCCATTGAATTATTATACGGTATGGTTATAGATTGTGATAGGTAGGTAGTTCTAGAAGATTCCTATGAAAATTATTGTAGAATGGTGATGTGCTAATAAAACTGTTTTGTTGTAGGAGTTCACAATCACAAAACGCCTGGCACAGGGAAATTTCTTTCAATCTGTGATCATGATTGTAGAAAATTGGATATTCTCTTTTGTACCTTTTGGATACTTCCCTTTGACCCCACTTCTTCAAGCCGTGTTTTGGATCTCGACTCATGCAGTGTAAGGCTCTTCAATTTCTAGGGTTTACCTTTTTTCTTCCTTCCTTGGTCTTGGATTTGCCACTTCTTCCATTTAATTACCACATGTTACTCATTCTGTCATTTCAATTTTCATTTCGTTACATTAGGTTTCATTATTATAATCATCATTAGGTATAACCTGATATTACTATTTTGTTCCCTTTTCTTGTCTATCAGGATATGAAAAAATCATTCAAATTTTTTCACCACTTTTGATTCTTTCAATCATTAAAGATTTGTGTATAGTGAAATTCTATACTGAACTGTTTTTCTCGGATACTGAAATAAGAGGGTTGTGTTTTTTTTATGGGCCTGTATTGTACAAAAGAAAATTGAGATTTGGGCTTCTGAAGGAGAAAATTCAACGAGGTTACTTCCTACACCACTCCACATTGTTCTCTGCACCACTACATTTTTTGAAAATTACAAAACTATCCATTATATTTTAAAACATTCTACACCTCCACTTTTTATTTGAAAATACGGAGAAGGAAAGAAGTGGGTATTTGTTTGAACTTGATATCCATGATGAGTGTCAACTCCCGGAGATGGTGCAATGAAACATATTTGATGGTTTTGTTCATCACTTTTGGTGCAGTGGAATTGAACACTGTAAAAGGAAATATAATAATCTCGATTAGAGAGCATATGAATGACATATTTGTTGTATTTGCGAAGTCCATTCGACCATCTGAAATGCAAAGTAGTGATGCCTTTCCAAATATTCTTCCATCGTTTTGATAACACGCAAGTCTAAAACCTAATTTTAACAAATATAAATGAATTAAATAAAAAAAAAAAGAAAAAAATGAAGTCGTGCATCCCTATAATACAATTTCATTTTTTTATTTTTTTATTTAATTTATTTTAATTTAGTAAAAGTAGTTTTTTAATTATTTATAATTCCAAAAAAATTTAAAAAAAATTCAAAAAATAAATTAATTTATATTTTACAAGTTGTATAATTTTTGTATTAATTTTCTATTCATAAACTTAATTTATTGCATTTTTTTAATTAAAAACCTAATTTTAACAAATGTAAATGAATTAAATAAAATAAAAAATGGAAAAAGTGAAGTTGTAGGGAGTGCACTACTTTAATAAATGAAGTCGTGCATCCCCTACAACTTTATTTTTTCCATTTTTTATTTTATTTAATTCATTTTAATTTAGTAAAAATAGTTTTTTAATAAATATAAATCCAAAAAAAATGAATTTTTTTTCAAATAATTATAAATATTTTATTTCAACTAAAAAAATTAATTAAAACAATTAATGTATTATAAAAATTTTAAAATAAATTATGTACTACTTAAATTATTAATTAAAGTAATATGTATGTAGTTTAAAGTAGGTACATACATTGAATTTTTAGGCTTCCTATTCATTGACCATGCTTTGTTATTCACCTCTGCATCCGTTCCTTCACATCTGCACCATTATTGATTCCATACTTCATAATAATTATTCACACGAAAGTTGTTATGTGCATCAAACTGAACACATTGATGAAGATGAAGATACGCAGACACCGCCACCACAACAACAGAGACGAGGCCAACGCCAACGAAGAAGACCAACTTGTGGGACTAGAGGACATAGATAAACATTAATTGAAATTGTATTTTATGGTGTACTTTGTATTTTCAATAAATTATAAAAAGAAATTATCTCATAAGAATATTTTGTCCCTTTCAACTCATTTTCAACTAATATTCAGTGATTCTCTCCAAAAACACTTGACATTTTCGCACTATAAATACAACAAAAAATCTTTTACTTTTGCACACAACCTTAGAACATATATTGCTCTAACTTGTTATTTCCTCCTACTTCATCCCTTTTGAAAAAATGAACACGTACCATAATGAAGCTTTTGGCCTGAACGCCACAGCCACAGAAAACATATATAACTCATACCTTGTTGCGTTATTTCAAGACGACGAAATTAGAAATGGCGATCATGGGGTTGAATTTATATGTCAGCATCCGAAATTGTTTAGCATCCCATACGATTGCACCCACAAACTCCTTAAGGAAAAAGTTTGCATAACGTCTGACAAACTAACTAACAAAGCCATCAACAAGTTGTACTTCCGTCGACCCATAAATCATGGTGATCAAACAATCTCATATGAAGCATTTAAGCTACGATCAGACGAAGATGTCAGAGAAATTATAACATGTAAGTCTCACCTGTTAACGCAGTCATAGAAATTTATGTTACATGAGTAAGATTCCAGACCAAATCATGGGTCATATGATTCCAACAAATGCATCATCTTCATCTGCGACACCCACAAATGAAACTCCAAACTCACCGTCAATAATCTATTTCGGAGGTCCACTTAAAGGCGCTGGAATCAGAGAAAGTCGGTTTGGTTACGGGCTAGAATTTCGATCAGATGCAAAAGTCATCACTTCAATCAATCACAATATATCATTCAATGAACTCCACTCTCAAATAAGTGAAATTGTGCAGTGTGGAGACAGAAAAGTTGTCACCTATATTGATTATTGTCGTCCAGTAAAGGTACGTAACAACCACCTCATTCATGATACATCTTCCATAAAATGTGATAATGATATTTCACAAATGATTGGACGTTGGCAAAAAAAACAAACTATTGACAGGTATGTTAAACATCCAAACACTTCTCAGTATATTGAACTTTTCGTCCAAACAATAGATATACGTCCTCCAACTCAAGTTGAGCACTACGAGGATATCAAAGATTGGACTTACACAGACGAACACGGACAAACAAAAAGAAGATTCATATACCCTATACATCCATAATATTTTTTGTTGCATCACTAACACTCTTTGTATTATTTGAAACTATTTAAAAGTCTTTAAGACTTCAAGTTGGATGACTGTAATAATTATTTGTTATGTTCTGTAATAATATTTCTATCCAAATGTTTTAGTTTCTATCTCAAATGATACAACCAAATGCACTTTTAAACTAAAATTCACTGGTAATCAATTACAGAAACCCTGTAATCGATTACAAGCGAAACCCTACATTATAAATTCAACTTTTTCTCTCTCCTAACGCACACCCAAACACCCCCCTCACAGACCAGCGGCCCAACCTCCATTGAAGCACCTAAAAAAGCTTCAAAATCACATATTTTCCTACTCTTTTCACTTCTAAACAACATTTTCTCATTCTCCTCTCAATTCTCTTCATTTTGCACTGATTGAAATATGAAATGGCGGAATCTTCAAAGAGGCAAAGGGTTAGGGGCTCATCTTCTACAACTGCGGGACGTCGTCGCCGTCAACCTTCACCGATTGAAAGCTTGCCCTCACCCTCACCACCACCGTCATCGACTGAATCACACCAAAATCTTCAGTTTTCAACTCCTGCACTGGCCGAGAGGTATTTCACACTTTTCAATAACCATCAGGTCATTTACCCAAAATTCCTTAACGAAGATTGTTTCAACAATCAAGGTTTTGAATTTTTTCACATGTTGAGAAATCTAGGCTTGGTTGATTTTGTCTCTGATATTGCACAATACTATCCTGATTTAGTATGAATTTTTTATAGCAATCTCAAATTTTCTGATAATGGAACCATTAAGACTGAGGTTTAAAATGTAAAAATAATTATCAAACCCACCTCTATTGGCTTCCATAGCCAACCTCCCCTCTGTTGGCTTGAATTTTGAAGGAAAATTACTAGATGAATGGGTGGATGAATATAGTATGGACGTAGCAAGACAATTGATAACTTTTCAATACAAACCTCAAATTGGTAGAATTCTAGCCAGATCTATGAAAGTTGATGCTCAAATATTACATTATATTATCTGTCGTATTATTTTGCTACGTGTTTCTAACACTGCACAGGCTACCGAGGAAGATGTTATCTTATTGTGGATTATAATGACGACAAAGCAGATAAACTTTGAGGCCAAATGCTCCTTTACCATATCCATTTTTGGTCTCCCGGATCTTGGAACATTTTCAAATTCCATTGGATGATGAAATATTTGCCCCACGGACGAGGCAAATGATTATAGGGGCATTATTGATAGAGTCCTTTGGATTTATCAAAAATGCTGACAACAGATGGGTTCACAGAAATTCTCCTCCTCCTCCTCAACGCCATAATGAAGCACATCCTCAACAACAACCACCACCACCCCTTCTTCAACAACAAACTTCTTCATATGATGAAATCATGAGGGGGATCGATGATCTTAGAACATTTGTGGGGGACAACTTCAATACTATGTACGAAAACATGAATGCAAGATTTGAACAACTCGAGCTGAACATGAGAGACAACTTCGATACATTCGAAACTCGAGTTGATCATTTAGAGCACGACATTGCCTATCTGCGTCGTTAAAATGTTCCACATGGTGGATCTTCTTCCTAGATAGTTAGCAATTTTATTGTACTTTTGTCTTTTTTTATTTTTAGTCTATTTGCTTCTGTAATGCATTTTGAATTCAATAAAATAGTTCTAATTTCAGTTATGACTTTCCCTTATGTTTTCCATTTGTATTTTCATTCAAAAAATTACTCTTCCTAAACATAACAATACATCACAATGAAATCAACAACCATGTGCTTACAAAAATTAAAATAATTACACATATATAACCTCTAGTGATGCTCTACAAAAAAAAAAATTCATTCAACACCCAAACACTCTGGTAATCGATTACAACAAGGCTGTAATCGATTACCAAGGCCATTTTTACATACTAAACACGCTGGTAATCGCTTACCATGGAGTTTTTGCCCAATGAACCTGCTAGTAATCGATTACAACAAGGATGTAATCGATAATAGAGTCATTTTTCCCTACAAAGGTGAAGTCGTGTAGGGGGACACGACTTCAGCATGTTATAATCGATTACGGAGCTTGGTAATCAATTACAACGCCATGAAGTCCTTTTTGAGATGAACGACTTTATCACTGTTCACATGAATAGTGTGAAGTCGTGCAGGGGACACGACTTCTTCATTAGAAATCGTATGGACCCCACGACTTCTCTTTGACTGTAGAATTGACCATTTACGTAATATCAGAGGCACATTTGCCAAATTTCTACAAAAACCCATAATCTCTATTCCCCACATAAAACAACAATGAGCATTTGGGAGAAACAGAAAATGGGAGATGAATTGTGGAAGAAAGCATGATTGTTTAGAAACTATTATGAATTAGAAACTATTGAACTTTTAAGAACTTTTATAAACCCATTCAAAAACTAAAAAATATTAATCAAATAATTAAATGATGTAAATTACAAACCTATCCAAAAACTACTAAAACACTAATTAAAAATAAATAATCTTTAATAAAAATCAAACAGATTTATTTAAAAAAAATTAAACTCAATAAATTATAACCCTATCTAAAAGTTTAAAAAATTAAATTATATAAATTACAAAACTATCATTTAGATAAAGTTTTAGCTTACATTTAAAAGAAAACAAACAAAATAAAGAAAAAATATATATTTTTCCATAGCCCCTTTCAGATATATAACGTAGCTTCATATCCCTGTTTATCTCTCTTTTCATTGATTCCTTTTAATAGACATAAAATTAGAAACTAGAGAACACACATGCAGTTTCTATAAAAATCATTTTTAATTGTTCACTTTTTTTTATTCCACACAAAACCTTTTATTTTGCTTTAACATCGCACTGCATAAACTAAACTCCTCTATAATTGGTGAGGTCTTTTAAACCATAAACTCCATTTATTTAATTTGCTTTTACTATTTTTACAAATTAATTATTGTGAAAAAAAAAACAGTTTTCTGAATCTAGCCAGGCTCAAAGGGTTAACATCCTTATTCGTGTTCTTCTTCTATGGGTATGTTTTTTCTTCTTTCCTTCCGTTTTCTTTTTCTTATGTTTCAAATTATTGATGAACAGCTAAGAAAACGTGAGGCATCTGCCAAACTTATTCATGGAACTTCCATTTTCATTATTTGATGTCTTTGAACAATAAACAATTAAGGAAAACTAATTAACTTGCATAATCTTTTCACCTCAATTCAAAGGGGGCTTTTAGAGGGCAATATGTTTAACAATTGTTTAGCTATTTTAAATTTCTCGTTTTGCTTTTGATGCATATTTAATTTAAAGGACGTTATTTTTTAATTGTTCTTGACTTAAAAAGAAAAAAAGTTTTTCTTTTATATTTGTTTTTCCTTCATGAATTTGTGTATGTTAGTTTGTAATCCTTGATGTATGTAATAGTACTAACGATTGTTGTTGTCGCTTTTTTTAAGCCAATATAAAAATAGTTTGATGCATTTTCCAAGATGGAGCTATTATCAAATGAGGTAATTTGTTTTTCTCATTCCTTTAATTATAAATTAAAAAAAAGTTATCTTTACTGTAATTACCAATTTACTTTCATCAATCTAATTCATCTCTCCTACACTAATGGTTGATAATATTTTCCTTTTATTTATGCTCGAAAACTGTAACTTTTTCTTTTTATCTCATTTTACATAATTGGTAATCTATATTTCTCCAGCACATTTTTGAAATAATTGGTTGGTTCAATTTCTTTAAAAATCATAATTTTTTGTGGGTTTTACGTTTTATTGTATAAGCTTTTTGGTTTATGGTATTGTAATTTGAATACAATTGAATGATTATTGGTAGGGAAAGTGTTTGAGGAAATGTGTGGAAAAGTATGGCATTAATCTTATTTGTGTTTTTTGAAAAGCTTTCACATTCAGATGATCATGGCTTACTCCATTTGCCACCTGCATTGGATATAGCAGATAGATCTGTGAAGCTACTTAATACCCATCCAACTATGACAAATCATCATCATGGTCTTGGTCGTTCAATATTTTTGAAACAAACACGACATTATTATGGCCACCAATATTTTCGACGTAACTCTACTAATCATGCCAATGCATCGTCTTCACGTGCCAAAGGTATTTCTTCACAATCTAAACACAGTGCAAATCTGTATTTAGTCATTGTTTCATAATTTTTCATGTTCACTTGAATGGAATGGCTTTGGAATAAAGTAATCGAGGAGATTTGAACGTAAATTTTTTTATTGTTTATTTGAGTGAATTTAAAGATAGGTGAGAGTAGATTTGGAATAGTCACGTCAACTAAAGATAAAATCAATTTATAATATATGAGTGAAGTATAAATTTTACTTTACAAACGGATTTTGTGAGTATGAATTAGACTTAAAATTTCTTTAATATACTATCAGAACCTATCCTAACAAGATCTATAAAGATATTCCATATGCTGATATTGTTTTTTTGTTAGAAAATTGACTACTTAAAGTTTTTTGTTCAGAATATAAAGAGAAAGTGTTTTCAAGGCCAGAGAGAATTCCTTCAAGCTCCTTAGGGATAGATGAAATGTCATCAAATAATAAAGCAGAGATGGTTTGTGGGATATGTGAGAAACTTCTGAGTCAAAAAATAAACTTTTTGGGGAATTCAATCTCTTCCAGTGAGCTTTCGGTTGTGGCAGTTTTAGTATGTGGACATGTTTACCATGCAAATTGTTTGGAGCAAAGAACAAGATTTGATGATCTACGTGATCCACCATGCCCACTCTGTGCAGCTTTACTCTTACAAGACCATCACAATCATACTTCAAACATCATATGAATCTTCCAACTTTTTGTGCAACATATCTAACAAATTCAACATCTGTCATTTCGTTACTACCTTGTAAAATAATTCATAGTCTGTGTCATTTCTTTTAAAATTCTTTTCTTTCACAAAATGCACAATTATATATATACATGAACTTAATACTTTGACTATTTAAAATGTAGAAATTGTAAATATTCTAGAAATTGAAAATTAATTTCATACCTAGCTTTCTTATTATATATATTTTTCTCCTCCCATAATAAGGTGATTTGGTCCAAGAATGTTATGATTTTGTATAGGATAAATTGAAATATCAAATATGTGATCCAATTATAAGTGAGTTGGACTTGACTATAGTTTTTGTCACATATGTGAATTTTTGGATAATGTTTTCCAGAACATATAGATCAATTTGGAAAATATCATTTTGAAAAATACTAATCAATAGTATTCCAGATTTCCTTTTTCTTAAGAAGTATTCAAAATTTTCGAAAGCTTATATTTTCCTGATGGGTTGTAAGAAGAAATTTGACGGGGTGCATGAAAAAACAGCCTTTTTATTGGTTAAGCCTATTAAATTTTTATACCAAAAATATGCGTCATCATCATAAAAAAAAAAATATCAACGTCTATATTCTTAAAAATTACCCATCAAATATAAAAGAAAGATAAAAATATTCAACTACAAATATAACGTGTAAATTTCATACCGAAGAAAAATATCTAATGACAATAAGATACTACATGAACATTTTTATAAAAGTTCTTTATTACTTTTTTATTTATTTTAAGTATACTTGTTAGATTCTTCAAAGTAAAAAATATAAAAAGTCAAATGAAAAAAGGTTAAATTCAAATTAAAATGTTTTTACTTGAAATATCTAAAATCATAAACTTTAAATACTTTGTGAAACAGATTTATTATTTTTAACAAATTTAAAAGTAATGATGTGGGTTGAGTATAATAACCTCATCTAAAGTTTGTTTCTAATATATGTCTTTGTTTTTTCATTGTGTTAATTCCAAGATTTTGAAATCTAATATAATAATTATTTTTTTATGAAAGTGTATGTTATCTAATGTGTCGCATTCTTTTTTTTTCCTTAAATCCTCAACTCATAAAAAAAATCATTATAATTTTATTCTAAACTCGTAATCATTATAATTTTATTAAATAACTCTAAACTGTAAGTGGGAGACAAGTGATGAAAGTGAAACATCTTGCTATTTAACTTTTAATTTTGGTCAACAAAATATATCATTAAAATTATGACACTGTAAATATGAAAGATATTCATAAATAAAAAAGTTAAACAAACTCTATTGAAACAAACAATTCCTTAAATATAGTGTTTTCATTCTTATATATTCTTTTGAGATAATATTTAATAGTACTTAAAAAAAAGTTAAAATTGCTTCTAGACAACATAATTACTTTAACAAATAATTACTTTATCTAAGTATAACTACTACAAAAACGAATTTTTATGTCAATTATTTTTTACCTTTGATATTAGTCTAAATACCGACGTTGTTTTTGGAAACGTCATTTTAATGTTGGATTTGAAAACAAATGTTGAAAGACGATGATCCTCAGCCCAACAAACGGGCATTGATGACGGACATGGTCGCATCCGACGTCCATCAACGTTGTTAGCGCACTAATGACTATGTTTTGATATTTTATCAAATTTGTAGATAAAACTGTATCTAATAATTAAATTTACCAATGATTCACAATAAATTACTATTTATTATTTTGGCCTATTAACTTTTCGTTTATTTTTAATAAGACCACCTCCAATTTGCATATATCACATGGCCAATTTTTTTTCCATTATTTAGTGCTGTCAAAATGGGTAATTCGACTCGATTTGATCTAGTCCATCACAGATTAGTCTGAGTCAATTCAATTTAGTTCACTTATTGGTGAGCTAAAAAAATTTAAACTCAGTTAGATTAAACAGATTGACTTAGTAACTCATTTAATTATAAGTTTTTTTTTAAAATAAAAAAAAATTATTAACTAATAATATTAAAATATAAAATAATAAATAATTAAATTAAATTAGATAAATTAATAAACTAACCCGATTCATCACAAATTCAACCTAATAAATCAGGTTAAAATTAACCTACATAAAAAAATTACAACTTTTTCAACCTCAGACTCGTAATCACCGAAGTTCACAATTTACTATATTGAGAGTAGTAATCATTACTCACCTCGAGTCTTGATAAAATATTTTCTACTATTAATTCTGTTAGTCTCATCCCATTCTTTTCAGGTTCAACAACTTCAAATTATTTTTCAATATCATATTCCTATATTTCTTGTTCACATAAGGGCATACTAAAATTGCAAGTAAAATTAAAGCTGTTATATTTAAAAAATAAACAAATTCACAACTATACTTATATCTTTTTCAAAAATCTAAAACAAATTCAATATTTCAACTTCATTCCATATTATAAAAATATTAAAGAAAACGTGAGGAGAGGATAAGAAAAAAAACAAATCCAAATTCTGTATGGTGATGGGACTTATTGTTTTGATACTAGTTTCACGGGAGGAAGAGGTGGAAGGAAAGAAACTTGTATAGAAAAATATGATAAAAAAATATCATGTTATATTCTTTTATTTTATTTTTTATTTTTTAATATTTTTCTATATGATAAACAATTGTTGAGTTTCGAGATATAAATAGATATTAAAGTTTATAATGATATCTAAAATAATTTCATTTATAAATATTTATTTATTTATTTTAAATTTTTATTTTCATTATCATTATTTTTTTTATTTTCATTTCAATCAACTTTAAAATAAAAATGAAAGTTTTGTTAAAGATTTTAGATAAATTTACTGGATACAAATTAGTTTTATAAATTAATTTTTTAAGATAAAGTTCGACTTAAAATCTGTTTTTAAAAATCATTTAAAATTTATTTTAACAAAATTAATTATTCATTAATCATCCATTAATATTTAGTTATGTCAATTTTAAACTGGTTTTACAAAATTAAATTTGAGAAGGGAAAATAGAATATATAATAAATAGTAGAACGTTTGGTTGGCCATGAGAATGGCTTCTAAAGATGAATGAGTGTATCACGTCAACTTTCTTGCTTCACAAAGCAATCACAGGCTGGAAGCCAACTGGGTCACTTTGACAGCAGAAAATCATTATGCATTATAATGATTTAATTGTTCTTTCTTAATTTAATATGTGTAGTATTGGTAATTATTTTTAATATGTTAAAAAACATGTTTATAATAATTAACTAAATATGTTTTACCCTTTTTATGGTGATGGTAATTAACTATAATTTGATTGGAATAATACTGGTTCGGGTAACATTAATAATGAGACAAAAGAAAGGTAATCAGCTTACTTTTCACTACTAAGCAAGTGTTAAAATTAAATTAGATGTATTTCTCTTTCTTTTCCTCTTTATATGTAAATAGAAAATAAATAAATCCACAAATAAATAATAACAATAATTTAAATTCATGCGTTACATAAAAGAAATAATATTAATATTAAATTTTAACTCTTGCAATTCGTAATTAAATTTATACGAATAAATTTTTTATGGGTTAAATATGTTTTTAGTCCCTTAAGTATCACTCGCTTTTTGTTTTAGTTTCTACTCAAAACATGGATGCTTTTTAGTCCTCATTTTGGAAACTCTCACTTTTTCGTCCTTAAAAATGGATGGCATCAAGTTTTAGTTGATCTGACTAATCTGCGACGTCTTCTGCACTGATCACTGTTTGCCACGTTGGACTTTGCAACTCCACCCAATCCTCCTCCTGTTCGTGTGAGGGAAACCCTCCTATTCGTGAACGACGCCGGTCGTTCGTCGCGACTCCCACCAAGTCAGGGTTGTCGCCTTCCAGTGTCGCCGCCGAGAACATATCTCCAACCTCCTCCGTCGCGAGACGAACAACGCTTTCACCATTGAGAAACTGAACGAAAAGAAGCAGCAGTTCCTCCCTCCATGGCAGCAGCGAGCCATAATAACAACACCATGCATTTTAGAATATCCATTCGGTTTCCACCATAAACGTTATTTTGATGTCGGGTCTGGTGCCACTTGGGATTTCGATTGGTACAGTATCAGGGGCAATTGTCTCATATCTATTACTATTCAATAGTTCATCAAGATATTGCGTAGCTGAAGCCTTTTCAACAAGAGATTTATCTTTTTCTTCTTCACCTTTATCAAAACCACGATCAATGCCTAAAACCGAGACATCTAGTATTTCTTTCTCATTAGATTGGACGTAATTGCTTGAAATAGTGCCACCATTTTGGTTCTCAACAATACTTAACTGGGATTCATTGTTGTGCTCATCTGAAATACTGTTTCCTTCTTCTTCAAGACCGATTTCACTATTTATTGAATTAATCAGATTCTTTCTTTAAGCAATCTTTTGAAGCAGCTCCTTTTGCAAAGCAAGAACCTGCTTACTCTTCTCAATTGTGCCCTGAAGCATCTTCTCTGACTCTTCACTCATCCCAAAATCATTCCCAAAGCTCTTATTCGTTTATTATTCTCCACCAAACACAGCAAACCCCTACTACACAAATGGTTCACTAAATAGAGAAACGCGAGAAAACCTCAATAGAGAATATGGAGAAACCTAACGCAACCTGTGCCCAGAACCAACCACCCAGACCTGCAAGAAAACCAGAAACGCAACAGCCATGGAAGGCAAAGCAAGTCGCCGTTGTGGTGTGAACGCGACTTCACTGTAAAGGTGCCATTGCCGCAAGCGAAACCCATCGCGAAAGAAGCTTTCGCACCTCCACCAGCGAGAAACCAACGCACGTCTCCAATGATCCTTTTTGCGCTATAAAGAACTCCATCGAAGCAATAGAATGAAAGGAAGCATCTCCTCCATGGCAGGAACGTTTAGAAGCAAGGGGAAAAGAAACCTCTGGAGGTGATTCCTCCATGGCGGCACAATGAAGAAAGAGGGCAACCAGGGTTTCAATTTGGGGCTTTTTCCCAAATTTACAAAAATCAACGTGACACACACACACAAGAGAAGGTGGCATCTTGGTGGACTCGCCGATTGCCACGTCAAAATAAATTTAACGCCGTCCAATTTTAAGGAAGAAAAGTTAGAGTTTCAAAACAATGAGGACTAAAAAGCATCGATGTTTCGAATAGAGACTAAAACAAAAAACCAGTGATACTTAAGGGACTAAAAACATATTTAACTTATTTTTTATTAATAAATTTCATATGATTAAATTTTGTGTGATTAAACTTTGTATGACCAAATTTTGCATATGATTAAATTTTGTGTGATTAAACTTTGTATGACCAAATTTTGCATTATTAAATTTTTTTGGATTAAATATGTTTTTTATCATTAAATTATTAAACAATTTTGATTTTTTTTTTCAAATTTTAATCTAATTAAATTTGTATTCTTTCAAATTTTTATGGAATATGTCTTTAATAACTAACAACTTTAGTTTTTTCTTTAACGTGACATATGGTAATTTATGTCATTATTTTGTTTAGATATATTGACAGTTATTTAATTCAAAAAATATTTTTATTTTCTAAGCTTGAGTTTTTCCTCCAAATATTAAAGTCACAAATTTATCAATTAACATCATTTTTTCCACCCTAATCAATGCTCACACCACCGTTTTTGAAAAAGAAAATTTGAGGTTTCCTAAATCTATGCTCACATATAAGTGACCCTTCTTTGTCTTGATTGTTCAACATTTTATGCACAATTAAAACAACAAAAGAGACCAAAAAACTAAATTTATATCAACAAGTCCAAGCATTAGAAAAAATAAATTAATATAGTTACTAACTGAAATGTCACTCTGGTTTTTGGCTAAAATGTCTCCCTCAGTGAACTTATTTCCTGTCACAGGTATACTTGACAAAACACTACAAAAATTAATTTGTAGTTTTAAATCTCTTTGAATTTGGATTGAATTATTTAAGATATATTTTTAATAAATAATGATACGATTTGATTACTTAATATCTATCCTATAATCAATTATATGATATATATTTAAATAGGATTCAATATGTTTATTTCCTAAATTTTGGATGTAAAATTTATTTTTATTTCTTTGATTAATTTTAGTCTTCAAATATTAAAAATAAATATATATAATCTTTTTAATTCAAATATGCTACTTTTTTTTACATGTTAAATGACAATCCAAATTTATCAAATAATGTAAATAACTCAGTTTGACATATAAAAGAAATTAACGTCCTTAAACTAAGAGATTATATATACTCAATTTGAACCAAAAATAATCAAATTGAAATAAAAATAAATTTCACATCTTCTTTTGTTTGACAAGCTCCTACCTTTTCTTTCGTTTATAATAAATTTGTCTATAAGTCTAGTGAGTCTGATGATGATCAAAACACCAATGTGTGGTCTTCATCTTCAACAAAGAATGATCATTCACATATTAACACTAATAAGGAGGTGTCTATATTGCTGTGTCAGGTATGACTTGGTGGTTCTTATGTCAAATATCATATTTCTAGGTTTAGGTGGTCTTTAGTAGTTAAAGACTTTAGAGATAATGTTGAAATAGTGGTAGAGCTCGTAGATAAAAACATAATTAAATTTTAACAAGTGAGTACAAGTGATAATGTTTATTATGGTCAAGAAAACTATTTACTTGAGTTTTTCTACATGTATTCGAATCTCATATTAGAGTTGCATTAATGTATATTTAGACAAACTAACATGTCCCTCATTGTTTACAAATTTAAGGCATTTAAGTAAAATGTCAGAACATAAAACAATTGTGTAGATATGCATTAATTAACTAGATTATGTTTCTTTTTTAATATCATTTCTAGTAAAGTTTTTGAGTCTGCATGGTTGGATCATTTGGAGAATGAGACTAAAGTTATATTGTGTGAGTTGGAGATGTATTTTCTTCCATCATTTTTTGATATCATGGTTCACTTGATTGTACATTTAGTAAGGGAAATTAGATTTTGTGGACATGTGTTCTTGCGATGGATGTATCCAATTAAGCGATACATGAAGATATTGAAAGGGTACATAAATAACCAATATCGTCCTGAAGCATCAATTGTTGAAAGATATATTACAGAGGAAGCTATTGAGTTTTGTACAGAATACATATCAGAAATTGAAGCTATATGAGTACCTAAAACTCGCCACCATGGAAGAATTGTTGGTAAAGGTATTCGAAGTGCAAAAGTGGTGACATTGGCACAACATGAAGTTATCCAAGCACATTTTTATATCTTGAATCACACCTAATGTAAGAGAAGTTGACATTCCTTTGTTTTGTGTTTTGTGATTGCTATTTTTACGAGGAATTGGCTGTGTTGTTGGTTTTGTGAAATTTAGTTTAGCAAAATATACAAAGCTACATGGTGCAAAGACTAACTAGAGTATAATCTGATATTTTGTGTCTTTGGTTTGAATGAGTCTTGATTATTTGTATTTAATTTGTAGTGTCGACGTCAATTAGGCAGCTATGAGTGTGGGTATTATATAATGAAACACATGCATACCATTATTTGTACATACATTATTGAACCAAGGAACAAGATATTAAAATACTAACTAAATACTTATTCAACTATTCATTACAATATTATTTTAACTCTATTGTTAAAACTTAAAACACATACCATTAAAACCTTATAATTCAATTAAAAGTAAAAAATAAAATAAAATAATACAAAATATGGAAAATTTATATTTCATGAGACATGGACAAATTATATATATTATAAAAATATATATAATTAAATACATAGAGACAAAACATTAAATTATTTATATTGCTATTTATGAATAAAAGTTAAATTAACTAATTTATATTTTTTTCATGAAAAAAAAAACTTTGAATTGTTTATATGTACAAAAATACAAGTACTATCTTTTTCTAAAATTTCAAGAAATCATTGTTTAATAAAAAAATCACAAAAAACTAAAAATAATCCCTTTCTAACCAAATTTGAAAGTTTGTTTTCTTGTTAGAAAACATAAATGATTCTCATAAATTCAGCATAAATAGAAATTTGTATTTTTAAAAAGATTTAAAAACTAGCCACATATTCATCATAACATTTTATTAAAATATCCGAACATGAAGCCAAAAAAAATTCCTAATTATTCCATTAGTATTTATCTTAAATTAATTAATAGATGAAACTTTATCATATTACATCTATAAATAAAAACACTTTATCCTTTTTAGTTTGAATATTGAAAAATCTTTAATATTGTAAAAAAAATGAAAGACAAAGATAATATTATTCATATATAATTATTATATTTATTTTTAGTCATATATACTAATTCTTTAATTTAAAAAATAACGTAAAAAATACAATTAAATCATAATTTCTTATTAATTAAATAATTTAAAGAATTACATTAATTTATTCACTCCAAACAAATGATCCTCCCGACTTTAAAATTTGATCAACCAAATTTAAAGAAAAAAACTAAAAATCTTAAAAAATTTGTTCAATCACTCTTGTAACCATATAACAATATAACAATAAAAAAAAAAGAAAAAAAAATTTAACATTACTATCACATAAAAAACACTTTTTTAAAACCATCATATAAAAATTTTCAAATAACCAAAATTTTATACTCAACCTTCCTTAAATTGATGGTCTATGCTATGCTGTTAAAAATAAAAATAAATAACGATGATTTACAATATACATGCTTTAAATATTGATTTTTCAATCAGATATCTTCATGGATATATAATAAGTTAGTTAATTTTAGTAACATAAAATACTGTCAAATATTAAGTCTCAGCATTTCCCTGTATTACCTGCACTAAAATAACTAGCTTATCCAATACACATAAATTTTCCCTCTTAAATTTTTTAATTTTCATATCTATTTATACAGCATAAGTTAAAAAGAAATATTAAAATATCAATATATAAACCATTTAATCAAGTATTGATGGAAGAGGTGTTTCGCCCAACATCAAATAAATGTTCAACGTATTTATTTGTAAACATTTCTTTATGATACTTACTTGTATTATAAATAAATGTAAATAAATTATAAAAAAAAATCTTCCAAACAGATCAGATCTTTAATGTAAGAGAGTTACTTCCATCTAAATTATTCTGTTTTTTTTTTAATGCAAGAAAATATACACTATTTAAAAACACAAATTAATTAAGATTAAAACCCAAATTCCACATGGGATGTGAAATTTACAGGTCAGTTTCCGTGTAAGCAAATAAGCACCAGCTCTTGCTTACAAGGCATGGTCAGACGAGGGCAAAACAATCCAACCACATGTTTTCAACAACCAATCAACAAGAAAAACATCAAACACACTAACAATTATTGCAGTATAGCACTCATTATTATTGCTTCATAAATCGGAATCACTGTAATATTATTTTTCCTGTGGCTTTATTTTGATTGAATATAATTTACCGTGTGATTGTATAATTGATTTATAATAATATTTATAATTATAAAATAATTTTAAATCAATCACAAAATAAAACATAAATAATATTTAAATACTATAAAAAAAATAGTCTAAATATCATTATCCTTTCGTTAAACTCTTTCAGAGACATAGAATACGAAAAAGAATTAATGCATTTTACTCTTTTATAATTTGTAAGAAAACTAATTAATAGCTTTTAATTAGATTAAGATATTATCATCATAAGACCTAATAATAGTATGTGGCGTGTAATAAGTGATATTGGAGGAGTGAGATAAAGCGAAGACCAAGATTCGAATCTTGCGATGAGAACATTCGATGAGGAGAGTTAAATCCAACAGCTATCGTGTGCTGATGCCAAAAATTCCATGGTATAATTCCCACACCTTTCTCTACCATTATTATTCATATAACCTCAGACAAACCAACTAACATTATACAAGCCTCTCAGACAACCCCTAAATCCGCCAAATCTGCACCAGTTGTTCATGCCGTCTCTCTCTTCTTTCTCTCTCTTCCCTGACACCACTCGCTGCCACTGTCCCTCTTTCTCTCTCCGCCGGTGAAGCCCGGCCAGTTCCTGTGGCGGAAACGGCTTTGACCGTTACCTGACTCCTTTCTTTCTTTAGACACATGGAGGTTTCCGTTGCGGCCCCGCCCAGAAAGTCCATGGCGGAGAAGGTCTTCGGAGGGCACCACAATGGGAGTACCAGCCAGAAGAAGCGTGGCACTGACGCTCGCCACGATGACAGCGATGGAGGCATGGAACTCATGGAGATTGGCGCTGAAAGAACAAAAAACGTGCTGATTCTCATGAGCGACACCGGTGGCGGTCACAGAGCCTCCGCTGAAGCCATTCGTGACGCCTTTCAGATTGAATTCGGTGACGAATACCGGGTAATCTTGTTGCTCCCTTTGCGTTTCTTCCTTCTTGATATGTCTTGCTTCTCTCATTTTTCAAAAAAACAAATTATGTTACACTGGTTTCTTTTTAATTTTTTTAACCTATTTTATTTGTTTTTCTTGTTTCGAAATTTGTTCTGCACTGGAGATTTCTGGTATGAGATTGTTTTTTGTGTTTTTCCTAAGATTTTGTTTTTGGAATTTGGAGTTTAACATAAACATTTCTTATAGTTAAACTTGGATTCAATTCAAGCTTCATTTGGATTAATTAACTCAATGTGTTTTATGATTACAATTATTTAAAAGGTTTTACTTAGTTTATACGAAAAAGGAAATTAATATCGAATTAATTAAACGTAATTATGGAAATTTAATAATATCTCTGTACCTAGATCATGGATCAAGACGAATTTTATTTAGTTCATAAACTAAATTAAAGAAATAGAATTATCTAATCTCGAACTATTTTTGGATTAGTTGCTGTATCTGTACCCTTACTTTTTGTCGTGTCTTGCACACACGGACTTTGTAGCTACGTTTTTTTCTTGGAGTTATTTGCGCAGATTTTTTTTTTTTTTTTTTTGGGAAAGATAGAACTTCGTGTCAATAAGAAGTTTTTGTTTGATTTATGTGTTTAAATAAAGTTTTCAATTTTCAGATTATTGTTAAGGATGTTTGGAAGGAATACACAGGGTGGCCGTTGAATGACATGGAGGGGCAATATAAATTCATGGTTAAGCATGTGCAGTTATGGAATGTTGCTTTTCATAGTACTTCTCCTAGATGGATTCACTCTGTTTATTTGGCTGCCATTGCTGCATACTATGCCAGGTACATTCCTATTCTCATACTTCTTCTGGTTAGCTTTGATAAGTAATTTTGTCAACTGATTTTGACGGTGAAAAGGGAAGATGTGAATAATGGTGGTTCCCCTTTACTGATAAAAAAACTATTCGTTTCTGTAGCTGTAAAAGATTTTTTTTTATGTTCGTTGTGTTCTTATTTATAACTAATCTCTTTTTCTCAGGGAGGTGGAGGCGGGGTTGATGGAGTACAAGCCAGATATCATCATCAGTGTCCATCCCTTGATGCAGCATATTCCGTTGTGGGTTTTGAAATGGCAAGGTTTGCAGAATAAAGTTGTTTTTGTCACAGTGATCACGGACCTTAGTACCTGTCATCCTACGTGGTAAAATTTAAATTTTAGAGTTTTTATTTTTCTTTCTTTGAAGTGAAGCACATTGATTAACTTTTTTACACGCTCTAAGTCATAGTTTGAAGCAATTTCCAGGTTTCATCCTTGGGTGAACAGATGTTACTGTCCTTCAGAAGAGGTGGCGAAGAAAGCTGCTCTAGATGGCCTTGATGAATCTCAAATCCGTGTTTTCGGCTTACCCATCAGACCTTCTTTTGCCAGGGCGGTTCTTGTGAAGGTATATATATATAAATGTTAAAGAAATTATAAGTGTAATTTTTCTTCTTCTTTCATTGTTGGTGCTTACTCTGTCTTTTACTACAGGATCAATTGAGAGATGAACTCGGATTGGATCCCATTTTGCCAGCAGTTTTGCTGATGGGGGGTGGTGAAGGAATGGGCCCTGTAAAGAAAACTGCAAAGGCTTTGGGAGAATCACTTTACGATAAAGAAGCTGAGAAACCAATTGGGCAATTAGTCATCATATGTGGTCGGAATAAGAATTTAGTATCCACCCTTGAATCTCTCGAGTGGAAGATTCCAGTAAAGGTAAGTTGCTTCTTGGTTTTTGTGCATTATGCAGAAGCCACCCACTGAAACTTTGTTTCTTGATTTTGCAGATCAGAGGATTTGAGACCCAGATGGCCAAATGGATGGGAGCCTGTGACTGCATCATAACAAAAGCAAGTTATAGTAATTTGCTCTTCGTTTCCTCCTTCATATGCTGTTATTGTTAACAAATAGGGTCATTGGTTGGTTGAAATTTTCAGGCTGGACCAGGTACAATAGCAGAAGCATTGATCAGAGGGCTTCCCATAATTCTCAACGACTATATCCCAGGACAGGCGAGTGGCTAAATTGTGTTTTCTTTTATTATTTCTACTGTTGGATGTTGATTCTGAGGTGGAAGTGTGGTAAAAACAACAGGAGAAGGGTAACGTGCCGTACGTGGTTGACAATGGAGCTGGTGTGTTCACCCGTAGTCCTAAGGAAACAGCAAAAATGGTGGCAGAATGGTTCACCACGAAATCAGATGAGCTAAAAAGAATGTCAGAGAAAGCACTTAAATTAGCACAACCAGAGGCGGTGTTTGACATCGTGAGGGACATTAATGAACTTGCCAAGCAACGAGAGCCATCAAATTTTCCATACTTGTTGACCTCGTCGTTTACTAGCCTAATTTAATTCATTATTTGTGCTTTTCTTTCATGGTAGCTTTCTTCCATTTAGAATTGACTTGTACAGTTAGCCCTATTTACTGTATCATTCTTTATCTCTGGCTTGGTTTAACTATGCTAAGATTCAATTATAGTAAACAGGTATGTTTGTGTGGTTGTGAGCAGATGGTTTGCCTGCAAGAAAGTGTGAATTCTACATTACATTAATTTATTTATGAAAAATGCCTTTTTAACCATTTTTTTATAATGTCTATATAATAGTTTGTTTCATTTCAAATATACAAATTAATAAAATAATGATAAATATTAAAAAATTGTTAAAACAAGTTATTAACATATAATTCTTTATTTATTTTCAATTTTTTTTCTCCGTAATTCTATCTAGCGGTCAATTTTGGCCTGGTAGGGGGCTTCTTTACCGTGCGATACCATAGGCAATATCATTATCGTATTTAACTAAGATTTTTAGATTTGTCGGGTTCTTGAACCAAAACAAAAAAAACAAAAATATGTAAACAAGATATATGCATTGGTGTAGATTTTCAATGTTAAGAAGCAAGCACTAGTCTGTGTGACCGGTGCATAAGCCCGTCTTTTTAAAAAATAAAATAATAATTCTTTAAGAAAACAATATAGTTTTTATTATATTTGTTTAAATAAATTTAAGAAATATATATTTAAATATTATAATTATATATAATGTATATAGATGTGTTATAGAAATAAAAAGTTGAATCATGCAAAAAAGTTAAATAATTGTATTATTTTATGATGATATATACTAAAATAATAATAGTATCAATATCAATATTAATAATAATAATAATAATAATAATAATAATAGTAATAGTAATATAAATATACACATAAAAATAATGTTAGTAGGTACTACTGAACATAAAATGTAAAGATAAATTAACCAAACAGAAGTATAGGTGATTGAAATATGATTTCTTCGTAAATAAAATAAAATATATATGAAAAAAACTAAAATGTAGATATATTATGAAATATGAATGATCCCATACAAAGTAAAAATAATATGAATTTAATGTTAAAATTTTAAAAAAATACATATAAATATAAGAATTTAAAAATAAGTTTAAAAGACAGAGATATATTTAAAGCTATTGCTAAAATAAAAAATTAAAATGTTAAAATTTGCAATAATAATAATATTAATATAAAAACAATCCATAATAATAATCCTGATACTAATAGCAATAGCAATACAAATAATAATACCAATACATAATAACACTAATATGCTAATATTAATTCAAATAATAATGTATAATAATAAAAACAAAGTAGTAACAATACTTATAATAACAATAATAACAATAATAATAATAATAATAATAATAATAATAATAATATTATTATTATTATTATTATTATTATATACAGTACTACTAATACTAATGTTAATAATAATTTAAAATAATAACTTTTTTTTTTTATGATTAGGGATTGGGTTTAAATTAGGATAAGGTCAAAGTTATTAATAGGATTTATAGTTATGATTTGTGTTAAGGTTTGAGTTTGGGTTATGGTTAGAGTTATATTTAAGACTAGTTAGGGATGGGGTTTATGATTATGATTTATAGTAAGGGTTTTTTTTTTGGTCGGGTTAAGGTTTATGTTTTAGGATTAAGGTTATGGTAAGAGTTAAGATTAGTGTTTATGATTTGGTTAGGGTTATGAGTTAAGGTTAGGGTTATAATTAAATACATGATTTATGTTAAGGATTAGAGTTAGGGTTATGGTATATGGGGTTAGTGTTAGGGTCACAACTTATGTTAAGGTTGTGTTATAATTAGATGTATGATTACTGTATGGTAAAGATAAGAGTTATGGTTACAATTACCGTCAATATGTAGGTTTTAGGATTAGAATTAGGGTTTATGATTGTAGTTAGGTTAGGACTAGAGTCAGGGTTTATGTGTTAGAGTTACAATTATGTTATGAGTCATGGTCTATAATTAGGCTTATGATTAGATTTATGGTTACATTTAGGGTTAGGGTTGGATATGTATGATTATTGTCTGGGGTTGGGTTATGGTTACAATTGATCAAGGTTTAGGAGTATGGTTAGGGGTAGGGTTATATTCATTGTTTAGATTTTATGAGTAAGGTTAGGGTTACTAGTATGATTAGGCTTAGGGTTAAAATTAAGGTATGTGTCAGAGTTATGACTAAGGTTAGGGTTAGTATTTATGGTTAGGGTAATAGTTTTTTTAGATGAAATGAATCCATAAACTTTCTTGCTAAGAATGTCTAGGTGAGTGTTTCTCCTAAAATCACCTCACATTTTTTTCATTACCTCCACATTTTTTTAAAATTTTAAAATTATCTTTTACATTTCAAAAAATCTTATACTCTAACAAATCTCAAAATTCGTTAAAAAATTTTACGAAAGTTTTAATAGATTTAAAAATCCGTTGAAAAAAAGTTACTTTTGGAACGTAAAGATGCACGAAGAAATCTGACATGGTACAAGGAGAAACACTATGTCTAGGTAGGGCTGAACGAGTTTGGGCTTATTGTTGAAAGCTGACCCGAATAAATTACCAACGTTCATAGTTACATTGTTTACTTGTGTCTTAAGTGTTATTGCATTGGTATTAAGAATAAACTAACCACGATCATTATTGTCAGATCGCATTCCAATTTATAGTTACTTTTTCCACAATCTTGATTTCACATCACCTAACAAATTTGGCATCTTAATTATTCAATTTACTTCCACTTTTGGTTGTTTTGGTACACATTTATCAATTTCTCAGTTTCATTCCAAAGAATTACTCATTTACATGCTTGAATTGTTTTCTTTTCCCTTCATTTTCAGAAACGCCTGGGGTTGCAATTGAAATCTTCTGCGCAATCTTTGTTCTTATCGTGGCCACAATAGACATGGTACGAAGGATTCAATTCAATTCAATTCGTGCTTATTCAAAATTCATAATTTTGGGGCGTTGTCAATTTTTGATTCCCAATTGAAAATGATTGTTGTCATTGTTCTGTATGGAAAAGGTTTATCACTCTAGTTTTGTGAATGAAGATGGGGTGAGTAGAGCTTGTGGGTGTCCTCTTCTTCCTCTCAAGAGCCATATCAAGGGACCTGCTCCTGTTTCAGATCAAGGTTTTTCTATTGTTTTTTGTTCTGTTATGCTTTTTGTGGTTTCTGGATGTGGGATATGCTTTGACTGTGATGTGTGGTACAGATACAACTGATATCGTGGATGAAGCCATCACCTTCTTTCGAGCCAATGTGTTCTTTAGAAACTTTGACATCAAGAGCCCTGCTGATAAACTTCTCATATACTTGACCTTTTATATCAACATCGCTCTCAAGAGGCTTGAAGGTTGCAGAACCTTGGCTGAAGGAACCAAGGCAATCATCAACTTGGGTCTCGAAAAGGTTCCTGTCCCTGGAGAGTCTGGCTTTCCATTTCCGGGCCTTTTCCTCCTTCCTCAATCACACGATGAAGCAGGTGAATCCTGTCATTACTATTCCTTCACCTTGATATTCTTATAAGTAGACGCATAGCTTAGCTTAATCATAGCACTTGATTCTCTAAGTATTAATTGGTGTCCGCCTCCCAGGTAATAGTTAAAGATTCAAAAGTGGAAAGCTTTTATTGAGAAGTATCTATTGATTCCTTCGCCATTGCCCTCAGGAAAATAGTCAATAAAAATGTATTTGAGTTGTTCCTTAATCATTTTATTTTTCAATCGATTGCTTACCCAAGATTTGACACCATTTTCACATTTGCTGGCTAAGTTCACTTTAAACTCACATGACCAAATGAGTGTGTCTGTGCCTCAACGTGGGGCTGGCATTGTTTTGAAGACAAGAAATTGTATCAGAGTTTAATCTTTGTGAATTTTTAGCACACACCCAACAAGGAAAGTCTAGTATTTGGCAAATAATGAACTATTCGAGTATCTTCCTTCATTCGTTAGAAGTTTTCTGAAAGTAGGGATGCAGGTATAGCTCTAACCATGAAGCCGGATAGGTATATCTAATATAACTGCCAGAATATACAAACATGGATTGGAGTGATACTAAAAGTCCTCAGTGATCTGAAGATATGACTCAAGTCTGGAAAACTATCATTCTGAGAGGTTCATTTCAAACAACTAACTTCACTAGCTATTAAGTGACTTTATATGGCTGCTGTAATCCAAATTTTGCAGTGTTGTTCAGGTTCACTGCTGCTCAGATTCCAACTAAAAAAAATAGGAAGTATAGGAATACTTTATAAAATAGACTATAATATGTACTTCCTTGATGTGTAAAAAAATAGTTGGAATGGAAACTTCAGTTCTATTACTTTCTGCACCTATGAGGAAATTTCAGCTTGTATTTATACCAATATATGTAGGGTTTTTTATTTCCTTGTATTTTTGAGCCTTTTGAAGAGTCAAGTCAAGCGTCTTTTGCATATTTTTTCAAAGAACTGATGATCTGTCATTGTTGAAGCTCATTTAATATGAACGTAATTTATGTTTTTCAGTGCAATTGGCATTGCTTTACATGATTGATGGTGAAAACACTGTTATCATATTGGGAATTTAAAATTGCTCATACTAGCTTTAGATTGAACTTTTATAAATTGTTGTGTTTACTCTACCTGATGCAGTTGCAATTTACTCAACCTTTTTACAGGCCACACACACGTGTTTGTATGTATTTATTTATATTCATATTCCTGTATTTTAAGCTTTGTGATCTCAACAATGCAGAATTGCTCAAAAACTATTTGAAGCAGATAAGGGAAGAAACAAGTGGGAGGTTATTAAGCGTTGCATACAGACCTAACGGCACTCCAAATAAATGGTGGTTGGCATTTGCAAAGAGGAAATTTATGAATATAATCATTCCTTGAACTATTGGCGGTCATGCAATTCTTAAACCATAGGTTATGCTGTGAAAATTACATTTAAAAATAGTTGATCTGCCAATAAAAAAATATAGTGATTATTGAAAGGCTTGTTGTTAGTTGTCTAGTTTGAAACTTCCATTTTGATTTGGTTATATTCAAACTACTGTTTGCTTGGTAGCACCCATTTTCACAATTTTTTAGTGATGGCCTCTTCTTTGCCCCTCATATAATGAACTCAATAATCCTAATCGGGTTATGTCCCCAACCTTGTCTGTGCAAATGGTGATGACTATGATAGTTGTATTGTCTATTAAGTATTGCAAAACTCCTTCAGTCACACCTCAGCTTCACATTATCAGTATAATGAGTGTGCATTATGATAACTGCAACTTTTATTTCAGGTATTTTTTTTCAGGTATGCACTAAATGTATTTCAGAGTATCTGTTTCTGGATCTTGTTCTTTTTCTTCTTCTTCTTTCCATTGGTAATGCTAGGTATTTCTGTCTATTTAAGAAATTCTTTGAAAAGGTTTTCTTTTAAAATATTTTTATATAAATTTATAAGGATAAAAAGTATAGACTTTTTCATCTCCTTGCCTGCAAGTTTTGAATTAAATTATATACATTCCTTTTTTAATTTATGGATCATATTTTTAATAAAAAGACCATTGAATGTTGACCTAACGTCTCATTTTAATAACATACTATTATTAAACAAAAATATTTCGTTATAAATATTCAAAAGACATATAATCCAATGTATATAATATATTAGTACACTATTAATAGGACTATAATAATATTGCACATTTACATTTCTAAGCTACTATACCAAGATTTTGTTACAAGATTATACCTAACATGATGTAATCGCTGTATTTCAAATTACCGTCAAGTCTCAACCGACTTTCGAACGAATAACATCATCCTTAGTAACACGAGACAAAACCTATGTTCATCACCGTGACTACCACCGGGACCACCACAATAACAACACCGGGACCACACGAGATCAGCATTAGAATTTGGAGGTGCAACTCAAGATTTGGGAAGTGCAATAAGAACACCTCAAATAAGGAAGTTCAAGAACAAAAAAATTAAATCCTATTTTTTTTAATCTGTATAACTCCTTGGATTTTAATATCATTATATGCAGTTATGGTGTTATGTGGTTTATGCTTTGTGAGTAAGCTTGCTTTACTCCAATTATTATGGGTCCTTATTTCATAGTTTTCAAATAAAACTGGAATTAGAAAAAAACTTTAATAAGTAGTAACATTTTTTTTTTACTTAAAAAAGTGAATATATGAATGTAGTTGGTAAAATTAATAAATTACCTATTAGTTTATTTGAGTAAATTATAATTATTTTGATCATTATGAAAACGTTTAATATCTTATTTTATAAGCTTTTAGTTTATAAAATTACAAACTACTTTATCTAGTTTATTTAATTTAATTTGTAACTTTTTTAATTGGCTTATTATTGTACTTTAAATTTTTATTCATTTTTCCATTCTTAATTCTTTTACATATTATTACTTATTTTTAATTTTATATAGATAAAAATTCTAAAAGAATGAATAATTATTACTCATAAAATAAAATATATTAAACAAAATTACTAGTCCAAATAAAAATAATATTTAACAATACTAAAACATGTTATGACAATTAATGTTGAACTTGTAACTCGTGCAAGTTTCTGCTGGCACATGAAAACCCTTGCAAAAATGGTACCCTCATGATTGGAGCGTAAATTAAGGACAAAAGAAAATAAGAATGGGCCCAGGCCCAAAGGTGCACAAGATCCAAAGCCTAGACTCAAACTGAAGGAAATTGTTATAGCCACTTCAAAAAAAAAAAAAAAAAACGGGATGTGGCGTGGAAGTAACGAAATTAGGAGTGGCAATAGAAAATAGAAAATAGCAATAGCAATAGCAATTTGGTTCACAAAAACCCTAAACGGTAGAGAATGTGGGGTTTACTTTAATCAGTAATCAGATTCGGACCAAACCCTTTGACTTGTCTTCTCTCAGCTTCAGCTTCATACTGTTTCTGCAATGGAGCTTCAGATTCCAATTCACACCGTTCTCCAAATGCCCTCTCTTCTCCAAGCTGTGGCAGCTGACACTATTCTCGCCGCCGCGCAATCTATGGCTTTGGTATTTCTCTCTCAAAAACCTATCTTTTATTTCCACCTCATTTGCCCCTTCAATTTCACCTTCTTTTACTGTTTTTCTTACTATATTAATACTTGAATAAGCATTTTCAGAAATAGGGTTCAGCTGTTGCACTGATTTGCATGCTTGGAATTCCGTTCTTAGTTAGGTCAAAGCAGGGTTTCCTTTTTGCATACAAGTGTTTGCCATTAACTGTAGGGATTATCTACCATTATGTTTCATCTAACTGTCTTGAATGTGAGCATATTGTTTGTTCTCCGTTTGTGTTCTACCTCCTGTTTTCAATTTAATGTTGTTTTCCCTTCATCGATATTTTCTTTGTGAGCGACAGGCTTTTGTGCATTTTGTTTTGTTTTAGTACTTTCTGTATCTGTACTGCTTGTCATTAGTACGTATGTTATCAGAGGCATTGTTTTTTTTTTTGTTCAAAGTACAAACTATTGCCATGTCAAAAAGTATGGATTGGGGATGGGACATTTTATGTGAGTTGGGACAAATACTGGGACATTTTGCTACTGTGGGATGGGATCTTACATGGCTGATTCCTGCCATTTCTTTGATAGTATCTGCAACCAGTGAAGGCCAATGGGCATCATTGTGGTTCCTTTTCTTAGTTTTTTAGCTAGTATGACATTAAGAAAGTCAGTTTACTGGTCACGAACAGGAATAGCGGGGATTCTCCTAATGCTACAAAACAAGCAATACAATGAAAAAAAAGGAACCAAATTATTTTCTTTTAATTCTGAAAAAGAGTACCGTTCACTTATACTCCCCGTTAGTTGTTCTGTCTACCAACACTTCAATTTGTCTTTCTTAGGATTTGAGATGAGATAAACTGCTGAAAAGCTGCAAGCTATATTTGAAATATGTAATTTTAGAATTTTTCGTCATTGTTTCTTTATTGAATATCTAAAAAAACTTATAGCAAGTGTCTGCACATATGTCATGGGTTTAGTTGGTTTCAGAACTATTCTTGGTATGTATCCTTTATTGTATGGAATTCGGTAGTTATTTTTAATTTACTTTTGTTTATTTTCCTTTCAGATTGGATATCTGCTGACCAATGTCACTAATCCAGTGTTACCAAATTTGATTCCCACGGGTGGAAGGTAAGAATAAGCTGAAGCACCTCAATAATATAGAAAACATTACTTTCTCGTTTACGTATCTCCTAACATTAAGGACGTATCTACCTCATTTCAAATTGTTACTGATTATCACATCTGTCTGTTTTAAATCCTGGTCAGGTTTCCCTTGGACGACCTTTTTAGTAGCAAACATACTTATCTAGAAAACAAAAATGATAGCGGAACTGAGGATGATGAGGAGGATGAGGAGGATGAAGAAGGACACGAGGATGATGACGATGATGCAGACGATGAAGATTTCTCTGGTGAAGAAGTTGATGAAGAAGGGGATCCTGAAGATGATCCTGAGACTAATGGTGGAGGAAGTGATGATGGGGACGAGGATGATGACGATGATGACAATGGTGATGATGAAGATGACGATGGGGAAGATGAAGATGAGGAAGAGGAAGAGGAGGAGGAGGAAACTCCCCAGCCACCTTCTAAGAAGAGAAAGTGAGAAAGTGAAAATTAATGTTAGTAGGAAATTTGAGTCGAATCTAGTGATTAGGACAGATGAATTAGAAACGTTCTTGAGTAGACTTATCTTGCTTTAGTAATATGTCAACTATGATTATCATTATATTAATATTTCCCATTGTTACCAAGACTTTACCTTCCAACCAGTTTTTATCTTTTGCCGCTACCAAAACTATGTTTTCTTTAATAACTATGAATTGCAATTCTATCTTGGATCATCTGTTTGGTTTCTCCATTCGATATGGTCTCGGTAGCAGACTAGTGAATGCAGAAAAAAACTCTCACTTATAATCTTTTAACCAAACATGCTTCAGAACAGAATTTGAATTCTATGTTGAGCTTTTGGTATCGTCTCTTTCATAAGTCTTCAAAATACACTTATGGACGTTGGTTTTGATGTTTTAAAATGTACTATATCTTTTTAATATACATTTTAATATATCAACATCATTGCGATTTAAAGACTCAGGTCATCACTAAAAACTCACCTGAGGATCTGGATTCGAATAGAATATGTTTTCATAATATAATTCATATTGTATAAGATGCTCAGTTGATATCTGTCTTTAGTTTTCTTGTGTAATTTTTTTTTTGTTCTAGTTAATTTGACTGAAGAGATGATAGCTGCTTTTATTTTATTTTTCCTAAATTAGGTCATTTGTTCTAATCACGTAATTGCTGGTATTCATCATCTGGTACATGATTCTTGAGTATAAATGCCTGGGATGTTTATAATTGTAACTATTTTTACTGGCAAACTTAATTTGCTCAAGATGGGAAATGCAGGTGGCTTTGTTCATTGTGTTCAATAAAGTCATTTTATTACAAATTCAATGTACGTATCCTTTAAAATTAAATACAAAGGAATATTAAAGGAAAATGGTATTAAAACTAAAACAAGAAATAAAACACACTCAATTACTTTGTCCTAAAAGAGAGAAAAAAATGATCATATTGTGTAACCAACAATACAACACAGTTATCTTTAGAGTTAGAATATTTTATTTTAGCAATATCTCCACTTACAACCCTCTAATCCCCATGTATTGCTTATCAAAGTTAAGTGGAATTATTAATTGCATTGTTTTCACTAATTGTTTCCCCAATGTTCTGCTATGGAGGTCATAACTAGTAGGAATCTTTCATCATAGTAGACAATTTTAACACTGGAAAACAAAGTCATACAAGAGTCTATAATTTAATAACCAACTATTGTAGCCCATAAAGTTCTTGAAACACTTTTTCATATAAAAAACACTTTGAAAGTACTACGTTATGATTTATATACTCAACTTGTGTGTAATTAGACTCTTCCATGGAAGTCTCCTTTTGTTTGCAGGTACCTTCCTTGTCTTGAAATGAGATTAAAATTGTTAGTTGGATTTTTGTTGGGATTCATTCAAAGGAAAATATTTTAACAATTATTTTATATGATTATATTATTAGAGACAACTCTTACCTATGATCAAATGCAATTTAACTTGTTTTCTGATCGGTCAAAATTTATCTAATTTGTTGAAGTATCTATTATTTAGAATAACATGAATTCTTTTATGTAACTACCACCTGTATCATAGACTCAGCAATTAAAGAAAAAATTGGTGAAATTTATTTTTAATATTTAAATAACAGAATAGAATATTGTGCATACCTGCACAAAGAGAAGGACAAATTAAAACAGTTGAAAGTTTTCAATTGTGATTTTTTAAATTTATAAATAGATATTAACGTGAGATGAGAAGGCAAACTATTGTGAAAGTTTTACTTTAGAACTGTTAGACATGAACAAAATAATAATATAAAAGTGATTGATTATTAAAATGACTGTAATTAACAGAGTTGTAGAAAAAAAGCCTTTAAAGTGTTTTTATTTGAAAGAATAAAAAGGAATGCTGAGTAATTAGAAATGAGTAATGTTATTTTTAATTGTGCAGAGAGAAATGGAATTTTTGTAGTGTAATTTGAAAATAGAAAATGTATAACAGAAATATAGATAAAAATGATTTAGATTGTTACAAAAATAGAAAGGAAACTGTATAAAAGAATAACAGAAGAGAAGTGGAGAAGAAAAGTAGGCAGAAAGGAGTGAGCAGAAGGTGAAATAGGGAGTGGAGTATCGGCCCCCACACACAAAGGAAAGGAACCTCATCAATCTCAATGCGTTACAACAATCTCACCCGTTCATTATCCCATCCATGAATCTTATGCCCTTCAAACTTAGGGTTACCGCATTATCAACGTCATGTCCCCCAAGATCAACGCTCAGATTTCTCCCCAGCCCTGTCCCCACTTGGCCGAGTTCCGCCGCACCTCCACCAAGCCATTTCTTGTTCTCCATAGCTGCCTCCGGATCAAGCCTCCCGGTGGCCGTGCTGCTCTCCGCCGTGATCCCGAGGAGGTCCCTCGCTGCGGCGCCTGCGGCCTCTCCTCCCCCTCTCGCCTATATGCCTGTGTCACCTGCGCCGCCGTCTCCTGCCACTCTACCTCCAACGCCGAATCCTCCCATGCTGCCGTTCACGCCGCCTCAATGCCGCCTGGCCACCAGATTGCCGTCGACGTCGACCGCGCCGAGCTCTTCTGCTGTGCGTGCCGCGACCAGGTCTACGATCGCGACTTCGACGCCGCCGTGGTGATCGCCCAGATCGCCGCGTCAACTCTTGGAGCCGATCCTCCGCCGGCGATCCCCTCGTCTCATCCTGAGAATCTCCGGAAGAAACGGCGAGTGGATTACCGGCCCTGGGCGCCGGATCTACGCGAGCGCGCTCTGATCGGGAGCTGCTCTGGCCCGATCGTCAGCGACGCTGCCGATCCTTCGCAGGATTTGCCGCGCGGATTGCGCGGACTGAACAATTTGGGAAATACTTGCTTCATGAACTCGGTGTTGCAAGCGCTGCTTCACACGCCGCCGTTGCGGAATTACTTTTTGAGCGATAGGCATAATCGGTTTTTTTGCCAGAAAAGGAACAACGGTGACGGAGACGGTGGTGCTGCTGGGAAGAGAAATGGCGGCAATAATGGGAACAAGAATGCGCGAATATGCTTAGCTTGCGATATGGATGCTATGTTCTCTGCTGTGTTTTCTGGAGATCGCGTTCCCTACAGCCCTGCTAAGTTTTTGTACAGGTGCGTATGGTGGTGGCTTATAAACTGGGAATAATAGAACTAGTCATGTGTTTTTAAATCCTTATTTAGGATTTAAGTTTCTTTTACGTCAATTTGTTATAGGAAGTTTAACTGTTTGACTGGTTCTTGATGTAATGTTTCAGTTGGTGGCAGCACGCAGCCAACCTTGCCAGTTATGAACAACAGGATGCGCATGAGTTCTTCATTTCCATGCTTGATGGCATCCATGAGAAGGTGGAGAAGGGTCGGCGTAAGCCAGATAGTGAAGGTAATGCGTTTTGACTGTGACACCCATTTATTATTCTCTTCACCATTACGAAGTGCTTGCTACTGTTATGCTATTTTTTTGTTCGGAAAGAGGGGTTTCTTATATAAAGCCACTTATTCTAGTATCTCGTGGGATATTCAATTCAAGCGTAATATCAAAATAAAATTAAAACATGTGAGCAATGTTGACCCTTCTGAACTTTTGCTACTAGAATCTCAGCTGGTTTGTTTTAGTTTAAATAACAAATCATTTTGTGGATAATATCAAGTCTACCATCCCTGCCTTGCTTGCTTAACACAGTTTTGTAGTGTTTGTCTAACTCTTGTGGAAGCTGTGGTCTCTGAGTTGTTTTCACTCATTTTTAACATGTGTAATTTAGTTGTGGTCATAGGGCTAGGGTATTGTAACTGTATCTCTTAAAAAATAATATAGGGAATATTGTAACACCAATCTTTTTTTCCTCTTATTTCCATCAGAGAGTCTTCTTTAACATGTTTACCTTCTTTGATCCCATTTTATGGAAAGAATATTATGGTTAAGTTGTGATGAGTGAAGATGTTGATCCCTATGCTATTAAGCACTAGCATTAGATTGTTAAGAACACAATCTTTAGATGGTGTAAGAATTAAGAAGTCTATCTGTTACCTTTTTTCAACTTGTGACAAGTTGGTGAATTAGCTCAGATTAATTATAGTTGAAACCAAACGGATTATAGAAGACTATCAATAGAGCACCGTTGTCTTGCTATCTTCAATGTCTTTGACATTTTTTTTAATTTCATAGTATTTCAAAATACTATTTAAGGTAACGGAGTTATCATAATATTTAACTGCAGGGTGAGGGTTTAGGTATCTTGCTTGTTGCCCTAAGAGTTGACAATTGCTCAAACATTTAGGGCTAATTTTCAACCACAACCTGCTGTCGTGATGGATTTAGCTGCTACGTTCCTGTGAGTCCGTGTAAGTCAATTTCTGCTTAGCCTATTCGTTTCATCATACAGGAGATTCTAGACCAAATGATGTTAATGTTAACTCCACCTTTTTACCTTGTTTAGGCTATAGTTCCAAAGCTTGTCCTATCCTGGAGAGAAGGTTGCATTAGTTTTCAGGCCATCAAAAGTGTCAGATCTCTGAGTTCTTTGAAAGCTGAGCTAAGATTTTAGCCTTGAAAGATGTGGATCTTTCTCTTTTGGAGTGTTAGTCCCACATGGAAACACTCATTTTCTTTCCTCTGTCTTCCGCTGGCATTCCTTTGTTTCAATTCAAGACCATTTCCTTACTCTCTCGATTAGAGCCAGTCAAGTTTAGTGGGTTGGCTGTTCAAGAATCAATTATGTTTTTAAGATAATGTGTTTTTGTTCTGGACTCCTGTGCTCTGGAGGACCTAGGGATAATACTAGGTATTGTTCTGGAGTTAACTGTAAGGTGCAAAGTTCTCCCATACATAATATTTAGAGGCTATTACATGTTAAATTACTTTGGACCACTAGACAGAATATTGGCATGCTTGGCTTGTAAGGATATCTATCTATCAAGACAAATTCTGACGGCTGTAAAATTTTAGTTCCAGTAAGTCGTGGTTGTCAAGCTTGACAGTGATCAGTTTATCCTGTATTCTGTCTTTTATTTTCTGTATTTCTAAAATGTTAGGAAAAAATGTAAATCTAGTTTACAAAATTTCCCAGTAATTTAAATTGCAAAGAAAACGAATTGTTTCTCTTTGTTCATTTCCAGAAGTCTAATTTGACCCCAGGATAATGGTTGTACAATTAGGAACCCTTTTGGCAATTTCATTCAGCATTTGAACACCTAAGTTCTACTATCACCTTAGTACAAGGATCTTGTTTGCTACCTTTGTTTACTGAAATTTACAAGATCTTCATTGTAAGATCTGCTCTTAAACTGGCGTCATTTTATTAAGCATCTTTGTATGACAACATTTCACTGATATTTCAGGCAATGGTGACTGCTGCATTGCTCATAAAGTATTCTCTGGCATTCTGCGATCAGATGTTACATGTATGGCCTGTGGTTTCACATCAACTACTTACGACCCATGCATAGACATCTCACTGGACTTGGAACCGAATCAAGGGGTTTCTAATAAAATGGCTACTGCAACGTCAAATCATTCTTGCAATGGTGAGGCTGATTGCATGAATTCAAGCCAATACTGTGGAACATCTACCTTGACTGGATGCTTGAAGAGATTTACGAGAGCAGAGAGATTGGGAGCTGACCAAAAATTTTTCTGCAGGCAGTGTCAGGTGAGGCAAGAAACACTCAAACAGATGTCAATAAGGAAACTTCCCCTTGTTTCTTGCTTTCATATAAAAAGATTTGAGCATTCTTCAACAAGAAAGATGTCCAGGAAAGTGGATCGCTACCTACAGTTCCCATTTTCACTGGACATGTCACCATATCTCTCATCAACAATTTTAAGGAGTCGATTTGGGAACAGGATCTTTCCTTTTGATGGGGATGAGCCTGATGCTTCAGATGAGTTGTGTTCAGAGTTTGAGTTGTTTGCCGTTGTCACGCACACTGGTAAACTAGATGCTGGCCATTATGTTACTTATCTGCGATTAAGCAATCGATGGTACAAGTGTGATGATGCTTGGATTACTCAAGTTGATGAGAACATTGTCAGGGCTGCGCAGTGTTACATGATGTTCTATGTACAGAAGATGCTTTACTATAAAGCAACTGATAAACAGGTCGCCTCATGATTCGAATAAGAGAAGCTCCAAATCATTGATATGCCATGGTTAATATCAATTTTCATTCCAATGATATGCCATGACTCATACATGAGGAAACAAGCAAAGGAAAATATATTGCATTCACATCACAACTAGCGAATATGTCATTTTCAGAGATTAATTTATAGTTTCAAGTTGGAGCTAGAAACCAGCCAGAATTTTTTAGGCACTCCAACTTTTTGGAAACTCTAAAATTGTTTATGCTCTTCCGTTTCTCTTCCCGTGCTTTGAAAATCAGTGGTTGGAGGGCTTTGCAGTTGTTCCTTCATCAGGAAAAAATAAATACTCATTAAAACTGGAACTATGCCACCATGATAAGGATGGATATTAGAGGTTATGGATATATAAGAACTACAATTACGAAATCTTCAAATGCTAATTGGTTGCGGAGTTAAGCTTAAGGGCTTGCTTGGATTGGTTGATAAAGATAGAATCCAGCCAGATGAATTTAATAACTAGACTGAATTGGCTGGTTACTCCTCAAATACAACAAACTGGTTGTGTAATTGAGTCAAATAAATCTTGAAACTTGAAGAAAAGTGGTCAGAAAATTCAGTAAAAAATTCATTTATATTAGTTGTAATAGATCAATAAATAACTCAAAATGCTTTTTATTTTTTTCTGAAAGGTAAAAATAACTCAAAATACTTTTTATTTTTTATTCTACTTGTAAATTTGTCATTAATTAATTGAAGCATTGATTTGATTATAAAATGTTTTATTTGAACTTTTTGATGATCGAATATGTTCTCCAGAATGGTGTAAGAATAGACAGAAAGAAAAAATAAATAAAAAAAAGAAAAATGAGATTGTTTGAATGAAAGAAAAAAGTAGTAGAAATGATACTAAATAAAAATGAATTTGAGTTAAAATTAAAAATTGTAAATAATATTTAAATTGTTTAATACCATTTTATAAATAATCTGGATTTAAAGAATATATTAAGTTTATTATAGTTCTATACTTTTTGTTATTATTTAATAACATTGTTAAATAAACTAGGTTTCATAATAATAATAATAATAATAAACAATATTATTTAGTAAATAAAATTATTAATAATAATAATTATAGTTCAATGCTTTTATATAATTTTAATTTGTTTTGTTGATAATTATTTTATAGTAATCCAAATTACCAATATTATATTAATATTTGATTAAGCTTAATTTTCTCCTAATACAAATAAAAAACATTAGAGTGATTAAAGTCTTTAAAATCAATATAAATTAACAGGAATAAAAATATTAATTATTTTGATAATGTTATTAGAAGTTTGTATACTAAAATGCTTTTATTTATGTTTTTTAAATATTTAATTTTGTTTCAATACATCTAATGAAGGAGGAAGAGATATTTATATTGGTTTCGACTGATGAATGAGTATCGATTTACCCAACAAATTTCTATACTAATTTTATATTTTTTTTTTAACTTAAAGTATAGACTAACTTTACTTGAAATTTGTTTAAATAAATGTGAATGTGATCTATTATTTTATTCTTGATGAACTGTATGTATTGATAGATGAATTGTGTAGTTAAATATTACTTGTTAATTAGGTTTCTACTTTGAATTTTTCAAATTAAAATAAGTATTATAGGAAGAAAAATGTTTTAAATTAAAGAAATATTTGTTTTGGTTTAATTGGAATTAAATATTTTATTTATATTGTTTGTATTACTTCTTTCAAGTAATTACACTCAAGCAAGAAGTTTGTAAAAAATAAGTTTACTGTAACATTTAATTGAAGACAATTAAATAACATACTAAGAAGATTAAGTACATTTAATTCAAAAATCGGATTTTAAGAGTAATAAAACAATCCATTTATCTATAATTTATTTTAAACTCATTTAAACAATTAATATTTTACAACCATTATGTGGTTTTTAATTAACAGATAAACATTAAAGAATTATGAGATAATTTGATAATAAAAATAATAATATAATTTAATTTTGGAAAGATAAAAATAAATACAAAACTATTGGTGACGACCTCTATGGAGAATGCATGCGGTGAAGTGGTTGGTGATGCGGACCTCATTATATTTTGGCCTCTTTCAGTGCCGCCACTTTTTGTTGCCATCTTCAACTTAAAATCAAAAGTAAAATTCATAAATTAATAAATAAAATAAAGAAATAAGAGATGAGGTGAGCGACTTCTCAATCTGTCTTACTCTTATCTCCATTTTCTTCTTCCCTTCTCATTCACTCACACACCACTTTCCAATTCTCTCTAATTAGGGTTTTCTTGTGCCCTTTCTTTCTTCACCCATTTTTGCCCGACCAACTTTCAATCATCTTTTCTTCTACGAGAATGAGACAATCCGATTGACCTAATGATTTGACCACGTCGATTCGACTCTTTTCGGCCAAAGATTGCTTCTTTGGATCTCTGTATATCCTCGAGCTTCGCGTTTCGTGTTATCCTCCCTTGTGTTTGATGTCCAAATATCAAAGTGAGCGCCTCCATTAATCTAACCTTTATTTTCTCTTTTCATTCCATTTCTTTATTCTTCTCAGCATTATTTTATTTTATCTTTTTCTGTTGATTTTTAACGATTGCTGCAATTCGCTTGGTGATCTCTGTTTCATAGGTTTACACGTTATTTATCCTCTGACACGATTTCCTCGTTTGCACCGATTTTATGTATGGAGTGTTTTCTGATCCTGTTCCTTAGTTGCACCGACACTGATTGTCTTAAGCTTTTTCTTATAAAGGGTTTTATGTTTTCAAGATTGACCGGCAATTGGCCAGACACTCTGTGTTCATGTGTTTATTGATTGAATCCTTTAGCTGACGAAAATCGAATCGAGGATCCCCTGTTATGAAATTTTATGCTTTCTTGATTCCATGTGATGGATATTTTGACTGATGTTTATGATATGTTTTGCGGTGTTGTTTTCACTTTAAGAAGAACCAAGATATCTCTTTGGCTTACTGTTTTGAATTATCATTTTCTAGTTACTTTGAGTTATGGAGTTCTGTTTTCTTATGTTGCAGTAGGATGAAAGGTGTTAGAGATTGGGTTTTCTCTCAAATTCTGTCCAAATCAGTGGTCTCGCCTTCATCATTATCAGGTGGCAATAGTTTTTACGCTGAAGAGCACCGGATTCAGAATGAAAATTTTAATGAGCAAGGTACAACCCTGATATTACTGTCTGTGACTTCAAGTGGAGTCATTGAAAATGCACATAATTTTATAATGAAAATGCACATAACTTTATAATGAAAAAATGCACATAGTTAATTTCTCGCTAGATGCGGTCATAACGGAATTCTCCTCCTCCTAAAACGGTGGTTGGTTAAAGAAGACGATACTAGCAGGGAACTCGTTTTGTTCTGTTATTCCGTGCATGTTAAGCTCAGCAGATATGTAGTTATTTAGTAAAAATCTACACCTTCCAATTGTATAGTGCTGTATTCACATCTTCCAATGCCACCCTTAGATTAGTATTAGGTTTCACAATTCTTAGAACCAGTAGGGGACAATATGACATGGTTCACCACCATACATATAGAGTAGCTGTGGAGATTATGCTTCTATTGATAATAGAGTTAGCCTTTACGGTATAATAATTCATAGGTAGATATATACTTTCTGCTCGAGAAGGCTACGGTTCGTCTTCAAACTCAAGAATTTGAGCTAGGTAAATAACCATTCTAACATTGAATAATTTGTTATTTACAAAGTGCAGATTGAATTTTCTTATCTTAGCTTAATAACTAAATTATCTCAACAACTTAAATTTGTGCGGAAGGGGCTGCTGGCCTCCCTGTGAGCTGCTCTCTACTTCTGCAGGAATTGTGTTAACCTAAAGAGTTTGGACACATTAAGGGTGTGTTTGGGATAACTTCGAAAATTAGATTATTTCAATAATGAATTATATGTAATCAATTATTTTTATAACCAATTATAATCGAATTATTTGTTTTTGGTAAGTTTTCTGAAGCATGATATTTAAGATAATTAATTTTGAAAAAAACATTCATCCTTTTAAAAGTAAATTATAAGAAGGGGGTAGTTGTTGAGAAACTTGAGGGTTTTTATTATCGGCAAATGGGGAGACTTAGGAGTAATTTCGAGATAACAAGTTTGAGGTGAAAAAGAAACCGTTGATAATCATAATCTAAAAATGTTTGGATACATAAAAGTAGTTTTTTTTTTTAAATATTTTGTAAATTTAAACAATTTTTTCAAGGAAACACAATAATTCTCAAACAGTTGTATTTTTTTTTTTCCAACTAAAACAGCTGAAATCAATAATTCAAGCTATCCCAAGCATGCTCCAAATATTATTTTTAAAGATCGAACAGTTTTTGGAACAAAAATTTGTTTGCGATTTTATGTTTCGGGGAGTAGCTGAAATTTGTGGAGAGAAAATGAAAAATAAGCTGTTTTTATGAATCTTAAAATTTGTAGTGTATGATTATTTTCCAGCAAAAGCACCGAAATGGTGTAATTTTAACTTCAAAATTACAAAAACGGTGTAATTTTGAAGTCATGCTAGCTTGGTATGACTTCAATTAAAATAAAAAAAAAGGTTATAATGAACTGAACTTGTACTAAACTGACACAATTTCACTTTATCACAATATATGAAATTCATATTAAGTTTACACGACTTCAATTAAAATTGAAAAAAAAAATTACAATGAATTGAAGTCACACCGGTTGTATCAAGCTAGCATGACTTCTTCAAAACTAAGTCATAGCAAGTTGACATGATTTCAAAATTACATTATTTTGGTAATTTTGAAGTCATAATTGCACCATTTTGGTGCTTTTGCCATTATTTTCCCATAGTTTTTTTCGTTTTAGTTTCATACATACTCATTTAATGTAAAATCAGATTTTTGCTGTACCAAACGATATTAGTTATATCTTATAACCATTTTCCAACAATTATAAAATAAAGTTGATTCTTGAAATAAATATATTATTTTTTGCAGGGAGGTTTTGCTGAAAGAATTATGGAATTAGACCAAAATCTCTTGTACATAACACTAACACAGTCCTCTGCCCCCAGGACGGGATCTAATCCTTCAAACCAACATCAACAATTTAATATGCAGTCACATAATCTCTCAGAAATCTGCCACAAAACTTATTTAATAAATACACACATAACGGTCATACAGCACAAGAGTTACTAAACAAACAATAACTGTCCTAGCAAATTGCAGACGTGATGAATTTACCGATTTTTTACTGTTAGTTCTTTGATGCTCGGAGAGATAGAAGATTTCTTCTTCATATCTAGTCTAGGGAACAAGTAAAATTTAAAGAGTATGTTTTCCTACAGTTATAGGAATGCATGATTATGTGTTTGGATGTTGATATATGTGTTTTATTTTGTACAATTCTGTGGTTTAGGATGATTTAAGTGGGTGATATTCGGTGCGTGATATCATTTCTAAACCAGTATTTGCACCAAATCTGATTTTTGTGAATATAATGTCTATTATCAGTACAATTTAGATAGAACTGAGGCATATGCGTTTTTACTAGGTTCAGATCACTCGGCTAGTTCAGTATCATCATCCATCCCTTCGGACTCATCAAATTCTTCAAATGGTGATCAGAGCAATCATCACAGTTCCTCCTTGCAGCTAGTTTCAGATACAGAAGTTTATCACTATCAAGATAGCACTAATAGAAGACGGAAGGATACCTTAGCCAAGGTTGAGGATCTCCAGGTCAAATTCTTCAGATTGCTACAGCGCCTTGGCCAGTCACAAGAAAATCTTTTGGTCGCAAAGGTTCTCTATCGGATGCACCTGGCAACTTTGATTCGTACCAAGGAATCAGATCTGAAAAGAGTTAACCACAGTAGCAGTAGAGCCCGAGAAATTGCAAGTGAACAGGAAGCTATTGGCATGCCTGAATTGGATTTCTCTTGCCGAATACTTGTCCTTGGTAAATCAGGTGTCGGTAAAAGTGCTACCATAAATTCTATATTTGGTCAAGCAAAAACCACCACAGGCGCATTTCAACCAGCTACTAATCGCATCCAAGAAGTTGTGGGCAGTGTCAATGGTCTTAACATAACATTTATTGATACCCCTGGTTTCCTGCCTTCCTCGACTAATAATATGAAGAGAAATAGGAGGATCATGCTTTCTATAAGGAGATTCATTAGAAAGTCCCCTCCAGATATTGTTTTGTACTTTGAACGGCTTGATTTTATCAATGCTGGTTATGTTGACTTCCCACTCTTGAAACTTGTAACCGAAGTGTTTGGCACTGCGATTTGGTTCAACACCATCGTAGTTATGACTCATTCTTCCTCTGCCATTCCGGAAGGACCTGATGGGTATTCTATGAATTATGAGTCATATATTTCTCACTGTACTAATATAATACAGCAGCATATACAGCAGGCAGTGTTTGATTCTAGGCTTGAAAACCCTGTACTTTTGGTTGAGAACCATTCTCAATGCCCAAAAAATATTATGGGAGAGAAAATTCTCCCAAATGGTCAAGTTTGGAGATATCAACTCTTGTTCTTTTGCATTTGTACCAAAGTTCTGGGTGATGTAAATTCTCTTCTCAAGTTTCAGAACAGTGTAGAACTAGGACCATCAAGCAGTACCCGAATTCCTTCTATGCCCCATCTCCTTTCGTCTCTCCTACGCCATCACCCTATATCCAATTTAAGTGGCACTGATGATGAAATTGAGGAAATATTACTCTATGATAACGAAGAAGATGAAAATGATCAACTTCCACCCATACGAGTGTTGACGAAATCTCAGTTTGAAATGTTGTCTGAGCCGTTGAAAAAAGATTATCTGGATGAAATGGATTACAGGGAAACCCTTTTCTTAAAGAAGCAGTTGAAAGAAGACTACCGTAAGCGCAAAGAGAAGCTACTCTCAACAGAGCAGAAGTTTTTGAACAGTGATAACCCGGATGATCAACAGGCACCTCCTGAGCCTGTTTTACTATCGGATATGGCTGTTCCTCCATGTTTTGACTCAGACTGCCATGGCCATAGATATCGTTGCCTTGTTTCTGACGACCAATGGCTTGTGAGGCCTGTTCTTGATCCCCAAGGATGGGATCACGATGCGGGCTTTGATGGTATAAACTTGGAGACAACTACAGAAATAAAGAAGAATGTATATGCTTCAGTTGTAGGACAGATGAATAAGAACAAGCAGGATTTCAGTATTCAATCCGAGTGTGCTGCAGCTTATGTTGATCCATGGGGCCCTACTTATTCTATGGGTGTTGATGTTCAGTCCACGGGTAAAGATTATATGTGTACTGTTCGTAGCAACACAAAGTTGAAAAACATAAAGCACAATATTGCCGACTGTGGTATTTCTTTAACATCTTTTGCAAAGAGGTACTATGTCGGTGCAAAACTTGAGGATACTGTGTTTGTCGGGAAGAGATTAAAATTTGTCTTGAATGCTGGGCGCATGGAAGGTGCAGGACAAATGGCATATGGTGGGAGTTTTGAAGCTAATTTACGAGGGGAGGATTATCCGGTAAGAAATGACAATGTAAGTTTGACAATGACAGTCCTCTCTTTCAACAAGGAAATGGTGTTGAGTGGAAGCTTACGATCGGAGTTCAGGTTATCTAGAACCTCACGAGCATCTATAAGTGGTAATCTAAATAGTCGTAAAATGGGGCAAGTATGTATAAAGATAAGTAGCTCTGACCATTTACAAATTGCCTCGGTTGCAATTTTCTCAATTTTGAAATTCCTGTCACGTAGAAAACCAACTAGGAACGTGGTGAAGGAAGTGACGGACTGAAGTTTGCTCTGGTTGTTGACTTTCTAATACCAATATTTTTTTGTTCAAAGAAGACAGGAAAGCAGTGAGGCATTCTACATGTCAAACGTAGAGATGAGCCCTTTTCTGCTGGAAAAGAAGACCAAAAGTTAGAATTTGTTTTCTACTTTTTTTCTTAAGAGGCTAGCTGAAATTTTCTTTTCGTGATACTTTCGATGCCCGTTTTTGGAAATCTCTTTAGGTAAGGCTGGCTGGCATCTTCAACGGGTTTCTATCTGTAGATTCTTGAATAATAATCAGCACCAGGGAGTTTCGAGGATTGTTTATATTCATTTCTAGAAAAAATAAGTCACAACAACTGTACAGTAAAACACAGAAAATGTCTGTCTTTTTCTTTTAATTTATGTTATTTGTTGAAGTGAGTTAGACATGATGATTACGGAGCTGTTGTTCAATAAGAGTTTTTGCAACGAGTAGAATGTTAACAAAGTTCTTCTGGGTATATATATATATATGTTAATGATAATGAAGGTAGCTGCTGATGATCAACTTGTTTTAGTTTGAGATTTGCATTGATTGCAGCTACTTGTTGCCGAATAAGCTGTGTATGTTTTGCCTACGCTTATTTTTACTTTTCACCAAAATGAACATGTCGGCCATTTTATGGGATATTTCTTAATCTCGGTCTAAGAGGGGACTAATTACTTTTACTTTTTAAAATCAATAACACGAATGTTTTACCTTATACAAATAAGTTAGATAAAATGTGGGTGTAATCTTGTCTGACTTGAGAGCTGCCACAGTGAATGCAAGCACATGCATTGACCATCCCTCAAGAATACATAATAAAGCCTTCATCATTTCATTTCAAAAATAAGCACATTCATTGCACCCCTTTATTCTTTTTGCACCCCTTTTCTTCCTTTATCCCTGCAAATTATCATATTCTCATTTTATCCTTCATTGAAAATTTATTAAAACCCCTAATATAGGTTAGTTAATAATATGTTTTTCAATACCTCATTCTCATTATAACTTTCATAAGTAAAATTATTAAAATTACATTTAAATAAAAAAATTTAAAGGGACAAGTCATTTTATTTAGAGTATTTAAAATAATTCACAGTAAAATATGGTAATTAAATATAATATTCAGGAACAAAATTAAATTCCAGATATTCTTAAAATAATTTTAATTACTTAAAATGAATTTAAAATCTTACAAACAATAAACACTTTTATGTGCTCTCTTGTTTCTCAAATGTAAAATAAATTTGGAACAAACAATATAAGACAGAATATTTAAATATTTGCATTTAAGTATGAAATAATCGAGTTTAATTTTGATCAATTATTGATATACATTGTCAACGAATTGAAAATCATCATAAATATATTTTTAAAAACTTTCTTTCAGAAATCTAAAATTCTATCGTATACAATGGTAGGTAGAATTAAAGCCTTTGAATTCTGAAAGCATTTTATACACGTTATTCTACGGATTAGTTTATGGTATTTTTTAACAAGTGGATCATTTAAACTATATAAGGAATAATATATTATAATTTATCCTATTTTCCTTTTGCTTTTTAAATTAAATTTTAATAATTTAAAAATATCAATAACTAAAAAGTTTACATAGAGTTTGAGTTATTATGCATCATAAATCAGAATATGTATTTTTGAAATTAAATTCTCACTCCATTATTTTTTATGTTAAATTTTTTCACTATTATTCTCTTTATTAGATAAACTTCTCAAATTATATTAAAATAATAATATTTAATAATATTTTTTTATAATATTTTAACATTATTATTATATGAAATTATTATTATTAAATGACAATAATTTTGAATCATAAAATAGATAATATTAAAATATTATCAAAAATGTATTTTCAAACTATCATTATCCTTATATTTAGTGAAAAGTATACTTTTTGCACTCTAAAAATTGTCCTATTCTGAAGTGACTTTGAACTCGTCAGCTATTGTTCTAGTTTGTAAGACTAGAGTTATCATCTTCTTCTGGTACTCTTGTTTGCTCATCAATGACGTAACCAACCAAATATCACGTCCTTAGTATCAATCCCAATCAACCAAAAAATTTCTTTTATTACTGATTTTGAAAGTGCAACAAGTCATTAATTTCCAGGTAAAAACAATCAAATATTAGCCATCAGTTTATCAAATCAACTCATTTTGTCGTATTTTCTTTTACTTTAATTTTTTAATCAAATATAAGGATTAGCATTTCCGTAGAGGTTTCCTTCTATACCGCTACTTTCTACACGCAACTATGGAGCTTTGACTCCCATTAAAATAAAGTTTGTCACTGAATATTGATCAATTATAATTACTCCTACTTACTAATATAAGTATTTATATTAGTCATAAATTTATTTTTATAAGATTTTAAATTGAAATTAGTTTCAATTTAAAATATGCATCAATATAAAAGTATTGTGTTTCTTCAAACAATTCTCTAAAAACATCCATTACATTTTTTTACTTATGTAATTTATCTCCTCTAGTTCCTATCTTTATTCTAATTTAAATATTAAAAAAATATTTTATTTTGAAATGACAAAAATATAGAAGTTATATAATATTATAAATGCCTTAGCCCTAATATCATAATTTGATCTTCAAACTATCCTTTTAAGTCAAGAGTCTAGTGTAACTATAAAAATTAGAGAATTTTTATCATCTAATAAGAAATTGTCATCACCCAAGAGTCTTCTCAAACCATCTAACCTCCTCATTTTTTTTATAATAAAAGCATCACATCCAACCACAGTTTTGATGCATTGACAGATACAATTTAATGATGTAAGTCGTTATATGCTTTTATTATAGTTCTTAAATACTGCACCAATATAAGTGATGTGTTGCAATTTAATTTTTATTTTTAAATTTCTTTCATTCTTAAAGTATTATATTTTCGTGGACTAGATTTCTCCGTACTAAAAAATTGCACAAAACAGTTGGTCTTTGTCTTATTATGGACTACAATAGCATTTGCAGACATGGGAGTTTAATAACATCCTTAAGAAGCGGGAAAAACGGATAACCAATGAACAACATTTGCATTGGAGGGTATCTTAGGCTTATGCTTCGTAAATCTTTCCATAAATATTTTGAAAACCTATTAAAAAAGTGAAATATTTTTTCTTAAATTAAAACCAACTTTATCCTATGTTTAAAATTTTTACTTTACTTTAAAAAATGTATGAAAACATATATATTCCAAGTTCCTCACTGAATACTGTCATAGATTTGGAAGCATCTGACAGAGGTGTATGTGAAGAATGATGAATAAAAAAAAATTTAATTATTTCGAATATCCTTGTTTATGCATAATCGTTTCAAATAGATTCTTGTATTATTTGTTATCTTACTCAGGTTTTTATTTATGTAAAATCGAATCAATTAGAATCTTATCGTTAATTAGATTTCACGACATTAAAATTTCTAACTCGTGGCATGATGACTAGGCAGATATTAACCACGTGTGACAAAAAAACTCACATTAGGTGTAATTTAAAAATTTGAAAGAATTGAGATTTTATTAAATCTCTAAATTCGAACAGGATGTCTTCTTCAAAGAGACCATCATCGTATTCGCCATCAACAAGGACGTCATGAACGCCCTCCTCAACAAGTACCTCACCCGCTTTATCATCTTTACTTTGCCTCATTTTTCAAAACCCTATTTTTCCATCTTTTCCACTGTGTCTTGCATCTTCACGTTTTGCATCTTCTCCTTAATTGTTCCAAACCCTAATTTTGCTTTCACCGTTGCTTCATTTTGCATTTTGGCATCTTCTAAAAACACAAAAAGGGTGAAAAACCATAAATAAATAAATATGAGCAGATCCAGAAAGAGATTGAAAACATGAATTGAATCTTTTTAAACAGGTTGGACGATTTTGGCAGGATTTGATGTTTGAAATTGAAATCCCACACACGTGTACTCTTCCTCCTCCACTCTCCACTATGATTCATCGCCTCTCTTCACCGATACTCAAACTGTCAAAACAAAACATAAAGAATCTCAATCGCATCTCAGTTTCACACCACAGATTATGCTCCATACCCTAAATTGGACCTAGACGACGTCATGCCACCTCCTCTTCAACAACAAGAAGCACAAACTGGAGTTATAAAGCAAGTAAATTTTAAAACGCAAAGAAAATAAAAATTGGGAAGCAAAAAAAGAGTGGTAGTGGAAGAATTAATGGAAGAAAAAAGAATAAGAAAAGGGGCTTATACAATAACTTTATTGTTTGTTTGCAGTGAACAGAAAGACATGTGCATCCCTTCATGGGTGTCAGTTCTACAAAACCCCAAATCGCAACAAGCTCATTCAAACCCACAGGAGAAATATTTCCAAGATTAAAAATCCTTAGAAGCACAGCAAAGCTGGAGGAGGTGAAGTGGCACGCGAATTTGGCGACGTGCTTCTCTTAGCGAGAACCGCCCAGGAGTTACCAAAGGTACGACGGGAGGAGGCGAAGGGACACGACGGAGAGAGGATAAAGGGGAAGAGGATGAATGCAAGAAAAAAGATGAATAATTTTTAAAAAATTTAAATAATTAAATTCCATGTAGCTATGCCACATGTCTTAAGTTACATAGTCAACATCCTTATTCACTACAATTTTAACGCCGTTATAACAAAATTAACGGTAAGATTTGTATTGACTTAATTTTACAAAAATAAGGATATAATTGAGATAAAAAAAATATGAAGACTTATTTGAGACAATTCTGCACAAATAAGAACATTCGAAATTATTAAATCTAAAAAAAAAGAAAATTTTTTTTAACAACTCTTTTTTTACAACGCATTCGTGTTGGTCCGTTTCAAATATTTTTTTTTAAACATAAATTCAAACGAATCAATAAAGTGATGAAAAGTGTTCTGTTATAAAAAATTGTTAAAAAAATTGTCAAAATATAATGATCTAAAAAAATGATGATTATTTGAAGAAAAATGATGATTATTTGAAGAAGCATATGCCATGAATGATTCCCTTCAGATTCCTCAGCCACCAACACATCTCAATTCATTTTTATCACCATTATCATTCAGATGAGACCTGGACCAAATAAATAACATTGCATTTTCAAGTCTTCAAACTCACCATTAATTACTTTAAAATTCAATAATCCAAAATCCTAATATGATTAGAAATTGCATAACATAACAATGAGAATTGATTTGTTATTCATTCCCTAACTGTGAGAAAGAAAAAATCGATAATAACACAATTTATGAGCTGAATTGAACTTCCCGTTCCTAAAACCCCAATCTTTACATTAACAACTATCAAACTCAACTCAACCATAACTAAGTAACTAAAATGAAATTGTTGGGTGAGTTCAGAATATACAGTAGCAGCTTTAGATATTGGAAAGAAGAACTTCCCTACTTCACTCTCCGTCTTGTTTGCAGAAAATAATCTATGGCGAAGAACCCCACAAAACTTCAGCAGCAATGGTGGCAGCTTCGGCATCAGAAAGAGAAGCTTCTCTGACTCTCACCAAAATCTCCGGTTTAACTGCCCTCTTCTCTCTCTGCCGCAGCCCTTCCCCAACCTCCAACTGCACCGCAAACTTTGCTACGCAGCTCGCAAAAGGGCGTCTTTCCAAAACCCCACAAACTCTTTCCTTCCCAATCTCAATCAAATCGCCACCGTTCTCCAACCTCTGCAACTCTACCAGCTTCTCCACCAACCCCTCCTTCACCATAGCCTCCACCGCTTCCTTGCGCCCGAAGTACCCAATCTCCAACACACACTCCAACGCCAGCACCTGCAGCTGCAAATCGCGGGAATTCAACAGCGCTATCACCCTCGGAATCTCGCCGTTCGATTCGATCTCGTCCACCAGAGGAGACCTAATAGACCTGATCAACGAGCACAACACCTCTACCGAGTGCACAGAGCCCATCGACACCAAAGCCCGCACGGTTGGGCCCATCATAACCTGACCCACGAACACGTCTTTATTGAACCGGATCAGCGCCGCGACGGCAAGACCGGCCTGCTCGCGAACCCGGTCCGCACACTTTTCATCCAGTAGAACTGTTTCCAACGAGGAGAATAGCTTGAGTTTGAGAACCAAGTCCTGCAACTCGCGGTTAAATCCCTGGGAGATTCGGTCCCGAAACTGAGTCAACAGCGCGACCAACTCGCTAATACCATCACCGGGGTTCCGTAGCGAAGTCGAGAGGGTGAGGAGCGTTTCGCGGTCGATCCACGCTTGGATTTCGGACTCGATCGAGACGGCGAGCCGAGAGAGGGAGTGCGTGGAGAGAGGGCGAGTGAGGAACGATCGGAGGCCCTTGGAGTTGTTGAGAGAGTGGACGAGGGTTTTGAGGCGATTAAGGTACTCCGAAAGCGCGTAGAGTTTGGGGTCTGACGATGAGAGAATGGTTCGAAACTCGAGAAGCGCCTTCACCGCCGGAGAATCGGAGGTGTGGTGTCGTTGGATGTGGCGCGTAGCTTGTTTGAGAGCTTCCAGCACTTGCAGGATTTGTGGCGCTTTCTCTCTCTCTCCCATCATTCCAATTTCTCACTGATCTCAATCACTTTTCTTCCATCCATTTTTATACTACATATTGAAAGTGAAGATGCAAAATTTCTGCATTGCGTGGCGTTTGGCTTCTCAACTACTCTAACCAATCACCTTTTTTTAATCAAACACATTTTAAATCATTTCTAATTCTTCATTTTTCTTACAGAATGCATTAAGTTAACTAATTACTACTTCATATTTAAACCAAATATTGAATTACAATAATACTTTTTATAGAAGAGCAAAATATTAATTTTTCGTACCAGAATATTATTTATAATTGCATTAAAAATAAATATTATACTAGTCAACCTACAAAATAATAGACGCGTTTATTTTACTACTTTACCAATTCAACTTAACGAAATGAAGGCCATTTCGCCACATCTTACTTTTATTGTCATTTAGATATTTTTTTTAATAAAACAATATGTTTTTAAAATGTGAAGTTTATTGTCTCCAAAAAATTACAATAATGAGCTATTTTAATTATTTCACAACACTATAATCATAAATACGTGTATTAAAGGTCTTTTGTATTATTTGTTCTAGCATAAATGATTATGATTATTAACTTAAGTGACATTAGTCAAATTCAATGTATCAAGAGAAATTGCACGTACTTTGCTTACAAAAACAGAAACAAACACGCATATGTCTAAGTTGACTAAGTTTGTTGTTGTAGTTAGGGGTGGGCATAGTTCATCATACTGAACTTAAACTACAGTTAATTATATTATTTTATACTTAAAAAAACTGAATTGTTTTTACTAATATCACATGTGCGGTCATATTGCATGAAAAACGTTTATAAAGAAGGCTAAGGGTTGGAAATAAACATATTAGCTTTTGTCAAAAGTTGTTGAATACATTTCGTCTGAATTTAAAGTAAAATGGTTAAAGAAAAAATTCACAGTAAAATGGTAAAAATAATCTTTCAAAAAAATAATACTTGTCAAAAAATGTTACTTAAAAGTATTAACAGTCTTTTTTTTTAATTAGTTCTAAAACTATACTCCGCAACACAATGATGTAAAATTATTTTTTAACTACTTTGGAATGCTCCATGGTAAAAATTATCTGTATTGAAATTTATTTTATATTTTTCTTTTCGGAAAAGTAAAACTTAAAACTGTCCCAAAACTTAGTTGTATGTAGATATAGTATAATTACTTGAATTTTGTCACCTATATTCCAGAAAGAAAAATGTAATGTGTAGCGGGAAAACTAAAAAAAAAGAAAAAAAAAGAGGTATTTTTATAATGTTTTGATATTTACATATTCAAAAAGAACATTTCAGAGCATAAAATAAAATTGAAAATTGTTTTATAATAATAAATTCTGTTATGAAGTGTTTTTAAAATTTGTATGACTATTTTAAAATTTATTTTAGATTACCATTTTAGAAATTATTTTTAAATTCTAATTCTTAAATATATTTTATTTAAATATTATTATAATAGGTAGTTTAAAAACTTTTACATACAGACTTTATAATCGTAGTGTAAGAAACAAATTGTGGGGTGTATAAAACAATTTCGTATTAAAGGCATACCTGGAACTAACAGACCCATTATCGTTTATGGACTTTCTTACTTTTGGTCCATAGAATTATACGGTGTTTCTTCCTTATGCACACCCATCATCGGTTTATTTCATCTCCGTCTCTTTTCCATCTTCACTTTCACCATTCTCCAAAACTTTCCAGAATCTTCCATTGTTTCCCTTCTCGGATTCTCTTTTTCACTCCAACCAGGTTCGTCTTCACCAACGGACCTCTAGAAGTGGGAGTGAATCGTCTTCCGGCGACCACCACTTCGTCTTGAGACCAACACGCAACCCTTCCAATCATCACCTTCTCCTTTGTTGAGTTTAATGACTCTGTTTGATGTTTCTGGTTGGTGTAATATGAAAGCACTGCACTCCTTAAACCAATAAAGAAAAACGTATAATGAATGAAGGAGAAGGGAAATTTCATGAATGGTGGACGAGAATGGAAATTTGGGGGAGATGTAGAATGGTGCTGGAAGAAACCTTTTACTCACGTTTAAACCCAAACGAGAAACAAAGAAAAAGAATAATGCATTCTAGATTTTCATTATTTCAGGAAAATACTTTTTTTTATACATTATTATGAATTATGAAGGATATTGAATCTGAAAATATTTCTTCCGTTATGAACTAAATGTACTATATAATGTACTTTTCAGATTCAGAACTATTTTTCCAAACATTCAAGTCGAAAATATTAAAAATAAAAAAGTATGGATTTTTTTTTTTATATTTTTAATGAGAAATAATGTGGGAAGTACTACTTTTACTTAGATGCTAGAGCCGGTCACAACCCGCGAGTCAATCTGACCCACCACGGGTTCGGGTCAGGTTGGATTTGAAAAAATTGAATTTTTTTTATGCGGGTCAGATTTCAACCCGGTTCATTTAAACCCGGTTCATGCGGGTTGAACCCGTGGTGGACCGAATTGGCCCGCCAACCCACCTACTTTTTTTTTAATTTATTATTTTATTTATGAAATCCTAAAAAGTAAAATATTCTTTTCACTATACCAAATTGTACTTTCTATTATTATTATTTTGAATTGTCTTCAGTTTAACATCATTTTTTTTAGTGAAATTTGTTTAAATTTAAATATAGAAAGTTTGTAATTTTTTATTTAAAAAAATTGTAATTAAATGAACTAGTGAGTCAACCCGTTTACCCACCAATCCGTGGTGGGTCGAGCCGGGTTCAGATTTTTCTAGCTCGCTAATAAATGAGCCGGGTTTGGTTGGTTTACTAAGTGACCAACCCATGGTGGATCGGGCCGGATCGAGCCGAGTTACCCGTTTGACAGCTCTAGATGCAAGAAGAATAATAGGAAGGTGCAGAAAGAAGTAACCAGAATTCAATTGACACATGTGTCCCTCAACACAAGTTATATTTTTTTTTCTTCATTTTTTTATGTTTACTTTTTACCAAAAACAAAATATTAAAATATGATGAAATATATTTATATTTTGTGTCTTAAAAGTCTTGAATGGGATATGGAATTGTGTTTTCACTATACATGTGTACAAAATTTGTCAAAATGAATATGAAATCATGTTTTACTTTTATTTTGATTAAATATTATTAAGATAATGAATGAAAACACGTTTTTATGATATATCTAAAAAATATTGTTAGACACGTTTGCATGAAGGACTTGCTTGTTAAAATTCTTTATACGAACATTACTTTTATTCTACATGTTTTTTTCTTTTTTTAAGATATCAACAAAAGTGTTAAGAAACATAAAAAAAATACAAAGAGTTAAGAAACTCTGGGAGGCACTACAACACATGAAACAAATGGGCAATGAAAAATGAAGCAAAGCGAATGGCATAGGATATGGATATTGTGTTTTTTAAATGTATAAATCTTATATTATAAGGTCCTAATGTTAGAGAAACACTGTATGTTGTATACAGATTGGATAACTTGTGTGCTTCAATATATATAAATACATATATAATTTGTCCAAAAAAAATACATATAAAATATTAAATTGTATATTTAATTAATTAATTGTTTTTACTCAGGTAAATTATCATATATGATAAATTTAGTTCAAAATGATATATTTTTGTCAAATATGTAAAATTGAGATCACAAATTTAAATTTTTTACTAACTGTTTACATCACATAAATTAAAACCTTAACAGGGAAAAAGTTAAACCTAGATCAACAACATACATTTTGAATAAGGAATGCTTAAATTTATCTATCTTGAACAAATGAGTCTTGATATTATATATTTATTGTGTCTGGTATGAGATCTAGATACTACAAACACCTGTACAATTTCTTCTGGGATGTCGTCTGGTAGTTATCTCAAGTCTTTGATTTTGCTCTACCGGTCCGGAGGTGTACCTGTCAAAGGTTCTTCGATGTTAAAGTTAATAGATAATCTGTATGGTAACTTAGTATAAGGGTAATAAATACGCAGTAAATGTGAATACTTACCTCTCACATTTGACCTGTATTTATAGTTTTCGGTATAAACTTGAGATTAGTGAAATCTTAATCACGACTCAATCTCAGCCCAATATCTCTAATCACTTATTATCTTAATCTTTGTATGAAAACCTGATTATTGATTGCGATCGGACATTCTGTCGTTGGTTGCCCGATATTACTTTACTGATTTTGTTGCATTTAGTTACTTTAGTTGTGTCGTGCTCCCTAGGGTCGTCCGGCCCACTCGGTAGTTGGGTGGTTATGTGGTCGGTCGGACCACACGATACATTTATATAAAAAAAATACTATTTAGTATTTGTTGTGTGATTCTTGGTATGCTTTAATAATGATTGTTGTAATTTTTTTTGGTATTTTTTATAGAGAAGAAAATATCATAATAAATATAAAATTGTAAGTAAATGAACATGGTATAATAAAAAAGGTGGAATAAATTTATTTGAAAATCTTTTAAATATATATATTATATTGGATTGTGTGATGTTAGATATAAAATAGAATATAACGTGGTTGTTAAATTTATTCTGATTGTTTTGTAAAAAATGTATCCACGTAGAAGAAAAATAATCATAGAGATTGAAAAAAAAAAAATTGGAGATGAAAGACAAGGGAAACTAAATGAAATGTCTTATTTGAATCTAACAAAATAGATATATCTGGAGTGGTGACGGTTCGATAATAATAAAAATAATATATGGACCCGGTTCAGTGGTCCATTCATGATTTTTTCTTCTTTTTATATTTGGATTCGTCATCTGATGTAACCGATGATATGTGGTGGATACACAACTCACTACGTGTCAAATAAAATCTGGTGTACTGAGTTAAATACTCTTATCTTTTTAATTTCTGAATTGGAAAACTTTAATAAGTAAAAGAAACATTTCTTAAATCATTTTTTCAAAAATAGACTAATATTTAATTTTAAAATGCTAAATGTACGGTATGATATTATGATCAAGCGGCTACAATTAATACCGATCGGTACAGTCAGACTTGTCAAACCAAGCTAAAAGAGGTTGGGTCGCGATTGAGCCAACATTTGTATGATTGGACCAATAGTCCAACAAAGAATAAAGTAAATCAAGAATATCTAATTAAATATGGGTAAGCAGATCAACCAACCAGATTTTTTTAGGTAACATCGTTTATATTTTATTCGGTTTATATTTTATTGGACTTGTAACAGTTAAAAGTCCATGAGACAAATTATAAATAGAGAGTCAGGGCCACAAGTCAGATACGTTCTATTCACTCTACAGAAACCCTATTCTCTACTCTCATATATACTCAGAATCAATAAATTAAGAAAGATGAGCGATCAAATCAGTCCAAGCACCAGAAAGTGACAAGATCGCGTATGCCAGGTTAGTCTCTCGATTCTACAAATTTTATACAAAAATACTAAACATTAACATTTTCTCAACAAATTATTTGAACTTTTAATTATTTTGTTATCATATCTCATGATAGAAATTGGAGGCTCACCAATAGATCACGTGTGAGGAAATGCTTGTTAAAGCATTAGCTATTAAAATTCTACAAACTAACTATTTTTAAAAAATAAATTTTATGCGAGAAAGAAATGTCGAATAATTTTTTTGAAAAAGTTAAATTTAAATTATTGGGCGTGCGTGTGTTGGCCATAGTATAAGTGTATTGAAGATGTAATATAAAATATAAAAGGTTTAATGTCTCAATATGTTCTTATTTTCGCTCAAAATCTTAAATAGGCTTTTTCGGACTCTTAATTGAGTCTTATTTTTGTAAAATTGAATCAAATAGAGGCTTTCCGTTAAATTGAGATGACGCCCTTAAGAAGGGTATGCTGGCAATGTAGTTTTTTTATTACGTGACATTAAAAATATGACTGAATTGTATTTTTTTAATTTTTGAATTAAAAAATGAAATATATAGAGTGGAAAGACCTTTTTAAGTAAGGGCAAAGTTGGAAAATAATTAAATGTTGATCTCCTTTGCAATTGTGAAATCCAAATCTGGTGGCTGGGAAGTTGAGGTTTAGGGTTCCCGGGAGAAAACAAACTTCATCTGGTGGCTGGTCGATGAAACATGATTTTAACTCTTTCCAGTGGTGGCTGGTCAGTGAAACATGATTGAGTATGGGATTTTAAATAAATCTGCCGAAAGATTTCTCTGATATCCATGACAAATGAAGTTAAGCTTACAATTCCTGTTTGTGGTGTGGGCTGCAGGGATGGCAAGGATTTTTCTATTGTAGCTCGATTTAGGGGTTTTTTTGGGTGGTGCGATTTGTTTGCAGGTTGTGCGAAGGAGCAAGCTTTCATGGTTGTGCGAGATTGATGATGGAGGTGCAGCGTCCATGGAGTTTGGATGAGAACAAAGGCAGCGGCGCTTTGGCGAAGAGGCTTACAGTGGAGGTTCAACGGCGATTTGGGATTCTTCTGTAGAAGAAACGCTTGTGAGGACGAAGGAGAAGGTGGTGGTGCGATGGTGGTCTTTCGCGGCGGCACATGGGATTGATGGTTGTGGCGCGGCATAGCTGACGCTTGAAGGAGAATGCTTTGATAGTTGACGGCCTTGTGGCGGCGTGTGCGTGGTGGCTTCGAATGAAAATATCGTCGTTGATGGCGTGATGAAGACGATCAAGATGCTTGCGCGTGGAAGATGGGTGTTGGCCTGATGCGATGGTGCGGCAACAATGTGGTTGCTGGTGGTGCGGCGGTGGCTAACGGCGCCCTAGGGTTTGGTTTGGGAATTAGAGTTTCAGATTGTTGGAAAAGATGATGATGACGTGTCAAGGTGGTGATGTGGTAGCATGTTTTTTTAATTTTATGTTCACGGATGTGTTGATGTAATTGAGCTAAAAAGAAAGGATCTATTTGAAATTCAAATAAAAATTAGAAACTATTAAAACATTAAACCAATATAAAATATAATATATATTTATGATGCGGCTTGCTGCCTGTGAGATAATTAAATGTGTGAAATGTTAATTATAATATGCGGTGTTTTAATTAATATCTTTTCTTGAAAGCATATTTTCTTTTGTTCTTTTTGTGCAGCTCGTGATAATGCTTTACATTTTTTTAGACTCGACTAATCCTTAAAATTAAGGAAAATATCTAGTTAGATTTTTAAATGACACAAATTATCTCTAGTATACAATAAAGAAGACTTTAAAAATATAAAAGCCAAATTATGTATAATTAAATTGTTTCGGTGCATAGGACACATAACTATACATTCACACTTTAAACCTCTACTTAATTTACTCTTTCTTCTTTCATATTTTGTCGATTTTTTTCTAGAAAAGTCTCAATCTAAGTAGGTGAGTATTTACTAAAAACACTCTCATCCTTAAAGTCAATTTTTAATTAAGGATTGATTATTACAGTTAAATCTTAAATGTTCAATAAATATAATCCATTTTATCATATTTCTGGATTTATAGACTCTGAAGTGAACTTTTTATTTAAGACTGATCCAATTATAATTCAATATCTTATAAGCATGTTTTACCTTATTAATTATCTTATTGTTTTGATATAGAGATATCGATCGATCACTAAAGTTGATAGTGACCGTCTGGCACGGACTTATGAGTTCATATGATACATGAACATAAATGATTAAGTTTTTCATGTTTTTGAAATTCTATATTTTTTAATTTAAATTTTAGTAAATATTTTATTTTAAATAAATTAAAAAGATAAGTATCACTTTATTGAAACCATAAAAGGTTATGGATAATTTATTAAAAGTACAAAAGATTAAAACGAGAAAAAAAATGATATAAAATTGATCTTATTTAATGTATAAATGTGTACTTTTCATTTTGAAATTTATTATTAAGAATAGTATAAGTGCAATTTCTCCCGACCTGAAATATTATTAACATACAACTCAATATAATAGTACACCAATACCATACGTTCACTACACTTCTTAACAAAATTATTAATAAATGGTTGCTGTGTTTTTTAATCCTTTTTAAATAATTGACAACTTAATTTTATCATTTAAAATATATTAATTTAATTTAAAAATTGATAAATATTTTTATATAAATTATTAATTAAAAATTTAGATATTTAAATAACTACCGATAAAAAATGGTGAAGAGAACAATGAAAACA